>CM054824.1:17701790-19160642 GCA_028984105.1 Lavandula angustifolia
CAGCGGAGGACGGGAATATGGGCGATCGAGGGGAGGGGGGGAATATGGCGGTTCCAGGGGACGGGAATTTGGAGGATCGAGGGGAGGGGATTGGGACCGACCTAGCTCTGGTAGAACCAGTAAAATCTATGTCGGTAACCTTTCATGGGATGTGGATAATCAATCTCTTGAGTCATTGTTTAGCAAGCACGGAAATGTTACGGAGGCCAGGGTTGTTTATGACAGAGAAAGTGGTAGATCGAGGGGATTTGGGTTTGTTACCTACAGCTCCCCTGATGAGGTCAACAATGCCATTGACAAGTTGGATGGATCTGTAAGTATCCTATTCTTTGTGGCTTGTTTTGTTTTGCTTTGACGTAACACCGGTGGTGCTTCAACATTGTTCAGCAACCTCTGTGGTTGTCCTTCGGCAGCTTGGAATTTGACCTTTAAATTTTATTGCTCTTAAAATGCTTTCTTCATCTAGCTAATCAAAAAGTATATTTCTTGCTTGCGTACTAACTTAAAGTTCTCTTATGCAATCAATGGTTTCTTTTTTACCTATCTTTTTAAAATCTTAATTTGTTATTGCTAATTTTCACACCCGCACACAGACTCTCTCTCTCTCTCTCTCTCTCTCTCTCATATATATATATATATATATACACGTTTTGTGTATTGACCATGTTTAGAGTCTTCATTCGCTTAGTTTCTATCCACCTCTCTTATTGCATAATTTTGTCAAGCATGCATGGTGTATACGTTTTTATTGGTGCACCTTATATATTACTTTATTTATTATTTGTAATATCTTGTTTTGCAGAACCTTGATGGTCGACCTATTCGTGTTAGTCCTGCTGAAGACCGTCGTTAAAATCAAAATTTTGAAACATTTAGATCCTCTGAATGATTATCCACGGTATATCCATTGTGTGATATCTTTCTCATGCACTCTATTTCACACTAGATAACCCGTGTATCTTATTTTTGCACCAGATATACCAGAAGTTGTCAGATCCTGATGACATGAAAGTGGAAGTAGTGGTCTCTTACGCTCAAGCCTCAACCAAGTTTTCAGATCGTGCAACGTGGCTAACAAGAACCTTCTAGTGTAGTAGCTCTGCAAATTTATGTTCTGTAAGATTGAAATCTGTAATCCTCCTCTAGATAAGTTTTTTTTGAGAATGATTGCTGTTGGCGTTTGGTTTTGTTTTGTAAGTTTTGGTATGAAAAAAGATTTGCAGGTTGTCTTGCTCCAGTCTTGAATTACCCTGGCCGGTGAAAATGTCTTAGAAGGCAGGACAGTTGCGACTGATAAAACGACTGCACAGTGTCTCAATATTCCATGTCTTGTCTGAACGTATGAAACTGAATAACAAATTCGGAAATTCTGGCGCTTTGTCTGTAGCAAAGATATGCTCGCAAACGAAAAGTCAAATGCAAGTCATTTTGATGCGAAAGTTTGAAGAGAATTAACAACATTTTGCAAGTCTTAAAAGAGACAAAAATATGAACTTGCATGTATGCCTTATTTTGTTTTATTCGCTATACTCTCCTAGATTTCAAATGATGCAGGGCGCTATATCTTAAATTCTTGCATCACAGTTATCCTAACACTATACAGCAGCTTCTGCTTGGAACTTCCCAAGCTGCGAATCTTGAACGACTGTGACTATGGGCTTTCCAAGGGAAAAATCTGTAAGGTAATTCCACTATTTTCTGGTGTGCTCTGCTCTCTGCTCTGTTTCAGATGAATATTCTTTTCATTAAAATTTATGTACATGTTCAGATTTCAAGATGACGTCGAAACTGCAAAATCATCTCTTGCAACCAGTAAAAAGGATGCTGAGGTTCATTCCAGCAGTCCTCTTCAGAAGAAGAAACTTTCTAGAGTTTTCTCTGAAGACTATGAGATAGTGCAGAAGAAGATATTCGATCCACGGGGACCTTTTCTAAGCATATGGAATAAATGTTTCCTAATCTCATACCTCATTTCTCTCTTCGTTGACCCCTTGTTTTTTTATTTGCCCAATATCGAGGAAGAAGCGTGCATGCAAGCAAGTGTCCCTCTTGAGATAGCTCTTACAGCCATTCGTTGTATCCTGGATGCATTCTTTATAATTCAGATTCTTGTTCGGTTTAGAACGGCCTATATTGCACCTTCTTCGCGCATTTTTGGTAGGGGAGAGCTGGTTATTGACTCCTCCAAGATCGCTTCAAGATATCTTCGTAAAGACTTCTGGTTTGATTTATTAGCAGCTCTTCCTCTTCCTCAGGTACCCTTCCTCAACCAGAGCACTAATTATGGAATTGTTTTCTTTGACTACTTACTTTATCTATTTTGATTGTATGACAATATTTTGCTCTTACTAGTTGTTGATTTGGGTTGTGATCCCATCTATGAGAGGTTCCAACGCGATTGGTGCAAAACACGGGCTACGCGTTACCATCATATTTCAGTTTCTTTTGAGGTTATATCTCATTTTCCCACTTTCGTCTAAAATCATCACCACTGCTGGAGTGGTAGTCGAAGCTGCATGGGCCGGTGCAGCTTTTAATCTCATGCTCTTTATGCTGGCAAGTCATGTAAGTGTTTCTACTGAATAATCATAACTAAAGTCATATTTGTGGTAGGAGAGAAAGATAATCTGATTGAATCTTGTGAAGGTTATTGGTTCCCTGTGGTACCTCCTTTCAGTTGAGAGGCAAGAACAGTGTTGGAAAAAGGTTTGCGATGATCAAGAGCCCAACTGCCGCTACTTGTACTTCGACTGCCGAACAGTGAGTGATGCTGAGAGGATATCTTGGTTTGTAACCAGCAATATCACCGCACTGTGTGGACCCGGTAGCGAATTCCATGACTTCGGAATATATCAAGACGCCCTCACTCATGCAGTTGGAAGACCCAGCTTCGCCAACAAATACTCCTACTGTTTCTGGTGGGGCTTGAGAAATCTAAGGCAAGTTAGTTTTGCAATCAAACTTGCATCATCCTTTTTGAATCATGGTATTCAGTATTCATCCTTTTCTACATTGTTATTCTGTTGCAGCTCTGCTGGGCAGAATCTAATTACCACTACTTATATTGGGGAGATTAATTTTGCTATAACCATTGCGATTCTTGGCTTAGTTCTGTTTGCTTTGCTCATAGGGAATATGCAAGTAAGTTATATTCAATTATTCATCACTCACGTGTGCATGATTTCACTGTGTAACTGCCTGTGTTGTACTTGGTTTGGTTAAACAGTCATATCTCCAATCCTCAACTGCAAGATTAGAAGAGTGGAGGGTAAGAAGGACTGACACAGAAAAATGGATGCACCACCGGCAGCTACCTCATGACATGAAGGACAGAGTCCGCCGCTACGATCTGCATAGATGGGTCACAACAAGAGGAGTTGATGAGGAAGCTATTCTGAGAAGCCTCCCTCTTGATCTCCGGCGAGACATCAAGCACCACCTCTGTCTCGACCTCGTTCGACGTGTGAGTTTCAATCCCTATCTAGATATTCAATGTTTCAATTTCTTGAATCTTGATCTTGTCAACACAGGTTGCTCTGTTCGACGAAATGGATGAGTTAACCCTAGATGCAATATGTGAAAGACTGAAGCCCGTACTGCACACTCCCGGTACGTGCCTAGTCCGGGAAGGCGACCCGGTCGTAGAAATGCTCTTCATCCTGCGCGGCCGCCTCGACTCCTACACGACGAACGGTGGCCGTACCGGGTTTTTCAACTCATCTCAGCTCGGCTCCGGAGACTTCTGCGGCGAAGAGCTGCTGACGTGGGGTTTATACCCTCGCCCTACCATCCTCCTCCCTTCCTCCACACGAACTGTCACTGCCATCACTGAGGTTGAGGCCTTTGCCCTCGGATCAAGCGACGTGAAGTTTGTTACGTCGCAGTTCAGGAAGCTCCACAGCAAGCAACTGAAGCATAAGTTTAGGTTCCACTCCCACCAGTGGAGGACATGGGGTGCGTGCTTTATCCAAGCTGCGTGGTTTAGGTACAAAAGAAGAAGAGAAGCAGCGGCGTTGAAGGCTCGGGCGAGTTTTACAGTTCTTAGGCCCGAGTTGGGTGTGGAGCGGTGCTTCTCCTTACCACCAAAAGCATCTCAATTGGCGATGTATGCTGCACGTCTAGCATGTAGCACTCGAAAGATTCGGAACACTTTACAAATGGAGATGTTAATTGCATTAGAGAAGCCTGCTGAACCTGACTTCTCAAGTGATGGTAGTGAGTCATAAATTACACACAAGAAATAATGAGTTTACAAAATTCTGGAAGCAGTCAGGTTTAGAGAAGATGAGCTATTAAGGCCAAGCATGAACATAGATTTGATTGATTTATCTCCGGATATTATTATATTAGCAGTTTTTTGAAAGGGTTTGATCAGAAAATGAATTTGAGAATTCCCATTTTCATGATGAATTTGAGAATTCCCATTTTCATGGTTCTTGAATCTTGATTTTGATTTCTCCCCCATTTTACATTTTCAGTGCAATTACCATTTTCTTTTAGTTTGTTAGCTACTGTGGAGTAAGGCAAATTGATTAATTACATAGAGCAGAATGGTTAATCATGAGGTGGAGTTAGGTGCAATGATGTTTAGAATTTGAAAATTGTGACCATTGGAGGTTCCTGAAACCTTGTGGATTACTTGATTGATTAATGATTATTAAGGAGGTTAATGAAAAGTGTTAAGTGAGTCCCCACCCTACCCATTAACTTCGTTAGTGCTTGTTTATTCAAATTAATCGCAGATTTTTTCTGGTAGTTTGGTCTTAATTATGTTCAAAGGCCAAAAAGTATGGCCTTAATGATTCTTTCACCAACTTTTTCTCTAAACTTCTTTTGACTTCAACCACATGATGTTTTTTTCTGGTATGTTGTGGGCATAGATATTCTCTTTTTGGTCTTATTTTTCTTGTTGCAACCATTTTGAAAGTTCATTGAATAAGTTTTATTTTTTTGTCCACTACTTTAATTTTCTATTTTCTTGTACGTAATAAATCGAAAAAAAAGTCAAGTTCCGATACATCTGGAAAACCGAAAAAAGACTAGGAGTTTTTGACAAACAGATTACTCTTTCGACACAAGAAAGGGAATTTTCTAAACCCCTTTCGTGTGTCGAAGAATAGGAAGACAAAACAAATAATGCCTCCTAGAATTGTTTGTTCCCCGTATTTCTAATTCGTTCTATTACGCACTTATGCTAATCTCTATCTGAATTTTAGAGCATTGAAGTCTGGCAATAGTAACACAGTACTGTCAATTCAATTTGGCTAAAAAAACAAAGAAAGAGGTGGTAAAGCCATAAAGTCAAATAAAGATTCTGTGATATGTTTTTGTTGCAAGAAGATATCGTGATATTTGTATTCTTTTTGTAAAAAAAATCCATCTATTTCATAGGAGTAATCTAAATGGATCCTTCAATTTTCACATAATTCCAATTCGACCTTGAATTTTTCTTAGATTCTGATTTGGTTCTTCAATAGTACTCCTCTCTTATTAATAGTGTCCCATCTCCTTTTTTGGGATGTCCCATTAATCGTATTTCTAAAATGGTAAAAGATATATGGCTAAAATTCAACCACTCAAAAAGTTAAACAATACACACCACAAAATATTAGAGCATCTCCAACCCACACTATAATGGTGTTTGGAGTGGAAAAATGTCACCAACCCAACTCTATTTTCAACACTAAAATAATAATTTACCATTTTTCTCACTCCCAGTACTCCATAAATGGTGACTACTATTCACCACACCATTTCACTTTTTCAAGTTTAATTATGGTTTTTGTATAATACAAGTATACCAACAATAATAGAAAATAATGAAATATGAAATACAATAATATATTAAAGACATTAACAATAATAGAAAAATACTAGGAAATGCACAAATAATTTATTTATTTTTCATTTGTATAATAAAAAAAATCATATATAATTGATTAAAATTGTTGTGAGTCTAATGTGTAATATTGAGAAATATATAGGTATTGTTGTAAAAGTATAAAAAATAGAAATATAATATATGGGTTGTGAGTCTAATGTATAATATTGAGAATATTCTTTTTTAGGGTGAATTTAAAGTTGTGGGTTGGGGTGAAATTACTGTTTGATGTGACAAACTGTAAAATGGTATTAAAAATAAGCATCTCGGCTGAAGATGCTCTTACTCTCTCAGTTCTAATATTTATGGCTCACTTTTCCTGAATGAATGTTTCAATATTTGTGGCTTACTTCTATAAAAAGTAATGATTGTGTGGATCAAAATTAACGATAAAAAAGTGAAACAATTTACACCACATAACACCACTTCCTAAATTTCCGTGTTGAAATCCATTGAGCCACAAATATTGAAATGAATGGAGTATTTTTTTAATAATCGTGTCGAAAAAAATGATATACTACTAAGAGGACGGAAGGAGTATTTATTTATATAATTGGTTAAATCTCGCCTTACGTTTGACCCTCTCAATTAAAAAAGGAACATGTTTTCCGTTAGTTTCGGTTGCTTCATTCTTTTAAATGTTGAATGATGGATTCACACCAACTTCTCTTACAGTTTTAAATCCCAACATCTGACGAATTCAAATCCTAACCACAATTTTCTTAAAGTGATGTTTCTTAGAGATAAAATTTGAACCACAAAAGAATGTAATTACAGAAAAGGATTGGGATATGTTTGAATACCCCAAGGGCAGTATAGTAAATTACACGAAGACAAGTTGTAAAGAAGAGGTGTTGAGAAGATAGACAAACTAAGAAGGGGCCAAGCATATATTCCTTGTAAAAGCCAGACAGCATCAGCAACCGCTAGTGGGCCCGCTTTCTAGTCTCACAACTTCTGGGCCCATCTCATTCCCCTTTATTTTGGATCTCTAATTTTCCTTTTTTTTTCCCCTACAATTTTCATCAGTGAAATTATATTTATGTATACATGTGAATTGATGTATAGTTTTCGTTCTAAATTTGTAATAAAAGGTATCAATTAATGCATGTATTGGGAAGTGATTATGGCGATTTATTATTGGATATGTTAAAGACGTAGGTTACGTTATGTGACACTTGAATGTTTTTGTCGTGCTAAGAAATGTGATCTTTCGGTGACAGTCGGCAAAGAAATTGGCCCACTTTCTGACTCGTGTATGACTAAGATATATAGACGGATAAGAAGACAGTTTTAGAGAAGGCGTGTAAATTAGTGCACATTTCAGAAGGCGTGTAATTAGTGCACATTTCTGTCGATGCATAAAAAGATTATGCATGCTTCGCAGTTCTAACTTTAAATGGAGGTTCTCACGTGATCCACACCATATATATATATATATATATATATATATATAGGGAGTGATTCTTGTGTAAACAACTTTTATCGTGTGAACACTACACATTAAAAACAAATGTACTGCATTTTCAAGACAAATAAACTGCACTTTACGTACTGCACTTAAAAATAAATGTACTGCACTTTAAATGCAGTATCTTTGCCTTTAAAGTGCAGTATATTTGTTTTTAAAGTACATTGTTCACACGTTCACATGATAACAAGTTGTTCACATTTGAACCTCCTCATATATATATATATATATATATATTATCGGGTTACTATGTATACAAAATAGAGTGATTCGTGAGAGAAAATATCAATTTTGGTAATTTAATATGACAATGTCTAATTTTGATCTTGCAATTTTATCTAGTGTTCGATTTTGGTCAGTTGACAGAAATTGTCCAATATAAAAAGACACATGAATTGCAATCTTCGCTGCATGACTAAAATAAGTCATATTATAAAGTGTCGATAAAAAAACGAACATTTTTAAAAATCACAAGACCAAAAAACAATTAAACCTACATTGCAGAGCCAAAATTAAACTCGTTTTAAAATAAAAATGTTCATTTTTTGTCATGAATTTTTACAAAATAACTTATTTTATTCATTCGAGTGAGATTCACATGCCTTTTTTATTCGACAATTTCTGTCGGAGGACCAAAATTGAAATACTTTGTAAAATTATAGGACCAATTAAAATCAAACACATTATAAAGTTATAAGACCAAAATCATACACTTTATAAAATTATAGAACCAAAATTGAACACCATCACATTAGAGGACCAAAACTGAACAGACACAACACTAAAAGACCAAATCGATTTTCTCGTGGCCAAACTAATTAATTAAAATTGCATCAAGTTAAATGTAATTATGAGCATCTTTGGAATATACCATACAAATGATGGAGTATTTGGTTATTTATTTAACAGTGAAGAAACAGTCAAAAGAGCTTGATAAATAAAGGGTAATAAAGACATAACATGCAAATTTAAGTGTTTTTTTTTGCTTGTAAATATTATTTTCTATTATACGCATGCATGGGCCATGGCCGTCAATTTGGACTGAGATTCAAAAGAAGTTGCATATTCTCTCTCAAAAAGTTGTATTTATAAATATAAAAAATAATCGGAATATTTACAAAAGCACAACGACTTAGTGATGGCATCAAATATTTAGAAATGCATGTCGGAATGATGTTATACACAAATCAATTTATTTTTGTGGGGGTCTGAAAATTTGAAATAATAAGTATACTTTTCCACTAAAGAAAAATAAAAGTTACTCTGTCGGTATATTTCTAGAGACTTATATCGTAATCCTTTTGTTTTTATAGGCATATTTTATTTCTATAAAAAATCCAAGTAGCAAAAAACAGATGCCTGCATTGACTTCCCTTTTGCAACGGTATTAACTGTCGTTTGATGGAGAGAGAGAGGGGAGAGACAGAGTCCCGGTTAGCCGTTAGGATTGTTAGAATTAGCTAGGTGGGGTAACGGATCTTTTTGAAGTTTTAACCATTGATTACGACTTAATCTATAGTTTTTAAGTTTGTGATGCGACGTTATTAACAATCATTTAAACCACCCTTTTGAACCAACTCCAATCTACACCAAAGAAATCACCGCACACCTTTAATCTTTTTATCATACTACTTTGTTTAGGTTAGTTTCATATACCTATGTTTCAATTTTAGTACAAAATCAAAATGTGCAATTAGAAAATTGGGCAACTTTTCATTACATTAACGACACATTTGGCAATTGTTAATAACTGTGGTATTATAACTTGCACACGACATAGAAAAGAAAAATTGTAAGAAGAAAAAGTTTCGGACAAAACAATAAAACATAGATTTGGGAAATTCTTGAAGTAAAACAACTACACAAGTTAATGAATGCGTGTTGTCGGCTGATTAGGAAAAATTCTAAATCCAAAGAGTTCCCGCCAAAGTCATAACCACCGCCCTCTGACCCAACTGCCAAACCCCTTCAATTGATTGATTAGGTCAAAAAGTTCTTCGCTTTTCCACCTCTAAAACTAAACCCATGTGTCCAAACAATTTCTCTTTCCCTTAACATTTGGCTTTTTAAATCCCAACCCCAAATATTAAACAATTAAAAGAGTAACTTTCTTCTACTTTTTGGATTTTGTTGTAATTTCATTTATGAATGAAAATAAAATGCAAACTTGTGATGATCATTTTTGTCCAGCTTAGCCAACAAGAACAGTGGAATCAATAATCACTAGGTCTAGGCAAAACTTGAAATGAAATCTTATTACAAAATCAAAATCTTTTGAATTTATGTCGCCTTTCTCTCGAACACCAGCATTTTGACTTTTCTATATATTTCCACCAATTAGCTACCTAGACAACCGCGGTTTTTATGGAATCTCATTAATTTCAGATCAAGATTTGGACCCAAATTTGAGT
The DNA here is from genome assembly GCA_028984105.1 of Lavandula angustifolia. Lineage (NCBI taxonomy): Eukaryota > Viridiplantae > Streptophyta > Magnoliopsida > Lamiales > Lamiaceae > Lavandula > Lavandula angustifolia. Next base: position 17,711,554 of record CM054824.1, read on the forward strand.
ACAGTGTTCAGACTTTTCTTAACTTGTCTTCTTCTGTACTTTTGTACAGTTAAACTTCGATAAAGTAATAATCTTTTTAAAATAATAATTTCTTCTGGTCCTATTATGGGTTAATGCACTAAAATAATGTTCGATAAAGTAATAACCTCGCTAAATGAATATTTTTTTTCTCGATCCCAAAATTATTACTTTATCGAGGTTTAACTGTATTCCCTGAATTTTTTTGTATGACGAAAAAAATTCACAACCGATTCGTATTGTTTGAATGTAGAACAACTTTTGCCTTTAAAAAACATCAGAATTGAATTTGTAAATTATTTATGCATTTTTTCAATAATAATAATTTCTGTTGCTGGCGGCCCCAATCAAGGGAGTTTCTTGATTACGTAAGAAAATACCTAAAAACTCATCGTTCAGAATATAGGGAACAATCATCATTGGAAATGATTTTGAATTTTGAAAATGCTTATTTGTATCGAAAATCTAATCCTGGGTGATCATTTTGTTTCAATTATCAGTTAAACTCACGACTTTATAGTTCATTTCCAATTTATATTCAACCGCAACAATCATTTGAAGATAGCAAACATGACAAAAAATAATGTTTCAATCAAATCACCCACTTATATCTAACTTTATCATAATTGTTTAGGCACCATCCAGTTAATATATGGGTCAAATCAAATTTAATACTATAGAAATCAATAAAACCAATATTTATTTGAAGTGGTTAATATTATAATTTAATAAAGTAAGAAAGTGATATCGCTTAGAAATGCACTGCGGAAATATTGAGTCAGCCAAGCAGTGAATAAATCGGAGAGATTTTTCATCCCAAACTGATCACACTTAAAAACACAATTTAAATGAATGACATGTAACAATTATAAAATTATTATAATTATAACTCATAAACAATAGTACATATGAGTGTTGATTGTGGAATATCGAAAATTTTCTCGTCATAAATACATTAATTTGTGTCAATTTGAAGTAAAATAACACAATATTTTTGTCAGCATTATCGATTGATTAATATGAAGGTGTGGGGGTTTTGTTTGTTGCAAAATAATGAATTTGGCGTTGCAAAAATGAAATCGGTGGGGTGACTGATGACACAAAAGTCATACTTGTGCTAAACTTTATGAGACCGGATGTATAAGAAAATATAAAAACCTAAGGAAAGTCGAACTCAGATTTTGGATAGGTTGATATGACACGTGGCATGATATAGTTGGGGCCAACACAGCATAATGGTGAGAGGTAATTGGACATAAAATAATTGGTGACAAACTATCAGCATCCACAATACAACAATTTTCGGCCATGTTTGAGAAATAATAGTCATATACAGCAGCTATAGCCTATAAAGAGATAATTAATAACTGAAAATGAAGAAAATAGAGGGCATCTTAATCGGATAAGTGCAAATTTAGTAATTAATTTTATAGTCATTTTTATAAAGTAATTAATTTTTAACTTTTTTTACAACTATATGCCTAGTTGGGTCCACTAAACCCTACTACTAATAAGTTGCGGTTTGTGAATTTACTATAGGTACTTACGACGACGTGGGTGTTTGGAGTAGCTGAAGCTTATTGATAAGTGTTAAAAAAGGCTGAAAGCTGCTGATTTGATAATTTGAAGGTATTTGAAAATAAGTGATGAAAGCTGTTGAAAGTGGGAAAAATAGTGTTTGGAAAACTGCTGATATCAATAGTTTATTTTAAGTTCTTAAATAAAATATCCGTTTTTACTCTCAATGTTATTAAATAATTATAATTTATAATAAATAATAAATTTTATTAGTTTTTATATTGTATAAATTTATAATATATCGTATTAACGTAAACGTATCATACTATTGTATTTTAAATATTATTTACTTGCTTAAAATCTACAATAATAATATTTTTATATAATTTTAATAATTACGTAGCTAAGAAATAATTATCATTAAATGAAAATAAAAAATATTAATTTAAAATTCAAAATTTTCAGAACCCACTAATTTAATTAATATATTTAATTATATTTAATTTTAATAATAATTATTTCTTTAAACTTGAAGAATTTATAAATAATAAATATAAAATAATTTTATCAAATTACTAAATAATATATTAAAATTTAATTATAATTAAATTTGTAACTAAAAAAAATATTAATTTAAAAATTTATGATTTTTTTAGAATTATAAAATATTTAAAAGATAAAATAGTCCAATAAATTAGATAAGCTGTAAGCTGCAGCTGAAAGCTGGGTCATAGCAGCTTAAGCAACTTTTCTATCTTGGTTATATTTGGTAGGAAATTTCTGCTGAAAGCTGGGTGTTCCAAACACTCCAACTGTAGCTGAAAGCTGTTTCAAACACCACCGACATTACATGGACTATTTTGTAAGAGTGACTAAATAACTTAGATTATTATCGAAAATAACTAATTTCACATATTAAATGAGAGGTATGGATTTGTGGAAAAACAGAGTTATATAGGAAGATAACAAGTATGCATATTCCTTATATATTTTATGCATTATTTTTTTTAATGCATTAAACTTATACTTTTTACACTTTTACCCTTATGCATAAGACATATAAGAAATATGTATAATAAATATTTCAGAGCATATTCAATCCAAACATTCCAATAATAAAATGAAGGGGTGCATATTTCTTCTTAAGTTTTATTTTAGCCACATTCCTATATGGTCCATTTCCTTATCGTTAAGTTTTAATTTTTCTTTTAATAAAACGTGTATTCTCTCTCTCACACACAAACACAAATACCGTATCCTAACTTATTTTTCCACTTCTCATGCATCGGCTATCATTTGGATTTTCTATCTTTACATCTAAGTTTGTTTCCCATTCCACTTTCTCTTTCCGTCTTGCAAACTCCATCATTCGGAGTACATCGCCCTACGAAGTGGTAAAGGTTTCCAACAAGTACTCAAAAATGTCTTTGTCTAATTAAACTTTTTTCTTAAAAAAATTGTACTTAATTTTTCTATTTACTCCGGGTGGTGTTAAGCCTAGCGCGGAAAGGCACCTTAAATAAGTATTTATTAAACAAGTACTTAAATTGAATAAATCATTTGTATTTGCATACATTTATATATAAGCACTTTATTAGAGAAAATAAAATAAAATATAATTTAAAAATTATTGTCAGATGGATTAGATATGAGAATATATTTTCATAAGTTGTTTTTGGCTTATTTTCATAAAGTTGTTCCTACCAGCTTATGAAAATAAGTAAAAAAACAACTTATATTTTAGAGTAATTTGTTTTCATAAATCATCTCTTATGTTTTAGAATAAGCTGAAATAAACTATTGATAAGCTATCATAGACGGGACCTTATTGGACAACATTAATTTTACAAAAATATTTCCATTTAAATATATCCTTATACAAACGAAAATATTTCCATTTAAATATATCATTATACAACCAGACAAATATTTTTTCTTACCAACTAATTAAGAGAAAGTGATGCAATAATTTATAACAATACCCAAAGAATGTAACAAATAATATCCCGCAGAAGACTCGTTATACGGTGTGCCATCATTTCAGAATAGGTAGCATGTATGAGTATACTCACTAACACACAAAAACATGCTATAAACGCGTGCAAGAATAATAACACGCATTTTAGTTTATTTTTGAATTTTACAGAAGGCACCATATATAATAAAATAATACTCCTAGTTATTAACTGATTTTAATTTTTATTATTCCAAAAAATTAAAGAAATAGGGTGGACGTGAATGGTGGTGGTGTAAGTAATTAAAGAAGCAGACAAAAGAGGTGGGAAAAGGCAAAATGACAGAAAGTGGACAACTTAGGGATTAGGATTTGTTTTAATTAATTTGTTAAGACATTAGTTGAAGGTCATTGGTTAATTAACTCAGTTCCTGCAGACAGGGTCAGGTTATTTTATTCCATTCACTTCCCCGTAATTTTACCAAATCATTACACATTTTGTTTGATTTTATACATGCTTCAACTCATAAATCATATCAAATGTGTATAGGTAGACATGTATGTGTGTATTTTCTTGTATACAATTGTGTTGTATAATACAAGAAGTAAATATGAGAAAAATAAGAACTAACAAATTTACGTGAGCAACCTATATATAATAGGGTATAATACTATAATACCATCAATCGGTCAATGATAATTTTACGTACAAATCATTCAAACCCTTAAAAAAAAATCAAGTTGAATTGTAAACTTCTTAAGCTGGACTCAAAAGATTATGCTCACCAAAATAACAACAATATATTCGTGATTTGGAATTGTATGTTCATGTTTTCATGAGTTTGTGGGAAAAAAATAAAATTAAATGCACATAATATTTAGATAGAGCAATTGAGTTTATACCCAAGTCATTGGAATCCAAAGTAAAAAAAGTAGCATACACTTTTCTAGTTTGACCAAAAAAGGTGGCATTTCATTTTTAAATAAATTGAAATCAACTAAAAGGAAGGTCGAATTAATGCTTCCTGCAAATTCTCATAGAATATTAAATTCACGTCAATTATCCAAATTTTCTAGAACTTGTGAGCTTTAAAAAACTTGCATAATGATTTTATTAATGATGCAAATGTCAGTGTTGCTAGAATATCTCCAATATTCTCCATATAATATCATAATTATAAATTAAATATAGTGGCGAAAATGTAATATGTCACTGGTCACTCATGTACTACGTAGTCGTATCCATTATATCATTATACCATGCCACCAACTAAATTCACACCACATTATCTCACCATGACTTTGAAACTAATTAAATCCTTGTATTCGACTAAGAAAATGTATTTAAAATAAGGGCAAACGTTATAGTAGTAAGATGTAAAATAGTGTTCCCTCCATCTCATTACTAACGTCCAATATTTTTTATTAATGTGTCTCATTAGAAATGTCATATTTTTAAATAAAAAAAAGATAAGAAATGTGTAAACATAAATTAATTATTCAAAAGTCAAATAACACAGAAGATCAATTTTTTAATTTATGTATTCAAAAGAAACAAAACACTACAAATGAGATGATGAATATTAATTAAGTGGGATTTGGGAAAATACAAGAAAGGAAGGATGACTGGATGAGGGTTGGGGACAGCATGCTTGTTCAAATGTTATGGGAAAAGGGATGGGAGCTTGTAAATAAATACATACATTGTTTTCTATGTGTACGGCACACTTGTCCCTTAATACTGTCTCATCAGGCCATTACCCCATATGTTTTTATCTTTATTTTTATTTTTATAAATCCACCAATAATTATTATTTTTATTTTTTTACACAGTGCTCCATGGTAAAATCATTACCTAAATTCTTGAAATTTACCCATAAAAATAATAATTTGTCTGCTAGATTTTAATGCCCATGCACACGCCACCCATCCCACGCTGTCCGTTTAAAGGTTAATTTATTTGATCTCTAATTAACAAGGGTAGAAAAGGTGTTAATCTTTAAACACAATCCCAATGCTCAAATTTCTAAATTGAAGATAAATAGCAAAATGGCAGAGCTGCAGAAGGGCCTTTCCTTTCATCTTTTTACTGAATTTACCCGATGCGCAATTTTCATAGCAAAGTTTAATTCGAGATTTTGGTACGTTGTTAGCATTTATATATAACCACTAAACCTAAACCAACATTAATTAGATGTATTCTAATGGTGATGACTTAGTGGGTGGAAAGGATCCTCTATCCCAAAAGTTGGTGTCTCATTGCGTGGTCCACCAATCACGCGGGCAACGCGTGCATTGGTGGACCATCAAATTATCATAAATTCCCACCTTATTAGTGGGACATGTATTGGGACACCTAATGGGGTAGAGGATCCCCACTCCTTAGTGGGGTTTCAGTAATTTCTCTGCATGATTTCTGACAAAATTGAAACGTGATATGTATCTATATAGTATACTTCATTAATCAAAGTTTCATTTTTTATTTCGAGGGTGTCTTATTAAACAAGTCATATTCTATATATGTAAATAAGTGAGTGGACCATAATTACTTTATGCTTTTACACCATATATTTTCTTTTTTCATCCACTTTCTAAATTCTCGTGCCCAAAAACAATGATAATTAATTAATAAAACGGAGGAAGTACATAATTCATCCAATCGAGTCAAATTTGGACACATATTGCATAAATAAATTATTTAAGATAAAAGAATACGTAGGAAAAAGTTTTCGGAAAATAGACAAAATAATAAATACCTGCATATTAAATAAAACCCAAAATATAATTTTGCAGTGGTCCACACGTGCCAGTCACGCAGAGCTTTTTGCACGTGTAAAAGCCCTTATAAATAAAATCCTTCCCCAAATTTTATTGGTGAAGAGCCAAGATTGGCCAAGCAAGACTCTAATTGATGCCTTTTTATTGCTTCTATTCTATCATTGCGCTCTCTCTCTCTCTCTCTCTGAATACAAGTGTAGACATATAGGCAGTATATAGTTTGTGCCCACCAAACAAGGGATACTATTAGAAGCAAGATTCTTATTTTATTCTAACTATTCACATACGTTGGGAGATAAAAAGACAAATATATAGAGGGACAAAGGGGTAGTGGGAGAACAGAGAAAAAGGAAGAGAAAATGGAGAGAGATAGTGAAATTAAATCACCATCAAGGTTCAAGAGGATTTGCGTTTTCTGTGGGAGTAGCCAAGGCAAGAAGGCTAGCTATCAAGAGGCGGCTATTGAACTTGGCAAGGTTTTGGTAATACCTCTCTCTCTCTCTCTCTCTCTCACGCAAAATCTTTAAAATTTATCATTGATTTCTTTAAGGTTCTTGTTTTCATGTGTAGGGTTGTAAATGTGGAATGTTATAGCGTTATAAGAAAAATCTTGTCTTTGAATCTTTTTGTTCTGGTCCCAAGAATTGTTGAATGCTTCAGATTGATTTTTCATATAACTGGTTTGGGTCTTCCCTCCCTCTTATTCTCATGCAAAGATGTTGTCCTTCAAGCCTCAACGAAGGAATATTGCATGCTGAATCCCTCTCTCTAGGGCTTAAAAGTACTCAATCTCCCCCTCTCTCGCTCAATGAATAGAATGGATATGTACTAGAGTTACAGGTTGTTTTTCTTGCAGCACGGAGAAAGAAAAGTTACAATATTTACATGTTTTTGGTGTGGTTTCTTTCTGTTATCAACAGGAACTTTTACTTTCATCTCTCTTCCTCAAATGGATAAGAACATCATATTTTGATGTACGATAACTAGTAGACTTTACTGTACTTCCTGCTCTTAACCATGGTAGAAAAAAAAACATAGTATAATTTTACCCCACATTGTTAAAAAAAAATTGCAACTTTACATCTCTTCTCAATAACCTAAAATTTTATATCCCATCAATCGCATGAAATTGAAAAAACTTTAATCTTCTTGTCGAATGTTGAAACATTAAAGTAATGAGTTGGTGTGTTTGTGAAGGTTTCGAAAAACATTGATTTGGTCTACGGGGGTGGCAGCGTAGGCCTGATGGGTTTGGTCTCACAATCAGTTCATGATGGCGGTCGGCATGTCATTGGGTGAGTGAGCCTCTCTCTCTCTCTCTCTCTCTCTCTCTCTCTCTTGCATTCTACTCTTATCCTTTGACCGACCAGTTGCATCAAATCATTAGCTTGATTAATATGTTATTATAATGAGCATTTCTTGTTTAATTCTGATTTATCTTTTGTCTTGTTATGTCTCCTCTGCAGAGTGATTCCCAAGACTCTCATGCCTCGAGAGGTATGTAACATGTTCAATGGTGGAAAAAAGCCTTGACCCTTTTCTCGTTTTATTATTTTCCTTAATTTAAAAACCCTATTTTTCCTAAATATTTGTGTTTCTTGGCTTTGTTTTTTCCATTTTGTTGGTTCTTGAAATCCTTATCCACAATAAAAGTTGTGGTTGTGTGAGTAGTTTTAGAGTGCATGCATTTTCGGGTCTGCAAATGTTTGGTCTGATTTTTCCCTTTCTGTTTCACCATCACGTTGCTCTGCTCTCTGCCCTTGCTTATGGGTATTATTTCTTGTATTCTTCTCTTTTGGCATTTTCCATCCTCATTTGCTTTTCCTGTTTTAATTAATTCCAAGTAATTATGTTTATCTGGTTGTAAATCCACCACCGGCTCTGAAGTTGCTGACTTTAAAGGTTTTTTTCCCATTCAATTTTTTTTCTGCCAAAAACCATCATTACTTAACTGCAAGAAATGCACAGGCACAGCAACCAATACAAATTAATCTCTACTCTCCCACTTCCTAGTTGAGCTTTATCTACCTTTTCTTTGCTTGATGGGATTTGCTAACTTTTCCTTTTTTATTTTGCAGCTGACTGGTGAAACAGTAGGGGAAGTGAAAGCTGTTGCAGATATGCACCAAAGGAAAGCTGAGATGGCCAGGCATTCTGATGCTTTTATTGCCTTACCAGGTTCGTCAATCAACTTTGCAACATCACAAATCATCATGCTTTTATTCAATGCAAAATGGGATTTGTTAGATATAAAGTTGACATGAAAATGATGACTCCCATTCTGATCAAGAAACTCTTTCATAATCTTGACTCATACAGTCAAGTCTCCCACACTATTGATGGCAACTGTAATGCTGCTCACTGTGTGTTTCACATGATTAGACTATTTTGACCCTCCCCATCATCTGCACTGAAAATTAGGGCCCTTCAATTGCTTCAAGCAGATGTATTTTCTGATCACATTAGGACAGTAGTACCATAAAGAGAAATGTGTGGGAACAATCTCACTTTCCCCTTTTTGTGATGCTGGTACAGAAACAAACCATGTTCACTTCTTCCTAGTACATTGTCTGGTTCTAAAAATTTAGTCTTTTTTTATGTTTTGCTTGGATTTATTTCTGAATCTGGTCAAACACAATTTGAATTATGCTACTCTGAAAACTAAATGCTTGCAGAGCAATCATGCATGCCTATCATGTATTCAATCAGGGGCGGATGTATAGGTTAGTTGCACTGGGCTCCAGCCCAGTGCAGATTTCAGCTAAATACATGCATTAGTAATTAAGTTGAAGAAAAGGACCATTAGTTGAGTGATTGAACTCTCCATATTCCTCCATGCGACCCGGGTTCAAATCCCTTCCATAGCATTTTTTTTCTTTGCTATTATAATTCCTTAATGCCCTTGGTTAGCATTAGTAATTAAATTTAAGTAATTGACCATTAGTCGAGTGGTTGAACTTTGCATATTTTCTCCATGCGACCCGGGTTCAATTCCCTTCATTAGCATATTTTCTCCATGTTTTTTTTTCCAACCGTATTTATATTTTTTTCTCCTTAATTCATATTTCTTTTCTATTCTTTTCCAAATTTCTCCATTTCTTTTTTAATTTCTTTTGCAGTTTCTCCTTTCTCTCTCTTTTTATTTTTTAACAAGTTCATTTCAATTTTGTTTTTTTTCTTCTTCATTTGTATTCCCACGGTTCCTTTCTCCAAAACTTACGTAGAAGTGGGAATACCAATTACACTACACTGTGAGTCATCTTCATTCCTTTCTCTTCCCCATTTTCTACATTCTAACTTCTTTCTCTTCTCCAATCTCTTCTTTCTCTTTTCTCTAAAATTTTTTTCGGGGCTCCGCCCACGAACCCCCAGTAAATCTCGACCCCCCCATCTATAAATCATGGTTCCGCTCCTGAGCCCACCCCACTACGAATTCCTGGCTCCGCCCCTGTATTAAATGCTATGAGCAATAAATTCCTACCAAGATAGGTAGGAAATCTGGGGGTAAGCTAGTATCTACATATCAAACAAGCATTCCTCTCTAGCTGATGAGACATGACATGGTTTGTCGTTATTCTCTTACTAGTTACTACCATCCACTTCTTTAACTAGAAGTTAACCGAATATAATAACTTGAGTTGATGAAAGATTAGGCTGCAACCAGTTTGATTATCATATGTATCTATGGAGTTTAAGTGTTGTTAATTTCTGCAGGTGGATATGGAACTTTGGAGGAATTACTTGAAGTGATAACATGGGCTCAACTCGGCATCCATGATAAGCCGGTATAACATGATGTGAAATTCAAATGATGCTTATCATCTTTCTAGTTGGGGAAGATAGGAAATGAAGATTGTATTGGTGTTTTTTGCAGGTAGGATTGCTTAATGTTGATGAGTATTATGACTCACTATTGTCGTTTATCGACAAAGCCGTGGAGGAAGGATTCATTAGTCCGAATGCTCGCCACATAATTGTATCTGCACCAACAGCCAAGGAGCTGGTCAAGAAATTGGAGGTAAACAAATTTTTAATTTTTGTTAGTATTTATCAAATATTAGAAAGAAATACACTAGTTGACACCATTAAAAAGGAGTAGCTATTTGCTAGTGGCCATTGAGACACCACTTGAAAGCGCAGTCAAAAGATTTGTTTCCACTTTGAAGCAAGTGGGTACATTGAAATTCTACTGCTAATTAATTCTTGTGTGGTTTCTAGGAGTACGTCCCTCGCCACGAACGAGTCGCTTCAAAGCTCAGCTGGGAGACGGAGCAGCTGGGCTGCCAAAACTACGACTTGCTGAGGTGAAAAAAAAAACTCGTTCTGCTGCACACTACCAGACTCCATTAGATCATGAAAAAAAAAATGCATTCGAAGAAACTAACTTGGAAATTTTAGGAATCTTTTTTTGTAAATGTATATGGGAATGGATGGTCCTACTATGTAATACCCCTCCATATTTTCGAATATGGATACTTAGTTCGATTTGCAAGATGTAACTAGCTACTAAGTGCGCTATGTAATTTTCCTTATTAATGGAAGCTATTTCGATAGCGAAAAAATCAAAATAGTCTTTATCTTTCTTGCATTAACTTTGTTGCTGCTACTCTTGATGTAAATGAAGAGAGATTGAAGAAAAAAGATGAGGGCGGCAGTTGGTGATGGTTAGGGAGGGATAGAGATAATGGAATGGACCAACTAAGAGAGAGAGAGAGAGAGAGGAGGAGTAAGAGGGACCATATATGTCAGGAAAAGGTATGTTTTTGGATCTACTTTTGGGATGCTTGTTAGAGTTAGTGCTCCATCTACGTCGATCCAACCCATGAGGAAAAGGAACCTGGATTGGTCTTAGTCTTACTACGTAGTTGCAAGGCAAAGACAACACACAAAGTGTCGTGGGCAAAGGGTGACAAAGTATTGTGCCAAGGGGGAAAAGACATGTGCCTCTCATGGTCCCAAACACTATCTTCTGTGTGGGTATTTTGTGCTCATCATGTTGCAATTTCAACGCACCACACAATCTAACGATCTATGTTACCTTGAACTACAATACTCATTGAAATAAATATACAGGACCTTGGGATGACGTAGTGGTGAAGATGGGTGGCCTGAGAATGTAGGTCATGGGTTGAAATCCCACTGAAAACGCTATGTGTGAGCCTGTCACCCTGTTACATTAAGGATGGTTTAACACTCGTGTGTGGTTTGCAGGCTAGCGGCTGCGGATTCCTCGTCATAAAAAAAAAAAAAAAAAAAACAGGCCCATTTAGGTATTAACAAAAGAATTTGGATGGATGCATATGCAATGTACGAACTATAACCCTAAATTTAATTATGAAAGCCTAAGTTTCAAATTTAAAAAATCATTTACTATAGGTTCAAGATTTTTCGACAAACGAATTAAGAAAGTTGTGTTTTGTGTGTAAAATAATGTTAAAGTACTTGGACCATTATATTATATTATAGTATTATTTTAAGTACGAGTTATTTTTAATGGGACGATCCAAAATGAATACCAACCACTTATAATGAGAATGAGAGTATGAGACGTAGGTAATACATATTTTCTGTAATGCGAAAAGAAGACCCGACTCTAACTTGTTCAAGAATAGTGGCGTTGAGTCTCTCGACCCTTTGACTTAAGATTAGTCAATTCTATTTCTAGATCTGGGCAGGCAAGGGATATAGCTCAGTGGTAGAGTGTCACCTTGACGTGGTGGAAGTCATCAGTTCGAGTCTGATTATCCCTAAACCCAATGTGAGTTTTTCTATTTGGATTTGCCCCTCGCCGTGATTCCATGAGAATGGATAAGAGGCTCGTGGGATTGACGTGAGGGGGCAGGGATGTCTATATTTCTTGGAGCGAGTATGAGACGTAGGTAATACATATTTTCCGCAATTTTGTTGAGCACCGAGTAAACTCCGCTCTTGTGTTCTAGCCTGCAAACAATACAAGAAAGGCTAACCACTTTAGATTTACCATAGGTGACATGATTACACATAGCGGTCTCGATGGGTTTGAACTTATGACTTTTCGGACACAGACTAGCCATCTTAATCGTCATCCCAAAACAACTTATCCACAATTTTGTTATTTTATAAGTACCTGCTCTGAGTATAGTCGTTTTAGTTTATGTTAGACATATTTGGAAAATAAAAAAAAAATATTAGTATATAATACAAACTTGGCCCATTGCACATAAGAGAATCAAATTTAGAATATTTAAGTATGGAGCTTTATGTTGTACAGAAGCTCTTTTGGAGAGCCCATAAGAAGAACTATGCGGACTCCTACTCAATATATCACGAATATCGTGCTTGTGTGAAGAGCCCAACAAAGTATAACTAGCATACTGATATCTCCAGTCAGAGGCACATCTGAAATGACAGGAGTGCCCCCGTATCACAAAGATTTTTATAAACGACAGACATTCGGCAGTGTCGTCGGTGGTTGGGCGGTACGAGCATGCAACGAACAGGATGAGTCATCACCACTCATCAATCGAAACGTGTTGTTGTTTCTATTTGGACAAAAGAGGGGCCCAGGCCCACTTATTGTCTTCTAGCTGTCACCTTATTCCAATTGGGCTATTGCTCCAACCCCAACTTCTTTTCTGGAGTTCTCTTTTCATACAAAGTCAAATGAGTACGATATTAAAAAAGCATTCCAGCTTCTTATTTTATTTATATAAATCCTTTGACGTATATTTGAAAGAAGCATTCAGTATTATGGAGTATTATTGGTGTGTTTGCAATTGATTACTGTAAGTATTTTTTATTTATTTTTATTTAAAATAAAAAATATTAAATAAAAATGGTTTTTTTAATTAACAAAAAGGCAGTTATTTTAGTAGTTTCAAAAATTATTGTGCTTTAAACGCCAAAAATATCTCAATAGATACTTAAAAGAAATTATTTAATTAAGCAATTTAGTTACTTAATTTTAGAAAAGCTAACACAAAAATATTAAAAAATTAATTATACAATCAAAAAATAGATAAATACTTAACTAAGCTTTTGCAAACATGCCCATTAATTTTATTTAAGTAGGTTAGGTGAGCTCTATGTTCGCTCTCAGTTATTTGCACGTTTGAGTATATATATGTATGAATGTGTGTATATATATATATATATATGGGGGCGCACACTAACTAATACTCCCTCCGTCCCATTATTAATGTCCCACTTATCTTTTTTGGTTGTCCCATTATTTATGTCCCATACCAAATAAGGAAATAAATGAGTGGATCACAATCAATCTAAGCAAGTGGACCCCACCCACCCCCTTTATACTTTTACATCATGACTTTACACCTTTACCTCCACTATCTTAATTACCATGCACAGTCCCAATGAGACATAAATAATGGGACGGAGGGAGTACTTGTGCCGGTGGGCAATAGCGGAGCCAGCTTAGGGCTTGGGGGTGCTATAGCACCACTAAAAATATTGATAGAAATTTTCTAGTACTAATCTCAATAGCAAGATTGTGTCCCAGCGGTAATGATGCTTGGTAATTTTTGAAGGAGCCCGAGTTCAAATCCGAGCAACCCCATTTTTTTCCCATTTTTTTTCTTTAACTTCTTGTATTGGATTTGGGCCCATACAACCAAGATAACAATTGTGATTTCATCTATCCTCTTTAAGTTTTTGACCCACTACACTACATTTAAAAATTACACCTCACAAGCACAACTCAACTCACAAGTCACACAGACACGTTTTTTCTGCACTCAATTTTCAAATGCTATTAACAAAGAAAATATGCTATTTTCGACAGAGCAATAAGAAGTTGGAAGGTTTTGGGAGGAATTGTCGAAAAAGCTTTGTTTCATGTACTGCTGATAAATTGTTTATCAACATGCAATCGAGGAAAGGAAAATTAACAATACATGTTCGATTTTAAACCTTGTATTCGTTGTACGGTATTTTAAAAAAAAAATTCGGGGGCTCCGCCCCCGAACCCCCGTAAAGGTTTCACCCCCGACTCTAAATCATGAATCCAACCTACTTAGCACCTATGGAGCCAGAATCCTGGCTCCGCCACTGCCAGTGGGTTTTAGGAGTAATGCATGATATGGTTCATGAGTCGGTGTGGTCGTAGTTTATGACTTAATAATGTTAAGACCCAGCCTCAGCCCTTTCCTCACGTCCTAATCACCACTTTAGAATATTTACCCTATATATATAAGTTATATATTACACAAAGAGGCGTTTGGTGTTATACCCAAGACGGTAAAGTCAAACACAAATATACCCATCTCTTATATATAACTACACTACATAGTCAGGTTTACTAAAATACCCCTACTTTTCAATAAATACAATCTCTTTTCAATAATTGTCAACTGTTTTTATAATTTTCCGTGAAATAAATGATTGATTTTTGTTAAAAAAATAAGTATCTCGAAAATAGCAAGGGTCCGATTAATGTCCGATAGAAGGTTCCGATCACGTCCGACCGATCGGCCACAGCATGATCGGACAAGCATGATCGGACACATGAGCATGATCGGTCGTGGCCGATCATGCATGTCGGACACATGATCGGACGTGTCCGATCGGATCGGCCACGCATGATCGGCCGGTGTGCATAATTTGTCCGATCGGTCGGACACATCTGGTAAGGTCCGATCGATCGGACTCAGTTTATTAAAATACTAATATGTCAGTGCCCTATCACCTTTTTCAGGTGCCCTCCGACCGATATGGCACACTGTGTTATGAATAAGTCGGACCGATATGTACGATTGATAGGGCACTATGAGAGTGTACCTATAGGGCACTCGTGAATAAATTCATAAGTGTGCCCTATCACCTTTTGACAGTGTGCCTTATGACATGTCCGATCGATAGTATACACTTTCACGTGAATAAATTAAACAGTTTGACCGATAGGGCACAGTTTATCGTCAATAAATTCATTACAATTCGTCTCATCACTTCACTTATTGCTACCATCCTCCTTCATTTCCACCACCACCAAAGCAAGAAAAAAATATGGAGAATGATTGGAAACAATTTGTTGTCAATTTTAACGGAGTTTTCGATAGTGAATCGAAATATGTTGGCGGCCAAGATACAATGGTTTGGATTCCGGCAAACAATATTTGGCTTGTAGTACTACGACAATATATTCAATGCGCTCTGGATGCATATTCAGTTCCGCCCGACTACCACATCTATTATACTGCAGAGTCTCGTAAAAGTCATAGAACGATCAAGGCCGTTATCGGGAGTGATCTTGATCTACAACGTATTTGTCTTCTAGACGTAGAGCCTGCACAGTATATTTAGTGCACCCCAATAATACCAGCGGTAAAAAATGGTGAAGCTCGAAACTCAACATTCGTTGAGTCTTATCAATCGGAGGTGATAACCAGTTTGAAGGGCCAAACAGTGGAAGCAACCCAGGTGGGAGTCGAAGCAACCCCGGTGGAAGTGGTCAGGAAGAGGAGACCCATGTCGAAACAGATGAAGATGAAGAAGCTTATCTCGACACTTCATCTGAGGATGAAGATGAAGGTATTCTTGAAGCATTGATCAATTGTTCGCTTGGTGACTTTGCTGCATGGATCCGACGAGAGGGCGGCGTCAACCAACTCATGTCAATGTTTCTTCCAATCACTCGTCCAAATACCGAAGAAGAAATATTATACAGCAACATGGAAGCAACAAGTAATTGGATCATTCCAATTATACCTCTCGATACATCTGACCCACCATTCACAACGAGCTTGCCTCTTATATTGATTGTGATTTGCGGCAAGGAGCTGTTTTCTGGGAGAAAGATGAATTATATGCTATGGTCGCACTGTGGCATATGGAACATGGAGTGGATTTCATGTGCGGACGTTCGTGCACAAAACGACTCGAATACATATGCAAACGTAATGATACGTGTCCATATTTTCTTCGTACTGCTTGTAGGGCCACGAAAATTTGGGAGGTGACTGTATACAACCCCGAGCACACCTGCAACCGCGATCTATCTGGCTTAGGATCGAGAAATGTGCGGGCAAAGGCCGTAGTCGCCTATATTGCGCAGAGAATGCACCGCCAGAGCAAGATACTGAAACCCGCCGATATTCAAGCTGATCTTTTGGATAGGTTTGGAATCCAAGCGAGTTATAGTGTGGCGGCCGCGAGCACGTAATGCTTTGCGATATCAATGATTTACGGTGGCCATGCAGAGTCATATAAAAATCTTCCGAAGTATTTGCATTTGCTCCGTATGCAAAATCCAGGTTCTTTGACCGATCTAGATGTTGGTCCTGATGGTGATTTCCGACTATTTTTTATGCTTGGTGTTTGGCGAAGTCCTTAGTTATTCCAGCTTAGAAACGTGATTGCGGTTGACGGGACACACCTGAAGGGGAGGAATAAGGGAATCCTATTTGTCGCTGTTGGTATTGATGCTAACGAACAAATATTCCCACTTGCTTTTGGTGTTGGTCCGATTGAAAATGATATTTCTTGGAAGTGGTTTCTAACTCGGCTCCGAGCAGCACTCTCCTCCACTAGTGATCTAGTAATTGTATCAGATCAACACAAAAGTATAGCCAACGCGGTAAGAGATGTTTATCCGGAAGCACACCATGGTCTTTGCTACTACCACATCGCAAATAAGATTGCTCGATATGGTAAATGGATCATGCAGATGTTCCACGAGGCAGCATACGTATATCAAACATCAGTCTTCAACCGCGCGTTGAACGCGATACGAGAGGCACAACCCGCAGCGTACGAGAAGTTGATGGATATTGGTCCCGAGAAGTGGGCCAGATCACAATGTCCTACCCGACGTTACAGTATGTTAACATCTGTTGGTCCGGAGACGATAAGTCAGGTGTAGGGGGGGGGGGGGTGAATACACCTGAGCTCAGTTTCTTTTTCTCAATGAAGGTCAGCTGAGCTGATGATTGCAACTGATGAACAGTGCCAAATAAGCCTTCGATCACGGGACGAGTGAGTCGCCCATCGAGCTCTCTCCTACCGACCGTTGTCGAGTACTTTGAGAATCGATCGGAGACTGCAGTGCGGAAAGTGTGGGGCCCGGAATTCGTCTCTTTTGAAAACACGTTTTAGCAAATTAAATCTTTTGGCTGTGCGCTTTATAAATACGTTTTATGCAAGCTTATGATTTTCAAGTCAGTTGAATGCTATGCAATAAAACAGTAAAAGAACACAAGCGATTTAACGTGGTTCGGATACGCAAGATCCTACGTCCACGGTCCTGAACAAGGCAGGAGAACTTGTTGATTATTCTGAGCAAGCCTTAGCAGGGATACTGTGCACTGGACAGTTCCCTCTAAGTTATAGTCCTTAGCGATTTTACAATCCAAACCTAAGTCTGAAAGGGAAGGGAATTTTCTCCAACTGAGAAGGAGTTCTTACAATAAGAACAATTCACTAAATGTGAACTCCTTCGAATCTAAGCTATAAATATGACAATGAGCTTAGTCTAGAGAAGAAAGGGATCTAAGAACTCTAGAGAGAAAAACTGAGAAATCTTCTAAGTATGCAAGTTTTCCTCTGGATGATCTTTTAGTGTTCTAGAGCGTTTATGAACTTGAGCTTGTCCCTTCGAAATTCCATTTTTCGGAGCTTCAAAAACTTCTCTATTTATAGTTGTGAGTTATGGCATATGTCCGTTGGAGACGACGATGCCACGTGTCACAAGCTTCCAAAGAAAACGGCCATAATTCGAACTTGTTGCAGCAGGGCAGTTAATGCACTGTTCATGAGAGCAGATTTACTGTGTAGAGTAGGTAAGCGTTGTCGGCTTCTCATTGGTCGAGGTTTGTAGTTGGTGAGAATGTCAGAGTTGACCGTTCAACAACCTCGTATGTCTTCTGCTGAACTTTTCGAAAAGACTTGAATAGCTGGGTCGCTTTCCGTAGGATACAGTAGAGTGAAAAGTCTCTGTCTTCTTCAGCTGAGTCGGCTGACACGGCATCTACTGAGTAGGTCAGCTGGCGACTGCGAAGGTACTGTGCTTGTTTCTCGTTCTTCCGCCGATGACTATCACCGGGAGTAGTCTTCTGCGATGATTTGTCGGCGATGCGTCGTCTTCGACTGAGTGGAAGATCAGCTGCTGACTAAAGAACACAAGCGATTACACTGATGACGTGGGGTTCTAAAAAGTATCTTCGACAGAAGATCAGTTCAACAACTACCCCGTACAGGACTTAGACAAAAATAATAATCAATACATCAAGTCTAACCTATACATCAGCTAATCCTAACGACACACTAATCTATTGATATCAGCTAGGTTTTGGGATCTTCAATTCCATAGTACTACTATGATTTCCCCCAATTTTCTTTTAAGCGAACAACAGCTGAGTATCATCTACTGACTCATATCCAACAATTTCCCCCTAATTGATGATGCAAAAACCTCTACCTCTACCTCTTAAACTTCTTAAGTCTATAAAAGATGCTATCCTACTGACAACAATTTCCCCCTTACAACATTCTGAGGAAAAAAGAATTTCAATACTTCAGTAGGTGGGAGATAGGCAAAATCAGAGAAACTGACTGTGAGTGTGTGTCAGATCACTTAGTGATCAGTCGTGAAAAACACGATGCAAAGAGCTGGAAGACAATGAGTAATTGTCTAACAAGCAATATGAACTGATATATATATAATCAATGATGTACAAGCTCCTACATCTATTACAACAGAAATCAAAAAGAAGGAGAAATCACTGCTGACGCTTGAAGCGTTGAGTCCTTTTCTTGAAGTCGGAAGACTTCTCAGCAGGAGGATCCAGGTAATAATACTTGTAAACTCTGATCCTGATCTCCTGGATTTCTTCGTTGTCAAGAGGATTGTCGAGCAAAGAAACCCGGATGGAAAGCAGCTTCCTCTATCTCTCTCTCAATGTCCTTCGTGCACATCAGTCCACTAGCAGTTCTTGGCGGAGGAATACGTCGGAAAACTGGGGCACGGAAGGGAATATTCTGTTCTTCCATAATCTGTCTCAGCCGATCTCTGAATGAGACATCAAATCTCGAGATTTGTTCGTCGAATAACTGATCAGCTGGACAGTCGAGAGGATAAATGCGTCATACAAAATAGCCTTTAATAAAATCCGCTTTCAGCCTTTCCCAATGGACGTTCATATCAGCCGGCACCCATTTATCCACATGCGGGATAGGAATATTCTTAACATATGGGCCCCTGATGAACTTGGATCCTCTTGGGATCTGCCTCCTCGGATCAGCTGCTGGCTTGAGAGATAAGCTACGCATTTTCGCCAAGTCAGCTATCCTTTTCTTTTCGCGGAGTGCGGCTGCTCTACTGTCTCCTCGCCTGAGACTCAGACCTTGCAGCGTCGCCTCCCATGTCGCTTGATCTTCCGCTATCTGCTCAGGTGTTAGAGTAGAAGTGGGAATACTCTGAGCAGTAGCTTGGATCTCAGTCGGAAGAGCCTTAGCAAAATCTGCTTGGGCTTTCTTCTTCTGCTCTTCGACCGACCCGACCTTTTTCTTGCCTTTGCCCCTAACAGCTTTGCCCTTGGGCTTCTTTCTTTGCTTCGCTTGCCTCTTCAAGCCGACGCTCATGGTCGAGCTTATCCTGCACTTGTTGGGCAATTTTGAGGTCATAAGCCTCTTGCTCCGCTTTTGATTTGAACTTATGGACCGGGGAGGAAGGAGGAGTAGATACGGTTGCAATCTCCTTCCCCGGCCTCTGCGGTGGCAATTGTTCGAGCTCGAGCTCTTCTTCTTCCGTCTCCTACTCAATAAAGTTTGCTACTTCTTCAATGTGAGCGACGAGAAGAGGAGATGGGGGTTGGGCGAAGTGGAAATTCTAGGAGAAGGACCTCGAAGAGTTCTTATCCCGAGTAGTAGAGGGTCCTTCCTCCCGAGCCCTTTCCCCCCGAGTCCGTGCGGGTTCTTCACCGTGGAGGGTCTCTCCTCTCCGAACCCTTTCCCCGATAATCGTACATCGGTTGTATCCGTTTCGGATTCATCTTTTATTATACCTTCCCCCTTTTTGGCATCGGCGAACTTTATCGAGGTTGGTACGGATAGCTGTGACATCTTTCTCAAGCTTGTATACTGAGTCCTTGATCTGAGTAACTGTAGAGTCGAAATCCTTGACCAAGTCACAGTATTGCTCCCAGTCCTTCTCTTGAGCTGCCCTAGATCGATTGAGATGAGCAACTGACTCTCGGCGGAGTTTCGCAGGGGCTAGATCATTGGATTCCTTCATCTCCTTCGAATCTCGTTCAAGGCCTCACTGTTGCTTAATAGCGATCCGGAGGCCGCTTGTAGCCAACTTGTTCCGCTCATCCATTTGAGCTTGGGCACATTGTG
The DNA here is from genome assembly GCA_028984105.1 of Lavandula angustifolia. NCBI lineage: Eukaryota > Viridiplantae > Streptophyta > Magnoliopsida > Lamiales > Lamiaceae > Lavandula > Lavandula angustifolia. The sequence continues at coordinate 17,732,150 of CM054824.1, forward strand.
AGAGCATGAGTCACTGCTCGATAAATGTTTTGTCTTGAGCTTGGAGCAAAGAATCGACTCTGTGGAGATAGATCTGCGCTATCAAAACCTGCTCGATCATCTCCTTAAAATCAGGCTGCGAAGGAGCCTCTTGAGGAGTGGAGATGCCAGCGGCTAGCTTATCGAGGCTATCAGTCTGCGCCTTCGTATACTTCTCCCATTTGATATGAACGTCTTTGGCGAGAAGTCTGTTTTTAGCTCCTTGGCGTCTGATCGCCTTATTCACTGATTTGGAGGACACGGAACCAATGGGTTGAATCTGGTAAGAGCTTGTTCCGAGCCTTTGATCAGAAAACACGAGGAGCTGCTCCTGACTGTACTTCGGAGCGCCCTGAGCCTCACCTGATGTACCAGGGGGTGGTGATTGGCTCTTCTCATGGGGAGTTGGTCCCTCAGCAAAGCCTCCCAACTCTGCATCCTTGGGGTTGCCTTCCATCTCCTGATCTTGTCCTTGGTCATCACCTTCATCAGCAGGAGGAGATGGAGGCGGAGCATTAGAAGCGGGGAGGCGTGGTACGCGAGCTAAGAAGATAGAGCATAGCAGCTCGAAGATCCTCGAAGGAAGCCAAATCGGTCGGCTCCCCGAATCCGATCTCTCGCTCGTAAATCTTTCTCCTCCGTCGGTAGATCGATGGCTGACTGAGTTTTTGCAAAATCTATTAGAATATCCCAGTTTAAGAACCTCAGTAGCATCTGAACTCTTGCCCTGATGGCAATGTCAACCAAGTCTTCATGCTCAGCTATCTCTGGAATCTAATCGTGAATCTCAGCAGTAGCACATAGACGAGTGGTATGAGTTGTTGTCCATTCAGTCTCTTCAGTTGGCTCTCGAATGTCCGACTGAGTGTCATCGGAGCTGATAACTTGAGCTTTCTCCTTGAGGGTGGCTCCTTCCATCCCCGGTGTCTGGAGTCCAAGCTTTGCTCATCTTGAGGTGGAGGAGGAGCCTCGTTCTACGACGCTTATTATCGGCCGAGCCACGCTGACCTCAGTGGTCGTGGCTTGATAAGCCTCCTCCTTTTGGACACATCGGCGGGAGATGGCGGGGGCGGAGCAGCTCTCTTCTCGCTCGGTGGCCCTTTGCCAATTGACTTCTCCGTCGCTTCTTTAGTCTTAAACTTTATCAGCTTAGTGTTGTACAACTTTGAGTCTTCAAAAGCTGAGTTCCCCTGTACAACACTCTCTATTAGGACTGACATCTTAGTCCCGAATAGAAGCTTACCCGTGCGGCCAACCTCCTCTCGCCGGTGGGTGGAGTAGTGAATTTCCGGGCACGGGCTTTCATCCGAGTCGTGTAATAGTCGCCCCGGTTCACTTCTACTCCGTCATCAATAGCCATCATCAGCGAATCCTAGGTTTGGACGGGTTGATCGTACGATCCAAATGAGCTTGTCGGTATGTGCGAGACCACATACGCTAAACCTCTCGCACCGAGGTAGCAAAAGATTCCTCGGGAGAGCCGTCTTGAACGTCGGATCACTGCGTCCACGTAACTTTTGTACATAGGCATTGATCTCCCTCTCCTTATATCCGATAGGTGAGATACCAGAATTAGGAAGCTGAAACGCGAGGACTAGAGCCTCTCGGATGTTGAAGGTGTGTTGAGTCGGCTTCCACTTGTTCGGAGTTGTTTCTCTCATGTATGAGAAGGAAGCTTCTTCTCCTCCCAGCGCCCACCGAGTTCCGGTTGAAATACGCTTCGCCACTTGCCTTGGCGAGATGGGCACGCCGGATGCTTGGTCACGAGGGTCTCCAACCCTGACCTCTCCAGAGCATCGAACAATGGCTCCAGATACAGGATATCCACCTGGCGGAAAGCCATTGTGGGTTCGAACTGAATTCGGATGGCCATGATCTCCACTATTGGTTCAGGAGTCTGTACGATCGCCATAGAAATCTGCAAAACACATGTTAGCACTTGAAAATAGAGTAAGTCAGTAGTTGTCAGCAGATTTGAATACGTTACCGAGTATGAGAGCTTGAGAGATGCACAGGCAAAGCAGTTATAAGAAGTTTGAGATGGAAACTGATTTGCGATAAAAGCTCTTAGGATTTGATAATGGCGAAAAGTGAGGAAAAAGATAGAAGATGAAAGATTTTGTATATATTGGCTTGATTGCAAGTTTCAATCCAACGACTGAGTTTTAATCTTCCAAAAACTATGAACGGCTAAGATTTAATGTTATAAAAGGAATGATTACAAAAGCCGCCTAAAACATAGATCTACGTAATAAAGGTAAGTGAGAAGACATGCATTAAATGCGCGACATACAGCATTAATTACTTAGTTTATGCAAATGAAAAGGTTTCCTACTGACCTTTCCTTAAACTATTAATGGCGGGAAATGAATGCACATTAATTACTGAGTGTGAGCGACTGATGCAATAAATGCGAGCATGCTTCAAAAAAAATAAGTACACAAAATTACGGCGAACTTATCAACTTGAACTTATCACCGGTTACCGAACCTCTTCATCTGAACTTATCACCGGTTACCGTTATGTATAAGGAGAATGGTTGTCATGCCGATGACTATGTTCCCCCCTTGTCGTGTGCAGGTGTGACTTTCCCAACCGAGTCACTGTACTTAGTTATCTGACTTGTCGTACGATTCCTTATGCTGATCCCAATTGTTACCAATTGTTTGACAATGATGTTCTCAGTAGTCGGCATCTACTGACGCATCTCAGTAGGATCCAGTAGACCTAGCTCAACTGATAGTTCTCTGAACCTGTTCTCAGCTAGTGGTTTGGTCAGTATATCTGCCCTTTGCTTGTCAGTATGGATCTTCTCCATCCCGATATCCTTCTTCTCGACATGGTCTCTGATGAAGTGGTGTCGGATATCCACGTGCTTGCATCTGGTATGTAGAACTGGGTTCTGAGTTATGGCAATTGTACTTGTGGAGTCGCAGTAGATGGGCACTTCATCGTGAGTTATACCATAATCTCTAAGTTGTTGTCGAAGCCAAAGGATCTGGGCACAACAACTTCCTGCAGCCATGTACTCAGCTTCGGTAGTGGACGTTGCTACCGCGAATCTTTGCTTCTTTGAAAACCAAGAAATCGGCTTGCTTTGCCTAGGAACCGACAAGTTCGGAAGTTGACTTTCGATCTATCCCCGCATCCCGCATAATCGGCATCGAAATAACTCGTCGGTATTAAGTTATCATCGGCAGGATACCATAACCCAGCATCAGGTGTTCCTCTTAAATAGCGCAGAATCTTCTTCGCTGAGTCTAAATGACTTCGCTTGGGATCCGCTTGGAATCTTGCGCATACACCTAGACCATAAGTTATGTCAGGACGGCTAGTCGTTAAATAAAGTAAAGAGCCTATAATAGCTCTATAATCGGTAGAGTTAACGAAGCTCCCTCTTTGTCTAGATCGATTTTAAAGTTCGTGTTCATGGGGATTTTGACCGGCTTGCTTGGAGTCGCAGCCCGAATCTCTTGAGAAGATCTCGAGTGTATTTGGCTTGATTGATGAAGATTCCTTCGGTGATTGCTTCACTTGAAATCCAAGGAAATAATTCATCTCTCCCATCATGGACATCTCGAATTTCTCTTTCATCATCTTCTCGAACCGGCGACATATCGACTTCGTTTACGCAGCCGAAAATGATGTCGTCCACGTAGATCCGCACCGGTAGAATGTCATCTCCCGACTTTATGTTGAATAGGGTGCGATCTATCGTCCCCTTCGAAAACCTTTTCGAAGTAGAAAGTCCGATAGGGTATCATACCAAGCCCCGGGTGCTTGTTTTAACCCATACGAGCTTTCCTAAGTCTCGTACACTCGATGTCCCCGCTGAAAGCCGGGCGGTTGTTCCACGTAGACTTCTTCCTTCGACGCCGTTCGTAAAAGCCGACTTCACATCCATCTCGATATACCTTAAATCCCCGATGTGTTGCATAAGCTAGGAAAAGACGAATGGCTTCCAATCTGGCGACCGGAGCAAATGGTTCATCAAAGTCAATTCCTCTCGCTTTGATCGTATCCTTTAGCAACTAGTCGAGCTTTATTTCCGACAATGACGTTGTTTTCATCTCGCTTGTTCTTGAAGACCCACTTAGTTCCAATCACGTGCCGATGTCCAGGTCCGTCGACAAGCTCCCAAACTTCATTTCGACGAACCGGTTCAGCTCTTCTTGCATAGCAATGACCCGGTCCAAGCATCTTTAAGTGCGTCCTCTATCGATCGAGGTTCTTCCGGAGACGTAAAACAAGAGTAAAGTGAGCTTTCTCCTTGACTTAATCTTGATCTCGTCCTTATAGTTGCTGATGGATCTCCAATGATAAGATCCGAAGAATGAGCATCGAGCCACGAACGCCCGAGTCGGGCTTCTTCTTCCGATACTACTTCGCACGGCCGTAGGTGTATTAGGCATTTCGGTAGTACGTTCTCGCGACCGTAGCAATTCAAGAAGAAGGTTAGGATCTACCGAGTTTCCAGGTTCAGGGGCATTTAGCTCAGGAACATTAATCGTTCCCCCTGAGTTTACATTCTCAGTAGAGGTCTCAGTTACCACAGGGGCTTCCTCATCGACCGATGTTACCTGTTGTTGATTCAGTTTGGGAGAATCAACTAGGTCGGCTACGTTGCTTATTGGTCGAGTCCGAATTTCTTCATCGTCTGACTCATCATCCCAACAATGCTGGATCTTTTCAGCTTTATCATTCAGTCCGAGATCCTGTAGCTTGCTGCTGACATCTTCAATATTTGACTTTGTATCTTTCATGTTCTCAGTAACAAATTCATCAAAAACAACATGAGGGCTTTCCTCCACGCAAAGAGTACGATAGTTAAAGACTCTGAATGCTTTGTCGACTCGAGAGTATCCTAAGAATACTCCTTGATCGATTTGCTATCAAAGACCTTCAACCGATCTTTCCCATTATTGTGGATAAAGCAAGGACAACCGAAAACATGAAAATGAGAAATAGAAGGAATTCTCCCTTTCCACGAGTTCGTAAGGCGTCTTCATGTGTTGCTTTGTGTCGGTAGTGAGCGATTCCGAGTGTAACAAGGCGGTGTCGAGTAGCATCGGCCCAAAACTTTGAGGGTAGTCCAGAATCTGCGAGGAGCGTTCTTGCTTTGCTTCTTTGAGTGTTCTGTTCTTACGTTCGGCAAGTCCGTTCTGCCGAGGGGTGCACGCAGCTGATGTCTCGTGCCTTGAATTCCCTCTTTATCGCAAGTATGTCTTAACTACCGAGTTTAGAAACTCTGTTCCTCCGTACCGAGCGTATCTTCTTAATCTTGATGTTCTTTTCCACACCGAGTTTCTTCATGTAGATTAGGTAACTCGGTCCGAACATCGATTTGTTGGCGATGAAGATGACCCAAGTATATCTCGAGTAGTCGTCAATGACGACGAGGGCATACTTCTTGCCTCTTATAGTCACCGGGAGAGACCGAATAAGTCCATGTGAAGCGGTACCAAGGATTCCATCGGTGGAAGGTGACGGAATAGGTGGATTGCTACTCTTTGTTTGCTTTCCCTTCGGGCACGCTTCACAATTTCGTCTTTGATAAACGATTCGTTGGGCGGTCCTCGACTTTAGAGTTCTTGACAAGCTTGTTCATGGTCTTGAAGTTCAGGTGGCCGAGTCTCTTGTGCCATAGTCAGCCTGACTTGTCACCTGATTTAGTCTGTGCGAGCAAGCAAGCCTCAGGTTCTGCGGTATTCCAGTTTGCAACATAGATGTTCTTCCTCCGCGAACCTGATAACACTATTTTCCCCGTAGATTTGTCAACAATATCACGAAACCGGCGTCAAAGATTACTCTGTTAAGATTATCACGGAATTGATCGATCGAAAGGAGATTATGTTGAAGTCCTTCAACATATGTTACTCTTGAACCGTGGCGAGTCCCAATGTTCGGCGTTCCGTATCCCCTTGTGTAGCCTTTTGAGTTGTCACCGAATTCAGTGCGGGACCATCTTCTTGTACGTAGTTGGTCGCTGAGCTCTTCCGGTAAGTTATGTGTCTCGAGCGGCCGCCGTCCACTATCCATGGGTCCTTATGCACCTGCAAAACAGAGGCATTTTTAGGTACCCTTTGGTTCAGTTGGGTCCTTATTGGTTAGTGGGTGATTTTTGGAACCCAGATCTGTCTCGGGACCTTAGAAGTCCTATACTTCTTCTTCTGAACCTTGTCAGCTTTCTTCTCCACATGACTTGGAGATACTGACTTTCTGCTGATGATTTTGGGTTCAGGCGCTTTCTTCTTCTGAGTCTTAGCGCTTCTCCCGACCCCCGGGCTCATAGTAGTACGAGCCGTCATCGAGCCGGGTGCTCATACAGATGGCTCCTTGTACTTTGTTCTGCCCATCTGACCTTCTTGGTTCCCCCTGAATTTGATCGCGGTGTCCTGGGGCTGGAACCTTTGGTCAGCTGCTTGTTGCTACTCGGCTGAGGTGCAATCATTTTTTGTTTGTTCTTCACCTGAGGTGTGGTGTCAGCAGCTTGCACCTTTCCTCTGACGAACCTATCAGCCAGAGTTGCTGAGCTTTTGGAGGTGGAAGCTTCGTGGGTATAACCAAGGCCTTCTTTCACAGCAGTTGGCCGTTGTGCTCGAGCATGCTTTCAAGCTTCTCCTTCGCTCCCGGGTATTGTTCGGTCATCAAACCTCTCCGGACCTCGTCACTCCTTCCGAGTGAGTCATAGTCATTCCGCACGTGCCGTGAGCTTCGACCGAGCTTGGCTATTTCGGTCTCTTTCTCGAATTGTCCTTGGTCGGACCGAGATCTCGAGTCTCTTGAAGCCGAGACTTAGTCATAAGAGATTCAATCTCTTCCTTGAGTCTCGCAACTAGATCCACCGACTCGGTAGAGACTCCGACAATCGAAGAAAGTCTATGATTCTCGGCCTTTACCTGTTCAAGTTCCCGGATGGTTCTGCTTTGAACTCTCTGCTCGATTCGAATACGTTCCTCTAGTAGATCGTCGTAGGCTTGTACCACATCTAGAGGATCATCCGTGACCGAGCACGTGTCTTGTGTGCTTTGTGTGAAGAAGAGGTAATAATGTGTTTAGAATTTACCTCGGCCTCTTCTCCGGCCATCGAGACGGTATTCGGCCGACTCATCGGGAAGCGTCTCTGCGACCTCAACTGCGACGAATGCGGCTTCGTCTTCGAAGAATACATGAATGTATCCTCCTCAATTGAGTTGTCGGATATCTCTCCGGCTATATAGGCCTGCCGTCTCTCGGCGAATTTCTTTCTCTCGGCTCGCCGTTCGCTCTTTGAGCGGTCGAGAGTTCGGGACAATCGTGCGATAGTGTCCCTCCTTCTTGCGGTTGTAGCAGGTGGATGTTCTGCTTGCTCTTACCACCGAGTCTTTAGACGGACCGGCGCAGACTCCGATTTCCCGCATTCGGTAGAAGGATTAGATTCTTCTTTCTTATGATAGTCTTTCTTACCCGAAGAAGAATCTCGGTTGTATTTCCTCGCCTTTCGACTCTCTCCTTTTCCCTCCGATATTTGAGAGCCATCGGTGCTAGGCCGGTCGTGGCCTGAAGTCTCGAAGAAGACTTTGCTACGATGTGGCCACGCTTTGCTTGAGGAAATAGGCTTGGCTCCGGTATTGGCTGATCGTTGCCTTGAAGGCGTGGTCGAACCGTGTGTCAGTGGAGCGCTTAAGCACTTTTGGGGTAGGTTATGCTCGAATTCCCCGATTTTAATTCTAAAAATATAACATCGGGAGTTAGAGCATTTAGATCGGGAGCGACGTAAATAAGTAGAAAATGGAAGCCACTTCGTCGGGGGCAACGCTCTCAAGATCTTGGTGTTCATCTCCTTGTTGGTGAACGACCTCCCGGCCCATTGATGACATTGACTTGATTGGTGAATCTGACACTCAGCTCGTCAATGGTTTCAGTAGGCTCCATTGTAAAGGCGTCGAACTTCTGAAGCTCTAGCTCGAGCTTGTTTTCTTTGATCTGAGGGGTTCCATGGCTCAGTACAGCCAAGGCGTCCCATAGCTCTTTCACCGTCTTGCAATCCTGTACCCTTCCGAGGTGTGAATCACTGAGCGTAGTCAGTATGGCATTACGTGCAACTCGGTCAAGGTTGTGCAACTTCTTTTCTTCAGGCGTGAAGGCAGTTTTATCTTTGGGAACCTTAGCACCAGTTTGTGCTCCCACGCCTCCTCCAGCAGCAAATACTACGCTGTCGATCATGGGAATGATCGGTCCTGACTCTAGGACATCTGACATGCTGTCGTGGAGTGACGTTAGGTGTGCCTCCATACGTACGCGCCATACCGTGTAATTCTCTATTGAGAACATCGGTACCATCCTAATACCTGACATATCAGACATCGTAAGAGTAAGAGTATAAGGATGCTGAAAAGATGCTTATGCAGTGAAAACGGTTTTCGGGATCGGTTCGAGAGGACCGAGTATTTCGTAACCGGCGATCGGTTGAACACCGTGCGCTCTGATACCAATTGTTGGTCCGGAGACGATAAGTCAGGTGTAGAGGGGGGGGGGGTGAATACACCTGAGCTCAGTTTCTTTTTCTCAATGAAGGTCAGCTGAGCTGATGATTGCAACTGATGAACAATGCCAAATAAGCCTTCGATCGCGGGAGAGAGTGAGTCGCCCATCGAGCTCTCTCCCTACCGATCGTTGTCGCATTTTTGAGAATCGATCGGAGACTCATTGTGCGGAAAGTGTGGGGCTCGAAATTCGTCTCTTTTGAAAACACGTTTTAGCAAATTAAATCTTTTGGTCGTGCGCTTTATAAATACGTTTTATGCAAGCTTATGATTTTCAAGTCAGTTGAATGCTATGCAATAAAACAGTAAAAGAACACAAGCGATTTAACGTGGTTCGGATACGCAAGATCCTACGTCCACGGTCCTGAACAAGGCAGGAGAACTTGTTGATTATTCCCGAGCAAGCCTCGGCGGGGATACTGTGCGTTTGACCGGATGCCTCCTCTAAGTTATAGTCCTTAGCGACTTTACAATCCAAACCTAAGTACCGAAAGGGAAGGGAATTTTCTCCAACTGAGAAGGAGTTCTTACAATAAGAACAATTCATTAAATGTGAACTCCTTCGAATCTAAGCTATAAATATGACAATGAGCTTAGTCTAGAGAAGAAAGGGATCTAAGAACTCTAGAGAGAAAAACTGAGAAATCTTCTAAGTATGCAAGTTTTCCTCTAGATGATCTTTTAGTGTTCTAGAGCGTTTATGAACTTGAGCTTGTCCCTTCGAAATTCCGTTTTTCGGAGCTTCAAAAACTTCTCTATTTATAGTTGTGAGTTATGGCATATGTCTGTTGGAGACGACGATGCCACGTGTCACAAGCTTCCAAAGAAAACGGCCATAATTCGAACTTGTTGCAGCAGGGTAGTTAATGCACTGTTCATGAGAGCAGCTTTACTGTGTAGAGTAGGTAAGCGTTGTCGGCTTCTCATTGGTCGAGGTTTGTAGTTGGTGAGAATGTCAGAGTTGACCGTTCAACAACCTCGTATGTCTTCTGCTGAACTTTTCGAAAAGACTTGAATAGTCGGGTCGCTTTCCGTAGGATACAAGAAACCGAAAAGTCTCTGTCTTCTTCATCGAGTCGGCCGACACGGCATCTACCGAGTAGGTCACCGGGCGATCGCGAAGGTACTGTGCTTGTTTCTCGTTCTTCTGCGATGACTATCACCGGGAGTAGTCTTCTACGATGATTTGTCGGTGATGCGCTGTCTTCGACTGAGTGGAAGATCAGCTGCTGACTGAAGAACACAAGCGATTACACTGATGACGTGGGGTTCTGAAAAGTATCTTCGACAGAAGATCAGTTCAACAACTACCCCGTACAGGACTTAGACAAAAATAATAATTAATACATCAAGTCTAACCTATACATCAGCTAATCCTAACGACACACTAATCTACTGATATCAGCTAGGTTTTGGGATCTTCAATTCCATAGTACTACTATGATTTCCCCCAATTTTCTTTTAACCGAACAACAGCTGAGTATCATCTACTGACTCATATCCAACAACATCCAACCTGACTGAGTCTATTAACTCTCGACTTCTGCCTGCAAGACGTCTTCCAATATGTGCTATGATCGAGGCAATCCGACATCTGCTCGAAAAGTGGTTTGATGCTCGTAGACAAAAGGCTCATGCGAGGACTGATATTTTGACTGAAGATGCAGATATGAGATTGAGAAATGAAAGAGATGCAACACTTAGGTATGTTGTTACATCCGTGACTGCTGACTTATTTAAGGTGGACATTGGAAAAAGACAGTGGAGAGTTGATTTGAGCAGTCATTCATGTGAATGTGGAGTATGGCAACTGGACGAGATCCCCTGTAAGCATGCAATTGCAGTTTTATACAACCGCCGTGAGAATTTATATGATCACATCAATTACTACTATCGGACGGAAACATGGAGGGAGATATATGCGGGTGTGGTGAATCCTTTACCTCCACGGGGTGAGTGGGGTGTCCCAGCAGAGATTGATGCGATGGTGGTACTACCGCCAATTATCACGCGTCAAGCAGGACGACCGAGAAATAGCCGACAAAGATCCGCTGTAGAGGCTGGTACATCTAGCAGCAGACCTCGTGCGCCAAAGAAGTGTAGCATTTGCGGGGAACAAGGTCACACAAGGCGTAAGTGTCCGGCGCCGTCAAATAATGAATAATCTGCTCTAGTGTTAATAATTATGTACGTAATATTTCATATCATATGGTCTATTGTTTTCGTAATCTATATAATCTCATGAAAAATCGAGGAATAAAAAAAAATTATTACTCACATATAAAATATAAAATATAAAAAATTATTACTCACATATAAAATATAAAATATATGAATATAAAAAAAATTATTACTCACATATAAAATATATAAAATATAAAATAAAAAATAAAAAATCGAGGAATAAAAAATATAATCTCATGAATAATCTGCTCTAGTGTTAAGATTATTAAATATAAAATATATGAATAGTACTCACATATTTGGCGGAGTACCAATCGTTTATCCCAAGTTCTGGAATCCCCTTCACGCACTGTACATCCTCCTCTTGAGGAACCCATTTATAATCCTCATCATTATCGTGTCTAATACTTTGTGGATCATTACAAAACTTGAGCCACTCAGTCATAATAACCATCTGTAAACAATTATTCAACGATAAAATTAAAATAAAGAAATACAATATTTTCCAAAAAATACTCAGATATGAAATATACTTACAAAGACTGTAGAGTCCGCTATGACTGTGTGTTGGGCATCTGGAGTCACGGGTAGGTTACCTTGAACTAGCCTGACCCGCAGTGACTGGATGTAGCAGTTTACCATCTGACAATCCATTTCAGAATCAATCTTCTTAAAATTCTGGAACCATTCTCGTTCAAGCGGAAAAACATCTGGACGTCGAAAGGCCAAGCTTTCACCGGACAAATACTGCTCAAAACTCTCAGCGAACGAGTTACTCGGCTCAAACATATCCTACAAAATTTAATTATTAAATTAGGAAAAGAAATTAAATTAATTGAAGTATTCTCTTACCAACTCACCGCCAGTCAAACCCAGATCTAAGTTGTAGTTGTTTGGTTCTACATCCATAGCCTCAACCTCCTGATTTTGAGTTGATGGATCACTCTCCTATACATTAAAGGTCGGTGGTGCGGGCTCATCCCACCGGGCCACCGCGTAGCCCGAGCGTGCCGCCTATATCCAGGCCGAAATGGCTCAGGCTCCTCCTCGTGATCAGAATATGATGAATACTGTCTTGACCTACTACTTCTATCCAGCAACTTCTCACACCTACTCACTAGCTCCTGAATGAGAGTCCGATGATAATCATCAATTCTATTCATCATAGCTTGCTCGCACCTTTCAAAATTCTCTTGAATAGATCGACTGATCATGGCCTCTATTCTTGGGTCCAGAAAACTACATGTCTCACCAACTGCTAATAATTATCAAAGAAGGGGACGATTATTAAAGGAGGAATTGACCAGAAAATTTTCACTTAGAATTTAAGTTTATTACCAGATGCATCTCTCGCTGCTGATGAAGATGCTTGTGTACGGCGGGCCCGCCTCTGAACTCTCCTACTATCTACCACAGTGTGCTCCTCCTCTTGCTCCTCCTCCTCACCGACAACTCCTCTGCTCGTACTACGTCTGCTCTCCTCGGTGCGCCTGATCAAGATACGTTGTCCATCTTGATCATACTGCGCCGGCTGTAGGGGGTTCAAGGGCACAGGAAAGTGTATCCCAAATGGACTACTACCGACTGCACTCTGCCAATATGGACACCTCTCCTCAAGCTCGGTCGGTTCTAACACTTCAAACACTACCGAGTCTCTCATCTGAAATACATAATATTTGTGCATTAAATATTAATAAGAAAATCCATAACATATTCATTGTAATTAATAATAAAAATATTTTTACCTGGCGCTTAAAAAATCCGGCTATATCACACTGATCGGCGTCATTAAACGACCACCGTAAATAACGAGGGAAACCATTGGGATGTAGAAGGGTCGCACAACGAGCTCCAAAACTAGGAATGACCTCATACGCCCACACCTATATTACAATAAAATATATCGAGTTATTTAAACTAATAAAAATTTATAAATTAGTAATAATTAAGTTGTGAACAAATATTATACCTGTAGTGCCCAAATCGGCCCGTAGAGATTATACTTTGATCCTACGAGGTCCAGGGAATTTGGTACGTAACTGAGGTAGTGCAACATGGTCTCGTAGGTAAAAGCACCCCATGGGAACGCATTTCATTGGTTGATATCATCAGCCAATACCCATATCCATGTATCAATCTCCTTAGTCTCTGCAGGAGCATAGAACCAGAAGAAAAGAGCCAAAATATTCGACAACTTAATCAAGTCATCATCTGAAACGCCACCGGGCTCATATTTTGTAAACCAGCTTAACAAGTTCTTTGCTTCAATCGGTTTCCCACCATTGAACCTGCCGTAGACCCCAGACTGAGTAGGCTGATAAAATGCTGCCATGTCGAAACTACACTCGCCAAACATGAGCCCAGTGACCAATGCGAACTCCGGATGAGAGAAACGGATGTTCTAACCAACATAATTAAACCAAACCTCCGAAGGTCGTACCGAAATCTCATAGCATAATAGCTGGTGAAGAGCCCGCATAGCATTCTTACCATCTGACCAACCCACTATGCCCCCGAACTGACCACAAATAAACCGATGGACTAGATCCATACCACCCTGACTAGATAATTTCTCTCTAATCAATGTCCCTAAAGTATGCTTATAATATGTTGTGATCCTCGGAGAAACGTCTCATAGTGCTAACCGTTTAAAATTGACCTATATATTACAATTAATATTTAATAAAATTATAATTATTACAGTTATAATATTTAATAAATAACATTAATTAAAAAAATCGCGTAAAAAAAAATAAAATTACGTGCCGATCGGTCGGACCGGTTCGAGCATGCCCGACCGGCCAAGCACCGAAGCTCAATTGCCGGCAACAATGGCAATTTCTACCTCATTTTCCGGCGATTTCCAATCCAATCAGATCTATGTTATACTCACTAAACCCAACATATATATTTCATAAAAAACCACTTTTAAACATGCAATCATACATTAATTTCAACATCTACAAACTAATTTACAAACTAAGATTTCAAATAAATACTAACCTCTTCCATTGTTTCCGATCGGTTTGGAAGAAGATATAGTGTCCTATGGGCGTGCCGATGAGCGTGCCGAGCTTCCGTGCCGATAGATAAATTTTCTGTCCGATTTGAGTGTGCTGATCGATTGGGTGAGGAAGATGATTTCGGCTCCCTACATATAGTATAAATATTTATTTTATGCCCGATCGATCGGGCAGTGCCGATCGATTAGCACAATTTTTTTTTTCTAAGTCCGATCGATCGGGCAGTGCCGATCGATCGGCACAATTTTTTTTTTAAGTCCGATCGATCGGCCCTTTCTTGATTTGTGCCGATCGATCGACATGATGTGTTAAAATCAGTGCATTTTTCGAATCTGACAAGTTTCAGGTTAAAAAATTGAAAAAGTGAGGGTAGTTTAGTAAAGTTGGATATTTCCTACATAGTTTTTAACAAAATGGGTAGTTTTGTACTTCTTATAGTGGTTTTGAGTAGGATTGTACAATTCCACTTATACTCCATTCGCCTCAATTATTATGTCTAGTTTTTCATTCGGGTTGTCCCAAGTATAGCCTCCAATTTCTTTTTTTTTTTAAAATTATTATATACAATTTTTTGTAGGATCCACACTTTTAAACATCTCTACTCACAACTAACAATTCACTTTAAAAATCGTGCAAAAAATAAAGTGGACATTATAATTGGGACGGAGGAAATATATGTTACTTCCTCCGTCTCAAATGAAACGTTATGTATTTTTCGGGTTGTCCCACACAAATGTCTTGTTTCCTAAAAAGGAGATAAAATTATCTCACTAAAAGTTAATTTTTTATGGACTCATTTAAATCACTTTCTATCTCTCTTAGCACACAAAAATTAAATGCATAATTACCACATCGAAAAGAAACAAACATTGCAAAAGTTTATTCTGACGAATTAATTTAACCATTTATGAGGAAGTTGAAATTGACTTGTAATAATAAATGGGGTCGGGAAATGTTGAAAAGCAGCAGAGTAATGGTTGTTAGTTATGTTAGTTGAATAAATGAATGTGAAAAACAGACGAAAATTAAACGATGAAACTGACTCCTTAGGGATACCCTCCCTTTGTCCCACTAGACCAAATCCCATAAACTAATTTTCTCTTCAAGAAAAGCCATATTTATTATGAATTTATTTTTGTCTAATTAACGAATTCATATGCGTGCCGGTTGTTATAAAATATGGGTCTTTATTATATATATTACTATTATTTAATAATGACATAAAAGTTTTTATTACTTTTTTATAATAGGGAAAATCGAATTTAAAAGCCCGACGCTTTGTCTACTTCAGACTACCTTGCTGTTAGAGCAAGTACTGACTTGCCTTCATTAAAGTAATTAATGTTATGGAGTATAATTGTAGTTCTTGATATTTATGCTCACTGAAAAAGTGGATGGACACAATAGCGGAAATGGAAAATTCAATCGGTAAAGTTCCAAAATATTTTGTTAGTTATCCGTCGATAATTTTACAATTATTAAACCTGATGAATAAAACAATTTATTAATAATTTCACAATAATTAGCGACAATATTTTTCGATGGTGAATAAATAGAAGCGTGGTGGAAATAAAGAGGTTAATTGGGGTGGGACCGGTGGGTTTAAGATCTTTGTTGTTATGCTGGCGTGCGAAGGTACATCGGAGGTTTCTTCAGATCCGAATAAAAAGGCAACAAATATTATATCCCTTTTCAAAAGGAATCAGATTACAGCAGTAATAACAAGTCATCAGGCGGGGGTAAAAGGAAAAAAAAAACAAGGGAAATTGGCGAGGAGTTGCGGAAGACGCTCTCCGTGTGTGTGAAGATTGTGCATACACACTTTTACAAATACGTGTATAGAGAGAGAAAATAGGTATATAGGGAGGAGAGAGAAATAGAGAGAGTGCTATGAAAGGAGTTGAGTGTGAACACGGGGGAACGAAAGATTGAGTTTATTAAGTAAAAGAACAAAAAATTCCAGTTCTCGTCTATTCCGTTTTCTGTCAGGACTTTTGCTTTGTGGAATTAGTTTGTTTTCGCTATACGCTTCACGTTTCTTCTGAATAATGTACTTCCGATTTTAATTAATTATTTTAGCTTGCAGAAAGCTCTTGGATTCGAGTGATTGAAGTAGAAGAGTACAATTTAGTCGGGGTTTTTGAGTTTTGATGAGAGAAGCCATGAGAGAGAGTGATCAAATTGAATAAATCATGGCATTTGATTGAAGGGAAAATTAAGTATTTCCCGAATTTTGATTTTGTGAAGAACCGAAGCTCAGGTTTTGATTAAGAAGGAGGGCCGGGTGGGCTTATGTGTCTCCTTCAAATAAGGAGGTAAGAGGTATTCAGCTTTTTTAAACTTTAATTGGATGTTCTGTTATCTCTCTTTTTCTCTGTTTATGATCATCTATCTAGTTGGATTCTAGCGACTCTCCCTGAGAAATTTGCCTTTGCCTTTGTTTTGTGGCAGCAGTTATTATGAAATCAGTTTGATTTGGTTTTGCTATGATATAAAACCTCAATTAAAATGATTACCTTTATGGAATCTAAAGAGAAAACGCAAGAAACAGAGAGATGCTTGGATTCCCAATTATGGCACGCCTGCGCCGGCAGCATGGTGCAAATGCCGCCGCTGCATTCCAAGGTTTATTACTTCCCACAAGGCCATTCCGAGCACGCTTGTGGGAGTATTGATTTCAAGAATTGTCCAAGGATTTCTTCCTACATTCCATGTATAGTGTCTGCAATTAACTTCATGGCCGATTCCAAGACGGATGAGGTGTTTGCAAAGATTAGATTGGTTCCAACTAGTGGGAATGATGGTGATGATGATGATGATGGAGCTGTTGGGATTAGTAGTTCTGAGAATCAAGATAAGCCCACATCATTTGCAAAGACTTTAACACAGTCTGATGCCAACAATGGTGGTGGGTTTTCCGTGCCTAGATACTGTGCAGAGACGATATTTCCTCGGCTGGACTACTCTGCTGACCCTCCAGTTCAGACCATTCTTGCTAAGGATGTTCATGGCGAGACATGGAAGTTCAGGCATATTTATAGAGGGACGCCAAGGCGGCATCTCTTGACTACCGGATGGAGCACTTTTGTGAACAAAAAGAAGCTTGTGGCTGGTGATTCTATAGTGTTTATGAGGGCGGAGAATGGTGATCTTTGTGTTGGAATTAGACGGGCAAAGAGAGGGATTGGAAGTGGATCCGAAATGACAACAGGTTGGAATGGAAGCTCTATTGTTCCATATGGAGTGTTTTCATCATTTTTGAGAGATGATGAGAGTAAACTGAATAGGAGTAGTAATGGGAATTCGATAGGCAGGGGAAGAGTGAAGGTGGAAGATGTGGTTGAAGCTGCAAGTCTTGCTGCGAGTGGGCGCCCCTTTGATGTGGTTTACTATCCTAGAGCCACTACTCCTGAGTTCTGTGTGAAGGCCTCTTTGGTTAAGGTGGCAATGCAAATGCGGTGGTGCTCGGGGATGAGGTTTAAGATGGCATTTGAGACTGAGGATTCTTCACGTATTAGTTGGTTTATGGGAACCATATCATCAGTTCAGGTTGCTGATCCTATTCGGTGGCCTGATTCGCCTTGGAGGCTTCTGCAGGTAGTATGGTTTAGATGAATGAATCTTGTTTCAATTTGTTCTGTACTTGTTCTTTATGGAAATTCTGCTTGCGTATATGTAGTACAAAATAATGTTCTACTGTCATACTCTTGCAGGTAAACAATGTACATGATTAATTCCCAATGTTTTTCTTGTTATTTACTATAGATTTGCATTTTCTTACTATAGATTTGTGCTCTACCTTTTGTATTTAGTTGTTGTTGACACTATTGTAAGAAAATTGCCTTATGTATGAAACCATTGGCTTGCAGGTGGCGTGGGACGAGCCGGACATGCTACAAAATGTGAAACGCGTGAGCCCCTGGCTGGTTGAACTAGTATCCATCATGCCCGCCATCCACATGTCCCCTTTCTCACCTCCAAGAAAGAAACTAAGACTACCACAGCATTCAGAATTCCCCCTTGATGGACGGATTCATCTGCCACCATTTACTAACCAACTTATTGGGTCGATCAACCCCTTTGGGTGTTTCCCCAACACTTCTCTTGCAGGCATGCAGGGAGCCAGGCATGCTCATTATGGTCTATCCTTATCAAATCTCCACGTTGTTCCCAAGACAAGCAGCAATGACAACATCTCTTGTCTACTAACGATAGGAAGTTCAACTCAAGAGTCGAAGAAATCTGATGATGGGAAGGCTGCCCCATTTGTGCTCTTCGGTAAGGCAATACTTACAGAGAAGCAGATTTCTTTGACTCGAACTGGCAACAGCTGTTCTGATGGATCGGGTTCTGCCCTTAATCAAAATGAAGGGTTAGAGCGTTCATCATGTGAAGGGATTGAATCGGAGCCTTCAGAGACTGGACACTGCAAGGTTTTCATGGAGTCCGAGGATGTAGGCCGTACACTGGATCTTTCTTTGTACAGTTCTTATGAAGAACTGTACAATAAACTCGCGGATATGTTTGGCTTTGAAGTTTCGGAAATGCTGAGTCGTGTTCTCTATCGTGATGCCAATGGTAGAGTCAAGCAAGTTGGCGACCAGCCATTTAGGTGAGATCCGTTTGTTCTTATCTTGTTTCATTACATGGAGTTCCTCTTATCATGCATCTACTCATATTGGTTTTCATTTCCTTATTACATTGCAGTAATTTTATGAGAACAACAAGGAGGTTAACGATTCGAGCTGATTCCAGCAGTGACAATGTACAAGTGTAGACAAATTGTGCTTTAATTACTTTTTGGATGTGTAACAAGGTGGATTATCTCCAGTAATTAATCTCGAGCCCTCGACCTACGGCCCGGCTCGTGGTCCGCAGCTTGCAACATGAACTTAAAGGCTGGTGCTTTCGTACAGCATAAGTTTTATACTATAATTCTATTTTGTAATTGTGGTCTTTCCATGCTATCAAAGATCAAATGTTCGAAGAGTGACTAGTAAATTTTTTTTTTTTTTTTTTTTTACTTGGGCCGACTAGTAAATATTTGAATCATATTCAGATATTGATTAATCTCAACCATACTAATAGACATGTCAATGTGTCTGGGATACGGTGCATATCTTTTGCGTGTACGCTTATCTAAAATTTGTGAACTTGGATCCAGAATCATCAAAAGAAATTTGGTCGTCATTGATTTTATTAGTTAACAAATTAGGAGAGGGATGAACTAATGTCTGGGCACAAGTCACGTGGACGTGGTTGGACCAAAACCCAACTTGTTAAACTTCAAACGTTGACTTTAAATTTTCCATTTAATTGCCGCAACTGTTGATAAAATTAAATTAATAGTTCATTTAAGTGGAAATAGGCACTGATGGCCAAAGTAAAAAAAATGAGAACAAATTTAGCCCTCTGTTATAAAAAAACACATATCTAGCCATTTTGTCTTTTTGTGGTGCAGAATGAGAACAAATTTAGCCCTCTTGTCATTTTTTTTTAAGGGCCGATTGCCCTGTTTAACTTTTTTTTTTTTTTTTTTAGGACCGATTGCCCTTATGCTTACACATATATATATATATATATATATATATTTACTTGGGCCGATGCTTTTTTTTTTTTTTTTTTTTTCAGTCTGGAGGGCCTATAGACTCCATCGGCCCCATCGGCCTTGCGCCTAATAAGGACAAAATGGCTATATTTGTGTCAAAAAATAAGGGGCCGATGCCTTTTAACCTTTTTTTTCTTTCATTTTTTTTAAGGGCCGATTGCCCTGTTTAACTTTTTTTTACTTTTTTTTTTTTTTTTTTTAGGGCCGATTGCCCTTATGCTTATATATATATATATATATATATATATATATATTTTTTTTTTTTTTACTTGGGCCGATGCTTTTTTTTTTTTTTTTTTTTTCAGTGAAGGGCCTATAGACTCCATCGGCCCCATCGGCCCTGCGTCTAATAAGGACAAAATGACTATATTTGTATTTTTTTTAATCATGAGCTATATATATTTGTAGACTTTAACTATTTGGCTATTATTAAAAATGCCCTTCATTTAATTGTAGGGCGGTTAAAAGTTTGGCACACGCGAGAGCGAGGGTGGGCCCCGATAATTATTAGTTCACGTGTGGGTAACGTCAGCACGAAGATTTACTTGCAAGCGTTACGGTGTCTAGGAGACCTCATTGTCATTGTCCCTTCTTTACTGTGTAATGTGCAGTACTACTATAATAAAAAAATTCTTTAATTAATGCTGGCTTAGTTTCCCATCTGAAACATACACAACTACACGCTATCCTATTTCAGAACTGCACGACAAAGAATCATGTATTGGATCACGTGAGACTGTCAAGTTGCACAGCAACGTTGGATCAACGGATTCTTTTCTTTCGTTACAATTTACAACCCACTTGTAACTCGGCCCGGATCTTCTGGCCCATTTTCGGTGGACTACTTGGTGGCCCATCAATCACGCGACGCCATGCGTGCATTGGTGGGCCACCTTTTTTACACTCTAATATTAATTTACACGCGTGGTGCCGCGTGATTGGTGAGCCACCAAGTGGTCCACCAAATGTGGGATAAAAGATCCCTAACGCTTGTAACTATATTACTCCTTCGTCCCACTATCATCGGCTTAAAACTTTTTAGCATGATTATTAAAAATATAAATGATAAAGTATAAGAGATGAGTAATTGATAAAGTATGAAATAAAAAATAAATGAAATAATAATAAAGCAATGATAAAGTAAAAGAGATAAAATGAATAATATAATAAAATTAGATAAAAAAGTGGAAGAGAAATGATGAAGTAAGAGATATAAATAATAAAGTATTAATAAAATAAAAAAATAATAATAAAATAGAAAATAAAATAATAATTTTTTTTTATCAAATTGCATTTGAGTCACTTTTAATAGACGTTCACTAATAACGGGATTGAATGAGTAATAAGTAATAGGTGGAGCTTTCAAATGGCCCAAAAGTCATGGGCTTAGGTCTTGATTTGGGCTGGAACGGAACTGATTGTATGAGGCCCGGCACGTGATGTTGACTAGGCCGACCAACATTACAGATTTTACATTTGATAATTACCAACTTATAAATTTAAAAAAAGATCGTAAATCCATACTTGGTTCGATTCCTCTGTACTAATTACAGTTGGTGTGTCACTGCGAATGGTTATTTTATCATTTCCCGTCGTCAGCATTGAGCAGTGAGCAGCAGCAGTCCGCGCCAAGACCAAGCAACAATCATTCTCATTTATTTCCAGTAAAAGAAAGCCACTGAAAAAATCACATCTTGTTTTCTTTTGTAGCCAATTTAGTGCTCCGTACAAATTTCTTCTTTCATAGTTTTAAACCGATGGGCATATATTGAAGGAATATGCCAATGAGCTGGCCGACGGTGCATCCGGTGGAGGCTCCTCCGCCGACGACAGAGGCTGCGCCTCCGAGGATTAGGATGAAAGACTTACAGGGAATGGCCGGGACCCCCGGCGCGCTCATGCTCCGCCTCTTTCAGTTCGCCTTCGCCGCCGTTTCCCTCTGCGTGATGACCACAACCTCCGATTTCCCATCCGTCACGGCCTTCCGGTTAACATTTATCTGCTCTCATTCTTAAATAATATATCTTTTGTTTGAAATTAGGGTTTAGGGTTTGGTAAAGCTGTAGAAAGTGGGGGAAATGTGCTTTATTCCTTGATTTCGCATTGGTGGCTGCGAATTTCTTGCAAACTTTACCCTATTCGTGTTACGGTTGTAAATGGAGGTATCAGGAGTAGTAGACTAAAAGCATAACAGTTGTAGGATTTTCTAATAATGGAACTTTAGAAGATGCCCTTAATCAGCATAATGAGGCATGATAGAGGATGTAACACATCTAGCTCATGTAGTTTATTTGTTTCTTAAACACAAACACACACATGGACAAGGTGAAAGATGACTAGTAATTTTTCTATCTCACCTGTTTTTTAATCTTATATAGTTGTTGCATACTTGCATTTCCTGCACACAAGAAGATATGAGAGCATGATGAGACCTTTTTTTATCGAAAAATTATGATGAAAGAAAACTCTTTATTTCTACCATAGCTTGGTAAAAATGAAATGAAGTTGCTTTGTGAGATCATTTAAATCAAGATGCCTTATTGATTGTGGAAGTGGAATCCCGTATACTTGAGCTGTGCGATGCATTCATTGAAGTTGCAGTCATTCTAACTTCACTGTATTATTAGAACAAATTTTAAATAAAATAAACTTCTCTGTTCTGTTCATTAGGTATCTTGTTGGTGCTGTTGGTTTGCAAAGTTTATGGAGCCTGTCTCTGGCTCTTATTGACATATATGCTCTCTTGGTGAAGCGAAGCTTCAGAAATACTGGAGTTGTCAGTTTATTTGCCATTGGCGATGGGGTAAGAATCATGTTTGATAGGCAAAATAACTTATCAGCTCTCACAAGTTTATATTAGTAGTTTTCGGCTCATTGATTTTAAAATGAATAATAGTAATAATAACCCAGGCCAATCACCAAGTCTGATTCTGTTTTGCTCGTCATATTTAGCTAGACAATCTTCATGTCATTGTACAAGTGACTCAAGGATGCAATTAATTTCGTTTTCTGGATGCAGGGATGGTATAGTATGTAGATATTCATATGCTTTTCATTGATAGTCGTTGGTTTGAGCTTCTCTGTAACTGTTGTGTTGCAGATTACTTCAACTCTAACATTCGCTGCAGCCTGTGCGTCTGCTGGTATCACTGTCCTCATTGGAAATGATCTTGACAAATGTAATCTCAATCACTGCACAAGATTCATGTCGTCGACAGCTATGGCTTTTCTCAGCTGGTTTGCTGTGTCCCCCTCATTTCTGCTCAATTTCTGGTCTCTGGCTTCTCGGTAGCATGTTATGTGATATGAGCATCACTAAATAACAACTGTCAATAGTCTGTGGTCGATGCATGTGGTTTTGGTATGAAGATTTTCATGTCTGTCAATTGTGAAACTTGTAGACCCGCTTCTGATGCAGGGCCTTGTATTTTTCTGGTTGCATTTTTTGTTTCTAAATCTAGATAAACCTCTATTTGAAATATAGTTTTACACGACAATTTAGTAAAGAACTTTTAGTGTACTGAAATATCTGGGGATTAGAAGTTTAATTCTGTTTCAATCATACAAAACGCCAACAGCGGCTTGGTGCTAACTCCAGTTACATCACATGCGCATGCTGCATTTTAGTTTCTCTGCTTCAAGCTCTTGTTTTAAGGTCTGGACTCGTTCCAGCAAATCCATGTTTTCCTGGTAATAAAAGCAGCTTACAAGTTAAGTATTTCCTGCATTTCAGATAATTCATACATGCACTCTATCTTCCAAGGAATCATTGTAAAATGAAGTTCAAGAAATAAGGCACCTTTCGCATCATTTCAATTTTCGTTTTCAGGACAGCAGGGGAATCGGGGTTTTCTCCTGTAGACTTCTTAATCTATACAATAATAGAACTGGATTTAGAGATGCTGTGATCGGTCATCTGCTGCAAGTCCTTCTCCAAGAAAGATAAAATGGAAAAGGAATAGGAAAAGTCACTTCGAACATAAAAACTACTAACACCAAGGACCAAATGCAAATGTCCTGCACTACATCAGAGCCATCTCCTCTTACATTTGAAGTTTCTACTTCTCCCTTGTGCAATCAAGCCCAAAAATACATCTGCTTAATTTCTTAGCAATTTCAAGTAGCAGAATATCGAATATGATTATTAAAAGGAAGACGTTCTACTCTATATGAAGTTAGGAATCTAGTTTAAGAAGTTAAACCACAAGTGTACTGAGGTTGAGCTCTAGCAATTATGCTATTCAGAAACTATGAGCAAAGTTATGAACTGTTGAATTCACTCCTTTTTCTGTTAATGGAAATGTCTAGAGGAGACCTATTATTAGGTATTGCTGAGCAGGAAGGAAGGGTTATAGTAGTTCATCGAGAAATTAGGCAAATTAACAAAAAAACCACATACTTCTTCCAGATCCCTGGAGCACTTAGCAGCCTTCTCGAACTCAAAATCGAACCTTCTTCTCCACTCTGCGGATTCATCCATAGCTTCTCTGCTCGCAAGATCAAATTGTTTCCTACAACCAAGTGAAACGACACAAAAAACATAGCAGTCAGATACGTAGTTCCGTTATTCACGATTCACAATTCTGATTTAAAGTAGAACAACGTGCACGATCCAGTGGGCAGCAAGATAAAATTGGGGGTAAAGGAGGACATAAATTGAAGGAGATTGAACAAACCTCAAAAGTTCGGAATCATTAGAAGAGTCGCGATGATCGATAGCCCAAAGGCGGAAGTGAACGGCGATCCCCATTAGCATTAGGAACCCTAGAACTATCAATATCTGCCGCCGCTTCGTTCTCCCCATTCTTCAATTAGCACAAGATTGCTTTAGCTTTTAACCTGAAATCCTTGAGAATTGAGAGGAGCATCGGCAACAACTACACGAATCATAGTATTTGTATTCATGATTCATCATCACTAGCCGGAGAATTCATCAATCAAGAGTATTTCTGCGCTTCTTATATTCTTATAAAATTTTATATATATATATATATATATATATATATATACGAGTACTACTTGTTTTCCTATATTTGAAGATCAAATTATGAATAAATCATTTTTTAGTTGAGTGAATTGTCATTTTGGTGCATAAATTTACAATTTTTTTAAGTTTTGGTGCCTATATTTTAAAAATTGTAAATTTAGTTCCCAAACTTAAGAAATGATTGCGATTTTGAGAAGGGTAAAATCATAAAATACGTAATATTTTCATTAATTTTTTTTTGATAATTTATTAGTAAATACAATTAGTGAATGAATACTCTTAAGAATTAAAAACTAAATATCGTTAAGATTTATATAGTACAATTTTTTTTTACCAAGATTTTTTTTATATATATGGTTCAATTTTCTATAAAGACATAGTTCTTAAAACTCATTTTAGTATTGTAATATTTGTGCAACATAAGAAAATATTATTTACATAAATTAAACATAAATTAAAATAAATTATTAAATTATTTTAATCGTTGAAAATAAAAACATAAATTATTAAATCATTAAATATATTAACATTAACTATTAAACTATTATAGCCTATTGTCTTAATAGTTTAAAATCATTATAATTATTAAAATTATATTATATTATAAAAAGATTATTTTCTAAAAAAATTATATGATCTTGCAATTTTATCCTTCTTTAAATCACCATTAATATTATTTATTCATTAAAATAATTAAAGACACCAAAATTGCAAGTATTTATAAGTTTAGGAACCAAATTCACAGTTTTTAAAATAAAGGCACCAAAATTCAAAAAGATTGAAAGTTTGGATACCAAAATCACTACTCACTATGTTTTAGTTATACGGGATCATGAAGCCCTAAACCCAAAAAATTGAGTGTTTTTGACGATTGCTTTATTTAGGCCTATGGATAAAGCCCAATTTATCGTGTTTAGCAATTTGGATTGGGCCTTATATTCCATCCAAGATTATAATCGGACCGAAGATTACTAATTTGCAAATTCAAATTAATGAAGATTAATTAAATTAAACAAGTAGTTTCCCCATGATTAAGGCAGTAAGCATGTGGTTACCACTACTTGATCTTACGCAGGATTACAAATAGCCACTCAGCAAAGTAACTTCATATCCACAATAGATTTTATGGGTCACACATTTTTATTATTTATTTCAGAGTGACGTCAGTTCAACTCATCATCTATCTAACATTTGTACAAAACAAAACTACGTTCTGCTTTTACAATAACTACAAAACATACCGCCCCCTCCTCTGGTTGATAATATGAAATTTCGTAGTATGATTTCATTGTCATGAAAATGCAGAGAGAGAGAGAGAGAAGCCCCTAGTTTTTTTTTTTTTTTTTTTTTATTCATGGAACCCGCATCTATCTTCGGTGCAGCTTGGTAAACCACGCTCCTTGTGCGATAGCGCCGCAAACCACACATGAGGGTTCAACCACCCTTAATGTGACAGGGTGACGAAGCAACACTTATGCGATGCTTGGTGAGAATTGAACCTGGAACTTATCTGGCCCCGGTACCCACCCACCTCGACCACTAGGCCATCCCATGGGGACAAGAAGCCCCTAGTTTTGTTTTGGTACTAGGTTGTCTCAACCATGGCATAATTTGCGGAGTAATAGTATTTAGATGTTGAATCATATTAGTCTATTATTAAATGGAATACGACATTAGGAATCAAGTCACATGAAGCTCAACCAATGAGATGCATTAAAGACTAATTTATGCTTGCGGCATTCAACCGTATTATTTGGCGTGGGCCCTCCGAATTGAGGAGGTGATGGTAGTTGGGAGCATAAACTACATTACTGTAGTATATTTTCCGTCCGATTTCGTTCAAAAATGCCCCCACAAATAAAAATAATAATGCTTAGCATCCCATCAATAATTCAATATGAGTATTTCTTTTCTCGCAGGCCATCATCTCTCTATGAATATTGCCCATTACACTTGTTGCATTCGAATCTACTTTTATGTTCTTCTTTTCAATTATAGTTTTATATGACCGATCTAAGGACAAAAATAGGATACACAAAAAATAAATTCTAGTGTATATTGAAGTTTTTATTGTTAAAAAAATTAGATTTGACAATATGTAGCTTATTAGTTAGTATTTATCACTTTTGCCTGAATGATTAATATAGAGTTCATTTCTCATTAGGATAGATTTAATAATAATAATAGTTTATTAGTAAAACAATGCTTATAAATAAATATCCTAATTATTAGTCAATATTATAGTAGCAAGTAGCAATTTAAAATAATTGTGTCATTATTCAGAATTTAAAATTTTGTATGGTAGCTGACCAATAATTAATCATCAGGGCAATAATCTATCCCAAAAAACATAGGATATTCAAAATTGACTAAAATTTTGTATACAACAAAGGCCAACAGTGTACGTGAGTAGTTGAGTTAGATTATATCTTTAATGATCATTGTTATAGTAATATAGTTTATTTAGGGAATCATCGTGGCAAACTTATTTGTTACTTGATTATGTCTTATTGTAATATTATTTACACTACACGTAACTATTTTAAATGTATATTTATGCATTCTATTTATCCTTTTAGAATGATATAATGAAAAAGGTACTTTTATGTGTGAGAGTTTGATTTGTATCTAATATAATTTGAACATAAATCAAGTTTATTCAATTTGCACCTTGATATAGTGGCTGCAAATTTAGTGTAGAGACCAAATGAGAGAGGTATCTATGAAATTGTTTTTTTTCCCCAAAATTTTACTAGTTAGAGAAAAATATTCATGAAATAATTTTATGATGTACGTTAGGTGGGCTAATGTTATCTATGTAAATGCATTATAATTTTAATATTGATATTAATATTATAATTTATACGTTCGAGCCACAAAGGGGCCACTGGCCGCGCTCACCACTAATTTTCAACACATTCGGTTACATGCAATCATTAATCATTAGATTATTTAAATATCTTATAAAGTTAGAATACGAAAATGTTAAAGATTAGATGGAATTTAATCCTGCATATGTCCCAATAAACATGTCATGTTTGATTTAGAAATAGTTATTAAGAAAGTGAGTAGAAAATATTTTATTGTGTGCCCACCTTTTTTAATCCTTTATTAATATTTCTCTCTCCTATTTAACTAATTCATTTTCTTATTTTGACTTGTCCATTTTGTTACTTATTTTTTTTCGCAAATGTTCGATTTTTTCGGAATGCGACCTTTTGTTTTATTTTTGATTTTTTTCCTTCTATATTTTTCGGAACTAGTAATGCAATTTACAAATTCAATTGAATGAAAACTGATAATCAACAATAAGATAAACAACAATAATTCCATTAAATTAAAATAAAGGTTTGAATACATATTCTCCTATCACAAACTAGAATCATCATTTAGAAACATGCTAGAAGCTGCCGGATCAGTACAAGTAAAGTGACCATCATTTCCAGCCAAGAGGTTGTCACATCAAATCTCTCAATCACAAATGTTTGGAGCCAAAACACAAATTAACTTAATTACATTAAGATAATCTATAAAGCCAATAGGATCAGTTCAGATTTGAATAACATCATTTCCACCACATTCTCTCCACTTCTCTTCATCCTTCCCCACCATGACCAAAAAAGACTTATCCACCAAGGAAATGAATGCAATAGTGAAGTTCCTATTGAAAAACTTGACAGAAAAGGGCAGGCCGAAGATGGGAAAAATGAAAGAAAGGGCCATTCAATACAATACGAGTCCACGTACAATTCGCCGACTTTGGGATGCAGCAAGAAAGCAACAAGAGGAGCAACAAGTTATTCATTTAACATCAGTCAAGCCAAACGCAACAAGAGGTAAAAGAGTTTTTCTAGACCTCAACTTACTGCAGAGTCTAGAGCTAAATAAGTGAGCCACCATACGGAAGCTAGCAGATGGAATCAAATGCATTAGGTCAACTGTCGGGAGATGGGTGAAAGGGGGACAGATCAGGGCTCACACCAATGCAATCAAACCAGATCTCACAGCACCTAACAAGCTTCTAAGGCTGAGGTTTTTTTAGAACAACTTGAGTTTGATCGTATTCTAAACATAATGAAGTTTAAGGGGATGCATAACACCATCAATATTGATGAAAAGTGGTTCTGCATCACAAGGACTTCACACAGATTCTACTTAACCCCTGGAGAGGCAGAGCCACACAGAACATGCCAGAATAAGGGTTTTATTACAAAGGTAATGTTCATGTGCGCAGTGTGCAGACCGGTGTTTGGTTCAGATGGAGAAGTACTATTTGATGGCAAAATTGGGATATTCCCATTCACGGAAAGGGTTGCAACATTAAGAACAAGCAAGAATAGAGCTAAATGTACTTTGGAGACAATAGCAATTTAAAACTATAATCAGACTTGTAATTAAAGACTACCTAATAAATAAGGTAGCAAGTCCAGAACAAGTATTTCCTACTTCTGCATTTTATTAGAGTTCATAAATAAGTGTAGCATGAATGAATAGTTCAGTATGTTTTTATAGTTCATATAACATGTAGCATGAATAAAGAGTTCAACATGTATTTACAGTTATAAATAAGTGTAGCATGAATGAACTGTTCAAAATGTAGCATGAATTTATAGTTCTAATGTCATTTAAATAGAAGATCTCATGTCTAGTTTAAATCTATTATTACAGATTCTACCAGCTGTGAGGGCCAAATGACCTCCCTTTGCAAGCAAACACATTTTCATTCAACAAGATAATGCCAAGCCTCATATCAAAGACTCTGACCCAGATTTCAGATAAGTTGCATGTATTTATGGTTTTGATATTAGGCTAGTTCATCAACCCCCTAACTCACCTGACACCAATGTTAATGATTTAGGGTGGTTTAGAGCAATTTAAAGTATTCAAATAGAGAATGCATGCTATAATGTGGATGAACTAGTGAAGGCATTGATATGTTCTTTTGAAGATCTCTCACCCCAGACCTTAAACAAAGTTTTTTCTAAGTGTACAAGGGTGTATGATGAAAATCATGAGAGTGAAATGACAAAATTGCTATAAACTACCGCACATGAAAAAAGATCAACTTATTAGACAAGAGGCACTTCCCAATAGTTTGCAAGTCCCACAAAATGTGGTTGAAGAAAGCATTGCTTACATAATTGATAATGGAGTTCTAGAAGACATGAGTGAGTTGAAGAATGGGTTGGGAATCTAGGGGGTTTATGCAGCAAGTAG
Organism: Lavandula angustifolia; assembly: GCA_028984105.1. NCBI lineage: Eukaryota > Viridiplantae > Streptophyta > Magnoliopsida > Lamiales > Lamiaceae > Lavandula > Lavandula angustifolia. Next base: position 17,761,712 of record CM054824.1, read on the forward strand.
ATAGGTTGTGATCTGATTATCTTTTTTGAGGTAGTAGCATGTTTTGTAAAATAGAATAGGAATGTAGGGTGGTTTATGCATCAAGTAGATACAAGCTTTTGTAAATGGTTTATGCAGGTAGTAGCAAGTGGTAGCAGCTTTGTAAATGGTTTGTGCAGCCTAGAGAAAAAAACTTTTGTTTTGTGTCTGATTTATGCAATTGTCATGTTAATGCATGTAAATCAGATAACACATTATATAGAACAAGAAACTATCAAATGTAGCAAATAACAATCCATTTTTAGATGCCAAATATTGGTAACGACATAATCAACAACAATTCACATAGTGAGATGACTAACTTATAGCAATTCCGTGATTACAAAAAAGTTTTGCTTACAAAAAAATGTAACAAGCAAAATCAATTGGATTTAGAAGTACAGAATCATTCTACAACCATAATATTGCAAAATCACTTAGATTATCAAAGAGCAGGAACCATAAGAAGAAGCCTATTTAGAAGAGGAACCAGAATAGGACCTAAATAAGAACAAGCATAATCAAAGAGCAGAAACCATAAGAAGCACAACCATACTAGAACTTGAAGAAGTATACTTGCTCATTCTCACCAGAATAAGCATACTTAGAAGTAGAACCATAAGAAGCAATATCAAAGAGCTGAACAAGCACAATTAAAAGAGTAGAATAAGCATAATCAAATAACCAAAACATGTACATAATCATAGAGCACAATAAGCATAATCCCCTAAACCAGAACAAGGCCTAAATCAGAATCAGACGAAGCATAAGACAATAATCTAGCAAACTAAGCCCTAAATCAGAATCATACTTAAATGAGAAGAAGCCCCAAATCCAAAGTAGCACAAAACCCAAAATCAGACGAAGCATAAGACAATAATCTAGCAAACTAAGCCCTAAATCAAAATCATACTTAAATGAGAAGAAGCCCCAAATCCAAAGTAGCACAAAACCCACAATCATATGAAGCCCTAATTCACCCGTTTGAATCTCAGCAAGAGGATGCGAAGCCTCGCATCAACTGTTTCCTGAATCTCGAAAGCCCTCTCATGTTGACGGATCGTTCTCGTCACGTCCTCGGTGTCCCCCCTAAACTCCGACGGGATGGAGAAGGGGAGCGGCTTCCAAGAGTCATCCAGATCAGACGACGAAGGCTCATTATACACGGAAAGCGACTCGCCATCGCTCAGCTCGCTGGCATCCTCTACGGCATGAGTAGTATTTGAATCGGAGGCTTGTTCGGTGGCAAGTTCAGAGGCGATTAAATCGCTCATCATCACGTGATTTCGGCAATGATTAAGTCGTCTTGACTCTAGATCTAGGGTTTGTAGGAGGGGAGCGGCGGACAGGGACAAGGCGAACGAAGAGAGAGAGGGCTGTGAGAGAATGAGAGGAAAATGTAGGGTTAGGGCGGAAATAACGAATAAAACTCTTTAATTCTTAAGTTACTTAATTAGTCCTAAGTGTACAATTAGTATTCCTTATCTATTTTCTTAATTCTTTCCATTTTCGGAAACAAAACATGTTTAGCGGGACAGCCCGAAAAGGAATACAAGACATGTTTATTGGGACGGAGGGAGTATGTATAAGTAGTTGGAAACCAAAATATAGCGTAATAATTTGTATGAAAGCTACACTATAACGTCAAAGTTTATAAATAAGTTTTTATTTTCAGCATCAAAATCTCTAAAAGGATTATTATATTATGAAAAAAAAATTGCCATTACGAAAAGTTATAGTAAGACTTTGCATTATTTTCCTCTTATTTTGAAAGCACAGTCTGTCAATGTTATTGAATATTGGCCAAGATGATAAATCGATTACACATACGTACATCCCAGGACATATGACCATTTTATCCCATGCTAAAATTAAATAGGAAAGCTAACCAAACAAAGGTGACAAGTACGAGGTATTAGAATCTTGAGGTTCTAAACTTCTAATTAAATGCAAACACCAATGTCCGAGTTTAGTTCAATCTTGTATTTATTTGATTGACTTGACTAAACAATTTATTTTTTATCACGAGCAAATTCAACAGTTCATATTTTTGTGCAATTAGTAAAATAATAAAATATTAGACACATACGAAATCCAACATGATTCTAATTTTTTCACCATTATTATAATAATTATTATGATTGAAATATGTTGTATACATACATAATACTATGTTATCAAACTCGGCCTGGCCCAGCCGGTTGACCCGGTTCAACCGTGTCCCATGAAAAATCCGGGTCGGGTCAATCAAAAACTCGTTTTTCCTTTTAACCCGGTGCAACTCAAAAAAATCAGCCAGTCGATTTGATATCCGGTACCCGGTTAGTTCGGTTGACTCGATAACATTATTAAAAAAAACTAACTAAATCTAATTTAATGATTTCTCTCGTTTCTCTCTTCCAAACAGGGGCGGATTCAGAATTTTTGGTTAAGGGGAGCGAAATTTATTGGGGATTGAGTTTTCTTTGTATGGGGGTTCGGGGGCGGAGCCCCCGTAAAAAAAATTTTAGCACATTTTTCTAGTTAAATCTAATTATACTTATTATTTATGGCTTATTTAAGGATTATATTCTTCTTTCATGAATAACTCATATATTTTTTATATTTATTCGAAAAATATAGTACACAATCCTATTTTGACATCACTCTAAATTTAGTTAGAGGAAATTATGAAGAATAACAATATCTAACTGATGAATTAATAAGTATTTAAATGATAGTTTATTTATACTTCAAATGTTCTTAATTTTATATCAGTAAGTACATGAAAAAAGAAAACACAAAAATAGTATATTAATTGCATCAAACAAAAAACATAGTATATTAATTGCATCAAGTTATATAAGTTTACTCTACCAAACTAGGCATCCAAAACTCAAAATCTACACCTCCACTAAAATATGAGACACTTAATATACGTTTTTTAAAAAATTTCAAAGTTAGGATAACAAATTTAAAAATTTCGGGGGGGCGAATTCGAAAATTTAATTGGAACAAGTATAAAAATTACTAGAAATAAAAGATAACTCGTAGTATTGCACAAAAATTCGGGGGGGCGGTCGCACCCACCCGCCCCCCCTTGGATCCGCCCATGCTTCCAAATTCACCTAAATCACTAGATCTCGTCAACTTGGGTGGCTCCTCCGTTCGTCTCCGCCGTGAGCCTGAGCGGTGAATCCCGGTGGTTCGATCGAGCTCTGCTTCTGCTGGACTGCTCCTCTTTCTCTATTTCTCCCATGTCCCATGAGCCTTAGGGCATCTTCTTCTATAAATTGGATCTAATCTTTAAGGCTGAAGCTTTTGAATAAAAGTTGTAAATAGTTATTTCAATCAGCAATATTAGTAATATTCTAGTGTTTAATAGAATTGGTATGTTGCTATTTCGTCACTTCTATCGGTCGGATGAATAAAGGTAAAATAGCTATTTCAAAAATTTTAAATTTTGAAATAAAGTGTTAGGGAGCGGCGGAGGCAGTTCATTAGTGATATGTTGAGCCCTAACATATCTAAATGTAAAATATATGTGGATGCTTGTGATAGTGGAGATGATAATCTTTTCACTGGATATATCTGCAGAATTATGGAGGATAGTGGTTCTGTGCTGAGAACTTCAGGTATTGAAAATCATTTCTGTTCTAGCATCTCTTCTTTGTCAAGTTGGAATTATGATGATTTGGATATGTCAAGGGAGGTATGCTCAAATGATATCAATATAAGTTCTAACTGTGGAACTGAATTTAGGATGATGAATAAAATTAGTTTTCTATATTTTATAGTTATTTATTAGTATTATTAAAAGATATTTAATATATTATTATGTTATACCAAGTTGACCCACCAGTTCGATTGATTGAACTACTAAAATTAATTTTTTCGAGTCAAGTCTGGATTTGATAACATAGACATTAATGTAAATAAAAAGAGAGAGGATGTGGCGCGTGCAGTACTAGGTAGGTATGCAGCAGATGTAAAGGCAAACCTAGTAGTATAAGTAAAACCTACTAGACCGGAACTCAAACCACATCTATCTCCACCTCTAAATATACATACCGGATTCTCCCCCTTTTTTACTTTCCGAAATCTTCTTCTCTGGAAAAGCTTTCTTTTTCATGCCTAATGCTTCTTAATTATCTGGTATTCGTCTCTCAAATCAAGAATTTGATGAGGGATATGATTATCTCTCTTTTGTTTTATTTTTTTATTTTTTGGTTCGGTCAGATCTTGTATTCCCAGGTCATGAATTTATGATTTTTCTATGATCGATCATAATATTCTTCAGTTGACCGGAGATCCATTTCATGTGAAATTATTTTGGGTTGGGTCTAAATAGATGATTTCGTCCCAATTCATGTGTACTAGGGTTTCAGAATCCCTTTGTTTGTTCATCAGAGGAAGATGTAAAAAAATAGTCGTCGTTTGCAAATGCAGCGTTATCAAGATTCACATTCAGCTACCATCGCAAGATTAATTATTTACAGCGATGAACAATGAGAATCTTGATGATGCTGCATTAGCAATCGCCAACTGGTATATCAACACCTATTATTGCTTCGGATCTCTCCTTTAATTTCCCCTCTTTTTCTTGATTATTCTGCTGATATGTTAATTTAGTGATGCAGATTTGGGTCAGAACCAAGAAGAAGGTATGTTCGTTTTATGATCTTTTTACCACGGTAAATTAATATAAAAATGATCAAATTAAACTTTAGGAGATTTACGATTTAAGGTTAAGAAACTAGTTTTTTCTAGTTTTGGAGAATGCTTATATGTAGTATAGGGTTTCACTTGTAGTCCCCTCCTCCCAATCACGACCAACCTCTATATATAATTACTACTCTATAACACAGATGCCATTTTATATGAGCTTCTAATCATGAAATTAGACCAGTTTTAGTACCACTTTGTGAGCTTTTTAGATATAGCCATTAAGATCTATAGCCTTGGATTCGAGTAATCTGAGGTTAATTAACTATTAATGATTGTTGCTGATGTTATATAGGCCCAAACTCAGGTCAATTACAGCCTATATTATGTGATCTCGAAATAATTCGTCAGCATGCAGTTTTGTCCAAATGATATATGTATGCCTGGTTTGGCTTTGAATCCTTGTAATTAAGAAGTGATATTATGCTTTGCAAGTTTTACTTTGATATTTGAACTATGTATTATTTGTGTATGTATGTATGTATGTATGTATGTTTAAGGAATATTAAATGAAGATTACTTGTAAATTATATTCCCTCCGTCCCATTCATACTGTTCTATAGGGTTGGACATGGAGTTTAAAAAACTTGACTTTTGTACGCAAATGATACTCATATTGTTCTATAGGGTTGGACAAGGAGTTTAAGAAACTTGACTTTTATATGCAAATGATACGGACCCACGTGACTTTTAGTACTTTGTAGTGTTATTTTATATTATTTTATTGAAATAGAGACAAAATGAGAAAGACAACTCAATATAGTATATAAGACAGTATGAATGAGACGAAGGGAATATATTGAAGTGAATGATACCTCATATATATTCTCTTCACCATATGTACCCATTCCAAGTTTCAACACATGAATCATGCATTCAATTAGAATATCCGGCACAGAATATTTTCTTGTCGATTTCGAGCATCTTGTGTTGGGTTCGGACAACATGAAGAGGAGCGCACATCATCATCATCATATTCTGTGGCTAACCTTTAATTTGTGTACCTTGCTCTTGCCTGCAACTGCGCAAGTACTTGAGCTCTTCCTATAACTGTCACTTGACATATTCTTGCTTTTTCTTTCAAATGAGATCATAATTCAAATAATAGTACATTTGAGTAAATTAATTAATTAATTATAATTTGCTGTTAACAGCTTGTCGTTAAACTAAGAGTTTCTCCGGGATCTTTTGTTTCTTCAAGAAGGATTTTCTCCGACTATCTATGCGAGCATGATTAATGTTTAGTAAAGCGCTTGTGAACTGGCAATTACCATTCTTAATTATATTATAACTAATCTCATGCAGTATGACAACGTTAATTTTCCTTTTGTACGTACGCTTTAGCAGCGACAAAATTAATGCAGCACATGCTTACAGTCTAATCCCGGATTACCACATGCATTATCCCATAATCTTGTTTGAAACTGTGGGCAAAAATACCAGATAGCCGGATTGTGTTTAAATATTCCGCTCATGCATGTTCCTCCTTTACCTATGATTCTTCAGTTCGGATTCTTATCTATCATTACTTTTTAATCTTGTCTGGATTCGTCGGTCGATCTCTTATCAGACTACTTAACTTAATTAATCTGTCGTTATCGACACTTGACAGCACATGCCACATGCAATTAAGCTTATTGATAATGTGTTTTAAGATTAATTGACATGGTTTTTGTAATCTAGTACTAGTACCTGACCTGTTATTCTCTTTTATTAATACTCTTCACTTATTCATAAATGTGAACGGAATCATATCAATAAATACATATTTTAAAAATGAAGTAATTCAAATTACAACCATTGAACTAGCTATTCAAAAGCGAGACAAATAATGAGACTCATATCCACACAAAAACGCGACAAAGATATACTCGTATAGATCGAACAGGGTTTTAAGCTATTGTTTGGTAATAACTTTAAGCAATTCGATCAAAGCCTAACACTAACAATATGACTTGATTAACTGTTAAACATGTCGTAAGGCCAGAAGGAGACTAGACTTCTATTGGCTGATCTCTTGTACAATCTTTTTAAGCGCTTCGCTTGCGAGAGGAATGTACAAGCAATCTTCGCCATCTGCATTTCTTCTTGTCTTCACCAACTCATGATCCTTGAATTCTGTGAGATGAGCATTTAGAGTAATTTGGCTACTCACTAGAAAACGCTCTCGGCATACTGTGTACAAATTGTTCAATGGCATTCCTGGAGGGAAGGAACAGTAAATTTGTTACGCAAGGCATGTAAAAGTAATTGAAAGTAAGAGATGTAAACTTGCCTTCTTCATCAGGATGGGCTAGCTGATGATCGGCAAGAACTTTGAAGACGTTTTGAGCATTTGGGGTCAAACTCTGTAAAACTATGGAAGCTGTCTTCACACTTTGTGCACTACCACTGTGAGCCAGAATCAGAGGCAAGAAGATTCCTTCGACTTTGTAGGGTGCGTATGTAGGAACATGATACCAGTACCAATTGAACTCAGTGTGTACCATCTTCTTGTCCCATACTGAGTTTCAAGACCCAAAATAAGTACTAACATACAGGGTGAACAATAATATGCATATAATTTATCATGATTAGGATGTTCAGAGTATAGAGTTAGAAATCATCTCAAAAACTAACAACAAAACTTACACAAACTTGAAAAACCAAGAACAATCAGATCATAGTTTGGAACATGCAACAAGCGAAATGGAAAGACAGCTGCCTAACAGCCACCGTAAGAAAATATCATCAATAACAGAAATGTAGTATCAGATGAAACTCACATAAAGGTGCATTGACATGATCAATGGAAGCCACCATGAGGACATGAGAACAAGCTGCCAGTCTGGCGAGATATTGCTGAGAATCAGAATCACGCAAACCGGGTCCATCAATATTGTTCACTACAATGCAAACAAAACATTCGCCATCCTTCAAATGCGGACCATCAAGAAATGAGATAAGATCATCCATAGATTGGGTGTGAAATGGTTGCTGGCTTTTAGGATGATTTTCCAATTTGTGTTGAGTTTTCAGTTGATCCCAAAGAAGTTCAGATAATGTAACTGCAACCTACGAATTTCACATCCAAGAATTGTATAGCATTGTGAGGATACTACCAATTTTTCTTCTTTTTGTTCATACAAAGAATAACACTAGGGGGGACAACAACAACCAGAAGCACAACTATTAATTGTTCAGACAAGTGTAAACACCAGTAACACAACTAACAGCTGAGTACTTTAGATGGTAATGATAACTAATAGTTTGTTCTGATTACAGATACAGATTAAGAATACCACAAGTGATACTCTATATAACCATGCTGTAAAAGTTGAATATCTCACGTCCGAGTAGTTTGCCTTCATATAATAATTTTGAGTGGAAATCAAGTATTCTATATAATGTTAGTTTTTCAAGGAAATATCATGCTGTCAAAACCTTGTATTTGGAGAAATCAATGAATGTTACCTATGACTAATAAATTAAAGATAGAACAGGTAAACAACATACAACGAGTAAGGTGGTATTTTAACATATCATGGTTTGATACCTGTTTAAGATTGATCGACTGAAGATATCCATTGATCACAAAAACAGAGTAATCAGTTAATGCCGTTGATGCAAAGTCTTCTATCAGCACCTTCTTTGACCCAAAACCATACATTAGTAGCCCAAATCCACACCTTAATACATTGATAAATAAACAACTCAGCATCAAAGCACATACTTCGGACGTTAAAATTACTCTCCGATTGAAAATGCCTAAAATCTATCCAACCCATACACACACACAAAGAAGAAGACAGATAGAATTACCTCAACATAAAAACCCATTCTGAATACAATTTCTTGTAACTGTTAATCAAATCATTGATTTCTTTTTCGTGCTTGAACTCGAGTTTAGCGTATGCTTCTCTTAGCTCCTACTAATCAGCATAAAAACTCAAGACTCTTTCAATAATTAACTTATTACGCAAAATATTACATAAAACCATTAATACCTGTTCGTCGACAAGGTTGATGTCAGAAAGTTTCCGCGCAGATTTCTTGTTGGAACCACCTAGTTCCTTTGCTAAAAAGTAGTTCCGAGAGAACCCGAACTCCTCTTCTTCGACGCCGTTGGGATCCATACTGCATATGTGTAGAGGAGTCCAGAACAGACAAATTAAATGATATAGGTGTGCCCTAACCAGGCCAAGTCCTCACGGCAGGCGAGCATGGGCAACCGCCCCAGGCCCCAAAATATCGGGGGCCTCTGATTTATCTTTTTCGATAGTAATAATTTAGGGCTGTAGGTCGGTTCAGGTCAGTATAACTGATACCAGTTATCGGTTAACCGAAGTCAGAAAATGCATCCCAAAGCCGATAACCGTTCCATTTTCGGTTAGCCGGTTATACCACAAAAACCGAAGATAATGGTTAGCCGGTTATACCATAAAACCGAAAATAATGAGTCTGAGATCAGACTCTTCTAAGGTTTCATTGAGCTGATTAACATCCATTCCAATAAAGAATTACATTCATCATTGATAAATCTTGATTTTTTTATGCGTTCTTCCAACATTAATCCTAAGCAAATATCCCCAGAGTGTTTTCTTTTTTAGCAATTTTACAAAAATATATTGACCTAATTCACATGATTTCTCCAGTTCTCCCTATTCCTTCAATTTCCTATTAGATATACTCATATACAGATAACAAACTTTAAAATTGATAGCATCATAGAAATTGACAATTTGCCACAAAAATCAAGAAACAAAAATTGGAGTTATACAGAAAGAAAATCCACCTTGTGTACGGCAGAAAGGGGCAGAAGATGATGATGAAGTCGGCGACCTATTCTAATTTGACTAATTTCGGACTTACACTTGCCGGCGCCGAGAAAGTAGAGGGGGAGGGTCTAGGAGCTGAGGGCGACTTAGTGCTTAGGGCGTGGCAGAGGGGTCAGGGGAGGGTGGCCAATAGGCGGTGCTGGCGTGCCGCCGTACGCGGGGAGGGTGGCGGAAGGGCCGCGGTTCGGGGATGCTGGGCGGAATACGGAAACCGGGAAGGGGGCGGCTGCGGGAGGTTGAGACTAGTTTCTCTGATTTGTGAGTCGGGAAGGGGAATATGTACCCTAAATTAATTTTGTACTCCCTCCTACTAGTCTACTACTAACGTCTAGGGGTGTAAGTGGTTCCGGTCCGAACCGTGAAATCGACGGAATCAAATCGAACCAAATCAAAAAATGCGATTCGATTCGGTTTCGTGGTTCAGTTTGATTTATATTTTTCGAAACCGTTTACAATCGGTTCGGTTCACGGTTCTAAAGGTTTAGAAACCGCTCAAACCGAATTGAACCAATGGAACCGAATGAAATATAAAGATTTTTGTTAATACTACATACTACTTACTTACTAGGTAGTATAGTAATATGTGATTACTAGGGGTATAGTAGGTAATTGATACATATGTAAATATGTAATTAAAAAAATTAAAAAAGAGATGTTAATATTATTATTACACTAGGGCAGTAGGGCACGCCGCACAACTGAGTCCTGACTACAACACTCTTCTGTCTTCTCAATTCTCATTTTCATCTTCTTTCTCATTTCTCAATTCATTCTCAATACTATTTTCACTTTTTCTACCAAAACGTAAAAGTTGAATAACAAGTCCTCCATCCGTAGGAATTTTTCTTGGAGTTCTTAATTCATCCGTTTACGTGGAGTCATGAAGTTGTTTCATTTTGCTATTGCGTATGTGGATTGTAGAGTCATGAATTTGTTTCCTCTAGTTGGAGATTAACTATTGTAGTTATGTTAAGTAAATTTATATTTTGTTAATATTGTGGAGCCTAGTTGGAAATTAACTTTTGTAGTTATGTTTAGTATATTTATATTTTGTTAATATTTTGGAGTTGTCGTACTTGAATTTCATTCACGTTAAGCATGTATGGAATATTATGGTTCAAAAAAATCTATTTAGGATTTAAAAAGGTAGAACCGATGAACCGAACCGAACCATTTCTAAGCGGTTCGGTTCGGTTCCAAAAGTAAAGTACACCTTAAACCGAACCGAATCAAACCACTTTCATATGTTCGGTTCGGTTCCTAAATTGTACTAAAAACCGAACCGAACCTTTACACCCCTACTAACGTCGTCTTATTATCTTTTTCTATTATCACATTATTATTGTCTTCATTAAAAAATAATAATAATAATAATAATCTTATATATATAAAAACCGAATTATTTCAATTCCAAATTAATTTCAATTTCAATTCATTGAACTCAATTGAAATTTCATTAAATTGAGGGTAAATATATAAGATATATAAGATTATATTCCTCAATTTACGCTCAATCATGAAATAATTTTAGAATGTTTCTCAAATTACGCCCATTAATTGTTAATATTAATATTTTGAAAATATCCCTCAATTTACTCTCAATCATGCTAAAGCTAATATTTTATTAAATATAATTAAAGAAATTCAAAGCACAACTTTATAAGATAAATCAATTTCAAATTTATTAATTAAAAGTTTTATGTTGAATAACTGCTCCTAAATTTAGGCATAATGATATTAAAAAATGTTAATTATATATTAAATTATATTTTAATAATTTTAAGGAACAAATTAGACTAGATTATATCGCCCAATCATGCTAAATATAACATTTTATAAAATATAATCTTATATATTACAAATCGAATGATTTCAATTCCAAATCAATTTCAATTTCAATTCAATTAAACTCAATTGGAATTTCATTAAATTGAGGGGTAAATATATAAGATATATATAAGATTATGTCCCTCAATTTATGCTCAATCATTAAAATAATTTTAGAATGTTTCTCAAATTACGCCCATTAATTATTAATATTAATATTTTAAAAATATCCCTCAATTTACGCCCAATCATGCTAAATCTAATATTTTATTAAATATAATTAAAAGAAACTCAAAGCACAACTTTATAACATAAGACAATTTCAAATCTATTAATTTTTAAAAGTTTTATGTTAAATAACTACTCATCAATTTACGCATAATGATGTTAAAATTATATGTTAATAATTTTAAGGAACAAATTAGACTAGATTATATCCCCCAATCATGCTAAATATAACATTTTATAAAATATAATTAAAGAAATTCAAATCACAACTTTATAAGATTAATCAATTTCGAATCTATATTTTGTTTACAAGGATTTTTTAAAAGTTTTATGTTGAATAATTGCTCCTCAATTTACGCATAATGATGTTACAAAAAGTTAATTATATATTAAAATTATATGTTAATAACTTTAAGGAACAAATTAGATTATATTATATCTTATATATTTACCCTCACATATATAATAAGTCATAGTCTAAAAATTTTTCACGCCATTTCAAAACTCTCACATATTTGAAAGAAAAATAAAACTTGAAAGTACAAAATGCCTAATATTTGGTCCATCATTAAGGAGTTGGATGAATTCAATGAGTCATTTGCGATGAAACACTAATCCGTGCATATGAGATCCCTTCATTCAACAAAAAAGGTGTATCAAGTATAGAGTGTGTTTTCCACGATACAAAGGTATGTCTCATTCAGTAGTTGTATTAGTTTAATATTTCAAGTAACCTATATTGCATTGAATTTATATTCAAATGTTTCGGGAGGGGAGAATTGAAGCAACAATACCAAAAATTTGGTTCGCATATTGAAACCACAACTTGAGGAGAGTCAGATATATGGTGTAAAAAACTTTAAAGTTGTGCATGATAGTAGGACACACAAGATCACCACAAGTACATATAGGATATTAATCAATGATAAAATTAGCGGTTAACCATAGAGAATCTAGAAGTAAGTTTCATTCATTTAATAATAAGTAAGCATTTCTCTTTCAATGTATGGATACCAAGAGATTCTGTTGTCATGAGCCTAACTGGTTCATTTGGTTTGTAATATGATAATATCAACATGATATCCAATGTTTATATTTATAAAATATTTTCTTATTATGCCAGATCAGATTATAGTGGTTTATGAAAATATAAATAATAATATTTATACACAACACTAAAGTAGCACAAGCATGCACATAAAACTATTACAATTTCGTGCGTAGCACGAATTTTGTTCTAGTAATAATAATGATGATGATGGATCACAATTAATTGTAGATCCTACTATTTTAATATATTTTTATTCATTTTAATTCACTCTCAACCAATTTCTAAAAATCCGTACTGAAACTCACTAAGACAAGAATAGCGAGACGGAGGGGAGTATTTCAATACTCCAATATCAATAATTCAATATTAATCGAATCTCAATCCCCGTTTAAACGGAACTAAGGTTCCGTTTGAGAAAACGGCTAAAATAAGTGTTTATACCATAAGTGCTTAAATTATAAGCGCTTAAATCAAATAATTGGTTGCATTTTGATACATTTATTTATATAAAAGCACTTACTAGAAAAAAAAATTAAAGTATGTTTTAAAAATATGTTGTCAATTGATATGATGATTTATTTTTCATAAGCTGTTTTTGGCTTATTTTCATAAGTATGAAAATAAGATAAAACCAACATATTTTTTGGAATAAGTAGATTTCATAAACTCTTCTAAAAGTGTGCATAAATGCTTATCTTTTAGAATAATCTGAAATAAATTCTTCCAAATGAAGCCTAAATAATATTACTATTATTTTAGATCAAAAATTTTATTTTATATTATTATTTATTATTCACTTCAAATTTGGTCTTCTAATTTTTGAAAAAAAAATGTTTCTATTTGAAAATAATTTAAAATTTAAAATCTCAAAGGCTCCACAATTTCTTCAAGATACCCAATTGCTTATTTAAAAAGCAAGACGATTAATTGTTCATTTTTTATTCTTGCAAAATTATCTTCTTCTTAATAGTTCATAATTGTAAAATGATCAAAATAAAATATATCTATTTAATTATTTTATAAGAATCAATAATAGCCACTTCCATATGTGAAGAAGAGACAATCGTTTGTATTTGATAACATGACAAGATAAGATAAAGTAATATATATATATATATATATATATATTATTCTACATTAATCATAAAAGCATAGTGTATTCATTCTCATTATTGTTGATCTAAAAAGTGAAACAAGAAAAAAAATTGGATAATAATCTGATATGATTATTATAAAAGAATTAATTAATCTAACTTGCTTTACTCTTTTTAAAATAAGTATAGATAATTGTACATTTATATAGAATCTCTAAAATAGTGTAAATTTATATAGCAAATAAATTAAATGTTCAATTTAACCCACAATCTTTGTGCTTGTATAGAATTACATGGAATAAGGTAAGACTTACATGTTCAATTTAAAGTGTTAGATGAAAGTGATCTTATATATCTAATCTAAAAGCAGATGTTATAAATAAGATTGAGATAGCTTATTTTAACGAAAATTTTAAAAAATATAAATTAAAAATCAAATCATTGATTTCTTTTTCGTGCTTGAACTCGAGTTTAGCATATGCTTCTCTTAGTTCCTAGAAATCAGCCTAAAAACTCAAGACTTTTTTCTATAATTAACTTATTACGCAAAAATATTACATAAGAGTTCTTTTTGCTAAAAAGTAGTTTCGCGAGAACCCGAAGCGACCACGTATCTATGATGTGTGCATATAGACAAATTCCCGTCATAGGAAAAGCTAAGATAAAGGAAGGAGTAGAAGTGCGCCAAAGTACAACACCAACAGAGAAGAGAAAGGGCCAAGGATCAGTACTCTACACTTGGCCTTCATTTTATTCAGTTAATTTTTTTTATTAGAAATAAAAAACCCATAATTGAAATGTTAAATTTTCTTTTTTATTAGAAATAAGAAACCCATAATTGAAATTTAATTCAGCATTTAAAGTGAAAAGTCATAATTTTTTGTGCAAGGAGGTTATGGAAATGATTATTTCAATCTGAAATACAATAATTAAAGGTTTTTTACTGAAAATTAACAATATATATATATATATATATATATATATATATAGGGAGTGGTTCCCGTGTGAACAGCCTTTATCGTGTGAACGTGTGAACACTGCACTTTAAAGACAAACGTATTGCACTTTCAAGGTAAATATACGCACTTTAATACCGCACTTTACGAATTGCACTTAAAGACAATGTCTCGCACTTTTAAGATTGCACTTTATAATACGGTTTGTTTGCCTTTAAAGTGCGATACATTTGTCTTTAAAGTGCAGGTTAACGTTCACACGATAAAAGGCTGTTCACATTTGAACCTCCTCCTATATATATATATATATAGGGGTGGTTCAAATAGGAACACCCCTTAGAGTGAGAAATAAGAACAATTATAGACCTTTAAATTATGTTAATTGATGGATGAGATCTGTTTTTTTTTTTTTTCGGCCGAAATGCACCATATACTTGTTAAAATTTGCACAAAGGATTTAATTGTTAATTGCTTATTATAATAACCTAAAACTATGTATATAGCAAAAATTATTCCAAAAGAAAACCAGATCTGTTTTTTCCGAAACTGCGCGTTTATACCTTGTCATCTTCGTTCTGCGGTTTGTGTATCATCTCTTTGATTTTTCTTTGGTTGTTTTTTTTTTGCGTTTCTGTATCGAATTGTTTATGGCGAAAGAGCAACATATCTGATTTTTCCGAAAATAAGTTTACACCATTCGTCTTCGTTCTGCAGGATGTTGTTCTTCTCTTTGATTTTTCTTTGGTTTTCTGTTTCTCCTTTCTTTATGGTATTGTCCAGATCTGATTTTTCCTATTTGACCGATTCTTCTCAAAATTGTGAATTTTGACCGATTTTGATTTAAATAGTTGATTCTTCTCAAAATTGTGAATCAAATCCTCCTCAAACTGTTCAAGTTCGAAATTTTGACCGATTTGATTCAAGTTTGAAGTTGGTGTTTGTGTACAAGAGCAGTTTGGGACTGTGCAAGTTCGGATGACCGATTTTGATTCTCCTCAAAATTCTTCGATTTTGATTCTTCTTGAGCCAAAAACTTTTGGTCTGAAGGTAATTGAGTCCCCAACTTCCTTAAATGAGTCAATTGAATCCTCAAAGAAGGAGGCACGTTCAAAGTTGGTGTTTCGTTCGAAACTGTTTCGGATTTGGATGTGATTTGTTGATTATTTTAATTTATAAATATATGCACAATTTTGCAAAAAAAAAATGCACAATTATGAGGAAAAATATGCACAACTAATGAGAAAAAAATGTATAATTACTGGGAAAAATATGCACACATTTAATGAGAAAAAAACGCACAATTATTAAGAAAAATATGCACAATTAATAGGGAAAATATGCACAATTAATGATAAATAACGAAAAGATGAAATTATTAAGGAAAATCTGGGACGAGACTTAGATCTAGGACGATAATTAGTGAAACTACGCACAATTAACGATTGTTCTCATAAAATATGGGGCGAAACTTGATGATATTAAAACATGTAAGAGAATTAATAAAAATAACGTTTACAGCAAAGGAAAGAATATAAAAAAAAATAGATTGTGCAAAATTACAAACATAACCTCAGTGCAAACTTTTGCCTTAAAGGTGCATTTCGGGATTTTAAGTGATGTCATGATCTGGAGCGTTTAATTACTTGATCAAACGGTTATAAATTGTTCTTATATCTCACTCTAAGGGGTGTTCTCATATGATCTCTCCTCTATATATATATATATATATATATAAGAGGGATAAAAAGAGAACAATGTCTTATTGAGAGAAATGAGAACAACTCTCAACCATTACTTTACAAGATGTGTGGTCAAGTCAAGATTAAGGATCTCATTAATGACATTTTCGTAATTTTCATAATTTTTTCAAGCCTCATTAAGGGTATTTTGGTATTTTATCTTTCTAATTTAGTCAACAAGGGATTTTGAAAGAGGGTCTCGACTGATTTTGTCAATATTTTATATGCACATTTTGTGTGTGTTTTATGCACATTTTTTATAATTTATATGCACATTTTGTGTGTTATATGCACATTTTGTGTGTGTTCTATGCACATTCTCTATAATTTGTATGGACATTTTCCTATAAGCCACATCTCCATCCTTCCTTTGTCGTCGCCCATGAACATAGTTGTCTTTCTCTGGCTACTCATATGTACATTCTATACATGTTTCAAACAAAATGTGTATACTTATATGTACGTTTCTCTTGCACTCATATGCCTTTCTCTTGCCACCCATGAACATAGTTGTCTTTCTCTTGCCACATCTCCATCTGCCTTTCTCTTGCCACCATATGTACGTTTATAAATATTTAGACAAATACGTGCACATTTTGATACAAAAATATGAATAAAAAATTTGTGTGCATAATCGATAACATTAATGTGCATATAATGATTATGAAATGTGCATATAAAATAGTTGCGCTCACAGAATCTGCATATTCATACGGAAATATAGTTCATAGTTAATGTGCATATAGTTCATAGTTAATGTGCATACATTTCATAGTTAATGTGCATACAAAATATACATATAAACCCTAGAATTTGGTAAAAACTAGATCCCAATGTCAATATAAACCATAGAAATGCGAACGAACTCAAAGGTTTCAATTGTGTGCCTAAAATGTTCATATAAACCCTAGAAATTGGTATGAACACAAAGGTAAGCACTAGAAGAGGAATATCTACATACCTTCGATTTTCACAAATCGCCATTTTTTTCAATCGAAATGTGTATTCTCCTTCAAGAATCATTCTCTTCTGAAGCAAAATCTCAAATTGCCCATTTATCTTCACCCGAACGCTTGCATTTCTTCAAATCGTGCCCGTCCATAGACATTGTTTCGTCGAACGATTCGCGGGTTCTTCGAAACCGTTCTTTGACACCCGCAACTGCCTCTTCCAATCGAAGATCGACGTCGTTTCGTGATTAGGAACGGTTGTGTGTGGTCGATTTTGCATGATTGGAGGGCACCCACTAGTTGATTTTTGAATTTTGAAGAGAGATAAATGAGAATAAAGGGGTAAAGAAGATGACAAGAATGTAAAAAATAGGGTATTCAAATTTTTGCCAAATTCTCCCCAAACTACCCTTAATGAGCCCTTACACTCCTAAAAAAATATCAAAATAAAATAAATTCTTTCTAATCCTAGTCTTCCATTATTGTTGATCTATGATACTAAGATGTTCTCTATTCTCTCAGACTCTCACTAAGGGAGTGTTCTTGATATATATATATATATATATATATATATATATATAATGCCAATTTATGTACATTTCTTAAGCAGGAGAGACGTTATCAACAAAATATAATTGAGAGGCTAAATGAGCATATCTGCATAAGCTTCTAGTCTTTGGCTGCTTAGACACTGTTTCAGCTTGTGTAGTGCTCGACTTTCCAGTTGCCTAACTCTCTCTTTTGATAAAACAAAACCATCACCAATTTCGGACAAGGATTTGGGCTTTGCCATCATTAATCCCAAATCTCAACCGAATTATCTTCCTCTCCCTGGGGTTGAGCACACTCATTAGATTCCTAACATGTTGCCTCATTAGCTGCGTTGATACACCTACATCTGGGACTTCAATTGTGGTGTCTGCAATGATCTCCTGCAGTAAAGCTCGTATATTAGGGTGGACGAAAGATATATACTTTCTCCAGACAACTTGTCTCCGGATAGCTTATATAGTCTACTTTATGGAAGAAATTATCAGTTGTACTTTATTCAAAGATTTCTTGAAAATTAAAGCTTTTTAATTAGAAGCTTCACCAGATGCCAAAAAATTAGAAATAACAATTACCTGATACGTTATATCTTGGTCCTTCCAAACGGACTGTTGCATGGAGAGAGGCACTCTAGTAATTTGTAGCAATTTCTCCACTCTCAACTGATATTCCAGCACATGCTGCTATATCTTCTCTACAAGGGTTGTGATTACCTTGTTGGACGCATGTTTTCTTTGCTTCATACACCTTGGAGAGAAGGCCATAAACATTCTCCTGAAATGAATAATGATGTACCACAAAATCTCAAAATGGAATATAGAAATGATGTAACACAAAAATTATTAACTTAAAACAAGCTCTGTGGAAATGGAATGATGTAAATAGTGGGAGAGGGATAACCGGTAAGCAAATCGTCCTAGAATGCTGAAACAGCGCTTTCCGAACTGATTGCCTTATCCACCAATATGCATAAGTAGCAAATCTGCAACCTACGTGGGGCTTGAATTTCTCTACACTCTTCATTAGACCCAAGCTTCCCCCTACAACAATCCAAAATCATTACATCATTTCCCCTGTTTCTCATAATAATATCTATAGTAAAACAGGCACAAGAATTTGAGCAAAGTAGAACTTAGATTGGCAACTTGGAATTGACCCTGTAAGAGATCTTGAATGTTAAGACCACGCCCTTGGTACTGCTTAGCAATGTGAACCACCAACTTGGAAATTGGCATAAATTAACTTTTGGCGACTGCTGTTCCCAATGTGGACCTGCGACCTCAAGGATTGAGAACTAACCCCAGCGGCAGCAGCCCACTCAGATGTAGGTTCACAAGAAAACTGAGCACAAAGTCTAGTTCTCACTTCTTGTAATTTCATTAACTCCTACATGACATGAATAGTTTACAAGTTGTACTCATAAAATCAGATAACATCATTAAAGGGAAATTCCCCAGAGAAAAAGTCAAGGGGGGATGCAAGAAACCTGTATCTTCATTATTAACTCTGATTCTTCTGAGGCGTCAAAAGTTGAGTTGTTTCCGGTCCTCGTAAAAAGAGTCTAAGAGGATCATTGGGATCAAAACCGTCATTAAATTTTCTATGTGAACCTGGATTCTTTTGATGATTGGTCTCCTGAAACTCAACATTCGGTTTAGGTAACTGTCTCCTCTTAGCCTGCCTCTCCAAACAGCGATTAGACTCACAGTTCTGTCCATGGGAACACTGGCCAAACCTCTGGAAGCCAGAACGAAAGGAGGCTTTAGGTAAAGTATAGCTTTGCACCCGGATTTTTAAAAACATATATAAAGGTCAGAACATAGATTAAGGCAAAAAATTGAAGATAACCCAACTAAGGTAAGAAAGATGACGAGAGCACATATATAGATAAAACAAAGGAAGATTGTAATACCCCAATTTTTGTCACACCCAATTAATCTCTTTATTGATATTAATTTCGAATTTAAGTCTTGTAATCTTTAACATAATTCCATATTACAATATAATTATATTCCCTAAATCAATTTTTACGACAAAGAAAATTATAAACCTCTCCTTAAGGAATTAGATGATACATATATAATATGATACATATGGATGAGATATATGAATACATATCTATATATAAAAAAAAAGGGAAATGGTGATATTTGAAACGCATGCAGTGCGTGTGCAAATTTGCATGCAACTAAACCCCCCTTTTTCCTCTCCCACGTCCCTTATCCCTCCTAGATAATAAATTAGATATTATCCATTCTCTATTTTGATATTCAAGATCACAAGGAGGTGTATAGATATAGGTATATATTTTTCTATCCCACGTCATCCCTCTCCCTCTCTGAGCCTAGATTCACGCTCCCAACTCATTTTACGCTTCAGAGATATACAGAGGCGTTTATTGGGTTGTCTTGACTTGCTCCCTCCCATCCACGTCAGAAATCCTTCAAATCTTATAGGCGCGCTTTTCATCATCAACCTATCTCTACCGATTGAGACAAAAGACAGAAGAAGTGTGTGTGACGTTTGTAATTCTCCTTCTCCATTGGCCAAAATTTTGGCAAAGCCTCCTTAGATGGAACTCTTGCACTCTTGAACTTGTAGGAATGCAATCTATCCAAGAAGATCCCTTTCCCTCCCATAAGAGCTGAACTTGTCCAGACTCCTTCTTTTCTCGGTTCCACAAATCTGAACGGTATTTTGCAGCAGGGAGGGGGGGGGTTTCGAACTTGGAGTTTCTTCACGTCGGAAGAGGCGAGGCTAAGGTAAAACTCTCCACATCCTCTCTCTTACCTTCTCGTTCTGTTCTTCGACACATTGCAGCAACCTTACTTGTGTAGCTTCCCCCTCTAGTAATTCAAGGCTACTCCAGCAGCCCTTCACTACGTGCAAGTTTGGAGAAGAAGAGCCAAGGTAAAAAGGGTTCTTGTTCCGCCCTTCCAATACACGGTTTACTCTCTAAGTGTTGTGTTCCGAATTGAGATTATATGACTGAGTTTTACCCAGTCTTTGTTTGATAAATGTTGCTTAAATTCCTCATAAAGTTCAGCTCTGCAAAGTTATTCTATATACTAATGTACACCTAATTGTTAAGAATGTTCTATTATAGCTTTCTCCTCGAACTCGTCCTCGTTCTTGTATAGCCGCGACTAAAATTAGTTGTCACGCTTGATGACATGAACTGGAATCATGTAACAGTTGAAAGAAAATTCATACCTGCTAACGATCAGTTGATTATCACATTCGATAAAGCCGCCTTTGCGAACCCTCATTTGCTGCCTAACTTGTCACCTTCAGCGATTTTTAGCATTTTATTCTTTGAGATTCTCATGGTGGTTCCTTAATGAATATTGTTCTACGAAATGTTAAGAATATGCTACTAAAATATCAGAATTTTTCGATTTGTGATGCGAAAGTTATGAGCCTCCCAAAACGCTTGCTGGAAACGACACCATGTGTAACACCCGCTTTTTCTAGCCAGTTTCTGACCATCGGGATCGACTAACCCCTCATAACCTTGCACCATCGCACAGCTTGTTCTTCTGGCTTTCCTTAGCCATCTTCCGCTCACCAATAGGAGTTCATCCTGGGAAGATACGTCATCCGGAATTCCACCCGTTTAAAACTATTGACTTCCCTAACCGTTCTGACCGGCGAACTTGCCACTCAATTTCCGACCAGAATAATGAAAAACAGTACCTAAGTCTCATACCACTATAAACCATGTACTTTCAGCTTTCCAACGCCACTTTCCGTTCATTAAACGGAGCCTGGACCGAAGAGTTACGAAGCTCGAAAGTTGAGCTGTTCAAAACGCGCTCGTAGCGAAGCAGCTGTAGTAATACGAAAATCTGTTATACTCCAATAACTTAAACCTAACGAAACCTATACTATTGAAAAACCCTTCCTTTAAGCTTTCCGAAAACAAGTCTCGCGTATTTTTCGGAGCCCGGGTCGAGGAGATACGAACCGCCAAAGTTGAGCCGCTGAAACTGCACCCA
This sequence comes from Lavandula angustifolia, assembly GCA_028984105.1. Lineage (NCBI taxonomy): Eukaryota > Viridiplantae > Streptophyta > Magnoliopsida > Lamiales > Lamiaceae > Lavandula > Lavandula angustifolia. Next base: position 17,783,643 of record CM054824.1, read on the forward strand.
TACGCGAAACAATAGACTTCGGCCCGAAGTCTGCTCGTTTTCACCAACCTTAAGTCATCGAAAACTATAACGTTGGAAAGATAAGTTCGTTAGCTTTCTAACGATACCCTCGGTTCGCAAAATGGAGTTCGAACGCGAAAGATATAAGTCTCCGAAGCACCGCTGGCGAAACTGCCGCAAATCCGCCGAGGCAAATTTGGGGACTAATTTCGATATTGAAACGGTACCGATTCGGGGCTTAAATTCTACAGTTTGTACTTCATCTGGAGTAGAATCTAAAAATAAGTTTGGCACCGAAAATCGATGGTCGGATCGTCCGAAACTAAGGCTAGAAGTCGCTGCGAAAACCGCCCAAAACAATCTCTTAACTTGTTAAAATATACTTTAAATTCCAGAAATTTTGCCGATGTTACGGAAATTATTGAAAGTACATGATTAATATCGATCCATACGAAATACACATATCCGAGCAAGAAATTAATTAAGGCAAACTTAACGCCAATAAAATCAAACGATTCCAAAGCCGATTGGAATAATTATAAAATCCCCTTCTCGCCAAATTGTGTGCATTAGAAGTCAATTTTAAGACAATTAGTTTGAGCTACGACTAAAATTAGGGTCTCTCTTGTAGGACCCCAGGAAGGACGATAACCCCGAGAATAGCTGCAACGATAAGACAACACCACGAGGTGGGTTTTATTTTCCCGTAAAATTTACCTTGAGTTATTAAACTCTGCTACATATGAAATGTTGTTATCCATTGAAAATCTTTATGCGCGTTCAAATATGTTTAATGCTCTTGTATTGGTCGATCGAAGTTCTTGTTTTGACCTAACACTTCAATTCAAGGATTGTGTACACCCCCGTTAGTCGTACAATGGTTTGATCTCCACTGTGCGCTAACTCTACGGCTACGGAAAGGATTATGTGGAGAAATGTCTGATATCCTATTTTAAATGAGTACTCTGAGTAATGGCTCGAGACTCCAATGAAAAGGCTCTGACGTGGATTCGTTCCGGGATCACAAGAATAACTGTTGAACGCTGCAAGCGCGCGCAAATAAGTGAAGAGATAAATATTTTGTATGCTTGGGAGTTCTTTCTGTTTTTAAACCTCCTAAGTTATACGTTATGCCTTGGATAACCACGAGTTTTAACAAAATGTTTTATCAAATGCGAGCCCACTGGGTACACTAGTACTCAGCCCAAATCTTTTTAAAAATGTTTTCAGGTTGAGCGGCTACTGCAGACGGGCGAAGCCGAGGGCGAAGGTTGCTATTCAATGAATGGATTTCCGTTGTACTAAACTGTTCTTTTGTCCACTCCGGAAATAAATTTATTTTGTAGGTCGCCACTTCAGACTTACTTTTAGTCAAACTGTACTATTTCATGGGTTAGATACTCGTATTTTGAATATATCCAGTGCTTCGAAAGCTTATGAGATTATTATCACGAGTTATTTTATCCACTAATTATAGATTCTCGATTTTATCTAATTATTTAATTGTTTAATTATTTTCCCCACACCCTGTCATACGCCCCCTTCCAAATATTAGGTTGTGACAAAGATACAAAAAACCATACCTTATGAAAGAAGAATCATCAACATGAACTCACAAAAGCTCAGCATCTTCAGAAATGGATATTGCCTCTTCGCTTGCTGAAAATGCTTTTCTTGCAAATGCAACAGCGTGGTCTCCCTCTAGACCGGTTGAATCTTCACTTCTAACTGAAAAGGAATGTTTTTTCTTAGGAATGGATGTTTCCTTTTTCTGTAAGAATGCCAGTCTGATTCAACAAAATAGAAAGATCAAATCAATTTAACAAAAGTATGACATAGACAAAAACTCAAAGTTCTTGCAAAATAAAATTTTGGGTATTTCTGATAGTTGAATACTCTTACAGATACCATAATTCTGGCCTGCATAGCAACTGAAGCTGGCTATCATTTACACGCTGATTAGGATCAACAGTGGATGAAGATGCAAGTGTCAGTTGCATAACCAGTGTTTTCTTCGACCAGAAAGGAACATAAAAACTCTAATTAGCAGGAATATATATAGGCTTATAGCATGACTAAGTTGGTTAACACTTAAAAAGGTAAGTAAATATCTTGCTGATAGCATAAGTCATTGCAGAATGAATGTGGTAAGAAGATGAGAAGAAAAATTATACCTAAGCCACAAAATAACATATTGTTTTGTAATTTCGTTTTAATAATTTGACAACTCAACATATACTGCCACATACAGCTTTGCTAAGAAAACAACCTTACCCGAAATTTGGGGTCTTCCTTTACACATAGCAATAGCTTGCTGTCATTGCGCTGATCCTGAATAAGAACTGAATTGGGGTAATGTGGAGTTAAGGTAGGACAGATAGGTAAGAGCTGGTGTTAGTTGCTAGCAGAGCAGCAAGACTGAAAACTTAGTACGTAGCATGGAATTTATATATCATAAAGCTGGAAAGAAAGAACTGCCATTCAAACAACCTAATCATCAAACCTGGAAAATAAAGAAATAAAAAGAATAAAGCTGCAGCTAAGAAGATTAGGTAAAGAAAAGGCTTTTCTTAAAAAACATGTAGTGCTGAAACATAAAGCATCCTTACTTACTTCTGGCTTTACCAAAATAAAGATCACATATCATTACTTACACCAGTATTGCATTTCTAGAATTTGATCCTCTTAATATAGTTACTCAGACCTTGAGTCTTCTATATTAACATTTGCATCAGAAGTACAAATTTCTTAGCATCAATAAACAGAAATTATCGATTTAGCACTTATTTAGAGTACAACTAATTGAAATGATAGCAAAACAATTAGCATACACCACTCATTAGCTTCCATCCACAACTTGAACCCCAAGTATATACCCGTAATTGCTTGCTGACAAACAAACAGTTCAATCAAAACTTTCATGTTTTAGTTATTCTCCTTTCAACATTCAAATTCAAACGCATCAACAACCAGAGCAACCTAAAGGAATATCAGAAGCATGTATCCAGATAAAGAGATTAGAAATGCAATCCCATAACCATTTGCTAACCTCAGTCCTCGCACTCACACTAACACACAAGCACGCCAGCAAAGTCATTTGATAATTAAATGAAAAACAAATAAAATATGAGTTCAAAAGTACCTGAAGAAGAGGAGGAACGATTCCTGAGATGGCTTCCGACAGACAATTGTAGTGGAGAAGAAACCAAGCTCCTTCCCGCCTCCATATAATACTTTTACCAGCTTTTGCAATTGAGAAATAAAAGTAAAAAACAAGTAAACAAATGACGAGAAACAAGAGAAGAAATAAATTTTTTTCAATGCATTCAGGTATAGCTGTAGCAATATATGAAGCAAACAAGAAAATTTGCTGCTCTGAGAGAAGATAAACCCATATACCTTCAAATGGATGAGATTTTTCAAACTGACGGTTTTACCCCCAGACAAACTACATTATCACCCCTAGTCTTTTCCGTATATTGCATAATGGGCCTATTGAAGGCATTTAGATAGAAACTCGGCCCATCTGAAATAATGATTGATTGGCGACAAATTAGCAGCCGGGTTGTGGAGAGCAGGAGAGGGTTGGAGCAGTAAATGTCAGATCTGGGTGGGCCCATTTGGTAAAAAAGAAGGTCCAAAAATAGTTATCCCCATTTCATTCGTGGGCTCCAATATTTAGTAACTTTGTGGGCTCCAATACCCTAACTTTCAAACCAAAATGCCTTCGTCTTCCTCGGATATGCTTCCTACAAATCACATGGTGGTCTCTTCTCACCCTCTGCCGCCCACTCTAACCCCCCACGCCGCCGCCTCCGACCAAGCCATAACTCCCAGTCCCAGTGCCGGCGGCGCGACTTCTAGGAAGAGGCCTCTCGGTCACGTCTCCATCAGAGACCGACACACAAAGATTAACGGACGCGGCCGCCGCGTGCGGATGCCGGCGCTCTGCGCCGCCCGCGTCTTCCAGCTGACGCGGGAGCTCGGCCACCGCACCGAGGGAGAAACCATCGAGTGGCTCCTCCGCCACGCCGAGCCTTCTATAATCGCCGCCACGGGGACCGGCACGGTCCCGGCCGAGGCCGTATCCACATCCTCCGGCTCTCTCCTGCCGTCCAACGGAGCCGCCAGCGCGGCAGCGACGCACACGGTTTCCGCCGTGAGCGGAGCTCTGCCCAGCTGCAGGCTGGACCTGTGCCAGCCGGCGACGACGATGGAGTTGAAGTTCATTCAGAATGGGTACTTCCACATGCCGTTGACGGCGTTGCTGCTGCAGCCGTCGACGGAGGAAGATGAGGCGGAGGAGCATAGCGTGTTAGCCGGAGAGGTTGAATAGTTTAGTTACTGTATCTGCAGAAGTAATTAATCGTTAACTGTCTGTTAGTATTAATTATCATAGAAATGATCTGTTTCACTGCGGATAATAGTGGTGAATTTTGAATCAGCAGAGCAAACTAACACAATTGCGTTCTACCAACTTACCAACCACGAAAAATAATGCGCAACAATATCCACTCTAATAATGCTGACACACACTTGATCAACATATAAACTTAAAAGGCATCATTCAAAAGTAAAACGAAATCTAAGTTGGCTAATAATTGTATATGGTTATACCAAGCAAAAAAATTACATATTCAGGATTTCCGATAGGATAATCATACAGTATATGATTAGGCCAACAAACATATTTGGAAATTGAATCAAATTGTTTAAATTTAATGGAAGTGATGCGGAGTCAACTTCTTCATCAAATTCAGACTTGTCTGTCATCTCCACACTACAAGAGTAATCATATGTACTGCCAACTTGGCCTGTACATTTTCTATCAGAAGGTAAACAAGTTTAAAGGGGTGTTCTTTCGTCTAATCCATTGGTTTGTGGAGGGAGAGGGGGGATGAAGAAAAAACCCAACTAGTGAATGAATCCTGCATCATGACAGAAGCATTAACACAAATTCATAAATATGGTTTACTGATTTCCAAACACCACCTATTCCGTTTCAAGTGATTTCCACTACCTACTTAAGCTGAACTTAATAACGTTTATACTTTGAAGATCAAGAAATCTAAAAAACTTCAATACGTAGATTTTTTCTTTCTGTGACAACTTCAGGAGTACATCATTCAACACTAATATTGCTATAGAAATCAGCAAAATCAAAGCGCAGAGATAAACACAAAAACATGAATAGCAAAACCGGCATGACAATCAAGAAGTAATTACAAATTGCAGTTGCAAACTAGCAATCCAGTGGATGTATTAGATTCAAAACTCACCTTCAATTGGAGTCGAAGTAATTCCAAATTGTAGTTGCAGTCCAATAGAAATCCACTCCATGTTGCATACTCGCCTACAATTGTTATTCCGGAACCACGCCAACTGAAGAAGCAAGTATTCGTCCTAGGTAATATCTAGAGAGAGAATATGTAGAGAGGAAGGGGAGATGTAATGATATAACTTTGAGGATAATCTTCGGTTTAAAGATCGTATAAGTTTGAGGGGAGCGTGGCTTTTGCGTATATATGGAAAGATGCCGTTGGTTTAACCAGTTTATAAGGAAGTTTTTTATTCCAATTATGAAAATTTCCTTATGTGCTTTTGAACGGTCACTTTCCTAATTATGTTCTTTAATCTGTCATTAAATACTTCACTTTTTTAAATAAGGAAAAAATAATAATAGAAAAAGGAAACATCAAAATAAAAATTCCATACATAAACACAAACCTTGTATACCAGGCGTAACATACAACCAAATTCCAAACCTGTAATAATCTATGGCAATGATGAATCTATTTCTATCAGCAATTCGAGGCCGATCACGATCCAAAAGCTTCACCACTCTATCAATCTCATCTTTATGTACCCAATACAAATCCATCCTACTTCACCATTACCGCTCAGCAAGTTTTGACAAGCTTCGATGTCCAGACGCGGAGTAGCCAGCCACCCTCAACGAATTTCATATCGCTTAGCCTCCTCTTGCCCTTAGCTTCCTGCTCATCACCACTTTTCTTTTGCTCTTTATTCCTCAAAGACGGTTGAGGATTGGCAGCTCCTGAATACGCCTCGACGACTTGGATAATCATTTCACGGACTTCACTCATCTTGGGCCGTGTTTTGGCAAGTCTGGACAAGCAGCGGTTAGCTACAAGTGAGAGCTTGTGAGCGGATCGAAGGATTTGTTTTCCTTCGAGCTTTGGATCCAGTATCAGTTGAAACTTCTTCGCATCCGAAAGGTACGGTTTAACCCATTCGAGAAGCTTCTGCTCGCCTTTGGGGCGATGTCTGTCCAAGGGGCGTCTACCAGTGATGAGTTCATAGAGGAATACGCCGTAGCTCCAAACATCGCTCTTTGATGTGAGGCGACCGGTTTGAATGTATTCGGGAGCTGCATAGCCCATAGTCCCTACAACCTGAGAATAGATATAATTTAAGTAAAGATTGAATCTTTAAAATTTATAGAGGTTTATTATGCATCGAACCACAAGTTAAATAGGGAAAATAAGTATATAAGATTAAGCATACCGCAGTTGATACATGTGTTAGTCCTTCCTCAGGACCCAATCGAGCCAATCCGAAATCTGATAGTTTAGCATTCCATTGTTCATCTAAGAGAATATTAGAAGATTTGAAGTCCCTGAAGATGATCTGCATATAAGATACGATGAGTTAGTGAGTAGATGAAATGAAATAATGGACAGTAAAGAAAACAGTGTTTTAAGTTAAAAAGTACCTGAAAATCCATTTCCTCATGGAGGTATGCTAAGCCGCATGCAGCATCTAAGGCGATCCTCAGCCTCATGTCCCAAGAAAGGGGTGCGGTGGACCTAATTGATAAATGGTCTTCCACACTTCGGTTGGGCATGTATTCGTATATTAGAAGGCGTTGAATTCCTCTTTCGTCATCCTCAGCACAGTAACCAATTAGTTTCACGAGATTCGGATGCTCAACAATACCAAGAACATTAACTTCTGTCACCCATTCTTTGTGACCCTGACATGTACAAGTGAAAGCATTAGTCCACCTTTTCAATTCAAATTGCAAAACCATTTCTTTTCTTCCACTGAGAAAGTTTACTGTGCTATTCTTCAGAAAACTCAAAGGAACATGTGATACACAATTCTTCATAAAATATGACAGTAAGAAATTAATGGAGTTTTACATGGTCTAACACGTGCAATCTAAAACGGAAAAGGTGAGTTTAAATATAATAACATCCTTCATTTATGGTGCAAGTCATTAATCTCAAGCTTCCAAATAAACCTCCAAAAGAAAGTGCATTATTGCTGGCAGACCAAATTGTAATTTTGATTCAAGTTTCTCAATGAAATACTATTTAAATGTACTGATACACCTGCTACCTTTTACTTTTTGCAGGACTGTAGTACTCAAAATTGACATGTTCAAATAGTAGCCAATAACTATTTGTGGTGTTGCTTTCTTTGATGGACCCTGGTGGAGCTAGAGTTAGCTCAAGCTTGTTCTCCTCTGAAACTCCATGGATGGTTTGTTTTGAGATTTTTGTTGGCCATTCTCTATCTTTTGGAATCAAATCAAGCAATTTAGGACACTCATCATCCATGAGAGAGAGAGAGAGAGAGAGAGAGAGAGAGAGAGAGAGAGAGAGAGAGAGAGAGGCAGTTCAAAGAAGTGAAGTTGAAAATCAAGAAAGAAGCTTTTGAGACGAACAATGATGGAAATAAATCTCCCTCAAGCCCAACAGGAAAGAGATGCAATATATACACATCACATTTTCTCTCTCTCTTGAAATCTTTACAAAATAATGATGAGGTAAAAAAGGGAAGAAGAGACCAAATAAAAGAGAGCAGAGTAATTAAATCAAGAGAGATTCTTTTGACTCTAAAACGGAATTGGGACTAATTGCACGCAACCAACCACACACTCCCAAATTACTACTAACGTTGGCCGGTCCTGCAAGCAAAAGTGTGCTGACCAATAATGCACGACAAGTCGACAACCAAAATAAACAATGACGCAAATTCTTGACTAAGGATTAGGATTTATCACACTTCTCTAAGTAAATGCCCACTTTACTTAATCAAGACTGCATCTTTTTGAACCAATCAAGCACAAATTCTCTCAAAACATGCATTATCAACATTCGGAAATGCAGAGGATGACGCAGTTTAGAGAGCTTAAAACTTGCTATAGACCAATCACCCAATATACCACAAGAAAATCTCGTCTTCAAGCACATAAAATGAATCCTCTACATAGGACCAGAAAGGATCATGCATATCAGGAAATTATCTAAAAACTGAAACTGGATAACTTCCTAACTAGAAGAAAATGTACCTGCAGTCCTCTTCTACCAAGTTGTTTTACAGCCACATCAATTTTCTTTGCTGGATCATCAGAATTCTTGATCACGCCCTTAAAAACGCATCCAAAACCCCCTTCCCCAAGTTTAGCAGTGTGGCTGAAATTTTTTGTTGCTTGCTTCAGTTCTGGATAAGTAAAAACTTCGAGATTACCGGCTCTCTCACTCAAATTTGGGAATTGGCTGCGACCTCTGGACTCAGTGCTTGTATTTGATACATCCTGAGAATTAAATTCTGATCCAGGTTGCTTAATTTCATTATCAGTAAATGATGACTGAGCTGAGTTTCCCATTGGTGTTTTTGATTCTTCCTTTTTGTCTCCATAGTAGAATTGAAAGCACTTCATGGCCATAAAATGGTGGGTACTTCTATTCCCTACAAACAAGTAGAAGAAATGAAAAAACTGCAACAGGCAGGATTGTTTCAAGGGAAAGTGTTAACTAAGATTCATTCAATCACATGAAGAGGTACAGAATGATTTGATCTAGACAAAAAATTGAATTACAGAAAGAGGAAACATTATAAGTAGCAACAAACTAACAGCTTAAATCTGTTGGGAGAAGAAACTCTTTAGAGTTAAACCTACAGCCTAATTATCACTCAGGGATCCACCTTACTACTTGAAAATCATAGATGCAGTTGGTAAGTCATAAAAAAGCGCCATTTATACTTTAACTACATTAGAACACAACAACTATATAAACCTCTAGCTAGATTGATCTAGTAACATGGTTGGTTCTCAAACTCACAGCCATGTGTATTCGGTGGAAATCCATAATAAGCACAGCACCTGTCTCCAAGAGAAGCATCTAGAAGACCATCCTAGTTTCTGCTTTGGGCACTAACCATGTCTCTCTCTCTCGCACCACACAACCATGTAGAACCCCGTATTTCGGATAAGATGGATCAAACCATCCTAATAGAGCTAGCTATATTCAACACAAGATTTTCAGATAAGACAGATCATATTATCCTAGTAAGCTAAATTGACTGCCAAACCAAACATGAAACAGACATCATCTGCCAAAACGCAATCCTAACTTGATCTGCAATTACGTTAATCAAATAAACCCCAAATTGAGAACTAACTTTAATTACACACCCACATCAGAAATCAAACTACATCAAAAAAGTAAAGGTACTTCGTGAGTTTGACTTCTCAACTTTATTCTAATAATTCTAAGTTTAAAAGGAAAAGTCTCAACTCTTTTGTGCCTCCAAAATATGATCACAACAAAATTCAAGAGCCCACCATTTCCCAACACACAAAAACAGAACTTAAATCAAAATTTACCTTTTCCGTATCCGAAATTCTTTCTCGAATTTGAGAACGACCCACCAAAAAAAGACCTATCTTGAATCTGCCAAAAGAAGGCTCGATTGCCGGATGGAAACGCGGGACTCAAATGAGAGAGTCTTGCACACGGCAGCACCTCCTCACTAAAGTCTAGTTCAACAATCAACGGAAGATAAAAAATGAAAGAAAAGTAGAATAGCCCATAAATAAACCACAAGAATTATAATTTAATAGTTACAAAAATTAAACGCGAGAAATATGCATACAAATTGCCGCTATTACACTATGGACATGTATAGCATGATCTATTTTAGAATCTTGAGAGATGAAGCATAAAACAGGGAGTTGGTAAGAAGGCGGCCTCTGGAGAGAAGTGGATTCAAGAGAGAAAGTGGGAATGTCTGAAATATACTCCCCCGTCCCACAATTCTTGTCCCTTATTCCTTTTCGGGACGTCCCACAATTCTTGTCCCCTTACTTAAAATAGAAATAAATTAGTCTTAAATCATTTTAATTAGTACTGCTAATTACACAATTACTACATCACTAATTATTTCAACCTTTTTACAACTAAATACACTACTCCACCTTATTACAACTAAATACACAACTCACACCCCCATTCACATCTCAATCTCGAACCCTAGATCTGCGCTACCTTCATCTTCATCCTCCTCTAACCCTAGATCTCGCCGCCTTTTGTCGAAATGATGAACAAAGAGCCAAGCTCAGGCCTCTCCCCATCTCAAAGCACCGATTGTGGAAGTTCATCGGCTTCGTTGGGCGCTTACGAGCGACTCCGTCGGCGCCGCTCACACCGCGCATGATGAATTCGACCCAATCTCCGAGTTTACATCCTCGGCCACAAGTGCAACAGATACTACGCCAAGCTGTAGAGAAAGCCCTACATTTTTGACCGGTGACGCGGAAGCCGACGGCGGCGAGAAAGAGATCTGCTCTGGGTGGAGTCAATGCTCGAATTCATTGGTCGATTTTCCTTACTCGGCCTCCTGCAGTCCAGATACACAAAGCAATTTCCATGGGTTCGATGAGTCGAGCCCTAACCGGCCTTATTTCAACGCCGGCTATGATCCCTTACGGGAGGAGACGCCGTGGCTTCCAGAAAACGAAAGCCAATACCCTGGCTTGGATGAGTCGAGCGTCGACAGACCTTATTTCGATGCCGGCTACGATCCCTTACGGGAGGAGACGCCGTGTATTCCCGAAAGTGATAGCCAAGCCGACATCGATGAGCAATCTGGCGAGAAATGTGGCTCTAACGTGCCGGATTGGGTGAGATCTTTCCCTATTTTTATTTCTGTCTTTAATACATTGATTGAATGTTGTGGAAGATGCGGTTTGCTTGGTCTAAAATGATAATACCCTGCTCACTCTATGATTAGGTGGAACATATCAGTGAAATCCATACCTTTTAAATTAAGATATGTTCCTTAGCTTTGGAAACCAGTTGTTGTTCTGGTTGCTGCTACAAGTGATTGTTTATTGTTGTTGTACTTCCTGCTCACTTTTGTTGTGATTGTTGTTGAGATTGCTTCTCACTGTAGGTGATGTCTGAAAATAGTTTATAAAAGCTGAAAACAAATGTGCATGCCATTGTGTAAGATAAGCTTGTCATATTAACATTACATGTGAAAAGCTTATTTGGTTGTGGTTCTGAAATATGACTATGCAATGGCAGATGCTATAAAAAATACTAATGTAGGGAATCTGTATTATACACAGATTCTATACAAAATACTACTCCCTTCGATCTGTTTCACTGACAGATGCTATACAAAATTATGCACAGATTCTATACAAAATACTACTCCCTATGTTAAATGCTTTCACGCATGCATTTCTATACAAAAAACTTCCAAATTATAACCTCAACCTAGTCCACAACTCTTCTAACCCTTCCTCACAGCCATTCTCCAACAGATATGTTATGCTCTCCCTTACCAAATCTGGAGAAACTTCCAAATCTGTAGGAAGTTCATTCTGTCTGAGCAAGGCCTCTTTCCTCATATGAGGAATTTTGTAGGTATTATGCCCCTTAACATTCATTATCTCCACCATACAACACCAAGCTTAAGAATACCTTATTTAATGTCATAGAGGACAATTGAGAGTATGAACCAGAAACTGCATTAATTAACTCATCAACTTTGGTGCACTCTGATTCTATTTGAATGCTCTGGAGTGCCCTAAACCACCCAAGATCATTGACATTTGTGTCAGGTGAATTGGGTGGCTGTTGTACAATTCTTATGTCAAAGCCCTCTATTGTAGCTGCTGCCCTAAAGTCTGGATCAGTATCTAATATGTGTGGCCGCGCATTGTCCTGTTGTATGAATATTGTTTTATCTGCTGTAGGAGGCCATGTAGATCTAATTGCAGGGAGTATCTGTGATCAAAAAATACATAAAAGTTAATAAATCAAACATGGCCAAATATAATTTTTAGAGTATGAAATTTTTGTTCTGTTACTCATGCACATGTGTTATAGATTACCTCATTTGGTGCCATTGCATTATCTATGGCAGTAATCTGTAATGGATTCAGATTCTAGGTAGAATCTGAAGTCTGCAATGTGCTGCCATCTTTGGATTTTCATATCCAAAGATGCAAACTTGTTAACTGTTTGTTTGTACAAACAATACAAGGACAATTACAACATTATTGTGCAGACACTAGTTAGAATCTGAATTGGGATTCAGGTTGTAACTTCTAAGTTTAAATACCTACAACTCTAATTCAGAATACATAAACATTACATCATACTGATCTAATACATAATAGATGCTATACTAAATGGTCTGCTTTGCATACCTGACTTATGATACACTCTTTGATCACCTGTTTTGTTATGGATTCAATAGGTTTAGTCTCCAAAGTTCCTTTACATCGATTTTTGCTTCCTCTAACAGTCGCAACTTTGTTGTGTGAAGGGAAAAATCCCTATTTTGCCATCAAACCGAATCGAACCATCTTCTCGCAAATGTAGGCCTAGCAACTGCACACATGAACATCACTTTCTGTATGAATTTTTTGTTCTGGCAGGACCTATGTGGCTCCATCTCTGTAGGAGTTAGATAGTATCTGTGTGCAACCTTACTTAGATAGAACCACTTTTCATCTATGTGAACCGTGTTTTGCATACTCTTGAATTTAATGTTTTGCATGACTGTATTATACTCAAGTGAGTCAACTGAAAACCGTAACCTTTCTAATTGATTTTCTATTGTCAAGAATGACTTTATTGCACTAGAGTGAGCTTTGATTAGACCATTTTTTACCCATCTCCACACCGTTGATTTGCTGCAATTGATGCCATTAGCTAGCTTCCTTATAGTGGCTCTCTTCTGCACACTCAACCTCTCTATTGCTTCTAAATCAATATGCACTGTCTTCTTATGTTTTGCAGCTTTCTTTTTAGACTGTAAGTACACTGCGTGTCCCTCATTTCTTTGTTCTTCTGCTGCAGCCCACAATCGGCCAACGGTCTTCGGATGACACTTGAACTTCTTCGCAGCTGCAAGCTTGATGCCTCTTGCGGGTTTACCATTGCTCTCATTCTGCATAATCCATTGGATTATGCCATTTCTCTCATCTGATGTTAAATCTTTTCTCATTTTGACTGCTCTGTTTTGGTAGAGGATTTTTGATCTTTTCTGAATTTGTGGTGGAGTATATATAGAGAATATATGTGGAGGGAATTTTGAATATTTTTTGACTCCATTTGCTAAATTTGGAAAATCCCTCACGGCTTCTATTGTTAACTGTTTGTGGATGATCAATTTTCGGTCATGGATATCAGTATTTTCGATTTTGGATGCTAAATTTGGAATGATCAATTTTCGGTATTTCATGCTAGTATTTTTACTGTTCTTATTGTTAACTTTTGTTCATGATAAATTTAATTTTTAAGTAGTTAATTTGATGAAATTAACTACTGTTAAATGGTAACATAAAAATCTTGGGACAAAATAATTGAATGTTTATTGTATGAAACATTAATTGCAATCAAATTAAAGAAGAGAGAGAAATTAATACAACTCACTAATTGTGAAGGGACCCACACAACTAACACCATTAACAACTCTCCTTAAATCTCGTGCCGGAAAGAAAAGGGACAACATTTGTGGGACGGAGGGAGTAGTAAAATTTATCAATTATATGAATAAAATGTCTTCATACGGAAGGGGAGAACTAGTCAACCTGTTGGTCCGGAGACAAATATCAGGTGTAGAGGGGGGTGAATACACCTGAGTACTGTTTCTTTTTCTCGGTGAAGGTCAGCTGAAGCTGTTGGTTGCAACTGATGAACAGTGCTAAATAAACCTTCGATCACGGGACAGAGTGAGTCGGCCATCGAGCTCTCCTACCGATTTTTGTCGATTTCGAAACTCAGTCGGAGACTTAAGTGTGCGGATAAGTGTGGGGCCCGGAGTTTGTCTCTTTTTGAAAAAGTGTTTTCGCAGATTAAATTCTTTTGGCTGTGCGATTTTAGAAATACGTTCTATGCAAACTTATGATTTTCAAAGGTTTGTATGCAATAAAACAGTAAAGAACACAAGCAGTTTAATGTGGTTCGGATACGCAAGATCCTACGTCCACGGTCCTGAACAGAGCATGATAACTTGTTGATTAGTCTGAGCAAGTCTCAGCAAGGAAACTGTGCACATGACAGATCCTTCTAAGTTATAGTCCTTAGCAACTTTACAATTCAAACCTAAGTTCGAAAGGGAGCGAAAACAGTTTTCCAACTAATGAAGGAGTTCCTACAATAAGAAAAGTTCACTAAAAATGAACTCCTTCGAATCTAAGCTATAAATCTGACAATGAGCTTAGGTAGATAAGAAAGAGATCTAAAGACTCTAGAGAGAAGAACCACAAAAATATTCTAGTAAATGCAGATTCTTCGCTGGATGTTCTGATTGAGTTGCTAGAGTGTTTGAGAGCTTGAGCAATTTCCCTTTTTTAATTTCGTGCTTCGCGCTCTAGTGGAGCTTCGAAATCTTCTCTATTTATAGCTGTGAGCTATGGCATATGTCCGTTGGAGACGACGATGCCACATGTCACATGCTTCCAAAGAAAACGGCCATTAATTCGAACTTGTTGCAGCAGAGCAGTTAATTACTGTACATGAGAGCAGCTTTACTGTTTGGAGCAGGTAAGGCGTTGTCGGCTTCTCATTGGTCGAGGTTTGTGGTTGGTGAGAATGTCAGAGTTGACCGTTCAAACAACCTCGTATGATCTTCTGCTGAACTTTCGAAAAGACTTAAGTAGTTGGGTCGCTTTCTGTCGGATACAGTAGACTGCAAAGTCTCTGTCTTCTTCGACTGAGTCGGCTGACAAGGAATGTAACTTCTGAGTAAGTCAGCTGGCGACTGCGAAGGTACTGGGCTTGCATGAGTTCTTCTGCTGATGACTTATCAGTGCTTTGGATTGGCTTCTACCGAGGTCTACTCGGTGATGACCAAGAACGCAAGCGATTACACTGATGACGTGGGGTTCTGAAAAGTATCTTCGACAGAAGATCAGTTCAACAATTACCCCGTACAGGACTTAGACAAGAATATAAAAATGATTACAACAAGTCTAACATATACATCAGCTAATCCTAACGACACACTGAACTACTGATATCAGCTCGGTTTTGGGATCTTCAATTCCATAGTACTACTATGATTTCCCCCAATTTTCTTTTAACCACGAACAACTGAGTATCATCTACTGACTCATGTCTAACAATTTCCCCCTAATTGATGATGCCAAAACCTCTACTTCTAAACTATAAACATCTTATAAGAAATGCTAACCTACTGACAGCAATTTCCCCCTTAATCTATCCGAGGAAAACAAACTGATATGATGACTTCAAAACATCAGCAGGTGAGAGATAGGCAAAATCAGAGAAACTGATTGTGAGTGTGTGTCAGATCACTTAGTGATCAGTTGTGAAAACACAAAGCAAAATGCTGTAAGACAATGAGTAATTGTCTATCAAGCAATAGGAACGATAGCATATATGATCAAGAAATTACAGGTTCCTATCACTATTACAAAAGAGTAGAGAAGAGAAAACACTACTGACGCCTGAAGCCTTGAGTGCGCTTCTTGAAATCAGCAGATCTGTCGACAGGAGGTTGCCGACCATAGTATAGGTAGATTCTCTTCCTCAGTGTCTGGACATCCTCGTCGTCTTCAGCTAAGTCGACACTCAGGTCGAAGCGATAAGCTGCAGCTCTGACCTCATCCTCTATTTCCTTTGTACACAGAACTCCGCGCGCAGTTCTAGGAGGTGGGATCCGCCTGAAAGCCGGAGCTCTGAAAGGAATGTTCTCTCTCTTCATAATCTCCAGAAGTTGTTCCCTCAGCTCAGAGTTATAATTGAACAAAAACTCGTCAAAGGCTTGTTCGATAGTTTGCTCACTTGGATAGAATTTCCATACGTAGTAGCCTTTGATAAATTCCTCTTTGAGCTCTTCCCATTGATCATTAACCAGAGCAGGAACCCATTTATCAACATGAAGCACAGGGTCCTTTTTGACATAAGGCGCTCTTTTCCTTGATCCTCGTGGGATTTGTCTTCTGGGATCAGCTGCTGGCTTTTGAGATAGGCTCATCATCTTAGCCATATCGGCCCATTCTCTTCTTCTCTCGAAGAGCCGCCCCTACAATCTCCTTTCCTCGGAGTTAAGGCCTCGCAGCGTGGCTTCCCACGTGGCTCTATCTTCGACTTCTTGCTCGGGTGTAAGATGAGTCCGATAGTGACTCGAGCGAGTAGCTTGACTCGTAGTAGAAAGAGTTTTTGCAAACTCCTCCCGAGCCTTTTTCTTTTCTTCGTCCACGTACTCTTGCTTCTTCTTTCCTCTCGCCCTTAACAACTTTGCCCTTAGGCTTTTTAGCAAGTTGAGCTTCTTCCAGTGTCGCTCATGGTCCAGCCTTGTCTTGTAGTTGTTGGGCTACGCGGAGGTTGAAGGCCTCTTGTTCCGCTTTAGATTTAAATTTTTGGACCGGGGAGGAAGGAGGAGTAGTAGCGTGCAGCCTCCTTCCCGGCCTCTCGGAGGAGCCTTGTTCTTCTTCGGACTCTTGCTCAATGAAGTGAGCAACATCTTCTATGTGGGCGGCGAGAAGATGAGATGGGGGTAGGTTCTAGAGGAAATTCAAGTAGCGTGAACCCCCGAAGTATCTTGAGCATTAGCGAGTTGAGGGTTGTTCTCGCCCGAATACCTTCCCCCCGAGTCCGAGCATTAGAGGGTCCTTCCTCCCGACCACCCTCTATTATTTGGACATCGGCCCATATCCGTGTCGGGTTCATCCTTCATAATACCTTCCCCCTTTTTGGCATCATCCGCCTTAGAGAGTTGGGTACGGATGGCTTGAATGTCTCTTTGCACATCGTGGATCGAATCCTTAATCCGAGTCGCCGTGGATTCGAAGTCCTTGACGAGATCGCAATATAATTCCCGGTCATTTTCTTGATCGGCTCTTGATGTTTTAAGTCAGTGCGGTGACTCTCGACGGAGTTTCGCGAGCCCGATCCCGCGATTCTGTCAATTCTTTCTGAATAAGCTTCAGAGCCTCTGCCTGTTGGGTAATAACTTTCTGAAGGCTAGAGGTGGCAATCTTATTCCTTTCATCGATTTCGAGCTTAACAGTTGCAAGAGCTTGAGTCAGCTGCTCTGAAAATATCTTCTGCGATTCTCGGAGCAACTGCCGACTCGAGCTTCTAGATCGATTTTCTGAGCTGCTAAGGCTGCCTCAATAATCTCCTGAAAGTTGGGTTGAGGAGTAGGTACTGGAGTCTTTGAGATGCCAGCAGCTATTCTGTCTAAGCTCTGTGTCTGAGCCTTAGTATACTTTGTCCACTTCAGATGGACGTCCTTAGCCAAAAGTCTGTTTTTCTCTCCTTGGCGTCGAATGACTTTATTTACAGACTTTGAGGACACGGAACCGATAAGTTCTATCTGGTACGAGCTGGTTCCAAGCCTCTACTCAGAAAACGTGAGGAGCTGCTCCCTACTGTACTTCGGAGCACCTTGAGTATCACCTGATGTATCAGGAAGTGGTGATTTGCTCTTCTCACGGGGAGTTGAACCCTCAGCAGAGCCTCCCAACTCTGTATCCTTGGGTGTCTGATCCTTCCTCTGATTGTTATCATCATCATCTTTCTTATCATCAGCAGGAGGAGATGGGGGTGGAGGAGTGTTACCAGAGACTGACTCTCGCAAGCTTAGAAGGTAAAGCATTGCGGCTCTGAGATCTTCAAGAGTAGCTAAGTCAGCTGGTTCTCCATACCCTATTACTTCTTGTAGCTTATGCTCCTCATCGAGCAGGTAGATGACTGAGTGGGTTTTGATTATGTCTTCTAGAATATCCCAACTCAGAAATCTAAGAAGCATTTGAACCCTAGCCCTGATGGCTATGTCGACTAAGTCTGAGTGCCCAGCGATCTCAGGAATATGATCGTGTACGTCAGCTGCGGCATGGAGACGAGTGGTGAGAATAGCTGTCCACTCAGTAACAATCTCCTCAGTCGGTTCCCTGATGTCCGACCGTATCTCCTTAGAGCTAATTACCTGGACTTTATCTTTGAGGGTCGCACCCTCAATGCCAGTATCAGAATCTAAAATCTGCTTTTCTTGAGTAGGAGGAGGAGTGGGTTCAATAACGAGAGGGGCCGAGCAATGAGACCTCGGTGAGTGCAGTCTTAGTCGGCCGCCTCTTCTTAGGCACTTCGGTATGCGGGGGCGAGCGAGATCTTTGCTCTCTTCGGCTCAGGTGACCCCTTACCGATAGACTTCTCAGTCGCTGCTTTAGTCTTGAACTTAATCAGTTTTACATCGAAGAACTTAGAATCAGCAAACGACGAGTGCCTCTGGACAGAGTTTTCTATGAGGACTGACATCTTAGTCCCATAGAGTAACTTCCCTACACTGGCTAACTTCCTCTCTCTAGTGGGTAGGGTAGTGAACTTCTGGGCTTGGGCCTTCATCTCCGAGACATAATAGTCGGCCCAGTTCACTTCAACTCCATCATCTATTGCCATCATCAACTGAATCCTTGGCTTGGATAATTGATCATATGATCCAGTTGAGCTCGTTAGGATATGAGAGACTATGTAGGCTAGTCCTCTGTA
This sequence comes from Lavandula angustifolia, assembly GCA_028984105.1. NCBI lineage: Eukaryota > Viridiplantae > Streptophyta > Magnoliopsida > Lamiales > Lamiaceae > Lavandula > Lavandula angustifolia. The sequence continues at coordinate 17,802,434 of CM054824.1, forward strand.
TTGGGGGAGCAGAAGGTTCTTCTGCAGAGCTGACTTGAATGATATGTCAGAGCGTCCGCATAACTCATGAACATATGTGTTTATCTCCTTCTCCTTGTATCCGATAGGAGAAATACCAGAGTCTGGAAGATCAAACGTCAGCATCAGCGCGTCTCTGACGTTGAAGATTCTCTGAGTAGTATCCCAACAGTTCTGATCTACTTCCTTCATATAGACGAAGGAAGATTCCTCGCCTCCAGATGCGAGTGACCTCCAGTTGTAATAAACTTCTACCACTTGCCTAGGTAGATAAGATCTCGGGTGCTTCGTCACCAGCTCCTGAAGCCCAGAACGCTCTAGAGCATCAAACAAGGGTTCCAAGAAAGAGATATCAACTTGTCGGAAGGCCATAGTTGGTTCAAACTGAATCCTGGATGCCATTATCTCCTCTATATTCTTAGGGACTTGAGATGTCGCCATTGAAATCTGCAAAATAACTTGTTAGCACTTGAAAATAGAGTAAGTTAGTAAGTATTCAGCAGGTTTCAATACATTACCGAGTACTAAAGAGCTTTGAGAGATGCAAAAGCGAGACAGTTAAGATGATTTTTGAGAAAGAAACTGAACGCTTGAAAATAGCTCTTAAGTTGAAAATGGCGAAAAGTGAGGAGGAGATAGAAGATGAAAGATTTATATATCTGACTGATTATAAGTTTAGATCCAACGATCCTATTTTTAATCTTTCAAATCTATAGACGGCTGAGATTAAATGTTATAAAAGGAATGATTACAAAAGCCGCCTCAAACATAGACTTATGTAATAAAGGTAAGTGAGAAGACATGCATTAAATGCGCGACAGACATCATTAATTACTCAGTTTATGCGAATGAAAAGGTTTCCTACTGACCTTTCCTTAAACTTATTAATGGCGGGAAATAAATGCACATTAACTACTGATTGCGTGCGACTGATATAATAAATGCAGACATGCTTCTGAAAAGAAATTAAGTATATGATACTACGCAAACCTCTTCATTGAACTTTCGATCACCGGTTACCGTTATATCGCAGGAGGATGATTGATGTACCGATAAGCACGTTCCCCGCTGGCGTACAAGTGTGATTCTTCCCATTGAATCACCGTACGGAGTCTACCGACTTGTCGCATCCTGGTTCCATCTACCGATACCAAATATTTCCAATTGTCTCCACGGATCGCTATCGGTAGTTGTCTTCTGCCGATGCATTTCGGTAGGATCCAAAGAGACCTAGCTCAACCGATAATTCTCCGAATATGTTCTCGGCTAGTGGTTTGGTCGGTATGTGCGCCCTTTGTTTGTCGGTATGGATCTTCTCCATTCTCGATATCCTTCTTCTTGACATGGTCTCCGATGAAGTGGTGTCGGATATCCACGTGCTTGCATCTCGTATGTAGAACCGGGTTCCGAGTTATGGCAATAGCACCTGGTGGAGTCACAGTAGATGGGCACTTCATTCTGAATGATACCATAATCTCTCAGCTGGGCACAACAACTTCCAGCAGCCATGTACTCAGCTTCAGTAGTGGACGTTGCTACTGAGTGCTGTTTCTTTGAGAACCAAGATATCGGCTTGTTTGCCTAGGAACCGACACGTTCGGAAGTTGACTTACGATCTATCCCGCATCCCGCATAATCGGCATCGAAATAACTCGTCGGTATTAGATTATCATCGGCCAGGATACCATAACCCAAAGATCGGGTGTTCCTCTCGAGATAGCGCAGAATCTTTTTAGCCGAGTCGAGATGACTTCGCTTGGGATCCGCTTGAAATCTTGCGCATACACCTACAACATAAGTTATGTCAGTCGGCTAGTCGTTAAATATAATAAAGAACCAATAGTAGCTCTATAATCAGTAGAGTTAACAGAAGCTCCCTCTTTGTCTAGATCGATTTTAAAATTCGTATTCATGGGGATTTTGACCGGCTTGCTGGAGTCGCACCCGAATCTCTTGAGAAGGTCTCGAGTGTATTTGGCTTGATTGATGAAGATTCCTTCGGGTGATTGCTTCACTTGAAATCCAAGGAAATAATTCATCTCTCCCATCATGGACATCTCGAATTTCTCTTTCATCATCTTCTCGAACTGGCGACATATGATCTCATTTTACGCGTCCGAAAATGATGTCGTCCACGTAGATTTGCACCGGTAGGATGTCATCTCCTGACTTTATGTTGAATAGGGTGCGATCTACTCGTCCCCTTCGAAAACCTTTATGAAGTAGAAAGTCCGATAGGGTATCATACCAAGCCCCGGGTGCTTATTTTAACCCATACGAGCTTTCCTAAGTCTCGTACACTCGATGTCCCTGCCGAAAGCCGGGCGGTTGTTCCACGTAGACTTCTTCCTTCGATGCGCCGTTCGTAAAAGCTGACTTTACATCCATTTGATAGACTTTGAAGCCTTGATGTGTTGCATAAGCTAGGAATAAACGAATGGCTTCCAATCTAGCGACTGGAGCGAATGTTTCATCAAAGTCAATTCCTTCTGCCTGACTGTATCCCTTTGCAACTAGTCGTGCTTTATTTCTGACAATGACGTTTTTTCCATCTCGCTTGTTTTTGAAGACCCACTTGGTACCAATGACATGCTGATGTCTAGGTCTGTCTACAAGCTCCCAAACTTCGTTTCGAACGAACTGGTTCAGCTCTTCTTGCATGGCGATGATCCAGTCAGCATCATTAAGTGCGTCCTCTATCGACTGAGGTTCTTCTGTAGACAAGAAACAAGAATATAGTGAGCTTTCGCCTTGATTAAATCTAGATCTTGTTCTTATCGTTGCTGATGGATCTCCAATGATAAGATCTGAAGAATGAGCATCTAGCCATGATCGTCTGAGTCTGGCTTCTTCTTCTGATACAACTTCTGCAGAATCAGTAGGAGTGTTAGGCATTTCAGTAGTACTGTTCTGAGATTGCAATATTTCAGTAAGAAGGTAGGGATCCACTGAGTTTCCAGGTTCAGGGGCATTTAGCTCAGGAAATTAATCGTTCCCCCTGAGTTTATATTCTCAGTAGAGGTCAGTTACCACTGGGGCTTCCTCATCGACCGATGTTACCTGTTGTTGATTCTGTTCAGAAGAATCAACTAGGTCAGCTACGTCGACTGTTGGTTGAGTCTGAGTTTGTTCATTATCTGACTCATCATCCCAACAATGCTGGATCTTTTCAGCTTTATCAGTAAGTCCGAGATCCTGTAGCTTGCTGCTGACATCATCAGTATTTAATTGTGTATCTTCACTGTTCTCAGTAACAAATTCATCAAAAACAACATGAGGGCTTTCCTCCACACAAAGAGTCCGATAGTTAAAGACTCTGAAGGCTTTACCGACTCGAGAGTATCCTAAGAAAACTCCTTGATCGATTTGCTATCAAAAACCTTCGTCTGATCTTTCCCATTATTATGGATAAAGCAAGGACGACCAAAAATATGAAAATGAGAAATAGAAGGAATTCTCCCTTTCCATAGTTCATATGGTGTCTTCATGTGTTGCTGAGTGAGTAGTGAGCGATTCTGAGTGTAGCAGGCGGTGTCAGTAGCATCAGCCCAGAACTTCGAGGGTAGTCCAGAATCTGCGAGGAGCGTTCTTCTTCGCTTCTTTGAGTGTTCTGTTCTTTCGTTCAGCAAGTCCGTTCTGCTGAGGGGTGCGAGCAGCTGATGTCTCGTGTTTAATTCTCTCTTTATCGCAGTATGTCTTAACTACTGAGTTTAGAAACTTTGTTCCTCTGTCCGAGCGAATTCTTTGAATCTTGATGTCCTTTTCCACACCGAGCTTCTTCGCCAGATTGGGCAACTCGGTTTGAACATCGATTTATTGGCGATGAAGATGACCCAAGTATATCTCGAGTAGTCGTCAATAACGACGATGGCATACTTCTTGCCTCTTATAGTCATCGGAGAGACCGGCCCGAATAGGTCCATGTGCGGCGGTCGAAGGATTCCATCGGTGGAAGGTGACGAATAGGTGGATTACTACTCTTTGTTTGCTTTCCCTTCGACATGCTTCACAATTTCGTCTTTAAGCGTTCGTTGGGCGGTCCTCCGACTTTGGAGTTCTTGGCTAGCTTGTTCATGGTCTTGAAGTTCGGGTGGTCGAGTCTCTTGTGCCATAGCCATCCCGACTTGTCACCGATTTTGTCTCGTGCTAGTAAGCAAGCCTCAGGTTCTGCGGTTTTCCAGTCTGCAACATAGATGTTTTTCCTCCGCGATCCTGATAACACTGTTTTCCCTGTAGATTTATCAACAACATCACAGAAACCAGCGTTAAAGATAACTCTGTTAAGATTATCACAGAATTGACTGACAGAAAGGAGATTATGTTGAAGTCCTTCAACATATGTTACTCTTGAGCCGAAGCGGCCCCCAATGTTCAGCATTCCGTATCCCCTTGTGTAGCCTTTAGAGTTGTCTCCAAACTCAATTCTGGGACCATCTTCTTGTACATAGTTGGTTAGCAGGCTCTTCTGATATGTCATGTGTCTTGAGCATCCGCTGTCCACTATCCATGGGTCCTTATGCACCTGCAAAACAGAAGCATCTTTAGGTACCCTTTGGTTCAGTTGGGTCCTTTACTGGTTAGTGGGTGATTTCGGAACCCAAATCTGTCTCGGGACCTTAGAAGTCTGAGACTTCTTCTTCTGAACCTTGTCAGCTTTCTTCTCCACAGGACTTGGAGATACTGACTTTCTGCTGATGATTTTAGGGTTCATGCGCTTTCTTCTTCTGAGTCTTAGCACTTCTCCTGACCCTGGGCTCATAGTAGTACAAACCGTACTGAGCCGGATGCTCAAACAGTGGCTCCTTGTACTGTTCTGCCCATCTGACCTTCTTGGTTCCCCCTGAGTTCGATCTCGGTGTCCTGGGGCTGGAACTTTTGGTCAGTTGTTTGTTGCTGCTCGGCTGAGGTGCGATTATTTTCTGTTTGTTCTTCGCCTGAGGTGTGGTGTCAGCAGCTTGCACCTTTCCTCTGACGAACCTATCAGCCAGTGCTTCTGAGCTTTTGGAGGTAGAAGCTTCATGGGTGTAGCCAAGGCCTTCTTTCACAGCAGTTGGCCGTTGTGCTCTGAGCATGCTTTCTAGTTTCTCCTTTGCTCCTAGGTATTGTTCAGTCATCAGTTCTCTCCAGACCTCATCACTTCTCCTGAGAGAATCATAGTCCTTCTGTACGTCTGAGAGTTTCTGACTGAGTTGGGCTATTTCAGTCTCTTTCTCCAAATTGTCCTTGGTCGGGAGACCGAGATCTCGAGTCTCTTGAAGCTGAGACTTAGTCATAAGAGATTCGATCTCTTCCTTTAGTCTCGCAACTAGATCCACTGACTCAGTAGAGACCTGACAATCAGAAGAAAGTCTCTGATTCTCAGCCTTTACCTGTTCTAGTTCTCGGATGGTTCTGCTGAACTCTCTCGGTCACCGAATTTGTTCCTCTAGCAGGTCGTCATATGCTTGTACTATGTCCATAGGGTCATCCGAGACCGAGCAAGTGTCGTGTGTGTTGTGTGAAGAGGAGGTTATATTAAGTTTAGAATTTACCTCAGCCTCTTCTCCGGCCATCGACACTTGTTCACCGATTCCTCAGGAACCTTCTCTCCGACTTCAACAGCTATGAATGCAGCTTCATCCTCAGAAGAGTACATGAATGTATCCTCTTCAATTGAGTTGTCGGATATCTCTCCGGCTATGTAGGCCTGCCTCTTCTAGGCGAATTTATCTCTTCGGCTCGCCGTTCGCTCTTTGAGCACGGAGAGTTCGGGACGGTCGTGCGATAGTGTCCCTCCTTCTTGCAGTTGTAACACGTGGATGTTCTGCTGCTTTTTCCAGCTGAAGCTTTTGGTGGACTAGCAACAGGCTCCATGTTTCTGCATTCAGTAGAAGTGTTAGATTCTTCCCTTTTTGAATATTCTTTCTTACCAGGGGGAGAATCTCTGTGATATTTCTTTAGCTTTCTGACACTCTCCTTTTCTCTTTGGTATTTGAGAGCCATCAGTGCGAGCTGGTCAGTACCAGACATTTCAGATGTCTTTGTATCTGCAGCAGCGGCCTCTTGCCTTTTGGAAGAAATCTTTTTACCTCCGGTTTTGCTTCCGGTTTGCCTTGAAGGCATGATCAATTTGAGTGTCACCGGAGCACTAGGAACACTTCGAGGTAGACTATGCTCAAATTCCTCCGTCTTTAATTACGAAAATATAACATCAGGAGTTAGAGCATTAAGATCAGAGCGACGTAAATAAGTAGCAAAAGGAAGCCACTTCTGTCGGGGTAGTGCTCTTATGATCTTTGTGTTCATCTCTTTGTTTGAGAACACCTTTCCCAGCCCATTTATCACATTGAATTGATTCGTAAATCTGACACTCAGCTAGTCAATGGTTTCACTGGGCTCCATCGCAAAGGCTTCGAACTTTTGAAGCTCTAATTCGAGCTTGTTTTCTTTAATCTGAGGAGTTCCTTGGCTCAGTACAGCCAGGGCGTCCCAAAGTTCTTTCGCCGTTTTGCAGTCCTGCACCCTCCTGAGGTGTGAGTCACTGAGCGTTGTCAGTATAGCATTTCGTGCGACTCGGTCGAGGTTATGCAGCTTTTTCTCTTCAGGCGTGAAGGCAGATTTGTCATTGGGAACCTTCGGACCGATACGAGCACCTTCACCTTCCACTTCAGCGAACTGAACGCTGTCTATCATTGGAATGATGGGTCCGGTCTCCGATGCGTCGGTCATGCTTTGTCGTGCGGCGACGTAAGGTGTGCCTCCATTCTTACACGCCATACCGTGAAGTTCTCTATTGAGAACATCGGCACCATCCTGATACCTGACATGTCAGACATTATGTGTACGAGTATAAGGATGAATGAAGAGATGCTTGTGCAGAGAAAAAATTTTCAAGGATCAGTTCAAGAAGACTAGTATTTCAGAACAGGTGGTCAGTTGAACACCGTGCGCTCTGATACCAATTGTTGGTCCGGAGACAAATATCAGGTGTAGAGGGGGGGTGAATACACCTGAGTACCGTTTCGTTTTCTAGGTGAAGGTCAGCTGAAGCTGTTGGTTGCAACTGATGAACAGTGCCAAATAAACCTTCGATCACGGACAGAGTGAGTCAGCTACTGAGCTCTCCTACTGACTTTTGTCAGTACTTCGAAACTCAGTCGGAGACTTAAGTGTGTGGATAAGTGTGGGGCCCGGAGTTTGTCTCTTTTTGAAAACGTGTTTTCGCATATTAAATTCTTTTGGTTGTGCGATTTTAGAAATACGTTTTATGCAAACTTATGATTTTCAAAGGTTTGTATGCAATAAAACAGTAAAGAACACAAGCAGTTTAACGTGGTTCGGATACGCAAGATCCTACGTCCACGGTCCCGAACGAGCGAGGATAACTTGTTGATTAGTCTGAGCAAGTCTCAGCAAGGAAACTGTGCACATGACAGATCCTTCTAAGTTATAGTCCTTAGCGACTTTACAATTCAAACCTAAGTTCGAAAGGGAGCGAAAACAGTTCTCCAACTAATGAAGGAGTTCCTACAATAAGAACAGTTCACTAAAAATGAACTCCTTCGAATCTAAGCTATAAATCTGACAATGAGCTTAGGTAGAGAAGAAAGGGATCTAAAGACTCTAGAGAGAAGAACCACAAAAATATTCTAGTAAATGCAGATTCTTCGCTGGATGTTCTGATTGAGTTGCTAGAGTGTTTGAGAGCTTGAGCAATTTCCCTTTTTTAATTTCGTGCTTCGCGCTCTAGTGGAGCTTCGAAATCTTCTCTATTTATAGCTGTGAGCTATGACATATGTCCGTTGGAGACGACGATGCCACGTGTCACATGCTTCCAAAGAAAACGGCCATTAATTCGAACTTGTTGCAGCAGGGCAGTTAATTACTGTACATGAGAGCAAACTTTTACTTGTTTGGAGCGAGTAAGGCGTTGTCGGCTTCTCATTGGTCGAGGTTTGTGGTTGGTGAGAATGTCAGAGTTGACCGTTCAAACAACCTCGTATGATCTTCTGCTGAACTTTCGAAAAGACTTAAATAGTTGGGTCGCTTTCTGTCGGATACAGTAGACTATAAAGTCTCTGTCTTCTTCGACTGAGTCGGCTGACAAGGAATGTAACTTCTGAGTAAGTTAGCTGGCGACTGCGAAGGTACTGGGCTTGCATGAGTTCTTCTGCTGATGACTTATCAGCTGCTGGATTGGCTTCTACTGAGGTCTACTCAGCTGATGACTGAAGAACGCAAGCGATTACACTGATGACGTGGGATTCTGAAAAGTATCTTCGACAGAAGATCAGTTCAATAATTACCCCGTACAGGACTTAGACAAGAATATAAAAACGATTACAACAAGTCTAACCTATACATCAGCTAATCCTAACGACACACTGAACTACTGATATCAGCTCGGTTTTGGGATCTTCAATTCCATAGTACTACTATGATTTCCCCCAATTTTCTTTTAACCACGAACATCTGAGTATCATCTACTGACTCATATCCAACACAACCTTTCGGTAAGAATGAATTACCTTATCCGAGTACTCTCGGCCAGCTCCTTCTCAACCGCTTGATATTTAAATCTGGTATAAATAAGTCTTTCTTTGAACCGAGAAGGGAGAATGATATTGTCGCTTCGATAGGATCGCATAGGTGTTTGAATTATTCCGAACTTTTATAACTTGAGTATCTTTTATTACCCTTATATTATAAGGGGATACTGCAAGAAAAGAGCTGCTTCTACTGTTCCTATAAACAGTAACATGCGGTGGCAATTTTGTAATTACAAGATAAAATTCAAATACGACCCGGCCCTTCTCGATGCTGCAAGCCTAGCTGCTGGAGTTTCCTCCTCCAACTTCTCTTCACCCACACCATGGCAGCAACGCGTTCTTCTCCAACTAAATCTAGATGGCGAAAATCCTGATCTTAAGGTATGCTCTCACGGGGTCCATATAATTGCTAACAGCGGATTCAGTTCAAAAACCGAACCGACCAAGAGGTTAACCTATTGTTCCTTTTTTCCGAAAAGGGAACTAGAAAACCGAACCTAGAAACCTGGTTTGATTTTCGGTCAAAATCGAAAACTACGAGCTTGTTCGAACTCGCCGCGAACCTATCCTCCTTTCTCTCTCCCAAGGTTCATATTCGCCGCCCTTATTCCAAAATCCATCTACCTATCCTCCTACCCGACTCGGTTCTTTCGGTCACTTCCCCATCCGATTCCGCTCCGGCCGACTCGCCTTCTTCAACGCATTCGAGAAACTCTCCATCTTCGTCCTCCTCATCGACTAAGAGCATGCCTTCTCCCGAGCCTGGCTCCGGATTCCCCTCCACGATTCGTGGGCCAGGTTTTCAGCATGTGCGACCTTTCCGGCACCGGATTGATGGCGGTTTCGACTCATTTTGATATTCCTTTCCTGTCTAAAAGGTATTGAGTTCAGTTTCAGTTACCTTGAAGTATGTTTGTGATAATTATTATAAGTTTGTTAAACAATGCAAAATTATCAATCTCTATCAATATAGAGCTGAATAGGCATTAAGTCATCTCGGGTATATGTACATTAAATAAAGATAGGAAGAAATGTACAGTAAATTCACTTCTTTTATCTCCTTTTAGTTGAAGTTTTGATGACTCCATTTAGTGAATGAGGGTTCCCCTCTGCATTAGTTTTCCAGCCTAAGGATACTCATAAATGGCAATGATCGAACAAATCTTCATAACTGTTGGTTGATATTGGATGTGTAATAAATGGTAACTTTTTTAGAGCAAAAATAGTTTAAAGAGTGCTGGGTGGAAGTGTTGTGGTTTCTTTAGCTTTTGGGGATGGCCACCATAGTTATAAACATAACATGTAGCAGCTTTAAGAGGTCTTAGCTGTAAATGTAATACTACTTACTACGGAATAACATCCTCGTTCATTATTTGATTGTCTCCTCTCTTCAACTTGGTTTTCTTTTTTCTCTACAGGTTGAGAAACTTAGTGAAGTTCAATCCCAACCTGAGTCACAATTGAAGTTCATAATTGAAGCTTGGCAACAGGTAAGCACTGGACAAGTACTGCTGTAAGTTCCACTATACGTGTGGGGCTTGATTTCAGCCATGATCATCTGATCATTGCAAGTGTATCCTAATGGTGTAATAATAAATGTTGTTTCACTTGAAATTCCATTAGTTAGACAAATACTCATGATGAGAAGGTGGTAAATATTCTGAGGGTATCTTCTGCTCCAGGATTAAGGCTGACGGTTTTTTATCGGACTTAATAGCATTGTCGATACATTGTTTTTCCTTAACTTTGGAGCAGTTAACATATACCAACTGAGGGGTATAATTATAAAGGCACGTCATTTTCAAAGAAATTAATTTATCTGCTGAGAAAAGAGACCTTTTGTATCAAGTTTCTTTCCTCTGTTATTTCTTTTGCTCAAGGATCGAAATACAAGTTTTGCCATCAATATAATTGTTTCCATATCTGGGATTGTTATATCTACCCTAGATATGTGTAGATAAATTGGAATTGCCTTAAGTTGATTTAATGGTTCGTTACTTGCTGCGGTAGTGAATGCATAGTCTACCTAACATGTGACAATATTCTTTATTTTCTACATTACCTGGAAAGTCTTGGAACCGAGTCCGCTTTCTTCTAAGTCGTTATATGCGCTATAGTTTTCGTTCTTATACATGTAGGCAGACGAGTTTTGATGTGGTTGTGATGCAGAGTTTTGGACATTTATGCAGATAGTTGAATGTAGGAGAGTTCTGAAGTGGACTTACGCATACGGCTTTTATCTAGCTGATCATGAACATACTAAAAAACAGTTCTTTGAGTATGTACAAGGTATATCTCATTATCTGATAACCAGCTTGCATTCTTCGAATGAAATCCAGAATCGTTTCCGTAAATCTGTTCAATGTGATCATTCGAATATGGATATAACATTTAGGTGAGGCGGAAGCTGGTCTGGAGAGGCTTCACCAATGTGTAGAGAAAGAGCTAATGACATACCTGCATAATGCATCAGAAGATTTTAATGACTTCCGCTCTAAACTCGCGGGTCTTACATGGTAAGTTATGGTTACTTCGACAAGTATGATACTCCCTCCGTCCCAAATATATATATGCTATTTGAGTTTTCACATATATTAAGAAAAAATTTCATGATATGAAAGTTAAACATTGATATTGGAATTTGAGTAAATTAAAGTAAATTACTAAAAAGTTAATGACATAATTGTGTTTGTTATTACAAAAATTGGATAAAGGTTTAGACCTATTAAAGTTAATGAAAACATTTAGTTAGGCACAAAAAAAAATGTTAATAGGCATATAAATTTGGGAATTACGAAAAATGAAAGTAGGCATATAAGTCTGGGATGGAGGGAATATTATTTATTTATGTTTTAAAACTTAGAGCCACTCCTTATCTCTATACGAATATGTTAAATTCATCAAGAAAACATGATATTATCAACTCTTCCAAATATTTCATCTATTGATAATTCATTGCACAGTGTTTTCTATGCAATCAATCATATCCTTAGTTGTGCTTGAAGTGTTTCGTGATTCTTGATTGCTGTAGCAAGTATTTTCTTCGTCTAAAATGATCGACCGAAGAGACCCTTTAGGCGATATTTTTGCTTGGGCATCTAACTTTTCGACGAGAGTAATATCCGTGTTTCTTTGTTTTGCAACAGTGTGACACATAACTACTTTGAAAACCTGGTTAGAGCACTGGAGAATGGCCTTTCGGATGTCGATTCGCAGGAAACTTGCGACAAGATGGGCTCGAAAACTGCAGCAGGGACTAGCAAGAGCAAAGATGGAAGAGGTAAGGGATCTTCCAAATCAGTAAGAAATTCAGGTGATTCTGGTAATTGAGCATGCGATTAACCGTTACCTTCGTGAATACGCGGTCTGCCTCTAAACCGCTACTGAAACGCGCGCCGGAGGTTTGATATTTTGCAGCATATTCTTGGGTTCTGAAGATTTCTTAGGAATCTTTCTTCTGGGTGTGGTTTGTTCAAAATCTTGGGTTGTAAATAGTGCATTTTTATTAATTAATGTTTATACGGAGTTTCTTCCTCTGCTGCAATTACTAAACCTAGATGTGTGTTTCCAAATTAAATTACAGACTTGTATTTATATATATATATATATATGGGGCGGTTTTATGGAAAACACTCCCGAGAGAAATAAGAACACACTAAACCATTGATTAAGAAGGATGGATGGTTGAGATCACTTCATAAATCATTTCTTTTTACATTATTTTCGCACATTTTATCCTCATTAAGGGCATAATTGGAACAAAAATGCAAAATATTGTAGAAAAGTAATTTGGGAGTTATGAGTTGATATTTTAGATTTCGGTTTTTTTTCTTCTTTCATCCTCTTCCAAAATCACTGCTGCTCGATTCTCCAACCACAATCGAGTCGACCCGGTGCTAGGTGAGGCGGCGATTCAAAAATACTATAGTTTTGGAAGCGAGACGATGTGATTGTATAATCGACGTTAAGAAGTGTTCGAAATTTACGATTCCAGCCGGAAAAATTCCCTTCCTCCGACGGTCAATTCACCCTCTTTGGGGGACACCGACGATGGCTCTTGCTCCTCCATCTCTTCTATCTCTCGCTACCTTAGATCTACATAGATTCATCATAATCTTTGTAGATCCGTTCTGTGTAGATCTGGGAGTTTTGAATTTTGATTGATTTGGGGAAAATTCTTGAAGGTTTAATCTGATTTTCGATAATAATCTTGGTGCACTTTGTGTTCGACATTATTTTGATTCATGATTTTGATTTCGTTCTGCGATTTTTGGTTGATTTGCGATAAAATTTTGAAGCCCAAATCTAATTTTCGACATTGGGAAAAATATTTGATGAAAATGTGCATACAAATTATAGATGAATGTGCATAGAACATATAAAAAAAGTGCAAAAAACAAAAGTGCATATAAATTACCGATAATGTGCATAGAACACACAAAAGAAGTGCATAAGAAAACTTCACGATTATAAATTACAGATAATATGCATAGAATATACGAAAGAAGTGCATAACAAATCTTGACGAAACTCTCGGTTTGTATAAATTACCGATAATGTGCATAGAACACACGAAAGAAGTGCATAAGAAAACTTGACGATTATAAATTACAGATAATGTGCATAGAATATACGAAAGAAGTGCATAACAAGTCATGACGAATTTTTTTGTTTGAAAGTCAGAATCGAATGAGAAAATGATGATATAGGACAATATAATAAAAAAACCCAAATCTTCCACAATTAATCGACAACGTTGGCCACCGTTAGTTCTTCCTCCATCTCTTCTATCTCCTTTAATTTTTGCATAATCATTCTCCATTGAACGCTCCAAATTTCCATGAAGTCCACAAATCTCTATGCGAGGGAAGAGCGAAGAACAAGAAAAGATTCTGGTCGGCGATTTCCTTCTCTCCTACCAAGGTTGTCGTCTCGCGATGAAAAGAAAGGCAAAATCGAGGGAGGAACGGAGTATGGTGGCAGTGTGGTGTCGTTGTCGTTGATTGAGGGGTGGTGCGACACCGTATTGCTCGAGATTGGGAATGAGAAAACCACATTAAAATCGCCCGAGATTGAATTCAAACAGAAACAATGAAACAATGAAAGGGTTCAAAAAATATAACATACACAAAGACGAAATTACCCGTAATGAACTATTTTTAGCATGAATTACTCCTCCTTCAATATTCAATCTCAACCTCACATCACAAAAATGAAGGGCACAAATTTGTTCTTATTTTTCTCAATAGGGGAGTGTTCTCAAAAGATTATATATATAAATCATTTAAGATTGTGTAAGCATGTATCTATATGACCGTTCTACCCCTGTGGTGATAGTATAGAATGATATGTTTCGTGGGTCCCTTATCACACTTTTAGGTGATTGTATTCTTACAATTTATTTTCTTAATATTTTGTTTCCTTTGTTTCTTCAAAACTCTTATTTCAAAGCAATCTAAAGATAAAATATGGCTAAATTTACTTCTGCAAGTTTAAAATATTTAACAAGAAAGTAACAAATAAATTAAGACATTATAACAGCAAGCATAAATGAGTATGCTTTAACCAGTTCATCGTCCGCTTCAAACCAACTGCAGTTGTGCACTTCGTTAGCCAATCTAAATGATAAATATGATCTTCTGACAATTACTTAAGAGAGTGCACAAATTCACCTCTGTTTTACTCTGTATCTATCCACAACAAAGCAAAAACACCAAAGCTTTTATCTTTTCTTAATTTTGATTCAAATTTGTGCTGGTTTGAGAGCAAAATTGACAACGATGTTGGGAAAAATTGTTTCTTGGGCAATTTGAGGGCAAATTATTCGTCGGGTTGTTTGATACTTAAAAGGGCGGGTGCTAAGAAGAACTGCAGGGGATGACTGAGAGGTTCAGGTGATAATAGTAAGGGGAAAGAGAGGGCTAGATTGATTGCAAATGAATTGGATTGCAGGATTAAATTACCAATTTTAATAATTGTAGAATTTATCTTCGTGATTTCTATGAATATAGAATATACACTTAAAATTCTTTTAATATATCAAGAATATAAAATAGTAAGAAGAAGTTCGAAACCAAATTCAAGACAAAACTTTGGATTTTATTAGAAGGAAAGTGAATGAGAAGAGGTTGAAGAAGGGATATATGAGGAATGATAGGGACAATGTTGGGATTGACGTTAGTGCTGAGAAGAAGAGGAGTAGGTTGGATTTGTCTAAGTTTGATGAGCACGATGAGTTTGATTGGAAGATGACGAGGAATGAGATTTTGCAGTACATATTAATACTTGTATTTATTGATTCTAGATAGTAATAATATGCATGATTTCTATCTAATGGTGTAAAACTTGTTTTGCCTATACTTTATTTTATTTTATGAAATGAAAGTTTCTCTCTAAATGAGTGGCGTAGTGTAGTAATTAATCAAAACCCTAAACACTACTACCTACTTTTCTGAAGTTATCAAATTGTGATTGGTTTAAGTTGTCAAATATGAATTTCACTAAACTTTCAAATACAAATTCATAATATCTATAGTAGTATTATTTAATTCATTTTAGGACTTAATTTAATTAATGTTAACACAACTTTCAAGATTCTCACAGTAATACTATCGAATTCACTTTTATAATGCATGCACAAAATAAATTCGATTATTGAACAAATACCAGCATTTGGGAAAAATTAAAATAATATAATTTGGATATGTTAGTTATGAAAAAAATATATATAAAGAATTCGAAGAAAAAATATAATGAAAGAGAAGAATTATAAAAAAAACACACTACTTCCGCTCAATACAAGATTAAACCCACCGTGCAATGCACGGTGGGAAATGTCTAGTAGTTGTATAAGTACGAGTGTATGAAACTTTTATATTAGTACGTAATGCCTCGTGTCACTTCTCTATTTCCTTTCAAAATTACCTTCACATTATTTATTTTTTCCGTTTTGTCCGGGGGGCAAATCTTATTGCACGATATTTCCAAAGCCCTGAGATACGAATGGCATACCAAATAATTCATTCATCCATTATCTTTGTCTTAGGGATGTTCATTACGGAGTATAAAAAAGTGAGGGAATGTGTGTTAATGTATGTAAAAAATATATTAAAGTGGTGGGTGAAGACAGGAACAATTAAACAACCGAAAAATAAAACTATTATAACCAGACGGAGAGAGTAAAATACATATTTTATTTATATATATTTATAATATCACTCAATTTAACATTCCAATTATTAACGTGTGTGATAATAAAAAAATCATATACCATATGAACCATGTGAAGTAGGAAGCAAAATATAAGTAAGATCTTAATTAATCTCAACTTGTTTTTTTTTTAAAAAAAATCATCCTTAATTAGCTATCAATATAATAAAAAAAATAAAAAACAATAAACTTGAAAGTTAGTAATTTAGTTTTTAACTTTTTATTGTTGTTTCTTTAATGGAGTGATTTGATCATTTATATTCTTAATACAAAGTATTACATTTTTCAGTTATTACTTTATTAATATTTGTACAATTTTAAATATTGGATGATATTTTCTAACAAAGTACTAATAAATTAACTAAAAAGTTATTAGGTAATTGATTTTAGTTTAGATGCGGAAAATGTATAAGCAAAATACATTTTTTACGATTAAACTTTTGTAATTTAATTCACAACATGTGTATTAATTCTTCATCTTGAATGAGCTTTGGATGTTAAAATCGGCCATAAACGTAAAGGTATTAACTATTCAAATAAGTTTTGATCACATTATTAATTTACCTTTGAACATACCCTTATCCATAAACCTTTATGATAATAGGGGGATTAAATACTAAAACAAGATTTTATCGGTTGCTTGGCTATTGATAGTTTTAGAAACGGCATTAAAAGTTTACTTAATACATCTCCCGCTATTTTAGAGTCTAAAGATTGCGGCATCAATCTCTCCTTTCCAACTCTACCTCCTATCGCTCGGTCCGGATCTTCTGGCCCATTTTCGGTGGACACTTGGTGGGCCACCAATCACGCGGCGCCACGCATGTATTGGTGCCCCTAGCCAATAAATTAATATTATAGTGTAAAAAAGATGGTCCACCAATGCACGCGTGGCGCCGCGTGATTGGTGGGCACCGGAAATGGGCTAGAAGATCCCAGCGCCTATCGCCATGGAAACATCATTTCAACATCAACCAACAATTTACCAGAAAAACTTTTGCTCTTCATTATTGCGGATTTCTTCATCCATCATCCAATATATTGGAGTTCATGCTCGAAAATGTACTATTATGCAGCTACTATGAAGCGTGGGCTTGATAAATGAGTATAGAACGAGGACCATTATGCAGGAAAAATCCACAAGATTGTGGGAGTCTCTACGTGATTTATTTGGATGATTATCCTTATGTGCGATTGAAATGAGCGGAATTAGGGCAAATTCCTCTCGATTTGCATCGCTGGTGGTATTCATTTCCGTACTCCTCACTCCTTCTTCCCTGCGGCGCGTCTGTTGCGTGAGTGAGGACGAGTATTCCAAGTCTGGTGACCCTGAAGTGCTGCCACTTGTCACATCTCTCATCTACAACCAAATTCTCAATCTCACCAAGGTATTCAACAAGGAGCTTTCGTCCACATTGAGATTTTGCACGGGGAACGTGTGAGTTGAACTCCACATTGTTTACGACGTTGTTAGTGTGGTTCTTAGCTTATTTGATAGGAAGGTCTTTTTGGCTCTTTCAGAGGTCTTGATTAGAATAGGGCATTCAAATTCGGCAGCAAATTGGAGTTTCTTAGTAATTGTGTTAAAGAGACCAAAGGTATTCCCCATTTACTACTGTTAGAGTTAGTACAATGTGTGTGTTGACGGGAGGTATAAGCCTATTGATTCTTTATGTCTACAGATGAGATGAGCCAAAGTGCCATCCTTAGTAACTTAAATATATATGTAACAATTGCCATATTTGTTGATTGTTGTTTTTCAACTGTTTCACAAGTCTTTTGCTCGCCCCTTCCACCCTTTGTGTATAACTGTTAAGTAAATGTGGTTTCCTCTGTTATGTAGGAAATGTTATTGCTACATAACCTGTATCAGTAATATCTATTACTTGAATACTTCATATAGATATGTGCAGTTCTGGCATTGCCTTGCCCAAATTGACAGATGTGACCAAGAGGATATGTACAACAGCAGAAATGAAGTTCTACTTTTCTAGTTTTATGAACACTACAGCAGATGCAGATGTTCAAATCTTAAAACTAAACAGGAACTGTAACTTAACCTCGTCGGTTCCAGGATGTGAACCCGGTTGGGCTTGTTCCATTCCAGAAACTCAACAGGCTGACCTGAAAAACATAAAAGAATTCCCTGATAGGGTGTATGATAGTCAACCTTGTTGTGCAGGTTTTTTCTGTCCCAGAGGTCTCACCTGCATGATCTGTAAGTCCCTCTTCGTTTTCCAGAACTAAAACCAGCCCAGCATTTGGCTTTTGCACAGGTTGTTACATCATATTGATTTTTGACCGGCATATTCAGACAGTTATGCAAACTCACTTGGGATTGTTACTAATTGTATTTTATGATTTGAGATTGATTCTTTGAATTGCATGTCTGGTTCTTAGTTTGCACCTGCTCAACCTTTGGAGGAAAAATAATATATAAGCTGAATCATTTTAGACGAAGCAGTTCACTGAGTTTAATGGTGCAATAAGATGGATATGATAGTTTAACTTGTTTTTTAATAGCGTGGTGCAACTCCAACAGTGGAGCTGGAGACAAAGGTGAAGAATCTTATAATTAAATGGCTTATTCACTTGTCTTTCTATAAGATTCATAATCGAGGTGGTACAAGTCAACAAAAAACCATGGTTTGTGTATATTACGTAAGTTGTATGTTACGCTGAAAGAAACTCTTGTACTCGTCTACACAATGAAGTCTGTGCTAAATGCTAATGGTTGTACGGCTTAATGGACCCAC
The DNA here is from genome assembly GCA_028984105.1 of Lavandula angustifolia. NCBI lineage: Eukaryota > Viridiplantae > Streptophyta > Magnoliopsida > Lamiales > Lamiaceae > Lavandula > Lavandula angustifolia. Next base: position 17,820,945 of record CM054824.1, read on the forward strand.
TGAACTTTACTTGGGAATCTGCATCTATCCACTCTGATGCACTCATCGGAGTAAATGCTATATGGAACATGGTTATCATACGTCGCAAACGCTTTTATGAGTCATGTACTTCTCTATATCTGATGAGAATACTGAAATATCTCACTATAGCTTTTATCTGGTTGAAATTTGATGAAAAATCCCCAATTTTGCTTGGTACATATATTTGCATAATATCTTGAATGTATCAACGAAAAACATCACCCTATGCAAAGCATGTCATGAATCATTTAAAGATGGTCAATAAATCATGTTCTGCAACTAACTCATATTTCTCTTGTTCTCTCGTATTGAAGCTTGTCCTTTAGGCTCATATTGCCCACGCTGACAGCTCAATCAAACAACTGGCGCATGTGAACCGTAAGTAAAATTTTCAGCTCGGTTTCTATTTTGTTATTTCTATGATCAGTTCTTAACATTTTGGATTAAAACTATCACAGATATGCCTATCAGTTACCTCCTGGTAGTATAAATCATACTTGCGGTGGAGCAGGTGTATGGGCTGGTGTTAGTGGTAGTGATGAAATATTCTGTCCAGCAGGATCTTACTGTCCTCGTACAATCCAAATGATTCAGTGCAGCAAGGGGTATGTGTACCATTAAGAAGGTTTCTTGTCTGAAACGCTTCACTGAGCACCATATAGAAGACACTTATTCTGTATACTTCAAAATTTTCATCTCGTCTAAAAATATTCATCTTGTTTTGGGTTCCAGACATTACTGCAGCAGGGATCTATTGAAGAAACAGGTAACTTTTGAAAACTCGTAAGTGGGTTCTTAGATGAACTTGAAGCATTACTCATTTGGGAAATTGTTTAAATATATGGTGTTATATTGTTATATCAATTACTCAACTATGACAGATATGATCTTCTCTCTCTCTCCTAGAGTTCTTATTTGGTGGTTTGTGTTTGTACTACGGGTAACTCGTGATTGAAAAGGAGTATAATAATTTGCACATAATAATATGTCTAATTGAGTTGCTATGACCTTTTAGACGACTGAGTTTAGACTGTGACAAGATAAGATCACAAAATAGTTATAAATTTACAGTTTCAATTATGATTTTTGGGCTTATATACTTCCATCCGTATATCAGTATTAATAGGGTTGCTCATATAGACACTTCTTCGTAGCTAATCAGGGAACATTTGGACTGTCAATATTGGCTCATTTAGTTTGTATGGGATTTTGTTTTACTTTCTAATACTGTCCTAATTATTTGCAGCTTGCTTCAAGTTGAGTACTTGTAATAAGTGTTCTAACACACAGAACTTGCATGCCTATGGATTTTTGCTCATTGTAAGTGGACTCTTTGGCATTAAACCATGATTAACTACTGATCCTATCATACTTAAACAAATCTGCTTCAATTTTTGTTTCCATTCCCCTTTCCAAGAAATAAAAAAATCATAAATTACATAATGAAAAAATTGATATATTATATATTTATTTGCAAATGCAGGATGCCTTGAGCTTGGTGTTGATAGTGTTCTACAATTGCTCAGAGCAAGTCCTTACAACTCGTTTTGAAAGAATGGCCAAGTCCAGAAAAAGAACAATTAAAAATGCCCATCAAACTGCACAAGCAAGAGAACGGTGGCAATTTGCTAGGGATGTGGCAAAAAAGGGATACCGGCTTGAAGAAACAGCCATCACACACATTTTCACGTAATAAAGGCAACGCATCAGTTCTAGACATCTCCAGAGCACCAATGAATGCAAAGAAAGAAGCAGGCAATCTCACTGAGATGGTTCAATCACTTGAAAGTGAGACAGATGCTCTCTCTGGTTTTGACATGGCAAATGGAGATAGACATGTTAAGAAGAAAATACCTAAGGGCAAACAGTTGCAGTCTAAGAGCCAAATATTTAAGTATGCATATGGTCAACTTGAAAAAGAGAAAGCTATGGAACAGATGCAGCAAAACCTAACCTTTTCCGGAGTGATATCAATGGCCACTGATACAGATATGAAGACTAGGCCTACCGTTGAGCTTTATTTCAAAGATCTTACTATAACTCTCAGGAACAAACACAAACATCTGATGAGGCACGTGAGCGGACATTTTTTGCCCGGAAGGATAGCTGCTGTTATGGGTCCATCAGGAGCAGGCAAAACAACGTTTCTTTCTGCAGTGGCAAGAAAGATAAGGGGATGCCGTATTTCTGGTTCAATTCTCATAAATGGAAAGCCTGATCCCATTCACTGCTACCAGAAAATCGTGGGCTTTGTTCCACAAGATGATATTGTTCATGGAAATTTGACTGTAGAAGAAAATCTCCGCTTCAGTGCGCGGTGCAGGTGCAATAGTTATTGGATTCTTGTTCTTGTTGAGTAATTATCATCTAGATTAGAGAAACAGTCGTGATAATTAAATATTTATAACTGATCTATCATTCTATATCTGGAAATAGCTGGAAGGTTTTCTTAAACTACATTCTTTTCAATCTGCTTATGTTGCTAGCTTCCAAAGTGATCATTAAAAAAGTCTAGTTTGGCTGTCATTTTTCTATATGAGTGTGAGTTAATTTGAATATCTCGGCTCCTTTATTTGCATGCTATCATTTATGATTGCTTTTTCCATGGCACAACAAGGAACTATGCATAGATGAGGTCGTACCTATATGTGCTGGAGTTGCCAGACTGCACTAATCTGTTGAAGAAATTCATTAGTATTATAGCATGCTATGGTGTTGCCAGACTGCTTCTTATAATAACTCGTGCTACTTGTTTCCAAATAAGTAAGAAAGTCCTAATTTCACTGGTATACAAAACTGTATGTGTTACTAGTGATCCCAACGTTCTTTTAGTATATTTTTTTGTGGTAAATGTTGCTTTCAACTCATTGCTGGGTTTCAATATTATGAAGGCTTTCTGCTGACATATCAAAGGCTGATAAGGTTCTCATTGTTGAAAGATTGATCGAGTCCCTTGGTGTAACGCCCCAATTTTCAAAACTTAACTAGGGACGATACTTCATCCTTAACATGCATATTTCAATTCTTTCAAAATATTTTCATGGAAAAGAATCATTAAAAAAACTCAATTTATTTTCATACTCAGCGGAAGTCTTAAATAAAAATTTACCAAGTATAACATTTCAAAAAGAAATAACAAAAAGTTCATAAACTTAAAGCAATAATTTTAATATGATAAATCCTCCTCGTGACCATGTTGGTCCGGAGACGATAGTCAGGTGTAGAGGGGGGGGGTGAATGCACCTGATCACAGTTTCTTCTTCTCAAACCGAAGGACAGCTGAGTTGTTTAGTGCAACTGATGAACAGTGTCAAATAGTAACCTTCGATCACTGGGTCAAAGTGGGTCAGCTACTGAGTTCTTCTACTGACTTTTGTCAGTCGTTGAAACTCAGTCGGAGACGTTGTGCGGATAAGTGTGGGGCCCGGAGATTCGTCTCAGTTTTGAAAAACGCTTTTCACAAATCAAGTTCTTTTGGCTGTGCGCTTTAGAAACACGTTTTATGCAAACATATGATTTTGAACAGTTATGATATGCAATAAAACAGTAAAGAACACAAGCGATTTAACGTGGTTCGGATACGCAAGATCCTACGTCCACGGTCCTGACAATGGCAGAATAACTTGTTGATTAAACTGAGCAAGCCTCAGCAGGTATCTGTGCACTGGACAGATCCTTCTAAGTTATAGTCCTTAACGACTTTACAATTCAAACCGAAGTTCGAAAGGGATGGAATAATCTCCAACTAAGAAGGAGTTCTTACAATAAGAACAATTCACAGAAAGTGAACTCCTTCGAATCTAAGCTATAAATATGGCAATGAGCTTAGTCTAGAGAAAAGAGGGATCTAAGTACTCTAGAGTGAAGAACTAAGAATATTCTAAGAAAGCAAGTTCTTCTCTGGATAATCTTTGAGTATGCTAGAGTGTTCAAAGCTTGAACGTTTTTCCCTTTTTTATTCCGTTGCGTGGAGCTTCGAATTTCTTCTCTATTTATAGTTGTGAGCTATGGCATATGTCCGTTGGAGACGACGATGCCACGTGTCACAAGCTTCCAAAGAAAACGGCCATAAATTCGAATTTGTTGCAGCAGGGTAATTAATTACTGTACATGAGAGCAACTTTTACTGTATAGAGCGAGATATGGTGCTGTCGGCTTCTCATTGGTCGAGGTTTGTGGTTGGTGAGAATGTGTCAGAGTCAAAATTGACTATTCAAACAACCTCGTAAGATCTTCTGCTGAACTTCGAAAAGACTTGTGCGATTGGGTCGTTTTCTGTCGGACACAGTAGATTAGATAAGTCTCTGTCTTCTTCGACTGAGTCGGCCGACAAGGAATACATCTACCGAGTAGGTCACCGGCGATCGCAAAGGTACCGAAGCTTTGCATATGTTCTTCTCGCGATGGCTTACCAATGATGGGTCGTCTCCTACCGAGGTGAAGATCGATTCTTTGGTCGAAGAACGCAAGCTCTTACAAAGATGACGTGGGGTTCTGGAAAGTAACTTCGTCAGAAGATCAATCCAACAGTTTACCCCGTACAGGACTTAGACAAAAGGTAATAAAAAAAAACAAGTCTAACTTATACATCATTTAATCCTATAGACACACAAAGACGACCGATATCACCGAGTTTTGGGATCTTCAATTCCATAGTACTACTATGATTTCCCCAATATTCTTTTAACCACTAGACAACTGAGTACCATCTACTGACTCATAACCCAACAATTTCCCCCTAATTGATGATGCCAAAACCTCTATTTCTAACCATCTAGCCTCTATTCTAAAATAAGGAACGGAGAGCTAATCTACTGACAACAATTTCCCCCTGATTCATCAGAAGACAATCAAGATGATCAATAAAACATCAAGTCAATAGGCGAGATATAGGCAAAATCAGAGAAACGGTTATGTGAGTGTGTGTCAGATCACTTAGTGATCAGTTGTGAGAAAACACAAACAAAAGCCATGAGACAATGAGTAATTGTCTGGCAAGCAATAGGAACCAATATATATATAGACAGAGAGTACATGGGTCCTATTACTATTACAACAAATATGAGATAAGAGATCAAGTCTGACTTCTGAAATTCTTCTTGCGTTTCTTAAAGTCAGCAGACTTGTCAGCTGGAGGGTCCAGGTAGTAAAACTTGTAGACTCTTGAGCGTAGAACCTGGATTTCCTCATAATCATCTGGATCGTTCATATTCAGACATAGATGAACAACTTCTTCTACTTCTCTCTCAATCTCTTTTGTGCACAGCACGCCGCGAGTAGTCCTAGGAGGAGGGATTCGCCTGAAGGCTGGAGCTCTGAAGGGTATTTTCTCTCTCTCCATGATCTGGACGGATCTGATTCCTGAACTCTATATCAAATCGACTGATAAGTTCATCAAAGTGTTGATCTGCTGGTCTGTCAGTCTCATAGATACCCCACACATAGTATCCCTTAATAAAGTCTTCTTTCAGTTCCTCCCACTGCTCGTTGAACTCGGCTGGCACCCATTTATCCACATGAGGTGTAGGCTCGTTCTTGATATAAGGTGCCCTTCTGAACTTGGATCCTCGTGGAATCTGCTTCCTTGGATCAGCTGTTGGCTTTGTGGATAGGCTAATCATTTTAGCCATGTCATCTATCCTCTTTTTCTCTCTGAGAGCCGCTGCCCTTGTATCTCCTCTCCTGAGATTTAGTCCCTGCAGCGTGGCTTCCCAAGTAGCTCTGTCCTCTGCCTCCTGCTCAGGTGTGAGATTAGTCGAATAATAACTCTGTGCAGTTGGCTGGACCTCAGACACTAAGGCATTGGCTAGCTCCTCCCGAGCTTTCTTCTCTTCCTCAGCCTTCTTAGCCTTAGTCTTTCCAACACCTTTCTTTGGCTTCTTGCCTTTCTTAACCTCTTCCAGCTGATGCTCATGATCAAGCTTATCCTGAAGCTGTTGAGCAATCTGAAGATCATAGGCTTCTTGCTCCGCTCTTGATTTGAACTTGTGAGGCGGGGAAGATGGAGAAATGGGTTCAGTGGTGATCTCCTTCCCCGATCTCTGCGGTGGCAATACCTGAGGCTCTTCTCCTTCTTCTTGATCCAAGAATTTTGCAATTTCGTCTATGTACTGGGCAGATGAGATGGGAACCGCCTCGCATCGTCTGCGCCTCGGAGGAGTGTATTCCGAACAGAGTATAGGTGAACCGGGTCCACTCGAGCGGCCGACCCTTCTCCTTGAGCCGTCTTTGGCCCCTTCTCCTTTACTTCCTTCCTCCACCAATCGACCACGACGGGTTCCGCCTCGGTTACTTCCTTTACTTCTTCTTCCCCCTTTTTGGCATCATCTGCCTTAGAGAGGTGAGATCGGATGGCTTTGATTTCTCGTTCGACATTGTAGACTGATTCTTTGATGAGAGTGGCAGTGGATTCGAAGTCTTTGACGAGGTCGCAGTACATGTCCCAATCTTTTCCTTGATCAGCTCTGAATTGTTTAAGCTGCGCGGCTGACTCTTGACGGAGTTTCAGCAGAGCCTGATCGTGGGAATCTGTCATCTCTTTCTGAATGGCCTTAAGAGCCTCCGCCTGTTGTTTTATAGCAGTTTGTAGGTTGGAGGTGGCCAATTTATTCCTTTCTTCCATGTCGGCCTTGACTGAAGCAAGAGCCTGAGCCAGCTGCTCAGAGAAAATCTTCTGCTGAGTCTGAAGGAGCTGCTGACTCTGTGTTTCCAAATCTACCTTCTGAGCTGCTAAGGTAGTCTCAATTATCTCCTGAATATTCAGCTGAGGAGTAGGAGCTTCTGAGACTTTCTTCACGCCTTCAGCTAGTCGGGATACACTAGCCGTTTGGGCCTTAGTATACTGAGCCCATTTTGTATGAACATATTTGGCTAAGAGACGATTTTTGTTCCCTTGCCGTCTTATGGCCTTGTTCACCGACTTAGAGGTGACGGAACCGATTGGTTGTATCTGATACGAGCTTGTTCCGATCCTCTGCTCAGAAATCGCGAGTAGTTGCTCTTGACTGCGCTTCGAGGCACCCGGGGCATCACCTGATGTGGACGGAGGTGGTGATTTGCCCTTCTCACGAGGAGTGGGACCCTCAGCAGAGCCTCCCAACTCTGCATCCTTGGGTGGTGCCTGTTCCATCTCCTTATCCTTATCTCCATTATTCTCATTATCAGGAGGAGATGGTGGCGAATGACTGTCGCCGGGCACTGAGGTGCGCAAGCTCAACAGATAGATAGCATTGCCGCCCTCAAATCTTCGAATGTTGCCAGATCAGCTGGTTCCCCGAACCCAATTTCTGACTGCACCTCTTGCTTTTCAGCAAGTAATGAAAGAGCTGTCTGAGTCCTTATGATCTCTTCGAGTATGTCCCAACTCAGGAACCTCGGCAAAGATTCGAACTCTAGCCCTTATGGCTATTTCCACCAGATCTGAATGATCAGATATCTCAGGGATATGTGAGTGGACTTCTCTTGTAGCTTGGAGGCGAGTAGAGTGGATGGTCGTCCACTCAGAGGAAGTCTCTTCAGTCGGAGTCCTGACGTCCGACTGAGTCTCCTCAGAGTTGATCACTTGTGCCTTATCCTTAACTGTGGCTCCCTCCATTCCTGTGTCGGAGTCAAGAATGTGTTCTACAGTAGGAGGAGGAGAGGCTGGTTTAGCTTGTTCTACTGGCACCTCAGTAGGTCCAGTTTTAGTCAGCCTTTTCCTTTTCGGAGGGTCGGCGCGAGGGGGCAAAACAATAGCTGATCTTTCGCCCTCGCCCAACAGACTTCTCGGCAGCTGCTTTAGTTTTGAATTTTATTAGCTTGCTATCGAAGTATTTGGCGTCGGCAAACGAAGAATTCATCGCTACTGATTGCTCGATCAGTATGGACATCTTGGTCCCATACAGTAGCTTCCTAACGCTAATCATCTTCCGCTCACCAGTGGGTAAGGTGGTGAACTTTTGCGCCTGAGCCTTCAGCTCGGCTACGTGATAATCTATCCAGTTCACTTGGACTCCGTCGTCTATAGCCATCATCAGCTGAATACGTGGCTTAGACATCTGATCATAAGATCATGCGGAGCTCGTCAGAATATGTGACACAATGTAGGCGAGCCCCCCCATGCGAGGTAGCGACGAGGTTCTTTGGTAGGGCAGTTTTGAAACTGATGTCCTGCCTCCCACAGAACTTCTGAACATACTGTTCATCTCCTTCTCCTTGTAGCCAATAGGAGAAACACCATTGTCTGGGAGATCAAACGTCAAACCCAAAGCATCTCGGATGTTGAAGACGCGCTGACTCACATCCCACGAGTTTGGGATAACCTCCTGCATATACGAGAAGGAAGATTCTTCTCCTCCGGACGCGAGAGTCCTCTAGTTGAGGTATACTTCCGCAACTTGCCTCGGCAGATAAGCCCTAGGCTGCTTGGATACGAGCCATTGAAGTCCAGATTGTTCAAGCGCCTCGAAGACAGGCTCAAGGTATGGAAGATCCACTTGATGAAGCGCCATTGTGGGTTCGAACTGAATCCGTGAGAGTATGATCTCGTTCATATCAGAGGGGTCATGAACATTCGCCATTAAAATCTGCAAAATAACTTGTTAGCACTTGAAAATAGAATGAGTCAGTAGAGTTTTAAGCATAATTTAATACATTACCAAGTAGTTTAGAGCTTGTGGATGCTAGAAATCAGATTATTTTAGAGATTTTGAGGAAAAACTGATTTGCTGAAGAGCTCTAAAGTGGAAGTGGCGGAAAAATGAGTCGAGTAGAGAAGTTGAAAGGTTTTATAAGATCAAGCTTAATAACCGTTTAGATCGAACGGTCAGGATTTAATCTTTCAATGTTATCTCATGCCGAGAATAAATGTTATAAACCGAATGATTACAAAGCCGCCTCTACTATAGACCCTATGTAGGATGATGCGTAATAAGGGTAAGTGAGAAGACATGCATTAAATGCGCCGCAGCAAAGATTAATTACCAAATCAATTTGAATGAGAACGGTATCTACTGACCATTCCTTAAAGAAATTGATGGCGGGAAATAAATGCTTCTTAACTACTGAATGCGAGCGACTGATATAATAAATGCAAGCATGTCAACAAAAACGTTAAGTATGCAATACTACGCAAACCTCTTCAGCTGAACTTTTACGATCAGCTGGTTACCGTTAAGACTTAGGAGGATGGTTGACGTACTGAAGACCACATTCCCCCCTAGCGTGTATGCAGTATGATTCTCCTAACCGAATCATCAGACCGATCATCTGACCTGTCATACTGGTTCCTCCCGTCTGATACTAATTGTTGCCAATTGCAGTTATCAGTAGTTTTCTTCTACTGACGTGACTCAGTAGGATCCAGTAGACCTAGCTCAACTGATAGTTCTCTGAATCTGTTCTCAGCTAGTGGTTTGGTCAGTATGTCCGCCCTTTGCTTGTCAGTATGGACTTTCTCCATTCTGATATCCTTCTTCTCGACATGGTCTCTGATGAAGTGGTGTCGGATATCCACGTGCTTGCATCTCGTATGTAGAACTGGATTCTGAGTTATTGCAATAGCACTTGTGGAGTCACAGTAGATGGGCACTTCATTCTGAATGATACCATAATCTCTCAGTTGTTGTCGAAGCCAAAGGATGCGGGCACAAAGAACTTCCGAGCAACCATATACTCGGCCGGTAGTGGACGTTGCTGCCGAGTGCCGTTTCTTTGAAAACCATGATATCGCTTCTTGCCGCCTAGGAACCGACACGTTCGGAAGTCGACTTTTGATCTATCCCGCATCCCGCATAATCGGCATCGAATAACTCTGTCGCATAAGATTATCATCGGCGGGATACCATAACCCAAGTACGGGTGTTCCTCTTAGATATCGTAGAATCTTCTTTGCTTGAGTCTAGATGACTTCGTTTGGGATCCGCTTGAAATCTTGCACATACACCTACAAAGATAAGTTATGTCAGGTCGGCTAGCTGTTAAATATAATAAAGAACCAATAATAGTTCTATAATCAGTAGAGTTAACAGAAGCTCCCTCTTTGTCTAGATCAATTTTAAAATTTGTGTTCATGGGGATCTTGACTGGCTTGCTCGAATCGCAGCCGAATCTTTTGAGAAGATCTCGAGTGTATTTAGCTTGATTGATGAAGATTCCTTCAGGTGATTGCTTCACTTGAAATCCAAGGAAATAATTCATCTCTCCCATCATGGACATCTCGAACTTCTCCTTTATCATCTTCTCAAACTGCTGGCATATGGTCTCATTTCTGCAGCCGAAAATGATGTCGTCCACGTAGATTTGCACCAGTAGGATGTCATCTCCTGACTTTATGCTGAACAGGGTGCGATCTACTGTCCCCTTCTGAAAACCTTTCTGAAGTAGAAAGTCTGATAGGGTATCGTACCAAGCACTGGGTGCTTGTTTTAACCCATAGGGAGCTTTTCGAAGTCTGTACACCTGATGTCCCTGCTGAAAGCCGGACGCTTGTTCCACGTAGACTTCTTCCTTCAGTACGCCGTTCAGAAAAGCTGACTTTACATCCATCTGATATACTTTGAATCCTTAATGCGTTGCGTAGGCTAAGAAAAGACGAATGGCTTCCAATCTTGTGACTGGAGCGAAAGTTTCATCAAAGTCGATTCCTTCTGCTTGACTGTATCCCTTGGCAACTAGTCGAGCTTTGTTTCTGACGATGACGTTGTTTTCATCACGCTTGTTTTTGAAGACCCACTTAGTACCGATCACATGCTGATGTCTAGGTCTGTCAACAAGCTCCCAAACTTCGTTTCTGACGAACTGGTTCAGCTCTTCTTGCATGGCGATGATCCAGTCAGCATCGTTAAGTGCGTCCTCTATCGACTGAGGTTCTTCTGTAGACAAGAAACAAGAATAAAGTGAGCTTTCTCCTTGATTTAATCTCGATCTTGTTCTTATCGTTGCTGATGGATCTCCTATTATGAGATCTGAAGAATGAGCGTCAAGCCATGAACGTCTGAGTCTGGCTTCTTCTTCTGATACTACTTCTGCAGAATCAGTAGGAGTGTTAGGCATTTCAGTAGTACTGTTATGAGATTGCAGCAGTTCAGTAAGAAGGTTAGGATCTACTGAGTTTCCAGGTTCATGGGCACTTAGCTCAGGAACATTAATCGTTCCCCTTGAGTTTATATTCTCAGTAGAGGTCTCAGTTACCACTGGGGCTTCCTCATCGACCTTTGTTACCTGTTGTTGATTCTGTTCAGTAGAATCAACCAGGTCAGCTACATCGCCTGTTGGTTGAGTCTGAGTTTCTTCATCATCTGACTCATCATCCCAACAATGCTGAATCTTTTCAGTTTTATCAGTCAGTCCAAGATCCTGTAGCTTGCTGCTGACATCATCAGTATTTGTCTCTGTAGTTTTCCTCGTTCTCGCAAACAAACTCATCAAAAACAACATGAGGGCTTTCCTCCACGCAAAGAGTCCGATAGTTAAAGACTCTGAAGGCTTTACTGACTCGGGAATATCCTAAGAATATCCCTTGATCAGATTTGCTATCAAAGACCTTCAACCGATCTTTCCCGTTATTGTGGATAAAGCACGGACAACCAAAAATATGAAAATGAGAAATAGAAGGAATTTTCCCTTTCCACAATTCGTATGGTGTCTTCATGTGTTGCTGTGTAAGTAGTGAGCGATTCTGAGTGTAGCAGGCTGTGTCAGTAGCATCTGCCCAAAACTTAGAGGGTAGCCCAGAGTCTGCTAGGAGCGTCCTTGCTGCTTCTTTGAGTGTTCTGTTTTTGCGTTCAGCAAGTCCGTTCTGTTGAGGATACGTTCCGGGATCGCAATAAAAGTGAATCCGACGAGGATGTGTTCCGGGATCGCAAGAGTAACTAAAAGAACGCTGCACGTGCGCGCAAAAGAAAGGAAAAATGTTTTCGTATACTTAGAAGTTCTTTTTCGTTTTAAAACCTCCTAAAGTCATACTTTATGCTCTGGATAACTGCAATTTTTATAAAATGCTCTATTAAATGCTCGCCCACTGAGTACACTAGTACTCAGCCCAAATATTTTTCAAAAACATTTTCAGGTTGAGCGGTTGCTATTGACGGACGGAGCCGAGGAAAGGGTTGCTGTCAAATAAGTTGAATTCCGAAATGCTTAATGGTTTTTGCCCAATTCGAGGAATGTAACCCTTTGTTTCATCGCTACTCTGAACCCATCTTTATTATCAGTTATTTCTTTCTATGTGATCGGAGACTTATCACATTTTGAAATATCCTTGAATTTATAAAATATTATAATTTAATATTTCTCGTACTGCTTTGTAATGTTATTTAAAATTGTGAATTCTTGATTTATCTACTCATATTGTACTACACTTGGTCACACGCCCTTTTCCGAAAATCAGGCTGTGACAAGGTGGGAGGCAGAAAATGTGTGGATGTACGAAAGGAAGAACAACAAGAAAATCTTGATCTCTTTTTTGGAGGAAAATGAAAACCTAGTATAAAAAGTTTCCACTCAAAGAAAAAAAGGAAGAATTTGACCATGTGACCAAAAGACATCCCCACAAATATGTTGTTTCGAGGATATAGAACTCGCGACATCTATGTACATGAGGTGGGCGGCGTTGGGTATCGAAAAACTATAAAATGGAACACCACTAACAAGTCAGAGATTGCATACCTTCCAAGAAAAAATCTGTACTGCCGCATCACACTAGGTGTTTGGCGGTTAGACAAGTCACGTGCTTTAAGGAATTTGATTGAACGCTCGTCAGTATCGTTCCACTCAGATCCTGAAGTAGATGGTTCCTGATATCCTGGAGCACTTCTACTTCCACCTTTAGAGTTAGAAGCAATTTCATCACAGTAATGTAGCATATCTGGAGGCACATAGTAGCCATTGTGAACCATCCATCGAACAGGTAGCTGTTCAGCAGTTACACCAGTGCATGGTTTTACAATACCCTCAAAAATATCAATGAAATGATCTGGTGGGTTGACACGATCAGGTACACTGATTCCAAAGCTTCCAAAGTATTCTTCTACTTTCTTCACAGGTCCGTGATAGACAGTAAGACCACCTTTGGCTAAAAGTATTATATCATCGAACATCTGGTACAACGTGTAGCTGAAGCAGGAAAACAAAAAAAAAATCATAAAAGATTTTCCTGTTAAGGTGAACACATTATGTCATTTCACAAAGTTGGTGAAACAGATTTCAGCTAGGAAATGGCTGTAACCAATGAAATTGGAAAGTATAACACGCACATAAGATTCTCATATTTAGCTACCTGTTTCAACTGATCTTGCACTATTCTCCATTTATGAACTCGTCTATACCTTCTGAAAACTCTCATTTTCTGGTGACTGGTGAAACTACCACATACTTCCCCAAATTCCCAACAATCGTGGGCCTTTCAGATTTTCAGGGTTTCTCCCATAGCACTGTTCCAATTTCAACACCCCAATTTCTTAAGTTTGCACACAGAGGACACTGTGTCGATAAACTACGAAAGTGCGCACATTGAAAAAAAGGATTAATAATTCAAAGTGGAACATTTATACATGTAGTTAGTCCAGATAGTGAGTCAACATACGCGGCTTGAGCTGTTAAATATGTAGTCAGAAGATATTGAAATTGAATGTGGATTTGAGTCCATTATGAAGGCAAAACTCGCATGAAAAAACATCCTTTTCAATTATAGACATACTTTGTTTCCAGGAGAGGAGCAGTAAATAATCATTAGGAGTTACCTGAGTTGGTGAAGAACCATGCAGATAGTTACTCCTTCAAGAGCCTCGCGTTTAAGGGCCCTGATAAGTAAGTTGGAAGATGAACTACCTAAGCCGGATGTTGGCTCATCCAAGATTAGCAGAGAAGGTTCCATGACCATTTCCAGCCCTACATTAACTTGTTTTCTCTGGCCTCCAGATATACCTCGCTTCTCTACGGTTCCCACTAGAGAATCTCTAATTGAATGTAGTCCAAGTGTAAAGTCCTAAAATTTTCAATATAAAATGCATTGCATATTTATTCATACATGTTATCAAGTGTTTTAGTTCTGTAAGTCGTGCCTTAGAAATTAAAATGAAAATTAAAGCATTTATGTTATTTTTAGTTAAATCATTTTTGTTATGTAAATTTATTTTGAATTTTGAATTTATCATATTATGATTATTTTTTTTATTTAATTATTTAGAAATCATGTTAGAATTATTATGAAAGAATAATATTTATTTATTTTGGATTTCCTAAACCTACTAGGATTCATAAAAGAATATAATATTTTATATTGTATTAAATAATTAGGAGATAATTTTATATTATATTTTATGTTTAAAATATATATTTTATGTGTGATATAAATGTTTTAGGATAAAATCTAGCTTTGGTTATCCATATCCTAATTATCTAGGATTGAATCTCTTATATGGTAAGTAATAGAATAAATTCTATATAAAATATATATGGACGAAAATAATTATGAATAAAATATATTTGATACCTTATTTGATTAGTAATGTTTGGATAATGATTTTTAGGCTTATAAATACCCTTAGTCGCTCATAATATAGTATCCTATAAAATTTTCGGAAATCTGTCAGCATCTCTGCGAACTGTTTCAAGAATTATTTACTCATCTTCCCGTCGTCATATCATCGTAAAAATTTAGGATAATCTTCCTCGGTATGTCTAGTATACTCATTTATTTTTGTATAATTTTACAAGTATTATAAGTATTTGTTTAAAATTGTTCTTCGTAGCATGTCAGTTTCTGACAGCATGTTCATGATCTTGAAAGGAAAATTGTTTTCATGTTTTCTTTATGTTATTTTCGACCATTCTGAATTTTAATGGAATATACTATATGTTAGGTCATTAATGTTAAAATTATAGAATTGTTAGGAAACATTTACTATTTATTTGTTAATTTGTTTCTTGATGTGCATGATTCTTTTGTCAACATGCATATAGATTGAAAAATAAGATTATGTTTAATATACTTAATTTTATTACTAGATGAAACCATTAAAATTGCATGTTAATAAGTAGATAATGTATAGTATATATTTGTTTGATTATTTTGATCTATGTGTTGAATTATTTGAATTATTGATGCATGCATGAGTCATTAAGATAAATTTCAATGTATAGGATCGGCGCGCAGGACTTAAACATTGATATCCATTGATATCCATTATTTTCATCAAGTCAAGGTCAAGGTGGGGAATGTTACCGTTTATCTTTATTATACATTGTGTTCGATATTTTATGTGATTATGACAGACATGAAAGGAAGGGTCGAAATTGGATCCTTGGATCGAAATTGGATCCTAAATGAAAATCGGTCGAAATCTATCCACAGATTCTCTGGAGTTTGGTTGATAGCATGGTGTGCCTCATTAAACGAGTTCGGCTACGATGTTCATAGTTGGTTCTTTTGTCCATTTTACCTTATCTTCAATGTTATAGTCTTTAGGTTATTAGCTTACTATAGTTTGCTTAGATTTGGAAACAACTAACTTATCCTCTTTTACTAGTATTTGCTTTTAAATTATGAAGCATGCATAGTGCTAGGTAGATTAGTTTTTTTTTTTTTGCCCTTAATTCACTAATGCAGCATATAGTTTATGACACAAATATAAGAGGCACATGCATACTTTAACATGTTGACTTTGAATCCTACTTACTCCATGGTCTCAAAAGGTGCATAAATATAAGGTCCAACAAGGTCGATGTCAAACTAGAATTATGCCTAAAATAAAAACCGGCTCATTTAAAAGTGTTTTATTTTAATATAAAACCTAGGATTTAGTCCTAGTTGACTTAGACACGAATCTCTTTGTGAATATAACGTTACAAAAATACAAAATACCCTCACCCCACACAAGTTGTCGCAGTCACAGTCGCACACAAGTTGTCGCACTGCCACGGCGGACGCCAAACAACATATTCCATTACAACTTTGTGAAACCCTTTTCGATCCCGGCTAATAAATAGCGTCACTGTACACCCTCACGTTCTCCCACGAACCTTCTCTTTCCTACTCTCTCTCTCTCACAAAACACACACACACGGAAGTTAACGACTCCGGCAGCGGAAGCGTTAGGTTAGATATTTTCATGATAACAAGTTTGATTTTCTACTTTTTTTTTCTTCAATTTTCGCTCGTGTTAAAGTAATCTATTTGTATTGATTTCTACATTTTTTCTTCTGTGTGCCACGTACTTTCCTCGAATTTTTAGTTCGCGAGATTCGTTTTCTCCCCTGGTCGTTTGTTGGGGGCGCGGTTGTGCATAGGTGGATAATCTTTGTTTCATTCTGGAAATACATGTAATGCTTCTACTAGATTATTCGGTTAAAGTGGATGGGTCGAGTTGAAAGTAACAACTTTGGACCGTTAAACTAGAGATAAGGGTATAAGGAAATGCATTCAAGAGAGAATTCTCCAAGCTTAGGGCAGATTGTCGCATTCGAACGAATTTTGTCCTCAGTTTTTGTTGGTTGTAAATGGTTGCTCTACTGGATTCCTCATACAAATGCTTAAGTATTCTTAATTGGGTGCATTTAATGTTGGTAATATTAGATTCATAGATAATAGTTGGACCTCTGAGTTACCGATTACAGGTCCTTCATAGATTGTAAATAAATGGGACAAAGCTCTTGGTTAGAAATTATTACTATTTCTTCTCTTATATGATTATTAACTAGTGACTACTCTGCCATATCTGGTCTATTGAATTGCAACGGCCGGGGATGTCAATTCCTCTTACTATATACACGGTTTTGGGGGCAATGCTGAATAGCATGACTAACGACAGTTAATTCCACCAAGGATTGATTGAGTTTGTTCCAATATAATAAATGTGACATGACTCAGAAAGGAAAGTCTATACATTTTAGCCAAAACTAATTAGTTTTGTCATAATTGGAATCTCATTTGAATTCATTACTTGTTGTCTTGTCCTTCATTTGTAGCCGAGAAAAGTGTTCTCGATTGTTATGGGGAATATGTGGTTAGGATTTGAAGCATTACTTTTGAATCTTGAGGTTTTCTATTTTGGGCCTGTTACTATGTTGATGATCTTTATGTTGATTATCTGCTTTGTAAGATTTACAAGATCAATGGGTACATGTGCAGTAATTTGCACTTTCTAAAGATGCCAGTTGAGTGTAAAGTATCTAGCTTTCTCAAGCCATACTATCACCAGAAATGATATTCTTCATTACGGTCATATTTTTTCATAGTTAGTTATTTAGGCCTCTCTCTATTTATTGCACTTATTGATGAATTGTTATGGTAATAAATCCCGTCAAAATATCATGTTTCTTTTTCTAGTAAATCTATAATAGAAGATTATCAGGTAATGGAGAATGGACCTCCAACAATTGGATTTGAAGTTGGGACAGTTGATGTCAAGCAGCTGCTTGTAGAACCACACGCTGCAGAGGTCTCAGTGGATAGTATCATGTGTTTTAATGAAAAGATGTCAGATAAAGCTATGGACATCTCAGAGGTTTCCCATGGTTTTGGTATACCCTGGAATCAAGAAGTGTTAACTTCTCTCCTTAAAAGACTAAAAACGAGGAACTATTTTTTCAATATGGTGTATGGTTGTTAGTAGTATGAAGTATTTGTCACAATTTATCCAATTTTGTAAATCAAAATACTTGCCTTTTCCCAAATATTCAAAAGATACGTCATTAGCTGCTCTGTGAAATGTGATTGCCCACATACCAGACCTTGCTTTGATACCTCACTTTTTAGAGCATATTCTCTAATTCTTTAACATGTGCTACTTCTTTTTTTAATCTTGCAATTGCTCATAATTTGTTATCCATGCAGGTGTGACAAGTACTGCTGTTGCTCATGAAGGGGGAGATATTCTAAATAGAGATGTATGCTATTATGAAGTATTATTTTTAATTTTTGGTTGATTGTTATGGATGTGTGGTTTTATAAATTTTCTTTTTCAAAAAGAAAAATTATCAAGATGGTATCTGTTTCAGAATTGGATAGTTGAGAGTTATGGAGAAAATCAGTTTCTTGGAAAATTTCGACACTTCAACAAATAATTTATCTTACATTTGTTTTAATGTAGACCTACTTTTCTATAAAAGCTACATCGAAATATTTTTTTTATCAGAACTTTGTTCTACTACCTGCAAGGTTAATGTCCAACGTTTTATTAACTACATTATATTTTTTTTTCCATTGACTAAGAAACTGATGTGTTGGTTTCTCAATATAAATTTCTTCTGAAATTTTGAAATTGATTGATGGTCTGATGTTGAAATTTTTCATGTTAAGAATAGAATGATTGTTAATTCACATTTTTTTTGTTCTCGTTGAACTTTGTGGCCTCTCGGACATGTCATATTTACATTGCTGGGGAGCCAGTGTTTGTTAATACATGGATAAAATTGTTAATTTATTTGTTTCTTCATTTTTTAGTTGATGTCTCTGTGCAATGTCTTTTCATTGTCTTACAAAGAAATTGTAATTTCATTTTTCACTGATGGTTATGTGTAGGTACTAGATTCATTGCACACTGAAGACGACAGTGGATATTTTAGATTGCAAAATGATTTCTGTAGCATGGGAGAAGAGTATCTTCTAGGTGAGCATCTTGTGCTTAGTTGTCTAATTAGATTTTCCAGACACCCAATAGCTCAAATTACTAACCCCCTTCCCTGCACCCAAAACCAATACAAAAAAAAAAAGAAAATTGTTGTATTGAGTTTGCAGGCGTTGGATTTGCTGAAAGCATTACAGATCTGGAATATGTTTCAAGCAGCTGTTTGCAGACTTCAGTTTCAGGCGGTCCAGATCTTACTTGTGCTGGTATTGACTCTCCGTGGAAAGCAGACCTATTTAGAATAATGGAAGTGCCAGAATGCCAAAATGAAGTAGTTAGTCTCAAGAGTTCTGAGTTTGGTGAAACTCCTAGTCCTCATCATGATTCCAAAAAGTTGGATGAGAATAAGCCTTTGAAATCACCTGATGGCAATATTGTCAAGGTCCATCATATTACAAGCTGTTCTTTTGATGATACTTCTGATGAGAATGTAGCAAGCTTTTCCCAACCGGTGGAGATGTTGAGTCCAAAGAATGAGAAAAATGACGAATTTAGGCAGACATGTCAAAATGGTGAAAGCCAATCTGATTCTCTTCCTACGCTAAAGAGATCACGGAAGCCCACAAAGAGGTACATTGAAGAAGTACAAGACCCTATTTTAAAAAATCCCAAAAGAAGGCGAGAGGTTCCTTCTTCTTCTTCTTCTTCTTCTTCTTCTTCTTCTTTTTCGATGACCGTCAGAGATAAGTCTGTAACAGTTAAAGATACTAAGAAATGCCATGTGGGATCTAAAGCCGTGAAGTTACCTGATGAGGAATCTGCTGTTAAAGCTATTCAAGTGCCCTTTGGCTCTTTAATGCATAAAGAATGTCCAGAGAGTCCTGCATATGATACGGTAAGTTCTTGTGTCAAAATGCCCTCTTGTCTACAAGTTGGTTAAATGTACTCATTAGCTTTGCTTTTTGGTATTGTTCAAAGTTGTTCATAATATGTTAGTCTGGAATTTTTTTTTATAATGTTCAACACAAAATAATGAAGTTGGTACTTGTTAGCAGCAGGTGTGGAGTTCCGATAGGAGACACCAAATGAGTAAGCCAAAAGATAACTGTGTTGCTTCAGAGAATCAAAGGAGAAGAGATGGATGCAGCCCAGTTAATCAAGTGAGAAGGAGTGATATTATCCCAGCAGCAAGTCAGAAAAAGAAGGATGACGATGTTATAACTCATTTGACAAAAAGTGATCAATATACCACAGCTATTCAACTAACTAAAAGGAATGAAAGTGTCGTGGCAGAAAGTCCAAAGAAGAAGGGCAAAGATGTCTCCGGAGCTCCTTCAATGAAAAGTGACCACCATCTCAGAACACCAAGTCAGAGAACAAGAGAAAACACCGCAAGCCCTAAAATGAAGGATGAGCGAATAACAACAATTCGTCGAAGGAAAAGGGGCGACTCTCCCCCTGAAGAAGCTAGTGGTCGGAGGAAGCATCATAGGTTGTGGACTATTACAGAAGTTAGAAAGTTAATTGATGGTGTCTCTGACTACGGTGTTGGGAGATGGAGTCGGATAAAAAAGGTTTTCTTTTCTGCTTCTGCCCATCGTACCTCTGTGGATCTCAAGGTAAAGCCAAGCAAGCCCTCTTCTATTTTGTAGATGTATTGCCATTATCAGTACCTGCATGTAATTTTTGTTGCTGGGTTTAATTCAGGACAAATGGCGAAACCTTTTGAAAGCAAGCAGTTTGCAGGGACAACACAGTCAGCAGGTTTGATTTCTCTCAGTTACTTGTTTTTGTATTATTATTTCGTTCAAGCATATTGATATCCGAATTGATATGCATAGGGAGAGAAGAAACGCAGCGTGGCGTGGCGGCCGCTGCCAAAGTCGATCTTGCGACGTGTGTGTGAACTATCAACCATGCATCCTTACCCCAAGGAGGAGAAAGGGGAGATTAATGAACATATTCGCCATGTTTCTCCAGATAGAGGTACGGATATTACATTGAATGACTACAGAAGAATCTTACGAAGTATTAACGGCAATTGATTCTTCCGTTGTGTAGTATTGTAGTATGGTAGGATTAGGTAGCTAGACAATGCCCTGAGATTTAAACAGTCTGGGCGTTGTGAGCTATGGAATTAAATACCTCCTCAATCTTAACTGCTCCAACCAGAATTAGGACAACATTTGTTAATTTCTTGGAGATTGTCTCTCTCACTACTAATTGTTTACTATGTTTTAGTCTGGTGGTGCACGCCGCCGACAAGCATCCTCCAATGTTTGCCAATTATCCAGAAAATTCAAACATAACACCATTTCTTGTCTTGAAACAGTAAACCTCTACTTATATTACATAATAATTACTTTTATGCATGAGTCGGATCACTCAACTGCTATTATTGTCCACTTAATAATTAAAGAGCCCGTTGGTGTAATGCCCATTTGCGTAAAGTCAAAAATATTTCTACTCAATTCTTATATTTAATTATATAATATACCCAAATAGACTAAAATACCCATACTTTTTCAATAAAGTCAATCTATTTTGGAAAAAAAATAACTATCTTGAAAATATCATTGTCCGATCGAATAGTCCGATCACGGTCCGATCGGAGGGTCCGATCGGGTACTGTCCGATCACGGTCGGACACGTCCCGATCACGATCGGACACGGTCCGATCACGGTCGGGCACGGTCCGATCGATTGGGCACTGCCCGATCCTGGACCTGACACTTTTTAGGTGAGAAAAGTGAAAAAGTGGGAGTATTTTAGACATTTTGGAAATATAGTAGATAGTTTTTAAGGAGTTGGGTATTTGATATAGGGTAGGTGGGTAGATTTGTATAATTCCACATAATTAAATGTGGAAATACCCACTGTTAGCCGAAACGAAAAAAAAAACACAAATGTAGCCTGAAACTTAAACAAAACACAAAAGTAGTCATTTTGTCTTTATCCGGCGGAGGGCCGATGGGAGGGCCGATGGGGGGAGTCCATCGGACCTCCATCGGCGGAGGACCGATGGGAGGGCCGATGGGGGGCCGATGGGGGGAGTCCATCGGCCCTCCATCCGATGGGGGCCCGATGAACTCCCCCCTTCGAGTGTCTAAGGAGGGCTGATGGAGGGCATAAGGAGGGCCTAAGGAGGGTCTAATGCCTTATGCCCTCCTTAGGCCCTCCATTAGGGGTCCTCCATTAGGCCCTCCTTAGGCCCTCCATTAGGGGCCATCCATTAGGCCCTCCTTATGCCCTCCTTAGGCTCTCCATCGGCCATCCATTAGGCCCTCCATCGGTCCTCCATCGGCCCTCCATTAGACCCTCCTTAGGCCCTCGAATGGGGGAGTTCATCGGCCCCCCATCGGCCCCCCTTTTTTTTTTTTTTTTTTTTTTTTCAAGGCTGATGGAGGGCCTATGAACTCCATCGGCCCTGCGCCGTATAAAGATAAAATGACTATATTTGTATTTTATTTTAATGTTGGACTATAAATGTATATCTATTTCTACTGTTTGACTACGTTAAAAATGCCTCTAATTAAATCCTGGTTTTAAACGAACCAATCTCTAAGGTTGGGTTTTTCACCGCAAGACCAAATAAGCAATTTATGGACTTTAAATCATGAGATTGTTCTCCACCAACTAAGATACTTGCAAGGACTTGTATTCCAATATTTGTTTGTCTTGAAATATACTCCCTCGGTCCAAATAAATATGGCTTGTTTGATTTCGATATGGAAATTAAAAAAATTGTTTGTTGTGTATAAAATAGTAGAAAGTTACAAGGTTCATTAAATCATGTTAGAATGTTATTTTATGTTGGGAAGTAAATAAATCCAATTTTAATGAAATAATTTAAAATGAGAAACAAATCATGTTTATTGAAACAAAGGAAATATATATATATATATATATATATATATATTTATTTATTTATTTATTTTACGAATTTGTGAGAAATATATTTTATTTTGAAATAGAATCCGAGGAGAATTTGTCTCGAAATTGAAAATGAAGTTTGCAGAATTGCAGAAGATCGTGGAAGGCAGTCCCACGAAATAAAGTATTCGAAAATTATTTAGTTGGGAGAAATTAAAATTGGAGAGGTAGCAGTAGGGGTGTAACGGTTTGGCGGTTTGGGTTCTTATACATTTTAGGAATCGAACCAAACACATAGAAATGGTTCGGTTCGGTTCGATGTGTTTTTAAATATCGGAATCGAATTGAACCGAACCGATTATAAATGGTTTGGTTCAGTTCGATTTATCGGTTCACCTTTTTATTTTTTATTTATTTTTTAAATCTTAAATAATGCAAGAATAATAGTTTATAGGATGTCACTCGTTCCAAACTCATAAGTATAGAGTTGTTACTCATTTCTCTTTCTTTGTATAGATTAGAATTGATATTAACTTAAATCTAATATCTAAATTCAATAACATTCTCATATAATAAAGACAAATATTAAATAAAAATATAAAAAATAAGATATTGATTTGATTCGGTTTGAACCATTCAAAAATTCTTGAAACCGCGAATCGAATCGAATATAAACGGTTCCTAAAAATATAAACCGAATAAAACCGCAAAGCCGAACCGAACCACATTTTTCTGTTTGATTCGATTCGATTTGATCGATTTCGTAGTTCGGAACGGAAACACTTACACTCCTAGATAACAGATCCAATTGCCAGCTAATAAACAATTTATACACTACAAAAACTGAAGAATACACGTGACATTTAATTATTCAGTAGTCGTATCAAATCAAATCATTGACTCCCATTCCAGTGTACTCCCATTTCAATCATCAAGCCCCTGATATTTATATTTATATTATTTTACTAAAAAAGAAAGTGAATAATTGGAGATAATGCAGAATTGAAGGGGACGGAGTACTTCTCTACCAATTCGGATCTTCTGGCCCAAAATTGATGTCTCACTCGGTGGCCCACCAATCACGCCATGTTACGCGTGCATTGGTGGACCATGTTAGCAATAAAAAAATATTTTAATTTTAAAAAGGTGGCCAACCAATACACGCGTGGCGGGGCGTGATTGGTGGCCCACCGAATGAGCCACCATTTTTGGGTCAGATGATCTTCTGGCCTTCTCTACTCGCACTCATTCAAAGAAATTACAGCATCACTAATTGATCTAATCCAGTCAATTTGTAATTTCAACTCTACTTACTGAAATAAAGTCATTAAGTTTAATAAGCATAAAAAGGAAAAAAAAACAAGTTTAATCAAGTTAAACTTGGCATACCTGCTTCAGAAACTATGCATCGAGCATAAATAGGTCCATTGTACTTTCAGAATGGGGTAATGGGTGTGGGCGGAGATGAGAGAAGCACATCAGTGTTTTGAGGTGGTCCTATTAATTAATGAGCAATCACATCAACTTTTTACCCTTTCTTCCAATCAAATTCAGATTTTTCCTTAATTAAGAAATTCGTTGGTAAGCTTGATTACGGTGATGGGAATACAAAGGAGAGATAGCATTAGGCAAAGCATGTTTTGGTTATCCTCGACAAGTAGCCGCAATACAAAACAGTAGCACATTCAGTCCACACAAGAAGCAAGATGAATGAAGTTTGAAATATTTGGTTTATCGGCATCTGTGCTGTATCGGTTTTCCAAATGTAGGCATTAGGGGATGAATCAGTTGGCTGCCTCACGAACCCAAGAACATGATTCTCTTTTAATGACATGTTTGCAGCCATTAAGGAAACAAACTTATTTTTAACAGATTCAGGAACGCATTAGTAGTTACTACCCTAAAACTAGGTTCATGCATGATGTGGTTTTTTAATCCCAAGATGCTTTTTTCGGTTCATGCATAGATTTGTTTCCTGCAATGCAAGTATGGTGGCTTGGTCAGAAAGGAGAGATTATTAAAAAGATTCGCAATCTTTGTCACATATCTTGACACTTAAAAAAACTATGAACTGCAACTGCACAGTACGGCCAGTACTCTCCTGCACAAACCAAGATTGCAGCTTAATTATTAAAAATAACTAGATTTCCACGATTGCCAAGAAATACCGGTATGAATGACCAAGTAGAAAAATATGGAAAAAACTTGTCAAACGCAGCAATGTATAGTTGGCCGACAATCAATTTCAACTGAATTGCATATTATCCAATTTAAATCATCTTTAAACCATATGTTTAGAAACACCTATTCTCCAATTCTTTACGGTTGCAAAGTCAAAGGAGTTGAAAATAGGCATTTCCATCCCTCTCCAAATATGGAGAGAGAAAGACAAGGAAAGAGAGATCCATTAGTTTTTTCTTTACAATATCTCAAGTAATGTGATGAGAATTATAAGTGGATATTACGCTCTGCCCAAGAAGCTTATCTCTCCTCTCCCCCATCCCTATTCATATCTTATCTAGTCTTTGTTCAACCGTGGGCTCTACCTTTTACAACTTCGAAAGATTACACACACGCACAAGTGCACAAGTGAGATAGGAGTTATCAGGTTCTTAATATTAATCTAAATGATGAAGTGATGTTCGTACAATTTCGTATGGAGAAGCAATACTAAATATGAAAGAGAAAGGTACAGCAGACCAACCTGCTCTTTTAAAATCCCAGTCATACTTAGCTGCACTGCACACACATCTCAAACATTCAATGCTCCCAAATGTTGGATCTTTCCCATCCTTATATATATAAACCTCACTCACCTTCAAACATACTCACTCCCCACAAAAACATACTCCCTCTCTCTCTCTCTCTCTCTCTCTCTCTCTCTCTCTCTCTTGTGCACACATACAAGTACAAACTCACAACAAGAGACACAACATGAACATCATGAAAGGGAAGTTCTTGAAAGCATGGATGAATAAGTGGCGAAGAATGGGGAGAAGAGTGATACCTTCCTCTGCCTGTGATGCATGCTGCGCGTGGTCCCTGTGGCCGCTGCTGCAAGAGGAGAAGATCGTACCTAACGACGTGCCAAAGGGTCACTTGGTAGTGTATGTAGGAGAGTACCACAAGAGGTTTGTGATCAAAGTTACCTTACTCAAGCATCCACTCTTTCAAGCATTGCTGGATCAAGCTCAAGAAGTCTACGACTTCACTGCTGATTCAAGACTTCGCATCCCCTGCA
Organism: Lavandula angustifolia; assembly: GCA_028984105.1. Lineage (NCBI taxonomy): Eukaryota > Viridiplantae > Streptophyta > Magnoliopsida > Lamiales > Lamiaceae > Lavandula > Lavandula angustifolia. The sequence continues at coordinate 17,846,625 of CM054824.1, forward strand.
ACGAAAGCATGTTCCTCAGCGTGGTCCAATGCGCCAAACCTCCACCAGATCGAAGACTCCCAATCTGCCTATGACCATATCATTCCTAGCTGCTGTTTAACTCCCAATTTAGGATGACAACCTGCCTTTTTTCCTCAATGTATATTCATTTTTATCATGTACTGAATCATATCACAGTGTAATTTGTCCAATCAGTTCAGTAGAGGGATTGAAAATAGTAGGTGTGGAGTTACCTCCCTCGAGTTCTATTGGTGGTATCTACTGGAGAGTTGGCTCAACTTCAGCTTGCAGGTTTCTCTCATGGAAGGTATCAAGTGGTCAGCAATCTTCCTGCAGGTATAGGCTTGTTTAGCTCAGCAGCTTAACAATTTTTTAATTAATAAGTCTGACTTGTGTCAAGATGTCTATGTGAATTGTCAAGATTAAGCAGTCTGTAGAATCCTTACTGAAAAAGCAATCAATTTTGAGAATATAGCAGTTAGCCTGGAGGAACCAAATGATAAATCACACCCAATAGTCCAAGCAGTAAACAAACCAGAAAGATGAGCACAAATGTAAAAAAAAGCAGGGATATTGCTGACATCAGCATCTTTGAAGAAGGCCACATAACTAAGTTAACATGACAAAGACAAATACAATCATCTCAGAAATAGTTCTTACGGCATCATCATATGTAAGCAACTCGGAATTCCATTAGAGGTTACAATTCAATTTACAATACTTGTGAAATTATAATTTAATTATATATATATTTTTTTAAAAATGGCGAATGTCGATTAACAAGTGATGATTGAACTGGCTCCATTAGACATGGAATTTTTAGTAAGCTACCACGATATCTTCTTTCCCCTGTTTTTCTTTTCTCTCTTCCAAAAAAACAAAAAACAAAAACGGACTACTATCATCTTCTTCCTTCTATCATCCTCCACCACCACTATTAATATTGATCAACAAATCCAATTCAAGAACGATGATTAATACTAGATTCAAGATCAATAACTAATATTCTTTTTGGTGCAATTAAAGAACGCTGATAAACACTTGATTCAAGAACAATAACTAATTTTATAACTAAATTAGAAGACCCAAGAAAGAAACCCCAAACACAAAAGTTAAGACTCAGGGAAGGTGAACTTCAACGTAGAAAATTAAGGCTCATGAAATTAGGGTTTACAAAATTATCTTGATTTGAAGGGATGGAGTTGCTGAGACGATGACGGGGCGCCGGCATTGGTTAGGGGGCGATTGACAGAAAACTTCAACGTGAGAGAGACGACAACTGGTTCGGAAAGAGAGAGAAAGATAAAGAAGAGAAGAGAACAATGATGATGAGACATGAATTTTCTGCCGCGTTTCCAAGTTAAGAGAGACAGAAGGAAAAGGAAGAAGATCCATATACGGCTCGATATTTCCTTTTTAAAAAAGAGAAGAAAAGAGAAAAGGAAGAAGATCCAATGATCCATATATAACTCAAATATTTCCTTTTAAAAAAGTCAAAATCCAACGTCTCTATTGACCGGATTTTTCATATCACAGTAATATCCCCATGCACAGAAACATAACTCCTCCAATAAACCAATATTCCTATACAAAGCCATAGATAAATTAAAATTTACTAATCACTTCACGAAATATTTGTTATTAAAAAATTAGGTGTGAAGAAATGTAGCGACAATAAAATCAAATGTTAGTATAAATACTATAACAACATAACAAACAAGAATAGCGAAAATAACGAAATGCAAACCGAGGCAAGAGTTAAACTCTTTCTCCGCAAGACGATAATGCTCCGCTACTCGGTGCAAGCGGTCTATAGCATTCGTCTCCAAAATACAACGGTTTTTCAATTACGAGTAGTTGCACTACTTCTCGTAATTCCGGCGAACTACTTGATATCTCGGGACTAAGGAGATACTAATTAATTTATATGTATGGAGTGAAACAATAGGGATAAAGGAAAGAGTTAATGTTTTTCTGATTATATATTTTCTTTACTACAAATCGTCCTATTTATAGATTTGAAGCACTCATTCATAAAAGACACAACTCTTCGTAATGGACACAACTCTTCACAATAAGATGAATTGTGAATGGTTGCATTTGTTCAACTTCCAAGTACCTCTTGGCATGAACCAACATATCCCTTCATGAATCAACACATTCGTTCATCATTTTATTTATGAAACAATATGTCCATTCCACGAAGTAACGTGTCCATTTATCTAGGAACCAACGCATCATTTCAATTATTTATATATTAATTAATTTAATAATCTAATTTCCAATTAAAAATTCTAACAATCCCCCACATGGAAGTTAGATTATTAAATGCAAAGGCAAATGCAAAATGTTATGCAAACCAAAGTCCCAATGACATATTATTGCATCAGGATAGGTAGTTTTTTGCTTTGAACCTTCCTTAGTATAATGTTATCGGATTTACTCGCTGCTCGGTGAACGCGATATCTTGAACCGGTCAGCTTTTGTGTAAACCAAGACAATAACATATACACAATAATAGATACAATATCTTTCGTTCTCACGTTGTGTCCATTTTGGCCTTGGACCATATCTTGGATTCATAAGTGTTTTTCTATTTGAAGCGGCCACACTTCTCACTTATATAGGTGATCTCCTATAAAGAGTATCATGTCATACTCCACCAATAATGCTATAAGAATCATTAAAAGCTTATATGCTTACCCTTTACCACAAACTACAGGTTTGCACTTGGGGCAGCTTCGAGAATGGATTGTATGTTGTGTTTCCAAGTGCACAATTGAACATTCTTAACTTAGTTGTCTCTTTGAACCATGTTCATGGGATCCCCAATCATCATGGTAGAGTTACCATTAAGAGCGTTCTTTTAGTGTGGATTTTAATCCCATTCCCCTTACTGCATTGTACAATTGATCACGGTTAATACCTTTAGTAAACGGATCCGCAATATTGTCTTTTGACTTCACATAGTCAATACATATTATTCGACTAGTGATCAATTGTCGAACAGTATTGTGTCTTCGACGAATATGTCGAGACTTACCATTATACATACTACTTTGTGCTCTCCCTATCGCAGACATACTATCACAATGTATCAAGATGGGAGGCACGAGTTTTTCCTAACAAAGAATATCCCCAAAGAAGTTTCTGTAGCCATTCGGCTTCTTCGTCAGTTTTGTCTAGAACAATGAACTCCGATTCCATTGTAGACCGAGCTATACATGTTTGTTTAGAGGATTTCCATGAAACTGCTCCTCCACCTATGGTAAACACAAAACCACTTGTGGACTTGAAAGGATTCAGAAACGACCATACGCTCGGCGAGGATATCATGTTTGATCAATTGAATCTCTTGCGCTTGTTCGACAACGGTTTTGGTATCCACCATCTTGTAGTCTAAGAATCATCCAACAACGAACTTCTTTAGACCGGCATCTTCGGTCTTGTATTTTATCTCCAAAGAGTCCCACAGTTCTTTCGACGTCTTTGCAGTCGAGTAGACACTATAGAGAGTGTCGTCAAATCCATTTAGGATATAGTTCTGACATATGTAGTCGCTATGATGCCATGCATCAGACGCTATGCGTTTTTGCTCATCGGTTTCATTTTCCCCCACAATTGGAGGTGTCTCTTTCAAGAATCGAGACAAATTCAAGTAGTTAAATAAAACAACATTTTAGATTGCCAACGCTTAAATTCAGAACCTGAGAATTTTGCTGGCTTTTCCGCATGAACAGGAGCGCTTGGAATTTGGTTGTTTATTGTCGTTGTAAAGTTCGGCGGCACGTCACTACTCCTTGTCATTACTTGGACAAGGGGATCGGGTACATCACTGCTACTTGTCATCATTTCTTCAACACAATTATCGTCTTGCGATTGTTATTAAAAAATTAGGTGTGAAGAAATGTAGCGACAATAAAATCAAATGTTAGTATAAATACTATAACAACATAACAAACAACATATGAAAAATTGAATAGCGAAAATAACGAAATGCAAACCGAGGCAAGAGTTAGACTCTTTCTCCGCAAGACGATAATGCTCCGCTACCCAGTACAAGCGGTCTATAGCACTCGTCTCCAAGATACAACGGTTTCTCAATTACGAGTAGTTGCAATACTTCTCGTAATTTCGGCGAACTACTTGATATCTCGGGACTAAGGAGATACTAATTAATTTATATGTATGGAGTGAAACAATAGGGATAAAGGAAAGAAGAAGGAATCATATTTTTCGGATTGTTTTTCCTTTACTACAAATCCTCCTATTTATAGATTTGAAGCACCCATTCATAAAAGACGCAACTCTTCACAAACACATATGAAGCAAAAGACACAACTCTTCGTAATGGACACAACTCTTCGTATTGGACACAACTTTTCACAATAAGATGAATTGTGAATGGTTGCATTTGTTCAACTTCCAAGTACCTCTTGACATGAACCAACATATCCCTTCATGAATCAACACATTCATTCATCATTTAATTTATGAAACAATGTGTCCATTCCATGAAGTAACGTGTTCATTCATCTAGGAACCAACGCATCATTTCAATTATTTATATATTAATTAATTTAATAATCTACTTTCCAATTAAAAATTCTAACAATATTTTACTTTGAAACAATAATTAATTAAACGCGTTCTTGTTCTTAGATTTATAATAAAGTTCTTCCCATAATCTCTGTTGATTAAATCTACAATTGTGTATGTATCGTGTATCCTTCATTATTCAACCATTCCGTAAACTACAGAAAACACCAAGACAAAATACTATAGGAAATTAAAATGAACATCTCAAAGGGTGAATGAGGATAATTTCAAAAGATATACGTCTTCATCGTTCCACAATATTAGGTGACTTTTGTACACGTAAAACAAATAATTAAACCTCCCAAACATCTTGGTCTTCTGATATCTTCACTAGACAACAACAACTAAACAGAGAGAAAAAGACCCATACATATTTTTGGCAAATGATTGTTCTTTACTCACTCTTAAAGGCCACTACAAAAATATCAGATTATTCATAGTCGGACTCGGCCAACCGTTCCAAATTATATATAAGTTGCTTAATTTGGAAATTGTCAATCAAAAATCAAATTATCAATCAACCCTAAAAATGGGAGATGGGAAAGAAATAGGGTCTCCGGGAAGCTCCATGCATGGAGTCACCGGCAAAGAACAGTACTACGCCTTCTCGGTATCCGGAGACTAAACAATCCCGACGGATCCGACGGCGAAGTTTGCATTACCGGTTGATTCGGAGCACAAGGCCAAAGTCTTCAAGGTTTATTCCTTCGCAAACCCACACATGAGAACTTTCCACCTCTCGCGGATCTCCTTCTTCACCTGCTTCGTCTCCACCTTCCCGGTGGCGCCGCTCGTCCCCATCATCCGCGACAACCTAAATCTCACCAAGCCCGACGTCGGCAACTCCGGAATTGCCTCCGTTTCCGGCGGCATTTTCTTGAGGCTGGTGATGGGGGCGGCCTGCGATCTGCTGGGGTCCAGATACGCCTGCGCGTTCTTGATCATGATCTCGGCACCCGCCGTGTTCTGCATGTCGTTCGTTTCGTCGGCCGGCGGATATATGGCGGTGAAGTTCATGATCGGATTCTCGTTGGCGACTTTTGTTTCTTGCCAATACTGGATGAGCACCATGTTTAACGGGAAGATTATTGGGCTGGTGAATGGCCCCGCCGCTGGGTGGGGGAATATGGGCGGCGGCGCGACTCAGCTGCTCATGCCGCTTCTTTTCGAGTTGATAAGGAAAGTCGGAGCGACGCCGTTTACTGCTTGGAGAATCGCTTTCTTTATACCGGGGTCTATGCATATTATTATGGGGCTGTTAGGTTTAGGGCAAGATCTTCCTGATGGGAATCTTGAAACACTGCAGAAGAAGGGAGATGTTCATAAAGACAAATTTCCTAAGGTTGTCTTTTTCATCTTTAATTTTAAATATAATTAACTTTGCATTTCTAGATGTACAAATTATATTAATTAATGTCTTTTTTTGCAGGTTGTTCGGTATATGCTGTTACAAATTACAGAACATGGATATTTGTTCTATTATATGGCATGTCACTAGGAGTAGAATTAACGACCGACAACGTCATCGCACAATATTTATTCCATATTTCTATTGAGTATAACTTGATTAATTCTTCGATAAATTTAAGGTAACAAGAATTTCAATTAATTATAATTATATTATTTCCAGATTTGATCTGAATATCCACACGGCCGGCACTATAGCTTCGAAATGGCAAACATAGTATCCCGACCGTTAGGCGGTGTGATGTCCGACGTGGCTGCACGGCTGTTCGGCATGAGGGGTCGGCTATGGAACCTCTGGATCCTCCAAACACTAGCGGGTAGCGGCGTCTTCTGCATTTGCCTCGGCCCAGCCAACTCGCTTTCTCTCTCTATCACATCAATGATTCTCTTCTCCATCGGAGCGCAAGCCGCATGAGGCGCCACTTTCAGCATCATCCCCTTTATCTCGCGGCGGTAGCTCGGTGTTATCTCCGGCCTTACTGGCGCCGGCGGGAACTTCGGGTCCGGGTTGACTCAGTGTCTTTTTTTCACGAGTACGAAGTATTCGACGGCGACGGGGCTGAGCTTGATGGGGATCATGATCGTGGCGTGTACGCTGCCGGTGGCGTTGGTGCATTTCCCGCAGTGGGGGAGCATGTTGTTGCCGCCGAGTGGCACGTGGAGCGAGGAGGAGTATTATGGGAAGGAGTGGAACAAGGAGGAGACTGATAAGGGGCTGCATCAGGGGTCTTTAAAGTTTGCCGAGAATAGCCGCTCTGAGAGGGGCCGCCGCGTGGTTTCGGCGGCGACGCCGCCTGAATTGACGCATCATATTGTATTGTTCATAATATTTATAAATGTATTGTTTATTTAAATGATTATAAAGTCCTTTTCCTTTATAATAAGATCAAATATTCACAATTTCACATGTCATATTTCTGTAATTATTTTTATAATTTAAGCGGGCCGATATTTACGAGTCCATAAGCAATAATATTATTTGGATCCAAATTCATATTTTGTTAAAGCCCACTTGAGTATCTCTATAGAATAGATGAGAAAAAAATGGACCAATAGGAAAATGAGTGTCACACTAGGAATTTATCTTGTGCACACTTTAGGGACGGGGTTGCGGATTTTCTAAGTCACAAAATAAATGGACCACGTTTTGTTGTTGCACGAGAATTACACATTTTTTATGTGTTTCTTTTATTTAACGATGCATACAAACATCATTTTATTAAGATGTTCAAACTCAAACATGAGGGCTGTCTGTTCCACACCAGATCCGCGTTCCCACTCTACAATAATGCAAACCTATCATGGATTTAGATTCGACATTTCAAATACTTAAATTCAAGTAAAATAATTAAATTAACTTTCTCTCATGGGTGGATGAGTTTACAGTGTTTGCCGCCTCTTAAAATGTCATAAGTCAATTTTATTCTTTACTAGAAACAGTCTTGTCCCACTATAGATTGAATTGCCCATTTCACGATGTCGACCATACAAATTTCGAAAAAGTTTTTCCACATGCAAAAAAAAGTAAAATTAAACATTATAAATTACGAAATTAAAATCTAGTGAAAACATTAATTTATAAAGCGACAAATTTTGAAATTACTCGTCACTTTGCAAGACAACATATTCAACAATTAAACGTGTCTGGGCCTGGTTTGAATTGACAAAGTGTGGGCAGATCCACATTGATCGGTGTAAATCTTATTCCTGAAATGGAAAATGAATTTTGAGCATTAACCTACTTTATACTCTAGTGTCGATCTACCATATTGAGCATTGCATAGATCTAAATTAAGAAGCATTATGATCCAAGATACTGAACTAGCAAAGTTATCCATGTTGAGCATGCAAATAACCCCACTATCTGACCTATCTGTTTAATACAAGCCAAGCTATCCTAGGGTGATCAATCTTATGCTATCTTAAGCATGCATCTACACAGACCTGATCAGAAACGCTTAGTTAACCAATTTTAAGCCCGTCAAGATCTCATGGAAGGCAAGGATCGGGTGTTTCACTGTCTTAGCCGAATTTAGAGCTTAGCTACACATATTTAAAGCAAGGAAGCAAGTTAACATGCAAGAGGAAAACATCTTAAATGTAGAAAAACTAAAGCAATAACTTCTAAAACCTTAAATCAGCAGAACTAACTAGTGCAGAATTAAATGAGAGCAATAGAGCAGGAATCAGAAAATATTACTGAGGTAGATCTTTGAAATATAAATGTTTGAGCTTGGCGAGAATGAAAGAACATTAACTTCTTGAACTTGAAAGATGAAGAACATTCAAAGCTAAACTAAACTAGAGAACATTCTTGAATTAGAGAGAGAAACTAAAAACTAGAGAGATGAAGTAGTCTAAAAAGTGATATGTGTGTTATGGGATATCTCCCTATTTACTATTACAATACCAAAATATAGTAAGTTCAAAAGTTGTTGTCTTGTCCAACACATGGGCCTTCCTTGAGTCTCTCCAAAAATTTAATGCAAAAGGGGCGGATTTGACTCTATGGGGTAAAGTTGAAGGGAGACAGTTGACTATTTCAGGAATTTCCTACCCTGCTAAGCGGCTGTGGCAGGAACAAGTATCTTGTTACTTATACTTTTCTATACCAACTCTCTTTTATAGCTTAGTAGCCTCTACCTTAGGAACAACTTTTTCTCCATTTTCTTCAAATTTAATGGGTTGAGCCTCTCAACATCTTCATATAATCCCTTTCTTCGGTCCACTAATGTTGACCCAATTGGAGGAGCCCAAATCTGCCAAGATCCTCAAATTTTGGCCCAAATATACTTAGAGCATCTCCAACAGCCCTTCATTGTAGAGTAAAACTCTACAATAAAGCAATTTTTTTTCTCCAACAAGAAACTGCAAGAAACGGTATTGTAAGGTTGGCCAACTTTGATACTGCAACTCTACCGTGGCACTATTCACACGGTAGAGTTGCTTTTTACATTTTTTTTTAATTTTCTTTAAATTATTGTTATCTTTTACAAATTAGTAAAATATTTAATTAATATCATTTCTATTTTAATTTGTTTTACAAATATTTAAATATATTACATTTATATTTAATTTGTTTTACATTTTATAATAAAATGTAATTTATATTTTAATTTATTTTAAATTTATTAATTTTTGTTATATTGAAATAAAAATATAATAATATAAAAATTAACACAAGTTGTTAAATAATTTAGACAATAATACTAAAATTACACTAGCATAAAAATACGATAGTACTAAAAGTGTTGGATTTGTAATATTATGATATGCAATAGTTTTTCAGATTCAGGAAATTATGATATATAGAATATTCTATTGTAGAGTTAAATGTAGAGTTGACGATTGAAGATGAATTCGGAAAAACTCTACATTCAACTCTACAATAGTGTGGAGGGAACTCTACAATAGAGTTCCCTCTTTGGAGATGCTCTTAATCCACATCCTTGAATGCATGTAGCTTCATATCCGCACCTAGGCAATATTCACCATCTTTTCCGCCTTTTTCCACCCCCTACACGCATAAACACGAAAAAAACACGCATAATATCGGTAATATAAAAGCAATAATTACGTGCTTATCACATTTTAAAGTTCGAATTTAGTTAGAGTTTCTAATTTCATTAGCATATTTTTAGATGATTTCTGTTTCTGTTATTTCTAGATTTATTATTATTAGATATTTTAGTTTTCTATTAGGATTTTAATATCTCTAGATTTATTAAAATTAGATATTTCCTTTTTCTATTAGCATTAGTTTGTTAAGTTCTCACTTGATTTAAATCCTACGTATGTATAAATATATAGAGCTCATTACTCCTAGTTTTTCTGTATGCTTTCATATGATTAACAAAAATCGAAATTGATTTCAAATCTGGTGGATTTCAATGCTCTTTCTGTGACAACACGTTGGTGTTTTCGGTTGTCACGTTTTGGTTATGCATCCTCTCTCCTAAAAAAACCCCCCAAAATACCCAAATCCAAAGATAAAAGAAAACCCATTGCTTTTAACCATAAAGAAAAAAGTGCATGAAAATTAGGACAAGATCGAGGTATATACAAATAAATATCCTACGCCTCTCAATTATACCTCGTGATCATTGACAGCCTAATGCGTACTTGTCTTAAATTTCGTATTTCCGGGTACCCTTTAAAACCTCAAAACTGTTGACCATTATTATTACATATAGGAAAAAAACTCACAAAGTTTATTTTGACCTCCTACTCTCCAGCCTCCTAGACTAGTTATCAGAGTAGTACTACATACACTGCAACCTTGTCCTCGTCTGAATATAATTCTTGGAAATTCGACTTTATGGCAGAGAGAGAAAAGGATATCGATGTGGAGTTCGAAGGGCATAAGAGAAGGAGTTTCTCTTGTAGATCTCTGGGGCAGAAGTGCAGCCAATTGGCGAAGAAGCAGAGAGCCAAGTTTTACATTCTCCGGCGCTGCATTGCCATGCTCGTCTGCTGGGATGAGAGAAATGAGCCTTGAAAACCTTCAACAACAGTCGATATTTTTTCATGTACGTACGTATAAGATTATAGTGTATGTACATATTTGTGGTTCGATTTGCTTCTTGGTTAGACTTAAGTTCATTACTAATACTTGATTAATTAACTACTTTTTGATTTTGTATGTTTCTTTTGATAATATTAGCTTGAATTCCTCATAGGTCAAAGATTCCTATACTAACCACAGCAATATAATCTGGAGATAAGATGCTTTAAAAAAGGATTTTAAAGGTTTGCATTTTGCAAAAGCAAGTCAAATTATCAATGATTCTTATCTTATTCGATTGTGCATTGTATCAAGAAAGTTCAAAGAATTTTTTGCAGTCAATCATGTGATATGCTTATTAATTAAATCTAGGTAAAATTGCCCCACCATAGATAGGTAATATGGTTTTGATCGTACATGTTTTCAATTATTTATCCAGAAAAAAAATTAGCTGTAATATTTAATTAATTAATTTGGTCACTAGTGTTTTTTTTTTTTACTGTAATATGCAGGAAACCCACCTCTGGTATCGTTTTTATTTACTTTTATTTATGGTGGAGTTAAGCATGTGCTGCCCTAAACTCTTAAATAGTTCTGATCTTCAATTATCACATCCACATTTCTTCTCGTGAATATTGTGGTTAGAGATATTCTGGAACAGTTATATATAACATGTGGTGCAAAGGGGTTAACAGTGCAACAATACATACATACACCAAACACGTGTTTAGTTAGCAAAATCTTATTTAGTTACACGTCGGTTTAGATTCAAGGTGAAATTCGAAAGGAAACTAGTTACTCGGTTAGTAATTAATTGGTTAGTTTCTTCTTATGGGTTTGTTTCTACGTATGAAGTCATTGTAGGCGAGTGAAGAAAGTTTGTACCTTATCTAACACGAATTTGCTTATTCAACATTGATTATTGATACTAATCTAAATCAATTAATATTCAGTTTGGAAGAAAATAAGGGAAATTATTAGTTATACATAAACCTGAAAGAAATGAGCTAATTTAAGAAGTGTAAAATAATTAGGTAACTAATCCGGAGCCACAAAGTGAAAGTGAGAGTCAATGTCATTAAGCTGATCCGACCTCCTCGGATTAACAACGTAATGATTAAAGAGCATGAAAACTCTCAAACACGCCAAGTCGCCAACGAATCATGCAACAATTAGTATAGTGTCAAAAGCCTCATTAGTATAATACATCTTGTTAGGTCACATCAATCCAACTCAACCTAAATCATGAACCAAGAAAATTGCTTCAATCATTGAACCCCCTTTAACACATATTTCAAAAAATGTGTTAATATACAAACTTAGCCAAATAAATTAAGTTAAACACAAATATAGTCTATTACTATCTAAAAACACAAATATAGCCATAAAGTATACTTTATGACAGACATAATGATTGAGCGAAAAAGTTGTCATGGGCCGATCTCTATCGGCTCTCAACATGTTTAAAAAAAAAATAATCAATGAATATTTGTGTTGAGGACCAATCTCATGACTTATGCATCGGCTCTCAACATTTTTTATTTTAAATGTAGAGGGCTGATGGTCTTTCATTAACCTTTTTTTTTAGCATGTTGAGGGCCGATAGAGATCGGCTCCTGACAACTTTTTCGCCCAATCACTTTATGGCTATATTTATGTTTTTAGATAATAATAGGCTATATTTGTGTTTAGCTTAGCCTATTTGGCTAAGACTAAAATGCCTTTCAAAATTAATTGGATGCGTGAATCAATAAAGTGCTGTTGATGTGGATTGTTTGACTTTTTAGTAGTTAAATGTGGTCCACAATCTTTACTATTTTAGGATACGTGTCATTTGTGATGAGACGTTCCGATTATGAAACGTATAATTCTATTGGAACGAAAGGAATATTTTATTATATATATAGTATTATATGTGTGTTATTCCTAATGGGACAAAGAGAATATATATATATATATATATATATATATATATATATATATAGGGTATGGATCTAGGGAGATCCATCCCTCATATAAGATATGAGAACCGATCTTGTACGTTGATCGGGTCTAATCTAACGCACAATATTAATCCCTTGTTTCCCAAAAAAAAAAAAAAAAGTAGTGAAAAGGGTATAATTGGTAGAGGGAAATGAGTTTTTTTTGGGGGCAATTGCTAAAAATCCAAACATTTCAAAACCACGGTTCTTTTGAGAGACAAAATATCGGGTGTCTTCTACCAAAAAACCGCCACAATCGAGCCTCCAAATCTCTATTATCCCGCCGCGAATTTCTTCTTTTCTCCAAAAACCACCGTCGAGCACTATCCCTGCCAACCGCGGCCACCTCCCGCAACCTCCCATCTCGAAATCTACAAAAACCCCCGCGCGAGCACTACCCCCAGTACCCGCGACCATTTCGTCGCTCTTCCGCATAATCGATTCGAGTGGAACTGAGGTTTGTTTGACTTATTTATTACTAAAATTATGAGACCCATGTATTATTTGTTCTTCGGATTTGACATGCATTATTTGGGGACTAATTTTTCAGTAGCCTGAAAATTGGTTCTCTTGAATTATGATTTCATGCTGATGTGAAATTTAATTGTGTAGATAATCTCGTTGTGTTTATTTCAAGTAATCGAAAAGTCGAGCTTTGCATTAACCTTGCAACGGTGATAGTATGGACGCATGTATTCGTAAGAATTCATTAGGCTATATTTTGGTATTGTTTGCATAAACTGTACATTGCATTAGCAAGACATTTTTGGGAAATTTCTTCTGTGATATTCAGTTTAGTAATCGCGTATCTATGCATAAAGTTTATACTATGTATGCATATATTAATCCTTTCGTAAGCATAAATAAATGTGCATAAACATAGTTAGTCATGTGCATAAACTTTGTTTGCTTATACTTTGTTTGCATAAAAAAAGTATTACATATGCATAAACTTAGTTATTCATGTGCATAAAATATGTTATGAATGCAGGCTGTTCTACCGGGAAAGGAAAGAGGAAGAGAAATGAAATACCGGAAGAGGATATTCCTTTAAAAGAATTGTTGAAGAAAGGGAAGAGAAAGGCTAAAGATATGAAAGGCAATGAAAGGTCAAAGAAGAAGATGTTTGCAAAATCCAAAGGAAAAAAGATTGTACAAGTTAATGAGCAAGAAGAAACGGTTAAAAGGAAAAAGGCAAAAAAAGTGGAGCAGAGAATGGAAAGAAGCAAAGAGAAAGTTAGGATAAGGGGGGACGAAGTAAAACAACTTATAAGCCGATGTTGTCCTCATTCACTAATGGAGACGACAAGAAAAATGAACGAAGCACAATTGGACATGGTGAGGAAAATGGGTTTCGGTGATATATTGGGAATAGATATAAGTCGATTACCAAACAAATTATGTTTTTGGCTAGTGGATAACTTTGACCCTAAGAGATCAGAAATTGTATTATCGGATGGAAGGAGGATCGAAGTGAATGAGTTGGATGTTTATCGTGTGTTTGGATTTTTTCGTTGTTAGACATATCTATTGTCTCAATACCTGAAGGAGACTAAATGCACAAGCCGTGCAAAGCTTGTAGAGAAATGCAAGTGCGAAATGATCATTCTAGTGTGGGGGAACCGAACGAAAGTTTTCGATTCAGGTATTATTTAATAAGCATAAAATTAAGAGACTATGTGCATAAAATAGTCGAATGGTAAGCATAAATATATATGCAACAATAATACCTAATCAAAGTAGCATAAAATAATCAGACTGTGTGCATAAAATAGAAGAATGGTAAGCATAAATAAATATGACAAAATTGTACTTAATCACAGTAGCATAAAATAAGAAGACTGTGTGCATAAATAGTAGAATGGTAAGCATAAATATATTTGCAAAAGTACTACTTAATAAAGAAGATTCATTTCTTGTAGGAGTTTATCTGATGAGACACATGGAGACCTTCACGGGTGATTTAACGAACTGGGACACGGGATTTCTAAAGAAAGGTGTCAAACAGATAAAGCTTTTGAGGATGCGGTATTGTTTGAGCTTAGTTAATTTTGATGAAAACAAAATGAAGGAGACGGTTGAACTAGAGGCGGTGGGGCATGCAGATGAGAATGAAGTTGATTCAAAAGAATGTGTCAAAGAATTGCTAGATAGTTAGAGTTTTGGTTTGTGCGAAAGTTTCGTCTGGATAATTTGGTTGGATAAACTTAGTAATTCTGATGGTGTTAAGTTTTTTAAGAATTATGTTTTGGAAGCAATGTAATGAAAAATGTCTTTTGAAATATTAAATGTATTCTAATTTAGGGAGTCATAATTGGATCGTATGGCAAACGTATATGCATAAACAATATATAACATCAGCATGAAATAACAATTCGATATGCATGAAATATATAACCTAACATATATTGATAAGCTTGAAGTCATAAAACAAAACATATCATAAGCATGAAACATCAATTGGGCATGCATGATATATAAAAACTTGAACATAACCAGTAGCATGATATATAAAAACTTGAGCATGAACTTGAAAATTGAAGTTGATATGCATAAAATTAATTAACCATAAGCATAACAAATAACCGGTGTGTGCATGAAAAAAATATAACATGAAATAAACCGATAAAGTTAATAGAAATTAGACGAAAATAACGCAAATGGTTCACTAAACAGTTTACTAGTAAGTTCAGCATAAAAACTTATGAGGAATCTTCTACATCCTTAACATTAGGGCAGTTTCTTGAATCATGATGTCCCATCTGGTTGCATTTCCGACACATCCTCTGAGGCTTCAACTTAGCACGCAATGCTGCCTCCTTCCTGGACTGTAGCCTACTGCCCGATCCCTTCGTTTTGACTTGATCTGGTGGCATAACTTCGACATCTTGAGGGATATGTGATCCATAAAAACTTTCAAACGTGTTTTGATTAACCTTACTACTTGAACCGCCTTCATCATCAATTTGATATTTGTTGACCAAATCATCAAAATCAGAAAGTAGTTCGTTCATTCGTGCAGGGTTGGCGAAGAACCAATGAAGCACATTTGAATACTACATCCAACAACTTCTTTGTGGCATCTGCAGTAGAATGACCGACATTCCCAACTTCAAACGACTTATCAAAACGCTTGAAAGACACATTTCTACCCCAACGAGATACGACACAGGAATCTGGAACACAACTGATGTTGGAATTCTTGAACACCTTCAAAATGTGTCTGCACAACAGGCCGTGCATCTCCATCTTCCTACATGTGCAAGAAACCCTAAAATCAACGACATTCAACGTAACGTTGAAAACACCAACTGTATTATCATCAATTTCAAACATCTTCACTCCACCACTGTCGGTTAATTTTTGAATAGAACACACGTTCACAGCCTCAACCCATTCCAACTGCACCTTAGAGAACATTGTGTTTGAATACACTGCAGCCAAACTTCGCTCCAAAGGCAACGTTATCACTAAAATTGGTAAACTACCATCATCCGCTGCGTTTTGTTTGTCCAGTGAGTGTCGTTGAGCACTTATAGCACTCTCAAACAACAAATAGAACATCACCAGATTGGCCTTTGATTTTAAGTAAGTTCGGAAAAAATGATTCTCGCTCTCGGACATGGATGTTGTGCGAAACAATCCAGACATTGGGAAGTCTCGGAAATAAGCAGGAATCCAATAATGGCGTAGGCCAAACATCCCATCAAGCCAATCATGACCAACCAAATCAAAATCCAATAAAACAGATTTCCACTTCGCATCGAACTCATCCGGTTGCAGGTCGCTATTCCACACAATATCATTAAATCTTTTCGTAAAATAAGTATTTTTTCTTAATGACAGCGGAATCTTATCCGGAACTTTAAGCATGATGTGCCACATACAAAAGCGATGACGGGTTTCGGGCATACCATTCTCCATTGCAATCTTCACGGAAGGATCCTGATCGGTTATTATTAACTTCGGACAACCGCCCATGCAAGTCTTGAAACTATTAAGTAACCAAGAATATGAATCCACTGTCTCTGAGGACAACAAACCCGCTGCAAACGTAATACACTTGCCGTGGTTGTCGAGGCCGGTGAAATGAACAAATATCATGCCGTAACTGCATAAAAGATTCTAATTCTTTATTTGCATAAAATATATTCTGTATGAGCATGAATGAAACGAGTTATAAACATAAAATCAGTACATGATATTATTCTGAATAAAATATAAGAATATGTGCATTAATAATACATTAGGTATGCATAAACTATCAATTAGATATGCATAAAATAATACGTAAGTGAAATGAAGAATTAAGATTACGTCAATGCATAGAACAAATTTATGATTTAAATTCTTTTGTTTGTATAAAACAACCCCTAAATGACCATGAATGTTAAGGAGACATGAGCATAAAATCAGAAATCTGAATTTGGAAAAATATACTAACTCCTATAAGATGCATAGAATAAACACGTACCTATTGGTTGAATAAGTTGCATCCATTGATAACGAATCTCCAAAAATCTTGTAATTGCCAATACATATATCATCAGCCCAAAATACACGCTTCAATTTGTCCCCTCTGTCCGTAAAATATTCGTAAAAAATTCAGGATTCCTATCAGGAGCTTCCTTCATTTTATCCAACATCATTTGTGCATCCGCACCCTCAACGCATATACGAAGATCACGGTGAAAATTTTTAAAATCTACTACATCACAACCGATGTTCTGATAACTACCAACCAACTCACTAAACATTCTATATGACCTAATCGGACCAACATTAGAACGCGCACAACTAAGGACGAAATTCTTGTGGACAGAAGTCATTGTTCGATTGTATCTCATGAATTGTTTGTGAGTTGATAATAACAAAGGATGTGTGTGTGCCTCGTGAAATAAATCAACTACAAAACCTTCGGGGTGGGATTTAAATACAACGCGTGCAAAGCAAGATGACCGTTTAGAATTAAACCTTCGCTTTGTTTTCTTCGAATTAATGTTATCAACATCGCAAAGATTTCTCCCCTTCTCTACTGCACACTAAATATCTACGCATAATAGACCCATCAACATGCCGTTTTATCGACCACTTACGTATATCAAAACCGCACAAACCTCCGTAGTCTTTATAGAAATTTTCGGCCTCATCAAGATTAACAAATTTGCGTCCAACATACGGTTTCAATTCATCCGGGCAATCAGGAATATAAATGGATTCATCGGATTCAAGAGACACAATTGATTGACACGGTTCAACCATTCCAGAAACCGAATGCATGAATATGTCATCGTATCGAAGCATAAACTAACAAATAGATATGCATGAACATTTTACGAACGTATGCACGAAATATAATAGTTAATCTACAAGATAAAAATTCAATACTTCATATATACATACATCTCATTCTTCAAAAACACAAACCAGGTATCTCGATTTTTAACCAAATAAAGCAGTAAATATAAACTTCCTTAAATAAAAGCATATTATGTAAAACAATGCCCAAGGAAAATGATTACTATTACTTCAAGTTCTGCATATAATGTAAAAAATCAAAAAAGTACGTAAAAACAATCTTCCAAAATCGGAATTAATCGGGAGAAATAGAGAAGGAAAACGAACATTGATGACTTAAGAAACATAAAAAATCGATACCCACCTTCAATAATCAACTTCCAAGAATTATGTTGGAGTAACAAAAAATTGGTTTGCTCGTTTTTTCCCAAATAACCAAATTTGGATTGTGGTGAAGGAAGAAAGAAAGGTTTGTGGTGAAGGAAGAAAGAAGTGTTGTGGGTAAAAGAAGAGACAATTTTACTATTTTACCCTTAATGAGGGGATTTATTCCTTTTTTCCTTTAATTTTAAATCGTTTTGGAGAAAAAATGAGAGCCTTAGATTGCCGAAATGGAGGCCCGAGATCGGTTCTCGTATCTCATATGAAACTTGGTTCTCATAATATCCATTTCATATATATATATATATATGTGTGTGTGTGTGTGTGTGTGTGAATACTATCAATCAAGAATATATATTGCATTTGAATACTATAGAATACACGCACGCATCTATTATTGTTTTTTGAATACAATATCATATTGCCAAATTTTGTAAGCTTGTGTATACTATGACTACCTATATTAGATAATACAAAATGAGGTGAACAAATGCAATGGGTGAAAAATTAGAAAAGGTAGCCCACGGCAAGAATACTTAAAAAAGCGTGGGCAGGGGGACGATTTCTCCTGCAGCATAATATGCAGTTGCTATTCTATTCTGTTCTCAGCTTCCCCGCTCGTGCGCCCCTTTTTACCTCTCTCTCTCTCATAATAATTGCTGCTTTTGTTGCTCACTTGTGCTGCCCATACAGAGGAGTTTAACTGCTTCCATATATGCATTACATTTACGGTTTACCCTCGTTTTTCCCCCCTCGAGAAGTTGTTACCTTGTCAGGTTCCAAGTTTTGGAGCGGTTAAAAATGAAGGCAGGGGAAAATGTGGAGGTAAATTCCAAACTACGTAAAAGATATTTTTATGGGAGTGGAATTGGGAGGACCATCCATGGTCCAACCATCTCATACAAAAACAATCGATTTGGAACTTTGTAGTGGGGTGAGTGAACATTCATTAACTAATTAGTTACTAGCTACGTACATAATTCTATGCCTACCTATATATTAGTATGAGTTGTGAGTGATTAGGGCGTCTGTTGTTTCATGCTAACAAATAGGAGTTGTTTGGTAAGTAAGAGCGAGAATGGAGGTAATTTGGTGAGGAATAATAAATGTTCAAGGAACAAAGTTAAAAGTGTAACACGGGCAATCCTGACAATTCTGAGAAAAATAGAGTTTGTTATTACAGAAAGGTGGTGTCTTATCCATTTGAAAATTCGAAAATAGTTCTACTTGATTATTATTATTATTACTAGTACTTTACCCATATGTATGAAAATATTTTTATTTTATGAAGATTACTGTTATTTCATTATGTGGTTAATGTTATTTATGAATCTTTATCTTTCACGTTTTAGATGATCAACACTCGTTTACATGATATAATATATGTGCACTTGATAGCATATGTTTCAAAATTTGGGCAATTTTAATTTAGTTGTGGTTGTGTTTAATGTGTTTTGAATATTGTGACCAAATCTAAAAAGACTTTAATCTCATTAATGAGTACATCTTTTCTATAAATTCTCATAGACTTCTTTATAGACAAATTTCTCGTAGATGTTGAGTCAACACTTTCACCATCACTTACCAAAATCTTCAATCCAGCTCGATTTCTAACTCGCTATCCCACCACGTACAACTAACCATGAGTAAACACAGGTTTCTTCAATAACAAACCAACACAGTTTAATGATTGTCCCTGCTTTTATTTATAGTAATTTCATAGGAGACAATAACCCGAAACTATCGTCTTTGAAATTTGAATGACAATCTTGGATCAGATGGTGTGAGTGAAATTCTTGGAATCAAAACTCTATCTCAAGCATTCTGACTAGTGAAAACATTTTCTTCCTACACATGATTGTCGAGTCTTGTAATTATCAATCTAGTGTCACTGACAAACCATTCGCATTATCTATATTTCTGAGAAGCATACTTGGAGTTCATACCTTTAATAATAGCTCATGGCTAGGTATTCCAGAATATTTAAGAGTGTTCAAAAACTCTTGTAGTAGAGAAGTGTTTCCTGAAGATATGTACTTTGCATTTGAACTTAAATATTTCCGGCCTTCTCCTTCTTTTAATGATATTACATATTGATTCAAAGACTCCACTACGTCTAAAGTTGGTGCCAATACAGCTCGCTCTTACATGAAATTTGCATCGCTAACCATATCGTTGCCTTTTGGATAAACATACTCAACAATAGCTACAATAGGATTTTCGAAATATTTAAGCAAAATATCTTCTGAAATCTCAACAATGGATTCTCCATCATTTGCATCTCCTATTGTCCCGTCTCTAATACCAACCATCCACTCTGAAAAATTTGCTAATTAAAATGACTCATCTTCGGAGTTTGTATTTGGTAGTCTCATGTTCCTTGTCAGTTTTAAAACTTTGTAACATTTCCAGAGATAAAATGAATTGATTGTAGCATAGACAATATCATGACTGCTACTTTCAGGATTACGGGTAAAATCTAGCGAAAATAGCCACCCAAAACAACCTACAATTCATTGCCAAAATTATTGCTAAATCTTTAATTTTACTATTGTTAATAATCTATAATTGAGCCCTTTTTGTTGCTCGTTAACTCTTATCTAGTGCATTATCCGTTAACATCATTAACAAGTTAACTATAATTTATAATTAAACATTTTAACATCATTAAGCATAAATGGAAAATTTATTGCACATTATAGCTAACCTTTTTTTAATTTTGTATGCCATTGACATAGTCATACAACCAACAAAAAATACAAAGTAAATGAACAAAAGATTAAGTATGTAAGAAATTCTTGCCAACATATAACACAAAACAACACAAACTAATTAATACTCCCTCCGTCCCGTTTAAAGCGACACACCTTTTTTTCCGGCGAGAATTTAGGAGGTTGTGGTTAGTAGTTAATCTTTGTGGCCCACTTGTTTGTTTTTTTAATTGTTTTGTTGACTTTTGAATTTAAATGGAATACACTTATGAAAGGGTCCCACCAAGCAAAATTGAAATTCTGAAACAAATATGAAAAAGAATAGTAGTAATCCAAGTCTACAAGTAGGAAATTCAAATTTCAGTAGCCCTTATATATAAATTAAGCACTAAACTATCCATATAATCACACTTCCTTAAAACAGAAAAACAAAAAAGTAGAAAGCTGAATACAGAAGGTGAGCCACTAAATAGCATAACATGATAGATAAAAACTTGACAACCGCAGAGCGCAATCAAGTTGTGCAGTTTCTGCTGCAAAACTTGAAGGATGGCCAGCCGGACAGGGGGGAGATGAAAGAAGCAGAATCGAAATGGGGCGTTTCTCGTACCACAATCAGTCGGCTTTGGTCTGCTGCAAAGAAGCAAAAAAATTGAGGTGAGGTAATATTTGTTCAAAGTGCGAAGATAACTCGACCAAGATCCAAAAGAGTCATTATAGACTTAGAATTAATTAAAGGGTTAGAGCTACAAAAAAGAACGACAATTAGAAAGTTAGCAAACAAAATAGATTGTAGTAACAATACAGTCGGGAGGTGGGTGACTAAGGGCTTGATCAAAGCTCACACTAGCGCAATTAGGCCTGACCTAACTGCCCCAAACTAGTTACTTAGACTTAGATTTTCTATGTAGGCTTTAGAGTTTGATAGAGTCTTGAATATTTTGAAATTTAAGAGCATGCATAACACTATACATATAGATGAGAAGTAGTTCTATCTCACAAGGGCATCCCACAGATTTTATCTTAACCCGGGAGAGAAAGAACCACACAGAACCTGTAAGAACAAAGGGTTCATAACCAAAGTAATGTTCATGTGTGTTGTTTGCCGCCCTATATTTGCTGAGTATGCAGTGTGATATTTGATGGAAAAATAGGGATCTTCCCCTTCACATAACAGATTGCAGCACAGAACCAGCAAAAACAGAGCAGTTGGGATATTGGAGACAAAGTCTATACAATCTATCACAAGGGAAGTGATTAAGGCCTACCTGATTAATCAGGTATGGAAAATCAGTGAAGTATGCATGAATTGTAATAATAACATGTATACTTTTGAGGTTCGAACAATAGACTCAATCCAGTAGAGCTCTAAGATCTTGTAACATTAGATTTTTTCTATTTCCTATTGTTTTATTTATTTAGTTTTTATGTTTCAGTTCAGGTTGTAACACTAGACTAAATTCAGATTACTTAAGACTTAGTTTCATATGTCTCAGTTACTACTTAAGACTTAATTCAGTTGCTACATCAGACTCATCTTCATATGTTTCAGAGCCTACTTAAGACTTGTATTATTAGACTAAATTTAGTTGGAACATCCGACATATTTTGAGTCAGAGAACAGTTGCTACTTAAGACTAACTTTCTTACTTGTTATGTACAAATATTATCTGCTATTAGAGCTAAATGGCCAGCCAATGCTAGCAAAGTTATCTTCATTCAGCAAGATAATGCTAAGCCTCATATCAAGGATAGTGATCCTCGATTTTGTGAGGCTGCATCATTGTATAGATTTGAAATTAGATTGACACATCAACCACCAAACTCTCTAGACACTAATGTTTTGGATCTAGGTTTTTTTAGAGCAATTCAAAGCAGTCAGATTGAAACAACTTGCTACAATGTAGATCAGCTGGTAAATGCAGTTATTATTGCCTATGAACAATTGTATCCTATGAGCTTAAACAATGTGTTCTTATTTTTGCAAGGCTGCATGATTGAGATAATGAAGTTTAAGGGGCACAATTGTTACAAGATCCCACATCTTAAAAAGGATAGCCTCGTAAGGCAAGAAAGCCTTCCCATGAACTTGGAAGTGCCAAACAGTTTGGTAGAAGAATGTATAAACTATATGAATGAAAATGGGATGCTAATTGATATAGTTGAGCTAAGGATTAGGTTGGGTTTGATTGTTGATGATTGGACAGAAGAAGGTGTTCTTATCTTTGCAAGGCTGCATGATTGAGATAATGAAGTTTAAGGGGCACAATTGTTACAAGATCCCACATCTTAAAAAGGATAGCCTCATAAGGCAAGAAAGCCTTCCCATGAACTTGGAAGTGCCAAACAGTTTGGTAGAAGAATGTATAAACTATATGAATGAAAATGAGATGCTAATTGATATAGTTGAGCTAAGTAATAGGTTGGGTTTGATTGTTGATGATTGGACAGAAGAAGTTTGAGGACAAAGCTTTGTAATTATATATTTTTTTACTTAAAATGTAATTATATTTTGGTAAGGCATGTAATTATATTTTGCTATCTAATGTAATTATCTTTTGGTAAAGCTATATTTTGCTATCTAATGTTTCATATCTGTTGGTAAGGAATGTCTTTATTATGTCAAGATAAGGCAGCAAACAGAAGAATGGTAACCTAGATTCCAAACCTTAGTGTGTAATATTTTAATTAGTGAGATAGTTAGTTGCTAATTTATTTCCTTTTTCGAAAATGCGTTGTGACGACCCGTTTTTAAATAACAAATTTATCTTTTATAAAGAAAATACCAATAAGCATTTAGGAAAAACATTGCGGGAAATTTACTTATACAAATCCAAATGTAGCTTTAAAATAAGACTTGAGCAGCGGAAATATAAATAAGACAAGATTTTATCCAAAAGTAGAGTACGAAGAAAAATCTTTAAAAATAAAATACGAGTGCGTCATTCGATCCTCCACACGCCTCCGAGCTCAATTTCCTGAAATGATAAGTGAGGGGTGAGTATACATAGTACACTCAATATGGGACATATGCTATGATTATCCAAACTGATATAACCGCGTCCAATGTAAATAATTCGCATCATAAATGACGTTACCACAAAGGCAACCCATGACATCACCACAAAGGCGGAACATGATAAGTTATTGTGCACAACCGTGAGGTTAAAATGAAGGATAATTATAAAGCCAATCCCGGAACATCGTAATGTTAAAATGAAGGATGACTAAATAATAAATCCAAGAACACTCACGAGAGGTTAAAATGAAGGATAACTAGATAGCCAATCCCGGAACATATGAAATGTTAAAATGAAGGATGACCACTAATAAATCCCGGAACCATGTCATAATGAACATCAAATAATACATGTCTGTAATCACATCAATAAGGATAATCATAAATCCACAGCATAAGTAAGAGTCCACACACCTTGATTCCATTGCAAATGACTTGAATAATAATAAGATAATTTAATATCTTAGTCGCCCACACCTAAATATTCAATACAAATACGAATAATGAATAACTATTCATACAAAATAAAATGTATGATAATTCCATAAGCTATATAGTATCCTCTGATCGAAATTTCCTAATTACTATCTTAGATGTCGTGCCGAAAGAGCCCTAAACTCGAATCAGATCCTAACAATATATACGAATAAACTGTGCTTATATGATCGATTTCGACCTACTGTCCTTAATCTATACGTTTGAGGAACTAAACATACTCTAAAAATTCTAAGATTTAAAATATATCTAGGGAACATATGTAGGAACATCATATCAAAATTTCAAGTTATTTGGATAAATGATGACTTCAGAAAATACAGAATACTTTCCCAAAAATCCAAATACGAAAACTGCATTTTCGAACTGAACACCTGAACATTTTCATTAAACTGATTTTGTACGAGTACACTAAAAATACAAAATAAATATTTTGACAAATCCCTACGAGTGTAGAATATTTAGGAAAAAGAATCAAGTCAAAACCATTTGTGAGGAGTGAGATATAAATGTTTTACTAAGCCCTATCCCGAAGGCATGATTTTTCGACAGCATAAAAGTGAAAATTCTTTAAAAATAAAAATAATCGTCCAAAAATTACCAAAATTTGAAGAGAGCTTAAGAACATCATAAAGTTTTTCTCTGTAATTTTTATCTAATTTTTCAACTAACAAATGATCGAGTAATTGGCTTTGGAAATTCGGCAGAAGAAAATAATGGCATGACAAATTCTAGTGTTCATGCAACTTAAATATTTCTTGTTGTATTATATCTATATCTACACAAACTCCTAAGTTCAGACCGAAAAATAGGTCCACTACACAATTATCCGTTTCAATAATCAAAACAAATTATACATTCATTATCTAACGATCCGTTTTCCAAATACAAGATTTAAATATCTATTTCTAACCCAAAAACCATGGTAATAAAATAAATCGTCAAATTTTCTACTAATTTAAATCTCATATGAATATGCATGCTCATGAAAATTTTAGATGCATAATCTACTAAATAAAATAAATTAAATAAATAAAATAAACATTTACCTCAAATGCAATAACAATTTGG
Source organism: Lavandula angustifolia (assembly GCA_028984105.1). Taxonomy (NCBI): domain Eukaryota; kingdom Viridiplantae; phylum Streptophyta; class Magnoliopsida; order Lamiales; family Lamiaceae; genus Lavandula; species Lavandula angustifolia. The sequence goes on from CM054824.1 coordinate 17,872,152, forward strand.
ATACTCCACAAGAGATAATAATCTAAATATTTGAGAGAGTCTTCACAAATGATTTGAGAAATGAAATATGAGATGTGGGTGCTAAGTTTTACTTTTAAACAAAACTCTCCAATATGTTACAAATCAACACATTAAAAAATCAATCAATCACCTTAATAAATTAATACATAATCAATATGTTACAAATCAATACATTAAAAAGAATAATTTTATTTAATGAAAAATCAATCACCTTAATTAATAGTATTTATTTATAATTTATTTAAATGCAAAATAAATCAACATAATGCGCAATTTATTTAATGCAAAATAAATCAACATAATTAGTGCACAATTTCTTTAATGCAAAATAAATCAACATAATAAATAATATTTATGCACAATTTCTTTAATGCAATATAAATCAACATAATTTATGCACAATTTATTTAATGCAAAATAAATCACCTTAATAAATATTTATGCATAATATATATATTCCAAAAAAATGAAAATATGAAATGCATACTCAATATGATACATTTTTTTTAAAATAATAATAATAATAATAATAAAATCACTTTATAATATAACAACTTTTGGACGGGTTGTGACATGCGTCGCTTTAAATGGGTCACCCCGAAAAGGAATACGCATCGCTTTAAATGGGACGAAGGGAGTATGAAACATTATTTAACCATTCAAATATCTATGAATGGTGAGGTATTATTTTAAAACGAAGAAGTTTATGAAAGAAGTTAAACTATTTGAAAGAAAAACAGTTCACCTTAAATATCTTTGAAACCAAATTCTAATCATTTTTCTTGTTTGATGGTGATCTTTCCTTTCTTTGTCGGTAATGTTGATGAAAATGTGTCCATAAGACTTCTTTTAGCTGTTCCATCGTGTTGGGTTATGAGTCAGTAGATGGTATTCAGCTGTTATTGGTTAAAATAGTATTGGGGGAAATCATAGTAGTACTATGGAATTGAAGATCCAAAAACCCAGCTGATATCAGTAGTGTAGTGTTTTGATAGAATTAGATGATGTATAGGCCAGACTGTTTTTATGTATTTATCTTTGTGTCTAAGTCCTGTACGGGGTAAAATGTTGGATTGATCTTCTGTCGAAGTTACCTTCCAAAACCCCACGTCATCAGTGTAATTGCTTGCGTTCTTAAGTCATGAGCTGATATTCGCCTCAGTATAAGACATCTCATCAGCTGACAGACATCAGCAGAAGAACTTTATGCAAGCTCAGAACCTTCGCAGTCATCAGCTGACCATACTCAAGAGAATATCTCTTGTCAGCCGACTCAGACGAAGAAGACAGAGACTGCTTAAAGTCTATCAGTATCCGACGTAAAAATGACTCAACCGCTAAAGTCATTTCGAAAGTCAGCAGAAGACATACGAGGATTAGAGAGAGTCAACTCCGATGTCTGACACAATCTCACCTACCACAAACTTCGACCAATGAGAAGCCGACAACGCTTTATCTGCTCTGACCAACTAAAGCTGCTCTCATGTACAGTGTCCAACAACTCTGCTGCAACAATTCGAATTTATGGCCGTTTTCTTTGGAAGCTTGTGACACGTGGCATCGTCGTCTCCAACGGACATATGCCTAGGTCACAACTATAAATAGAGAAGAAATCTGAGCTTCACGCGCGGGATATCAAGGGAAAACGCTCAAGCTTTCGAACAACTCTAGCGCATTCAAGATCAATCAAGCGAAGAACTTGCCCAATAGAATATCATTAGTTCTTCTCTCTAGAGTTCTTTAGATCCCTCTTCTCTAGCTAAGCTCATTGCCAAATTTATAGCTTAGAAATTCGAAGGAGTTCACTTTTAGTGATTGTTCTTACTGTAAGAACTCCTTTCTAGTTGGAGATTATCCCCTCCCTTTCAAACCTCGGTTTGATTTGTAAAGTCGCTAAGGACTATAACTTAGAAGGGTTTGTCCAAAGTTACGCATTCCTTCTCGAGACTTGCTCAGATAAATCAACAAGAACTCCTGTTCGGCAGGACCGTGGACGTAGGATCTTGCGTATCCGAACCACGTTAAAAATTGCTTGTGTTATTTACTGTTTTATTGCATTGCATACAAACTGTTACGAAATCATATCTTTGCATAAAACGTATTCTCAAAGCGCACTAGCCAAAAATTACTTGATTTGTGAAAATCACGTTTTCAAACTGAGACGAATCTCTGGGCCCCACACTCTTATCCGCACAACGTCTCCGACTGAGTTTCAAGTACTGACAAAAGTCAGTAGGAGAGCTCAGTAGTTGGCACACTTCTGACCCGCGATCGAAGGTTACTATTTAGCACTGTTCATCAGTTGCAACCTACAGCTCAGCTGTCCTTCGCGTTTGAGAAAAAGAAACTGTGATCAGGTGTGTTCACCCCCCCCCTCTACACCTGACTATCGTCTCCGGACCAACACATCGTCACACCACTCATCTTCAACCGGAGAACCTGATAATGTTTGCGTGGGAGTAGTCGTTCTAGAACCATCATTGATTTTGCTAACAACTTCAATTCTCTTATTTGATAGAGTTTCCATCAAAGTAACATCACCAACTTTAGAGGAATTAGATTCCTACAAAATTATGAAAACAATATATGTAACTCAAATGAAACAATTGAACTAATAAAAAAGATCATATCTATCATTGCTTTTAAAATAAGAAATAAAATTTAGAAAATAATGGAAATGATTGCAACCTGACTCTCACTATACGGTGGTACAACATCTATCCTTGTTGTAATTTTAATTGCACTACCATCCACAGAAGATGGCATTCTGGTCAGGCTTTGGTTCAATCTTGAAATAAAACTTTTTGTTCAGCGTTTATGCCTTAATATCCTTCGTTGTTGTATTCGGAGTTGCTTGTAATCAAAATAAACGATTAAATAAACTACCACAATTAAACGCTGACCATGTGAATGTATTACACCATTTTTGAAACCTTATCCAACTCATCAGCTGACTTCTCTATTATTTGAATGTTGTCTTTGTCCCAAAGAAGTAGTGGAACAAACTTAGTCTCATCTTTAACACGTACCTTTAGTTTGTACCCATCTAAAAAGCAATTATTATCTATGTTTGAAACAATACAATTGTCAATAATAAAAATTATTTGGTTTTCTATATTTATACCTCAGAGTTGCCATACAATTGTATACATTGCAATTGGGGCAGTAAAACTGATGCGTATCTATTTTATCCATCTTTTTATTACACTAGAACAGCACCCGTGCTACGCACGAAAAAATAATATTATAACTTCGTTATAAATTAAATTTCTTTAATATATATATATATATATATATATATATATATTAATATTTTATATCATGTATATTATAGTTCAGAATACTAAATTGATATGTAAAAACAATTTAATTTTATGGTTTATATTAACTTTGAGAATCATGCTCATATAATTATTCATAAATTAAGTAGAATACATACACATGATTACATATTACATATATTTTTAAAATATCTTGTTGCTCTACTAAAAAGAATATCACTCATCTTAGCTTATAGACCGTCTAAAAATCGCCTCATTAAATCCTTAACAGTTTTTTTAAATTATTTCAAAGAACTATCTAAGAACAATTTCTACCATGATGTACAAAGAAAGATAATATCTTAGCCAAGAGGTTCAACACATGTTTTAGATATAAAAATACACAAATTTTGCAAATATCTTTTAAAAATATATGCAAGGATATAAAATATTACTTAATAACGAAGTTATAATATTTTCTCAGTTATATATATAGCTATGAACAGTTAGGGTTGTTATCGAACCGAGCCGAGCCGAGCTTTGCAGAGGCTCGGCTCGATTAGTCCCTTATTGCTCGGGCTCGAGTTCGGGCTCGAGCTCGGTACGAGCTTTAAATATGGGTTCGAGCTCGGCTCGATAAAATTTTATGGTGTTCGAGCTCGGTTCGAAAGCTCGATTAAATGTAAGAATAAAATATTTTTTAATTTTTTAATTCAAGTTCGAAAGCTCGAATTCAATACAAAAGCTCGAATCCGGTACCAAAGCTCGAATTCAACTAAATCGGATCGATTTTCGAAATTCAAATTTTGAACTTGCATCGGTTCACCAAAATAAATTAATTTACCGAAACTTCAGTCAAGAGGGATTGACAATGAAAGGAGGGGATAGGGTTTATATAGAAAATATTGTTCTCAACTTCAACTTTTCGATGTGGGATGACAACACATTTTTGAAGTGAGAACAAAAGAAGTGCACAACTCCCACTTATTTTTTTCCACCATCCCACATCGAATATATATAAAAAATGAGAGACAACATAAGCCTATATATAACTATCTACTTCTTCCTTTTTCTGTAAAATTTTTCGTTAATTCATGAGAATTTTTTGTTAATTTAGTTAAAAATTTTACAAAGTTTAAATTGATTGGCCAATTTAAATTTATTTACTTAAAGTTTTATATTTAAATTATATTATGTTTTATTTGAGCCGAGCTTTCGAGCCGAATAGTCTCAGGCTCGAGCTCGGCTTGAATAAATTGTTGAATATCAAATCAAGCTTGAGTTCGAGCTCGAGCTCGAATTTTTCGAATTCGAGCCGAGCCTTATCGAGCTCGAGCCCGAGCTATTCGAATAAAGCTCGGTTCGATAACAGCCCTATGAACAGTTCAAGCATAGATCTACCTTAGACAATAGTTTTTGGGCACAAAAAAAGATAATAATCTATAAACTCTTTATGACAAACATATAAATAGAAAACTCAGTCCAAATATTAGGCATTTGTGCTACACTTTTTTTCCTTCAAATTATTGTAAGAGTTGTTGTGCGTTCTACTATCATGCACTACTTTGAAGTTTTTCACAACATATATCTGACCCTTCTCAAGTTGTGGTTTGAATATGCGAACCATATTTTTTGGTATTGTTGTTTCAATTCTCTCTTCTTGAAACATTTAAATGAGTCAATTTAAAATATAAGTTATTGGAATATTAAAATATTAAACTGCTCAATTAACTGTACCTTTGAATCACGAAAAACATACTCCCTACTTTATATATCTTTTTTGTTGAAAGAAGGTATCTCGTAAGCTCGTACCATATGGAGTTTCATTGCAAATGATTCTTTGAATTCATCCAACTCTTCGATGAGAGACCCAATATTAGACATTTGTGCTGCACTTTTTTTTCCTTCAAATTATTATAAGAGTTGTCAAAATTGTAGTAGAGTTTTTAGTAAATGTTTAATTTATAGATTTGCAGCTTGTGCTTCAAAGAGAAATTAAAGAAAAGTCTTATCATAATCAATAAAATTGATTTCAGTAGCAAATCAATCGAAACTCAATGATATTATCTTATCATAATCAAGGAAGGTGAAAAATTCAAGGAAAATAATTGATAAGAGATATTGGTATTTTATGGAAGGTGAAAAAGTCAAGGAAAATAATTTAATTGACTTGATCTTCATTAAATGTTTTTTTTTTTTTTGAAAGCATCCTAATTGAAATTCATTGGCATTAAAATCACGATTTATGAGAGACAAATTTAGAAGAAATTATGAGAAATTTTAATTTTTATTATTGTTTTAAATTTATTTAATTGGTTCTTTCAAATCTATTGAGGTTTTTTTAGGGTAGTATTTATGAGATTTTCTTTTGAAGTAATTTAATCCAATATTTTAATCTAATTATATAATTATATATATATATATTAGCCTAATCAACTATCAATTGTAATATATCATATATAATAATATAAATGTAAAAATCATTTAATGTAGAATTATCTATTGAATTGTATTGAAATGGCATAAATTTGAGATTTTTCTTTAATGTATAGCTAAATAAAAAATTGATAAGAAATCATCAATTGGATCACATGTATAATATTATATAATATAAAATGTATGTATAGAATTAATATAAAAATCAATTAATATAGAATTATCTATTGAATTGCATTGAAGTTGATGAATTGAGATTTTTCCTTAATGTATAGATAAATGAAAAATTAATAAATCTACCCCTCAATTAATGAAATTCTCAATTGGATCCAATTGAATTGAGATTTGAAATTGATTTGAAATTTAAAGATTCGTTTTTTATATATATAAGATTTTTTTCATTCAATATAGTTCCAACCATCATCAAAATCTACCAAGTCAATTGTTACAATAATCCAACAATACTGCCATTGCCATTGCAGGAGAAATTATATGATATAAGATAACAGTATTCAGAGTTTAAGTATATGTACATATATTAGTTGTGTAATAATTGAACCTCATCATCATTATCAAATAGGTCTTCAATTTCTTTTATGTTGCTCAACCCTTCTACATAATCCTCATTCAATTCCTGAGTACTTCTTTGGGATATCGCACTACATTTAACGTCCACACAAAACTTGTCAACAAACCTTTGAAAAGACAAAAGATTATCAAAAAATCTATATAGAAATAAGTTTACTATATTTACTATGGAGGTAATATACCCATTCCAGAAATGAACAACTTCATCAAACTCAGCACTCAATAGTAATTTTGTAGTATAGACGACATTGGTAAATTTTCTCTCACCTAGACATAAGAAAAAGTTTTGAGCAATAAATAGTTAAATGAATCAGCATATAATTGTATAATTTCATACATTTTTTGTTGAGCAAACCTTTGAAAATGTTTGGTTTATAAAATTGGACAATCAACATTGGATTTAGAGTTTGGTTTTCCATATGGCTGAAAAAATTATCAAAATAATCTTCCCAAAGATTGCTAGTTAAAGATGCCCCCTACACACGAATTACAAAATTATTCATGAGAAATAAATATTTTTTACATAATCTAAAATTATTAGTATTCAAATTGATACTTTGTATCTTCAATGACAATATTGATTAGCATTTTCTCTGACCCATTAGGTGTAGCACGAATCTTCACATTACCAACTTGTATAACAACTCCTATGATATCTGCAAGCATATGGTCATTGATTATATATATTCTTTGATGCACATTTTTAAAACTGCAAGCACAATCATTTATTTCTAACTTACCAAATGGTGTGACTTTGTTAATGATTTCTATTTTGTGAACATCATCAAAGCTCTTGAAGCAATACCGCGTGTCAGGAAAATCCTTTTGCAATAGTTTAAAGACCTGGGTTTTATCATTGGTCAATATCTCATATGTACTTGTGGTAACCTTGTATGTCCTACTATCATGCACCACTTTGAAGTCTTTTTCACCATATATCTGACCCTCCTCAAGTTGTGGTTTCAATATGCGTACCATATTTTTTGGTATTTTGCTTCAATCATCGCCTCCTGAAATATTTAAATATGAGTTCAGTGCAATATGAGTTACTTGAAATATTAAACTGATACAACTACTCAATGAGATATACCTTTGCATCATGGAGAACACACTCCATACTTGATACATCATTTTTGTTGAATGAAGGGATCTCGTATGCACGGATCATTGAAGTTTCATTGTAAATGACTTCTTGAATTCATCTAGCTCCTCAATGATGGACCAAATATTAAGCATTTTTTACTTCAAGTTTGTTTTTTTGAAATATGTGAAAGAGTTTTCAAAGGACGAGATAAGAGATTTTAGATAAAGGATTTTTATACATTATTCGCACGATTTGTGACAATAATTTCACATAATTAACTCCTATTAACTTGTTATCTATTGTAGTGCCCGCTAACATTAGTGTTGGGATATGTGATGACCAATATCCTTCCAGCTGCACGGTGTTGGGTTGTGTAATGCTCGGCACAATGCCCCTGCGTGGTGGAGCAGCGTTCGAACTGTAACCGTGGCACTGACTGAGGATAAAAGTTGCGCTCTCACCACCAGCAATTGTTTTTGGCGTAGTGATAAGCGCTTGAGGTCCAACAGTTGGTATCAGAGCAGGTAACGTGTAATACCCCGAAAATTTTTAATAAATAAAATCTGTAATGATAGGGATTTAATTCCGAATAAATCCATAATGAGAACGCAATTTCATTAGATTTAATTATCGTCGCGTTCGCGGGTAATTACGGAGCATTATGGATGTTTCGCGACATTCCGGATAATTTTGAGTTTTATATTGGCACACCTATTATTATATATCCGTATACATGTGTACCTCGTGATTTTTATACGTATAATTGAGTCGAATTTTAATACGGGAATTAATTGCTATTAAATACATAGTATGTGTATATATATATATATATATATATATATATATATATATATATATATGTATGTATCTTTTAAGATATGGTAGGATTTGGAAAATCATAAGATGAGATCCGCTCCATCTCCTCCATATCTTCTCCACCCACGCCTCTCTCTCTCGCTCTCACACGCGATCCCTACCGCAAGAAAGTGACGATCAATCTCCCTACTCCTGCGATGATGGCGCTGCAACATAGTCAATTGGCCGAAGATCACACCCCAGGAAAAGTTTTCCTCCCATTGGCTGACTCCACGGCAGAGTCAGACGACCTTCTCCCTCCCTTTCTCTTGATGCCCAAGAGACACGAAACGTCGAAGGGGTGCAGAACTGGACGAGCTGCTGCCCTTATATACTCACACCCCTGTACCCTTCCCCCTCTTCTGCACTATCTCTCTCTCACTCTCATTTTCGCGAAAATTACCACCGGGAGGAGGAAGAACGCCGTCGGAAATCGGGATTGAAGTCGGAAGAAGAAGAAGGGAACTGGGGTAAAAGTCTTTTCCCGTGTAGCATACTATTTTCCTCTTTTCGATTCCGGGATTTGGGTTGTCTTGACTATGGCTGAGAATTTCATGTTTGACTCTCTATAAACTGCTTTCTTGTTCGACATTAAACCTCATTTGTACGTGGTTACATGTGATTCATAAGAATTTGGATACGATAATATGTTCGAAATGCTGCTTTAATTTGGGATGAGTTATTGGACATCTAAAATACTAAATCCATGATCTTCCACGTTTTTCCATTTCTCCACGTTTTTCCCACGTTTCTAAGACGAGAATATGTTTATCCATGTCGCCTCTTATCACTTGAAAGAATTGGAATGGTGACTGTCTCGATTTAATCAAGTTAAAATGCAGTTTATATGTAGCCCAGTAAATGTTCGATGAAATGTCTAAGAGAAAGCCTTGCTTCTTTTTAAAATCTGCACTTACACCTTGTAACGCGATGACTTTAGCTCGTTGTCTAGGCCACCTATCTAATGAAGAACTTAGAAAATTAGATACCATGAGAAAGCCCTTCGTACTGACTTTGCAACACCGCAAACCGTTCGTAAATCGGACCTCAAGTCTAGAAGTTATTCGTTGTCGAAATCAACCCCCCGAACTGCCCCTGTGCTGCGGGCAGGGAACCGACCCTTTTCAACCAACTCCCGACCACCCTAAAACCGATTAATGCCTATCGAAACTCATACCGTTGGAAAGCCCTTCTCGTTGGCTTTCCAAAGAGACGCTTCGCATATTTTTTCGGAACTGAGAAGAAGGAGATATGAAGCCGCAAAGTTCAGCTGTCGAACTGCTTGCCGAAACCAAGGCAGTACGTTGAAACCATTTTATCGTTTGTTTCCGCTTATTTAAAAATGTAAAGAAATACACCTTTGGAAATCTGCTTGTATAGGCTTTCCAACGCATCTCGCGGTTCTTAAAACGGACTATCGATCGAGAAGTTACACCTTGTTGAAAGTGGCCCAAAAACGGTCTTTTAAAACTGTCCTTTTCTTGCAACTTTGCGACTGAATTATCTATCGATTTCACGAAATGTGAGACCCAAAATGACGTACCGTTATAAAGAACTCACCCCCAGCTGTGCATAACGTTCCTCCGCTCATGATTCGGAGAACGGATCGAAGAGTTTCACGCCCTCGAAAACTCCCGAAAAACCAGCCCCAACCTTGGCGACCAGCCAAGTAGCTACTTTCCGCCCAAATTTTCAGAACCCTACGAACAACCCAAACTCCCAAACGGCATATCCCTGGAAAGCCCCTACTCCAAGATTTCCAGAACACCTCTCCGTCCATAAAACAAAGTCCCGCCCGCTGAGATACGCTTGCTCGAATATAGCCCAGAAACTGTTTGTTTAAATGCCTCACCCAGAAAAATTCCAAGTGTTGAAATAAAGGTTTAGCTCCACCCGTTTTGAGAGATCTTTTGTGAACAACCCTCGAATTTGGTAACCCCAAGCCCCATACCATATCTAACCTTGTCATTCAAGGAACCTCCAGAACATTTCCGTTCGCCATTTGGAGATCGTATCAAGAAGTTAGGGATCGACGAAAATGCATCGCTGAAACGCCCATCCTTCCCGGAATGTGCTGAACCCCCAACTTTAAAATAGTCTAGGAGCTTCGTTCCTTCTCGAAACTCACCGAACCTTATACCGATGGAAATCTGAGTTCGTTGGCTTTCCAAAACCATACTCGACGCATAAAATGGAGTTCGAACGAAAAATATACGAGCCTACAAAGTACCGCTGGCAGAACTGCCACAAATTCGCCGACTCAAGTTCGAAGACTATTTTCGATGTCGAAACAACATCCGATCAGAAAACTTATTTCTACGGTCTTGTACCCCTTCTGGGGCAGAATCTAAACGTGAGTTTTTGTCGAAGAACGACGGTCGGATCGTCCGTAAATAAAGCCGGAAGTTGCTGCGAAAATCATTTCCAAAAATATATTTTTGCTTTCAAATATCCCCTTAAAATACCAAAGTTGAAATTTATTACCGAATAAAGAGAGGATGCTATGAATATGCGAACGGGATATATCCGGGAAAGATTATTGAAGACAAATTTTATCATTTCGAGAAAATAGCGAAATAAAATCCGCTCTTCGTAACCAAAAATCTTAAGTGCTAGAGACGAACATTGTGGTCTAGAATTCAATGAAATTCTAGGACTTTAGGATTTAACCCTAACAGAAATTAGGTCTCTATTGTAGGACCCTCTGAGGAAGGACGGTAACCTCGGGAAAAGCTGCGGATAATAATATCGCGCCCCGAGGTGGGTTATACTTTCCTCTAAACTTATCTTTGAGTTAATAAGCTCTTAAATTATATGAAATGCTGTTATCCATTGAAATGTTTTATGCGCGTTCGATTAAGTTTAATGCTTTTGTATGGTCGATCGAGATTCTTGTTCTGACCTAACACGTCAGACTGGAATTGTATACACCCCTCCCCCCCCACGTTAGTTGTGCAGTGGGTTGATCTCCACTGTACACTAACTTTTATAAGGGATTATTTGGGGAAAGGTCTGATATCCAAAGTTGAAAACGGTACTCTGAGTAACGGCTCGAGACCCTAAATGAAATTGGATCCGACGAGGATACGTTCTGGGATCGCAATGAAATTGGATCCGACGAGGATACGTTCCGGGATTGCAATGAAAGTGGATCCGACGAGGATGTGTTCCGGGATCGCAAGAGTAACTAAAAGAACGTTGCACGCGCGCGCAAAAAGAAAGGAAAAATGCTTTCGTATACTTAGGAGTTCTTTTTCGTTTTAAAACCTCCTAAGTCATACTTTCATGCTCTGGATAACTGTTGATTTTATAAAATGTTTTATTAAATGCTCGCTCACTGAGTACACTAGTACTCAACCCAAAATCTTTTCAAAAACATTTTCAGGTTGAGCGGCTGCTACTGACGGACGGAGCCGAGGCAAGGGTTGCTGTCAAATAAATTAAACTCCGCTGTGCCTAATGGTTTTTGTCAATTCGAGGAATGTAGCCCTTTTGTCTATCGTCACTCTGAACCCAATTTTATTATTAGTTATTGACTTCTGTGTGATTGGACACTCATCACATTTTGAATTATCCTCGAATTAATGAAATATTATAATTTAAAATTTCTCGTACTATCTTGTAATATATTAATTTTTTATCATGAATTCTTGATTTATTTACTCATATTGTACTACACTTGGTCACACGCCATTTTCCGAAAATCGGGCTGTGACATAACGGGTTCGAATCCCTTGGGGGATTGTTGAGATATGTGATGCCCAACATCCTTCCATGCACTGAGGAATAAAAGTTGCGCCCTCACCACCAGCAATGTTTTTGTCGTAGTGGTAAGCGCTTAAGGTCCAACAATTATTAACATATTAAGTTCAATCTATAATTAAGTCTTTTAATTATATTTTCTAAAATATTAGTTTAGGATGATTGGGCGTAAACTGAGGGACATTTTCAAAATATTGCTTTTAAGAAAAATAATTATTCTAAACAAATGAACCGATTAGAAATTGTTTGATTAGTTTTAACATAATTTTTGAATCTTGGAATGTTATTTTCTAAAATATTACTATTACCAAATTAACATGATTTGAAATAATTAACAAATTATTTCCTAAAATATTATTATTAACAATTATTAATGAGCGTAAATTGAGAAACATTCTAAAATATAAGTACTATTCTTAAGAAAAATAATCACAAAAATACTACCTTAAAATAAAATATCTCAAAATACTCCTCTTAAATAAACTATTAGTTCCCAAACTACTTTCACGTGTAAAAGGAAATATGTTGTAAATTGTCTAACTTATCATTTTAGATAACTTCCAACGATAACATAATAGTAGAATACGATATCTTTTTTTGTTTGGAAGAATACAATGCAATATCTTAAATTCATCTTATATTCAAGTTGTAAATATGTCAAATATCAAGTTTGTAGATAAATTATATTCTACTAATAAAATAATTTGTATTCCAACTTATATCACATAGAAAATTTATAAATAAATTTATATTTGATAAAATATAAAAATAACAACAGGAAATAATTGAAGTTTAAATTGATTTGTGATTGATCACAAAGTAATAGGAAACAATGATATTTTTTGGACAAAAAAACGGAATTAAATTGTTAAAAAAAAGGAAAAAAATTAATATTAGATTGCAGACAAATTTCAATAATAAATAAATCGATTTAGAAAAATAATTTGCACTTGACAAATAAATTAGATTGGATTATATCAATTAAATTGAACTAAGATTTTTTATTGTAGATCTATACGTATAGAATCTATACATTTACTTTATAAATTTAATGAAAATCTCAAATGAATATAATTAAATTGAAATTGAAATTGATTTGTGAAATTGAATTCACAAAGTAATTGGAAATAGTGGTATTTTTTGTATGGCAAAAATAAAATAAAATTGTACAGCACTTTGAGAAATTAATCAATCAATTATACTAGATTGTAACAGACAAATTCAATTTATACATCAATTTCAGAAAGGAATCAAACAATTTGTAATTAAGGAACGAATTAGATTATATTATATTTTGTATGTTTACTCCTCAATTTAATGAAAATCTCAATTTGATCCAATTAAATTAGAATTGAAATTGATTTAAAATTGGAACACTGAGTTTATATATATATATATATATATATATATAAGATTGCACGTTGCACCCCCTCCCCAAATTAGTTCGGATCCTCATTTCTCACTCACATTTTAACGATAACTATTTAGATGACTATGATAATTCTAAAATTCACAATCATAACCATTATCATTAAAATGACAATAGGACACGAGTAAAACACAAGAAAATATGACAGAGGATCTTATGATCCCTAAAACTGACTTGTGCGCCTTGAGATCGGCGATCATTAATTTACATACTATTAAGAATTAGATAACGTTACCTTGTTAATCCAAATCAAACTAGAGCAGTAAAAAGAAAATGAAAAAAAGCCATCTGTCCGAAAAGTGAACAAGTGTACGGCACAATTGTTGTTGGTAAAATAAAAGGATTTTGTAACGCCCCGAAATTTTCGATATAAAATGCATTGCATATCTATTCATGCATGTTATCAAGTGTTTCAGTTCTGTAAGTCGCGCCTTATAAGCTTAAATGAAAATTAAAGCATTTATCTTATTTGTTATTAAATCATTTTCATTATGTAAATTTATTTTGAACTTTGAATATGTTTACTTATATCATATTATGATTACATTATTTTGTTGAGATAGAAATAATATTAGAATTATTAGGCAAGAGTAATATTTATTTTGGATTTCCTAAACCAACTAGGGTTCATAAAATGATATAATATTTATTATTGTATTAAGTTATTAGGAGATAATTTTATATTATATTTTATGATTAAAATAGATATTTTATGTGTGATATAAATTTTTTAGGATAAAATCTAGTTGTGGTTATCCATATCCTAATTTATCTAAGATTGAATCTCTTATATGGTAAGTGATAGAATAAATTCTATATAAAATATATATGGACGAAAATAATTATGGATAAAATATATTTGATACCTTATTTGATTAGGGATGTTTGGATAATGATTTTTAGGCTTATAAATATCCCTTAGTCGCTCATAATATAGCATCCCATAAAATTTTCGAAAATCTGTCTGCATATCTGCGAATTGTTTCAAGAATTATTTTCATATCTTCCCGTCTTCATATCGTCTTGAAGATTTAGGATCATCTTCCTCGGTAGTATACTCATTTATTTTTGTATAATTTTTCAAGCATGCTAAGTATTTGTTTGAAATTGTTATTCGTAATCTGCCAGTTTTTGACAGCATGTTCATGAGCTTGATAGGAAAAATTGTTTTTAATGTTTTCTTTATGTTATTTTCGACCATGTTGAATATTAATAGAATATAATACATGTTAGGTCATTCATGTTAAAAATATAGAATTTTTAGGATACGTTTACTATTTATTTGTTAATTTGTTTCTTGATGTGCCAAATTCTTTTGTCAATGTAGATTGAAACACACAAAAATTGGAAAATGACATGTTAATATGTGGATTATGTATAATATACATTGTTTGATTATTATGATCTATTTGTATTTATGAATTATTTGAATTATTGATGCATGCATGACATTCTATATAGAATCATTAAGATAAATTTCAATGTATAGGATCGGCGCGCAGGACTTAAATATTGATATTCATTATTTTCATCAAATCAAGGTTAAGGTGGGGAACGTTACCGTTTATCTTTATTATATATTGTGCTCGATATTTCATGTGATTATGACAGGCATGAAAGGAAGGGTCGAAATCGGGCCCTAGGATCGAAATCGGATCCTAAAAGGAAAGGCAAGGGTCGAAATCGGGCCCTAGGATCGAAATCGGATCCTAAATGAAAGGAAGGGTCGAAATCGGGCCCTATGATCGAAATCGGATCCTGAAAGGAAAGGTAAGGGTCGAAATCGAGCCATAGGTTCGAATTCGGATCCTCTATGAAAAATCGGTCAAAATCCGACCGTCAGTCGAAATCGGACTGTTTGAAAAGTTCATGTGGTCTGTGTGGCCAATACAAGTTCATGTGGTCTGTGTGGCCGAGTATCCTTTGCATGATCTAATTTTCCATGTCTTATCGGTGTGATTTATAATTATGGTAAATGTGTACATCTCCCACTGAGTAGTCGTACTCAACCCACTATTTTAACATTTTTCAGGAAATAGCTCGGCCAATGCGTAGAGGTGTTGGTGGTGATGGTCACACGAAGAATGATTTATGAACTTATTATTGCATTAAACTATTTTTATCATGTACTTTGTATTTTATTTTCGAGAACTAGTAGTCATAATTATTTTTATTTAAGACTTCCGCTGAGTATGAAATAATCTAAGTTTTTCAACGATTCTATTGAATGAAAATGTTTTGAAAGAATTGAAATATGCACGTTAAGCATTAAGTAACGTTCCTAGTTATGTTTTGAAAAATTGAGGCGTTACAGCTTCAGTGCGATGTGGAGTGTGAAAAAGCATCAAACTTTCGTGGTCGTTTCACTTCAACAACTTTTTTTTAAATGATCCAACTCGGGGTTGGAAATGGGATGGATTCCTAACTATGAAAATTATTGGTGCGTGCATCTTCTATTACCCTAGTTTAGCTCCGACCATGAACTAGGCCCCTTTCTGGTATTATTGGTGCGTGCATCTTCTATTACCCTAGTTCTAGTATAACCACTTCTGTGGCTTTCGACCAAAACTAGGCCCTTTTCAGTTTCAGTCTTTCTTGCAATTTCTTCTCATTTTCATTCACCTTTAGTGTTCCACGTCATACTTAATAGTTCAAAAAAGGAAAGATCATCGTCATCGGCTGCTCCGGTGTCGCGGGGGGAGGGGGGTATCGACAAACCTAACTGTAGAGGTCATCGTCATCGGCTGCTCCGGTGGGAGCTGCAAAAGGATCAGCTGCAGAGCCAGTATTATCAGCAAACCGGAATTCCGAACCGAATACTCTTGATTGCTGCAACGTCTGAGCAAACGACTGATACTTGCGAATGTCAGCATCACTCACACTCCTCCTTGCGTACTTCATTGATTCCTTAAAGTGCGAAGCCCTAATCTCGGCCACCTTTCTTCCTCCATCGCCTCCGGATTGTCCTTTTGTCTCCTCTCCCTCTCAATATCCCTAAAATACACAGCATTGCATGCACATTCAAGATCTTGAAGCAAAAATATATAACAAGATGGAAAAAAATGACTTACTTTTTCAATGTTCTCTCTGATAGCATATTTGGCTGCACGTTGACATATATCTGTAATGTCGGCACCGCTGAACCCTTGAGTGTACTTCGCGAGGACTCTAAGGTCGATGTCTTTGGCAATGGGTGATTTCCTCAAGCATGAGTCCTCGTCGGGGAGAGGGATGTAAATCAGTTGATCGAGACAGTCAGGACGGAGAAGGGCGGAATCAATTATGTCAGGCCTGTTGGTGGCACCAATAATGAAGACAGTTTTCTTGGCGTTCATTCCATCCATTTCAGTCAGGAGCTGATTCAATACTCTGTCAGCCGCTACTGCTTCCTCTCTGCAAGCAAACTAAGTCTGTATAAACTACACTAGGGAAAGACTCGAGTAGAATAAGAATTGTTAACAAACCTGAGTTGCAATTGAGTCCAATTCATCAAAGAACAGGACACAGGGAGCAGACTGACGAGCCTTGTCGAAAATTTCTCTAACGTTGGCCTCACTCTCTCCGAACCACATAGTTAGCAACTCGGGACCCTTGACACTGATGAAGTTCGCCTGACATTCATTGGCGATAGCTTTGGCTAGTAAAGTCTTTCCACATCCAGGAGGGCCGTAGAAAAGCACTCCCTTAGAAGGTGACATGCCGAACTTTTCAAACTTCTCGGGATGCTCCACCTGGTATTGAACAGTTACAAGACAGTGAAGAGATGGACGGATGAGTTCAAGAATATGCAATTACAATAATGAACAAGCAGAGAGCAAGAACTTGATAAGTGTAGTTACCTCTTGGAGTTCACGCTTGACATTCCCAAGGCCTCCAATATCTTCCCAGCCAACATTTGGCACTTCAACAACCTAACAAAAATGCATATAATTAGAGATAACTTTTTTGGAAAAATAAGATAAAATCAGAAAACGAGGTAAAGAATGATGAAACATTTACAGTTTCACGTAGAGCAGAGGGATTGCTTGTTCAAAGATCTGTCTGTAAGTGCTCGTTGGTAACAGCCATGGAGTTTAGTATCTCCGCATCAATGGAATCATCTTCCAAATCGATCACATCCATCTTCTCCCTGATGCACTGAAGAGCTGCCTCAGTGCACAACGCAGCTAAGTCAGCACCAACATAGCCATGTGTGTCCTTCGCGATCCTTTCCAAATCAACCTGTAAATTAGCCCGAGTGTTACAGTGGCGCTGCAATATCCATTATCATGTAGTAGAGATGGGATTAATTTCAAGAAAAGCTTGAGTTACTCTTTAGCTTACATCTTCAGCAAGCTTCATGTTCTTTGTGTGGATACGAAGAACCTCAAGACATCCAACTTCATCAGGTACACCGATGTCTATTTCCCAGTCAAACCTGCCAAACCTTCTCAAGGTAGGGTCGATGCTATTGGGACCGTTTGTTGCACCGATTACAATAATATGTGCATGGGCTTTCAGATCATCCATCAATGTCAACAGTTGGGAAACAATTCTCCTCTAAACCTCTCCATTGTTTTTCTCACTCTTGGGCGCAATTGAATCAATTTCATCAATGAATATGATGGATGGTGCATTCTTCTCAGCTTCTTCAAATGCCTTCCTCAGATTGCTTTCACTTTCTCCAGCCAATTTTGACATAATTTCTGGTCCGTTTATAACAAAGAAGAAAGCACCAGTCTCATTGGCCACAGCTCTGGCTATTAGAGTCTTGCCAGATCCCGGAGGTCCATAGAGCAGTATTCCTTTTGGAGGCTTGACACCAATTGATTTGAAAAGCTGCGGGTGCCTTAGAGGCAGCTCTACCAACTCACGTATCTGAGCCATCTGTTTGCGAACGCCACCAACATCATCATACCCACTTCATCCAATCGATTTTCATCCTCCCTTTTAATAGGTTCTCCCTCACAAAAGATCTCAGTATCAGGAGCAATCACACAATACTCCGGTGGATCAGTCTCAACAATCTTGAACTCTACACTTCTCATTCCACCCCTGACAAGGAACATGTCACCTTTTCTCACTAGTCGATAAGCCTCCAAAAAATATGCTGAGGAAAAATAAAAGAAAAATGCCCCACATAAGCAGTCATTTTTTCAGTACAATCTCAGAAAATATAAGTTTTTCTTTTTCAATGTTACATGTGAATGTGCTAATTCTAATGGCCTTACTCTAACTCTTCATTCAATTAGAAACACCTGATAAGTTTGAATAACCAGAAGTAACACGGTATTTTTAGAATTTCGGTGAGTAGAAGAGAAACAATGCATCTGTAAAAGCAAACAAGAAAAGAAAACATACGCTTTAGGTAGGCATCAAAGATATTTCCAGTAACCCCTTCAACTGAGTCATCAATGGGAAGAATGTGAACACGCTTCCCATACTGCACATCAGCACACTGAGGCACAGAAACCACATCACCAAGCCTTACCCTTAGGTTATTCCTGACAACCTTGTTCATTCGAATCTTTGGTTCATCACAGGTATCATCAGCAAGGGCAATGAAAACTGTCTTTTCTTTTTTTTACCCTGCAATAATTATGAATAAATTTAACCCGTATGCAGATGAATATCTAAAAAAGTTTGCAAGAAAGAACTAGAAATTCTGAAACAATAGCAACCTTAAGGCTGGAAACAACAATAAATTGATGAAAATAACTAGTCATGTTGCAGAAGGTAAAATTGTCTTTACCCCAAGTTTTTTTCAAAAGTACAAAATACCACAAAGGAAAACCAACATAACTACATACGTTCTCTTAACACTTAACAAGATATCACCTGAGCAGGAGACAATCAACCAATCCAAAAACACCAATCACCTAATCTCACAAGATGCTGGTTTTAGCATGGAATGAATGAGGCACTGTGATCTCTGCTTCAATTAACAATCACCCTTCACAAAATACATGTATAACCAATATGCGGATTCAATTAGATCATGCATATTTTACCAATAAAATATAATATGATTGCAAATCAAACATCTTAGTATTACATATACTGATATGCGGCAAAATTCTATATACATAATTCTGGAAATCTTGGTCATGTGTAATTGGTGAAGAGATACAACAAACACAGCCAAAATGTTGTTAAGGATACAATCTTGTATTTAAGTACTTTTCTTTTAAGATGATCCGATTGAAGTTGAAACAGTTGGGAAGAGATAGAAGAACCTTGACTAAGGCGGTTTCCCCCCCGGAAAAGCTGGAGCTTCTCCATGGTATCAGGGTGAATAGACACCACCGAATTATCATCATTGACGGCCTCATCCACCACCAGTCGATTCGGCGCCTTTTTCCTCTCCAGGATCGCCGTGCTGAAATCTCTCTTTGTGCCCTTACTGAGCATCACAATTAAGATTCAATATACAACAAGAACAGAGAAAACAATGAAAAACTCAGAATAGCATTCAAATTGAATGATTGCCACTAATACAATCAAGAATAAGAATGCGTAAGATCACTTACGAATCGGATGATTCCTCTTGATTAGTCATGATGCCTAAAAAGAGAAACTATTAGGCGACGAAGTAATTGAAGAATGTGGATCTGCGATTTGGGAATTTATAAGGAAATAGGCGTTTCTTTTGGTAGGAAAGAAAAGGTTTAAACTTGTTTTTTCTCTCTCCTCCTGCAACGGAATTCTCCTTTCTGAACTTCGATTGATTGATGCATTTATTTGGCTAATTGCTGCCAGGCCTTATTTGAGCCCAAGTAGATTATTGGTCAATTACTATTTTATCTAAATAAACTTTTATTGAAGGAAAGTGATCTATTTATAACCCTAACGGATCTTATGAAAGTAGAATTGATTCGATGTATTCAAGAAGGAAACTTATACTCTAAATTGGAGTTTTATAAAAGAAAACTATACTGTTAATTTAAATCGACAACACTAAATTAACTTTAAATCAATCATTTAAATAGAAACCAATTAAAATCGGTAAATTATACTGTTACAATTTATACGAAAGGAAACTATATCTATTACAATATATTGTAAAGGTTTTATTTTTTACCATAGCAACATTTATTTTTATATAATTATTCTATATTGATTAAACATTATTGTTCAACTCAACGGTCAATATCCAGAATAGAGAAGCAACAAAATTTAGATAGGCAAACCCTAGTTCACTGGCATCTTCTGGAGATTTCCCGAGACAAATCCTCAAGGAAACGATCAAAGTTGTTCTCCGACGATCCACCATCGGTGATTGCGTTCTGAAGAGTCGTTCGCACTTTCTGAATTTGCTGTCTCAATTCTTCTGATTTTCTCCCACTCATCACAAACTCGATCTTCTCTGCAACTTCTTTCTTCGTGATGGATTCCCCATCGCACAAATTTACCCCTGCTTTCCAATCGTCAACCACCAATTTCCTGTTCGTGATTTGATCGGTGAACAACGGATAGCAAATCATCGGAACACCACACCATATACTCTCCAGAATCGAATTCCAGCCGCAGTGAGTCAGGAAACCGCCGATGGCCGGATTCTTCAGCACCTCATTCTGGCGGCACCAGGGCACCATCAGTCCTCTGTTTTTCGTCTCTTCTTCAAATCCTTCCGGCAAAAGTCCACCATCATCCAAATCCACCATTCCCGGCCGAATAACCCAAATAAAACTGACGTCACTCAGTAAAAGGCCGCTGGCGATTTCAAGGATCACGTTCCTATTGGTTGTTGCAAGGCTGCCGAACGAAACGTACAGAACTGATCCAGCCGGCCTCGAATTCAGCCAATCCGCAGAGCTGGATTCCGGCAATAGGCTCTTGGCGATGGAGTTGCTCTTGGGGAAAAGTGGACCGATTGCGTAGAAAGGCTGCTTTTGCTGTAGAGCTGATATCGTCTCTGCTTCCAGTTCCTGCACCGTGTTGCAGAGTATGAAATCCGCGCTTTTCACTTTATCAAACGCCCCAAAGATGATCTCGTGTATCATCTCCAATTCTGTATCTTGTAAATACGACATGAGATCTTTGGTGTTAATGGATCCGATTCCCGGCACGTAATCGACGACCTCGCGAAGACCGTTAGCAGGAACATGCCCCTTCTCCTTCAGCAGCTCCAAGTGATAATACAAGGAGAAAACCAACGCCGGCTCCGTCCAGAACGAGACATTCACCAAGCCATATTTCTCGGCGATTTTCTTCGGCCAAATGCAGAAAGTATCAGCAATTAAGAAATAATCCGTTGAAGAATCGGACTGTATTATGCTTCCGACTAATTCATCAACTTTATCCGGAAATTCATCTCGGAAATGCTTCAAATACTGGTCAAAATTAGCGGAGCGGTCAAAATCGATGGGTAAACCGTCGCTGAAGGTTGTGTAGCGGATGTCGAGGCCGGAGCTGCGAGCAGCGGCGAAGATGTCGGTTTGTGTAGCGTTTGTGGATTGAGATTTAGAAATCTGGTGGTGGATGAATTCGATGTGGGCGAAGGTGATGGAGAAGCCCTTGGAAGCAAGTTTGAGTGCGAGGTTGACGAAGGGGACTATGTGGCCTTGTAGGTGAAAGGATACCATTATCGCCTGTGCTTTCTGCCTCGCCATTTTTTCTTCTTCGTTTGGTTTGTCTTTCCGACTCCTCTTCTACTGGACAGCAACTGTGTTTTGCTTGCTCACAGAAAGAAGGATTAAATTCTCTTGTTTATTTAAATAATCTATTTATCTAGCTAGTGGGTGAGATTCCCAGATATCTTTCATTTATTATCAATCTTTTCCGAAAGAAACTGGAGGATGAATTATCAATTCTTTCTTCTTTGATTTGGAAAAGTTGTTTCCGTGTTTATGGTAATTTTCCGATTTAAGTTGTAGGTATATAAAATTAATTAATTGAGTGATATCTTTATGTGGAATATGGCAATGTAATAATGCAGACATTATACGTCAAAATCTACTCTAGACAGCTCGATATCGACGGGAAGGTGACACAATGAATGAGCACAGATACAAGTGGTAATTGTCATCGACGGTACATTTGAATTTATTATTTGCTAAATACGACACCGGCATATTTGACTGCCTTGACGTTGAATATCTTACTATTACTTTCTTGTTCAGAAATTTCTGTTTTTAATAATTTATTATTTTTGAGAAGAGAATAACACAATAAAAATTCGAAAAGAAAAATGGAGCAACCACAATATTTTTGTGTGTATTGGTTAGTGGCAAGTGGTATCAACCTTAGCCCACAAATCCTTGACAAATTGATGAAAACTTGTCTGCGTGGATCCATCTTCATCCATAGCCTTTTGCATCACCCTTGTCATTTTCTTCATCTCACTCCTCAACGTTTCTTCTCCCATCACCTGCTTAATCTTCTCCGCAACTTGTATTCGATCAACAGATGTTCCGTCGCAGAGATTAACCCCGACCTTCCAATCATCAACCACGAGCTTCCTGTTCGTCGGCTGATCAGCGAAAAATGGATAGCATAACATGGGAACACCGCACCATATGCTCTCAAGTACCGAGTTCCATCCACAATGCGTCAGGAATCCTCCAACTGCTGGATTCGAAATCACCGCATTCTGGTTGCACCACGAAACAACAAGGCCTTGCTCCTTGGAGTCACTCTTGAATCCATCAGGTAAAATGTCTGCACCGTCCCGAACAACCCAGATAAAGCTAACTTCACTGAGGAGAAGCCCGTTCGCTATTTCCTCAGCGAGTTGCTTGTTGCCCCGTGCAAGACTGCCAAACGAGATGTATAGAACTGAGCCGGGAGGCTTGGAGTTGACCCATTCTGTGCAGTCTGTCTCGGACCATAGGCTTTTGGGACAACAAATTTGGTGAAATTGGTGGTGAAGTTAATAGGGCCAATTGCGTAAGTTGGCTGCTTTTGGTTTAGAGCTAAAATAGATTCGTGTTCGAGTTCATTCACTGTGTTGATCAAGATGAAATCTGCATACTTCACCTGCTCAAATGCATCAACCACGACCTTGGTGGTCGTGCTTGCTGTGTCCAAATCGCGAAAATTGCTCATCAAATCCTTCGTTTTAATAGGCTGAATCCCAGGTATGAAATCTATCAGATTTTCCTCATCACCTGCTGTTATAACATTAAGAAAATAGATTAGGCCTTCTTCAATACAATAACATGATTGAGTTCAAGCTAAAAATTACCTTGTACTGGAAAATATCCCTTCTCTCTCATAAGATCCAAGTGATAGTCTATTGCAAATACTAGAGCAGGCTCTGTCCAAAACGAGACATTCAAAATGTTGTACTTCTTAGCAATAGTTGCAGGCCAGGAATAGAAAGTATCAGCAACCAAGAAATGCACAAAAGAGGATTCCTCTTCCTCTTCGTCTTCGGAGTGAATTATCCTTCCCACTAATTCGTCAACAAGAGATGGAAAATCGCGGAATAAAACCTCCCAGTGCTGCTCAAAGTTAAGGATCCTGTCGAAGTCCAGGGGCAGCCCATCGCTGATGGTCGTGTAACGTATGTCGAGACCCGATTCACGTGCTCCGAGGAAGAAATCGGTCTCCACAACGTTAGCGCCATCAGCTTTGGATAACATGTGGTGTATAAACTCTGCGTGGACGAACGTTACGGTGCAGCCATTTGAAGCAAGCTTGATAGCCAGGTTGATGAATGGGGTGATATGGCCTTGGTAGCAGAAGCCAACCATGATGGCATGTAGCTTTCTCTCCCCCATTCTTCTTCTTCTTCTTCTAATGTGTGGCCATACATGTCATTGGATTTGTCTATATATTGGTGATATTTTGTTGTCTTACATAAGAAAATTCCGAGACGGCTTTATTTCAAACTTTATGATAAAAACATTGACAAAAGACACACAGAAACCGAACATGAAATTAGGTTCTTGCTGCTGTCTTCTCTCTCTGTGATTGGATTGTGTTTCTAGAAATACAGAAAAGCTTAATCATATTTAATTCAATGAAAAAGGAAGAAAATGCTTTCGATTTATAAGAGCATATCCAGTAGACATCCTAAGCCAAAAAACCACTACTTAATTTACACTTGAAGAAAAGGGCCAAGTTTACTTCCTTTTCAATATCAAAAACTAAACCAACGCCCATTAATTTGTATTGCTGGACAACCTACAAATGGCTTGCTCACAAAGATTTACTGCTGGGGGAGGCCAAACATGAGGCCTAGCTTGATCCTGCAAAACCACCCCAGCCTTTTTCTTGATTTGGGTCTTTATATCTTCAATCAGAACCCTAAAATTCCTCTCGGAAGATCCATCACTCGTCAATGCATTCTCCAACTTCCTACTCACCTCCTTGATCCCATTCCTCAACTCCTCCGAGCTTTGCCCGCTCATCAAATATCTAATCTTCTCCTCCACTTCCTCCCGCGTGATCGATTCCCGATCGCAAAGATTAATCCCGATCTTCCAATCATTAACCACTAACTTCCGATTAGTAAACTGATCAGTAAACAGAGGAAAACATATCAAAGGCACTCTGCACCATATGCTCTCCAACACCGAGTTCCACCCACAATGCGACATAAATCCTCCTATCGCGGGATGCGAAATCACCTTAATCTGGCTACACCACTGCACGATCACACCTCTCCCCTTCATACTATTCTCAAATCCAACGGGGAGATAATTGCCGTCGTCGGAGCTGACGACGTCGGGCCGGATCACCCACACGAAATTCACGCCGCTAGTCAGTAAACCGCGTGCTATCTCCCAGATGTCCTGCTTGGTGGTGGTGTGGGCGTGGCTGCCGAAGGAGACGTAGAGAACGGAGCCGTTGGGCTTGCTGTTGAGCCACGGCGTGCAGTCGGACTCGGACCACAGGCTCGTGGCTACAGTGAAGCCCGAGACGATGGGGCCCACGGCGTATGTGGGCTGCTTGCGGTGGAGAGCGGAAAGGGTGTTGGATTCGAGCTCTTGGACAGTGTTGCAGATGATTACATCTGCCTTTTTCACATCCTCGAATGCTCTGTAGATCACGCGGTGCACCACCGTCCATATGTCGTCGGCTTGGAGGTAAGACATCAGGTCCGTTGGATTGATTTTTCCCACGCCCGGTATGTAATCTATCACATCTCTGCGTCTTTCTGGAAGAAGAAATGTACACATAATATCTAAATTATAATTATGTGAAAAATTAGAGAGAGAGAGAATGGGGGGGGGAATTGATTTTCAGCCATTCAATTTCAAACTAATGAATACTCCAATACACATACAATAGCATGAGTTAAACGTGATTATAAGAGGGCGAAAATTGAAAAATCAAGGTTTAGAGGTGAAGTAATGGTTAGTTATTGAATCCCCTAAATGGAGTAGAAGCGAAATAAAGGGGAAATTACCTTGGGAACCGAAATGGCCGTTTTTCTTGAGGAGATCTAGGTGGTAATACAACGACAAGACGAGCGCAGGTTCCGTCCAAAACGACACGCACACCAAATTATACTTCCGCGCAATATCCGACGCCCAAACATAGAATGTGTCGGCTATCAAGCACGTGACCGGCGGGTCGGACTCGGACAAATTCCCCAACAACTCGTCCACGTGCGCCGAGAAGACGTGAATCAGCCCCTCCACGAACTGGTCGTGGTTCGCCGACCGGTCGAAGCCGAGCGGGAACCCGTCGGAGATGGTGGCGGATCGAATGTCGAGGCCGGAGCTCCTTGCGCCGGCGAAAATGTCGGCGGAGTTGGTGCCGGTCTGCGCGCGGGAAATGCGGCGCTGGACGGATTGGGTGTTGACGAAGGTCACGGTGAAGCCGTGGGACGCGAGTTTGATGGCGAGAGAGACGAAGGGGTTGATGTGGCCTTGGTAGGGGTAGGGGATCATGATGGCATGAGGCCTCGACTGATTTCCCGCCATTATTATTGCGTTTTTTTTTTGTGTTTTTGTTTTTCCGGCAGTCGGCGGAAAGATTTTGGATTTTGGATTTCGAGGTGGTGGTGGTGGTGGTGAGAGAAAGAGAGGGGGGGCTGCGTCCCACAAGCTTTGGGGGAAGAGGAAGAAAAAGGAGGTCCTAAAATAAAAGTAATGGTTTTACTTATGAGTCTAATTTCCAACCCCTCCAATTCAATGGCCCTACTCTGTTATTTTGGCTCTAAATTAATTCTCCCACAAATTTTATTAAAATTCCGAGCGATTACCCTTCTAATTTTGAAAGCTTTCGATAATCTCATCTCCAGATTTTAATTAGAATCTTTATCTAATAATTAATAAATACGATTATAGAGTAAATCCGAACATAAATACCGTTAGAATTTGACTGGGTCCGTGAATTGTAGCAATCTGTTCCGTCTGTAAACGGAATAGATTTAGACATGAGTGGCGTGGGGTCGCCCTAAAAAATATACTCCAATAAAGTGCAAATGAAAAGCTCAGACTGTGATTGCTAGAGGTGTAACGGTTCGGTTTGGTTCGATTTTTTATGTATTTTAGGAACCGAATCAAACACATATAAATGGTTCAGTTCAGTTCAGTTCTGTTCGATGTGTTTTTAAATATTGGAACCGAACCGAATCGAACCGCTTATAAATGGTTTGGTTCGGTTCGGTTCACCGGTTCACCTTTTTTTTTTTTTTTTTTTAAATCCTAAATAATGCAAGAATAATAGTTCATAGGATGTCACTTGTTTCGAACTCATAAGTATAGAGTTGTTACTCATTTATCTTCCTTTGTATAGATTAGAATTGATCTTAACTTAAATCTAATATCTAAATCCAACAATATTTTCATATAAGAAAGATAAATATTAAATTAAAAAATTAAAAAATAGGATATTGGTTCGTTTCGGTTTGAACCGTTCAAAAATTCTTAAAATTGCAAATCGAACCGAATGTAAACGGTTCCTAAAAAAACAAACCGAACCAAACCGCGAAGCCGAATCGAACCACATTTTTCGGTTTGATCGGTTTCGCGGTTCGAAGCGCAATCACTTACACCCCTAGATTATCGGCCACTTGCGGAAAAGGTCAAAACTTTTCGTATTACACGACAATAATAATAATTAATAAATAAACATACTAAATTTGGCACCCTTAAATAAAACTAGGCTATTTGATGTGTATTTTACAATTTAATTTATACTTAGAAGATTCATATGGAAGTGTATCAGAAAGAATATGCAAAGCGTAATGCTTTAAGACTAAACCAATTATTGAAGACAAGAAGTATAGTGGGATATTTTACAATTATTGAATATGCAAAGCGTAATGCTTTAAGGATGTTTCAACAAATAAAGCAAGTGTGAAAGAGCATAATGCATAAAGTTGTAGGAGGATGAACAAATTGGCCAATGAGGGAGTTAGTAGGACGTGATGGGCCACCTGCGAAAATTAAATAAATTTCATTATCATTATAGTAGAGAGGCCGACACCACCAGTCACAATTATTTATAGCCAGTTAAACATTCAGCTCTTGCTGGGAAAGTTGATGCCAGTTCTTGATTATTTTATGGGAGAAATTTACAAATCACACTCATACTATTTTGGCATAAAAACATTTCTGTTGTTTGTTGGACATGAAGATAATGTTTTTTTTTTATTTTTTAAATTATCACAGGAATTACATTTTTAGGAACTTTTTAAATGTTGCTTACTTAATAATTTAAAAGACATGATGAGAATTCTAAAAATATTGTTTCATTCCTTTTGTCCAACGTCAACTTCAAGGTAATGAGTGAATCTATATATTAGGTATATGATTATTAATCTCCCAATTTACTTTTTCAAATTTTATATATGAAGAAATTCTATAATTGGAACATCATAATTTGTGAGTTACAAATTATTAGTTTATTTTGGAGATAAATAAAGTGGTAGCCTGTGGTTGAGTATTCCATATCACTTATTTCTTCTAATGGGCATGTAGTTTAGTTGGGCTACTCCATAATTATATGTTTCTTCAAATAATTCAAATCTCACAATTGGGTGTGGGTGAGTTGAATTCAATATGCAGACCGTCCATTCTTTTTATATTTATATCGATATCTTTTTAATGCACGTGTTTTTAGCCCCTGAATTTTTTGTTATCCCATTTGTAATTAATAAAATCTCATCTCTAAATCTTATTACAAACCGTGACAATATAAAAAGTACAGTAGTGTTGAGTACACATTTCCAATGTGATTTCAAGGTTCTCCTTAAATTTGAACTATCAATTTTTTTTCCGCATTTATGAATGACATATTCACACCCAATACCATTTTCTTCAATTCATGACTAATAATAATTTTAGGGTGTAAATTTCTTAAAAATTTAGGTGTGAGAATTTGTAATGTCGTGATAGTTGATGATAAATTTTACAATTTTAAAATGTAAAAAAAGTAATTTAAAAAATATATGAAAAAGACATTTATAGAAGACAATTTGAAGGAAGTGATTATAGTCCCTGCCCCACTATTGATATGTTGTTAGCTTTTGTTGGTGAAGATACTTTTGGGAGCAAGGCATTAATGAATAATAACAAATTAATGACAAAGTTGTAACTGATGAGATTGTCATTTTGGCATTGAAGTTTCTTTGCTTTTTCCGCCTCATTATCTCAGCATATTAAATGCAGCTAGAACCCTTTTTTTTTAAAAACAATATTAAAAACTAATAAAATCACATCGATTTTTAAATTTACAAAATAATTTTATAAATCCTCCTCTTAAAATTTATAGTTTACACGTGCTATATATCATACAACTATCATTATCTCTTTTTCCTCAAGCAATTTAGAATTCTAAAGTCAAACTTTTTCCTTTTCCTTTTCTTAAATTAAAAATGAAAATTTTCCCACTACAGTCCAATCTCAGGTGGACTTACAGTCTACGGTTAGTTCAATAAATACCGGTACCCTGAAACAGAATCAAACGAAGAAGAAGAAGTTGAGTAAAAATGGCGAAGCGCCAACCCCACGCTATAATGATCTCTGTCCCACACCAAGGCCACATCAACCCATTCGTCTACCTCGCTCTCAAACTCGCATCCACGGGCTTCGCCGTCACCTTCGTCCATCTCGACTACGTCCACCAAAAGTTACTCTCTAAGCTGGCCCGAAACGGTGACGTTTCCGGCGGCGATTTATTTTCAAAAGCGCGGCACTCAGATCTCAATATTCGCTATGCCACCATCAGCGACGGTCTTCCTCTCGAGTTCGACCGCGATCTTCACTTTGAGGAGCATTGGCGGATCATCATGCGCGATTTCGAGGCTCGTGTGGATGAATTTGTGGGGAACTTGATCCGTTCCGATCCGGATTGGGAGTATTTCTTCTTGGTGACGGATACGCTTTATCCATGGCCGCCTGCTGTTGCTCGTAAGTATAACATTGTTAACGTCTCCTTCTGGACGCAGACGGCGTTAACGTTTGCTTTGCCTTACCATTGGCATCTTCTTCAACAAAATGGCCATTTTCCATGCAAAGGTATGCATGTGTTCGTTTGTGTATATTATGTAGTTTTAAACAATTATATACGATTTATTGGAAATTAAGACTTGTAAGTTGTAATAGAAAATTGGTAAAGTACTTTCTAAATTCACGTAATTTGTACTCTTATATGTCATATAATCTAATTAGATGAATAACATTGTGACACATGATACAGTACATAAACCTTTGTACTGAAAAAGATCATGTATTTATGCAAATGTTTTAAATTTTTTGTTAAACTAATATATATATATATATATATATATATATATATATATAGGGAGTGGTTCCCGTGTGAACAGCCCTTATCGTGTGAACGTGTGAACACTGCACTTTAAAGACAAACGTGTTGCACTTTCAAGGTAAATATACTGCACTTTAATACTGCACTTTACGAACTGCACTTAAATACAAACATACTGCACTTTAAGTATTGCACTTTAAAATGCAGTATGTTTGCCTTTAAAGTGCAGTACATTTGTCTTTAAAGTGCAGTGTTCACACGTTCACACGATAAAAGGCTGTTCACATTTGAACCTCCTCATATATATATACTCAAAATTCAAAATTCGTTTATTCACGGTCTAGTAACCCTATTAATTACAATTGGCTGGAGGTGCAGATAACATCGAGGAAGAAATCAATTACGTTCCCGGAGTTGAGTCAATAAGTACAAAAGACCTAATGTCATACTTCAAAGAATCCGGGCTGTCAAGCATAGTGACAAAAGCTATGGACACCGCTTTTAACGCCGTTAAAACCGCAGATTTCATCATACACAACACGATGCATGAATTAGAACCGGAAACAATCTCCGCTCTAGACAAACACCAACCAAACTACGCAATCGGCCCCATCAATTTCTGCAAGAATCTCCAGTCCTACACTGTCAGCAAAAGCATATGGTCCGAGGCGGACTGCACCGGCTGGCTCGGATCCAAGCCGCCCGACTCGGTTCTGTACGTCTCGTTCGGGAGCTTTATCCACACCACTAAGGAGGTGATCGAAGAATTAGCACATGGGCTTCTTCTCAGCGGCGTTGATTTTCTTTGGGTGGTTAGACCCGGTATCCTTGCCTCCGGCAAGGAGGAGGTTTTGTCCGAAGGGTTTATGAGTAGAGTTGGTGATAAGGGTTTTATCGTACCGTGGTGCAATCAAATCGAGGTTCTCTTGAATCCGAGTGTTGGAGGGTTCTTAACGCATTGTGGGTGGAACTCGACTCTCGAAAGCATGTGGTGCGGGATGCCGATGCTTTGTTATCCTATAGCGTACGATCAAACTAGCAATAGGAAATTGGTGGTTGATAAATGGAAATTTGGGGTTAATCTCTGCGATGGAGAGTCTCTTGAGAGGAAGGAAATTGCTGAGAAGGTAAAGGGTTTTATGAGCGGAGCTTATTCCAAGAGTTTGAGGGAAGAAGCAAATAAGATGAAGGTGGCGATGGAGAATGCTTTGGGATTTGATGGGTCGTCGGAGAAGAATTTTGATCGGTTTGTGGAGGATTTGAAGGCAAAGATTGAGACTAAAACCAAGATTAAAGAAAATTTTTGCAGAAATATAATGACCTTGTAATAAGTTTTATGCATGATGCAGTTATTAAAGAGTTTGGTTTCAACTTGCTTGACAAGAAAACCCTAGTTATCTTTCAATTCGTACATACTTTTTTTTTGTCATTAATGAGATAGAATAAGCTTGAAAACCTCAAATAATATTTGCTTTTATATTATGAGGAATTCAAATCAGATATCAATTTTGTTTCTTCAGATGGGCTTCGTGGATACTTCTAAATGTCGTTACTCTATTTGATGGAGCCAAGAATAATTGCTTTTCATTATCAGTAATTCAAATCAGAAATCGATTTTGTTTTTGCAGATGGGCTTCGTGGATACTTCTGAATGTCGTTACTCTATTTGATGAAGCCATTGTATCTAATTAGACAAACCTAAATTCTTCCTCAACCGGGAAAAGTAAAATGGTTTACACTTTTCATGATGCATGAATGTTTTGCCTAATTTTATTCTTATAGGCATTTTGGACGCCAGAAGTGATCGATCACCCGTGACAGCACCGTATGCGTTAGTGTGTGTAACATCTCAGCTCCCACGAAGGATCACGGAGGAGAATATAAAAATAGATTTTTAAACCATCTTTAAAAAATTATAATATTTCTTTTAAAATATACTCTCTCCGTTTCACTCCATTAGTCATTTTAAGATCTGCATTTATGAGATGTGTTTCTCAGTCTAGTGTCATGTTTAGACGCGGAAATACATTCATCTTAATAAATGTCGATGTTATACGGTATCAAATCGTTCATACGGATACAAATGTATAATACTACTCTATGGGAAACTAATCATGTAATAATAACATAAGCAATCCTAAGTTTGAGTAATGGTTGATGTTTAATTTCTCTTGATTGAATTTGTATGCATTTTATTAGACATAAACGGTAAAGAAAGAGGGGTACTTCTCGCACTATACGGTTGTACGTAACGTACGCCACTGGGAAGACTAATTTTTTTCAGTCCTCTTAAGGAAAGTGATTAGTAGACATAGACGTGTTTACGTCTATAACAAACTTAGACACAAAATTAATTAATTAAGATTAGTTATATTGATTATTGTATCAGAATTGAATTGAAATGACTAATCAATCTTAAAGATAAGGAATCAAATCGTTAATGAAAATACGTAATGCGAGATTTGAAATTTAAAGGAAATATATTGACTATTGAAACACCGACACGGCTGAAACTTACTCAGGCGAGTCCGCAAAAGAAAATATTTAGGTCACAAATAACTGCTTGCTGCTCGACATTGTCAGCCAAGGTCCATGCTCTTCCTTTTATCGTACATTTATTTATTAATTTTCATATATTACACAAAAGCGGGATTTATTTATCTTGATCAAGCACATTATCTTGGATGCAACTTTTGCCCGTCATATAAAAAAATATATCTTTTACAGAATCTAGTCACAGTAATACTTAAATTTACATTTTCGAAGTGAAAAAAAGGAGATAATGATTAATGCATAATGCATGAAAACAGAATCAAATTAGATTACAAACGAACCTTATCTGCACCAAACTCTATTCCTAAGACTCATTATTCTCTTGCAATAACAGATTGAAGGTGATCATACGTGCATGGAATTACAAGAATACCCATCTGCTTGAAACCAAACTCCTCCTCCGCTAGCTCCAGCAGCTTCAGAAAGGCAGGGCGAGTTAAGTAACTCAGCTCCACAACAGACCTCCTCAAACTGCCACCGTCAACTGTATAAACCACGAAATGCCCCTCCTTCACATCCGCCGGCAACGCATTCTCATCATCATCTTCTTCTTCTTCTTCTTCTTCCATATCTCGATCATCAACGGTCCGAATGGATAACAAGAGGAATCTCTGCACAAGCTTAAGGATATTCTGTAAGCCACCCTTCATCCTCACACACAAAATAAAGAAGAAAACAATGAAGGTGTACATATGATGATGAGATGAAGTGTATATAAAATCCGAGGCGTAGAGGGAACAGATGATCTGGTTATGAAAGATGTATGGAAGCTGAATTCATGTGTGCGACAGAAAAACATATGATACATCACTTTCATCTAGCTACTGGAAGGCCTATATGATCAAGTCTCATTTGCTATCCCACATATACGATGGATGAATAGAGAAAGTAAGCAAAAGTACTTAATTATACGTCTAATGACGGATGATTCTTGATCGCTCGAACGTACGTGCACGAAGAGAGGGGGGACCGTGATTCTCATTCTTATAGGTTTTATTATGTGTGCTTATAAATTCATGCTTTAGGATTTATGTGGTTTAGCATGAATCGAAACAAACCTTTTGAAAAAAAAAAACTAAACAAATAATAAAATAATTAGTGTTTAATTAGATTACAATCAAAGAACTACTTGGCAGAATGTAGGATTACTCGAGGTATGGATATGCTTACCTTCTTCGCCACAAGTCAGATTGTTTTGAAACTTTTAAGGAATTTAAGGCAGAAGTGGTGAAGAAGCTAGATAAAGAAATCAAAACACTGCGATTTGATCGTGGTGGGGAATACATTTCCAACGAGTTCAAGAACTACTTGGCAGAATGTAGGATTACATCCCAACTGATAGCACCGGGCATGCCTCAGCAGAATGGTGTGTTAGAGAGAAGGAACCGAACTCTCTTAGAGATGGTTCTGGTCGATGATGAGTTATGCAACTTTGCCGGTTTCCTTTTGGGGATATGCTCTAGAGACTTCAAAGATACTTGCTAAACCGTGTGCCTTACAAGTCGGTACAAAAGACCCCTTTTGAAGTTGTGGAACGGGCATAAGCCTAGTTTCGCACCACTTAAGGAATTGGTGTTGTCCCGCTTATGTGCTAAATAGGCGGCATCGACAAATTAGAATCACGTTCAGAAGTGATGTTGTTCATAGGGTATCCGAAGGAAACGAAGGGTGGATATTTTATGATCCTTAAGAACAGAAAATCGTTGTTAGCACTAACGTTCGGTTCTTAGAAGATGATTACATTAGTAACCACAAGTCTCGAGTCAACATCATCCATGAAGAATTACAAGGTGGTCGAATTCCACTTGAACAGTCAGTTGTGCAAGATAGTACTCCACGAGTAACTGCACAATCTGTTAACACGACACCTGACACTGTTCGACGTAGTGGCAGGGTTATTCACATCTGATCGGTATATGTTCACTATGGAGATGTCTGATCATCTCCCGGCAGATGAACAAGATACCGTGGATCCCTGAACTTACAACGAAGCAATGGGAGATGTAGATGCAGATTCATGGCGAATTGCCATGGACTCGAAATTTGAGTCCATAACTGATATGGATGTATACGAGATCACAGAACTACCTGAGGGCTGCAAGACTATTGGTAGTAAGTAGGTATACAAGAGAAAAAGATGACCGAATGGAGAGATCGTGACATTTAAAGTCAGGCTAGTAGGGAAGGGTTTTACCCAAAAAGAAGGTATCGATTATGAAGAGACCTTCTCGTCTGTAGCAATGATCAAGTCCATTCGGATTCTCTTTGATATAGCAGCTCACATGAACCTAGAAATCTGACAAATGGTTGTCAAGACCGCATTCCTAAACGGTCACCTTGAAAAAGGTAGAGATATCTACATGAAACAGTTCTAGTTTGGAAGCTTAAGAAGTCCATTTATGGACTTAAGTAAGCTTCCCGGTTATGGCACCCACATTTTGACGAGGTAGTCAAAATGTGGAAGTAGGGCGAAAAACATCTAGTTTCGATCGTTTCGTGAAGGATTTGGAAACTAAATTAGCTGTCCATACTCCATCTTTGCTAACTGAGAGAGGAGAAACAACACACTAGTGCAGTTAGGTAAAAAATGTGGTTTTGTAATTAAATATATACAGACAGAGATGCATATGAGAGATCGAAACAATCTTATAAAATATATTTTTTCTGTTGTTTAAAGAAGAAGCACTATTTAACCTCTAAGTAGGCAGGCTTATAGATTTACCTGTAAAGCTGTTTAGGATGTAAGAGTGCTGCATGCTTTCACTGCAAATTTCCTTACTCTGTTTTTGGCATTGGGGAAAAGATAAAAGGCTGATGCAGAAAGAGGATGCAATTGATCCTATACATAATGCAACAACAAAGAATCATTTAAAACATTTATAAGTAGAAGTTAACAACAACAATGCCAAAACAGAGGAATCCACAACATACACTCTTTCTTTGTGTCTTAATTGTAGTAAGAAGTTAACAATTCAGAAAGCAGAGTAACTCACTCTAAAGATGGGAATGATGGAATCTGTGAAGTCATTACATGAAAGAATCAATTAACTGCAAAATGCAGGGGAGAGTCCTATCTCTATGTGATGTATGTACTAACTAGTAAACTTAATAAACTATAAATATAGAAAATTAGGGTTGATATGGTTATGAATGGTAATATGCAAAGCTTCAATGGTGATGAGTATGATGACGAGAGTGGATTGAAATATAAAAATGCAATTAAAAAAGTATTTCTATAATATTTCAGATCCTTACATTCTGGAAGAGAATATGTCATATCTTCCAAGATCTTGATCCCATATCAACAGGTGACCAGACTGAAAACATGCAAATTTGACAATAAAAATGATAAGTGAGCATATACTATAAGATTTTGGTTTGTATTTTGTAGTAAAGCGTGCACCAGAAGCACACACATAGAAGTGAGATAATGAAACTTGAGGTGATTCTTTGGTGGAGAAGATGATGATTGGTAGGTTTCTGATTTACAATCAGGAATATAATGAACAGAAGTTGTCTGCATCTCCTCGGATGTTTGATCTTGGATGCACCAAACATCTTGAAGTAGCGTAAGTGGAAGATTTATTGACTTAGCAGATTCAATATCCAAGTTCCACAAATTGAAAGGGGATACTTCCAACAAAGAATAAGCCATCGCATGTAAATGCTAAAAACTGCAAGACTCCATCTTTGCCTGCCAGTTTGCATACACCTATCTGTTAATAGAAATAAGACTTAGAAGATATATGTAGTTCTACATAACTTCCTTTTAATAGAAATTTTAACACAATAACCGTATAGGGCCTTTCAGAGGTCTTCATGATTCTTCAGCTTATAGAGACCTTTTCAAAGTAAAACCCTGCAATGCAGGCATAGCAAAATCTACAACATTACAGTTGAAGAAAGAACCTTTTGAGATTCAGAAAAAAGTATCAAACAATTATATCAACCCCACGAGCAAGTTCTTTGGCAAAATTTGAACAGATTTTGATTTCCCCTTAAAGCATAAATGATCCTTAATGGAAAGAAAGTCAGAATTTTTACTATCATCCACATCTGATTGCATGGACCCTGAATAGTCATATAGTTCCTCCAACTTATGAAGGAGAGTGATTCTTGATAAGTTTAAGCCATTGCTAATTCCAGATGAAGAAAGATTCAATAAAAGCAAGGTATTTAGCGACAACGCATGAATATTCAAACAAAGAAAAAAGAGAACTTTAAACACGTCCCCATGGGATGGCATAGCGGTGAAGGTGGGTGGTCCGGGACCGATAGGTCATGGGTTCAATTCCCACTGGACACGCTATGTGTGAGTCTGTCACCCTGTCACATTAAGGGTGGTTTAACTCTTCTGTGTGGTTGTAATAGACTGGAGTCTATTAGATGATTTGATCTGCCGAAACTGTATGTGATAGACGATAACAAATTGTAACAATCAAACTAAGATTAATAATAAGAACACAACGAAAGAGAGAGAGATCAAGAGAGATATGGGAGAAAGAGATAAAGGAGAAGAAAAGAGTTAAGGAGAAATTAATTTTCATAGCATAAACCAAAACATCGACTTCACGAGTTTTATACTAGTAATAACAAACCCTAATGAAACTTAACAAAATTAACTTAAGGTAATAGAATTATATTAGGTAATAAAACGGACGCGTGGATACATCCTGTCCATCCACGCGTATGGCCTCTTCTCCCATCCGACGGTTTAGCCACTTTCGCCCACGTAGGCTGGATCCCTCTTATGATCATCTACGGCTGGGAAATATTCATCAACATCACAAAATATCTCATCCTCTTCAGTATCTTCATTTCTCGATTCTTCTGAGATTGAAATCCACAGTAAACCCTCTCCTTCATCCGCCATTTCTGTGCTAGCTTCGCCTGCTTCGCCAGTTTTAATGTCATGAACAACCAAATCTGGTTGGTCCATGACATTACTTCCCCCTTTTTCTTTACCTTGTCCCCAAGGTAATAGATCGGAAACAATATTTCTCTCATATCCACCATTTTGTTCCCAAGGTAGTAGATCGGGAGCGATTTTCTTCAGATACGTCTCTTCCACCCAATTTCTTTGTTTCATACCTTCACATTCCCACTCAATCAAGAATGAGTGAATAGTTCTCCCTTTTCTATTTCTCTGACTCCTCTTCCCTTTGACTGTAGGAACACACACCGCCGAGCCTTCGGTGGATAATGTTGGTAGCTCTTCTGAATGGATCTTCTGAGGATCAACGGAGCGCTTCAAAAGCGATACATGAAAAATCGGCCAGATCTTGGCCCCGGCGGGAAGCTGCAGCTTGTAAGTCACTTCCCCTACCTTTTCTAATATCAAATAAGGTCCGTAATAACGTGGAGCAAGTTTTTGGTTTTGTCTTAAAGCCACACTGTTCTGTCTAAAAGGTTGAAGTTTTAGATAAACTTTGTCGCCAACCTTGAATTTTCTATCAACTCTGTGTCTGTCAGCATGTTTCTTCATTCTGTCTTGAGCTGTGATTAAATTTTCCCAAAATTTTTGCTGCATTCTGTGACGCTCTTCAGCAAGATTCAATGAATCAGTTGAATGGGTATAGGGGAATGGCCCCCTATAGAGAATGTAGGAGGGTTATACCCATATAATGCTTCAAATGGGGTTAATTGAAGACTGGTATGAAAATTTATGTTATACCAGTACTCAGCCATAGCCAACCATTTGAACCATTGTTTTGGTGTTTGTTTAACCAAACACCTTAAATAAGTCTCAAGACATTGATTGACTCTTTCTGTCTGACCATCAGATTGTGGGTGGTAGGCAGAGGTCATATCAAGTTTAGTTCCCAGTAATTTAAACAGTTCAGCCCAGAAAACACTGATAAAAATTGGATCCCTGTCTGATACTATACTTAATGGTTGACCATGTAGCTTAGTGATATTATCTAAGAATACTTAAGCCACTGTAGAAGCTGTATAGGGATGACTAAGTCCTAAGAAATGACTGTACTTAGTTAATCTATCCACCACCACAAGTATAACAGTCCTACCCTGTGATTTAGGCAACCCTTCAATAAAATCCATGGTTATATGAGACCATGCTTGTGTGGGAATGGGTAAGGGTTGTAATAACCCAGGGCTCTGTACTCTTTCTACTTTACTCTGTGAACATGTTGGGCAGGCTTTTACCCAATCCAAAACTTGTGCCTTGAGTACTTTCCAAGTAAAATATTTCTTCACTCGTTGATAAGTTCCTCCTTCCCCTGAATGTCCACCAATAGCTGAATCATGCAATTCTTGAATGATTGTAGATGTTAATCTGTCATCATTCCCTACTACAATCCTATTCTCCTTCCTTAATAATCCTCCTTTGAAACAATATTCAGGATAAGAATTAATATCAATTGCCTTGGCTGCAATTATTTTCTGCAAATGTGAATCTTTAGCATAACTGTCTGTTATCTTCTGTACCCATAGTGGAACTGCCACACTAGTAGCTAGACATTGTGTTGGATATGAGTCAGTAGATTGATACTCAGCTGTTCTAGGGTTAAAAGAAATTGGGGGAAATCATAGTAGTACTATGGAATTGAAGATCCCAAAACCGAGCTGATATCAGTAGATTAGTGTGTCGATAGGATTAGCTGATGTATAGGTTAGACGTGATGTAATGCTTATTATTTTTGTCTAAGTCCTGTACGGGGTAGTTGTTGAACTGATCTTCAGCTGAAGATACTTTTCAGAACCCCACGTCATCAGTGTAATCGCTTGCATTCTTCGTCGCCACCGATATCAAACTCGGTTGAAGATCCCGCATCAGTGACCGGACCTCGCAGAAGCATTCTCTACAAGCCGATGGTCATCGGTAGAAGAACCAAGTAGCAAAGTATACCTTCGCGAACGACCAACCGACTATCGAAGCTCACTTTATCGCCGACGACTCACCGAAGAAGACAGACTTTCGAGTACCGTATCCGACGTAAAAGCGACCCAAAGACTTAAAGTCCCTTCAAATGTTCAAGAGAAGACATACGAGGTAGTTTGAACGGTCAACTCGACACTCACCAACTACAAACCTCGACCAATGAGAAGCCGACAACGCTTACCTACTCTACACAAGAAAGCTGCTCTCATGAACAGGGCATTAATCGCCTCGCCGCAACAAAGTTGAATAGTGGCCGTTTTCTTTGGACGCTTGTGACACGTGGCATCGTCGTCTCCAACGGACATATGTCACAACTCACAACTATAAATAGAGAAGGATTTGAAGATTTCAAGCAGAGGAATATACGCGAAATCAAGGGAAATCATTAAAGCTCACAACGCTCTAGAACCTTCAAGCTTATCCAGAGACGAACTAGTTTTCATAGAACACTTCTTGTAGTTCATCTCTCTAGAGCACTTTGATCCCTATCTTCTCTAGACTAAGCTCATTGCTAGATTCATAGCTTAGATCCGAAGGAGTTCACATTTAGTGAATTGTTCTTGTTGTAAGAACTCCTTCTCAGTTGGAGAATATTCCCTCCCTTCTAAACTTAGGTTTGGATTGTAAAGTCGCTAAGGACTATAACTTAGAGGGAACTGTCCAGGGCACAGTATCCCTGCTGAGGCTTGCTCAGAATAATCAACAAGTTCTCCTGCCTTGTTCAGGACCGTGGACGTAGGATCTTGCGTATCCGAACCACGTTAAATCGCTTGTGTTCATTTACTGTTTTATTGCATAGCATTCAACTGACTTGAAAATCATAAGTTTGCATAAAACGTATTTTATAAAGTGCACAGCCAAAAGATTTAACTTGCAAAAACGCGTTTTCAAAAGAGACGACTCCGGGCCTAACACTTATCCGCACTACGCCTCCGACCGAGTTTCGTAATACCGACATCGGCCGGAGAAGAGCTCGAAGCCGACTCACTTTGACCCCAATGGATCGAAGGCTTACTTGGCACTCGTTCATCGATTGCAAACATCGGCTTCACCGACCTTCACCGAGAAAAAGAAACGAGCTCGGTGTATTCACCCCCCCCTCTACACCCGACTTTTCGTCTCCGGACCAACAATTGGTATCGAGCTTTCGGTGTTCAACCGATCGCCGGTTACAAAATCTTGGTCCTCTCGAACCGATCCCGAAAACCGTTTTCACCTGCATAAGCATCTTTTCAGCATCCTTATACTCTTACTCTTACAATGTCCGATATGTCGGTATTAGGATGGTGCCGATGTTCTCAATAGAGAACTACACGGTATGGCGCGTACGTATGGAGGCACACCTAACGTCACTCCACGACAAGCATGTCGATGTCCTAGAGTCGGGACCGATCATTCCTATGATCGACGGCGTAGTATTTGCTTTGCCGGAGGAGGCGTGGGAGCACAAACCGGTGCTAAGGTTCCCAAAGACAAATCTGCCTTCACGCCCGAAGAAAAGAAGTTGCACAACCTTGACCGAGTTGCACGTAATGCCATACCGACTACGCTCGGTGACTCACACCTCGGAAGGGTACAAGATTGCAAAACGGCGAAAGAGCTATGGGACGCCTTGGCGTACTTGAGCCATGGAACCCCTCGATCAAAGAGAATAAGCTCGAGCTAGAGCTTCGAGAGTTCGACGCCTTTGCAATGGAGCTTCATCGAAACCATTGACGAGCCGAGTGTCGATTCACCAATCAAGTCAATGTCATCAATGGGCCGGGGAGGTCGTTCACCAACAAGGAGATGAACACCAAGATCTTGAGAGCGTTGCCCGACGTAAGTGGCTTCCATTTGCTACTTATTTACGTCGCTCCGATCTAAATGCTCTAACTCCCGATGTTATATTTTCGAATTAAAATCGGAGGAATTCGAGCATAGCCTTACCCCAAAAGTGCTTAAGCGCTCCAGTCGACACACGGTTCGACCACGCCTTCAAGGCAACAACGGCAATACCGGAGCCAAGCCTATTTCCTCAAGCAAAGCCGTGGCCACATCGGTAGCAAAGTCTTCCGAGACTTCAGGCCCCGACCGGCCTAGCACCGATGGCTCTCAAATATCGAGGGAAAAGGAGAGAGTCGAAAGCCGAGGAAATACAACCGAGATTCTTCCTCGGTAAGAAAGACTATCATAAGAAAGAAGAATCTAATCCTTCTACCGAATGCGGGAAATCGGAGTCTGCGCCGCACCATCTAAAGACTCACTGGTAAGAGCAAAGCAGAACATCTACCTGCTACAACCGCAAGAAGGAGGGACACTATCGCACGATTGTCCCGAACTCTCAGTGCTCAAAGAGCGTAACGGCAGCCAGGAGAAAGAAATTCGCCGAGAGACGGCGAGCCTATATAGCCGGAGAGATATCCGACAACTCAATTGAGGAGGATACATTCATGTATTCTTCTCAAGATGAAGCCGCGTTCGTCGCAGCTTGAGGTCGCAGAGACAGTTCTCGATGAGTCGGCCGAATACCGTCGATGGCCGGAGAAGAGGCCGAGGTAAATTCTAAACGCATTATTACCTCTTCTTCACATAGCACACAAGACACGTGCTCGGTCACGTGATGATCCTCTAGATGTGGTACAAGCCTACGATGATCCGCTAGAGGAACGGTATTCACCGAGCAGAGTTCAAGCAGGACCATCCAGGAACTTGAACAGTAAAGGCCGAGAATCGAGACTTTCTTCCGATTGTCGGGTCTCTACCGAGTCGGTGGATCTAGTTGCGAGACTCAAGGAAGAGATTGAATCTCTCATGACTTAGTCTCGGCTTCAAGAGACTCGATCTCGGTTCGACCAAGGACAATTCCGAGAAAGAGACCGAAATAGCCAAGCTCGGTCCGAAGCTCACGGACGTGCGGAAATGACTATGACTTACTCGGAAGGAGTGACGAAGTCCGGAGAGGATTGATGACCGAACAATACACGGGAGCTAAGGAGAAGCTTGAAAGCATGCTTAGAGCACAACGGTCAACTTCGTGAAAGAAGGTCTAGGCTATACCCACGAAGCTTCTACCTCCAAAAGCTCGAGAACCCCGGGCCGATAGGTTCGTCGGAGGAAAGGTGCAAGCCGCCGACACCACACCTCGGGCGAAAAACAAACGAAAATAATTACACCTCGGCCGAGTAGCAACAAGCAATGACCAAAGGTTCCAGCCCCGGGACACCGCGATCAAATTCGGGGGAATCAAGAAGGTCGGATGGGCGTAACGGTACAAGGAGCCACCGTATGAGCACCCGGCCGGTGCACGGCTCGTACTACTATGAGCCCGGGGTCGGGAGAAGCGCTAAGACTTAGAAGAAGAAAGCGCATGAACCCAAAATTATTAGCGAAAGTCGGTATCTCCAAGTCCTCGTGGAGAAGAAAGCCGATAAGGTTCGAAAAAGAAGTCTGGAACTTCTAAGGTCCCGAGACAGATCCGGGTTCCGAAATCACCCACTAACCCGTAAGGACCCAACCGAACCAAAGGGTACCTAAAAATGCCTCTGTTTTGCGGGTGCATAAGGACCCGTGGATAGTGGACGGCGGCCGCTCGAGACACATGACCTACCGGAAGAGCCTCGCCGACCAACTACGTACAAGAAGATGGTCCCGAATGAATTCGGTGACAATTCCAAAGGCTACACAAGGGGATACGGAACGCCGAACATTGGGGCCGCCACGCCTCAAGAGTAACATATGTTGAAGGACTTCAACATAATCTCCTTTCGCCGATCAATTTCGTGATAATCTTAACAGAGTAATCTTTGACACCGGTTTCGTGATATTGTTGACAAATCTACAGGGGAAAACAGTGTTATCGTGTTCGCGGAGGAAGAACATCTATGTTGCAACCGGAATACCGCAGTAACCCGAGGCTTGCTTGCTCGCACGTACTCAAATCGGGTAACAAGTCGGCGGCTATGGCACAAGAGACTCACCACCCGAACTTCAAGACCATGAACAAGCTTGTCAAGAACTCTAAAGTCGGAGGACCGCCCAACGAATCGTTTATCAAAGACGAAATTGTGAAGCGTGCCCGAAGGGAAAGCAAACAAAGAGTAGCAATCCACCTATTCCGTCACCTTCCACCGATGGAATCCTTCACTGCTTCACATGGACTTATTCGGGCCGCTCTCCAGTGACTATAAGAGGCAAGAAGTATGCCCTCGTCGTCATAGACGACTTCTCGAGATATACTTGGGTCATCTTCATCGCCAACAAATCGATGTTCGACCGAGTTACCTAATCTACCGAAGAAACTCGGTGTGGAAAAGAACATCAAGATTAAGAAGATACGCTCGGACGGAGGAACAGAGTTTCTAAACTCGGTAGTTAAGACATACTTTGCGATAAAGAGGGAATTCAAGACGAGACATCAGCGCGCGCACCCTCGAGTAGAACGGACTTGCCGAACGTAAGAACGTAACTCTCAAAGAAGCAAAGCAAGAACGCTCCTCGCAGATTCTCGGACTACCCTCAAAGTTTTGGGCCGATGCTACCGACACCGCCTGTTACACTCGGAATCGATCACTACCGACACAAAGAACACATGAAGACGCCATACGAACCGTGGAAAGGGAGAATTCCTTCTATTTCTCATTTTCATGTTTTCGGCCGTCCTTGCTTTATCCACAACAATGGGAAAGATCGGTTGAAGGTCTTTGATAGCAAATCTGATCAAGGAGTATTCTTAGGATACTCCCGAGTCGATAAAGCCTTCGAGTTTTTAACTATCGAACTCTTTGCGTGGAGGAAAGCCCTCATGTTGTTTTTGATGAATTTGTTACCGAGAACAGGAAAGATACAAAGTCAAGTACGAGGATGTCGGCAGCAAGCTACGGGATCTCGAACTAAATGACAAAGCCGAAAAGATCCAAAGATTGTTGGGATGATGAGTCGAAGATGAAGAAATTCGGACTCACCAACAAGCAATGTAGCTAACCTAGTTGATTCTATCGAACAGAATCAACAACAGGTAACTTCGGTCGATGAGGAAGCCCCCGTGGTAACCGAGACCTCTACGAGAATATAA
This sequence comes from Lavandula angustifolia, assembly GCA_028984105.1. Taxonomy (NCBI): domain Eukaryota; kingdom Viridiplantae; phylum Streptophyta; class Magnoliopsida; order Lamiales; family Lamiaceae; genus Lavandula; species Lavandula angustifolia. The sequence continues at coordinate 17,916,744 of CM054824.1, forward strand.
ACTCGGGGGGAACCATTAATATTCCCGAGCCGAATGCCCCCGAACCCGGAAACTCGGTAGATCCTAACCTTCTTACTTGAATTACTACAATCACAAAACAAGATTACCTTGAAATGCCTAATACACCTACCGATCGTGCGTAGTGGTATCGTAAGAAGAAGCCCGACTCGGGCGTTCGTGGCTCGATGCTCATTCTTCGATCTTATCATTGGAGATCCATCAGCAACTATAAGGACGAGATCAAGATTAATTCAAGGAGAAAGCTCACTTTACTCTTGTTTTCTCGTCTACGTAAGAACCTCGGTCGATAGAGGACGCACTTAAAGACGCTGACCGGGTCATTGCTATGCAAGAAGAGCTGAACCAGTTCGTCGAAATGAAGTTTGGGAGCTTGTCGACGGACCTAGACATCAACACGTGATTGGAACTAAGTGGGTCTTCAAGAACAAGCGAGATGAAAACAACGTCATTGTCGAAATAAAGCTCGACTAGTTGCTAAAGGATACAAATCGGGCGAGAGGGAATTGACTTTGATGAAACATTTGCTCCGGTCGCCGCGATTGGAAGCCATTCGTCTTTTCCTAGCTTATGCAACACATCGAGATTTAAGGTATATCGAGATGGATGTGAAGTCGGCTTTTACCGAACGGCGCATCGAAGGAAGAAGTCTACGTGGAACAACCGCCCGGCTTTCAGGGGGACATCGTGTGTACGACTTAGGAAAGCTCTGTATGGGTTAAAACAAGCACCCGTGGCTTGGTATGATACCCTATCGACTTTCTACTTCGTAAAAGGTTTTCAAAAGGGGACGGTAGATCGCACCCTATTCAAGCATAAAGTCGAAGATGACATTCTATTGGTGCAAATCTATGTGGACGACATCATTTTCGGCCGCGAAACGAAGTTATATGTCGCCAGCTTCGAGAAGATGATGAAGGAGAAATTCGAGATGTCCATGATGGGAGAGATGAATTATTTCCTTGGATTTCAAGTAAAACAATCAGCGAAGGAATCTTCATCAATCAAGCCAAATACACTCGAGATCTTCTCAAAAGATTCGGCCGTGATTCCAAAGAAACCGGTCCAAGATCCCCATGAACACGAACTTTAAAATCGATCTAGACAAAGAGGATGCAGGGATAGATCGAAAATCAACTTCCGAACATGTCGGTTCCTAGGCAAGAAGCCGATATCGTGGTTTTCAAAGAAACAAGACACTCGGTAGCTACGTCCACTACCGAAGCCGAGTACATGGCCGCAGGAAGTTGCTTGTGCCCGGATCCTTTGGCTTCGACAACAATTGAGAGATTATGGTATAACTCGGGATGAAGTGCCCATCTACCGTGACTCCACCAAGGTCAATAGCTATAACTCGTAACCCGGGTTCTACATACCGGATGCAAGCACGTGGACATCCGACACCACTTCATCGAGAGACCATGTCGAAAAGAAGGACATCGGGATGGAGAAAATCCATACCGACAAGCAAAGGGCGATATACTTGACCAAACCACTAGCCGAGAACAGTTCGGAGAACTATCGGTTGAGCTAGGTCTGCTCGATCCTACCGAGACAAGTCGGTAGAAGCCGACTACCGATAATAATATACTTAGCAACAATGTGTATCGGTATGGAATCGGCATGACAAGTCGAAAACTTAGTACAGTGACTCGGTTGGGAGATGCACACCGTACACAAGGGAGAACATGGTCATCGCACAACCATCCTCCCGATAAATGATGGTAACCAACGATAAGTTCAACGAAGAGGTTTGCGTAGTATCGTTACTTAATTTGTTCGAAGCATGCCGCATTTAATGCATCGATCGCCCGCATTCGGTTGCCTAGGAGCATTTATTCCTTACCATTTATTATGTTTAAGGTTTGAGGAAAGGTCGGCAGGACTCCTCGCCCTGAGTAATTAATGCTCTCGTCGCGCATTTAATGCATGTCTTCTCCATTAGCTTTATTACGTATATCTATATTTTTGGCGGCTATTGTAATCATTCTTTTATAACATTTAATCTTAGCCGCCCCTTGATTTTGAAAGATTAAATTTGAACCGTGCGATTCAAACTAAAGATCAAACTCAATATACAAAATCTTTCATCTTCTATCAACTCCTCACTTTTCGCCATTCTCATATCTTAGAGCTTTTTCTTAGCGATTCGGTTTCCTTCCTTACATCCTCATTCAAACTGCATTGCTATATCTCTTTTCAAGCTCTATTTCACGGTAATGTATCGGATGTCCGCTAGCAACTACTAACTTACTCTATTTTCAAGTGCTAATATGTTGTTTTGCGATTTCAATGGCGAACGTTCAAACTCCGGACAACATTGAGGAGATTGTAGCCTCCGGGATTCTGTTTGAACCTACCTTGGCCTTCCGCCAAGTGGAGATCTCTTTCCTTGAACCCGTGTTTGACGCTTTGGAGCGTTCGGGGGTTGGAGATGCTTGGTTTCGAAGCACCCCGTGCTTTTCTCCCTCGGCAATGTCGCCGAAGTTTATTTCAACTGGAAATCTCTAGCGTCGGGAGGAGAGGAATCGTCCTTCTCTTATCGAAGGAAGTCGATTAAGATGAGTGGGAGTCACCTGTTCTTACCTTCGATATTCAAGATGCTCTAGCTCTCTCTTTCGATCTTCCCAACTCCGGCATTTCTCCGATTGGATACAAGGAGAAGGAGATCAATGCATATGTGCGAAATTCCGTGGACGCAAGGATGTGGCGTTCAAAACAGCTTTTACCGAGGAATATGTTGCTACCTCAGGATGCAGGTCTAGCTTACGTGGTATCGCACATTCGACAAGTTCACTGGATCATATGATCAACTCGTCCAAACCTAGGATTCAGCGATGATGGCAATAGACGATGGGGTTGAAGTGAACTGGGCCGAGTACTATACTACTCGGATGAAGGCACGAGCTCGAAAGTTCACCACATTACCCATCGGCGAGAGGAGGATAGCCGGTGTGGGTAAACTTCTATTTGGAACAAAGATGTACGTTACGATAGAATGCATAGTTCGGAGGAACTCACTGTTGAGAACTCAGCCTTTGAGGACTCCAAGTACTTTGACAAGAAGTCTATCAAATTTATGACAAAGGCCGGAGCGAGAAAAGTCAATGTGGCAAGGGGCCACCTTGAACCGAAGAGAGCGGCGTGCGCTCTGCCCCCAACCGTCCAAGTACCAAAGAAGAGGAGGTTGGCTAAGAATCGACTGCTGAGGTCACAGTGGCTCAGCCCACTTACCATTATTCAGCCGGCTCCTCCTCCTACTCAAGAGGGAGCAACTACTCGATTCGATATCTTGGAATCGAGGGAGCGACGATCAAGGACAAAATCCAAGTGATCAGCTCCGAGGGAACAGTCCGACAAGAGGGAACCGTCACCCGAACCTACTGCTTGAGTGGACAACAACCGACACCACTCGATCAAGGCCGCGTCTTTCGAGATTCAAGCAAGAGATACCGAAAATTGCTGAGCACGCAGATCCGGTTGAAATAGCAAGAAGGACAAGAGCTCGGATGCTCTTAAGGTTTCTGCACTGGGACATTCTTATTGACTTTGCCAAATCCCAGCCGATCACCGAGATGAGCTGCGACGGAGGAGCAAGAGCTCCAAGCCAAGATTGATTCGGAGAGCCAGCTGATGTGGCGTCTTTCGAAGATTTGAGAGCTGCAATGCTCTATTTACTGAGCTTGAGAGCTCCGACTGAAACAGCTCCGCCCCCATCTCCACCTTCTGATAAAGGCGATAATGATGATCAAGATGAGGAGATGGATGGCAAACCCAAGGAAGCGGACCGGGGGAGAATCTGCAGAGGGACAAACTCCCCAAGAGAAGAGCCCAACACCACCCATAGTCACATCCGGTGAGGCTACAACCGCTCCGGAGTACAGTAGGGAGCGAGTTGATCTCGTTCTACGAGCGAGAGGCTCGGAACCGGCTCTTATCGAGATACAACCCATCGGTTCCGTGTCCTCACGTTCTGTCAATAGGGCTATCAAACGCCAAGGTGAGAAAAATCGACTCCTAGCCAAAGATGTTCATTTCAAATGGGAGAAGTACACCAAGGCTCAGAACGAAGCTCTAAGTAAGTTGGCCGCCGACATCTCCACCCCCTAAAGAGGCTTCTCGGCCCGATTTCAAGGAGATAGTTGAGCGAGCCCTAAGTGCTCAAAAGGCCGATTTATCGGCACACGAGTCGGCACCGCTTGCCGCTCAAGCATAAAACTTTCTCGGAGCAGATGACTCAAGCGATGAAAACAATTCAAGGCTTCATTGATGAGAGAAACAAGATAGCAACCACCTCTCTTCAAACGGCCCATCAAGCAACAGTCGAGGCCTTAAAAGCCATTCGAAAGAAATGATAGAATCAAATGATCAAGCTCTGCTGAAACTCCGTCAGGAGTCAGCCGCTCAGTTGAAGAAATCTAGAGCCGATCAGGAGAAAGACTGGGAAAACTACTGCAACTTGGTCAGTGATTTTGATGACACAGCTTACCCGGATCAAAGATTCGTCGCACAACCGGAGCAGGACGTAAAAGCTATCCGCACCTCCCCGGCAAATATTGCGATGCCAAAAAGGGGGAAGATATTGTGAAAGATGAACCCGATACGGATACAGCTGACGTCTAGATCCTTGAGGGACAGGCTCAGGAGGCAGGACCCTCCTCGGCCAGAGAGCCCTCAGCCGCAGAGATTCAGGGGGAACAGGCTCCGGAGGCAGGACCAACTAATCAGAAAGGTACATCTACTGAGGTCCTTCTCCTTGATTTCCCACTACAAGCCACCCCCATCTCCTCTTCATCTGTGCACATAGACGAAATCGCTCAATTCCTTGAAGAGCCAACGAAGAAGAAGAGTCTCAAAAGCCGCCGCAGAGGTCGGGGAAGGAAATCGCTATCGAATCCACTACTCCTTCCTCCCCGATCAAGAAGTTTAAATCAAAAGCGGAGCAAGAGGCATTCGACCTCGAATAGCCCAAGAGCCGCAAGACAAGCCGGACCAGGAGCGTCGCCTAGAGGAGGCAAACGAGCAAATAAAAGCCTAAGGGCAAAGCCGTCAAGGGCAAAGGAAAGAGAAAGGTCATTAATACGGTCGAAGAGCAAAAGAAGAAAGCCCAAGAAGAATTTGCTAAGGCTCTTCCGATCGAAATCAAAGCTACTTGCTCGTAGTATTCCCATATCTACTCTTACACTCGAGCGGATAGCGTAAGATCAAACGACACGGGAGGCGACGGCTGCAAGGACCGAGTCTCGGACGAGGAGACACTAGAGCGGCCGCTCTCCGTGAGAAGAAAAGGATGGCCGACTCGGCAAGAATGAAAAGCCTATCCGATAAACCGGCCGAACCGATCCAAGAAGGCGGATCCCGAGAGGATCTAAGTTCATCGGGGGCCCCCACATCAAGCAACAGCCCGATTCGAAGCATGTGGATAAGTGGGTGCCGGCTGATATGAATGAACATTGGGAGAGATTGAAAGAAACTTTTATCAAAGGCTACTACGTATGGCGCATTTACCCACTTGATCGCCCGGCCGATCAGCTCTTTGAGGAGTTGATTACGAGATTTAATGTTGAATTCCGTGAACGGCTGAAGCAAGTCATGGAATCACGAAATGTAACCTTCCGTGCCCCGGCTTTTCCGACGTATTCCACCGCCGAGACTTGCTAGTGGACTGCCGAGCACTAAGGACATAGAAAGAGAAGTGGAGGAAGCCGCCTACGCCCGAGCTCGCTCCCGTGAAAGGCCGGATGATAACTTGGAGATCCAGGAGATTCGAGCTAGAGTGTATAAATACTATTACCTGGATCCCCCCGAGGAAAAATCCACTGACTTCAAGAAGAAAACGCAGAAGTTCAAGAAGCAGCAGCAGTGATTTTTTTTTCCTCATCTTTTGTAATAGCATAGGAACTCTGTAATTCTTGATATATATATCAGTTCCTCTGCTTGCTAGACAATTACTCATTGTCTTTCAGCCTTTTACTTTGTGTTTACACTACTGATCACCAAGTGATCTGACACACACTCACATCAGTTTCTCTGATCTTGCCTTTCTCTCACCTGCTGGAGCTCATTTACTATTATCGGTTTTTCCTCGATGCTTTAAGGGGGAAATTGTTGTCGATAGGACAAGATCTTTAATAGATATTAGAGTATAGAGGTTTTGGCATCATCAATTAGGGGGAAATTGTTGGATATGAGTCAGTAGATTGATACTCAGCTGTTCTAGGGTTAAAAGAAATTGGGGGAAATCATAGTAGTACTATGGAATTGAAGATCCCAAAACCGAGCCGATATCGGTAGATTAGTGTGTCGATAGGATTAGGCGATGTATAGGTTAGACGTGATGTAATGCTTATTATTTTTGTCTAAGTCCCGTACGGGGTAGTTGTTGAACCGATCTTCATCGAAGATACTTTTCGTAACCCCACGTCATCGGTGTAATCGCTTGCATTCTTCGTCGGCACCGATATCAAACTCGAGTTGAAGATCCCGCATCACCGACCGGACCTCGTAGAAGCATTCTCTACAAGCCGATGGTCATCGGTAGAAGAACCAGTGCAAGCAAGTATACCTTCGCGATCGACCAACCGACTATCGAAGCTCACTTTATCGGTCGACGACTCACCGAAGAAGACAGACTTTCGAGTACTCGTATCCGACGTAAAGCGACCCAAAGACTTAAAGTCCCTTCAAATGTTCGGCGAGAAGACATACGAGGTAGTTTGAACGGTCAACTCGACACTCACCAACTACAAACCTCGACCAATGAGAAGCCGACAACGCTTACCTACTCTACACAAGTAAAGCTGCTCTCATGAACAGTGCATTAAGCGCCTCGCCGCAACAAAGTTGAATAGTGGCCGTTTTCTTTGGACGCTTGTGACACGTGGCATCGTCGTCTCCAACGGACATATGTCACAACTCACAACTATAAATAGAGAAGGATTTGAAGATTTCAAGCGAGAGGAATATACGCGAAATCAAGGGAAATCATTAAAGCTCACAACGCTCTAGAACCTTCAAGCTTATCCAGAGACGAACTAGTTTTCATAGAACACTTCTTGTAGTTCATCTCTCTAGAGCACTTTGATCCCTATCTTCTCTAGACTAAGCTCATTGCTAGATTCATAGCTTAGATCCGAAGGAGTTCACATTTAGTGAATTGTTCTTGTTGTAAGAACTCCTTCTCGGTTGGAGAATATTCCCTCCCTTCTAAACTTAGGTTTGGATTGTAAAGTCGCTAAGGACTATAACTTAGAGGGAACTGTCCAGGGTGCACGGTATCCCCGCCGAGGCTTGCTCGTAATAATCAACAAGTTCTCTCGCCTTGTTCGGGACCGTGGACGTAGGATCTTGCGTATCCGAACCACGTTAAATCGCTTGTGTTCATTTACTTGTTTTATTGCATAGCATTCAACTGACTTGAAAATCATAAGTTTGCATAAAACGTATTTTATAAAGTGCACAGCCAAAAGATTTAACTTGCAAAAACGCGTTTTCAAAAGAGACGACTCCGGGCCTAACACTTATCCGCACTACAGTCTCCGACCGAGTTTCGTAATACCGACATCGCCGGTAGAAGAGCTCGAAAGCCGACTCACTTTGACCCCAGTGATCGAAGGCTTACTTGGCACTCGTTCATCGATTGCAAACATCGCCTTCACCGACCTTCACTGAGAAAAAGAAACAGAGCTCAGGTGTATTCACCCCCCCCCCCTCTACACCTGACTTTTCGTCTCCGGACCAACACATTGATTTACTGCCTTCCTAGATAAGGCATCAGCAGCTAGATTTTCATTTCCCTTTTCGTAGACTATGGAATAATCATAACCTAACAACTTAGGTATCCATTTTTGTTGTAAAGGAGTAGTGATCTTTTGATCTAGCAAATATTTAAGAGCTTGCTGATCTGTTCTTATGACAAAAGGATGTCCCTGCAAATAACTCTTCCACTTCTGAACTGCCATTAGGATGGCTAAAATTCCTTTTCATAAATTGAGAGGTTTAGATTTTTTCCTGATAACACCTTACTGAGATAGGCTATTGGTCTTCCACCCTGCATCAAAACTGCCCCTATCCCTGTACCACTAGCATCAGTTTCTAATACAAATTCTTTTCCAAAATCAGGAAGTGCTAATACAGGGGCTGAAATCATAGCTTCTTTAAGCTTCTGAAAAGCCTCTTCAGCATCTGATCCCCACTTGAAAGACCCTTTTTTGAGTAAATTTGTCAAAGGTTTACTTATCAGTCCATAACCTTTAACAAATTTTCTATAATATCCAGTGAGTCCGAGGAATCCTCTTAGCCTTTTTAGATTAGTGGGGGACTTCCAATCAGTCATGGCAGCAACTTTGTAAGGATCTGTAGATACCCCTTCTTGAGATATGATATGACCTAGATAGGAGACAGATTCCTTGCCGAATTCACATTTACTCATCTTAGCATAGAGCTTGTTTTCTCTTAAAATCTGTAGTACTTCTTCCACATGTTTTAAATGTAGTTCCCAAGTAGAACTATAAACTAGTATATCATCAAAGAAAACCAGTACCTGTTTTCTTAATTGTTCTCTGAATATTTGATTCATGAGTGACTGAAAAGTTGCTGGAGCATTACACAATCCAAAGGGCATAACAAGGTACTCATAGTGTCCGTTATGAGTCCTAAATGCTGTTAAATACCTTGATTTAGGATCCATAAGAATCTGAAAATAACCTGACCTCAGATCAATTTTTGAAAAATATCTTGCTCCATTTAATTCATCCAATAACTCATCAATAACTGGAATAGGATAATCATGCTTAATTGTTAACTTGATCAAATACTTGTAGTCTACACACATTCTCCATGTGTTGTCCTTCTTCTTGACTAATAGCACTGGGGAAGAAAAAGGGCTTTTACTTGGCTGGATCTCTCCTGATTCCAGCAATGACTTCACAGTCTTTTCAATTTCTGTTTTCTGAGCATGAGATACCCTATAGGGGTATTGTTGCTTTGGAAGGCTTCTAGGCTGCAGTAGGATCTGATGTTCTACTCCCCTGCTAGGGGGCAGTCCTTTAGGTAGTGCAAATACATCAGCATAGTCTTGTAGCAATGGTTCCATGAGAGGATTATTTTGTTCCTTTCCTTCGGTTAAGGACATGAGCATAAAGTGCCCTGGAGTGGTCTGTTTCTCCTGTAATAGTTTATAAATAGCTGCTGATGTTACAGTTGTGTTTGAATTCTGCCCTCTGGCAGTTTGTATGTATACTCTTTTTCCTTTATGCATGACTGAAAAGCACATATTTTCATAATCCAACATAATAGGAGATCCTTTTCGTAGCCAATCACTACCCAATATCAAATCATAACCTGCCGTAGGTAGGAGTCTAATATCATAATTAAAGATCATGTTTTGCATATTCCAGCTGAACCCTCTGAGCCTCTTATTGCTCACCATAACATTTCCATTGGCTACCAATACATTTAATGGTTTTGCTGGTTCTAGAACTCCCTTCAAATTCTGTGCCACATCAGTGTTTAAAAAACTTAGAGAACTACCCGTATCAACCAAAATCCTTAGTTTCTTGGTACCAGTTTCCCCAATCAACCTCATTATGTGTTTTCCAGAATCCTCTTCCATAGATCCTAGGGTAATCATTGTCATACCCAGTTCTTCTTTGGCATCTCTAAATTCCTCATCATCCGATGCCCTCTTCTAAACTCGTGAAGAAATTCCCCTTGTTCCTCTACACTCATAATCATAAAATTGAGTTTGTTCTTACACTTGTGTCCTGGGTAAATAGTTCATCACAATTATAACAAAGTCCCTTGGATCTCCTTTGATCCATCTCCGGGGAGTCAATAGTTTAAATCCCTGGTTTCACATTAGAATTGGTACTTGCTGTAGGCTTCTGGTACACTTTCTGATAAGACTTAGGCTCCACCTTCTTTGGAATAGCATTATAAGAAATATTCTTAGTAATTTCTTTTATTTTCCTCATCAAAGAATCATTTAAGTGTACTTGTTGCCGCCCAAGGTGAATAGTAGAATCCAACGTTTTTGGGCTCAACATATCTAACCCTGCTTGTACATCTTTATCCAACCCACTAATGAAAGCTGCAATCCAATATTGTTCATCGAATGCACCACACCGACTGTGGATTATGAACGCCTTTAATTCTTCGAATTTAGCAACATACTCTTCATAATTACCCGTATTGACCAATTTATGTAGTTCTGCAATGGCCTTGTTGGTTTGTAAATCTTGGAACCTTGTCGATATCATTTTTTCAAACTGGGCCCAAACTAAATCCTCTCCCTTAAGAGGGAGATTATCATACCATTCCAACGCCTTGCCTTCAAAATGCATAGATGCGAAAGCCACCTTTTGATCTTCGGGAATAGTATTGATCATAGAGAAGTAACTATGGCATCTCAGTAGCCACGATCTCGAACGAGTTCCATCAAATTTTGGGAAGTTTACCTTAGCTACCGTGGGCATAACACCAACATTAGAATTTCCAGAATTAGAAGAATAATTTCTAGAACCACTTCCTTTAAAATTTCCTCCACTAGTTCCCACATAATTTGGAGAAGAACCCCCGAAATTATTCATATTACCCCACGGATTCCTGTTTCCTTCCCTCGCATGCTCACCGCCATCATCCAAAAAACTGGATCCGCCGACGTCTTCTAATCCTTTTCCCCAATTTTTAAATCCTAGGGGTGTCTGCGTAGAGAATCTCGGTTGAGCATTAGCATAGTGCGGAGTAACCGGCAAAGGAGCAATTGGTGGAACCGTTTTGGCCTGTGATTCCAAAAGCTCTAGTCGGTTCTTTAAAATCCAATCGTCCCCGTGAACGAATCTTGTAGATTTCGATTATTCTCTGCCATATGCTGAAGTAAAGTTTGAGTTATTTGTGCTGCTAATAACTGAGAATTTGCGTCCAATTTTGCAGGTTGCAAAACAGGCTCTTGTACGTCCTCCACCTTGCCGTCCTCGGGAATAGGAGAGAGCCCGGAATTCACCATGGAATCGAACGCTCTGATACCACTGTAATAGACTGGAGTCTATTAGATGATTTGATCTGCCGAAACTGTATGTGATAGACGATAACAAATTGTAACAATCAAACTAAGATTAATAATAAGAACACAACGAAAGAGAGAGAGATCAAGAGAGATATGGGAGAAAGAGATAAAGGAGAAGAAAAGAGTTAAGGAGAAATTAATTTTCATAGCATAAACCAAAACATCGACTTCACGAGTTTTATACTAGTAATAACAAACCCTAATGAAACTTAACAAAATTAACTTAAGGAAATAGAATTATATTAGGTAATAAAACGGACGCGTGGATACATCCTGTCCATCCACGCGTATTGCCGCTTCTCCCATCCGACGGTTTAGCCACTTTCGCCCACGTACCGTTGGATCCCTCTTATGATCATCTACGGTCGGGAAATATTCATCAACATCACAAAATATCTCATCCTCTTCAGTATCTTCATTTCTCGATTCTTCTGAGATTGAAATCCACATTAAACCCTCTCCTTCATCCGCCATTTCTGTGCTAGCTTCGCCTGCTTCGCCAGTTTTAATGTCATGAACAACCAAATCTGGTTGGTCCATGACAGTGGTTTGCAGTGCGCATCAAAGGTAGCGGCTGCGGGTTCCTCGTTAACAAAAAAAAAAGAGAACTTTAAACATAAGCATTGAATGAGAGCATTGGAGAAGACAGCACAAATCTATTTACCTCTTGATACGATTGAATGATCAGTCCGATCATCTCTCTTTCCAACTGCTAAAATTAATAGAAAAATAAACCGGTTCGTAAAGATTTTCAGCGAAATCAAGCGATGGAGAGGCAGAATCACACGAATAAAATCAAGTACTCAATGTACTGCAAGAGAGAGAATGGAGACTATTAATCTTCTGTGATGGTGAATTTATTTTCTCTTTTAGAAGAATGGCCGCCAAAAGGCCTTGATACTAACGGCCAATTTCTCTGTCTTGAAGCCAACAGCTAATTTTTCTTTCTTTTTCCTTGTGCAGGATTAATTCATAAATTTGGGTTTTTTCCCCGAACTAAATAAGGGTTTACATAAATTAGGATTTTCCCAAACTAAGTGGGTGTTTGAAGTAGCTGAAGCTTATTGATAAGTGCTGAAAGCTGCTTAAAGCTGCTGAAAGCAACTTATTTGAAAATCAGTTAGTGTTTGGAAATAAGTGCTGAAAGCTGCTGAAAGTGGGAAAAATAATATTTGGAAATATTGCTGATAGAAGTAGCTTATTGTTACTTTTTAATAGAAATGTCTGTTTTGTCCTCAGTGTTACTAATTAATATTTATAATAAATAATAAAATTCACAAATAATTATTATTTAATATTTATTTTTTGCTTACAATTTCAATCTAATACTACAAAATACTAAATTAGTAAAATATATTCTCACAAAGTAGGGTTAGGAAGGTTAATTTTTGGAATTAAATAAAATTAGTAAGGGTAATTTCGTCCGAAAAATACGTAAGCTATAAGCTAAAAGCTCGAAGGCTGGGGTGAAGCGACTCGGCATTCTCTAAAATCGACCCTATTTTAGAGAATCTCGACCTTTAGCTGACTTCCAAACACTACGACACAAGCTTAAAGCTGAAGCAGCTTAAAAAAAGCTTTTCCAAACACCCCCTAAATAGATTAGCTGTCGTAAAAAGGAAGCGGAAGCGGAAAAGTACATCTATAAATATGTAAAAAAAACCCTAAAAATTGACAGAAGGGTATAAAGAAAATCGGATAAGGAAAGAGGAGGGAGGGTGAAGAGAAGGCAGAGAGAGAATTATCATACAGAGATGGAGAAGTACTTCGGAAACGCTTATCGGGGCTACCCGGGAGTCCCTCATGCGGACCCGGAGAGGTTCGTCAACATATGGATCGGGTCGGCCGCCTTCTCCGCCCTTACCTGGGTTAACCCTTACATCTGGACTCTCTCCAACCAGTTCAAGTATTCTTCCCCCCAACCCCGCTCTAAATTTCACACACACACACACACACACTCGTCTATGTTTTATATGTATTTATACATGTTTTACATGCTTTTTTTCTTTTTCTTTTTTTTTTTTTATCACAATGCTGTGTGTCGTGGCATTTTCAGAGAGAGAATTGTCATCCATGTATTTGTTGTTTTTGTTTCTCTTTCTTTCTTTTTTAAAGAAAAGAGCAACCTTTCGATGAGATTAGTGGCTAATAGAAATGTTATTCCTGATGTTCATAAGTAATTGAGGTGGGGTGCATAGCATTTGGCCTTAAATAATCTTTTCTTCTTGAAAAAGGAACAATCTTGCGATGGATTATGAGGTGATAGAAATGGTATCCCTGATACTGATAAGTTATTAAATATTGTGTATTTCTGTACGTTCAGAATTATATTCAATCGTAATGGTTGATTTATGGATTTTAATGGTGTTGCATCAAATTGTATAGACTTTGAATGGAACATTTTATGAACCCTGTGATTTGAGGAATAAAGTTTCCCAATATCTCTTCACACATGGTGGATATGTCTCTTCACTGAGTTATTATTTGCTCTTGTTCCTTAATCTCTCTGCTGTATCCCATCTGTATGAATTACTTTTAATACTGCAGTTTGAGCCATGATGTATTCGCATCTTATTCTTGTCAACACAACTTGCATTTAGTGGTATATTTCGTACTGAAACATCTCTCTACCGATATCTGAGTTCTTCTGTATAAACATCTTATTCACTTGTTTATTCCACAAAGAGCATCATTTTACCTTCGTCTCTTTCTGGATAGTTCTTGTGAGGCTTTGCATGCATTCAAATCAAGCACCTTGGGGCTTATAGTTGAGCCCAAGTCCAATGTCCATTGCATGAAATGCTCCCAAAATGATTAATAATTAGCCTCTGAAAGACTGAAACTTGTGCTTATCAAAGTGATTTGAGACTTTGAATTTTATATGGTTATTAATGGCAAGAGCCTGGACGGACATTTCTTGCAAATCATACAAATAACCCTGGATGTAAGGTGCCTCGGCGTTTCAGTTATGTAAGGTTGGTTCTGTTTTCAGCTGGATCACTGATCCACTGGTTACCGACAAGAAATGTTGCTCCATCGCTTACATTACATGTTACTAAAAGAGAAATGGGCTTTCTGTTCCCTAATGGTCGTTGCAGCTTCTTTTTAGATGTTCTGCGAGTGCTTCCAAAATAGCAACTTCTTACCTCTTCCCCTTTTGACTTTGATTTTAAGCTGTCTTTGAGTTGGACATACTACTTATATAATTATATTGCTTGAGGATCACTGTCTAGTTTTCTATATAAAAGTCTTTTATGAATCCTTATGGTAAGAAAGGCATGTTTATGATGCAGCTGGCACGACAAGGCATTGCTTTTTGAACAATATCACTGGAAGAAAGCACGTGCCAAGAATCAACCCTATAAATTCCAGGTACTTTTGCTTCAAAGTTAGACTTCCACTCGTATTGCTAAAAAAATTTGTTTCTGCAGTTCACTTCTGCATCATCTTGTTTACATGTCATTTGATATTTTCAACAGTGGAATCAAATGGACAAGGAAGTTCGAGACTCGTACTACTTCAACTGGCCTGTCTACTTCCCATAGTCTTCTTCAGCACCTGTGTGCTCTTGTTTAATGGCTATCTTTGAGAAGTAGGCATTTCAATTTCCCTCCATTCAAAAGAAGACAAAAATTATAGCTTGAATCTTTGTCTTGTTAATTCCTTAGCATCTTTGGAACCAACTCTTATTTAGCATGCTGCTAAAAATCAATTTCAGCTATGAATATAAGCTGGATTCCATATTTTGTTCATAATCTTTGCTGTTGGATTAACCTTAGTATGGATGGCTTGCTATGGCTTCTCTTGTTTGTCTACTCTCACAGCGGATGTAAAGGAATCGAAACACTTGACATTAGAATGAAATAAAGGCCTAAATAAGTTGCATCTTTTAGCTGTATCCACCAAATAGTTTCTTACTTTTTTTATACAGAAAGATTCATTCTAAAAAGAATCAAAGATTGTGTCAGAAGTAACACCATCCCTGCAGCCATCAACCGGTCCTATCTTGCAGAATCCTTCTCAACTCCTCAGGCTGGCAAGGTAACTCCAGTGCACCCTCGGGTTGATACCCGAATTCCTCTTCAGCCATCTCCAGCAGCCTCAGGAATGCAGGATGTTTCAGAACAGAGAGCTCCACCAAGAACCTTATCGGCTTCTCCTCATCCTTCTTTGCAAGAACCGCAAACTGTCCTTCCTTAACGTCCTCCGGTACTCTTTCTTCCCCTGCCTCCACTTCCTCAGATGTGAATCCCACCAATGCATCTAGCCTTTTTGAGAGCTGAAGATGATTCTGCAGCTTCTTCATGAAACACTTGAGCGCGATCAAGCCGGTTCTCCTCTCCACCGCCATTGTTGTGTTGGTTTGGTGTGAAGTATGAAGTATATGGTTCTTGTTGTTGAGTTGGGAGTTTGAAGAGATGTGGAGGGAATTCTTGGATTTATACCTGATTGGGGCAGGGGAGGAAGCTTCGTGGATGGTGTGCAAATTAGAGCCCATTTGGCATCTGCATTTATGAGATGTGTTTCTCGGTCTAGTGTCATGTTTAGACGCGGAAATACATTCATCTTAATAAATGTCGATGTTATACGGTATCAAATCGTTCATACGGATACAAATGTATAATACTACTCTATGGGAAACTAATCATGTAATAATAACATAAGCAATCCTAAGTTTGAGTAATGGTTGATGTTTAATTTCTCTTGATTGAATTTGTATGCATTTTATTAGACATAAACGGTAAAGAAAGAGGGGTACTTCTCGCACTATACGGTTGTACGTAACGTACGCCATTGGGAAGACTAATTTTTTTCAGTCCTCTTAAGGAAAGTGATTAGTCTATAACAAACTTAGACACAAAATTAATTAATTAAGATTAGTTATATTGATTATTGTATCAGAATTGAATTGAAATGACTAATCAATCTTAAAGATAAGGAATCAAATCGTTAATGAAAATACGTAATGCGAGATTTGAAATTTAAAGGAAATATATTGACTATTGAAACACCGACACGGCTGAAACTTACTCAGGCGAGTCCGCAAAAGAAAATATTTAGGTCACAAATAACTGCTTGCTGCTCGACATTGTCAGCCAGGTCCATGCTCTTCCTTTTATCGTACATTTATTTATTAATTTTCATATATTACACAAAAGCGGGATTTATTTATCTTGATCAAGCACATTATCTTGGATGCAACTTTTGCCCGTCATATAAAAAAATATATCTTTTACAGAATCTAGTCACAGTAATACTTAAATTTACATTTTCGAAGTGAAAAAAGGAGATAATGATTAATGCATAATGCATGAAAACAGAATCAAATTAGATTACAAACGAACCTTATCTGCACCAAACTCTATTCCTAAGACTCATTATTCTCTTGCAATAACAGATTGAAGGTGATCATACGTGCATGGAATTACAAGAATACCCATCTGCTTGAAACCAAACTCCTCCTCCGCTAGCTCCAGCAGCTTCAGAAAGGCAGGGCGAGTTAAGTAACTCAGCTCCACAACAGACCTCCTCAAACTGCCACCGTCAACTGTATAAACCGCGAAATGCCCCTCCTTCACATCCGCCGGCAACGCATTCTCATCATCATCTTCTTCTTCTTCTTCTTCTTCCATATCTCGATCATCAACGGTCCGAATGGATAACAAGAGGAATCTCTGCACAAGCTTAAGGATATTCTGTAAGCCACCCTTCATCCTCACACACAAAATAAAGAAGAAAACAATGAAGGTGTACATATGATGATGAGATGAAGTGTATATAAAATCCGAGGCGTAGAGGGAACAGATGATCTGGTTATGAAAGATGTATGGAAGCTGAATTCATGTGTGCGACAGAAAAACATATGATACATCACTTTCATCTAGCTACTGGAAGGCCTATATGATCAAGTCTCATTTGCTATCCCACATATACGATGGATGAATAGAGAAAGTAAGCAAAAGTACTTAATTATACGTCTAATGACGGATGATTCTTGATCGCTCGAACGTACGTGCACGAAGAGAGGGGGGACCGTGATTCTCATTCACCACCATGTTCGAAGGATCCCCTCTTTGTACAATTGAAGTACTCCAAGGAAAGCTACTCATACCGAATCTTGATGAATGTAAAAGCCCACGTCGCTCTCTTTGGGTTTGTTTTTAACTGAGATAAGATTAATGCAATGAAGAACAGGAACAGAGTAAAACATGGGAAGAACAAAGCACATGAAGATGGAGGGTGTCAACTGTCTAGTCCAAAACCATGTTAAATTTCTGTCCTCTAGCCTTTAACCGCATGCATCTTGTGGAGATAGATGGCTTTGGCAATTTGAGGATATAGGCCTAATATGGAAAATTAAACCATGATTTGTACAAGAATGAGATTACGTATGAAGCCTAATACAACCATTTTATGCTAATGGGATCTTCGACATGTTACATTAGTTATTCTCTGTAGAAGGGCGACATGACATTCAATATAGGGAGGTGAGGCAAAGACCCACATGTTTCCAACATATAGCCTTTCTGAGTAGCTCCCTAGCTTGCTCTTTTAGATCTTATTACATACCCTAAGAGATAAAACAAATAAAGATTCTAATTCGGACAGAGGAGGGCGAAGAGGAGGTGAACGAGGTCGGAGCAGAGGAGGAAAACGAGGAGGAGGAAGATCAAAACGACGACGATGCGGGCGATAACAAGAAAAAGAAGCAAGAAGATGATGTAGTAGAAGAAGAGGAAAGTGGGAGAATCATCTACCACGTAGACAAGCATTCTCATCACTGTTATTCTCTGTCTCAAAATGTCTTAGTTTTTGAAGATTGTAATCGGCGCTTTTTTGTTTGTTGGAGTCCTTTTTTTCAGTTTGAAAATAGTTATCACGAAATCGAATGATGTGGATTTCGTGGAACATTGGAGAGAATTCCTGCAACTCTCAGCCGTCATTGCTGCTCCGGGAGATTATGTACTCTGGATTTTTCAAAACTTGATAAAAGCTATTGCTTTTGACAAAATAATATAATCTAGAATTTATGATTGAGGTGGCAATTTTTAATTGGATCTTATTTGCTTCAAACTAGAAAAAGAATTGGACATAAAAATGTAGTCCATCCAACCAAGAATGCTTACAAGGCAATAACATCGACACCATAGTCCAGTTGAAGTATTAAGCCCATAACATCGAGCAATTTATAATATGAAAATAATCATCTATAAACAATTCGATAAATTAAAATTGCGCCTACTGCTTGTTAAAATTCAAACTACTATCGCACGGTTTATTGAAAAAATGGCATTAATTTTGACTTTGACTACATGGGTTCGATATTAAAAAACACCCGAAACACGAGGAATAGACTATTTTCCGATCTTATCCAAAACCTTGACACCAGGTCGAATAAGCAAGAAAATTCGTATTTGCCAATGTTTCCATCAAACATTCAAACAATTGGTTTAAGGTAATAGAAAATATGTCGAGAATTGAAAGCGTGTTCAAGTTCGACTGCAATTTTATTTTTGGAGTTCATTTTTTCTTTATCGTGACAGTCAATTTTTTTGGAGTACATTTTTTAATTATGGTAACAGTCTATTTTTTTTCTTTTTTTTCTCTTTTTGGAACATGAGATATATTATTTTGACTTTTCGAACTATACGTATATGGATTTGTGTTTTCCTATGATTATGAGTTTGTACAATTAATGAAATTCAATTCTCTTTTTAAATTTTTTGTTCTCTTCTTTTAATTTTATGATTGGAAAGTCTCCAAGCGTTAATCCAACTGTATATTGGTATATAGTGTAACCCCTTGTTTCTAGATCCTCCTCTTTTTATTTGTTTGTTATATAATATGGTTTGATTAGGAAATACAGGTACAGTTAGTAGAAATTTAGATGGCACAGTGCCAGCACGTAAAAATTGGGATAGAGATGTCCAATGTGGCTCCAAGATAAAATGACGTGGAGTGGGCCCACTATCCCAGGAAATAAGAATTCATACTTTTCAATTATAATTAGCGTTGATTAAATATTCCGGCAGATTCTCGAACCACTAGCCCATTCACACATACTTCCACCACGTAATTCGTACAAAATTCGGCTTAATTAAGAAAATAATATTCTATGGGCCATGAAAGGGGCCCATGACCGGATCAATTCGATCATGCCATAGCCACGACCTTGGTGTATTATGCCAATTGCCATCGTAGTGCAGTTAAAATTCAAACTAGTTTGCCCATTAAGATGATATAGTGGTTAAGGTATTTAGCCTATGATCGAAATGTTATGGGTTTAAAATTCACTAAGATAATTATGAGTGAGTCTATCACATATGGATAGCCTACAGTAGTTAGCTCCTCTTGTGTTATTAGTAGGCTAAAGCATAAGATCGTAGTTTATCCAATGCACACTTTGATAGAGCGTGATTTATCCAATATGTCATTCGGTAGCGATTGCGGATTACCCTTAAAAAAAAAATCAAACCACGACATTTATCTCATGTGCACTTTATTCGAATTTCACGAAAACCTCTATATTAATATTATGTTTTCTTGCACGAGTCAAATTAAAAAGAAAAAAATAACACGTAAGACTATGTCGAATCCAATCAGCATATTTGGCCGGATTCGGGTGACCCATCAAGAAAAAGGCCGAATTATCGTATTTAAGTAAAAGTGACATCTGTGGTTGGGTGGAATAGGGAAAATTACAATGTGTAGAAGCAGCCAAAAAGTTAGGCTCGGCCTAGTCAGAGCTGAGTCGGAATCGTTTCAAGTTCAACCGCAGGCCTCTTCTTTTTGTCAACTTCTTAGATGGTTGGTGAATTTTCTGATCTTGCTGATGTGTACACGTCACCTCATTGTTTAATCCCATTTATCAGTATTTATAGTGTATTATAATTAAGTTGTTCAATTAGTGTTAAGTAGTTCCCGAATTTCTTAGTTTCTCGACCATGCCATGTTTGTTCATACCTTAGCTATATATGACAAGACTATACAGTTACTATCTGATATGTGGATCGAATAAACTCGAATGATTTTAGTCGGACTAGTATTTCATTCATCGAAAATCTTTTGATGATTGATAATGATATTTTGAATCATCATATAGAAAGCATAATGTTGCACTAAAGACTCAAGATTTGCCACAAAAGTATAGAAGTGACGATTGAGAAACAAAAATCTCTTGGTATAACATCCCAATCAAGCACATTAGTTGGCGATAGGAATTCCTATCAAACATGGAATAAGATGTAAGCATATGCGTCATAAGTTTTCTATTTACTCCCACAGCCACAATATTTTGTCTCACATTCACCCGTAGAATTCCAAATTCAAAGGCGGACCCTTGCGTCATCAATGCTTTGTCTTCACTCTATTTTTTTTTTCTTTTATTAATGTAAGGTTTATACTAATATTAATTAATCATTTGTCACATTATCACTAAATCAAACATGCCATGAACAGCCGCAACAAATTATATTTTATTCCCATTTCACCGCAGGCTTAGGCTTACATCACGATAGTACCCGAGTAAAGATAACATTTAGAAACAAATGTAAACTTCATTAGCGAAGCAAAAATGAGTTTATTTTATTAACTAACAACTGATAGATAGCAACATACAAGTCAAACTAATAAACAACCTCACAAACACCGGTCATGGGCCGGGCCTCCACCCATTACTACACCGTAAGAATATTTTCCCATTTAATTCTATCATCGTATCTACGTCGTAATGCATTTCTCGCTTGTATTTTCTTAATTTTTCTATTTTTTATATACACTTAAAATTCTGATATATCCTCGGACCGCATCATCACGTTCACATCACGGAGCATCCATTTGGATTTTCGTCGCTGAACATTTGATCGTTCAAATTCATATACGTAGGCGGCGGCGGCGGAGGTCCCTGACCGTATTGTACGACGTAACCCGTATTACCATAACCATGGTTAGGAGGGTAACCTTGATAATGGTTAGCTTGGAGACCATAATCTTGATTGTAATAACTATGGTTGTACATGGGCATGGCATTAGCGTAATGCGTTTCTAGATTCAAACCATGGTACTCCATTCTGTTAACTTCCACCTTCTTACCCTCGCCGCCTTTGCTACCTTCTCCTCCACCGCTGGTGGTGGCCACCGCCTTCGATTCCCCACTTTTCTTCTCGCCTCCGCCCTCTTTTTTCTCCACCTTATTGTCTCCTTCTCCTCCTCCACTTCCTTTCCCCTTTTCCTTTTTGTCTCCGCCGCCATCGTCTTTCTTTGGAGGAGGAACGATCTCTATGTCTTTCTTGACCTTTTCTTTCAAGTATGCAGCTAGTTCCTTCACATTCATTGTCCCAGTTACCGTGACCAGGTCCTTTGCTATATCAGTTTTTACTGAGTCAACCCCTGTAAAAACAAATCTTGATTGTTAGAGCAAATAATTATTGTTGCCGAATTATTTAGTAATTATGTGATCATATTTAATACATACCTACTTTTGTTAATTGAATACTTAATGCGAATTAAAGAGCAATAAATTTTGAGCCAACTCACCATCAATGTGCTTTGATATGACACGCTTGATCTTATGCGCGCATCCTTCGCAGTGCAGCTTGAATTTCATTACCACTGTAGAAGCCGTAGGCTGTAATGTAAAAACCAAATAAAAAAGGTTAATCAAAATATATACAATTAATCCCAATTAACTTACAAATTAAATGGTCGGCTGAAAGATTATTATTATAATTCACCTCTTTGGGTTTCTTGTCATCAGCCTTTTTCTCCTCTGCCTTCTTCTCTGGTTTCTCGTCGGCCTTCTTATCTCCAGCGCCGCCTCCGCCTCCTCCGTCCTTTTTGGACTGAGGAGAGACGAGCTCTACCTTCTTCTTGGTCTTGTACTCAACCCTCTCGCGCAGCGCCGCTGGGTCAACATTGCCGGAGACGGTCAACTTGTTAGCGTCGCAGTCGGCCTTCACTTTCTCAACACCTTCATAAATGGGACGACATGGAA
Source organism: Lavandula angustifolia (assembly GCA_028984105.1). Taxonomy (NCBI): domain Eukaryota; kingdom Viridiplantae; phylum Streptophyta; class Magnoliopsida; order Lamiales; family Lamiaceae; genus Lavandula; species Lavandula angustifolia. The sequence goes on from CM054824.1 coordinate 17,938,820, forward strand.
TATTAAATTAGGCCCCCACGGCTAAGCCATTACTAATTACTATATATTTATTTATTTATTAACTATGTAGAAATAACGTTGAAATTTAAATGACGTTTTGAAGTTGCTGTGGAAATTACAATTAATGGGTCCGTTAATTTGGATTCATGGAAAGTTTGTTGTTTCTTGATGGCTCCGGAAAGTTCTATGTTGGTTGCGATGAAATCAAGAAAATATTGGCGTGTAAAGCTATATGGTAACTAATACTACTACCTAACAATAAAAAGTTGGATTATTTACCTAATTTCTCCGATATGATATTTTATTCAGGTGGTAAAAACAAATAACCCAAAAATAATCATGTGAGCGAACAAGTGGAAGACTTGGCAAAACGAAAGATTGTCATGGGAAATTCACTTGCAGTTACGGTTCAAGAAATTTAAAAAAAAAAAAATATTAACTAAATCGAATTTGAGTCCGATAGAAAATCTATACCTTCGAAATGGCTAATGGCTCGTCTGACTTTTTTCGCGCAGCCTTCGCAATGCAAGTCAAGCTTCAACACAACGGTCATCGGCCCCTCCCCCTTCTTTCCTCCGCCGTCCGCGGCTTTCTTCTCTCCTCCTTCCACCGCCACTGCCTTCTTTGCACCATCTTTCTGCAAAAGGAAACAAACAACTGAGCAAAACCGCCGATTCTCCGAAGAAAACGCATGAAAAAAAAAAGATTGAGTAGAATTTACGGATTGACTAAACCTAGATTGAATTAGAGGAAAATCAAATTCGTGAAATTGATTAGAGTGAAATCAAAAGGGCTGAAGGATGAAGATGACTAATTACCTCACCCATTGCAGAATATTTCCTACCTTTTCGTGAATTCTGAAGAATTAGAAATTGTAGTGTGGAAGAGAAACTAGGTAATGGTTTGAAGAGAGGAAAAAAGGAGGCAACCGCCGCAGTAGATATAGGGGAGAGTTTCTTCACTGTGTGATGGGGCCCAGGCCCACCCAAAAAAAATCAAACGGGAGAAACACGATCGCACATAGAGACAGATTTTTGTATGTATATGTGAATGTATGTGTGTTACGCATGCTATGATGTTATCACGGCATGTGGATGTCTAATGCGATGCCTGCCGGATTAGACTGGATCCGGAATCTAATTACGTGACAAATCAGCAGTCTTTGACTAATGATATCACACTTCCCAAAACCCTAAACGTTTTAGGTGGGCTTGGTAGTAAGCCAATAAGGTGATTACCATATACAAACCTCCAAAGTTTATTAAGATTAAATATTTAATAATCGTGTTTGTACAAGTTAAATTATAAGTAAACAATGGTTAGCATTGGTTGTCAATCTATCTTCAAATTTACTTACCTTATTTCAGAGACATGTGTCCTTCTTAAGTACATTCAACTTTCATGAAATAGTTTGACACCATAAGATTAAGACAGTAATTAGCATAAATAATGTTTGTGTCACTATGTATTGCAACAGAGGAACACACTATTTACCAAGACAAGATCGACAGGTGAAAGGTAAGGAATTTTAGTTGACAAGGACTACTAATGCATGATTTATAAATCATGTAATCAATGATAAACTTGAGCTCCTTCCTCTTAGTTTTTTAGATGATGATAATCTATAGTTATTATCGATGTATGCACTACGTAAACTTCAAAATCCGTAATGTTTAACCACAAAGTATATATATAAATCGTTATGCTATCCTAAAGAGTGATTAGTCTAAAATTAATAGACCATACATCTTGAGGTCTCATATTTTGTAGGATAAAAAAATTGAGTATTTAAACGAGTCATTCAATCAGGCACATTTATTATATATATATTCTTTCTATCTCACTAAAAACGATGTGTTCCCTAATCGGGTCGTCTCATTATAAACGATGAATTTCCTAAAATGGTAAAAATTACGTGAATGCATTTAATTATTAAAAAATTAAACAATCTACACCACTATCTTGATTTTTGTGCCTAAAAGAAATGTGTCGCTAATGGGACGGAAGGTGTAAAATTTTAATTGTATATGCACATCATTAATGTCACATGGTATAAATGATTTAAATCAACAAAAAAAATATATAAAACTCATCTTATTAGTAAAATAGACTACAGTGGAGGGCTTGCGAATTTTTGTCGTTCATAGAACAATTATTACAATATATATTAGATTATCTTCTAATTATTACACGTCGAAACCTCAACAAGAGGAAATGTGATAGGAGGATCGTTGCCACTTAAGCATATGTTTGGTGAATTTTAAGTTAGTAGTTACCAATAATATTATTAAAATAAAATGCTGTAGTGTATTTCTTTTAAGCAGTGATCGTACTAGAATCTTCTTAATATAAGCTATGATTATTTGACTTCAAAAGTGTACTTCTATGACTTCGTTCAAAAATTTTTGTAATGAAAAGAGTTAGTTGGGAGTAGGATGAGTACGTTAATATAGAGATGAAAATAAGATATTTATTAATCCGATGCATATGCAAATTCAAAGTTATTACATTTTTTTTATCTAATTCGTAAAATGAATGAAGCGGCAATTTTAAGAATACTTCCATCCCATCAGTGGCGGAGTCATAATTTTATTTCCACAGGTGCTAAATGTCGTCGGCTAAATGATGAGTTGTTACTAACACATATAATACTAATATTTAATAATTATATAAAATATTTTTAAATACTATACAATGAACAAAATGCTAAAAACTAAATATTATATTCATAATTTTCATTTTTCTCTATTACATGTAATGAAATATTTATAGAGAAAAACTTAACTAAAGATGAATTAAGATTTAAAAAAAAATAAAGAATACATTAGCATATAATTAGTTTTAGAATTCAATAACTAATGATAATAATGAAAACTGAATAATGAGGAATTGACTTTGATACTTACAGTTAATAAAAATAAATATATGTGAGGATTTAGAATTAAAATAACTAATAATAAATAAAATAATAGATTAAGGAATTGACTTTGATACTTACAGTTAATAAAAATAGATATATGTGAGGATTTAGAATTAAAATAACGAATAATAAATAAAATAATAGATTAACTAAAAAATATTAACTAAAAAATGTTACTAGTGAGTAGGGGTGTAACGCTTCGGTTCGTTTCGGTTTTTTATGTATTTTAGGAACCGAATCAAACACATAGAAACGGTTCGGTTTGGTTCGGTTCGATGTGTTTTTAAATATCGGAACCGAACCGAACCACTTATAAATGGTTTGGTTCGGTTCGGTTCATCGGTTCATCTTTTTATTATTTTTTTTTTAAATACTAAATAATGCAAGAATAATAGTTTATAGGATGTCACTCGTTCCGAACTCATAAGTATAGAGTTGTTATTCATTTCTCTTCCTTTGTATAGATTAGAATTGATCTTAATTTAAATCTAATATTTAAATCCAACAATATTCTCATATAAGAAAGATAAATATTAAATAAAAAAATTAAAAAATAGAATATTGGTTCTATTCGGTTCGAACCGTTCAAAAATTCTTGAAACCGCGAACCGAACCGAATGTAAACGGTTCCTACAAAAATAAACCAAACCAAACCGCGAAACCGAACTGAACCACATTTTTTGGTTTGGTTCGGTTCGGTTTGATCGGTTTCGCGGTTCAGAGCGGAACCACTTACACCCCTACTAATGAGGATAGAACCCAAAATCTCATTGTTAAGCTAAAGGGAATGAACCAACTGCGCTACTATACACAATGTTATCAAGGTGGCAAGAGAATAATATAAATATAATTTCAGCGCTACTGCATCCCATCATAATTTAAATTTGCCCCTAATTATGAGTGGAACATCGTATAACTATTTTGCAAACACATGTCTATAATGTTGTCCTTTTTGTGTATTTTGCGACCTATTTTAGGTAGGTATATATGTGTTCTACGTACTTTAGGAGAAGTAGCTAATACGTTTTTTTTCTTGATAAAATGTACTATTATAACTAATCGATTTTTTTTTTAAATACAAGAAAATGTGCATGCACTATGTATGTTTGGTCGGGTAGGTAAACACTGACATATAATCTAAATATTAATTAATTTAGAAGCGTGCGTGGGCATTAAATCAAACATATTGTTGTAGTATTTATTATTTTTATTTAATTTGTCCATTATTATTTATAGCCATATAGGTAAACAGTGACATGCAATCTAAATATTAATTAATTGTTGGGAAACGTGACCATTAAATCGAACATATACAGTGTGGAGTTTATTATTTTATTAAATTCTTTCATTTTTATTTTTATTTAATTAATTTAGCCGTCCTTTATCATCTTAAATTAATTAGTATTGAAGCTTATTATGCTGAAGTATATACCTTGTAAGTTATGAACCTCGGTCCAACTGTAGGATAATTCGGTAGCGAATAATTGTGCCTTAATGGGCCTTCTTCTGTCGGAATCACATTATTAAAAATTTAGCCCAATATCTCTCATGGGCTTTGAGTTTTTACACCCGTAGCGCTAAGGCTCTAAACTTCACTTCATTATCTCTCAACGACGTCGCATTGTCACAAAACCTCGTAAAACTCATTCAGGGCCGTCACCGCCGTCTAGGGTTTCTGATTTCTCAATCGCTGCCGAATCAACATCACATATTTCGCAATCCGCTCATACAGTAAAGAAGAATGGGTGGAAAGTGCCCACATAGGAGCGTGAAGAAGCGCCGCTACTCTCATAAAAGTGCAAGGCGCACGAAGTTTGAACTCATGGATATCCTTTTTATTGTATATATATATATATATATATATATATATATATATATATATATATATATGTATTGTGTTTTAATTTTGTTTTGCTATTCGAACGATGATTTTCTTGACTACTGAGTGTTCACGCGACGACGCTGTTTATGATGAGATTCAGAAAGGGGCGGGAGAGAGCAAACCCTTGCCCGTGGATGAAGATCTTCCAGGAATGGGCCAGTACTATTGTTTGCACTGCGAGTAATGTTCAAATTCATAAATTATTGCATATTTTAGTTCAATGTTTTTCCGTGGGAAGTATATTGCTGTTGACCATTATTTAAAAAATTGTTTTTTCACCTGTTTGTAGTCGCTATTTTGCTAATGTGTCTGTGAGGGATGATCATTTCAAGACCAAGCGGCATAGGAAGCGGTATGCTTTCTTCTTATTAATCGTGTATCAAATATTTTATCATTTATACCTGAAAGGTTGTGGCGTAATATTACATTTTTTCCTCTCATTGCAAGAACTGGAAATTATTTTTTAAGTAGCTTAAGTTCTGAGGACAATGCTAGAGTGCTGTTTATGATTCAACTTCATACACGGTTGAATGGTCTAGTTGAAAACTAATGTGTAATCATATGATTACCTTCTGGAAACTTCTGTTGTTGGAAATATTGGATTGCTTGAACATATCTTTGAGATGAGTTTGAAAAGTTTAGAGACATATCCGGTCTGTCCTCTTGGGACTAACTTGCTTATGTTTTTGTATTTCTTTTCAGAACTAATGAGTGTATGTTGGGCTTATTGTAGCAATTAAGTCCTAAAAGGTTTGTAGAACTTACGATCACCACAAAATAATTTGCAGATGTCATACTTTAGCTTAGTAGCAAAACTAGTTCCTTTTCAAATGTATCGACTTCTTTAGGCTATATGTGTTAGGCATTTAGCTAACTGATCTATGCGGTGCATCTCAACCTATTCAATTAGAGTGCTAATATCTTTCCCTCGCAGTGTGAAGATAATGCTGGGTCCGAGACCACATACTCAATTGGATGCTGATCTAGCTGCTGGAATGGGCACACCCGACAACGGCCCCAAGTTAATGGCAATGTAATATTACCCTTATACGTTTTTCCAATGTCAAGTGACACTTGAAGAAATCATCACAGAATGGCTAAAAGGTCCTGGTAGTCAAAACTCCTGCAACAGTAGTTGTAGCTACGCGTTACAATTCCTATTTACTTTTCATGTAATTTGTTTTTTAGCTAGTTCAGGTTTGTAACTTTACTTGAAGGTTGTTTTTCCGGGTTAATGTCAATGTCAATTCATTTCTGCCAGCAAAGGGTTCACAAATGATTGGCCTTTGGTATCCGCTTTGGTGATGTCTTCTTACTTCTCTCTCTGTTGTAGCTTCTGTACATCCCGATTTTGTTTCTGCTTACTAGTTGAGTTCTACTTACACTAGTGCATTTGCATGTCTGGGTAAGATAAGTGGACATATTGTAGAGGACTTGCAGCCTGGAGACTGATTGTATCCAAAATGTCCTATCCTTGTTTAATGAAAGCTTTTATCACCATTATAGGCGTGGGAGAAGGTTGAATTAGATGGTTTACAGAAATCTAAATAATTCCATCTGCATAAGTGGTTTCTCCTTTGTGTATATCTTATGAAGCATTTGGTAGCAGAATGACAATAGTAACGGGTATGATAGTAAGTAAGGTGAATGATAACGAGTATGAGTTATATTTCTTTGGAAGTGTTTGATATTATTACTAGTTAATTATGGAATTTGGTATGTGCGTATTTTTTGTGTTGACAGCAGTGTTATTTGGAAGGAAATCACCTGTCCTGGAATCTCTGTTCCAAAGCTATCCCATAACAAAATTGTATATAAATCCATGTTGGTTTCATAAATAGACCATAAACTCCTAGGGATTTATAGTTATTGGACAACAATGGGAAATGAAATTTGGGATATGGGACGATCTTGTTAAAGAACCAAAGTGGACCCACCGAAAATTGAGTAATATTACGGCCACATGCGAATTATCTTTCCATGGATGGGCTGCTATCAGTACTCATGCTCACGAGATGGCGTCCTTGTCATTTTGCTAATTTCAAATCTTTTTATCTTTAATCATGTAATCTTGTTATGATGAGATTGCATGTCCCTTGGTCCCTTTGTCACGTAGCTCGCCGTGAGTTGCTTTCCCCCCCTCTAACGACTACTCCTTCGCATTCGTGCAACCACCACGTGAAGATGGTCAATAATGGTGTTCCCCATCCCTTTTTGTTCTCAATCATTCTCATCATCAGACATCCAACATGATTCTTACCGCGACATCTCCGATTTCAATGTTTCATCTTGTCGGATCCTGCAACTTCTGCACGCCACTTTTACCACTTTTATTGCATCGTCTTTTCTCGATGTGAGAATTTAGAACCAACTGCAACTTCAATACGTGATCTCCCATTAACATTAAAGGACACATTTTTTTCAAACAATTAATGCTAGTAATTAGATAATTCCACATGCTATATATAAAAAATATATAAACAAAACAGTGGAGAGCCTAAACATCATCGTTTTGTAGTTGTAATTTTAAGATAAAAATCTGTTGCAATATGTTCATCACTCCTTAGCTTTCCCTGTCATGATCTTCCTGATGAGCCGAAGTCGAACCGGACGCCGCCATACTCACAGCTTGGCCATGGCTGAATCTCTGCAACTGTATCATCCTTGCATATATCCCATCAATGTAGTTCTTCAAAAGATGCGAATGCGACCCTTGCTCCGCCACCTTCCCATCATCGAGCACTGCAATAACTTGCGCGGTTCTGATCGTCGTAAGCCGGTGAGCAACCACAATCGTCGTCTTCCCGGCACACGCCCGCTCCAACGCTTCCTGTATGCACCTCTCCGACTCCGCATCGAGCGCGCTTGTCGCCTCGTCGAGCAGCATTATCTCCGCTTTCCTCAAGAAAGCTCGAGCGATGGCGATCCTCTGCTTCTGCCCTCCGGATAACTGTACTCCCCTCTCTCCTGCGAAAGTCTTGTATCCGTCCGGCAATGAGGAGATAAACTTGTGCGCATTTGCTAGCGTCGCAGCCTCAATTATCTCGGCCTCTGTTGCGGATTCATGGCCGTAGGCTATGTTTTCGTAGATTGTTGTTGCAAACAAGCAAGGCTCTTGAGGCACAACAGCAATATGTCGTCTTAACGACTTGAGATTGTATTTTCTTATATCCTTCCCATCTATCATGACTCGGCCGGATGATGGCTCGTAGAATCTCTGTATAAGGGCAATAGCTGAGCTCTTCCCACATCCGCTCGGGCCAACTAGGGCTAGCGTCTTTCCAGCTCGAGCACGAAGGTTAAGGTCGCGGAATATTGACACATCTGGTCGAGTAGGGTACGAAAAATCGACATGCTTGAACTCAACTTCTCCGCGGAGCCTATCCGGTGCGGAGATGGCGTCCGCTTCGTCCGGCTCGATCTCAGTCTTCCGGTCGAGGAGCTCGAACACTGACCGCATTGCTCGGCCGCCCTTGATGAAGTCAGGCGCGAGGGTTAGGGTTTCAGCAGCACCGTTTGCCGAGACCATGAGCACCATGAAGACACGGATGGTGTTGGAGAAGTCGGAGATACCGTGCTTCACGAGCCAAGAGGCGTACCATAAGCCGAGCGCGTAGGAAGCGTAGAGTAAAAACTGAGCAATGCCGTAGCCGCTTCCGGCTATCTGACCTTTCCAAAAGCAACGCTTTAAGGGAGTGTTGAGGCTTGTCGTGAATAGGCCTACAATTTTCTCTTCCGAGTTGAAGGCTGCAACTGTACGCAGATTCGCTACTGCTTCTCCGGCCAGCTGCGTGGCTTTTGCGTGTGAAGCTTCTAGATCACCGGAGAATCCGGTCATGAACATTTTCTGTTCAAGGCAAAAGGTTAAGTGTTTATGCCGCTAATGTTTGTGATTAGTTAATAGTAAAGTTGAAAGTATATATACCTGTAAGACAGTGGCTGCAACAACGACGGGGAAGACAGCAACGAGGACGAGGGCGAGGCGCCATTGCAAGACAAATCCAGCAGTGCAGGCAACAAGCATAAGAGCAGAGTTCTGCATAATAACCGAAATCCTATCTCCAATAGCCGACCGTACATTATTCGCATCAAGGGCAAGCCTAGCTGCAACTCTTGAGCTTTCATTCTCTTCCTGATCAAACCAAGCCATCTCATTGTTCAGAACTGCAGCAAGCATCTTCTCCCTAACGCGTTTCGTTAGGTTTTCTCCGACCGTATCCCAGAAGTAATGCTGCAGAGTGTTGAAAATTAGGGCAGCTGATGAGACACCGATTAGGAGGTAGCAGTATTTTGCAATCTCTCTTATCATGTAAGCGTGGTCCGGACTGTAGTAGACGCTCAGAACAGCGCTCAGGACGTATGCAAAGAAGGCGCTGAGAGAGCCACAAACAACAGAGCCTATGGAGCCGAATAAAGCATAAGCCCACTCGGGTGAGTTCATTTTCGCGAGGCGCCAGAATGAACTTGCTTGCTCCTTAAACGCTAGCTTTTCATGGCGGTAGTTAGGGTATGCACCGTCTAAGGAGAGGCTGAAGTCCGAGGTGGAGAAGTCGGATAATCTTCTTGAGTAAGGCGATCGGCCATAAGATGAGTTTCTGGTGATTATTGGTGAGCTCACTGAGTTCCTTGCACTAGAAGGCCTGCATATGAACAGCCACTCTTTCAAAATTCTGATTGGATTTGAAATTATCAATATGAAGATACTGATATATTGTAATGTACCTTGCACTGCTCTTCCTTGCATTGTTAAGAGCAGCTTCATGAGCAGCTGCTTCTTGCATTCTAATAAGCTTGGCATACACACCATTTTCTCCTCTTGCAATGAGCTCGTCGTGAGTACCGATTTCAGAGACACTGCCTTGCTGCAATACGGCTACAAGATCAGCTTTTCGGATAGTGGAGAGGCGATGGGCGATCACTAGAGTAGTCCTTCCGATCATGAAGCGATCGAGTGCTTCTTGCACTAGCTTTTCTGATTCAGAATCCAATGCACTAGTTGCTTCATCCAAGAGCAAGATGGCTGGATTCTTAAGCATCGCCCTTGCTATAGCAATTCTCTGCTTCTGCCCACCCGAGAGCTGCAACCCTCTATCCCCAACCTGCCACCATCAAGGAAGTAAGCTTAAGTGTTCGGTCCAACTTAATGCTACCAGAATCTGAGTTTACTTGGTGATTTGCATTACAAAGATTCATATTCCAAACAAAATTGTATGATTTGCATTCTTGAATTTACTTAATCTCTACTGCTGTAAGAGGCTTTCTTGTAATGTTCATCTTTTTGTTATCTGTTAAGCAAACATAATGAAGCAGAATCCATATATCCCAGTATCTTAGCTCCTATTTTTAGCTGTTTTTCTCCTGCAAATTCAGTCATCATATAATATAATAGCATTATTTATTTCACCTCTGGTTTCATTCATGATCCATTTCCCAAAGATAACAAGTAAACTAACAAGAACCAGTCATCTCTCTGCACATGCATTGTTGACTATAAACCATGTTACCTTGTATTTAAATGCATAACCGAACATTTCCACACTTTTGACTTCATAAAAAATGTTACCCCTTGTTGACCAGAAGATTAAAAAAATAAATTAAAATCAATAGAAGATCACATCTCCCAATATGCAGCGTGTGAGATCCTGCTTTTCATGTAGCATGTGAATGCATGCATAATGGTCTCCAAAGAAGTTAATGAACATGTAACAAAGTTCGGTTCATGTATGTTGAAGAAATGCACCTTCCAATAGATGGTCCAGAAAACAATGCTTCAATATGTAACTAAAATGTTTGTTCTCAATCAAATCAATCCACAAGGCACTCGTGGACCGATCCTTAATTGAGATTTCAATGCTGAGCTTTAACAGATAGGAATCAATGCTGAGCTTCAATGTACATAATGAGCTATATTATATCTAACCTGAGTATCATAGCCATCTGGAAGCTTGACAATGAAAGAATGCACGTTAGCAACTCTTGCAGCCTCCTCAATTTCGACTAGACTGGCGTCAGGTCTACCCAATAGTATGTTCTCTTTGATGGTTGTAGCAAACAGAGCAGGCTCTTGGCTGACCAGCCCGATTTGCTGCCTCAGCCATTTCAGCTTTAATGTTTTTATCTCATGCCCATCCAGCAATACTTGTCCTGCAAAACCGCGTTTTTTTTAATGAAAACACATATAGAGAGAGATGGTACTAGAACAACAGTGAGAGTATAGGATAATCACCTGAAGAGGGATCATAGAATCTCTCAATGAGGGATACGACCGTACTTTTACCCGAACCACTGCTTCCGACTAGGGCTATTGTCTTCCCAGCCGGGACAGTAAGACAGAAGTCTTTGAGTATGAGAGTATCTGGCCTAGATGGGTAACAGAAGTCCACATTCTTGAGCTCAACTTTGCCTGTAACAGAATCTAACTCCACACCCGATTCGCTGTTTGACGCGACACTTGGTTTGTGGTCGATTATACGGAAGATTTTCGCAGCTGCAACTCTTGCCTTTGCAAATGCAGCCATACTAGGAGCAGACTGCCCCAGAGCCCTATCAATCAGAAAAATATCTACTTAAATCAAAGAGATTATTACGATCAAATTCTGCAAATAGAGAGTGATAACTAACTTACAGTCCACCAATCATGACAGCAAACATTGTTGCGATTGCAAGACCTCCGTTGGTGAAATGATGTCTAACCAAGTACCCTCCATACCAGAGGAGAAGGGCGTAACAGCAAAAAACTGTAAAATATGTTGCTCCTAATCCCAATCCTTTAGCCAATCCAATCTTGTAGCCAATCTTTTGAGCAACTCTTAGAGCTGCAGAATAAGACTGCAACGCTCTAGACTCCCCCACAAAAGCTAACACGGTCCGAATTTGAGCTATTGTCTGTAAATATCGTGTTAGTCAAGAAAATGGTTGAGCACATAATATTTTCAAGAATTAAGTATAATTTTATTTGTTTATTTATTCATTTTTTACCTGTTCGGCTATGTTTCCTGCCTCCGACAGAGCATCTTGGCTCTTGCCGGAGAGCTTGGATAATGTGGCGGCGTGGATGCCGCCGATCACGGCGATGAGCGGAACTACGGCGAGAGTGACAAGAGCTAGCTGCCACGCTGCGGTGAACCCCACCACAAATCCGGAAATAAATGTTGCCATGTAGTGCAAGAAATTCCCCAACTGAAAATCACAATCACATAATTCCTAATTAGATTTATGAAATCGGACAAATTTCCACAGCCACACACGAAAAAAAAGAAGATTTAAAAAAACATTTACCTTCTCACTTATGGCGTCTTGAACCATCACGGCGTCGGTATTGATGGCGAAGACTACATCGGATGTCCGAACCTCTGTATCGAAGAACTGAATGTCTTGGTTCAAAGCAGCTTCCAAATACTTGATCCGCATCTTGGTTGATTGCCTCTCTCCGGTCCACATCCAGCACGAAATTTCTGCAAAAATCCGAATTAAGGACAAAGACTGGATTCTTATCCCTTTTTCCGCAAAAATTACCTGCCCAGGAAGATGCCCATATCGCAGCTCCCACAACGAGAAAGTAAAACGCATACTGCAAACAGAAAGGAATGTTAACTATCATTTTCGGACCTAAAGAAAAACAAAAATCTATTATTATTTTACCTTCAAAACTTCTTGTGTCATCTTATCAACATTGTTGGCATTGGCGCCGAAAGAATTAACGAGATCAGCGAAGAACCGAAGGAACAGAGGTAATGAGGTGCCGTGAACAATCGCGCCAACTGTACCGATTCCCATCAGAACATAATCCAATCCATCGGCGAAGCGGAAGAGCTCCCTCAGCCCAACCGGCGGCGGCGACTGCGAGGCGGGCTTCTCCGCCTCGGCGCTGCCGTCTTTCTTCCCCTCGGAGTCCATCGCCGGCGCCGCTCCTCTGCTGCTTCGAGCAGTCCCGTCTTTTTGTTGAAGTTGAGTTTGAGTTGTAGAAGTAGTGGGTAGTAGTGGCTGTGGAGGGACAGCAGCAGTTGATGATGTGTTGATATTAATAGACCGAGAGTTGTTGTCAGTTTGAGCTGACACAACTATTTCAACCCCTCGCGTTTCGCTCCATCTCCACTCCTCTATCGTCTTAATCTCCTCACTATCTGCCTCTCTCATTCTTTATTATTAAAAATTTCCCCTTCAGTTTTTGTAATTGTAACTCTCTCTCTCACTCTCTTTCCCTCTCTCTCTCTCAGTTAAAAACAAAAAACAAAAACAAAAAAAAAGAAGCAATCTTTTAATTTTTCCTCTTAGTTCTTTTTATCTAATTTCTTCAACGGCTGAAAATGTCGGGAAAAGTTTTCCGCAGAATGTAATCTCCTTCTCTCTCTTGGAAATTTGATTACTCTTATTCATGAATGGTTTGTAGTAATTTGTTACGGCGGAGTGGTTGCTTAAACTGCGTCATTAAAAAAACACGAATACGCGCACAAGTGACATCAAATTGACAGATGATGGGAGGGAGGGTGAGGGCCTCCAATTGCAAGTCTAGAGGGAAGATTGCTTAGGCACCCGACAAAGAATACTGTGTGTAAACTTCAGATCGGGTTTTTGACCAAAGACAGATTCGTAATATGTATGGTAGTAATGGATAAGCAATATACTCCTTTATTATTTTTCCTTAAAATAATATTTTTGAAACTGAATATGAACATAATACGCATAATCGGCCCTAACCTTTGATCTCTAATTTAAATCTCTTTATTTTCTTCCTTTTGCAATCATACTGTTTCTACTTACACACTAGATCTAATCATCTAAATTATTTTGAACATGTGCACTTAAGAAACTATTAAGCATAATAAATCTGTCACGGTTATCAATAAATATATAAATTATCGGCATAATTATTAAAATATGAAAGGTTGAATTGCATTTTTGATGGTGAAGAAATCTGAGTTATTAAAGAATGTGAGGCTTCCGGTCCAAGGTTTATTGTGTGAAAGTCTTTGTTCAAACTATTCCCCATTGTCTGTCTCCTATAAATCCGGCGCTTTTTACCCCTGTCTCCACAACCAGTTATTGTTATTTTAACTCCTCTCTCTCTCTCAATTTTATTTTTGTTTATTTAATCTGGGTATTTTTGGTCAAATTCCCAAGTTCTCGTAGACGTGTATATTTGCATTGCAGGAATATAATTGAAAACAATAATTGTACATACAGATAGAATAGAGTAGCTTGAAAGTTACCCCATTCTATTGAAGCCTCCATTCCCTTTCATAGGAATTGCCAGTAATTTTTTTAGATGATTCCGATAAGAACTGGATTAAGTATATATAAGTGGTGGAATCTGCAGATTTCATAATGATCTTCTGACAGAATTATTAGTAATCCAGGTGCCATTACGTACTTGCTTCAATATTTATTTTCTGTTTTTTACAAATAGGACGGATGCATAATGCATCGATTGTGGTGGAAGTGTGTGGTGTATTACGCGACAAATCAGAGCTTAAAGACGAAGCGTTACGGACAAATTTTAGTGGATACTTGATTGGATCCAAATCATCCTATTCCTATACACTACATACTAATACCTTCTCTCTCTCTCTCCCCCGGCAAAATATAATTAGTGGAAAAGTATGATCTGGGAAGTATTAATTTCTTTTAACTTGTACAATAATCTTATAAGAATTATACGTGCGTGTCTTTTTTATTATAATAATTTGAAATAAAGGAAAGCTAAACGAGGAAGCAAAATGTATGCATAAAATTCTTTGCGTAAAACTCGAAAAAAAAGTTGACATTGAATAGTGAAAGTACTTGGTACTTGACATGAGCCCTAAAAAACAAAAGAAACAAGTGGAACGAGTGTGAGATTTCATCATGTTACATGGTATTAGGAAAGGTTCCCCCCCCCCCCCCCCCTCTCTCTCTCTCACTACACTTGGAGTGGCACAAAAGAAATACATCACCATTATGTTGCATTGCACGCCCTCTGCATATTCCTCTCATACTCTTTATATTCTTACCATAAATAACTCTTCGTAGTATTACATTATTGGTGAAAAGGCAAAGGAAGAAAGTAAGAAAAAGAAGGTGCGGAATTCGTCAAAGCAGACGTTATGATTTATTTTCAAATAATTTTATGAAATAATACATTCTGTTTTGGCGATGATGTATGTAGGTCTTTTATGTTTTCCATACCTGCAAAAATTTGGATAAATTTTCATTTCTTCCACCGACCATTTCTCGAAAATTGTGTTGATTTTTTAATACAATTAAAACTCATAAAATACGCACTTAAACAAAGAAACTTAATATCTGAACCGAAATCAAAAGGGACAGTAATGGCAGGACGGAGGGAGTATTTAACTTCCTTCAAGAGAGAGAGAGAGATTTTGACCTGGTATACCATCTAACGATTACAGTTGAAATGCCGTGTGATCATCATACAAGGTAGTCCGTAGAAACAAACTAGTTAAATCGCTTTCCGTATAATTTACACTTGAAATTTTAACTGTTGGAGATGGCAATGTTTTTTTTTTATATATATATAATTATTTATCTTGACGGTAATTGTCTAATTAAGACAGGTGATATTAGTTATATATTAGAGTGTAACATGAAATGGAATTATAGTATATGAGGTTGAAGAAGAAGACAAGGCTCAATTATGGAGGACTGGATAATAACCATGTGGTGGAGGAAAAGCAAAAAAAATATAAAGAGGCAATAATTTCTTGGAAGTTAGGTGTAAAGGGAAACGGCAAGTGGTCTATCAAGATTATTGTTACGCACCTAATCATCATTAACACCAATTTAGAAGCTAATCACCTTGATTATGGCCTCATGGTGGGGCTGCCGAGCCACAAGTCAAAAAAGGTGGATTTATTTTCTTACTAAGTTTTCTGTTTAATTTTTGTATAATTGCACCATATAGTTATACGCATAAGCATGTATGATTATACGAACTTACAATAGAATTAACGTATTTAAATTCACGACTCCTTTAGCTATCATAATTACTCCATTATCCGTTGTGATTAGTGGTGGTTGTGAGTGTTAATTATGACATTACGTTGTCTTGCTTGTGCTGAAGCATCTTCTATTTAAGCCATACATTATGCTGCAAAGCATAACCAAACACACACGCCCTTGTTAAGTTTTATCCTATATTTTTAAGAAAATTAGTATTTCGTCTCTCTCGTTTAAAGCAATGGCTATATAAAAGCAATTATAGAAGCATCACATCAACGTGCTCTTTTCTAATTTGATTTTTAGGGCACGTTTCCTAATAATTGGGCTAGTATACCTAATACGTTGAATAATTCTTTGCGTTGCGGAAGCAGGTGGATAAGTAGATTCAAGTTACAAAATCTAGACTTCAAGTTTTTAGAATTAAATCAAATCCTTTTTGAGATGTTGGTAGTTGTCAATTCCTATATTAGAAAGAGAAAACTATATGTTGATTATGATTTATAGAACTATGTATTCTCTCTTTTAAAGTATGTAAGATTTGAGTATAAAAGTATCAAAGTATATAGTCTTCCTAGTAATTCATTTCCCACAAGGTAGTAAAATCTTGTGTAGTATTCGTATTGATAAATATTTAAATAAGAAAATTACATAACAAAAACAATTAACCTACGTTGAGTTGTTGGCTTAAATAGGTGCAAAACCTTTTAACCTACGTGATTTTCGGTTCTTTGTTTAAGAGCTGTCTGCCAATTAGGTTATATATCCAATCAAATCTCAAGAAAATGCATAAAGGATTGGTACTAGTAATTAATATCATAATTTTTTACCCAAGTCAATAATGAGCAAAATTATTCAATTTTTCTCGGAACAATTTTATACCGTGTGACAAAACTAGCATTAATGAATCGTCGAATCACCAAATAAATGTGTAGGAGACATCAAACGGTGGCAAATCTTTCAAGAAGATTTCGACTTCATTTTTAGGCCCTTGTTCTTGTAGGTCTGTGTACGAGGAAATGGTGGAATAATGTTTGATTAATTTGAGAAAATAAATAAGTCAAACCTTGAGGTAGGAGTAGCAATTTTCTCATCCTAAAACTCAACATCTATATAAGTAATTTTATAATTTTATGTTTATACCTGATTGAGATTTTTTTAACCCTAGAAATAAAGTTAATCAACAAATTAATTATCTAGGCTACGAAATTAACTGGAAAATAAATCAAGGAATAAAGTGGATTCTAGGTAGGGCTAGTGGGATACTTGTTGGAAGGAAAGAATGAGAGAAAGGGGGGTTAGACTAGCTTGTATACGTTATTAAATCATGAGAATTCTTAACGGAAACAGACCTGCAATTAATGAAACTAATCCCATTAAATAAGTAAGAAAATTTAATTGGTCAATAGGTGGTTTCCACAGTGTATTGGGCAACGCATGCTTTTCCAAGTTGGTGCATTCTAGATTAATTAATAAACAAACCACATGTTTTAGGCATCTTCTTCGACAGGCCACATGGAACTCACAACATGTAGTGATATATAGTGCAAGAAATTGACGGAGGAAAGTATTAGGCTGATAGGTCTATTTTGTACTATCCAAATTCCGTGTATTTTGGCATATTTTGTGGCGTTTGGATTTGTTTTGGTGTTTGTTTTGCAATGCTTGTTGATGATGTGGCATTTGACGAGGCGTCGAGGTGGCAGTTGAGAGATTTAAAGAATATATGCTCAAAAAGGAAGAAATCAATCTTATCTATCTTGATTTGCACCGATAGGGAAGGAGGGAAATAAAAGGAAGAAATCAATTTTATATCTCCCTTGATTTGCACCGAAGAGGAAAGGAAGGAATGAAATAGAGGAATCAATCCTTAATTTGATTCACATGTCAATTAAGGAGAGAAAATTAAGGGATTTTATCATTAAGTCTCTTAATGATTCATTCGACCAATAAGGAAAGAACGAGACTATATAAACACACCTTGAGGGAGGAAGAAAGAATCATCTCATTCATCTCTTTTATTCATTCCCGTAGCCTTCATCAACCAAAACCACCAAAGCCACTCTGCCAATTCATCATCATCAGTTTTACACCAATTCATCCATCACCAATCACCGAGAGAGGAGATCCGAGAAGCCGATGCCGTGAATCATCTGATCAAGCATCGCCGGAAGTTAAGGAAGTCCGATCGAAGGGTTATCACTTTTAAGTTCGTATTTCTTGCTTTAAATTCATGAATTGTAGGTTGATTTGGAAGAAACAACATGTTATCACTTTCGTTTTGCATTCACGAATTTGAATTGTCTCCGTATTTATTTTCCTGAGGATTGATCTGAAGTTTTTAATTTATGATTTGATAATTTTAGAACCATATTTCGTATTACTTGATATTCTGATTTCT
The DNA here is from genome assembly GCA_028984105.1 of Lavandula angustifolia. Lineage (NCBI taxonomy): Eukaryota > Viridiplantae > Streptophyta > Magnoliopsida > Lamiales > Lamiaceae > Lavandula > Lavandula angustifolia. The sequence goes on from CM054824.1 coordinate 17,956,958, forward strand.
GATAATTAGTTAGAATTTTCGTGCATAATTATTTATTGAATTTCAGCATGTTTTGTGTTATGTCCAGTAAACCGGTCTGTCTGGCTAGTCCGACCAATATGCGTAGCTAAGACTTTTTAGGGGCCGGCGAGATGTGAAACACACGCTACTTTAATTTCGTGAGACTAGGGCTTAAAATTAATCACTTAGGTTCTGAATTAATCTAGGTTTAATTAATTGGATTAATTAATCTAGGCTTGATCACCCTACTTAATTTAATTCATAGCTAATTTGGTACTTCCATCGTTTCTCGTGGGATTAGGCTAAATAAGTAGCAAATTGTTCTTAGGACAATTGGATTAATTTGGTAGGATACTATTAGATGCCCACCATACGAGTAGGCTCCTAAATTGGGTTCCCTTAGTTCTTAAAGCTGATTAGGTGTTAAATCTATTGATTGCCCACCAACGTAGGTTGCACCTAATTTAGAGAAGTAGTCGTTTCAATGCCCACCATGACGATTACCGATTAATTAAGGGGGAATAGGGGATATGTCAGTTTAATTACGGTGTCCTACAACTAATTGATTTAAGTAGATTAATTAATAATTAGTGTATGTGATCGATTGTGTGTGTGTGAATCATCTTGCTGGACCCGCTTTTATTTGCATAAGTAAATTTTGTGTTAATTTCCTGTTTGCTTTCGTTTATTATTAGAATATAGAAATTTCCCAAAGTTGCGTGGTTGCTAACCAAACTCTGATTGATAGGATTTTTAGGTTTAAATTACTCCGTTCCCTATGTTCGATACCTGTGCTATACTAATATTTGATCTAGCAATTTTGCAGGATTATTTGGTGTAAACAGCGATCACCAAATTGGCGCCGTTGCCGGGGAACGGTGTTTTATTTAAGCTTATTTTTCCTACTGATCTTTTGTGTTTTTTAAGTGTTGCATGAGCAGGTCTTCCCGCCCTTTTTTACACTTTGATCCAGAAATAGAAAAGACTGCGAAAAGGAATAGGAAGGCAACAAAGCTGCAGAAGCAACCAAGGTCTTTGCCAAGAGCGGAAACCGAGTTCGATTGATCAGACAGAGGACAGAACCAGTGAGTCAGAGTCTGAAATCGGTCCGACAGGTCAGACAGACCCATATTCTAAAGACAACAATTCTGAATCTGAAGAAAGAAACATGGCTGAAGAAGAAAGAGCCAATATGAAGATGAACTCAGGTTTGAGGAACTTGGGAGAAGACTTGCCCGGACCAATCCACATAACTACCACGGAGCAGATAGATGTGAAGCTGAATCTGGTCGCGGCATGTCCAAAGTTTTACGGGAAGCTGAATGAAAACCCTTTTTCTTTTCTAAAGGGATTCAATCAGGTCTGTGATCTGCACAGACCAGGTCATTTGGATGCTTTCAAGCTTAAGGCATTCCTTTTTACCCTACAAGATGGAGCTCGTGCATGGTTTTCCGGATTGAGACCTAGATCAATCACTACTTAGGCTCAGATGCGTCAAACATTCCTGGATAAATACTTTCCACAATCCAAGACGAATGTACTCAAGAAAGAGATATCCGGAATCAATTAAGAGCTTGATGAGTCCTTTGGTGCCTACTGGGAGAGATTTGGGAAGCTAGTTGATAGCTGCCCAAACCATGGTTTTTCTGACGTGGATCTGCTACAAATTTTCTACCAAGGAATGACAGATGAATCTAAAACCATGGTGAACGTTGGATTGAAAGGTAGCTTCGCTAATAGCTACTATACTGATGCAAAGACAATCATAGAAGGACTTGCCGAATCCACATCGCAGTACAAAGGACCGAGAATGTAGAGGAAATTCGTTAACCTTTCAAGCGGAGATTTCCTAGATGATTTAGATATGAAGGTTGGTATGAAAATGGAGGAGAAGTTCAGCCAACTTGAAGATAAATTGGACAGGTTATTTAAGGAAAGGAATCCTCCTTCCTCTTCCTCCTCATCTGCCCGATCAATGGCAGATCATACATGTGGAGCATGCGGACAAAGAGGACATACGTCTCTACAGTGTCAAGGCGAAGATGTTAATGCAGCAGGTAATTGGAATAATCAAAACAAGGTACATCCGAATTTGAGGTGGAGGCAAGATGAACAAGTGCCACAAGCACCCAGGATTCCTCCACAACAGTCATTCCAACAACCTACTTATCATCATCAACGTGATCGTCCCACCGCAGCCACAAGTGGTTTCAAAGCAACCCTATAGACCTCCACATCAAAGGCAATATCCACAAATTTCGAGTAGCAACCCGGACCCTTCCGGGTCGACGGACCAAAGCAGCCCTCTTGAGAAAATGATGGTTGAGATGATCAACTCACAGAAGAATGCCATAGCCTACCAGCAGCAGATGCAGGAGGAATTTACCCAGACTAAAAGGGACACTCAAAGCACTTTTGAGAATTTGGCTAAGCAAATTTCCAAGTTAAATTCCTCTGTTCAAGAAATAAGAGGAAGTCAAGGAAAACTCCCGTCTCAGACTGAGCCTAACCCAAACTCTCATAACTGCAGTAAGATTTTATTGAGAAGTGGAAAGGAGTTGTCCGAACCAGAATCAAGGGTGAATTTCAATAAGAGTGAGTTGACTAACCAAGAAGGTCTGATTGCCCAGAACGATCTGACAGAAGGAGAGCTGGCTGATAGTGAAGGTCCGACCACCCAGAACGACCTGACAGAGTTGCAGAATTTTACTAATGAAGTTCTGCCAAACAAGAAAGGCCGATCTGTCCTGACAGACCCAAAAACTGCTGTACCTCCGCCTTTCCCTAAAGCATTGGAGAGAAAAAGGACACCGAACAAAGATTATATGGATTATGTGAAGTTGTTCGGGAAGCTAGAAATCAACATTCCTTTTTTGGAGGCTGTGAAAATTCCCCAATTTGGGAAATTTGTCAAAGATTTCATAGCAGGCAAGATCCAAAGAACAGGAAAAGTATTGATGGATACTTCGTGTCGAAGAATTATCCAAAAGATGCTACCTGCAAAATGTGTGGATCCAGGTATGTTTACCCTTCCTTGTCTTATGGGGAATGTGATGGTCAAGCAAGCTATGTGTGATCTAGGTGCATCCATTAATGTTATGCCACTTTCTGTGTATAATCAGTTATCTGGAGTTGAATTGGTATCTACTAATGTGATTATACAGTTAGCTGATAGATCATGCATTTCACCTGTTGGGTTACTAGAAAACATCCTTGTTAGAATTAATGACTTTGTCTATCCTGCCGATTTCTATGTTATAGATACTAACGATAGGCAAGTTGAGGGTACCGGAGAGTTCTATTGGGAAGACCATTTCTAAAAACTGTAAAGGCCGTAATTGATGTAGATGAAGGTTCAATAAGTGTGCGATATCACAATGAAATATATGTTCATCATATTACTAGTGCACTTAAGAAACCTTATGATCATGAGATGAAATGGCTTTTTCTGCTGACGAGATTGAGAGCTTTGTCCAAGATTATCTTGAGACTCATTTGTTGCAGGATAAAATGGAGCTTACCTTGATAAAGGGACTGACTGACCTTGATCTTGAGGATATTAGGGATGAAGAGATCCGAGACAGCATCAAGGCACTCTATGCAGCACCAGAATTTGTTGCTGTCAGCAGTATCGCCAATCTTCCCAGACAGGCTGAATCTGACAGGATTCTGCCCTCATTGGTGAAACCCCCAGTTCTCGAACTTAAGCAACTTCCCACGCATCTGAAGTATGCTTATCTTGGAAATGATGATACGCTGCCAGTAATCATTAGCAAAGAGCTAAATCAGAGTCAAGAGGACGCCTTGTTGACAATTTTGAAGAAGCACAAGAAGGCGATTGGCTGGACTTTAGCCAACATCACAGGCATTAGTCCCGACATCTGCACTCATCCCATACATATGGAACCTGATAGCAAGCCATTCCGCGATCATCAAAGAAAGCTCAACCCCAACATGCGAGAGGTGGTTTTGAAAGAAGTACTTAAACTTCTTTCTATGGGTATCATATACCCTATTTCTGATAGCAAATGGGTGAGCCCTGTTCACGTAGTACCAAAGAAGTCTGGCTTTCAAGTTGTGGAGAACGAGAAGAATGAGCTAGTACCGATGAGATTGGTGACTGGGTGGCGCATGTGCATAGATTACAGGAAGTTGAATGAAGCTACACGGAAAGACCATTTTCCGTTACCTTTCATTGATCAGATGTTAGAGAGGCTTGCAGGTCAAGCCTACTTCAGTTTTTTGGATGGCTATAGCGGCTATTTTCAGATCCACGTGAAGGAGGAGGATCAGGACAAGACCACATTTACTTATCCCTTTGGCACTTTTGCATACAGACGTATGCCGTTCGGGTTGTGTAATGCACCAGGCACCTTTCAGAGGTGCATGATGAGCATCTTTTCGGATTTGATCGAAGATTACATTGAGGTGTTCATGGATGACTTCACTATTTACGGGAATTCATACATGGGATGCTTGGAGAATCTAGACAAAGTCCTTACTCGATGTGTGGAGAAGAACTTGGTGCTCAACTACGAGAAGTGCCATTTTATGGTGACCGAAGGAATTGTACTCGGTCATGTGGTTTCTAGCCGAGGGATTGAAGTAGATAAAGCCAAAGTCGACCTGACTGCAAAGCTGCCGCCACCTACATCTGCAAAGGAGATCCGCGGTTTTCTAGGACACGCAGGATTTTATCGGCGTTTCATCAAGGACTTTGCAAAGGTAGCTCAACCTCTCACAAGGCTTTTACAACAAGATGTTGAGTACGTGTTTGATGATCAGTGTAAGGAGGCCTTCGACCTCCTTAAGACAAAGCTCACCACCGCCCCAATAATGCAACCACCTGATTGGAACAAGCCATTTGAAATCATGTGTGATGCATCCGACCGGGCCGTAGGAGCAGTTTTGGGACAGAAAAATGGAAGAGAGAGCCATGTGATCTACTATGCTTCGAAGACACTTAACTCAGCTCAGTGCAATTACTCTACCACGGAGAAGGAGTTATTGACAATTGTCTTCGCTTTTAACAAGTACAGATCTTATTTACTTGGTTCAAAAATTGTGGTCTACACCGATCATGCTGCCGTCAAACACCTTCTATCCAAGAAGGAGTCTAAACCTCGATTGATACGATGGATACTCTTACTTCAAGAGTTTGATTGGGAGGTAAAAGACAAGAGGGGAGCAGAGAATCAAGTGGCCGACCATCTAAGCCGTTTGATTCAAGCAGAAGACGAAGGATCAATCAAAGAGACTTTTCCCGAGGAGCATTTATATGATGTTCCCGAATTTGTTACCCGATGCAGTGCATGCGGGACGAGACGGACCAATGTTCGATGTTTTTCGACTACTTTCGATGCGTGGCCGCATCCGACCGCATGTGCCGATTCTGATCCAGAAGGGCTTAATGCCATTGGTAAGTTTTCTAAACTCCCTTGGTTTGCTAACATTGTAAATTATTTGACTTCCAAGCAGATCCCATCCAATTTCACACATGCCCAAAGAAAAAGATTGGAGAGCGAATGCCGACAATACTTTTGGGATTCTCCAATACTAAGGAAGATGGGAGTAGATCAAGTAATTCGTCGTTGCATTCCTGAAGCTGAACAATGTGAGATTCTTTTTCATTGTCATTCGTCCCCTTATGGTGGACACTTTGGTCCAAAACGTACTGCCAGAAAGGTTTTGGATGCAGGTTTTTTCTGGCCGACCTTAAACCTCGACTCATACAATTTTTGCAAGACATGTACACGTTGCCAAATGACCAGTAACATATCCCATAGGGATGAAATGCCCCAGAAGCCGTTGCGCTTTTGTGAGATTTTTGATGTGTGGGGCATGGACTTCATGGGACCTTTTCCGAGTTCATGCGGGAACTTGTACATTTTGCTTGCTGTAGACTACGTGTCAAAATGGGTCGTGGCTAAGGCCGTAAGGACTAATGATTCTAAAGTGGTTGCAGGTTTTCTTAGAACTAATATTTTCAACAGATTTGGAGTGCCGACGGCCATCATTAGTGATCAAGGAAGTCATTTCTGCAACCGCACTATAGAAGCACTCATGAAGAAATACGGTGTCAAGCATCGTATATCTACACCCTACCATCCACAAACAAATGGGCAAGCTGAGGTTTCCAATAGGGAAGTTAAAGCTATACTTGAGAAGACCGTAAATCCTTCTAGGAAGGATTGGAGTTTAAGGTTAGACGATGCTTTATGGGCTTATCGTACTGCTTATAAAACTCCTATAGGTATGTCTCCGTATCGGCTTATCTTTGGGAAGCTTTGCCATTTACCTGTGGAATTGGAGCACAAGGCATGGTGGGCTGTAAAGAAGATTAATATGGATTTGCAAGAATGTGCAAAAGAGAGGAAGTATCAGTTACAAGAACTTGAAGAGATCCGTCGTGAGGCATACGACACGGCAATGAGATACAAGGATCACACGAAGGTATGGCATGACAGACACATCCGTACTAAGAACTTTAAGGAGGGTCAATTGGTATTATTATATCAATCTCGTCTCCGTCTCATGCCTGGCAAGCTCCGTTCGCGTTGGATCGGCCCCTTCCGGATTCGATCCGTCTCGAAGAGTGGAGCAGTTACAATCTCTAAGCTGGATTCTGACACAGACTTTACTGTCAATGGCCACCGGTTGAAACTTTTCCATGTTGCTGAACGAATGGAGGTAGTGGATGAGCTTAGCTTGTCCATTCCCTCTTATTCTTGATCTAGAAGGAGTCTAGCCAAAGACAATAAAGAAAGGCGCTACCAGGTGGCAACCCGATTTGTTTTCTTGTTCTTATTTATTTCATTTTGTTATTTCTGTTTTGTCGTGTTTTTCTTGTTGTTTTTCCAGATCTAAGCTATGAAGTTGTCATAAAGCTTAAGTGTAAGGAGGAAATCACGAGCGGAGTCATGATGTCAAAGAATTGGAGTGGGACGAAATTTTTTGGGCCAATTTGCAATTTCCCGAGAGAAGGAGTTTTGGTAAAAAAAAAAAAATCGGGAAAAACGTGTTTTTCCAATTTCCCTTTTCTTTCTCCCCACAAATAAAACAACCTTCTCCCCAAATTTTACCCTACTTACTATTTCTCCAAAACAATTAACCTTCTCCATTCAAAAGATTCACTGCCCCAAACCCGCCATTTCTCCTTATCCAAGCAACCGCAATGGCTCCGAAGAAGAGAACGAAGATCTCCGATGTTGCTTCTTCATCGACGCCGCCTCCCACTTCTACTACAGGCCATCGACCGCCGCGTCGCACCGGACGTATACGGCGTGCAATGAATCCCTCTGTTACCGGTCCCTTCCTCATTGATGAGGAGGAGCCGACCGTCGAACCTCGAGTCCCGAGTGCTGCCCCTTATGTAGCTTTGCAGGTTCCCGATGATTCGGTCCGGGTGTTGAGGGCTGAGGTTTGTTACTTACGGCGGCGCTTCGATGAATTGGAGCGCATGGTTCTCTCTCGTCTTCCGCCTCTGGGCGATCGGTGATGCCATTCTCCCCATTTTATTTTCTGTTCTTGTTTTTCTTTTCATGTGTTTATGTGTTTTTTGTGGTTGTGTCTTGTTTAGTTCTCTTTTACTTGCTCGTTTGTAACGATCAAGTGTAAGGAGGTATTTTGTTATGTGTTGTCATGTTCTCCGTCTTTTACCTTTGTCTTTTCTTGTGTGAGGGCACACAAGGGGTTAAGTGTAAGGAGGGGGATGTCTCTACTTCGTTTCTCTTTGTCTCGTCATTTTCTTTTGTGTCGTCGAAGCATGCCAAAAATTGAAGTTGTTGATGCACTTGTTTTCCTGATTTAAGCATGTTTGATTGTGCTTTATGTCTCAATATGCGAACTTGTAGTTGTTGTGAAGAGTAGGAGATGGTGCACATTTGTATGTGATTTGGGATGAGAAATAATAAGTAAATTGTGGATCGAATTTTTACACACTCCTTATATTAGATTTGAGCCATTAAAGTAGGACACTTCCTACTAATTTCATTGAGAGAGCTTGTTCATGAAGTTACAATAAAAGTGAGTCATTTGTGATAAGTGATAGGAGGCACTAGGGATTGAGCCATTTTAAACTGCGACAATATTTCCTACCTTGCAATTATCCCCTAGTGAGCTAATTTGTGTCTTGACCTATTCTTTGATTTAGTCAGAAATATTCAAACCGAGGCCTTTTTAGCTTTCTTTTTCCCATGTCATTGTATGTTTTGCAAGCTTAATTGAGATTGATCTATCTTTATTACCTACTAAGTATGCTTGCTATTTTATTGTGGTGCAAAATAATTGTTGACCGATTTTGGAATTGATAATTAGTATTGGAATGGTCAATTTGTTTAGTACCCAGGAAAAGAAATAGGCTAAGTTTGCTGAATATGATCTTGGTTTCAAATCTTTGCTTTGTAAAAAAAAAAAAAAAAAAAAAAAAAAAAAAAAAAAGTCCGAAACAGAATGCAGCATTGAGGATTACGAATAATTGGCAGAAGTTGATATGATCTTGTGGTAGGTACTGAATTTCAGTTTTTATTATCTCAATTTTAGCAAGTATAGCATGCATGACATCTTGATACATTTTGTGGAGCTTAGAACCCCTAGGACCCCTACCAACAAAAATTTGTCTATGTCCTAAGCCCCATTACAACCGAAGAAAAAGACCTCCTTGATATTGCAGTTATGACACTCTTTTATCGTAATGGATGAACTATATTTTCTTGAGTGGCTTGACCGGACTTAGATTAGAGAGTGGCGAGTGAACCGTGAGGATGATCCATGTTTGCTTAGGTTTTTGACTAAATTGATATTTGTGTGCCTAATTTTAAATTTGCAATTCTACTTGTTTGTTGAGATGCGTATTTGCGTGGTTGGACGTGCTTTGCTAGTTCATTGAGTGCGGAGATTATGGATATGATTGGTATTGCTTCTTTCGTATATTGTGTCGTTCCTTTCCGTGTTCGTTGTTCCTCTTTTCCTTTTGTTTGAGTCTTGTTCTGTTGTCCTTGTTTTGTTTTCGAGTCTTGAGTTTTGGGGAAAGATAGGGATTTGGATAGTACTTATATTTTTCTTTATACTTGAGGGCAAGTATGTTCTAAGTGTAAGGAGGTTTGATAGGTCTATTTTGTACTATCCAAATTCCGTGTATTTTGGCATATTTTGTGGCGTTTGGATTTGTTTTGGTGTTTGTTTTGCAGTACTTGTTGATGATGTGGCATTTGACGAGGCGTCGAGGTGGCAGTTGAGAGATTTAAGGAATATATGCTCAAAAAGGAAGAAATCAATCTTATCTCTCTTGATTTGCACCGATAGGGAAGGAGGGAAATAAAAGGAAGAAATCAATCTTATCTCTCTTGATTTGCACCGATAGGGAAGGAGGGAAATAAAAGGAAGAAATCAATTTTATATCTCCCTTGATTTGCACCGAAGAGGAAAGGAAGGAATGAAATAGAGGAATCAATCCTTAATTTGATTCACATGTCAATTAAGGAGAGAAAATTAAGGGATTTTATCATTAAGTCTCTTAATGATTCATTAGACCAATAAGGAAAGAACGAGGCTATATAAACACACCTTGAGGGAGGAAGAAAGAATCATCTCATTCATCTCTTTTATTCATTCCCGTAGCCTTCATCAACCAAAACCACCAAAGCCACTCTGCCAATTCATCATCATCAGTTTTACACCAATTCATCCATCACCAATCACCGAGAGAGGAGATCCGAGAAGCCGACGCCGTGAATCATCTGATCAAGCATCGCCGGAAGTTGAGGAAGTCCGATCGAAGGGTTATCACTTTTAACTTCGTATTTCTTGCTTTAAATTCATGAATTGTAGGTTGATTTGGAAGAAACAACATGTTATCACTTTCGTTTTGCATTCCCGAATTTGAATTGTCTCCGTATTTATTTTCCTGAGGATTGATCTGAAGTTTTTAATTTATGATTTGATAATTTTAGAACCATATTTCATATTACTTGTTATTCTGATTTCTGATAATTAGTTAGAATTTTCGTGCATAATTATTTATTGAATTTCAGCATGTTTTGTGTTATGTCCAGTAAATCGGTCTGTCTGGCTAGTCCGGCCGATATGCGTAGCTAAGACTTTTTAGGGGCCGGCGAGATGTGAAACACACGCTACTTTAATTTCGTGAGACTAGGGCTTAAAATTAATCACTTAGGTTCTGAATTAATCTAGGTTTAATTAATTGGATTAATTAATCTAGGCTTGATCACCCTATTTAATTTAATTCATAGCTAATTTGGTACTTCCATCGTTTCTCGTGGGATTAGGCTAAATAAGTAGCAAATTGTTCTTAGGACAATTGAATTAATTTGGTAGGAGACTATTAGATGCCCACCATACGAGTAGGCTCCTAAATTGGGTTCCCTTAGTTCTTAAAGCTGATTAGGTGTTAAATCTATTGATTGCCCACCAACGTAGGTTGCACCTAATTTAGAGAAGCGGTCATTTCAATGCCCACCATGGCGATTACCGATTAATTAAGGGTGAATAGGGGATATGTCAGTTTAATTACGGTGTCCTACAACTAATTGATTTAAGTGGATTAATTAATAATTAGTGTCTGTGATCGATTGTGTGAGTGTGAATCATCTTGCTGGACCCGCTTTTATTTGCATAAGTAAATTTTGTGTTAATTTCCTGTTTGCTTTCGTTTATTATTAGAATATAGAAATTTTCCAAACTTGCGTGGTTGCTAACCAAACTCTGATTGATAGGATTTTTAGGTTTAAATTACTTCGTTCCCTGTGTTCGATACATGTGCTATACTAATATTTGGTCTAGCAATTTTGCAGGATTATTTGGTGTAAACAGCGATCACCATAGGCTGAGTTTACTTCGTCGTTAAAAATTAAAAAATCAAAATCAAAATTGATCAAAAGTTACTATTAATCCCCTTCTCATTAATTATTACTACTATATACTTTTCGTTTTCCTTTGCTGGATTAGTGGATAAATCCATGCGATAAAATATTAACATGCGTATCGTTCTTTCCTATTTTTGTTTTGAATGATTATATTGCATGTTCATTGATTACAATTATGATTGCTTTGATTCAAAAGATCGATCTTTTGCCAATAGTATTTCTATATTTATATTATATTATAAGTTTAAAGTATTTTAACATCAGTAGAAAATGAAAATAATCCACCCCATATATATTACATATTGACATCTCTCTCTCATTAGGTTGGCCCATGCTCTTTTTGTCCTTTTTTCTTTTGTATTATTCAACAGTTGTTTTCATCTAAAGTTCCATTTTTATAATTTTGAATATTAAAACCACTTTTCCTTTTTGTCAAAGCATCGCAGGCTGCCCAACTTTGATTGTACGGGTAAAATTAGTCCAACCTAGGGCAGGCTGGTTGATGTAAATTGTAGTAAAGCAATTCTACAGTTTGTTGGTTTTTGTCTATTTCAATTTTCACGTAATGCTATAATAAACAAAAATCTATTGTATCCATAATTAAACATCTATTATGATTACTATGGTAAAAAGGTGCGAGATTGAATTAGAGCCGTTAGAGAAGATAACGTGTGTCAATTGTTAGCTTACGTTATTAATTATTACCATGTTTGAATTTGAACCCTTGCCTTTCTGTTTACCAATTTCCATATACATATCCAACTGGCAATTACTACTAGTTACCATTTTTTATTTGATTTTTGGAGTTAGTTTCCATATAAGAAAACCAGATTAATTTAGTCTTTAAAGTAGACCCACCTCATCCATCATCCAATATTATTGGTCCCAACAATCCGTATAGAAGAAATAAGTCATTAGCCCAATGGGCCACATTAATAGAACTAATGTACCATAACTAGATTTATTTATTTATTTTATTGTATGAAGAGAAAATCCGAATTTGTTACTCGATGCGTGCGGGGTGTATGGGTAGTTTTCACTTATGTGGCATAACATGCAAATCAGATAAAACATATTAATCACTCTAGACTAATCCTAAATAACAGGCTTACACATAAAGACATTAATGAGTCTCGAATCAGTAAAATCAAATTACATGATAAAATATAACATTACTGGATATGAACGCATAGAAACTCAGCATATGATATTGACCGTGGACAATTTTATCAACTCAAATACTTTCTCCATCCCGTCCGACTTGTCTTGTTTCTTTTGGGCACGGAGATTAAGATGAGTGAGTGATTGTGTGTAGATGAGTAGATAATTGTGTGTAAAAATGCAGGTTCCACAAAGAAAAAGTGAAAGTTTGTGTAGTAATTATTTTTCTTTTTAAAAATAAGACAAGTCAAATAAGACAATTCGAAAAGTAAAACAATACAAATCAAGCGGGATGGAGGGAGTATATTTTTTATTGGTGCACCGTACTACATTACCCCTTCCGAGCAATAAAAAAATGTTAAGAAAAAAGTCAATGAGAACATAAATGCCAGAACACTGCTAATGAGGATTTGTTTTATGCTAGGGGTGGGAGAACAGCACCTCCCACCCCAGATTTTGACAAGTGTAAGTGTAAAATTTATCTACGATGTGAGAGAGTTGAATTGGGAGATGAATTTACACTTGTCAAAATTCGGAGGTGAGAGGTGCTGTGCTCCCACCCCTAGCATAAAAGGAACCGCTAATGAGGGTCAATGAGAACCTGACACTGCCTATTTATCCTTCCAAGTCAATAGTTCATAATTCAAGACTGAAAAAAAGTCAGCATTGATGTCTTTGTAAGTGATTTTTTCTATACATGATAGAGAAAAATCATTACTCATATCTTACCATCATTAAATACAAATAGAAAATATAGTATATTGTTATAGGAATATAAAAGATGAATGCCGAAGCACTGAAGCACACGAAGTACAATATGAATAAAATCAAAAATGGAAAAATTAAAACCCTGTTTCAAGCCAACACAAATTAAAAATTAAATAAATAAAATAAAATATGAACCATGTATTGTATACAATCGTACTATTAAATTAAAAAGAAACAAAACTATACAAACAAGAAGTGCATTTTTTCTAACTAAAATTCGTAAGATTTAAGGAACTTCAACAGTGGACTAACTTTTGTAACACCAATTATAACATATAAGCCCCATACGAATAGGTTGCATCAAGTTAAATGGGCTGAAACCCAGTATTCATGCAGTAAAAAGAAAAAGAATAGGCTGAGACCATTATTGCTTGAATAATTGTAGGCCCATAGAAAATACACCAAACACAATCTCCACACCCCCGAGTAAGCAAATGTATAAACTATAGTACTAGGGACAGTTAGGGTGCAAAACGGATAGCGGTTAATTGGGTTTTACCGCTATCATATCGTTATCGTCGGTTAACGGTAATCGATTAATCGAAATTCGGTTAATAGTAGCGGTAACGGTTATTAGTTATAACATACTAACGGTTAATTAACAGTTAATACCAAAATAATCGTTTAATTAATTAAGAATTTATTAAATAAAATAAAATAATATTATTGTTTACTGTCTATTTCATTTGTTTTCAATTTTCAAAAGTGGCAACTCTCTCTGACTCTCACTCTCTCATCTTCGTCTCCGACTCTCTGAGCCTCTCGATCTCGCTTTATCTCATTTTATTCTTCGAATCGATCGATTGAGTCTCCTCCGAGGTTCTGGAACTGATTAATCATGTTAACCGTTTAACCGAACGGTTAAATGATTAACCACCAAAAAACGGTTACAGTAACGGTTAATGGATATACAAATTAAACGGTAACGGTTAACTGAAAATGGTAACGGTAAATTGTTACCGAACCGTTTTGCATCCATGGTGACAGTTATGATCAAATCTAGGATTCTATTAATGTATACTTAAACTTGTCACACATGACCACGGATTTAGAGTTCACCGAAATCGCGGTGTTTTAATTCCACCTATGTCGGGTTATTGCATAAAAATGAGGAATGCTCGTGCATAGTAAATGGGTTACTAGTTACTACACCCTTTACTTATTTTACAAGTTGTTAAATAATATCAAAATTTACTTAGAAACGGAATTTTTGTTGCAAGAAAGTATATACATATCTATCTTTTTTTTTTTTTTTTATTGAAATTATTGAAAAAATTATAAATATCAATCAACTATTATAAAGATGCGGTGTTTTGTTTGGTAAATGTTTTTACTTCATACTACACATACAGGGGCGGATCTAGAAATGTATACTGGGGGGTCTGGAGGGTCGGAACTAGAATTTATAGATGGGGGATGCGAGACTTATTAGGGGTTCGGGGGGCGAAACCCCCGAAAAAAAAAATTTAGACAAAATATAATGTAACAATGAGTATAAGGAAGTCAAGAGTAAGGATTCCGGACGCCTAGGATACGGTCTGCTTAACTCTCGCTCCTTGATCCCTCCTCTGTCCTCTGAAGTGTCGTTAATTCACTATCCTCTCAATTATATCTCAATTCTAGTTGTATAGGATTATTGTTGTTGACTTGTTGGACCATTTAATTTAATTGTTGCTGTTGGACCATTTAATTTAATTGTTGTTGGGCCATTGAACTAATATATTTTTAAATTCGCTTCAATATATTAAATTTTCATAAAATACGAAATATTTTTTTCCTAAAATTTACACATAAAATTCGGCATCGACAAGAAAAATGGGGGCTGTGAAAATTAGATTTTGGGATTTGGGCTTGCGAATTAGAATTTGTGTTGAAATGAATTTCAATTATAATAAATTTGCAAATCATTTGGACTGATTTGGGGTGAAATTTGAAATATATAAAAAATAAATTTGGATTGGATAAATGTAGTTTAAGGTAGGGGTTGCCGTTGAGCCCAGCCCAGCCCCACCCCCCTACATCCGCCTCTTACACACATGATTCATACAGATTTTTTTTAGCGTAGCAAGGGGGATAAGAAGTTGTATTTTTTAATAATTTTTTATTTTCAAAACATCACATGTGTTTTCATTTTTAACCACCAGGTCTACAACTTAAGTTGTAAACCTGGTCTAGGATAGAAAAATCCATTCATACATGATTTTCAGAGTTATTTTGGTAAGAGCATGACTATTTTTTAATCTCATTCTACGACGACATGTTTGGACCGGGTTCTCCTCCACCGATGTTATCGAACCGTCGGTTAGTATACGTGTCATCCAAATATGTGGTCATCGATTCAACTCATGTTGTTTCCTTTTTTCCCCTTGTCCATCTGTTTCCAACACCAGATTCTCCCCTCTTTCTCAGATTCTCCTCCTTCCAACCATTTGCAGACGATAATCTTACACTATGGCTGAAACCACCTGCATGCTCTGCTTCTCCACCTTGTCAGCCTCCGTTCCTTTCTCCAGAAATTGGGCTTCAACATCTTTTGTCGCTGCGCCCAAATTCTCTTCCCAGTTTCACCGCCACCGACCACCCTACCTCGATTTCACCCTCAAAGCCTCCGGATCTTCTAATTTCCTCGGCGACGATGCTTTCGGATTTTACCCATGGGAAAATCATGATTCTGCCGATTCCTGTATATCCCTATTTCCCCTATAATGATATATTTTTGTTTTTTCAGATGACATGGTTTGAAATGCTTTTTATTTTTCAATGTATCGGTGCATGGAATGGGCTCACCTTAATTGGATTAGGGTAGAATTTCTTTTTGAAGTTTTGGTCTTCTTTCTTTTGTATCTCATACTCTGTTGGCTTCTTTGTAGCCATACAATGGTTATCAGAGGAGAAGATTACGCTATTTACTTCTGATGGGCTGATTCAAATCGGCGGCAATCTTGTGCCGCGCCGTGTTCCTTCTACGGATGTATGTGTTTCTGCGGAGTTAATCTTGCCCTATGTTGTATTATAACTCCCAATCTATTTCGTTTAATGGAAGGATTTTTTTTTTTTGTGTTAGAACTTAGGAATCCATGATTTCTTGAGAACTAAATGAAGTAGTCCCTCTACGCCATGCCAAGTGCTTACTTACATAGTTAGTTAGTTACATCTTGGTTATGTCTGTAAAAGTTTGTTTCTTTAGAACTCGATCATCCTTTCAGTGATAAATATTGGAGTAGTTGATTTTTGTTACTTTTTTCAATTGCCAAAACAACATGCACACGAATAAGTTATTCTGGTATTATTTTAGGTAACTGTATGTAGACTATTTGCATTCCCCTCATGATTTTCATTTTTCCTCAGGTTATGTTGTAAATTATTCTCTCTGAATCTTTTGATCCTTTATGGATATAATGAAGGATCTAATTTACAGTTATAAATTTTCACCATGCAGAAGAAACAAGGGAATGCAAAAATGTCTCAAAGATCTCAACGGTTTCAGGAGAGCAAGTACATGGATCCGAACCAAAGCCTGTGCCTCGGTGCACTTTTTGATATTGCAGCAACAAATGTAAAAAGCGTATACCCTTATAGAAATATATCTTACATTTCGGATTTTTCCTAAAACCTTTTGGAGATTGCTCTTTACTAGGGACTCAATACAGGTAGACGCCTTTGCATATTTGGCTTCTGCCGCTCCATCGAGATGCTTTGTGATGTTGTGGAAGACACGGTCTTGGAGCATGGTGGAGAGGTACATGCTGTAATATCTATCCGGTTTGAATAAAAAATTGAAGTGTTTTTCTTGTGGTAGTATGTTAGTATTTTGGAATGTATACTTGAACAGTTCTATGTAATGAGAGGAGAGAAAGTTCCTAAGTTCAAAAATATCTTGCCTATTTTGGGTTTCTTGAATTGTTTCTCTATGTTGTTCCAGTATATAACCATATGCTGCTACTACACTCTAATTTAATTACAAGATATGTCTTCACTTCACTTAGATGTTATTTCCTAATAACTGCTATGCTCGTGGATGGGTGAGGTTTGTAAATTTTCAGTGAATTCTGAATCAGGAGCATTAGCTCATATGGTGGTGTGGTGACTTCCCTTTACCACCCGCCAAATCTTCTAAGTATCCATTTTTGCTGGCTTGCTCTAAGTTGACGCAGGGTACTTCAGGAGAACTATGCCCTTCCTGTCTACCAGTTTAGCCCCTCCAGTGCTAAGTACCTAGCTCTGCCCCTGCATATTAGGCTCAATTTTTTAAAGTTGAGATTGGTTACTTCTGGAGAATTGCATGATTTTTATATTACATTAGAGAAACTACGTAGCATATGTCATTAAGTTATTCTCTTTTTTCTCTTTCCTCTGTTTTTTTAATGGAAAATACATCAATTTGAGGAATTTTACATGCTGTTTGAGAAGTTTGAGGATCTCTGGCCCAAGAGCGTTTAGAAAATTAAATGTGGTAATGAAGGTTGTGCCTTATGGAAACTATAACTAAAAGAATTTTATTGAGTGGTGTGTATGTGTCGTTCTAGAACGTTACATACTTACATTAGGAGGTCTATTGTTTATATGGCAAGCATATCAGTTGATAATGCAGCTTGCAGTGTCAACTTCTGTTGTAACTTTTCTTTTGCAATATGTGTTCATTTGATATGCATTACATTCAACCATAGATTGCCAATTCTGAGGCTACTTGATTACTACTCATAGGCAGTCATATGAAGTATCCCCTCCTCCAACTACCAAACTCCTCCTAAAGATCTTGAATCTCTAGTTATAAAGCTTTGTTGTAAAAAAAGTAAAAAAGTCTTTACTAACTTTACGTGACTCAACCAGTTAGAGACTGTTTGAAATTCAGGTAGTGGCTGCGGAAAAGAAGAGCAGGGGAGGCCTGCATGAGAAGCTAACCATGACTGTTGCAGTGCCTTTACTCTGGGGAGTTCCTCCAGCTTCCGAAACCCTTCACTTTGCCGTTAAGAGTGGAGGAGGGATCGTCGACAAGGTCTACTGGCAATGGGATTTCCTGTAAATACAAAATCACAACTTCTAACCATTCTTAGCGGTTACTGTATATAATATTGCCTGCTGCTATGTAAAAAACTTCTATAAACTGTAATTAATCACATCTACTCATGCTTTGTTAATAAAATTTTATCATTCTTGCTTGTACATCTCTCTCTCTCTCTCTCTCTCTGTCTCTGCTGTCATTTAATTGGTCTTGTTAAACACAAATTCATTGCATCTTCAGGCACTTTATGCTTGTATCAATCAAATTAAAGGTGTTTCAAGATTCAAACAAATACCTAACATTTGACTAAGGTACAGCCTTCTTAGCTCCTTATTAATTAGTGCAGTACTACTTTTTGTGCAGCGCAGGACTTTCTTACCACCTCAAATTGCAAACAACCATGGTTGTGGAAAATGTGAATTACAACAAGACTTTTGTCCCAACAGCTGTTCCCGGCACTGGGCACCGCTACCTTCTTTACTTGACAGCTCATATAATCCTATCTTAAGTATGTTTTTTTATCATTAACCACTCAACTTTAAGAAAAGTTTGCTGTTCTTTCAAAAGTTTTCTGTACTTTATGCAAATGAGTGGAATTGTACTTCGTTCTCGCCTTTATAAATATTGTTCTCAACCTCAACTACCTACTCTCTTTTTGACTCTCCTTCTCTCTCTCTCTCTGAGGATTATATATTCTGGAAATCCATCTTGATTGGAAAACAAATACAGAGACCTTTTGTTAAAAAAAAAAAAAAAGATAATATTTTAGCAATACTAAACTTGATGGAAAAGACATTCCCAGGCAACACTATCCCTTTAGTCTTAATTAGAAGTGAGGAATCTAATAGTTGGCAACTGCAATAATTTATGAATTGTTCCTTACAGAAGCAGACAAACTACTGATGAAGAGGTCAATGCATTAGTTTTAATATGACAATTGTTTGCTTTTCTTAATTAATCTCAAGAAACTATTAGTTAATTTATATATCTTTCTTGTCTTGTTTATTGTATGACTTCAATTATTTTTACTCCTGATCATCTTGTCCTCCTCCAAGTTGGAATTCTTTTATCTTTTTGCTGTTTTTTACTGCTAAAACTTTGGTGAGACTTGATATTCAAACTCTTGTTTCAAATTCAGTTATGGCTAAGTTTATATTAATGAAAAAGTTTTCATTTTGTGAAGAAATGAAATCTGATTTGATCTCTGACAAGGACAATAAATCAATTTTGAATTCAGCGCATCTCAATCATCAAACAATGTTGGTGTTAAGATATTTGAAAGATTGTCAGAAAAACTGAGATAAGGACTGAAAACAACAGCTTAATTAAAAAGCATCGCTTCAGCACAGGTGTATAGGTTCTTTACATATTCTCATCGGATTGGTTAAACAATTGCATGCCTAATCACACAAACTTGAATTTCAAATTAAAAAAATTATGCATCTTGATCATTGGTCATTTGATCTTTTTTGTTTTTGTATTTTTTATAGTAACGTGGCAAATCTGCAGCTACTAGTATTCGAATCTCTTTTGTTTTATGAAATTTTCGATCGACAAATGCACATAGTACGAAAATTTTCCACTATGTACTGTCAAGAAAGTTTCCTCATAGATCAGATGGAAGCCATGAAAATAATAAAATAAAAAGAAAATGAAAAAAACGACAAGCCTGATCAGTAGTACAATGTTCCTTCTTGTGTCTTGATCTCATCCACAAAGAAATTGAGATTTGTACAAACAGAATTAGTGCTAATCAGCTGCTTAATATCTTCCATGGTGTAATCCAGTGGATTTTCGTTGCCGAAACAATTACTATTCGGCCCCTTTTGATCATATCCATTATTAGCAGCGGTCACGAATCTGTTACTATCTTCATCAACTCCACTGCTGAAATAACTCTGAAACCCTAAATTCTCTCCAATCCGGTTGGTGCTGCAGCTGCCGTCTGACGAAGTACTGCAGCTGGCTTCCCCTCCGAAGATCAGCTGATTGTAGCTTCCTTGCATGAGGACTCTGAAACTCGAAGGTCTCAGATAGGCCGGCGTTGTTGGCTCGACGGTGCCGTATTGGTAAGGCGATGAGAATGGAGATTGAGCAGATTGGAGAGGCCTTTTGTGAGGCATGTTTGCTAGTAGTTTCTTCTTCAGCTTTGTGTTCCAGTAGTTCTTGATATCGTTGTCAGTTCTGCCTGGTAACTGCCCTGCTATTATTGACCACCTGCACTAGTTGTTTTCCCGTCATGAGAGAGAGAGAGAGAGAGAGAGAGAGAGAGAGAGAGAGAGAGAGAGAAATGGAAAGGGAGGGAGAGAGAGATGGATTAATTAATTAATTAATTACCTGCTTCCAATGCGAGCAAAGAGGTTGCAAATGATTCTATCTTCATGGTCAGAAAACTCTCCATGCTTGATGTTTGGTCTGAGATAGTTTAGCCATCTCAATCTGCAGCTTTTCCCACATCTTTTGAGGCCTTTTTTAACATGAAAAAACATCAAGAAAATTTAACTACAAAATTCAAGAAATTAAAACATAGATTATACGGTCAGAAAATTAAATACCAGCTTTTTGAGGGAGAGAAATCCAATTTCCAACCGTGCCATACTTCTCCATATACTCCTTCAGCTTAGCATCTTCTTCAGGCGACCATGGCCCTTTCTTCACATTTGCCTTGTCACAGCATGGAGCTCTTCCCATCTCTCTCTCTCTCTCTCTCTCTCTTCAAGTTTGAGAAAAGTCTTGTTAGCTCTTGTGGGGGAGGGTGATGTTGTATGTTTGTAAGACTTGTTCTAATTGGGACAACGGTGATATATTTATCACTTTGAGATACACACAAGTCAAAGTAGATACACTAATTAATTGTGATTAATTGTGATTAGAAAAGACAGCTCAATTAATTTACAGAAATAATTTATTCATCTCCCCATGTGCAACCAGAAAACTCCCTTACTGTTTAGCTTTTTTTCTTCCATAGACAGCCAAAACTAATGCCATACAATTCATTCACAGCTGAAAAGGATTAATCATGTAATGTTATTAATTTCTTTGATTGAGTAGTAGTTTAATCTAGGGCTCGCCATTGTCAAATTGAGGTCCCCCACCCAACAATATGTTTCTTCAATGCCAATAATTAGCCTATTCTTATTAACTATTTGGCATACTTTGCATGCCCAGACTGAAACTTTACTTGTTTGACCAACTCCATCGTGGTGCAATTAAAATTATTTTTTGTCTCGAAGTTAAAACAATTGAAATTTACTTGAAAAATTGAGTTAGTCATACAGCGCTAGAAATCCTCTGTCCAACATTTCGTATCCCATTCGGTGGCCCACCAATCACGCCCCACTACGCGTGCATTGGTGGGCCACCCTTTTATAATTAAAATAGTTTTTATTAGCTTAACAGTGGCACCAATGCATGCGTGGCGCCGCGTGATTGGTGGGCCACCGAGTGGGATACGCATTTTGGGCCAGAGGATCCGGATTGGTCATACAGAGTCTCACTACTACCATTCATAACTAGGGTAGCACCCGTGCTACGCACGGGTAAAACAAATATTGATTATTTTTGTTATATTGTTTGAAGTAATTATTTTGATGCTAAATATTTGTATATTTAAATCAAGTTTTTGGGGCTTTTTTTTTTCCTCATTCAACTGGGGCTTGGAAATATTTTGAAGTAATTATTTTAGTTATATTGTTTGAAGTAATTATATTTAAATATTTGTATATTTAAATTGCATATAATTTTTTTATAATTGGTTGAAAAAAATGAATTAAAGACAATAAAATAATAAATCTCTTGTACCTAAAGATCATAAGTTTAAATTAGATGACATTTCAAAAGCTGGAAATTATAGAAAACATATGTAAAACAATTATAAAATATTTTCTAGTTGGTGGAATACTATGTTTCCATTTTAATGTGATGAAAAAATAATTTACTCATTTTAGTTTAAAATAATAGTTATGTTTAAAATACACATTATCTTTAATTTCTGCGTTAATATATACATTTTTTTGTCAATATGTACGAAACAGTGGAAAATGGTCGTAGTATTGAAATGATTAGAGTAATACAACACATTTGCAAGCTAATATACATTGAAATTTAATCTTTTTTCATATGTTTTGATAGACTTCTTTGAATACTACGTTCGTGGTGGATGTACGGTTGACGGCTTCACTGTCGCATATTAAGATCTTCAATCCGCTGCGATTTGTTACGCGTGATACTGCGACATACAACTGTCCATGATCCGAATACGGGTTTCTTCAACAGTAAACCAACGCAGTTTAGTGATTGGCCTTGGCTTTTATTAATTGTCATAGCATATGAGACAATAAGTGGAAATTGACGTCTTTGAAATTTGAACGGCAGACTTTCATCAGATGGTGTCAATGTTATTCTTGGAATCAAAATTTTATCTCCAGCATTTCAGCCGGTGAGTACTTTTGCTTCGAGTACATGACTGCCAAGTTTGGTAATTACCAACCTAGTGCCGTTGCATAAACCGTTCGCGTGATCGATGTTTCGGAGAAGCATCATTGGAGTTCCGGCTTTCAAAAATAGCTCGTGATTAGGTATTCCAGAGCATTTAATTGTGTTTAAGAATTCCGGTGTGTGGATGTTCTGGAATAAGGAACTGTATCCTATAGATTTGCATATAGTGTCTGAGCTTAAATATGTATGGCCTTCTCCTTCACTTAATGATATTACATATTGGTTGACGGATTCGACTATATCCAACGTTGGTGCCAAAATAGCTCGCTCTTGTAGAAAGTCAGCATCATTGATTATTTTGTTGTCTCTTAAATAGACATGTTTTGTGATTGCTTCTATTGGATCTTCAGAGTAGTCAAGCAACATATCCCTTGGTATATCAATTGTGGATTCACCATCGTTCGTACCTCCAGCAGTTCCATCTCCAATACTTGCTAGCCAATCTGTGAAGTTTGATGATTCAAGTAAGTCATCATTCGTGCCTGTGCTCTTCACTCTCATATTCTTTGTTAGTTTTAAGACAGTGCAATTCTTCCAAAGATACGATGAATTGATTGTAGCATGAACGATGTCTTGTCGACTGCCTTTGGCGATGACTGGTAGAATCTGTCTGAAATCACCACCTAGAACAATTACTTTGCCTCCGAATCGAGACCTGGAACTCGAGGTATTGTGGAATCGCATTATATCACGTAAGCTCTTGTCCAATGCTTCGAAGCAGTATTTGTGTGTCATTGGTGCTTCATCCCAAATTATGAGTTTTGCTTTTATGAGTAACTGTGCGAGTGGGCTGTCTTGTTTTATGTTGCATATGGAATCTTCAGTAGCGTTAATCGGGATTCTAAAACGTGAATGTGCAGTTCTTCCTTTCGGCGGTAAAAGAGAGGTTATTCCACTGGATGCAACATTGATAACTATTTTTTTTTGCGACGTAAAGCAGCTGACAGTCCCTTCCAGACAAAGGTTTTTCCAGTTCCTCCATAACCATACACAAAGAACATACCTCCTCTGTTGTTTCGGCATGCATTTAAAATTGTATCGTGTACATGCCTCTGCTCATTTGCACAATTTTGTAAAAAAGTTGCATATTCTCGTTGTAGACTCTCACAATCATACTGTAGCTCATCTGAAATTAAGCTATTCCGATAGTTTACAAAGTAGCGAGTGTCTAGGAAAGGAATGGATGGAAAGTCGTGCAAACTTCTTCCGAGAGTCGTCAGTACTTTCTGAATCTCTGCTAAAGCGTAGCATTTGATCTGTGTATCATCGAGTGTCGAATCTGCACAAGTAGAATTTAGAGTTATGTTAAAATACCCAGACATAAATAATTGTGGTAGTGATTCGTAATTACTTTTACCTTGATTTGGGAACGCAGTTTTTTGACTGTAAGCAATGTCGTCAGACAAATGCATCCAACATTCATTCCAAACAATTTCTGATCTTGACATTGAATCCGACCACAATAATGTTGCGAAAAGTTTTCTTAAGGAATAAGCCGAGGCCCATTGACTTGCCTCTGTTATTCCGTCGATATATTCCTTATCATCATCTAATAGTCCCAAAGAGTATAGAGCATCACGAAATGTATTATATTGGACTCCATTAATACATCTTATTTCTTCGTAGCTTCTTGGGCCTCGTACGATATTGAGTAGACATCTAAGATAGTATTTCTCTCCCGAACCAGGAGGAACGTAATAGATCCTTCCAATTGCATATCTTTCATTCCTAGGTTTCCATTTACGGTCTCTCCATACAAATTTAGTTGGAAATTCGGCATAAGTCAGTTCTCTAGCTTCTTGATAACTTTTATTTGCTTCCATCCAAGCTAGAAACATACTTTGTCTGACAGTGGGGCGACTAAGCACATGATCTATTTGATCATTTTCTAAAAATATTACAGTATGTTCTTCTGGGAGATGGAAGCTCAGTCGCTCAACTGGAGGATTCTTAAAGTTAATAGGGAAACCGAATATTCTCCAACATGCTTCGCATGGTGAAATGTATCTGCAGTCGAAATAGAGTTGGATTTCATCACAGTTTGTGTGTGTTTGTCCATCTCCATTCGCTTCGTAAAAGGCTGCAGTCACACGATCATGTCCTTTATTTATATATTTGAAGAGATATTTTATTGACCGTGATTGATTGCATCACTCAACATTTATATGGGCGTCATATTTCAGAAGTAGTTTGCGGTTGTGTGGCACCACATATCTATTGTCTAGAGGGATACCTTTTTTTACAATGACCATGCCATTATCTCGACGTCTGTAAACTGGATATCCGTCATCATCCAAACATGTTATGTCACTGAACTTTTTGGGAAAATACCTGATACAACGACCGTTAGACATACACGGCGATCTTTTATTTGCAAGCCCACAAGGACCATGCACCATATGCGCTTCTACACACTTATAATACTGTGGTTCGAGTTCAGGATTGAGAATTTCGGCTGTGATAATTTTATCAATGTCTGCAGGAGTTGGGTGTTTATCATTAGCATTCAAGAAGAGAAGTATGTGAGCATGCGGAAGGCCTCGCTTTTGGAATTCAACGGTGTAAACAACTACAAAATATTAAAATAGAAAGTTAATTATGGGTGTGGATTGTGTAATAAATAAAAAATTTCGTACCTGCTTTGACTGAGCCGAAATGTTGATTCTTTCGCTAATCCTCCATTAAGTTGTCTAGTTTGATCTTGAATATTCTAGCAATTATATCAGGCCGATCTTCAGGGTTCAAACATCTTTTATGTACATACCTAACTATTTCTGGCCATTTTGGATTACAGGTAAATGTGATGAATAAATCTGGATATCCTGCCCATCCACAAATTGCCATGGCATCCTGGTAGTTTTGTATCTTATAACGTGCTCTGCCAGTAAAACTTGAAGGTAAAATAACGCGTTGGCCATGCTTTGTTGTATCTGTTTCGCCTCTTAGAAGTGCTTCCTTCAAACCTTTATACATATCGACGCGTAATTTTTTTTGCTTTTTTCTGAATGAATGATAATCTAGAAGACTCTATAGTCGCATAAGCATCGACTGAAAACTGCTGAAATAACCTTTTGATGACAAAATTAATGAACTTTTGTTTTTTCTGTCATGCATTCTATGAGCGAAAAATTCTCTTAAGCTGACACCGGATCGGTGGGAAGATGCGCTCGCTTCAGAAAAGGCAATGTCTTTGTTGTATCCATCTTCGCCGTAAGGGAATAACAGAGGGTATTGTAACGGAAGATAGGAATGATGTAACTGGGTTATTCGTTGTAGTAGCCTTGTTTGAGTCTCAATAATTATATCTCTCTCTGACATTGTAGCATCAAAGTCACCTACGATTAATGCAGCTACTTCGGATACAGAAGGAAGATTATAAAGTCTTGTATCATGTTGTCTTTTTCCAATGAGCCTCAATTTCACTTCGAATGTCCCAGCTTCAAGCATTTTTTCTCTTGCCATTCTGAATGATTTGACTAAAACATTGTGCTCATTAAGCATATTCCGTATTCTTCCTACGATTTGAATGTCAAGCAGATTTGCATCTTTTTTTGACCTATTTAAATAAATAATTTGATTAATTTATAAAAAGAAATGATTCTATTCATAACTGGGAAATATTATACGAATAACACTTACTGCATTGATCGAAGTCGATTATCAATTTCATTTTCTGTGTCGTAGATATAAAGTTGGGCAAATCTAGGTGGTTTTCCTTCCATTGGTAGTAAACTTCCAATTCGATGGTAGTTTTGGCCGTGCATTCGAATAATAGGAGGTAAATTTCCAGTATTAATGCTCGAATCTATTCTCCATCCCATAGATGTAAAACAAAACATATTGTTAAACCATCGAATATGTTCTTGAAAATGACTGCTCATTTCATTTTTGTCGAACATAAGATCATATAATAATTGGCGGTGTCTTCATTTTTGGGAGCTTGATTTTGCCTTTCATTCAGCATCTGGAGTATTTTGGATCTCGTTTAGTTGAAGATGCCAATCTTTCATCTAACCAAAATAGAGCTTTGCAACTGCTGTACTTGTGTATTGGATCCCCCATGTCTGCGTATTTTACTGCAAAAAAGTTAAGTAATTAGTCATATTTTTTTGTTAAGAAGTAATACGTTTTCAATCTGTACGGTTTTATATAGATTTAGTAATTTTATGAATTAATTATATCACAACTTACCAACATTTCTTTTTGCATTGCGTCCTCTTTTTGCATTGTGTCCTCTTTTATGCATTGCAATGTTAGGAGCTTGGGGTACTTCAATGTTGTTGAAGCCTGTTAAAACGTATGTATTGTTTCTAATTGTTCAGCTCTCAAAAGAATTACTATGTCATGCACTAAATTGTAAACTAACCATAAGTGGAATATGCATTCTCTAGCTGCTGGACAATTGGAACATCATGGAGGTCACTATTTGTATACTCATCTCTTAGAAACTCAGTAGTAAGTGATGCATTGATACGTGTTATGGAAAACCCGATGGAGTGTGGATTCGTGGAAGGAATGTTGTTTGAGTCAACACCAATAATAACTTCAATCATTGCATCATCTACAATTAAATTAGATTTATTAGCTAACAATATAGAAATTTTGATGTGTGGTTAAAATTAAAAAGTAAAAAAATAAATGCATAGTATGATATGTGTAAAACTCACTATTAATCATTGTTGTGTTGCATCCTTCGTCGATTGTGTCAGAAATCGGGGTTACTTCAATGTTCAAGAAGCCTGGCATAAACATTTTTAGCTTATGAAAATGTGGTCAAATATATATGCACGATGTAATACACAACTAATTTTAAGATCTATGTGATTAGTTAAGATATAGAATACTTTATTGCTCCATTTAATAAAAAATATTTAAAAAAAGAATTTACTACTCAACAAAATGTGAGCTAACCATTGATGTAATTTGTATTCTCTACATCATGCATAACTGTGACGTCATGAAGGTCTGTATTCGCATAGGTATCTCTTAAAAGCTGAGTAGTAGGTGGCGTGTTGTGATTTGACATTGGAGCCTCATTGGAGCATATAAACATCGAAGGGGTATTGTTTGAATCAACATTAGCAGTTTGATGCCTTTTTGAAGATCTTCTTTGGGGAACAATCTCTCTTTGTATTGTCTTAATAAAATTTAAAATCTGTAAGCCAAAAATAAATAAATTAAAGAAGTAAATAAATAAGGAGATGATTTACCAAATGTTTTTGTTTCTGTAAGATTAAGAATTATTGAATAATATCTAATTCGTGATTTGAATATGTGTCCTCAATTTCTCTTTTGTAGTTATGTTAACCAATCGTACACAAGTAATCGTAAAAAAGTATAAGAAGTTTCGGCCTTCTACCATGAGATACTTTAAATAGTTAAATGAGGTCATATTATATTTATATGGTATAGTTGAATTGCAAGCAAATAAGAATAAAGTTGTAAATATATATACATAAGCTATATTACTAAAAGCAAGAAGTGGCAATAGTACTGATACTCATTGTAGTTGACAACAATTGTGAAATACAACATAAATACTTTGAATTTTTCATGAGAGCTCGTATTATATTTATGTGGTGTAGTGGAATTGTAAACAATTTTAGGACATTAGAATGAAGTTGTACATGTGTATATAATAGCTATATTACTCAAAGCAGGAAGGTAGTGAAACTCATTGTAATTGACCACAATTGTAAAATACTCCCTCCGTCCCTAATATATATGCCTACTTTCCTTTTTCGTTTGTCCCAAATTTATATGCCTATTAATAATTTTTTATGTCTAACTAAATCTTTCACTAACTTTAATACATCTAATTAATGTGAGAATTTAGAAAAAGACTACTTTATCCAACTTTTCTAATAACAAACACAATTATGTCTTTAACTTTTTAGTAATTTACAATACCAATATTTATCTAACTTTTATATCATTAAATATTTTCTTAATACGTGTGTAAAGTCAAATAGACATAAAATAGGGACGGAGGGAGTGCAACATAAATGCTATATAGATGGTCGTTTTGAAATATGGAGTTGTATTTTTCATGATGTGCTTGCTCACATTAATTTCCTAATTTTCAGCACCTGAAAATTAACAGAAAATAAGATATTAACATTACATCACCAAACTAAATTGATGGTTATATCTATCTGGAAGCTTTGTGATAATCCACATATCTAATTTCGCATGTTCAAAAGGTCAGAGGCTTAAAATTTAAAAACATAAATCATCATTAACAAATAGAGATAATACATTCTCTAATACAAACTAAGCATTTTCTCATATGTTAAAACTGTTATATGTAACCAAGCAACATACCAAATATTTTTTCTTGCTATCTAACCACCCCATCAATGCAAAACATGTACAGTGATAATCTCCAAAAACATTTTAGAGAACTGAAATTACAAAACGGAGAACTAAGAAGAATTAATTTGTAAATACTAAAAAGTTAAGCAAGTGCAAAACCGCCTAATTCAACTATTTTCATTCTTCTTTTATCTGGCAACAAAAAGAGCATTATAAGCATTCAAGATTACTTCAGCTATCAATATGAAGATTATAATAAAATTCATCAGCTCCCTTAACAAAGGAACATGCTATCCACAGCTAGCGCGGTAAGAATGTCGAGCATATGCAAATTTTGTCAGCATCTTGTATTAGATCTTAGATTTACTCTCTCACTATTTCAACTTTTACCTTTCTCTGGTCTCCCTTCATAAGAATACCAGCATTTGCATCTTATATTCTTCTACTAAGTGGCCAGCTAAAACATCATATGTTGGGTGATATGATTCATATAAGCAAGCAAGCATATTTGAAACTTGATTTAAGAGTAAGAACTGTTGATTTTGACATAACCAACAACAGCTCTATCATATTGAGATCTTTTTACTCACAAACTACTTCCAATCATTTGGAAAATCATAGAAAGAACAGAGTGGAAATCATTTATTCTGGGAAGGGAGAGTACAACTTGGCATACACATGCTAGAATATATAAAATTAACATGCTATTTAACACATCTGGGAATTTTAGGGTTTAGGGTATTACCATCTATTGCAAACCGTGCTAATCTGGATGCCTCCATTCTTTTGAATAAAGGATCCTTCACTTGTAAAAGTCTAACAGACTGCTGCATCACATTCTCTCCTACAAAAGGTCAAAATGGTAAACATCTTAGTTTAAATTTTGATACAAAGGGCTCAATGACTGCATATAAAATGGCTATCCTTTCAAATAGGCATACCCATGTATGGAAATAAGCTGTAGCCGATGAAAATAGCAGTTCCAGCAAAAAATAGCTTCAACAGCCATCCTATTTTTCTTTCTGCATCCTCTTCTAATTTTTTCACTCTCATAGTTACTATTATTTTACAACACTATTATATGCCGAATCCCAAATTTATAACTCGATTTCTACACAGTTGCAAAATTATGCAGTTGGCGTTAACAGTAGCAATTGGAAATCAGTATTAGAATAAGTGGCAAAATTTCTAATCTTAGCATTATGGGGGAGGTGCACCTTCATACACATATAGAACGACAAACGCAACTTGTCCACATTTAGTTTTGTGAGGAATCATCCTTTGAGCATAAATAAATAACCATATAGCCAAACTTGTATTTAAAAGTAAAGAGCAGAAGTTAGACGAAACTTGCTAACTATGTTATCAGACAACTGTAGAATGTATTTCAATTAACAACAATGACCATGCAGTAGCTTAGTAAAATCGGCTAAAAGAACTTTTATACCTCTCCCCGAGGCTGCGATTCAAAGCTTGAGAAATTCTGAAGTTAAAAAAATATTCACCCACGGTCTTGCCCAACCTGCAAAAAGGGAAAAATTACAATGCAAAAATAAGAGATGCACATTCATAGCCTAATTACCATGTCTCACACTAAACTTTTTCAGTTAATAAATTAAGCAACATGTATTTTGCTCGAGTATCCACCTCCTCCAAGAGATCCCACCTATATCTAAGAAAGCCTACAGGCGAAATCTCAAACCCAGCCTCTTATCTGAGGCATCAGCTTCTAAGCACGTAAATACTAAAAAGATGGGTAAGTAAAAACAAAATACAATTAAGAGAATTAAATGTACAATAATTGAGAAGCACTAATTTGTAAATACTAAAAAGATCGGCAAGTAAAAAATACAAAATACAAAATACAAAATACAATTTGCATTTCTGAATTTTCAATTTAGTGTGAAAAAAGCATGTAGTTGGTCCAATAATTGATAAAACATAAAAGAAACATCATAAACATTTTATAGCAAACTGAAGTACATGAAGGTTGTAAAGTATGCAGTTAATGCCATTGCAAAATAATAAGAATAAAGAATGATTAAGTTAGTTTATCAGATTTTCAAGTTTGCAGATATCAGACAATCAAATCATTTCCTAAGATAACCAGTTATCAGATCGCCCCATCTGGGCAGCAATACAATAAGAATATGCTCTCACCGAGACCCAAAATTATATTGAAATTATCTAATTTTGTATTTGTGTTACTACAAAGGAGAAACACTCCGAAGAATACACATGTATACCACAATTTAAGTGAAAAACAAATAATCAATGATGTTGGGATAACATGTACCAAAACAAATAAGATGATTCGTCAACATATCAAGTTTTGATTGAGTTTGATGCTTGAAATTATTAGTGCAAAAAAAAAATCAAATAATCAACCTTCCGGAATGCAAAAAAAACATCAAAATTTATAATTAAAATTTGCCCAGATAATCAAATAACCATTAATAATTAGTTTAGATATGAAGAAACCAAATTAGATGAAAATCAAATACAGGAACGAATTAGGTATAAAATATACATTGACTTACAAATACCTAAATACAAGAGTTTTCAAATACAAGAGTTTTCAAATACAAGAGGCGAATTAGGTAATGTTGCGTCAAACAATATAACTAAAATAATCAATAGTCTTTAGAAATGATCATACCTAAATACAAGAGTTTTCTATAATTTAATAATTATGATATTTTACTTGTATTGCAGTATGGAGATCATTTTGGTCAAAGATTATAGAGACAAAATTATGGCCACTACTGACCATTTTCTCTAATTTAGCTGTTTCTTTATCAATTATCACCATTATCATCATTAGTTTTCACATTTGATCTCAAATAATGTAACCTTAGGATAATTATAAGTTATAAGAAGCAGAGGTATGATTGTTCTTCTATCAATATTTCAAGGTGATCATATCGTCCAGAATCTGATGAAAAGTTACATAATTTTCCCATTTAGGTTGCTTGAGTCCTTCAGAGTAAAAAGTAAAAATAGGAAAAGCACCAAATGGGGGAAATATTTGCCTAGGATTTTCTGCAGAAAACATGAGATGGATAGAGCAAAAATGTTTACCTTGAAAAATTCAGTTGGACCAATGCGAGACAAGAATTCACCTTCCGGTATGTATACCATCCATGAGTCGTAGGTCGCACAGGGAATTGATTCACCCAATGCATCAAGGACCTTCAAATTAATCAAGAATAAACATCTTATAGTTGCACAACCCATAAGCAAATTTGAGGGACACCTGACTTCAACATTAAACCATCTAGTTAGTGTCAGTTAATAGTTTTTAATGTGCATTTACTCTATACTACTCAGACAAAATAATAAATAAGCAAATAGATAATTTTAGAAATGAAGCAATGAAAACATAATATACTTGTGCTAGAGGGTTGGCCTGAGGACCCCTTGATTGAAAACCAGAGAATAAAGATGGACCAGAGTCGAACTTGTAATCTTTGATCGTAAATGAATGAGCAGCACCCCCAGGTAAATCGTGGCTTTCCAATACCAGAACATCTTGATTATATCTAGCTAAGAGTGAGCCACAACACAATCCACCAATACCACTCCCTATAATAGCTACGAGCAGATCTAACATACAGAAAAATGCTAAATTAAGGCCAAAATTCATCTTAGATGGAAATACAAATCAAGAGAAACCAATTGATGTAATAGACAATAATAATAAGGGACAAAGTTTCTCAGGTTTTGTTATGGTAAAGAGACGACTATATTAGAAACTGCAAAGTCCTCGAATGTTGACGAAATTAGAGAAACAAAAAAAATTAATACCAATTTGCCCATGAGATGAGATATATGAATCAGAAACTTCATACTCGTAGAATTAACAAAATTAGCGAAACAAATCACAAATTAATAGGCCTAGTTTGCCTCTTTACCAAGATTGAGCCCTTTGACAAATTTAATCCTTAGCAAATCCATAATGTTCGAAAATTGAGAGATTCGTTCAAAGGTGGAGAGAGAGGGAGAGGAGGCGAACTCAAAAAATGAGGTTACGATGAAAATTGGGCATCTCAGGCGCATCTGAAGTCGACGGATAGCGAGAATCTGAAAAAAAGACAAAGAAATGGAGATGGGAGAGAAGGTTAGGCGGCGTTGATGTTTTGGTGAAGAGGTTAAGGAGGAAATACTCTGCAGACTAAAAATTGATTTGAAATAGCCTCCAATTTCATATGCCAATTTCCGAATCTAGAGGTAAATTGAAGCCTTTTGTAGCTGCGGGAGTTACCTTTTCAGTTGCAGAAGCTTGGTTGAATGTGAGAACGGAGAAAGAAAACGAAGAGATAGGAAAAGTCTAGCGCTGGCGGAGAAGATAATGTAGATGGAGAAATAGATAAAGATGGGGAAAAGTAAAAAAATAGAGCGCATGAAATAGGAATGGAGGAGTGCGCGTGGAAAGGGAAGTGTGAATCAGCATAAATTGGTTTTGCCAAATGTCTAATTTGCCCTTCAATTTCATAGTAATTGCAAAATTATGCTGATCAAATTGAAGTGAACAGTGTCAATTTGCAATCAATTGCAACTCGGGCTTTAGAGGGATAAATACAATAAAACCCCCTCAATTATCGAAGTTTTTCACTTTACCCCCTAAATTATTAAAAATTGCATTTTGCCTCCTTAATTGTTGAATTCGTTGCACTTTGCCCCCTCAATTATTAAATTCGTTGTAGAGCACAACATTCCGGCCAACATTCCGACCACAAACAAATTTAAGAATAATCTCATGAAAAAACCATAAACTATATTTCAAGAATTTATAGTATATATCACGGCTAGGGCTTTCTCTCTCCCTCTTCTATGTCTCTCATCTCGTTCTTTTTCCGAGTATATGTAGCTAAGACATGAAAGTAATACAACAGCTAGTGTGATCATCGCCATGGTCGTTAGCAATCCGAATCTTCTGGCCTAGAAATGGTGGACCACTCAGTGGCCCACCAATCACGCGGTGTCACGCGTGCATTGGTGGGTCATGTTACCAATAAATAAATATTTGAGTTGTAAAAAGGTGGCCCACCAATGCACGCGTGGCGCCGCGTGATTGGTGGGCCACCAATTGGTCCACCATAATTGGGACAGGTGATCCCCAACAGGTCGTTAGGGGCTAAAACTCCTATTTTGCTTCCTCCTTTACCACCGAATTCAAAGTGTGCATGTAATATTTGTTGTATACAAGTCGTCGTATTTATTGAATTTCACCCTTAGAGATTTTCCCCTTAAATACTTGAATTTGTATGTATGGCCGGAATTTTGGCCGGAATGTTGCTCTCCGCAACGCCTTCAATAGTTGAGGGGGCAAAACATAACTTTTCATAGTTCAGGGGGCAAAATGAAAAACTTGAATAATTGAGGTGGTTTATTGTATTTATCTCTAAATAAGATAGAAGTTTGAATTTTCCTCATTAGAAAAAATAAAAAAATCTAAAAATATGAATTTTTATTTGGTTGAGACCACGTATGGTAAGTGATAATTATAACGGTTAATCGATGGTATACCTTTAATTAACTACATCGCTTAACACAAACGCATCAATTTCCAAATTTGCGACTTATATCTGATTTGGGCCGGCTACGCTTTCTGCCCAATTTGCTCTCTCGAAAATCTAATTGTAGCAATATTTGATCCAGTGAATCAGAGCAGAGAGCGGGAGCGGGAGCGGGAACGGAAGCCATAGATTTGCGGCGACAAGAGAGTACAGAGAGAGAGAGAGAGAGTTAAACCCATGTAATTCAATGCTGCACAATCCATCTCCCCTTGTGTCATCTCATGGCCACCCTTCATCACTTCCCGAGTGTCTACTCTATCTCTTCTTCTAAACTCTCCCTTTCTTTCCAGTTTTCCTCACCATACCCCCGCGTTAACCCCCTCCATAACAACTGTTGCTCTACAATCCTCGCTTCTTCCGTCAAGAAAACTCCCAGGTTACCGCGTCTTCTTATGTTTCTTGAATATTCCATGTGTTTTCATCAAAGTCGGGACCAATTTCAGTGTTTTTTTTGCAGTTTTCTTAATGATTTCTGCGGTTTTTGTGGTTTTTACGACATTGCCGTTTTTCTTGCTCTCTAATGTTTACAGAGCTAGTAGGAAACCGAAGAGTGATGAAGATCTTCGCAATGATATCAAAGATTTCTTATCCACTGTTGGACTTCCTCAAAATCACGTGCCTACGACGAAGGAGCTTTCAAGCTATGGAAGGTTTGAGTTTTATGGCTTTTTCCTCATAGCGAAGTACGGTTCCTGGGTTCTAATTTCCCGGTTATGAATAATGAATTTCTCTGATTGAGTAATATTTTAAAGATTTCAATCTGCTTTTACTATATTTTGGGCTGTATGTTTGCGAGCATTGGCCATGTTATCAGGTGAATTAAATACAATCTTTTGTAGTAAAATTAAGCAAGAGTTTGCATACTAGATTTAATAATTGGAACTTGGAAGGATACTTATATTGTAAAAGGTTCGAAGTTTTGGTAAGACATTGGAATCTTGGATGGATGTTTCTTTCCGTTAACAAGAAATATATATTATCCTCGTTATTCTTGCCACTTACTCAATGAGATTGGAGTTGAGTCAAA
Source organism: Lavandula angustifolia (assembly GCA_028984105.1). Taxonomy (NCBI): domain Eukaryota; kingdom Viridiplantae; phylum Streptophyta; class Magnoliopsida; order Lamiales; family Lamiaceae; genus Lavandula; species Lavandula angustifolia. The sequence continues at coordinate 17,992,190 of CM054824.1, forward strand.
ACATTGTTATCTTGTTGAATACTTCAATTTTGCATATAGATTGCACCAGTTGATGCCTGAATTCGAAAATGATGGATCATAGTTTATCTCTTCTATTCTATTGCGTTTTTGGGAATATAACAGAGGTATTTTAATTCTGGAAACTTGCAGGAAAGATCTTGCAAACATAGTCAGACGTAGAGGATATAAGTATATTAGACAACTTCTAGAAACCTCATCTTCAGCAAACTTCACCGAACCGAATGTCGACTCGGGTCAGACTGGGAATCCTGAGTTGCTTGGTGGGTTTGGAGATGAATCCTTGACAGTAAATTACTGAAGATTGGCATTTTTAGATATTTGCATGATAGTCTTTCGTTTTTGTTGTCTGAAAAGGTCAAAATGAGAAGCACGACACATTGTCCATTGAAGTACTATCAAATGAGAGTAAAGAGGAAGACATCAATAGTTTCTTCGAAGTGGGTGATGAGCTCCAGAAAAATGATCAAATCTTTGTTGCTGAGTCATTATCGTTGCAGGAAAAGGTTTCCAGGTTTATTCAGCTCGGCGAATTGGATGAAACTGAAGGTATGTTATAGTAGTTGCATTTAATAAGTCATCTTACTATAAATTTCTACCACTCTTCTTTTTTTTATGATGAGGGGAACCTACCTGAGATGCACTTGGGTAAACCCAATTCTTGTATTGTCTTAGGTTTTGAAGTAAAAACCAGACTATAATATGGACATTCTTTGTTCAGCATTCAGATATTAACTGATTGGTTTTATCTCTTCTTATGAATGACCTCTCTCTTTATCTCTCTCTCTCTATATATATATATAGATAGATTGGACATGATTTTTCTATATTTTTCTTTCTTCAAAGTCTCATAGTTGAGGTTCCTTTTGACGATCTATATGTGATCATTATTTTTCTCTTTTGTATCATGCAGCGCTTTGGTTGTCAAAGGAAAAAATCTTAACTCACATCTTTAAAATCTCTCTAATGTTAATTTTTCATGGTCCATATTCTGGTTTTAGCTCTTTGGTTAGATACTACTCTCTTTGGCTGAGATTCCAATGATAGACTCGTATTTCCTACTTTTTCAAAGAAAGCCATTCTTGGTTAAAACTCCAGGTTCCTAAGTTTTGAAGTGGTTAATGTTTATATTGATCTGACATCTCTACCTCAGATGCAAGTTCAGGTGTGAATACTTTTGCTTGTCTGCTCGAATCATAGAAAAATAATTGATGGTTTACCTTCAAATGTAGTGAATGTGTTTGACATGGATCTTATGCTATTCCTTTAAGTTGAAAGCAATATTTTTCAAATGACATTATCAAACCTAACATTTTACATTTTTGAGTTATAATGCATGAAATATATCCCCAATTATATGTTTTGATTCCTGATATCTAGACGAACTATTTCTTGGGTCACAGACGGTAAATTGGGAATAACCGATGAAGGATTTTCTGATGAAGAAGGGAAGAAAGTTAAATTGGAACACTCTGATGAACCTGAATTTGCATTCAGTATGTCAAATGGAAATGCCCCACTATCAGCATTGAACGTCGAAGAGTCAGCATTGGAAAGTACTTCCTCCAGGTAGATCTCTTTCTAACCAGTAAGAAGGTGAGTGACTTACTGTTTTGTGCCTACTTATTATATTTATTCTCGGACAAAATCTGAAAGGTGCTGCCTACCATTTTTCTGTACAAGCATACTGCAGAAACTTCTGGAAGTTTGCAATGCAACATTCTTTTTTCCGTGTTCTCAATCGTAATGAGATGTAATCTAGCATTCAACAATTTGCATGAGGTTCATAATTCTATTCGGTTTTCTGTTTACTTTAGATGTGTTTCAGTTGGTTTTTCTAGTTTTCTTATCAAACTCCATATATATTTGAATGAACTTTGAAAAGGTTATCTCTATTCTCTTTTCTTTCTATATTGTTTCTAATTTCTGCTTTTTCTTTGTTGTAATAGTTATATCTCAGCCAAAGAACACAGAAATACAAGTGGTGAGGATTTGGGTGATGAGGTCAGTGTAGATTAGGATTCACAATTATCTGTCAAAGATCCCATCTGCTCTTTGCAATGGCTTATTAATGTATTTTTCTGCATCTTATTGAAGAAACGGAAGCTGGAGAACCAATCGGACATCACGCATCTTAGATTCTTGCTGGTAATACTCTCTTTATTTGCATGCTACTTTAGAATAGTGTTTATCATTGCCCCCAGATACTCCTGATGTAATAGCTGAGACCACTGTTGTTTTTTGTGCTCAGCATAAAAAAGAATTGGAACTGACCCAACTGAAGCAGCAAATTGAAAAGGAAAAGGTAATCAAATTGACCACCATCTCATAATTCTCCAAGATAGAAAAGTACTCTTTTCTAAGTAAAGAAACACATGTTTGCTTATGTATCTGTTGGTCATAGCTGACTAGAATTTAGAACTGCTTTTTATTCATATTAAGAGCTTTATAGAGAAACTTCTTCATGTTATTTTCTCCAACAAACTGAGAGTTGAACATTTGGGTGTATTGCATCTTGTCAGAACATCTTAATTGTAAATTCAAACTGATAGTCAGATATGCTAACATCTGAACTTTTAGACCATGACTATTTCAGCTCGAGAAACCTTAGAGAGTGAGATACATAAATGTTGCTGATGTTCTTTAATTATGTAAAGGAAAGGCAAGTATGAATGTCTTTTGAAGTGTGCAGAGTATGAATGTCTCCGAAATATAATCTTCATGGATACTGTGGTTGTAGGCGTGTAGCATTAGTGTGCAAAGTATGAATGTCTTTAAAGTGGCTTTTAAATTAGCCTTGTCTAGATGAGACTTTTGTTTTGATCTGCTAGTTGCTTATAAACAAGGGAAACAAAATATTCCATTGAACGAGGTGAAAATTGAAGAGATATAATCGCTGAGCAAAGAGATACCATGTAGTTTGACAGATTGAGAAAATTTTCTATAAACATAAAACAAATGCAACTTGTGTGACCTAGTATTTGACTCTATGCATGGAATCTTACTTCATAGAGTTGTAATGCAGTCAATTAAGTGAACTTATTGTTGTTGATGTAGCTGGCACATAAAAAACCAGCTTTAATTTTGGTAATAATATTGTGCTGCATCTCTTCTTGTCTTACATGCTTATTTGACACTTATGGTTCTGATTTTTATACTTATACATGTTTTGTCGAGTTCATGCATGATGCATCAAGCATGTACTATTATAGATATAAAAAGAAAAAAAAAACTTTTTGCATTAGGAAAATCATGGTACATGCTAGATTTCCTTTTTTTTTGTACATTTCAGCTTGCTCTATCTCTATTGCATAGTAAAGCAGTAAATGAAATAAGCAAAGCCCAGGAACTTGTTTCTGCGAAAGAGACTGAATTGCTAGCAGCAGAAGAAACCTTGTCCGACTTAAAAGAGGTACTTTGTGTACTCTTTGCATGTTCATTGTTTTGTAAAGGGGAAGCTTATCTGAAGAGGATCATTTATTCATAGCCAAAGTGGAGAGAAATTGGTTATTTCTTTTCGCAACCCTTTTTATAGCTGATGGTGACGTCCTTAACTGTGTAAGACAGTTCAAATATTTCAATAATGTATTTTCTTATAGTTAACTTGCTATCCTCCTAACACCGCTAAAACTTGCCTTCGGCAGTATGTAATATTCTAGTAAGTAGTTCTCATTTATTTGCACTATTTAATAGTTAAGCTTCCAACTGTCTGCCATGGTACATATCGGACATGATGAAAAATATCAAGAACTGAAGTATTTTGTTTATCATTGAATTACAGTCTATTCTTCTGCACACGTAATATGCCTGCTAGTATATACTCTGGTGTTTTCTGTTGAATCTTGAGTGAAGTGAAGTAGCTTTGCCTGTTAGGTTGAGATCCAGTACTCGGGGGATGGGAAGATTGTGGAGCTAGCTGGTAGCTTCAATGGCTGGAATCACAGAATTCAAATGGAACCGGAGTTATCATCAAGCATCATCGACCCTATTGGATCCAGGTATTTATTCTTCTCTCTTTACGTATAATCTTCTCGTTGCATCTAAGTTAGAGGCAGCACTCTCTTTGGCTTGAAGAATGTGTTGTTTACTCATTTTTCCTGGGTATAACAAATTTACTTTCCTATCAAAATTTGTCAGAACATGTCGAGTTTGGCGAACAATTTTGTGGCTGTATCCCGGGGTTTACGAGGTGAGCAACATACCCAAAATCTTGGCATTATCCATGGCATCAGTAGATATCTCAACCAAGCCATTTGTCTTTTACCTTGTTCGTGCAGATAAAGTTTGTTATCGACGGCGATTGGAGGGTTGATCCTCGAATGGAGTCAGTTACCCGTAATGGTACACATAACAACATTCTTCGTGTAGACAGATGATTGTGCTTCTGCTTGAAGTTGCACTATGCACACATATGTTGACAAAATCACAAGTTAAGTAGGAGAAGAGAAATCATATTCAGACTATGGGTAGTTGCTGAATAAATTTAGATTGGGTTAGAAGTGGTAGGATATTTGAGATTAGTGATGATGTCTTCTCCATAAAAAGAAAAGGTTGGTGGTGATATTGCGCACTATCTACCTTGAAAATTGTGAAGAAATAATTACTATATAAGTGGGTGGGACTTGGGAGCGGAACGACTTTACTGATAATGTCACAATATCTTCTAATATACCAGCCCATTTTGAGGCAATGCAAATGCAACAACTTTCTACCAACCTCAACCCATTTCATGAAAAAATGCATTTCTCCATCTTATTATTAATGTCTCATATATTGTTTCAAATTGTCTCATAATTTATGTCTCATTCTAAAAATAGATACAAATGATTGTCTCACAATAATGTAGATCTCACTATTTTATACTTTTACATAAATTTTTTAATGTTTGTACTCAATATCAATATAATATAAATAATATGAGATGGAGGGAGTAAATATCAGCTAGTGAGAAAGACTTAGTATTTAAATGATACAAGACTTTGATTCTTTTAATTATTATTGTAATTAGTTCCCAATCAAAATTCAATGCGTGTTTTATTATTAAATAAAAAAAAAGGAGAATTGAATCGATGAATTCAATGTATTTCTTTAATCTAATGGAAAGTGTTTTGTTTTTTTTTTGTACTGTTTCATATAAAATGTTTTGTTTCTAAAAAAAATAAAGAATATGTGGACTAAAACTAATAATTCAAAAATCAAATAATATAAATTGCACCATACAAATTTCTTAATTTTCATATTCCATAGAAAGAATATATTTTTTATGAGAGGGGGAGTAATTCTAAACTTACTCTGAACCAAGTTCACCAAACTCACGTAGGGCATAGTATCCTCCACCAACCCAGGTACAATCCCGGCTGCGTAGAGTGCAACTATTTAAATAAGGAAAATTTACAACTAACCATATGTCCGGATCTTTATCCCACTTTCTTATGTTTTATTTGTATTCCACTGTCATTTTTAACTATAAGCACCTAGGTGATTACGATAACCCTAAAATTCAAATTGTAAGTATCTAGATACTTATAGTTAAAAATGACAGCCTAGATACTTATAGTTAAAAATGACAGTTGAATACAAATAGAACACAAAAAAATGAGACAGAAGATCATCAACATATAAACAGAGCACAACTTGAAAGAAACAGACAAATCTCCGACCGTCGATCGTTTACCAAATCGCCAACTGGCATCATCTTACTCGCGCAGTGGGAGATCGAAGGTGGGTCCGGGTAGGTTAGTTTCTTTATTTGACAAGGGAAACTAGGCTACTAGAGCGAGTCCTTCGGATCCGGGTTTATAAATACCCGCGCCTTCGTCTCTAACTGCCTGCATCTCGCCTTTGCTACTTCCTTTCTTCTTCAATCTTCATCTGCATATCTCTGCCTCCGCCGTTTCGAAAAGGTATGCAGAATGATTGATTTTCTGTTTCCTGTTTGAGTTTTGCAATCGTGCTCTGAAATTGTTCAGATCTGGCGTCTTCATGTTTTTGTTTAACCAAATTTTATGAATTTTTTGTAATGTCAGCAGTTTTTCCTGTTTTTTGGTGATATATGTGCTATCATACTGTTGAGTTGCATCGGAGAACTTCTAAAATGTGACGACGGATGTGTAAATATTTTAGTGAGATTCAGATCTTGTTGGACATTTTGCGCTCGACCTAGTAGTTTATCAGTGGAGGAACTACATTTTTCTGTTCATGATTTATAATCTTGTGGTTTATTAGATGAATGTTTTCTCCAATTACTTTGATCGACCAAGTAGATCGCATTGTATCATCATAGCTTTCTAGATCTGTTGCTTAAGCCTTTCATATTCCTTCGCATCAATTTGTCTGTTGGTTTTCTTTTGATAAAATAGTGTTGTTAGGTTGTCCTGTCTTACAATATGCTATGGATAAGCATTAATGTGGTTTTAATACTTGGACGGTTAGTTAAAAATCTGCACGTTTTAAATATGTTGGAATATCTTCTTCCATACCTTCAACCATAGATCTCTTCTTGTTCTCGAGTTGTTTAAGTGTACAGCAATGCTTAATAGAACTTCATGAGTCTGCATTTGCCGTTTCATTTTGTGATAAGACACAGAATGACTTCACTGCTTTTAAAATTATTGAACCTTTTGTATAGAATTACTAACGCATTCATACATGTTTCCAGAGTCAATATGGATAGCTTTCTGTTCACCTCAGAGTCCGTTAATGAAGGCCATCCCGACAAGCTCTGCGACCAAGTCTCAGATGCCATTCTTGACGCTTGCCTAGAGCAGGATCCAGAGAGCAAAGTTGCTTGCGAAACTTGCACCAAAACTAATATGGTCATGGTCTTCGGTGAGATCACCACCAAGGCTAACGTGAACTACGAAAAAATAGTTCGCGACACATGCAGAGGGATTGGGTTCATTTCGCCAGATGTTGGCCTTGATGCTGACAACTGCAAGGTCCTCGTCAACATTGAGCAACAGAGCCCTGACATTGCCCAGGGTGTTCATGGTCATCTCACTAAGAAACCTGAAGAAATCGGAGCTGGTGACCAGGGGCACATGTTTGGCTATGCCACTGATGAAACGCCAGAGCTGATGCCTCTCACTCATGTCCTCGCCACCAAGCTCGGTGCCAAGCTGACTGAAGTGAGGAAGAACAAGACTTGCGCATGGCTGAGACCCGACGGTAAGACACAAGTTACTGTCGAGTACAAAAACGAGGGAGGTGCCATGGTTCCTGTTAGAGTTCACACAGTCCTCATCTCTACTCAGCATGATGAGACTGTCACAAATGACCAGATTGCAGCTGACTTGAAAGAGCACGTGATCAAGCCCGTGATTCCTGCTCAGTATCTTGATGACAAGACAATCTTCCACCTCAACCCATCTGGCCGTTTCGTGATTGGTGGTCCACATGGAGATGCTGGTCTAACCGGTAGGAAAATCATCATCGACACGTACGGCGGCTGGGGTGCTCATGGTGGAGGTGCTTTCTCCGGCAAAGACCCAACCAAGGTGGACAGGAGTGGTGCGTATATTGTGAGGCAGGCAGCGAAAAGTGTTGTGGCTTCGGGACTGGCACGTCGTTGCATAGTGCAAGTGTCTTACGCTATTGGCGTAGCGGAGCCACTTTCTGTGTTCGTTGATACTTACAAGACTGGTAAGATCCCGGACAAGGATATCCTGGTGCTTATCAAGGAGAACTTCGACTTCAGGCCGGGAATGATCGCCATCAACCTCGACTTGCTGAGAGGAGGCAAGTTCAGGTATCAGAAGACTGCTGCTTACGGTCACTTTGGAAGAGATGATGCTGACTTCACCTGGGAGACTGTCAAGGTCCTCAAGCCTAAAGCATGAGTTACATGAGCTCTATTGTTTGGATATGTCAAAGATTGCGCCTGCTTTCAAGAAGCCTACTGTATTTGTTGAATAAATCGTGTCTTTTCTTTGTTCCCTCTAGCTGTTATCTCTTACCAAAGTTGTGTTTTTTTTTTTGTAACCTGTTCCTCTTCGGAAGATAGGCAATTGGAGTCTCAAAAGAATACTACATTATTTCATGATTTTTCAGCTCATTGAAGTCTTCTTGTCTGGTCATGACTGTTAATTGTAACAAAATATAGCTGACAGCTAGCAGCTAAGGGAAAAAAAATCAGTTCTTTATAGCCATCTATATGCTTGGGTCTGCTTTCTAGATATTTTCATTTTGCGTGTAATTTAAATTAAACTAATTCAATGATCAAACAATCTCTTTCATACATAATTTTGATACATATTCTCCTCTCATCAACTTATCTGACCAATACATCCTTTCTTTTAACCTTTCGCCGCAATATGGAGGTACTGAATAGCAATCCAGCTCACTCGATTGCAGAAAATGCACCGTGATGAAACTTTTTGCGTAATGCTTCTGCAGCAGCAACTGTTCTAGCTTCATCCTGCAATAGTCCGACATGTTTTGCAATATTCTTACACGTATAGAGCTGAAGCAAGAACTCGAAAGCGAGCATCCTTACCTTCCCTTTGAAGGTAATGACCACAGGTCCACTTCTTGATTCCCGATAGCCGCCTTAGTGTACCAAAGAAACGGATGTAAACATAGTTCCGTGGTACATTGATGAAACAAGTGATAAAATCTTCTTACCAATGACCAGATCAGGAAATCCCATGCGAATTTCTGAAAGAGGTTGAGTAATTTCCACCTGCATCACGTATGATTAGGAAGTTCATTATTATAATAAAACATGAAACATATTTTTACAAACATAGTGCATTTGCAGATTATAAGAAGGATTTTCAGGAAGAAAGATTTACACATGAGACTCACAGATACTCACATCAGAAAGAGATGTCATCAGTCTCTTCGACACAAATGATCCCGTCAATGCAAAATGCCGGTTGGATTTCAGTAATTCAATCAAGCAATCCCACTCCTGCTCCAGTTCTTCCACATTTTTTGCAGTAAGAATTATCACATTTTGACACTTGATCTATGAAATAGAAGTTGGAAACACAGTTACTTGGGATTTCACCTTCCGACACACATCAAGACATAACCAACCAAACAGTATTTAATGAAGTGTTAAAAAAAAAAAAATCATTCTGTTCTCATGAGGTCACTGCTTCATAGCAGCCAGCATTATGCTTCAAAAACTCTCTTCTAAAAAGTTGTAGTTAATAGTTGACAGTTGATACTAATATAAGGGCCAAAAGCAGAGTATATCAGATCAACTTACCGAAGGCACACTCAGCTTGTCATGATGCAGCAACTCAGTGATTCCTTCAGGCAACTGAGCCATCTGCAACTGTAAACAGACAAGATAAACAATCTACTCGAAAAATAATATACTTATTATATGAGAAAAAGGTTCGGCAGTTATTCACTAAGTTATCTACATCCTTGAATGGATTGTCTAAACATTTGATTGGAGCAGGAAGAGGTTGTGCTTCTATGTGCTGACATTTTCTTAAAGAGAAGCTTAATGCCAGCTCAAGCAGTTGGTAGCTGAAGTTCTACAGTGTGTCATTTCGCATTCATCAACGAGTGCATTTGATTATACATATTGCAGATGATGACTATGACATCACATAGTGTGATCCCATCACTTGCAGCAATTTTTCGGCATGAAACAACAGCATTTACTCATCATGAATTGAACATTAAGTTACCTCGTTCCTATCTCCGGTGGACTTTTCTTCCCCAATAAGATGCTGTAGATATTCTTCAAATTCTTCATCAGGGGCCTTTGGCGAAAGAAGAGTACTAGATAAATGTAGTGGCCATGGAAGTAGCAGCTAATGAATAATTTCCACAATGGTGTACAACAATTAGCACAGTCCATCGCTTTCATTACAAGATTAAAATGAGAACACCAAGTTCAAAGGTCAGGTATATATTAAACATATTATTAGTTTTCAGAAGCACTAGAAATCGAATCATCATATGTCCAAGTAACACGAGCTAAAGTATTTGGGCACAGACAAGATATACCATGCGCACACCAAAAGCCTTGGCAACACCAGCTGCAGTGACATCCGATGGTAATGAACCAACCCCTCCATATATGAAAACCTGCAGTAACAATAGACTGTTTATAAATGGTTGGAAATGAAATCTCAAATCAAAAAGAAAAAACATTGTGATTCAACCTTTCTCACACATATGAGTGTGCACATCCACACAAGAGAGAGAGATTAATAAAGTTTACCATATCAGTCATAGATTTCTGTCTCACAACTTCATCTGCAACAGAATCAATCTGGAAATATGACCCTAGATGAAGTTAAATTTGTAGAAGTTTAAACAAAAAGCCCAAATAATTTTGAAAACTTACATCATTTCTAGTAATAGCAACATGTGAAACATCACATCCTACCGAATGAAGCTTTCTACACAATGTGGATCTTATTTGATCCTCAATGGTGCCAAACCTGAGCTATGGAACCAACAGAAAAATATCATTTACAAAAGCAAGAGAAACCTCGTATAATACCCGCATGAAATAAAGATACTTCTCCATTTATAACATTGTTTTCTCATATGGGCACAAGGGTGGCGCGGGTGGGTGGGGGGGGTGGGGGGACTTGCTTACGCTCTTCATTTATACCTTAGTTCTACAACAATTTAAGATCACATGCTAATGGCTACCTACGGCTACAAGAGTCCAAACCCCAAAGTGTTTTCAAGATACAATCAGCAACAAAGAACTTACAGGATTTCATCTCCCACAGCAATTACCGAGCCTGTGAGCACGGTTTTCATAAGAAAATTCTCATTTTTCAATCCATTAGGAACAGCAGGTGATGGTTGAGAAACAAACTTTTTAGCTCTCCCAGCTCTTTCCATCCTTCCATCAGAAAGCAGATAAGCAGGTTTGAACTTATCTTCACCACTGCTGGATTCGCTCAGGCACAATAACGCATTAGGAACTGTGTTGTGAATGCTACCAACTGAAGTATAACTGCAAAATAAGTTAGAGAAAAACAATTCAAAAAGAATTATATACTTAAAACAAACAAAGAGATCACAGAAACTAACTTCAGAATAAAAGGAGGGTACGGTAAAGACCAAATAAGATCAAAATTGTGGAGAGATCAAGAAATGCTGAAAAAATGCTAGCATATCAACCGAAGATGCAAAGATACATGCAAGCATTAAAACTAACATTTTCAATGACTTGAAACTCATAGGCCTACTAGTGAATATTTACCCTTGATCATAAAGGCTACAATATGAGACCTTGCAAGTCAAGAGAAATGCCCAGACATCTCTGCCAAAGAACAAGTGAATTGTAAGGCATACACAATTTAGGCAGTAATAGACATGCTCTTCAATAGAAAATAAAGCAAAAATGAAATAAGAAAAATCACTCCAATCGGATAAATTTAAGACTGTCTTTGTTTCATGATAACCGACTTACAGCTTAGATTCAAGTTTGCTAGATCCTCTTAAAAATAAGGATAAATAAAAGGTGCATGCTTTACAACTCTAGTAACGAGGTAGATCTATTTTTAGCCAAACTGAAGTATTTGAGAGTTGAAGAGATAAGTAACAGTGATTTTTAAACATATCACTAAATGATGCAGAAATCTTTTACTAATATCCAGAGAGATCCATCATGGCTCCAAATATCTTGAAATTTCATTCAGCAAATTAAGATATATTGAAAAATTATAAACTCATGTGTACATAATTTGAATATAAAGACCTGTATGACCAATCTAAGATGGGATTCACTCTCATGAATGGCGGCCAACCGGGTGAGCTAGGGGGAAAACTGCTCCTGCCCTACCTGAAACGTTATGGAAAAAAATATTTAAATTTTGAAATTTAATGCATAAAGTTAAAATATAAGCAGGGGAAATGTTAGGCATGTACTGCAGTCGGGTCACCATTTCGAACTCCAAGCAAAATAGCTCTAATGGGCTTAGCTTTTAAAAGAGCCTCTAGGCCAGACTTGAAATCTAAGCGGATAATGTCCATTTGCAACTTGTAACTGCCAGGTTTTGACAGAAAGTGTCTAATTAATTAAAGAAAAATATCATTGAGAGGATGCCAAAATAAAATTAAGAGGTAAGTTTGTGTCTAGAGAGAGATTGAGAGAGCAATAAAAACCACATACGTAGAAGCTGTTTCATAAGTGAATGAGTTGATTTCAGGGAAAACAGTTGGGCTCTCAAAATAAATTGTCTTTATTGGAAATGTGGTTTTGGCATCTCCAAGATCCCCAATGGATAGATTCTTCCCAGCCATATGCAGATAATAGCCAGCCCTCAGAAGGTGAAAAAGAACCTAGAAAATAGAATACTAATTACAGCAATCACTTGAGAAATAAATAAACGCATTATAAAATGAACACAACCAACTGACTTCAGTGGGTTTCAGTTCCGCCCTCCAAATGCAACCTAAGATTTTATTAGGAAGGAGGTGCGACTTACAGTTGAATCTTTTCCTCCATTGAAGCTTAAAGCAACCTCTTCAACACTGTCGATAAAAATATTCAATACTGAAATATATCTTTTACACTAATGAGTCACTGCTAAACTACAATAGGATAGAAAATACACATTCAGGGTTACATACTTTGTTATCTCGCAAATTCTAGACAATCATTACTAGTCTCCAGATCAGATATTTATCATCTTAAAGGACAAACCAGAGTGTTTTCTGTTAGCTTGGTCTTAACACAATAAAGTAATCTACCACCACAGTGTTGAATCTACTAATGCAAGAAATTTGAAAATATGTTTTGAGTTTTTCTCTGAACGAATCTTTGCTTTCGGGATCATCTCAGAGTTGAGCTGTTGGATTCCACTAATTTGAGTAGAAAGTGGGTACTTTCATGAAGTTCCCATTTAATTGTAATAAAATGATGCATACATTTGGAAAAATGGTAGTCATCGTGTGTGTTTTAGTTGCAGCGTAATTCACTATCCTCATCTAGCTGATGTTCAAAATTTCAAGTCTACATGTGGTCTTTCTGATCGTTCACATATAACTAAACAACTTAGAAACATATTTGGACCCAGCCCTGAGAATATCCATCTTTAAACTGAAGACATCAGCCTCATGACATATATACAAAAACATCTCAAGCAGTCTGTTGTATGTTTGATTGATACAAAAAGTAAAAGACTAACGTTTACTAAACTATATGAAACATTACAACATGTTGAAGTCACCCCTTAAGATTAAGGGTAATCTTTTAAGAACACAAATTCTTATAGGAACTAAATATAGGAAATTTGATTAGAAATATGAGAACTAGAGATGGATTGAAGTCAGCCATTTCAATACAAATTATCTTTATTATGACAAATCATATACTCTCAAACTAAAAGAAAATAAAAAATCGCAATTCAACAACATAAACACAGAAACGATCTCCAAGTCAGATCAGATATAACCTTCTTGGAAGGAAATAGATATACAAGAAATTTTCAAGATTATAAGTAAAAGAATAAGGGGAATAGAGGAGCATACGAGTAAAGTGCAAGAGCCCTCTGAATAACATAGACGGCACTACTATACTTTGTCTTCAACCTTCTATCATCACTTTCTTTAATTAATTTATCAATCTCCATCTTTGGCTGGACCCCTCCGATTCAAATTCCTAAAAGGTATGTAAAAATTCCTTAACCACTGCATAATAAATGCAAGAAACCGCCAAAGACGCGCAGTAATTGTGCCTTCAAAGATTTTCTATAAAAGGATCCCTCAAAATTAAAAAAAGGCAACATTATATTATGGAAAGAAATCTTGACATGACAGGCGAATCCATAAAAGATTTCAAGTCAACAACTAAATTCACCGTGCAACTAAGGAACTAAACAGCTATTCATGAACAAACGAAATAAATACGCACACACATTCTTAAGGAACTGATAAATATTCACTCACAGAGAGCGAACTACAATCTTTTGGGGGTTTAAGGATGAAAAGTTTCAGCTACCGCAAACGACAATTCGATACAACAACGTTGAAATCCATGTCCGCTAGAGATAATAAAGGAAAATTATTCACGTTTGAAGGGTTTAGAAGTTAGAACTGCAGCATTACCTTGTAGTGAAGCGCTCAAGCAGTAGCCTGGGAAATATAGAAAATTGGAGTATATTTATTAATATGATTATTTCTCCGCCGTTTATATCGTTTTCGTTTGGATAAATCTTTCGTCGCGATTTTCTGCAAAATGCCAAACTATTATGTAATGTGATACTGCGAGTCGCATAAATAAAATTGAAATAGGCTTACGCCTAAATCGTATGGAGCCTCTGTCTCATTTTAATTTGGTCTTATTTTTACGGTACAATAAAAATAAAAATGAATGTATGGTTCATTATATTAGAATATTATTTTAAATTAAGTTCAAATTCAATGAAACATCTAAAAAAACGTCAAATTCGATTGGATTTGGACGGATGGAGGGAGAATAATACATTCAAATTATACAATCAATTTTAAGTTAATCTCCTTCAATTGGTTTGTAATAAAGTTTTGATTACAATTATATCCTATCCAACTATAATTAGCTTGGGTAAATTCGCTTTGATTCCTAATTATTGTTCTAATCAACTAAGAATATTCGAATCGGATTGATGTAATATACTCTTACCAAAAATGTAGGAAAGGTTGTAAAGTTTTCTCAAAACAGAATAAAGCCTTATTCTATCGGGCTAAAAGCCTAAAATAAAGAACCGGATTCTCATTGGGCTAAAATAAAGAGCTGGATTATTATTGAGCCAGCTTTCCCTTTGTTTGTTCGTTCAGTTTCTCTTGGCCCGACAAATAAAATTGAGATCGGAGATGATCATAAACTTGATGGAAAATGTGCGTGGGTTTGGATTTCTTCTCTCTGTCATATTTAAATAATTCAGTTTCTTTTCGACGCGGTTTTAAAGAGAGTAGTTGATGCGTGTAGAGTTGTATAAATTTGTGGATCCTCCAAAAAAAGTATGTGTAATAATTTACCAAAAAAGAAAATTGAACAACTTCAATGAGACATTCGAAAAGATATATTGAGTATTTCAATGGGACTGAGGAAGTATAATATCACTTTTATAATTCTATTCACTATTTAAATATTTAATGATGTTAAATTGATAATACTCGTTTTAGTTTCCCCTTGATTAAATAATACTTATATTAACAAAATACCGGCGTCTCTATTAAAAGCAGCCAGTGGAATCGACACAAGTGGAGTCAGGGAAAAGAATGAAGAATTGGAATTAATTATTATAATGAATTGCCTTGCGCGATTATTGGTATTTTTTATTAAGTTAAATGGGGTGGGGAACAAAGAAACCATTGACGCCTAACTGGCCACAATATTGAACAATCATTGGGTAAAGTAAGATGGGATATTCATATCCAAACATCAAGATTCCATCCCATTTCCTGAATTTAAAATTTGTAATAATTGGGCTGGCCAAAAGAAAGGCTAGTGTTTTATGACTTGGCGTTATGCATATCGCCCTAACAATCTTAACTCTACAAACAATTATACTCCCTCCATTCCAAAATTCTTGTCCAATTTGCTTTTTGCACGGTTTTTAAAGAGAGTTGTTAGTTGTGTGTAGATTGGTATAAAGTTGTGGGTCCCACAAAAAGTTGTGTGTAATAATTTACTAAAAAGGGAAAGTGGACAAGAATTTTGGGACAACCCAAAATGAAATAGCGGACAAGAATTTTGGGACAGAGGGAGCAATATATAAATGCACATCAGTTGTATAGAGTTAAATAAACATCTGGTAGTAGGAGACAGGTAAGTAGGTGAAAAAGGTTTAAATTGTCCCCTTATAGCGGTGAAGGTGGGTGGCCCGGGACCGATAGATCATGGGTTCAATTCCCACTGGACACGCTATGTGTGAGTCTGTCACCCTGTTACATTAAGGGTGATTTAAGTCTTATGTGTGTTTGCAAAAGGTTTAAATTTAATTAATGTTGATTTTTATCTGCAGTAGTATGTATACAAGTGATGGACCATCACGTGCGGTAGCATCCAGAAAATGAAACACGTGATGGCGGCCGGGAGAGGAAGTCAGGAGTCGAACATCTCGTGTTATTCTCGACGAGATATTGCAAAACAAGTAGAGAGACGTCAATATATCGTGAGGCGTCGCAGTCATGAGAAGAAGAGAAACGAACAACGCCAATGGGAGCCGGCTCCCCTGCCCTCCACCAACCCAAAATATTCAAGAAAAAGCACCGGTGAACAGGAGCTTTTGAATGGAAGACCTAATTTATTCAAAATTTCACTATCAACACATAATTAGGCGGAATCTTGTGATTGTTAAAAGAAAGAATCCCATTTTGGTGCATCTTGTATGTAGTTGAGAGGAAAGGAGTGGGGTTCCTTGGGTTTATTTTGGTGTAGATAGGGAAAGATTCAATCATTTCTGAAAGAAAGAAAAGAACAAGTGAAAAGAAATGAGGTTACTGTTCGATGATGCGGTGATAATTAGCCAGTCCGAGAAAGAAGAGGATCCCCGTGTTATAACCGTAAATTGCCCCGACAAGACCGGTTTGGGTTCTGATCTTTGCCGCATAATTCTCTTCTTTGGCCTCACTCTTGTCAGAACCGGTATGCTTCTTGTCCGCCAAACCACTGTTCTTGAATACTTATGCTATAATTTTCAATTTTCGAATTCTTTCATCCATTAGGTTAGTTTCTTGTTATTCTTTCATTATCAGAAATCCCATTTACTCTTACAAGATTCTTTTTTTCTGTCCTAGATGTTAAATTCTTACTGTTTGCAGATGTATCTACTGATGGGAAATGGTGCTACGTAGTGTTCTGGGCAGTAGGGAGACCTAATACTCGATGGGATTTGCTGAAGAATAGACTAATGGAGGCATGCCCCTCCTGTTCATTGGCTTCTGGATTCTTCTTTTATTCCGAATTACAATCCCCTAAGCCTCCTAATGTCTTCCTTTTGAAATTCTGTTGCGACGACCGGAGAGGCCTTTTGCATGGTAATTTCTTTGTGCTGTGAGAACTTGCCCTATCTTGATGGTTCTGTTCTTTATCAAGTCCATTTTTCAATGAGTTTGTATGATTTTGCTGAATTAATCTTCAAAGAGATAGAAAAAGAAGAATCGTATTCTTTCTTCGAATGTTGGAGATGTTATTTATGTTAGGACTGTGTGATGTTATCTTAATATTCCAGTAGTGTCTCTTATCTTCTTCACCTATTTGGTCTAGTAATGGACATGTTATGCAGTTTTTATGCCTGGATGCTAAAGATATCATCTTATTCTATGTTAGATCCATTAGTTGATAATTTGGAGATTTTTTGGCAGATGTGACTGAGGTTCTTTGTGAGCTCGAGCTAACGATAAAGAGAGTCAAGGTGTCTACAACTCCGGATGGGAAAGTCATGGATCTCTTCTTCATAACAGATACAAGGTTATCTTGCTTTCACCATTTGATATATAGTTAAATTTCAACTAATGGATCTAATCATCCTTGACGTATTTTGATACGACGGTCTAATCAGGGAGCTTCTACATACAAAGAAGAGGAAGGACGAAGCATATGACAATCTTAAAGCTGTTATTGGGGATACCATGATCGACTGTGATATAGAGATGGTTGGTCCTGAAATTACTTCATGCTCCCAAGGAGCCTCATTCCTCTCCGACGCAGTCACTGAAGACATGTTCGACAAACCCCAAGACGACTCAAATGCTCTTAAACGCCCGTCCATCATCATGGACAATTTTTTGAGCCCTTCTCACACTCTTGTCCAAATCGCTTGCCACGACCACAAAGGTCTTTTGTATGACGTCATGCGGACTCTCAAGGATTACAACATTCAGGTACATGATTCTAGTTTCCTTAATTTCTGCTAACAACTAATTAACAATCAGACAAATTGCCTAGCAGATTTCTTACGGGCGAATGACAACGAAAGGCAGCACGGAATGTGAGATGGAGTTGTTCATCATGCAAGCCGACGGTAAGAAGATAGTTGACCCCAGCAAGCAGGATGCATTGCGGTCTCGCCTTCAGATGGAACTGAGTCGACCTCTCAGAGTATCCTTGATTAGCCGTGGCCCTGATACCGAGCTGCTTGTTGCAAATCCGGTCGAGTTATCCGGAAAAGGCCGTCCGATGGTCTTTTATGACATTACATTGGCTCTCAGGATGCTTGATACGCCAATCTTTTCGGTACTTGTTGCTTCACATTAATTTCATCACTCTCCTAGCTACACTGATTTGAACTTCAAACTGTTGGTCTAATTGGTGCTGCCTTGATAGGCTGAGATTGGGAGATATGTGGTTGGAGATCGGGAGTGGGAAATCTACCGTGTTTTACTGGATGAAGGGGAGATAAGCTGTGTCTCGAAGAAGAAGGTGGAGGAGACTGTTTGGAAGATGCTGATGAGTTGGAAGTAGTGAGTTTGGGAATATGTTTATTACGCACACTGTTCAGTCAAGTGTATCTATAAATCTTACTATGTAGTACTCCATATTTACAGTGTAAAGCTTATCCTTACAGGACTTAATTGGCTTTTGTGCCTCCTAGTTTGAAATTAATCACTTGTACAACTAATACTGCCAAGTGCTAGGAGCTTAATTCAACCGTTTAAAATACAAATCATTGATGTTGAATTTATTAGTATAATAATATTTGGAAAGCTGTATCTCTGGGAAGTGTCTTTCCCAAATTCGGACATTGTTGACTCGCTTTGTACTGATGATTAGGCTGTCTAATCTTCCTGATTGTTAATTTTTTATACAGTGATTAGTGTAGCTTTAAATAGCACTGCGACAACCCAATCACATACAAATATTGTGATGTGATATTAGTATGTGGTAATTCACATCGAATACAATATAATAATCGATAAATAGTTAGTTATGTTTGTATTTTCAATTCAACTTAATTAAGATTTGTATTTACTTTTTTTAGGATCATATAAAGTTCATAATCTATACTAGTATTTGTTAATGAATTTTGACATGACTCAATAAAAATTGAAATTCATTCAATAACGTGAACATATATCATTTTCTTCGAGAATACATTGTTTAGTATCAGTTGAAGGATTTGGACCGGAAGCAATGGGCGGGTGGGAAGGGCCGTTCTGCGTCACTATCCGATTAGGGAGAATTTCCACATTACATGGATTGGGATGGAGTACAGTGACAGGACCATTTAATTAGGTCCAACCATACCACATCCGGATGGTCCAACTCCACCATGAGTGTCAGTCGACGTTTCTTAAATTAAATTAATTATTTTATTCGCTTCATAATTTTAAGCATGGAAAATCCGTTGTCAAGTTCTCTTTTTATTCCCTCTTTTTCCGGGACTAATTATTACACACGTGCACATATGGAAGTTGACTGTTGACATTTCTAATACTTTCATTAATAGTAATTAATGATTTTTGAGTATTTATTTCGATTTATTACCGATCTCGAGAGTCGCAGTGCATAAATTGAAGTAGGATCTAAATTTATTTATGACGTTATAAGACAGATCCGTGGTTATGCAAGACAGCGGAACGGCTTCAATGCCCCATTATTGTATACCCTTACATACTCCATCCACAAATTAAATGACACGTGGTATATATTTATTTATTTATCCAATTTTTTGTTTATTTTATGTTATTCAGTTAATGTGCGGTGTTGAATGATATTATTATTTGAAATAAGAGAATTTTATAATAATTAACTTATATGCCACGTGTGATGGGGGTATGGAAGGGGCATTGAAGCCAAACCGGCGAGACAGTCAGAGGTACCAGAAAGTAGCAGGTGACGTGGGCTATAATTATTGGCGCACAATGTGACGAGATCGGCCCAAATTGGCCCTCAATTATGACCGAAATTGATGTTATACTGGTCAAATTAAAGTTGGGTCAGCAGAACATCATCATTAGCTAATACTCTCACTAAAAATAATGTCTCTCTTATTGCATTATCTCACTAGAAACATATGCTTTTTAAAATAATAAAAATTGTGTAGATCATAATTAATTATTAAAAAATTAAATAATTTATACCACATAATATTACTTTATAAATTCCAGCACTCAAAAGAAACATATTATTTATAGTAAGAAAAAAGGAGTAATACTTCTGTCTTGCTCTATTACTTTTTTCACATTTTTTGGATGAATAGTTTTTTGCTATAAGGGAATCCGAAATTCCATTTACATATTCAGATTGGTTTAATGATTTTCATTATTACATATCAAAACAAGATAAATTCGGTAATAATTCCTGACCACGTGATGTCTCTGCTCCATTTTTATACTACTATGTGCTATTAAATCATCAATTTCTCTCACCTCACTCCAATCCGACACCAATCAAACACTCCATACAAATAATACAGAAAATCAATCATCAACCCCAAACCAAGAAACAGCCACCATGGTTGCGGCGGATCTCTTCCGCTGCAGCACCTCGCGCGGCGGGCTGGCCGTCCACTTGTTGCGGAGCCGTTGGTTCATGGTCTTCGGCTGCCTCCTCATCATGTCCATGTCCGGCGCCACTTACATCTTCAGCATCTACTCCAACGACATAAAGCAATCCCTCGGCTACGACCAGACAACATTAAACCTCATCAGCTTCTTCAAGGACCTCGGCGGGAATATCGGCATTATGTCCGGCATCATCAACGAGATCACGCCGCCGTGGGTGGTCCTCGCCATTGGCATGAGCATGAACTTCTTCGGCTACTTCATGATCTGGCTCGCCGTCACCGGCCGCGTAGCCAAGCCGCACGTCTGGCAGATTTGTCTCTACATCTGCATCGGCGCCAACTCGCAGACATTCTCCAACACCGGCGCGCTGGTCACGTGCGTCAAGAATTTCCCGCAGAGCCGAGGGATCGTCATCGGTTTGCTCAAGGGCTTCACCGGCTTGAGCGGCGCGATCATGACTCAGCTCTTTCATGCATTCTACGGCCGTGATTCGAAGGCCTTGATCTTCCTCATTGCTTGGCTTCCCGCCGCCGTTTCTCTCGTTTTTCTGCGAACCGTTCGTTTGATGAAAGCCGTTAAGCAGGAAAACGAAGTCAAGATCTTCTACGACCTTCTCTACATCTCTCTCGGCTTAGCAGGTTTTCTGATGATTCTAATTGTCCTGCAAAATTGGCTCAGTTTCAGCCGGCCGGAATACGCCGGCAGCGGGACGGTGGTGCTGATTCTTCTATTCGCGCCGCTCTTTGTTGTCTTCAGAGAAGAGTTCAAGAATTTTATGAGAAAGAAAGAAGCGGAAAGCAATATCCCAACTGCCGCCGTACGAGTGATCGCCGAAGTTCCGCCTCCGGCGGCGCAGATCGAAGAAAAGGCGACCCCTTGGTGGAAAGACGTTTTTAAGCCGCCGGAGAGAGGCGAGGATTACAACATACTGCAGGCACTTTTCAGCATCGACATGATTATACTCTTCACCGCCATAACATTCGGCGTGGGAGGAACCCTGACGGCCATCGACAACCTCGGCCAAATAGGAAAGGCATTAGGCTACCCAACTAAAACCATCACCACATTCGTTTCCTTGGTCAGCATATGGAACTACCTCGGCCGAGTCACCGCCGGATTCGCGTCGGAAATTCTCTTGAAAAAGTACAAGTTCCCTCGCCCTCTCATGCTCACTATAGTGCTCCTGGTGTCCTGCACCGGCCATCTTCTGATCGCCTTCGGCGTGTCTAACTCGCTCTACGTGGCATCCGTCATCATGGGCTTCTGCTTCGGAGCTCAATGGCCGTTGATCTTCGCCATCATCTCTGAGATCTTCGGTCTCAAGTATTACTCCACACTCTACACACTGGGCGGCGGAGCCAGCCCGCTCGGTGCTTATATTCTCAACGTTAAGATAACGGGCCATCTGTACGACAAAGAGGCGATGAAGCAAATGGCGGCGAAAGGGCTAATGAGGGAAGAAGGGCAGGATTTGTCGTGCTCCGGCGTCAATTGCTACAAGCTGGCGTTTCTGATCATCACCGCCACCACGATGGTTGGGTGCATTGTTTCTACTGTTTTGGTGTTGAGAACTAGAAAGTTCTACCAAGGGGACATATACAAGAAGTTCAGAGAGCAAGAAGTTTCAGAAATAGAACAAAAATAGAAACAGAGTCCTCTGCTTCTCATGTAAAGGTTCCCTCTTTGAAGCCAAGCTAAAGATAATTATTATCGTTGAATCCTACTCATACATATAAGGATGTTTTAATTAATTAGCCTATACTATGAATCCAACAACACTGATCCACATTCAATATTTTAGTTCAATTCTTACACTAGCCTATATTCCGAACTGCGGTAACGTGAAAATAAGAGGCGTGAGAGTTTGGATAAAATGATATAAACGTGCAGCATGATATGTGATGGAAACCAAAACTATTTCTTGATACATTACTTATTTGAAACGACTTTCTCTTCCTATAACTGAAAATTGTTAAGCCACATTCCATCGTTCTCCTCCCTAGTGAAAGTTGTCGGCAAGCCTTGGCCACTCGTTCTCAAGGCAAACAATTCCATGTTAGTTGTGAAGGTCCAAACTCAGAAATCAGAGGAAGTTGAACCCTTTTAGGCCGTTACTATTTGGTAGCATATGTTTGGGTCATATAAGAATGTCTGGAAAACACTTTATGCTATGTATCTATTTTTGGACATCTCTTTTTATTTTTATAAATTAACATGGTCGTTGATTATGTGATTGTAATCATGATTAAAAAAACTCCTAGGATTAGGAATATCATATTTTTGCGCTCTACGCACTTCATATAAGGGTGTTTATTTATTTAATCATCGACATTGGATCCCACATCGAGATTACTAATGGACAAAACTATCAATAAGCCCGATAATCCATGTTCTCTAGGCGTAGTAACCAAAAAAAGGATTTCTGTACTAAAATGCAATAATTAATCAAAATAATGATAACCATGTTCAATAAACAACTTGGTGTAATAATATTTTAATAAATTATATAAAATTAATAATAAGAAGACCCGTGTTCTTTTTGTTCGATGAGGATCAGCCGCTATCTGAATTGTGTAACATGCCACAAAATCCTTAAATAAAACTCACAATCGTAATTGAAGTACGCACTAAATATATTTTATTTTTGTACTCAACCTACAAAACTTATGCTCTTTGTTTTTGCAACAAGTGTACGATGGCATCGATATCAATCTGAGTCAATACTATGGATAATCAGGCCCATGCAGTTTTTATTTTGCATAAATCATGTCCAGCACACTTTCTGTTTTAGTAAATAGGGTCCACCAGTCCAAAATTCACAATTCTAACCGTCCTTCGCCTCCCCATAATTCTCGAAATCTTTACTTATTATGCCCTTTTGATGAAGGTTTGTAGCTAAATAATTAAGCGAATTAATAGTTCCCGATAAATAACAGAGTGATTTTTTTAAGGAATAGTAGTGAAATTTTCTTAATAGATTCTCATAAACGGCCTCTATTCGCCGCGGTCTCAATCGAGGATCCGCCATAAGCATGGTGCAGATGAAGAGTTTGAGGGTGATGACAATCTAGTCTTCGATCAAAAGAGGATTTTTGGCTTCGTTTCTCGCTCGTCCGCCTCGTTGTATCAAAGGTTATGCATAGAATTCACGGGATATGATGAGAGAGAGAGAGAGAGAGTCTGGTCATTCGGAAAACGGTAAGTAGGGTTAGCAATTTGGTGGGAATAGGAGGGAGGTTAGTTGTTACATAGTTTGTGGTCGAACTACTAGGTTTTCTTTTTGAGTGGATACATAATCAAAGTAAAATCGACGTTTTTGTTACAAAAAAATTTAAAATATTCTTTTTGTTTCAACCAAGGAATATTTTAAATATTTTTGCGGAATCTTCTAAAATTTGATAGTATCTAGAGTTTTTGGGGATAGATTCATATCTGTTCATATGGGCTCATGTACAACAATGTCATTTGTCTGATATATGTATGCAGGCATATTTAGAACAACATTATTTGAATAATTAAATCGCTATCTTATCTATAAATTAAAGCATCATTCTGCCTTTATATCTGTTTTTGGTATAAACAAGATGAGACAATTACAATATAATCTATATATCTTGAACTCGCGTATCCATCGTATTCAGACATAATCAAATGGTGGTGGAGATCCCACACTGTAGTGAACTCCACCTACTGTGCTAATGTAACATGTTCCGGTCATTCCCCTTTTAATAATTTTCCCTGTTTAAGCAACTTTTTTGTTTTTCTTTATTTTTCCCACCAACTTTCCATACTAGTATATATATACTCGGACTAACTCAACTTTTTAAAGCAGTTGGATATTTAATCATCGATCGTTATGCAGGAGGCCGAGCTGCGTAAAGGGCCTTGGCTTGAAGAGGAAGACGATCAGCTCGCTGCTGCTGTATCCTTTTTGGGCGATCGAAGATGGGATGCATTGGCCGAAGCATCCGGTATTTTGATCATCATCTTATTTTTTTCCTCAACTTCAACGATCATTTAAGCTGTAAGTAAGAATTTGTTTCATCATGCAGGGCTAAGAAGGAGTGGGAAGAGTTGCAGGCTGCGATGGATGAACTATCTTCGTCCCAATCTCAAGCACGGTAACATCTCTGTCGAAGAAGAGCGAATCATCATCGAACTTCATGAGAAATGGGGAAACAGGTCCTTAGTTAAAATGTATTATGTTATTCTTGAAAGTCCACATGTTATCCTATGTTAGAGAAAACTAATCATGTAATAAAATACTGTTTAAATAAATAATCATCAGATGGTCGAAGATTGCGCGGAGATTGCCGGGAAGAACAGATAACGGGATAAAAAACTATTGGAGAAGTTACTCAAAGAAGAAAGGTCAAGTAGTTCTTGACCAAGGCAGCGCAAAGAATTCGTGTCCAATCAAGGAAGATACATCTGGACCGTCAGATGAGTCTTTAGCCGAGTTGAGTCTAACAAGATCCCCTTACGAGACCAGATTAACCGAGTGGATGTCAAACTGGCCTCCAGATGCACGTGCAACGGAGTCGAAAACCGAGCTCGTCAACAACGACTACTGTTCGGAATGGATCTCCGGTGACTGCACTACTAGCACTTGGGATATTTCTCTCTGGGGCGGAGAATGAGATTTAACTTTTAACCTATGTATAATAGTTATAGAAAAATATGTATTACCATGATTGTATGTAATGTAAATCATGATATACGGTAACCATATCATACTATGACGCGATTGTCATCAAGAGTTACCTAATGACGTTACATATCCCTTTGGTTCGACATAATTGAAAATAAAATATATAGGCATTGTTTGTTTGATACATCATTACTACCTTTAATCTCGGATGATTTTTTTGTTTTCCCTGATAAGACAAACTTTACAATATTTGCTTAATCTCCTTATTTCAATTTTACTATCATCAAGTGGGAAAGCTTTGCTTAGGATGTAAATTAGGACAACCGTGGTCAGTGCTCAAAATTATAGCAATGTACATCATAGTATTAGGCTTTAGTTATCCATATAAGGTCAAGTTGTTGATCGAGTATAATCACCGAGTACAAGATAATGTTTATCTTATGGCAAACAAGGGAGAGGTGGGAGACAACAGTCCACACAGCATTGAACTAGTCAGAATTTTTTTCATGATTTGAAAGAATACACTAATAAAAGCTCCCCCTTTTCTTTCTTCTTTCTAACAACTGCTCCCACATTGTTAAGTTACAGACCAACTATACAAGCCTCAAGGGAAAACAAATTATAATCTGTGGGTGTCAGTTTACTATTTGCACGAATGCTGAGCTCTACAATTTCTTTTTGCGGATTGGACAAGCTGCCTAACCATGTTATAGAACACAATATCATGTCTAATAAATATATTAAATGATTTGCCCTTTTCAGCATTCTTCTGTTTATAAACTGAACTTATCCATACCATATTTTCTGGTTTGTGTTCAAGACTTGTTTTAAAAGGAAAGGCGCATTTGGGTTGGCCTTGGAGAAATTCTTCTCTAATGAAGTTCCAATGGCATCAATATGTTCGGATGCAAAATGACAAGTAAACTGCATGGAGGAATACCAAATTTTCGGATTCACCCCAATCATATCATTTGATGCTTAAGAACAGAAAGATTGATAAGGTCGTTAGAAAAGGTTTGAGGATGGGATCAGCAGAGCAAGGCCTCCCGCTCCCTGAATATTCGTCGTAGTCCTCGAATACGCCCGAGCCTGCATCTAAATCACTTCCAGAACTAGAGTTTCCGGCACTCCACTTGCCCATATTGTTGCCCCTGCTCAAGATTGAATTACAAACAAATTAGTACTAAAAATTCATCAAGACAAGTAAATTGGTACAACAAATGTAGAGCTGCCTCTAATTAAGTAAATTGGTCCCAACAGTAAACCCTTATGTTAGTCTTGCTTTACCAGAAGGGGGTTTTACACTTTTGTCCCTATGTGTGAAAGAGAAAGAGAAAGAGAAAGAGAAAAATAGAGAGAGACCTGTTGCCAAGAACACCAGCATTGAAAGTGAGTTGGTCAATATACTCAGCAGATTTGGGTTCCACACTATATGCCTTCTCATACTTCACTTCCACACCCTGTCCAGAAGCCACAAAGTAGGCCCCATTCGCCAACACATCACCTTCACTCCTCCAATTCCAACCCCTCCATTCCTCCTCCGACGTATCCACCCGTTTCGTCACCTGCAAATATAACACACATATCATAACGAGGCCGTTTCTTCAACAACCAACGGAAAAAGTGAAATACTACCTCCTTAGCATTCCGATCAAACGGAGCGATATACCGATTCCCCTGACTATTAATGGTGGGATTCCCGCTTCCTCCGATAGCATACATTTCCCACTGCGTAAAATCATTATTAACTACATGTATATACCCTCGTCTACACCTCGGCATTCTCTGAATCAATTTCTTCCCAAAATGGTTAAACGAGATCGTCACTTGCATACCAGCATCGGGCAAGTAGTCGTCGCTATGGCCTAACAGCATCACCTCATTATGATGCGAGAAATGGTTATTCGATATCGTGACCCCGGTCGACCCCATCACCACATCGATCAAGCCATCCTTGCAATGCGACAACGAGCAATGATCGATCCAAATATCCCTCGATCCGAAGACCGAGATTCCGTCGCCGTCCGATTTGCCGCGCCTTCCGTAATGCGTTGGGCTCGACCTTATGTTAGTGTCCCCCGC
Source organism: Lavandula angustifolia (assembly GCA_028984105.1). NCBI lineage: Eukaryota > Viridiplantae > Streptophyta > Magnoliopsida > Lamiales > Lamiaceae > Lavandula > Lavandula angustifolia. Next base: position 18,019,362 of record CM054824.1, read on the forward strand.
TTGGTAGCAGTGGTGAATGTGGACGTTGTGGATGATGACGTTGCTTATGTACTGGAGGGTTATGCATCCGCCGCCGATGATGTGGACGTTGGCGCCGCGGCCGTCGAGGGTCTTGTAGGAGTTGAAGATGAGTTCCTCGGAGAGCTGGATGAGCATATTGGAGGCGAACATGATCCAGAGGGGCTCGGACTGGATGACGGCGTAGCGGAGGGTGCCGGGTTTGGGCGTGACGACGTCGTGGTCGGAGGAGTCCGTGACGACGTAGTAGCGGCCGCCCTTGCCGCCCAGGGCGTACTGGCCGAAGCCGATGCTGCAGTCGGCGAGGCGCTGGCGGTTCAGCTGCCAGTTGGGGTCGCAGCGCCAGCAGTCGTCGATGGGGTTGCCGGTCAGGCAGTTGGACGACTGGTCGTTGGTAGTGAATGATAGCATTTGCCGTCGTGAAATTGATACATTAACTTTCCTGCATGGATGCATTATATTCGGATTTAAAAATTATAGTTAGATTCAGGGGCTGAGTAGGGCTACAGCCCAAGATTAAATTTTCAAAAAAAAATTAGTAGTATATTTAAGCAAGACCCATATATATAAGTCATCTCAATATAATAGTTCTCATTACTTAGCCCAAGTAATTAGGAGACTTAATTCAAATACAACAGCCCATTTTCTCAGTCGTATGCAAATATAAACTTAATTCAAGTACAACAGCCCATTTTCTATACTTGTATGCAAATATAAACATATTAAATATAAGCGTTCAATAGCCCATTATCTATTCTATTTATTCTTGAAAATAAGTTTAATAGTTTTATTTTTTTTTCTTTTCTAAGTACCTATTTATTCCTACATAAAAATGACATAATTCTTGAAAATAAGTATAATAATTTTATTAGTTTTCTTTTCTAAGTACTTAATTTACTTATTCTTTTTTTCATTTATTAAATAATTAATACAAATAATGGAACACATCGCAAGTTATCATCTATATTTGCTAAAGAATTTTATTAGGTTCATTTTGTGTTGGTGTTGAGGTAGTTGTTATTTATATTCATTGAAGTATTTCATTTATTTTATAAGGTATTTTTGATTGTAAAAAAAGATATTATTAATATTGTGTATTTGTTTTTTTTAAATATAAATTATAAAAAATATTTTTTTCTGCATGATCAACCTAGTCCAAGGTCCTTGAAATTTCTGAATCCGCCCCCGTTAGATTTTGCCATTTTGGCACCAACGAGACAAAAGCATAGGATGCCGCGGCGGTCAACGGAAAACTGAAATGATGTTGTAGGACCCTGCCCTCAGGCCTAGACAGTGAAAGCAGACATTAAAGCACGCTCCCTCCCTCTCTCTCTCTCTCTCTATATATATATATATATATAAATACATATACGACTATACGAGTATAGTGTAGACACTAAACAGAACAAGAAGAAATTATACAGAAGAAATGTGTAATTTGTTAAAGCCGGCATCAACTTACACAAAAGTAGGGGGAGGGGATAAACATATTATTGTCCTAACAAGTCCTCATAAAATGACAAACACAAAAGCATTTTAGGCAACAAAATTACCAATCTTGGAGGCCAATATTGAGCAACTTTCTTACTTTACCAACCACACTACAAATATGACAATGCAAGTCTATATGCTTCAAGATTCAAGACTGAAATAGGGTTTTTAGGAAGAACTCATCCCTAAAATCCGGCCCAAATGGACATAGTTGTTATAAAAAAAAACATATAAACAGAGCAAAAATGAGAAGCAGCATAATCTTGCCTGTGAACATCTTGAGCAACGAGTTCAGGGCTGGGGTGCTGACCAAGAAGAGTTAGGTTGTACATTGCCCAACCCCGGTGAGAAAATGAGGCCATAACCAACAAAAACACAATGCACCATCTGCTAACCATTTCTAAGATTCTATCACTTGTACTTTTGCAATATCTCGAGCAACAGAGGAAATGAGTAATGAAGGATGAAGAAGGTGGGAACATATTTCGCAGATTTCTAAAAATTTGAAGGGCTCTAGTCTATGGTAAGTGGAGTGAATGTGCTACTTTTTGTAGCTTCATTCTTTCTACCCACAGCAGCGCCATCTGTTGGTTTTATTAATTACTACTCCATGATTTATTCAACTTTCACTTGTGACTCGTTTTTCCTTCAGTAACTGGATTGGTTGAAAAACACAAACAAAAAGGAAACCGTACTATTATCCCAATTTTGGGCCCATGCATTAGACAAAGATTCTTTACTATTAATAACAATAAATAAACAAATATTAAGGGTCCATTTAGAATCCTGTTTTGCTTTAAGAGAGATTGAGAACATAAATTCTGCTTTATTATCGCATGCCATTTATATTATTAATTCCGCAATTAGATCGGGCCTGCTCTTAAATCGAGCTTATATTTTAGTAGAAACTAATTGAGTGAAGAGGTTTGCATTAGGCATTATTGTACTTTTCCTCCACTACCATAAAATAATTACAATATATTTAATCATTTGAAAAGTAATGCATGTATATTTAAGGCATCACCTATGAGTTTATCAACATGGAGTTTGTATTAAATTATTTCATGAAGATTTATAATTTGTGGAAAGCTGCATGCATGATGCATGCATATTCTTTTATCTTGAGCCTCCTAAAGTGTGAATGAGTAGCTTGCTTTTTTCCTCTCTGCTTCTTTAAGCCTTTAATTAACTACTTGTGATTGGGCCCAAACTGGAAAAGGTGTAGATAGAGAAAGAGCCGTTACGAGTATCTTGGTGCCCAATACTTTTTAAATCTTACAACTGACAAGCCAAGTTTATTTTCCTAAATGAAATCGCAACCATATTTTTCCATGTATACATTGAGGAATCTCTTTTTAGATTTTACAGCTGACAAGCCAACATTTATTTTCCAAAAATTAAATCGGAACCACATTTTTCCATGTATATCGAGGAATGATGATCTCCTTATCTGGGGTGCTGCATTTTTCAACGCCCTCGATCAAAGCTTTTGATAATTTTCGCTTGAATGTTTGTACCTTTTTCAATAATTTTGTAAAAGTAAAAAATCAGTGGGGGTTGGTGGGACCCCCAATTTGGGAATTTTTGACTATGCTTCTAAAGTAGGTTTTTCTCCCTGACCTTTCTACTCGCTGGTAGGGCCCCCTCTTCCTCTTTTAGAGTGAAAAAGAAATCGCAATTACTACTCCCTGCTACCCATCATTTATGTCCCATTGGGATTGGGCACGGTAATTAAGATAGTGAAGATAAATGTTTAAAGTTGTGGTGTAAAAATATAAAGGGGTGGGGTCCACTTGCTTAGATTGATTGTGATCCACTTATTTATTTCCTTATTTGGTATGAGACATAAATAATGGGACAACCAAAAAAGGCAAGTGGGACATTAATAATGGAACGGAGGGAGTACTTCTTTCTTGTAATAGGCCCTCAAAACACTGATGGCTAATTATCATTTTTGTCTAAATCTGATATCATGAAAATATTTCATTATTAGACTTTTGATTAAATAATTCTCATTTCAACTGTCGACGATTTTCAACTTCTCTTCTCAAATACTAGTATTTTTTCCAACTTCGTCCCAATGGCTTTCGCACTCGCGCCTTGCAGCGTCATCATTATAACTAGCATGCTAATTATAAGGATCATTAACAAATTCTTGTGAGAGAACTGGTAAGATCAAATAATCTTGAATTCCAATTTTGACCATTATATAATTTATTAATTTACCATGCGTAAAGAAATGAAGTTGTATCAACGGAATGAGGATCTAAGAAATGGGCTTTCAAGAATTGGGCCACAAGCCTTAATCCTGAACTTAAAAGGGAATTTACCAAACATTCCAACCTACTAAAAACACTCTCAACCATCTTAATCCGGATTGATTATGAAAAGTAAAAATAACATGCTTAGAAAAACATTATTTACAAAAACCAAAAAACAAAAAAAGCTGGTACAAAAACTTGCGAACTTTGTCAGAGTCTCCAAATCAGCCGAGGTTGCCGGCAGAGTCTCCATCATCGTCTTCGTCGCGGCTGCTATCCCAGGATCTCCTCGGAATCGCATGGTGATTTTTCATCTCCTCGGCCGAGGGGGAAACGGCGGCGAAGGCAGCACTCGCCATCGCCGGCTGAGGCGCCGCCACTTTCATCATCTCCTCCCATTCCGTATGCATCATTTTTCTATTGTTGGCAACACTGACTTCTCCCGCTAGCAGTAGAAGCAGGATGAAGATTCTTGTTACCAAGAGAATTTTTTTCATTTTTCACAAACTGATATCCTTGTACACTTGTTAGTAGTGCTCGTAATAATAACAATTTGTCTTGTCTGCGTGCGCATTATATATATATACGTACTCGATGCCTGGATGGTAATGAAAGCAAAAGTGTCCTAATATAGAATTATATAAACTGGAGTGGACTACGTGTTTAAATTTGATAGGCGCTGTACAAGATCCAAGTTTAAGACAAATATATTATTTCCGGTGGCCTTAATGATAAGATTTAATTTCTCACTTGATTCAAATTCCGAATCATGGAAAGATCTTTACATCGTGTGACCGGCCACTAGCGCTTTGCTACTACACAGACAGCCACCCGAATAACTAACTGATCAAGAGCAAAGACCCTAAATCTATAAATTGGGCAATATTTAATCACATTATTTTGGGAAGTGGAAATGAGTGACTTGATGAATGATGATGAAATTAGGAAGGTTGAAAGATTGAAAATCTGAAAAGTTGAGATTCCAACCCAATCAACCGGCGCCTCTGTAAAACGTAAATAAAAATAAAATGCGTCGAAATCAAGAGCAAAAGAACCCATAAGCATCCGCTCCAAGAATGTTGGACACCTGTACAATTGATAGAGAGAGAAAGAAAGTTAAGATTTTTTAAGGAAAGTAGTATAAGATTTGATCGAATAATTTACCTAAAAGATTCTTGAGATGGAGAGATATGCAAAAGATCAAGTAACGGTAATTAATTAGACAAATATTCTAAAATATCAGTTGTGAACTTGTAAATGAATAACCAAACGGCCCATTCGATCGAAGGAAAGTAAGAAATAAATGCTTTACGTAGTCCACTAAAATAAATATGCTGGCACAGGACTACAGGAGACAGTTACGTGAACCCGCGTACTCGTAGATTATACGTATAATCACAATATATGTGATATCCCTTGTTTATTTTGATCTATGGAATAATTACACACATGTGTAATCATTAGCATTAGTATATTCGTATATTATTTTCAAACCATGGATATACATGCAATAAATAATGAAAGAGAAACCAGCTGCTGGACATGCAGATATATTATTCTATAGTGCCAAGTCAGCAGATAAGTTAGAAGTGAATTTGAATTTCTCTACCTAATGACCTTCATCTGCGTGGGCTTCATATATGCAATATAGCATGACTAAGCAAAGCTATGCCTATACCTAGCTATGGTGATTCAGCAGCTTAAATTGCCCTATAAATAGTAGATGAACCTGCTAAATTACCATCACAATTTTTATACGAGAATTCAGCAGTGCAGCTAGTAGATCCTCAGGAAAAACCGAAAAGGTTAAAGCAAGTCAGCTTAGAAGAACAAGGTGGGTTTTATTTTTGATTAAGAAATCTATGTTTGAGCTATTAAGCTCTGATATTTATGCAAGTTAAATTTTATGAATGTTCATGAAAAATTGTTTCGCTCACTATTGGAATTGTGCATCTACTTGAATGAAAATGGGCTCTGCCCATAAGTATTGAATACGATCGGATCCTGAGCTAGACGTAGCCAGGGTTAGTGTACACCAAACGTCACGAAGTTAGCCTTGGTAGAATCTGTTTTTCCCAAGTCTAACGAAGGGAACGAGGTTACTCTCAGCTGAATGTGTTTCCCTGAGTTTAACGAGAAGTATAGAATGCACCAATAGCTGAGGAAGAAAGGTTTGACCAAGTGAAAGTTTTGGTATACATAGACTGCTTTCGATTTTAAAAACTGTCTATGTGATACCAGTAATGCATGAACATTTCATGATTTTGAAAAGGATTTTTCGGAGGTTTATTATCAGCTGCATTACCCACTGAGTACATTAGTGCTCAGCCCAAATGTTGTCAAAAATGATCTTTGCAGGCTGAAGATGGCAGTGTGGAGGCGACGGTGCTGAGTTGGTCTGTTTGTGTTATTGTACAAATTCCCGTCTATTTTGAGACGTTTCCGCTGTATCGATATGTATATTATGCTCTACCTCTCTTGTTTCTACCGAGGTAGTTTGATCTTAATTATATAAATACAAGTGTTATTGCCATTTCAGATGTCTCAATTTCTTCACCTTTCTTTCCCGCTTCTTTCACCCCTCCCCAGTCGCGCTCCGGCCCATTTGCCTTCCTTCGGGAATTGGGGCGTGACAGAGTGGTATCAGAGCTGAATTTCTTGACTCTTTAAGGTCTCTATTAGAGCTGAAGTTCTTGGTCCTTTGATTTAAGGTCTTTGTTATATTCTGCAGTCTTCTCCTGCTACTGAGTTTCAGCTTAATGTGCTACTGAACTTTCCATTCTACTGAGTTCAGTAAGCTACTGAACTTGTCTACTAAGTTCAGTAGACAAATTCGGAGATTGTTTCCAGGATTTGCATTATCATTCAAGGAAGTCTAGATTTGATTCGCTAGACTTCAATGTTCAAATGTAAATTATTATTCAAGAAAGTCTAGATTTCGATGTTATTCAGTGACTCTCAGCACCCTCTCCGCTGCCATTGAAATTTAAAAGGGATTTTCAAGTTGAAAATGGAGAATAAATGAGGAAATGAAGAGTATGTAAAGAGGGAATGATATGGGGAGTACCTTGTTAAACGAATGATTGTCATGTTTGGGACTTGTGAGCCCATATGACCAATGGTCGTGTTAGGGACATGTGAGCCCTTACGACGTAATAAAGAATGATATGAGAAATACCTTGTTGAAGGTGTGATTTTTACGGGACTTGTGAGTCTGCATGATTAAAGTTTTGAAAGGAGAATTATTTCAATTTTCAAGTCCTTTAGATGTAGTAAAGGACTGTTGGACCTCTGATGAGGCGAGCTTTTAGGTGTACTACTGAACCATAACTGAACTGCTACTGAATAGATACTGAACTGATTACTGAATGTGGATTTGGGTACTACTGAATCATAACTGAACTGCTACTGAATCAGTACTGAACTAATTATTGAACGTTACTAAGCTGCCTATTGAACTAATTATCTATTGAACCATACTGTACTTGCTACTGATATTGGACGCTACTGGATGTTACTGAACTGGTTAGTTATTGTACACTACTGAACTGAACCCTACTGAACTGCCTATCTGCTGAACCATACTGAACACCTCTACTGAAGTTCTCTACTGAATTCGAGTTTCACACAAACTCAATAGATGCGCGCTATAAGAATAATCATGTTGAGACGAAGCTGGAGTGGGCATTTCAACATCGATAACTTTATCGAACGAGTACCTAGATAGTGGGAAGTTTGTAGAAATACTCAGTTACATACTCCTACGATTTATTACGTATTTACCTACTGAACTTGTTACTGAACCACTATTGAACCGCTACTGAACTACTATTGAACCGTTACTGAATGGAGATCGAACAGCCTGCGAATGTCTCTCGAATCATTACTAAACGATACGGGATCGAGCCCTACTAAACTGATTATCTATTGGACCATAGTTGCTACTAAACCTGAACTTTCTACCGAATCTGAACGTGCTAATGAACCATAAGGTACTTGCTACTGAACCTGACACTGAGCATATTACCAAACGGTGACTGAACTTACTACGAACCATCTCCTGAACTACTACTGAACCTGAATCTACTACTGAACCTGAACCTACTACTGAATCTGAACTCACTACTTGATGCGGGAGCAGCGCAGACGCAAATGCAGAATGGGTGTCCGGTGTCTGTTTCGGCTCCATAATACCTTTTTCGGGAAGGGAATCGCGTTCCGGACTCAACCCACAGCTTTGCTGTGATGTATGGGCTCGAAACAGCGTTTGAGATCATCTAAGGCCCGAAATCAACATTTTAATATTTTTCGAATTTTCAGTTTATCTACGTTTTTGGCTTTTGTCATTGGGTCTTTGCTAGCAGTATTTATACGTATTTGTAAGACTTCAGCCGCAAATTTTTACCCTAATATCAATTTCGAGAATTTTCTCAATTCTCTGGTGGATTCCAGACTATCTTGTTATACAAGTTTTGCGCTTGCAAGCTTGAATTTCGATTCGGAATTAGCGTTAGCTGTCCGACGGTTTTTCCGACTGTGTCACTACTGAACTTGAACTCGCTACTGAATTCGAAAATGCTACTGAACCTGAATTTTTCCTACTAAACTTTTCTATTAACCTTCCTACTGAACTTTCTCTACTGAATCCCCCTACAGAACTTTCTTTACTGAACTTCTCTAATGAACTACTCTACTGAAGTGCTCTACTGAACCCCTTGAATCAAAAATGCTATGTACTGCTTTCAGTCGAGAATGCTACTGAATTGCTACTAAATGACTCCTGACTCGATATTGAACATATTACTGAATCAACGATTACCTGCCCGACCACTGACTGATACTGAACATACGACTAAGCCAATGGCTATTGACCATCTACTGAACTAATATTGAACTTGCTGTTGCGCCAACGGCAGCTGACCAGCTACTGAACCAATAGCTTTATTATTTTCCTCATTCATTTCTTCAACTTGGAAATAGAGATAATGCTATATTCCTTAAACTTTTGCTATGTATATATATATCAAATGTTAGGATATTTAGCATCGAAACCATTTGGAGAAGTTAAGGATTATCTTGCGGAATGCAGTGGGAAAAGTTACAGCGAGAAAAATATTTGATACAATACAGATGTTTTGAGAACTTTTACGCCAGTATGACTAGAACTAAGTAAAGTAGAAGTAAAAGAAAGTATGGTGATACTATTTTATGATGATGAATGAGACATTTTGTTGTGTTGGATTTTTAAATCAATGCAACTAGAAAGATGACGAAATGGGAAAAGAAATAACAGATACATGTTGACAGTGTTGTTCTCTTGCAAGGCTTGAGGAAGTTCAAGTTGCTTAATGAAGTGATAACTTTTACGGCTTCGTAATGGAATACTTTACAATGATAATGGCTTAAGCGTCCATGCTTAAACATAGAAGTTGTACCTTCAATTTACTTAGATGCTTCTTACAGGAAGAATTAGTTTCTTATTTACCACTTTCATAGTAGACGGTTTCATTTGGTGCGCTACTGAAACGGGTAGGCCACCTCGTACTCGACAACAATATGAAGGTTGATTTCACATTATGAGATGGTTTTGAATCATAAAAATATAGTTCTAATGATGGGTAATGGCGAAGTAGAAGTATGGATCGGTCTAACGGATGAACCGGAGAGTACTCGGCCCCTACCACCTATAGGTAGTTTTAAACAAGTTTCTTTTGAAGTAGATGACTGAATGCCAACAATTGGATTGACAGGGCTTTATTTTGTTGTCTGGTGTAAGGCTAGAGTAATCGTTACGTATCTTGACGCACTTTAGTATCTTATAGAAAGAGTATTTTCGCATTGGAGAGCAGAAAACAATGACAAGATAAATGTTATTCTAGATTCCTGTTGTAGAGAAATGCTAACAAATTCAGAGTTGGAGTTTGTTATACCCGAATAGTCACAGATAGTTGATAATGATTGAGACGCTATTAACGGTACACATGCAGATAACGACGATCGATATGCTTGACGAAATGTAAGAAGTATGGGTGATATATTATTGTATTCTAATTAGGTATCCACAGGTATTCTTTTCTGAGAGTAGATATAAAAGATTTTCAACACATAAGAGAGATGAGAATAGAAATAAGGATTTTTAGGGATCGACATATGGTTATGATAATTTATCTTGGTTCATTTCTTTTGACTTGTTCAGTAAGATGTCAAGTTTCCTTTCGACATAAATCTTACAAATATCTTGACAACGAACATGGGTCTTGCTTTTCCACAGCCCAGACTCGAATTGATAACCATATCATTTTATATACCTTGTGAAGTCCTTCTCAAAGGCGACTTGTTATACATAACTGTCGTCCATGAGCATGTTCATCTTAGTACTTGGTTATGTGTTGTTTGAATTTTCTTACAGCAACACATCTTGATATTCTTGTCTTAAGTAAGTATATATTTTCCTTGAGAATGCGATTATATTTTATCCTAGAATAATACTATAGCATTTTGTTCTGCTATGAAATTCAAGCATTTTTGTTTTAAGTTTAGACTGGATTCTCTAGACTTTTAAAAGAGTTGTTCAACTATTTCTGGGTAGTTCATAGACCGCAATGTTAATTGTGTTTCCAACCTTTGTAACAAATCTTGTCTTGTCATGATTGAGACCATGAGCTCATATAACCCTTGCTTCAGAATCATTGTCAGCTTGATTTTCAAACCTTTAACTCAGTTTCAGTGAGAAAAGAAATCTATTTGAGTTTCGTAATTCTTTGATAAGACAACGGTACCTAGTGCTCACATGATAGTGAGAAATGAACTGTTATATTGGGTTTCGTTGACATTTATAACATAGCAGAATTATGGTAAAAAAAAAAAGTATGATCATCTTGTAGTTAGAGAAACACACTAGATGATATATGATGAGATTTCAACCCTTATAATGTAGACTTTCTAAGCAATATTAGAATGACTATGATGATAAAACCTAGAAAGCAAATTTATTCAGATTTAACCTCGTGTTAGATCTATGGAAGATAAGATCTATGTCTCAAATACCGAGAGCAGCTAACACGTTTACATAGTGCTTTTCAAGAATGGTCACATATGAAGAGTTCGTTGTTTTCAAGATTTTTGGAGAGATTGTAATGTTTCTCTTAAAATGTTTTCTAATAGGATAGTCGTATTCTGAAACGAAGCAAGAGGTGACCTCACGGACCACCACATATTGCATAATATCTCTAATCGAGAATCTCATTAATAGGAAGTTTATAGCAAGGATCTTGTTTATGTCGAAAACAATTAGTATTGAGAAATTTGGGGAGAAATTTTAGTAGATTATTCAAATCGGAAAATACAAACAAGTTCAGCTCTTTTGTATAGAGGGCGGACATCTCGATGTGAGATAATTTAACAGAATATAACCGACTAAGTAAGAAGCGTGTTGACTACGACTCTATAAAGAGCCATCAAAACCGTGCGTGTTGACTACGACTCTATAAAGAGCCATCAAAACCGTTCAACAAATGATGGAGATTAACAAATCACCGCTCCTTATTGAAAATGAAGAAACTGAGTATGGCACTCAACAATTCAGCAATCAGCAGTGCAGTTCTACTGAGTATTCAGCAGTTCAGCTCTACTGAGTCTTCGGCAGCTCAGCTCTACTGAGGGTTCAGCAGTTTAGCGTTACTGAATGTCTCTCCCTTCAGCAGTTCAGATGCACATCAGATTCACAACACTTCTACTACAACTTACCACACACATCATACGGAAGATACTTTACCTGAGCACGAGATGCCAAGGGAGACCTCGAATGGTACTTTTCCATCAAGATAGATACAACTTGAAGAAACGACCCTTGAGCACCCGATTTAAGGATAATTTAAACGATAATTTATCTTCAATCTTTAAAGACTACAGCCACTGTCGGAATCAACTAATGGAGAGAAGCTCCAAGTATTTAGTATACATAAGATGGTTGGTTATGGTCATGATGAAGACATGCATGACGCGAGGAAAGGATAGAGGCACAAGTGAGACAACCCCATTTTACGATATCGAGTTACGTATAAAAACACGATACTTTTAGATATTCGATCTCAAACATTGAAGAGAAGATTCCCGATGAGATCTTGGCGAAATAGCTACTCGACTATCTATATCATGAAAGAGGTATAATATCATATTTTAATTACATGGTTGGCGCGGTTGTTCCTTTTCATTGACCCTTCCAATTCTTTCATTTGACGACATAGTCAGAATCCTTTGTTGTTATAATTGCCACTTGAGATACTATCAAAACAGGGGAGACTAAGATGTACCCAGATTTGAGAAGAAATGATGAAAGTGGTAACTTTGCTCGTAATGTTGCTTAATCTTTCATCGTGTTAGGCGCTATACAAAAGACTAGATTGTTGTAGCCCTACGAAATTCCTAAGAAAGGTTAAGCGTATTGTTATAATCTTTATCAGCAGAATGGAACGATGTTACGTGGGCCAAGTTAATCAATAGATAAAGTCAGCGAATTTCATTCCAATTCGAATCACGTTTTGATTAGGCGGGATTACATAATGTTACCTCAAGGAATATCTCAATGTACGAGGCGTGCAGAATGTCGATCACTTCAGATTGTGATTCCAGGTTCATCTCAAAATGATACAAGAGGTTATACAAAACGATCAACGAGTATTGAGTATTGGTTCGATTCTCGATCCGTGAACTGTATGGAAGGTTAGACGCGATTACTTAATTTCATGGTAGATTTGGAAAATAACTTTTTCCAAGGGAATGCGATTATTAAGAAAAAAAAAAGACAACGATTATCGTAGCAGCTTGAGAAAGTGTATATCACTGGAAGATGAAACTACTGGATTATAGTTAGTCCCGGAAATTGCAGAGAAGCTATGGCGATAAGGAGAAATTATGATGATAAACATGGAATGATTTCGTGCTTAACTATTTGTAATAAATTACTCTCGACGTGTTTTCTCTCTAAAGAGTTAGACCATCTAGCAAAATGAGTAGAGTTTACAAGAAATTCTCAAAGTACGGAGCAAGATAGATGAGGTTCCTTATGGAATTGCTCTGTCTCCTAGTTCAATAGATGTATATGGCGTTTCTCATGTTCAGTTAAGAATGTTTGTTGTTGAGCTTCAACACGAAGTTAAGTATTATGAAGTGGTAATACGTTCGAATTAAGTTATGAAGTGGGATTGGTATTATACAAAGATGTGATCATGAGCTTCATGATTGGAGAAGTAAACTCTCTTAGTAAAAGTTGTGCAGGAATTGTCATCACTTCAAGAATACAACTTGTAAGAATAAGAAGATATGAAAGCATAACATTTCCAGTGGTGTTGACACTTGTAAATTTCGAGGACGAAATCTTTTTTAGGAGGGAAGAATGTGATATCCCTTGTTTATTTTGATCTATGGAATAATTACACACATGTGTAATCATTAGCATTAGTATATTCGTATATTATTTTCAAACCATGGATATATATGCAATAAATAATGAAAGAGAAACCAGCTGCTGGACATGTAGATATATTATTCTATAGTGCCAAGTCAGCAGATAAGTTAGAAGTGAATTTGAATTTCTCTACCTAATGACCTTCATCTGCGTGGGCTTCATATATGCAGCATAGCATGACTAAGCAAAGCTATGCCTATACCTAGCTATGGTGATTCAGCAGCTTAAATTGCCCTATAAATAGTAGATGAACCTGCTAAATTACCATCACAATTTTTATATGAGAATTCAGGAGTGCAGCTAGTAGATCCTCAGGAAAAATCGAAAAGATTAAAGCAAGTCAGCATAGAAGAACAAGGTGGGTTTTATTTTTGATTAAGAAATCTATGTTTGAGCTATTAAGCTCTGATATTTATGCAAGTTAAAGTTTATGAATGTTCATGAAAAATTATTTCGCTCACTATTGGAATTGTGCATCTACTTTAATGAAAATGGGCTCTGCCCATAAGTATTGAATACGATCGGATCCTGAGCTAGACGTAGCCAGGGTTAGTGTACACCAAACGTCATGAAGTTAGCCTTGGGAGAATCTGTTTTTCCCAAGCCTAATGAAGGGAACGAGGTTACTCTCTGTAATACCCTGAAATTTTAATAAATAAAATCGGTAACAATAGGGGTTTAATTCCGAATAAATCCATTTCGTTAGATTTAATTATCATCGCGTTCGCGGGTAATTACGGAGCATTATGAACGTTTCACGACATTTCGAATTTTATATCGGCACACCTATTATTATATTATATATATATATATATATATATATATGTGTGTGTGTGTGTGTGTGTGTATATCTAAAAAAAAAAAAAGAATCAGAAGAAGTTCCGTTCCGGCCCTTCCCTATTTCATCTCTCTCCCGCACGCCTACCTCCCTCCTTCTCGGTAGAAATCCTTCCCCCAAATCTAACATCTTCGCCTACCAGATCCTAGCCTATAGACAATCATGAGGTAGGATTCTTCTCCTCAAGTTCACGGTAGCACGAGAGACGTTTCCGTTTCCGCACAACAATCTGACAGTATACCATGGCAAGCCATTGGCTCAAATTGAGGTCGTCCACGTCGCTAGCACTGGTAAGGGAGATGAAGGGGAGCCTCATGATGGTAGAGAGCTCAAATGACGATACCTCGTTCCTTTATGCAGTAGAGAAAGAAATCGATTAGTCTTCCACTCCCTCCTCAGAATTTATCTCCAACTTTCCTTCATATATTCATCTCCATCGACATTCTCAATCTTTCGAGTTCCCGAAGTTCAGTAACCCCATCCCTTTCGAGCTCGCCGTGGTCGACTATCACGAGTCTCGCCGCGTCCAAGAGAAGCGAAGAAGGTAATTTTCTCTTCTTGTTAACCCTCTTGGAAAGCTCCTGATCTTATTCATTTAAACCTTGGATTGTGGACCAAAAATTTGTAAATCTGTTTCCCATCGAGTAATGAAACGTTTTTCTTTCCTTTCTTTTATTTTGTCATGCAAATTTCGTACAAGATGTTGATGATCGATAGCATTGATTTAATCTCCTTGTATGTCTATCTATGTTATGTCAATCATATTGAGGAGTTGGAACCGTGAATACCCTTAATGAATCTTGTAAAGTTGTAGAAAATGTATAGTTCTCTAAGTGCTTGATAAAATGCCTAAGACAAGTTTTCCTTAATTATGAATCTGCATTTATGCCTTATAACCGCCAACTTGAGCTCATAATCTATGTCACCTATCTAACGTAGAACTTAGCAAACCAAATACCGTGAGAAAGCCCTTCTTACGGGCTTTACTACGCCATAAATCGTTCGCGAATCGGACCCCAACTCGGGGAGTTAATTGCTGTCAAAAACTGCCCGCCCCCCCCCGAACTGCCATGGACTGCGGGAAACGAGCCGGCCAATTTCGAACAACTTCCAATCACCCTAAAACCGATTAACACCTTTCGAAACTCACACCTCTGGAAAGCCACTTGTATAGGCTTTCCAACGCATCTCGCGGTTCGAAAAATGGACTCTCGATCGAGAAGGTACACCCCGTTGAAAACTGCCCAAAAACATCACGCTATAAACCCCGATTTTTCTTGCGAAAGAAAAACTGCCTTTCTTGCAAACTTGCGACGAAATTTCCGACCGAAGTAATGAAAAACAGTGCCTAAGGCCTATACCATTGCAAACCTTGTACTTTTAGCTTTTCAACGCACCTCTCGGTTCGTAAAACGGAATCCAGATCACGAAGTTATGCAACGTCGAAAACAGATCGCCGAACTGCCTAGTATTTCCAGACTGCAGAACAGCATCTTTCGAGCGTTTCCAACACACTGTTCATTCTCCGAAACCCTTGAACACTCATATCTATGGAAAGCCACGACTACAGGCTTTCCAACGCCGTTTGCCTCTCGAGATTTGGAGTTCGGACCTGAAAGTTATACCCCACCAAAAAGGGCCGCTCGAAACTGCCAAACCGGCAAGAAGCGCGAACAGCGAAGTTCCGACCCGATTTTCACGACCCAATCGAACTTATAATTCTAGAAAACTGACACCCACACAATCCTTGATAAACAAGGATTCCAAAACATATCTTCGATCGTAAAACAGAGTCCCGACCGCTGATATACGCTTGTTCGAATATCGCCCAGAAGCTGTTTGATTAAATGCCGCACCCAGAAAATTCTAGTATTGAAATGAGGATTAGCTCCACCAGTTTTGAGAGATCTTTTGTGAACAGACCTCAAATATAGTAACCCCAAGCCCAATACCGTCTCAAACCTTGTCATTCAAGGAATCTCCAGAACTTTTCCGTTCGCCATTTGGAGGTCGTATCAAGAAGTTACGGATCGACGAAAAGGCACCGCAGAAACGCCCATCCTTCCCCGGATGTGCTGAACCCCAACTTTAAAATAGCCTAGGAGCTTCGTTACTTCTCGAAACTCACCGAGCCTTATACCGATAGAAATCTGAGTTTGTTGACTTTCCAAAACCATGCTCGACGCATTAAATGGAGTTCGGACCGAAGAGATACGAAGCTTGAAAGTTGAGCTGTTCGAAATGCGCTCGGAACTGAGCAGCGGTATTATTACGAAAATCTGTTATTCTCCAGTAACTTAAACCTAACGAAACCTATACTATTGAAAAACCCTTTCTTTAAACTTTCCGAAAACACGTCTCGCGTATTTTTCGGAGCCCGGGTCGAGGAGATACGAACCGCCAAAGTCGAGCCGCCGAAACAGCACCTCTACGCTGAACAGTGGACTTCGGCGCGAAGTCTGCTCGTTCTCACCAACTTTGAACCATCAAAAACCATATCGTTTGAACGCTACGTTCGTTGGCTTTCTAACGACACCCTCGGTTCGCGAAATGGAGTTCGAACGCGAAAGATACAAGTCCCTGAAGCACCATATGCAGAACTGCCGCGAATCCGCCAATGCAAGTTCGGACGCTATTTTCCATATTTAAATGGTACCCGATCGGGGAATAAATTCTACGGGTTGTACCTCTTCCAGAGTAGGACTTAACATTGCGTTCGAAACCAAAAATTGACGGTCGGATCGTCTGAAATTGAGACAGGAAGTTGCTGCGGAAACTATTCGAAACATTACTTTAACTTAGTTAATACCCCTAAGTACCCTCAAACTCTGGAATAATGCGATGCTACTGTAATCGTCAAACGAACATGTCTAACATCAAATTACATGCAAAAGGCATATCTGAGCACATTTAAATTAAGGCAGACTTACGGTCAATAAAATCAAGCGATTCCAAAGCCGATTGAAATGATTGTAAACCCCTTTCTCGCTAAATTGTGTGCATTAGAAGTTAAATTTTTAAGACGATTAGATTGAAGTATGACTAAAGTTAGGGTCTCTCTTGTAGGACCCGAGGAAGGGCGATGACTCGATAATTGCAGCTATGATAAGACAACACCAAGAGGTGGGTTATACATTCCTCTAAACTTATCTTTGAGTTAATAAGCTCTTAAATTATATGAAATGTTGTTATCAATGAAAATGTTTTATGCGCGTTCGATTAAGTTTAATGCTCTTGTATGGTCGATCGAGATTCTTGTTATGACCTAACACGTCAGACTGGAATTGTGTACACCCCCGTTAGTTGTGCAGTGGGTTGATCTCCACTGTACATTAACTTTTATAAGGGATAATCTGGGGAAAGACCAGATATCCAAAGTTGAAAAGGGTACTCTGAGTAACGGCTCGAGACCCTTGATGAAATTGGGTCCGACGATGATACGTTCCGGGATTGCATTGCAATTGGATCCGACGAGGATACGTTCCGGGATCGCAATGAAAGTGGATCCGACGAGGATATGTTCCGGGATCGCAAGAGTAACTAAAAGAACGCTGCACGCGCGTGCAAAAGAAATGAAAAAAATGCTTTCGTATACTTAGGAGTTTTTTTTCGTTTTAAAACCTCCTAAGTCATACTTTTATGCTCTGGATAACTGCTGATTTTTATAAAATGCTTTATTAAATGCTCGCCCACTGAGTACACTAGTACTCAGCCCAAATCTTTTAAAAAAAATGTTTTCAGGTTGAGCGGCCACTGCAGACGGGTGGAGCCGAGGGCGAGGGTTGCTATCTGATATGCTAATTCCCACCGTGCTTAATCGATATTTGCCTATTCTGGAAGACGTAATTGTTTTGCTACTTGTCATTTTAAATTTGTATTTATGATTATTGAACCCAATTTCTTCTATGTGCTCAGACACTTCTTTGGTAATGATGAAACTCGACATTAGAATTTTCCTGAATTTAATTTCTCGAATTATTCTGTGTTATCTCTTAATTATAAATGCTCTTTTAATTATCCGTATTCACCACACCCTGTCACACGCCCTCTTCCGAAAATTGGGCTGTGACACTCTCAGCTGAATGTGTTTTCCTGAGTTTAACGAGAAGTATAGAATGCACCAATAGTTGAGGAAGAAAGGTTTGGCCAAGTGAAAGTTTTGGTATACATAGACTGCTTTCGATTTTAAAAACTGTCTATGTGATACCAGTAATGCATGAACATTTCATGATTTTGAAAAGAATTTTTCGGAGGTTTATTATCAGCTGCATTACCCACTGAGTACATTAGTGCTCAGCCCAAATGTTTTCAAAAATGATTTTTGCAGTCTGAAGATGGCAGTGTGGAGGCGATAGTGCTGAGTTGGTCTGTTTGTGTTATTGTACAAATTCCCGTCTATTTTGAGACGTTTCCGCTGTATCGATATGTATATTATGTTCTACCTCTCTTGTTTCTACCGAGGTAGTTTGATCTTAATTATATAAATACAAGTGTTATTGCCATTTCAGATGTATTAATTTCTTCCCATTTCTTTCCCGCTTCTTTCACCCCTCCCCAATCGCGCTCCGACCCATTTGCCTTCCCTCGGGAATTGGGGCGTGACAATATACGCCAAGAATATCCTCCCACTTGATTTACTCATAATAATTAGACTCCACCGCCCCAAGTATCTACAATGTTTCTGACTCGGGAATCATTAGTTTTCAGGAGCTTCTAATTTTAGCATTTTTTTTATATGTAAAGCTTAATAAGTGAGGAATACGCTTTCAATTGTTGTGTACAGTTGTTATTTTGTATTAATTACACTGTAAAACCACTTTCTAGAGAGAGAGAGAGGGAGGGAGGGAGAGTATGTTTATATATTTATTTACATTCACGTAATAAGCACTGAATAAGAACTCCCTTCTGATTAAGTACTGATTACGAAAATTGTAGTATGCTGGAATTTATCCGAACACAATTCTTCTGGGCATATATGAGATGATTGGAGGTGGGAAATAATTGATATTCGTGTGAACGTGCTATTATTCCATATTTTACCAGCTCTAATCATTGGGGACATTGTGATTTAAGTAACTATTATTTATTACCCAACCGGCGTGATTATAGGATTCTAATCCACTTAACACGTACTAGTGTAGTGTACAATAATGTAAGTGCATCGCAACTGCGCAACGATTTTTTTAAATTTAGAAAAATATATATCATCCAAGTCACCATGCCATAATCATTTAATTAGGTCTTTAAAAATTGATATATAAGTGTTAGTATAATCGTATATAATTGAATTTAAAATAAAACATTATGACAGAGAAAAACTATCCGAGAATCATGATGTTATTTCGTACTAGGATAATTCTCACATGCACTAACAAATATGGTAATCCACTAGTAGTCCTGATTGGACGGGGTCACGGTGCCTTATTGGAAAAGACGCAAGCATAAGGTTTACTCTCATCATGCATTTGACAGGACCAGAGAATTTTCTCGCTATATCAATGAATAATTAATAGACAATAGATCCAAAAAAATCAACATTCTTGAAGTATGTGTGAATATAAACATGTCAACCCTTACATGCGCTAGCTAATCCACTCAATCTTTCTCTTAAATCTTGATTTATCTGTCAGTCTTCATTCGTCGTATCTATACTTATGTTAATTATCCGACTTCGGTGCAATCATTCGTTAACCAAAAATTACAGCTAGGATAATGATCAATTATTATTAATAATTAAGAATGAACAAAATTACTACAAAACTTGTAGTTAGCGTTCTTGGTTGGAGGGAGAAATATAATAAAATAATAAAAGGAAAGTGTGTAAAGCAACGGAGTGGTAATAAAATAAACAAGAGAAGAGAGGGAAGAAGTAGTGGGGGTGGTGAAGGTAGCGCAAATTCTGTGGTGCCAGGCTTGCACTCCAATTCTTCACAAGGAAAAGGAACCGTTCCCCAAAGCCAACCGATTCTCACTCAACCCATCATCATACTCACCATCACACACACATATATACTTGTTCAACTTTCCTACGTTGGAAATATACTCCCATGTTAAGTTCCTTAAGAAAAGAAGAACATCATAAGTGAACAACTTTCAAGTCTTGCCTAGTTGCCTTTTCTTGTTTTCGGACATCATTCACTTCTATTTATAGTAAACCCTACTCTTTCCTCCATCACCCAAAACTTCTATATATATTCTACTAAACAAGACTATGCTAGCTCAAGAAGAGCTCATCATGATCAAGGGAAAGCGGAGCAAGCGGCCGCGCCTCGCCTTAACCATCGCCACCACCTCCTCCAGCAGCGGCGGCGCTGCTGGCGACGGCGTTGTAACGGACGTCTCGCCTTCTAATTCAGACGAGGTCACTCATAGCGTAGTCGACGAGGAGGAAGATATGGCGAATTGTTTGATCCTCTTGGCCAAAGGGCAATCCCAAAGGTCTTCAATGGCAGCGGCGGCGGTGGGGTATCAGTGCAAAACGTGCAGCAAGAGTTTTCCTTCTTTCCAAGCTTTGGGCGGCCACCGAGCAAGTCACAAGAAGCCCAACAAGCTAGCTAACCTAGAAGAAAGAGAGCCGGTGATGAGAGAGAGTTTCGACGACACCACGAATCTCTCACTTCAAATCTCCAACCGATCAGCATCATCGGGCAGCCCGCAGAACAAGACTAGGGTTCACAAGTGCTCCATATGCTGCGCCGAATTCGGTTCCGGTCAGGCGTTGGGCGGCCACATGAGGCGGCATAGGCCGATTCCGGCGGTGGCGAGTGGCGGCCACGGTGAGGGTCAGGGAGTGAAGAGGCCGAGGAATCTGTTATCCTTGGACCTTAATCTTCCTGCCCCAGAAGACGATCACACGGAATCAAAGTTCCCTTTCGCACCAAAGGAACAAGTCATAGTCTTTTCGGCTTCCCCTTTAATTGACTGCCATTATTGATTAGATTAATTTAATTTGTTACCAATTCTTTTGTACTACTTATTTCACATGGGGAAATAGTGAAATTCGTGACACTATTTATTCAATTTTCGTAAGATCGTATATTTAGTTTTTTCTTTTCTTACAGTCCAAATAATAAAAAATATCACTTGTAGAAGCTATAAGCCTATAATTAATTATACATTTGTTCGCCACAGAAAGTGAAAATCACAAGTGTTAGGATGAGTTTATTTTATAAGATTTGAAGATCTCAAAACTCTAACTGAATGATGAACATTTGATATTGTAATAGTTTAGTTTGAGTTCAGTCATTAGAAATTAGTGGGCTAAAGTTCAGTAGTTGTAGATTCAGTAGAAGATCTCGCACTCAGCTGAAGGACTCAGTATCTAAAAAGTCAGTTGGTATGTTTATCATCAACTGAGTCTGCAAAGGAATTCGTGCCAAGCGACTGAAGTGTTCAGATGAATGTCGATAGAGGACAATCAGGCGATGGTCCGAAGATTCAGAGGAAGTCAACTCAGTGTACCTTGAGTTTGAACAAGCCTTACCAACTCTCATGTACCTCGACCAATAAGGAGCCGACAACGCCTTACCTGCTCTGCCATAAAGCTGCTCCTAACCGGAAAAAGAGGAAATCTCTACAGTGCCTCTACTCAACGTTCAAATTTCTTATAACCGTTTTTCTTGTCTTATTCGACACGTGGCTAGACATTCTCCAACGGATCTATTCACAAATTGAAGACTATAAATAGAGAAGGTCTTCAAGCAGAAAAAGATACGGGAACCCAAGCGAACAAGCTCAAGAACTCTAGCAAACTTACAAGAAACATACAAACGAAGAACTTGCCCTTAGATCAAATATCTTTTTAGTTCTTCTTTCTAGAGAATTATTGTTCCCTTTCTCTATCTAAGCGAGCCTATTGTAAAATCTATAGCTTAGAAACTTGGAAGGAGTTCATATCTTTTGAACTGTTCTTTCATGTAAGAACTCATTCACAGTTGGAGAATCTCTAACCTTAAATGGTTAAGTGTAAAGTCATTACGACTATAAGTATGATATGTCTTGTGTACAGACAACTGAGTCTTGCTCAGTATAACCAAACAAGTTTGTATCTGTCATGTGAACAGATCACTGATACTTGCCCAGTATAAATAACACAAGTTTTCCTGCTTGTGTCAGGACAGTGGACGTAGGACCCAGCGTGTCCGAACCACTTTAAAAATCGTTGTTTCATTTTTTTTATTTTAATTGTTGCATTGATTTACAGATTCATTCAGCATCCAACTAAGGTTTTAATCAAACTTGCATAAATCGAGTTTTCATCAAAGACGCATATTTTAAAAAGGGCCTACACTCTTGCACTTAACTCTTGTACTGAATTACTGTTCACTCACATAAGTCAGTAGGACTGTACCCAGTAGGAGAATATTCTGCCCAGACGATCGAGAAAGTATATCTGGCCAACTAACTCGATCAGTAGCATTCTTCAGCTAACGCTGACTTTCGCATTCAGAGTTTGAATTTGCATTCAGGTGTATTCAATCCTCCCCCCCTACACCTGAACCGCGTCTTTAGGACCAACAAGTTTAGAGCATTACATAAATTTGAGTGCTTGTGATCAATTCATGCATTACCACAACCACAAATTGAATGGCGTCCAAAGTGTATTGATATTTTGGAAGTTTATAAATTTAAATTCCACAAATGTCTTCTAAGTTAGCATTTTGTAATACGCACTCAAATAATGCGAGATCGAATTTTCAGAATATTTCTCTTACAAAAATTTCCCCAAAGCGAGTAATATTATCGAAATTACTACCTCCGTCTTACTATTTCTGGTTCACTTCTTTTCGGTACGAAAATTAAGAAAATAGATGATAAAAAATGAGAAGTGAGTAGATGATAAAGCAGGAGAGAGAAGATGAGCGAGAGACTGATAGTAGATGATAAAGTAAGATAAGAAAGACAATAAAGTTAGAAATATGATAATTATTTGTCAAATCTACGAAGTGGGACGGAGGTAGTTTACAATAATATTGTGGAAATTATTCTTTAGGAAATACTCCCGTCCAAATTATCTTGTCCACTTTTTCTTTTGGGACGTTCCAAATATATTGTCCACTTTTCAAATATGACAAATTATTCCAATGGTAGAAAAAAAAAATCTAACTTTTTACTCGTTACATCAACTTTTAAAACTCATCAATTTTTTAACATTTTTCACTACAACCATATTTCTATAAATTCAACTTTTTTATAAGTCCCATCAATATATACACACAATTATATCTATATATGAGAATGTATACACACAAACTATATCTATACATGAGAATGTATTCCATATTTTTATTCATAATATTCATAATATATACTTTTATTTTATTTTATTTGCATACACACAACTAATTTAATTTTATTTGCATGCACACCTTCAAAAGTATATATATTTTTAAAAATTATTTAACTAAAATTAAGTGTATATACATTAAAATTAAAACGTAATTTTAATTTCAAAAACTGACGTTTGATATTTAATTAAGTTATGTTTTAAAATAAACAAAGCATTTGGGCCCCACAATAAGCACATACATTTCCTTCAATTTCTAACGGCTGTGTTCACTCGCATGTGCATGGACGCACAAATAGCAACAAGCGTGCATTGCACATGCCATGCGCGTCCGACAATAGTTTCAATAAAAAATCAACTTTTATCTGAAGGAGTTTTTATTTTCTAACTTTTTAACATTTTTTTCAATGACTAAAAAGTTTTTATGTTTGAAAAAGCTACCATTAGCCTAGCACACAATTTTTTGTAGGGCCATAATTTTAAACAATTCTAAACACAATTAATAACTCTTATAAAAAATCATACAAAAAACAAAGTGAACAAGATGATTGAGACGGAAGGAGTAGTATTTTGACAATTATTTTTTAGAAGAGTATTTTTCAAAATCAGTCGAATGAGAAAAGTTAAATGTACAAAATAATTTTGGGATGCCATAACAAACAATAGTTAGGGAAAAAAATACAATTTTAAATTTGAGGAAGATAGATGAGAGATATTATATCCTTAAATAGTTAAATCTCTACATAAATTGGAGATCATATTATTTGTATGCGCCGAACAGACAGAATAAATGAATTGCCAACATTTACTACAACCACATGAACATTAAATTTTGGAAAAAACAAAAGATTTAAAGATTTTAATAAATTAGTGGGAAAGAAAGGGTTGCTTGATAAACGATAGTACATCATATGATTCATATCCGCTCCTATCGGCACAGAAATAAGTCTATGCCAGATAGGCTTTCTAATAATTCATTGTTTAATTTTATATAAACTTATTGAGATCTTCACGCATAATATATTTATTGCGTCAATCATCAAATTGATTGAAGGATTCCAATCCTTGGATTAAAGGAATTTGCGTCACGCTTTTGGCAAGCACGCATAATGTGGTACTCCAAATGGTTGTGGAGTATATGTTTGTTTAATCGCATATTGTTCGCACTTATGTAGGTATGTAGCTGGTGAAGTATTAATTTGCTTGGGAATTAAATTGGTGGTGAAATGTAAGCAAGCACGTGATGGGTAGTTGTACTTGTACAAACATAATCCATGTTTTCTGGGGATCGCGGCTCTCTCTCTCTCTCTCTCTCTCTCTCTCTCTCTCTCAAGAAGATTTCTTTTTGATTTTCAAATTTATTAATCCAGAACAATTTCGTACAAAATACGTAGGCATACCCACGAAATACATCTCCCCTGAGTGTTGGGAGGCCCGAAAATACTAATCAACTATGTCTCCAGTGCAAATGATACAAAAACAAACTCTCTAGGCAAACAACACAATGGTGCACTTGTGAGCTAAGATGTCCACATGTTCAGCCGCCGTTATCCCAAAGAAGTCGCACCACACTTAGACCCTGTCCTTTCGAGGTGTGGAAGGAAGGGTTAGGGCCTCATCAAAACCTACCTCGGGAAAAAATCACGTGGGAAAAAACCCGGGGTAGAAAAAAGAGTACCCAAGGTGAAAGGTGTGCTCATGCAAGTGATTCTGCAGTCGCTCCATCACTGTCTTTGAAGGAAATAGTGAGAAAAGTACGGTGTAGACGTCTCTTTTGATCTTCCATACAAGCTGGTTGGCAATAAAAGGCACATTCTCAAAGATGAGAGCATTCCTTGCTTTCCAAATCGTGGCAACCGTGACTGGTAATGCAATTCATCGTGCTCTTTGCTCGACAAGTGAGTAATGCTTCTCTTGATCAAACCACTTGATGGCACTAAGGATGGTGGTCATAGCCCTAGTGACGTGCATCCATCGTTTGATCTCTTCCCATACGAGCTTTGTATTTGAACATGCAAAGAACAAATGTTCGTTAGTCTCAATAAAGGTATTACACAAAGGGCAAGTATCATCAATATGAAGGAAAGAAAGGCGATCAAGGGAAGAGAGTCTCCTTGGATAGCTTGCCACAATGTGAATGAGAATTTCGGCGGGATGAATGATTTTCAAATGCGTCTATGCCAGAACTTCCTTTCGCCTTTTTTTCGAAACCAATCATATGCATTCTCCTTGGCATTTAGGCCATGCCAAGATGCTTAAGTAGCGGTGACATGTCCGGTCTCGCTCCCAAGGTCCAAAGCGTAGTGCCCGGTGGTAGGTATTGTCCATGGATCCAATGGATCCATAGGGAATCAACCAATGATTGAATATCCCAAAGGATTTTGGTAAGGAGGACTGAATTCCAAACCGTGAGATCCCGAATACCAAGCCCCCCCACCACATCCTTGGGCAAGCATCACAAATACCGTAGATACGGTCAATGACATTAGAAGGGAGTGGAAAAATCTAAATCCAATAGCAAAAAACTCCCTGCATAACCGACCAGATAAGCTCTAGTCTTCCTGCATGCGAAAGTGTAGCCGCTTCCGACCGCCGGACAAGACGATATTTGCTCAAAATGAGTGGGGCATAATGATTAATGTTCAATATCTTGGAGGCAAGTGGAATACCAAGATATCGAACGGGGAGAGTTCCCACCGAAAAGCCAAATAAGTCTATGATGGCGGCCCTATCGGATTAGTCTCCAAAATGTCGGCCAAGAAAATGACTGACTTTGATCGGTTGACTCGAAGGCCCGAGGCAGGAGAGAAATCCTCTAATGCCAAGGCAAGGATCTCCATGGACATGAGATCACCCCTACTAAAGAGAATAAGATCATCCGCAAATATGAGATAGGTAATTCGTCGCTCTTCACATCTTTTGTGGTAGTTGAAGTGTGTCTTGAAAGTGCTAGAGTGAAGTAGACGCGATAAATACTCAAATGCATAATATGAATAGGGCAGGGGACATCGGGTCTCCTTGTCGAAGGCCCCGTTCTCCTTTGAAATAGTTGTGTAGGCTTCCATTCACGGCAATGGAGAAGTGTGCCGTGGAAACACAAAGCATCACCCATTTGACAAAGGTGGGGTGAAAGTTAAGACCAAGGAACACTTGCTCAAGAAACTTCCAAGAGAGTGTCGTATTGTAGATCGATCTTGATAGCACATCGAGGTGGCTCACGCTTCCGCTCATTGCTCCTCATAATCTCTTGAGCAAAGAAGACATTATCAACAATCTTCCGATCCTTGATGAAGGCCGATAGTGCTGGCCCTACCAAAGATGTCAATACGGTAGTCATTCTAGCATATACATATTGGTTAAAGCCAAATATTGGTGGTGCTAAAGAAGATTTTCTATATACATATTGGTGGCGACATATCCAAAAATAATTTTGATGATGGTTAATGGACACGTGACCAAATTGGGCCTGATTTTTCTCCGATTTGGGCCTTCATACTTGGGCTTAAAGCCTAATACCTACTTTCTACAGTTTTCAAATTACTTGGGTTAAATGTGCTGCCTGCCTACCGCCGCGAAATCATTAGAGATGGCGGTGCCTGACGGTAGACGCGGCGAAGACGAAGATGGCGCCTCTCTGTTCGAAGAAGAAGGCGTGGACTTCGCGGACGATGAAGACATCGAACATTCCGAAATACCTCTTCACCTTCGTCCTCTCGTTTCCGCCGCCGAGTCCGGCGACCTCGATGCCCTTCGCCAAGCCCTAGGTAACTACTACTATTGTTCGCTCATTCGGTAGAGACAACTAATTTATTCTACGTTGTTTTGTTTTTTTCTTTTGTCGATTTCCTTTCTGGAATTTGTGTATCATTTCCTTTCCAAGGTTATATAAATTTAGGTACAATATTGATTTGTAGAAGAAGTTGTGCTACTATATTGATAGGGGAGTGAATGTTGTTTTTTTCTTTTATGTTGCATTTTTTTTTTGTTACTGAGATTTTGTTTTAGACTTTTTAACCTACGTCTAAACCCTGTTCTACCATCAATTTGTAAGAATATACTCCCTTCAATTAGGGATTAGGGATTTTTTCTTCTTCTTGGAGTTGGAGGCGAGAACATAGTAGGTTTAATTGGGAACTATCCCTTCACAAAAGGGGACAATTAGTTTTTTTTATCATGTCATTTAGATAGGTTGGCGTTTTTATTAAAGAGTAAGATAACCAATAGCTGGCTTACCCGAGTTTCAGAATTTCTCATAACCCCTTAGAGTTGGCCTTCAATCATATACTGTTTAGTGCAAGTTAATGCTCTGACTTTAATATCTTCTGAACTTATTCAGATAATTTTGATGGTAGCATCGACGAACCTGTGGAAGATGGGGATACTGTTCTTCATCTCACATGTCTCTATGGCCATCTGCATTGTGTCCAGGTTAGACAAAGACTTCTTTGACTAAATGACTAGATGAAAACTTTCTTATCTACTTCATACCTTTTATTTTCTGGTTTGTTTTGGGAAGGTTATAGCTTATAAATTGGAATATGTGATTGTGTGCAGTTTTTGCTGGAAAGAGGAGCTAACTTGGAAGCGAAGGATGAGGATGGTGGAATTCCCTTGCATGATGCCTGTGCTGGAGGTAAGATTATTAGCTCGCAGACTGATCGTCATATCTATCTTGCTCCTTGGGATCTCTCTTTATTTTAGTTTTCTGGAAACCTTGTAGGCTATATGGAAATAGCCCAACTTCTTATAAACTCAGTTAATGATCCAGACCGTGTGAGGATGATGTTGGAGACTGTTGATATGGAAGGGGACACAGTGAGTCCGTCACGCCAAGCTTACCTAGATCATCAATAGTTTGTGTTGTTTTAGTTTGAAAATGATATGATCATGAAAAACCTTTTTTTCGTTTGTGTGTTAGCCTCTTCACCATGCTGCTAGAGGAGAGTATGCTGATATTGTTAGAATGTTGCTTGCTTGTGGTGCTTCTCCTACCAAGACTAATTTATATGGAAAGGTAAATATACTTTGAAACTAAATATTGACAGGCTCCAGCTGAAATATTCCTATTTTTTTCTAGGTTATGAGTTTTTAATTAATGAGTAATATTGACAGGCTCCAGCGGAACTTGCTGATCCTGGAACTGAAGCTAGGAGCATTCTGGAGGAAGCTTCCGCAGGTGCTCTACTTGGCCACTAGACTAAAAAAGTATTGGATAGGAAAGTCTGCTTCCATTCAAGTATAGGCAGGTAAAGGATTTCTGGTGTATGCAATTAAATTGGAATATTAGGTTAGTTCGAAAGATGAATGAATACTTAAAATATCCCGAATGCTGCTGCTCCCCAACACAATCAGAATTTTGATTTTTTTCCTCCACTCTCAAATTTTTTTCAACTATCTCTTTAGCTCCATCAGTTAATTTCCCATTGTTTACTTTGAAGCAAACTCCCCCCCTCCCCTGCATGGTTCGATCCTGATTCATTTGCTGGTTAATTTAAGGGTAAATCCTGAACATAATTAATGTTTATGGGAAACAGCAAACCGGTCAACAACTTTACAAGAGCTAAGAGTTCTTATAGTAAACAGCAGCACATATACCTAGTGCTAATTGAACTCAAGCAACACGAAAGCAGTAAGGGATTAGAAACACAAATTTTCATTTACACGATTTTAACATGAAATGATTTAGTCTGTAATCTCTCGTGGAGTTATTCTATGAGCAACAACCAGTGCTTGGAGGTGTCTGGTTTTCTTTTTTCTGTTTCAAGATGTTTCTCTTCACCGCTGATCCTTCTTCAAGCAGTCTTGGCACCTCCATTATCTGATGAAAAGGGAAACTTCAATTTAACAAACTGACATGGTAGTTTATCGCCAAACAAAACGTGATTGCTGGGCGAAAGCAAAATCAAGTTTTCTGCTGTGTATGTCATTTCAAACGTTTTTCTCCAGATGGTAATGTAGTTATATACCTTCAGTGCCAGTTCTTCGAAACTCTGCTCAACGTTTTCTCGAGTTTTAGCACTGCATTCCAAGAAGAGGCATCCCAGCTCTTTCGCCAGACTCATCCCCTCTTCCCTGCTTACAATCCATTCAGATTCCTAAAGCAGCCATTTCGTTAAGAAAAAAACAGGGAAATGTGCTAAACAGATTAAATGTCGGAGGAACGAGAGTGCCTCTTAGGATAGAGCCATAGAACTTTCTATTTATTGCCTACTAGAAGCTACGCCTTAAGAAATAAGAATCTTTTTACACGAGCATGCTAGAATAAAAAATTGGGCATGAAATAATTAAAGAGAGGAAGGGACTGACTCTATCAACTTTATTTCCGACGAGCATCTTGACACAATCCTCATTAGTTGAGTAGAGTTCCAGTTCCTTTGCCCATACATCAGATAAGTTTGTAAATGTATCTCTCCTTGTTACATCGTAAACTACAGCAGGATGTCAAGAGATGAAAACCATGAGACATCTTAAACTAAAGATATTCCGAAATAAAGATGCCCAAGGTATCCATATGAACGCTATGGTAGGTGGAAATCATAGTCAATTGCTCGTGGATGTCGTAGGTTGACACAGAACTGAGCAAGACTTGATAAAACAAGAAATGTGCAAAACTTTCTTGTCTTTGTTCATAGCTTACCAAGAATGATTCCATGAGCACCTCTATAATATGAGCTTGTTAATGTCCTGAACCTCTCTTGTCCAGCTGCAGAAGACAGTAAATTCATTGTTAAGAAATTGAATTGCAGAAGCATTGTTACAATACATCTAAAACTCAGAATCAACAAAAGATAATTCAAGAACTACTTATATTGCTATAAAAATTACTAAATCGGATACAATACTACTGAAAAGTTCTTGCCTGTGTCCCAGATGGTAAGCTTTAGTTTCTTCCCACCAACTGTGAGAAATTTGATCTTAAAATCCACACCTAGATTTTCAATAAAAGGAGTCACAAATAATTCTCCAATGAGTAATCTAGTAAGGATGAAGCCTACAGGCAACAATCTCGTTGGCATTCGAATAATCTAATCGATAATCATAAACTTGTATTCATTAATTGCAGCATTTCTTCCATTTACAATTTGCCTAAAGTTGAGTAACCCTAACCGAAGTCGCATGACAATGACAACGACAAATGAACTAAAGTTCAAATAAATTTACCAAATCAGGATTGTCGATTACTCATATTATGCCAAATTTACTTTACATCTCCAAGAAGATGCACAAAATCAGCAGAATATACTCAAAAAAACTGTGCCGTATGGACCGCAGGACCAACCATTTTTATTTGAATCCAAAACATTAATGCCAAAAGCAGTAGATACAATGTCTACGCTACCAAAATAGCTCCAACACATAACTATTTAGAACAGGTAATGAAGAAATAACCAGAAGTCCTATTTGTATCAAGCTGGACAAATCGTTCTTGCAGAACAACACACTCAAAACAAATCGAGGATCAAGTTGAATACAGTTTCGATAAAAACTCAAATGATTCCAATTTAAGTCTATTTATGAACAACTTGACTAGATTGCACATAATAAGTTTCGCATTTCGCAGCGGACGAAAAAAAAGCAGAGAAATACCTACGGTAGGGGAAAGATCGTCGACTACGTTAGAAATGAAACTGACGAGCAGGCTGCTCTTTCCGACGGCGGAATCTCCAATGAGTAAGATCTTAAACGACAGATCGTAGTTGCTCTGCCCTTGCCCTGAAGTCCCCATCCGAGTACCTTGATTTCTCTCTCCAGAAAACTGAACAGTAAAATCTCCTTCTCTCTAGTATAAAGCATAAGGCAGATAAATAAAATCGAAAACACTCTCTGTCCTTCTCAGAGTGTATCTATCATGTACCCGCTCAACAACCACAACAGCTACAATGTGCAATCAATTGCGAGATGAAAAGGCTAGGCTGAAGAGGAGAAGCTTTCCCTCTCTAAAAAAGATTGTATTGTACAACATGATAGAGACAGTAAGGTTGTATGTATAGAGAGCGGAGGAGTCGGAGAATATTTATTCCTTTCCTTTCTCTCGTGCGTTTGCCCACGAAGATGCGATTCTCATTTTTGCGCGAACGCAACGCAACATGGTCTTTTCGATTTTCCCGTTGATAAATAAAATTGATGTACTCCACAAGTAAGATACAATTATTATTTAGTTTTTATTAATGATCCAAAAATATAGTTGGTTACTTTACAATATAGTTAATAATTTCTCTTGTTGTGGAATTTAGTTTATAAATAAATATTCATTACAATTTGATCAAATTCATTATTATTATTATTATTATTATTTTTGGTTTCCAAAAAGTGAGATCCAAATATTCCCTTGACGGTGACCGTGATTCTAGTCTGATGGCAATCTCGTAATAAAACAGAAAGATGGTGGTGATATCTAAACAGCTGGGAGGTATGATGGACTGTCCTCCCTGTGTTTCTTGGTGGGCCTCTGCTGTAATTGTTGATTGGGTTTAGAGGGTCCAGTTTGCCTCACTGGGTCAGTTTTAGAAAAACAAATTAGTGGTCGGACGTTCTTTATGTCAATTTTACAATGCAGATAATTTTTAAAATAAATAAATATAAAATGCAGCAGAGCCATTAAGCCTCGACGAAAAGAGAACTGATAAAGTAACTTCAAACCTGTCTAAACATAATTTTGAGGGACACTAATCATAGCTATACTTTGTGTTACATTACTAATTGTCTCTCCCTCCCTCCTATTGATTGTAATCATACCAGAAATCTGGAACCTATAAAACAAGTACAATTTTTAAATTAAAAACAAAACAAAACCACAAGCAGGCATTTCATGGAATGACTGCTGAATATATGAAGATAGAATTAAAAATACCTCTCTCTTTTGTGATATACCATCTGATAGGTCACCACATGCAATGTCAATTTCACTGTACAAGAAGATTTTGGAAGCATGCAATGAATTTCATAAAAATGTTTTGAATTAGATGAATCATAAAGGATCACCTCAAATAAGTAATAACCAAAACAGATACGGTAAAAAAGGAAAATCGAAAACGAAATGATATGCTAGCAAACATGGCCCATGAAAAGCTTCCCTTTAAACACTTAATTGGATCATTCAACTTCTTAGGAACGATTGGCCTCTGCTACTTTAGAAGCAGATATACAGCATAGATGTTATTCAAGCTTCAAAAAATCAAATAGCTAATGTAAGTTAAACTGTTAAAGATAATTGGCCACTAATGGCACAATATTCTCCTTATTAATGTACACCTCAGAATGAACTGTTGCATTTTTATGCCAATTCCCGAGGCGTGTCTCTGTAATACAAGGCATTAGCAACAAAGGGTATACATGAAAAAGAAGTGGTTTAGAGGGAACTTATATCTTATAGGCCTGACATGTTAAGATGTTGAACTCTCATCTTCGTCAACTTCCTCTTCTACAGTGGTTTCTTGTTTGCCCTCTGTCATAACACGCCCTGTCAAAGGATCAACTGGGCGCATGTCTCGTGGACCCCCTTTTCGTCCCATTGCGAGCATGGGTGGTGGGGGTAACAAGCCTGCTCGGAAGAGGCGCTCAACAGGATCTGACGGTTGTGCACCAACTGAAAGCCAATACCTGTTTGATGATTGGAGACATCAGGATATGGAAAAATTCATGCTCTTTAGTGAATTGCTTAATCTTTTACTGTCCTAGACTGGTAGCTTCAAGCCTTTAACAAACCTAAGAAGTTTATTGTCAATGCCAAATGTGCTGGCTGGCAGTGTTATACAAGATTTAACTAAACTCAGAATGAAGTAGAACCCTTTTAAAAGTGAAAAAGGCTAATACACAGCTAATGCTACAATGAAACAACATGGACAGGAGGTATTTCCAATCGAGAATCGGGAGAGATATTAGGAGGTCGTAAGTGGAAGTTAAGTTAATTAATAGCGCTGCCTAATCATAATTGAACAATGTATGGGACTACCTTCTTGCACTCATATCCAGAATGTTGAGATGTCATGTCATATAACTTTGACAGTTAACAGTAGAATACCATTTCTGGGTAACTTGAGATTCTAATACAGTTCATTCATAAATTCAAATCAAAAGGTCACTAAAGACAGGTTCCAGAAAGTTCTTAGAAGCAAACTACAACTCAAGACTCTTAAATCGTAAGATAACAGTGCCTCTTCATAATAATTGGACAGATAAATGTGGGAAGTTCAGAGCTAAACGTACTTGTGTTAATGAAGCACAGATAGTCGAGCAGAATGACAATACCGATTTTAAAGATAGTCGAGCAGAATGATAGTAAAAGTTACCCGGATTTTAAAAAGTACTGGAAACTACAATACCGATTTTAAAAAGCACTTACTTCACTCTGTCAAAATTAATACCCATTCTTTTGCCGCCATCCTGACCTGCATATTTTTGCAGATTAAAGATAATTAGCCTTTCCTAGAGAGAAATGCAGCAGCAACATGACTAGAGAACTAGAGGATGAGAATCACACAGTCTTTGTTCAATGCAAACATAGATGGATTCCAAATTCGGGGATCCAACCGATTCTAAAACAAACATAATATTTGATAATCCTTATTTAATTAGAGAAATGGGGATACCAGGGAGGGGATTATAGTATCCCAAGACTTCCAGATGCTTGCCATCTCTCGGAGATCGACTATCTGCCGCCATCAATCTGTAAAACGGCTTGTCCCGACATCCCAATCTCGACAGCCGCAAACGTACTACCATCTCTCCCCCTCTCGAATTTCTGTATCTGCGCCGTCTGAGAGTGGATTCCGGTGTCTGGATTGGAATGGGTTTCGCTAATTTCCCACATTGATTAACGAAATATAAACGACGCCGTATCACTTTAGTGACTACCGACTATTACTAACAGGGGCTATACATCTATTTGGGCCTCCTTAGTAGTCCGAAATAACGAACAGAAATTCGGGCTAAGATTTACATTAAATTAAGCCCCTGAGCTGAAGCTATCAAGCATTCATTCAAGCTTATATTGCTCTTCCCTCTCAAATCCTCTCTCAGAATTACAAAGCAATGGATAGAGATGAGATTTAAAATCTTTATTTACCAAGGAGAGTCGTAGAATTAAGAACAAATAACAGAGTTCATGCAGAAACAAATAAATAAGCTCTACTCAACCTCATTAGACAAATTGTAGCTCCGCAAATTTTCATTTTACCTCCGGCAGCTTCGACGGTAGGCCAGAATGATGACATAAATCAGATCTTCTAAGTTCTAACCGATGGCACTATTTGGTGGAAACACCTTTTGAATGAACTCCAGGAAGCGTTCGGAGTAAAACGTTGGGTCAACAGCAGAGATTTTTACCGAGTCAAATTGCATGGATTTATAGGCATGTTCAATCTTTTTAGTCATATTGTACTCTTGCAGGATGTCAATAATGCCCAAATATAAGACCACATCATAGACCTCGTGAAACGTCTCCGTAGCACCATCTACGGGAATTTTCTCGGCTCGAGCTGGCATGTTCACTCCAAGCTGGATTTGGAGCCTGTTGAATGATACCAAATTAGATGAGGATTGAAATACAATACTGAGATGCTCAAGTGACATGATGATGATACCTTGCTGTTCCCGGGAGGAGAAGATCTACTTCCTCATCCCCAGTTGAAGATGATGCTCGCAGTCGGCTACCTCGAATATGTGGTCCCACAACCACACTACTATTGTCAGAACCACGCGGGACCAAAACAAGGCCTTGCGGTGATATTTCATCTTCCATGGACTCTGAGGTTTTTAATCAGCATCAAAAGTGAATCATCAGAAGGTAGAAAATATTTAGGCTTTGGCAGGTATCTACACACCATCTTATATAATATTTTGAAGAAAGGTTTTAATTTGATCTCATTAGGAGCTTACCATCTTCAGCGAGGACCCCCAATCCATCTACAGTCATGCGCTGGCTATAAGAGAGTAGAGACCGTAGGTGTTGCGGTGCTCTGTAATGAACACCGAGTAACAAGCTGTAATCCATTATGTTTTCTGATTCCAAGAACTTGCTATCTATTTCAATTTGTCTGCATGTAGGTGAGCCAAAGTGATAAAAAGTGTGTTATCAAGTAAACTAGGTAAGTTTACTTAAAATGACCAAGAAAAATTTCTAAGACCAAATACAAGCAACATCTCTAATCAAATCAAAATTTAGGTCATGGGTAGAAACTAGTTTCTTTTGAAGACACAACGGAAAAAAGGCCAAGAAAGTCGGAATTGGGATCAAAACTCGACTGGCTGCCAACTTTAAGAAGTGACTAGTGAGAGGAAATAGAGAAAAACAGAGAAAGAGGATAAAGTCTCACTGTAGGAGTGCATCCTGCCAAGATGGTTCCAAATAGAAGCAGTAATTCAAATCGAGATCTTTAAGGATAGTATTCTCATCAATTTTCACTTTGTCAGCAGAACGTCCCAATGAAGAACCTTTCAGGTCAAATCTTCGATGGATCCGTAACTCTGTGCAGAACATATTTCCCATTACAACAAAGCGAAACTGCAGTGTAGTAAGGAAGGTTAGCATAACAGTGAGACAGCAGAGAAAGTTGATCAAGCAAATAAATACTAATTAGAAGCTGAGAACTCTTATTGGATTGTCGTGATTTGCATTTATATTACCACATTTTGAAGTGTTTTGGTATTTTTAAGGTAAAGCATAATTACTGGCACTCTTACGTCTAGTGAGATGGGGGTGTTGCATAGGACACTTATGTGTAAACTCAAAAAATATAAATAACTGACTAAACATAGGGGAGTTTACATTAAAAAAGAAAGGCTAAGACGTCGTGATAAGAATATGTTAACTGTCACTAAGAAAGTTTGTTGTCATGCTACCTTTTGACCACTGGAAGGTTTAATCCTGTGAAGACCAAAAAACTTAGTAATAAGGGTGTTATCATATCTGCGCACATGGCGATGATAGTTCGGGAGCATCCGCAGCAGAACCTAAAAGTAAGATCATTCGTCACAAGAGATAGCAGCAGAATATTAATATGCTGAAATATGAATAACTTTAACTTATGAGATTATACAGGGGAGGCTACATGACTTGATAGAAAACAACAAAAGAGGGTTAAGACATTGATATCCTGGGTCAAGTGGTCATTGTTTTCACTTTTAAGTTCCAACAGTTTCCTCATAGATATTCTACATTTTCATTTCTCTCTCTCTCTATTGACTAATATCATATGGATCTGCCGTCCACATAATAATTACTCAAATTAGCCAATCAGGTTGATATTTGGGTCTAGACACATAAGATGGATGAAAAAGAAGACTATGAAATCAGAGCTTATTCATCTCTTCACCAATCAACCTCATCTGAACCAAAAGATAGTAATAATGAAAATCGAAAAGTCTGCATGTGTCCTTGAGAAAATTGAGCCGGCAGAAGTTAGGCATTAAGGAATTCAAAGCAATATGATAAGAGGATTTCAGATCAGAGATC
This sequence comes from Lavandula angustifolia, assembly GCA_028984105.1. Lineage (NCBI taxonomy): Eukaryota > Viridiplantae > Streptophyta > Magnoliopsida > Lamiales > Lamiaceae > Lavandula > Lavandula angustifolia. The sequence continues at coordinate 18,056,175 of CM054824.1, forward strand.
GAACCTTAACTTCAGATTTCCGCAATGTTTTTATCATAAAACGATCATCTTGAGACAGGAAAAAGACACTGCCACTCTTCCCTGGAGATGAAAGTTCTCTTAGAGCATCATTTCCACATATTGACATCATGTAGTCGGCAGCGTCGATCTTAAACATCTCCCTCAAATTCCTAAATGAGCAACAGCGAAAATTGACAGTCAGTATGGTGACTAAACCAAGTTATAAAGATAATCCACAGTAAGCCAGTAGACCAAATAATAACAGTCGAAGCGATGCATAACTCATTTCAGTGCCAAAAATAAGATATCATATCATGGCACAACGATATGAACCGAAGAAACAAGAAAACTGACAAATAAATTAACTCATGCGAAAATCTGGACGTGTAGAAGATGAACCCTTAAAATTTTAAGAGACTTTACTAATCTGACAAGAATAAATCCACTGACATGGAACAGGACTTTACTACTGATGAAAAGGATGCTCCAGGACAAACCTGAACACCATCGGGCAATAATCTTTCCACCTGAAATCCTCAGACTGATGGGAAGGTGTCAATTGTGATCCTTCTTTAGGAAAAGACATCCAAAAGCTGGCACGAGGACCAAAATCAGTAGCCCTGACTTCTCGCCTTTGTATGGGGGTAATTTTACCCACAGTATATCTGATCATATTGTGTATCTCTTTAGTATTGATTTATGAGACAGGCCAGGAATTAGTGAAAACAAGAGAAAATAATAAATAGCACCTATAGTCAAACAATCAGAATTCTGTTATGGTTAACAAATGACACTTGAATAACAATTGGATCAGGGGTCAAAGCTAACCAACCAAACTTAATAGGCATGCTTCTGATGCCTAATTCACTACAAATAAAACTTTCACATAGTAACTTATGTTTCTTCTTTGTGTGATAGAGACTATACCACTACTAATGCAAGCCAAAAGTTAGAAAAGACCCAGATAATCAAAATTCAAAAACCCAATAAATCTGGTTCAGAACACCACATTATAAGTGGTATGTGATGTACCTTTCCCCGTGCAAAATCCTATCTGATGTCAACAATTCTTTTCATTATTATGCATCATAGAGTTTCAAGCTAGCTTCAACAATTAATCCAATTCAACATTACACACACAAATGAGACAGAAAACAGGCTCTTAGGATTATTGCTGTCTAGAATTAATTTGGTTTAATGAAATGCAAGAATGAATTTTACAATTCACATCGAGATGGCTTTCGTGATTCCACTGATAGGTCCTACGAACAATAACTAATCAATAAAAATGAAAAGGCCAGCAGAGAAGACTACTAGTTTCTATGCTATTTCTGAAATGCCTAATAGATTTCCATTGTGGTTTTTAGCAATATCCTCTAGTAAACAATGACTTGCTTTGACTTCTGATTAGAACAAAGCCACAGTTCATTCAACTATGTCCAATGTCCATGCTATAGAAACTGGGGTCTCATGGCAATTGGTAAGATCGAAATAAAATTTGGAACATAATCAGAAGGAGTAGCAAAGTCGATTCGTAACCTAAAGAATTATAAATTGTTATACCACATAATCATAAACATTAAGGAAATAATTCTGTAAACGTTGAAACCATTCTTGCTCACCCGAATAAAATGAAGTAAGGATCTTGAGAAAATCTTTCACAGATAAATCACTTCAAATTAATGAATTCCGCATACAGTTATAAGGACATATGAAAATAATCAGATGTTAAGATGTATTCTTACCTAATTCCAAGCTGCAAACTTAACATCAAATCGTAACTCCTATGGCCTTTGAGAATTTGTTCACCTGGCCTCTTTATATCTTTTGCAAGTTTCTTTTGCCGCCTATTTGTTCTTCTTAAAGATGGAGAAAAACGGTCGCTTAATACAATTTCACTGATCAGTACCCCTTGCATGTATTCTCTTTCTAGGATTGGGGAATCCATGTTATCCTCATATTCTCCACCTTCGAAAACGGTATCAGACACACTCGATGATCTCACATGTCCTAAGACTTTCTCAATGGAAACCTCAAGACTCCAACGCCTTTCCAGGGATACATTTGAGGTGTGAGATTGCTCCAAATTTAATAGACCTCCCTTAGAGAGTTTATCAGATGCATTCTCACCAGAAACTCGGTTGGAACCAACCTTAACATCTCCCATATCTACTGTGGTTGCATGCTGAATATGGGAAACCTGATTCTGTTTTTTTAGGTCAGGCAGCAGCCCTTGTTTCCTCAAAGCATTAAGGTACAATTGCTGACCAGCAGGAAGCTTGCTGCCTTGTGGATAAAATGTACCTTTTCCATCCTTGAGCCCTCGTGTCCACATTCCCACATAGCAACCACCATCATACCATGTGTATACTCCAAATCCATGCATCATACCATTCAGCCAGTTGCCTTCATATGAATCTCCATTGGTCCATGTAAGAGTCCCCTTGCCAGACATTTTACCCCCTTTCATATTTCCCAGATACACATTTCCATTAGCCCACGTGTACTTCCCAGGTCCTTCTGGGGAACCCTGAATCCATGATCCTTCAAATACATCTCTATTTGAGAAATTTTGATACCCCAAACCATGCTTTAGATTCAAACGCCAACGGCCCTTGTAGGTCACATTGTCATGCCTATTATATGTTCCATTGCCGTGCATATAACCACCTGAAAACTCACCCTCGTACATGGCCCCAGATGGCCACTGAAGTTTTCCATATCCATGCCTCATCCCACTTCTCCACTCACCCTCATATTTACAACCATCTGACCAGACATAGTCCCCTGACCCCTCAGGCACATTGCCAAGCATGGACCCAGAATAAGATTCTCCATTGGGCAATAAGACTTCTCCATCTCTGGTTTCTGATAAAGCGTGAGAAGCCTCTCCGTTTAACTCATTTAAGCGGCTTTTATCACTAGATACTACGGAATCAAGTGATCTTGTCCTACTGGATATAGAGAGTACCCTTTCAACATTACTCGCAGTGGCCACAGGGCCAGACATGCATAATGCTGAAGAGTTTTCAGTTGCAAGCTATAACAATGAAAAGCATCTGAAATGCTCTCATGAGCTCCTGAAAAAGGAATGCAATCCACAGTAACTTAAGTAAGTTCGTCTATTTCGTGCCTTAGAAAAGACAAATATGATTATCACTTCAAATATCATTTTCATATAATAAGAATTCATCAAACAAAGTAGAACAGACTACAAAGATAAACAAACAGATCACATTCAGTCAATCTTCTTTAATCAAATCCTCAATTTAGAGCATATCTAACCAAAAAAACAGAATCAAATTGTTATCATTTACAAACTCGGTCTTCTAAGGACTTTTGAGTTTTTCAAAGTCTCAACTCCAACCGATACGAAATTATTGAATAAACTGCACATCTATCATACTCTTGAGATTTTCATTACCCGCTCAAATTCATCAACCAGTAAATATTAACATATCACCCGCAGAGACTTCGTATGCGCGTCCAAGTTCAGATTTCCCCAAAGTAAACAAAATAGAGAAATAGAAAGATGCATAAGAAACCAAGAAAGAGTACTAGTTTACCCGTAGTTAGCTTTCAATTGCTATGCTCGAACGTCTCTTCCTCCTTCCTGCAATGTTTGAGCGGGTATAACAATGTCAGATTAACTCTTTTGATAGGCTAGAAACGTTGACCTCCATAAACCGATCACCAATATAATACTCCTATATTAAGATCGACCAGAAACGTAATTTAAAAATGCAAAACCCCAAATCTTGACTTCAAAACGAAACTAACTGGTCAAGATATACAAGAATCTAGTACACCGTTTTAAAATATAAAACACCATAGATGCGAAATAGAGAAAACAGAAAACAAATCAAGCTCTAGCGCGGATGGAGAGAGAGAGAGAGAGAGAAAGAGAGATGAGAGTTGAATAATTAATTGTTTCCTTAAGTAAAATTTCCGTTGAGATCTTTTTCGTGATTATTATCCCTACTAAAAATAGAAAATAAGTTTCAGAAAGGAGCGTATCCAAGAAACCCATGAACTGGAGTAACTTAATACAGCCAACTGGCTAAGTGCTCTGTGGACGTAAGAATTTAAAATAACGTTAATATCTGATCTCATCAGCCATCTTTATCGTTTTGTATAGTTCAAGTAATATATTTTTATTGAAATGACAGTATTATATGTTACATTGAGTCTGTCAACTCCGATTTTTTACCAATTTTTGGTTCCCTCCGTTTATTAATTTCATATCATGCCTTTTCTCATAAGTTCAATTTATTTTATATAATTTCGGCTCAATTAGAGTTTATAATTCGATATTAACAAGAATAATGAATTGCTATACAACTTCATCGTGTTTAAGGTACATAAATTCGTAACTTTTTGTGAGGTTTTAATGTGACTTCGGTTTTTCTAATCTCTTAGCGGTTATGAGTTATTGATAAGAAATGATGTTAGTCAATAAAGGTTGCAGATTAGCCTCATCGTAAAAAAATGATGTTACTTGATGATTCTTAGAGCAAAGGAGAAAGTAATAAAGAAATTTAACTAGATTTATCGTTTACTAATATTTTTATTTGATTTCACTTCATTAATAATGTTGATGGTAGGGGCCTGCCAATTCAACTAGGTTGTGTTGGTTTAGAGCATTTACGTATCTACCTTTATACCTAATAATATTAGTATTAAATAAAAAAATTAAAACCAGGAATAATGAAATATCGCTGCTGATCTCCTGTTTTCCTCTTCACCAACCCATCCCATCAGACCATTCAAACACTGACACGTGGGCCACCGTCGTGTGTTGTTAGCAAAATTTTCAATTTTTTCATCGATTTGAAATCTTGACTTAAGTTATTAATTAGTGATTTCATTAGTTATTTAAACATAATAGTCGTCAAAATTAAAAGAGTCTATTAGTCATCCGTTAGAGTAAAAGGTGTATTAGAAAATGGCTATAAAAGCTGCGACATATTTCCAGTCAATGGAAGAATTATTGTTTTTTTAGTATTAAAATAATTTAGGCAGTAGTTATATGTGACATACCCACTTTCAAATTTCATAGAGTGGACCAGCTAATAATTGATTATATGGATCAAAGAGAAGAAAAACAAAATGTGAAAGCTTGGTGTTTTGATTTTTGTTATATGGTTACTTGTAGTCGTGCGGAGACGATTCGTATCTATTAATATTAATCTCCGGTTAATTTGACTTCTAAGGTCACCTCTTAATTAACTATAATGTCATATCATTACTACTAACACATTTTTTAATCTAGGATATAATTCTTCTAAAGTCCCAAACAAATGCTTCCAAAAATCAGAAAGTGAAATGTCTGACTTTGTGAAGACATTACAATAATAAAACAGTAATTCGTGTAGACACTTAATTTCAAATAAATGTTCAATGAAGGTTTTTTGTTCCATTATCCCTATTTCCCAAGCATGGGTTTATTTTATGAGTTTACAACTGACACGTGTTCTAATATTCAGTATATAATTCGAACATGTGTAACTTGCGAATTGACTAATTTTTTTTATGTCACTGAAACGTAAACCATTAACCACCACGACATATACCTGTACCTGTAAAAGGATAGAGCTTTAACGTTTGATATGCACGTTGCCCGGTTTGAAGCTGTCCAAATTCACACTGATCATGCATGGTTGTGGCACTAACTCAGATGAAACCATAAGAAAAAAAGAAGAAAAAAAACACGATTAAAGTTCGTCGGTTGTGATAAAGACAGCCTTTACTTGCAAAATACTTGCCGTACCCACCATTTTTGTCCCGAGACTATTAATTTGTGAGTTTTCATCATCTTGCATGTCTTTCTATATGTATAATTAGTATTATCATTACTCATTTTGTGTACATTACATGATGTGAAAAATGGAAATTAATATATATACGCTTGTCTACGAATTAATTTATTATAGTTCTAGAACAAAAAAATATTTTACCATGCATAATTTATAATACATGTATAATTATACAGGTAAGAAGACCATCGATCCTTCATCTAGCATAAAAAATCTTCTAGGAAAATTTTCAATGTTGGGAGGAGCAATGATCCTCCTATTTTTTAAATAAATATGATATATAATTCATTGGAACTCTATATATAATAAAGTAATAAACTATGAGGCAACTTAAATGATCAACGCACAAAAAATACCATTTTAATTTTTTTTATCTTATATTTCATGTCATTAATATTATTTACAAATACTTATCATAAGTAATTTTTATTTGATTTTGCTTAAAATTAAAAATAATTATTTTTAAGCTTAAGTAGAGGTTTTTTTATATCAATAATGAAATGCAGTTATATTTGGTAGTTACAAAGCATCAAAACATCTCAATAGATGTTTAAAAAAACGGCTTAATTACTTAATTTTTAAAAAGTTGTCACATTAAACAAATTTTCAAAATACTAAAAAAATGTTAATGCTTTAAATAAGCATATAAGTATTTAAAATAAACGTTTAACAATATTATTAATTAATGCATCGTATACATATTGAAATACTATAAAGTAAATAATCGTTTGGCAATGGAAACATCTACGATCTATCCGGCATTTTTGGCTACGGGGTTGATACTTGATAGATGTGTGCGTTAAGAATTCAAATATTACATAAATGTCGGTAAAAGTATTAGTTGTTGAACTAGTAAATAATAATGTTGTCACTATCACAAAATTTCGGTAGCCCAATTCCAGCTTGAGTTTTGTCCGGCAGCCGCCGTCCACCACCGACGAATAATTTTTATTTCAATTGGTGCTGATTAGATTAATGTTCTATGCGTTCCATTATTTGGTTGGCATGACCATTTCTGTCATTTCATATGAGGAGATATTTTCAGTTTGTATAAATGACATTAGTGGAAACATTAATAATTAAATTATATTATGGTTTTAATAAGAATAATAATTTGATTTGCTTAAACAGAACAAAATCCCCCTCCCCCCCGACCTTTGTATTTTTTTATTAACTAAGCTCTGGTTGCAGTTTTTCTGGCGCCAAACAATAAGAGTTTCGGAGGTCCCATTATGATCACTCCATGTTACATGTCTTTCTTCATTTCCAAATTTGAATGATTGTTAATAATTACTGATATTGAGAAAATAATAAAAGAGTAACATTTTTGCAGATTAATTTTCAGCAATTATTTATTGGCGTCCCTTGGGGATTAAGTATTAACACACCAACTAAATATATATTCATAATTCGCAATCAATATTATACAATCATTGGGTTATTTTCAGATGTTAGAGTTACTTTTGCACATACAAAATTTACTAATTAGTTAAAGAATGGCCAAATCATTACATTGAAATGATGGCAGATGACCGAATGCGTTTGATCTAGAAAAGAGAACAATTACGACCAATTTTCTATTTTCAAAGAATACAAAAAATTATATCAATGTCATAGATAATTTACTATAACAATACACATCAACATGTCACACCCAACTACTTGTACAAATTCATTTTATTTTGATGTTTACTATTGAATAAAAAATACTTAGGATTTAACTACTTATATAGTTCATGGTGTTTTCTATATTTACATGTGTTATTTTTTCAGAACGACTTCGGAAAATATTACTATATTATTAATACTTCAAAATTAAGGCGTACTATTTTATTTTTTATTTTTAAATTATATTTGAACTATAAGCTGGGCTATATCGGATTAGGGTGTTACGGTAAGGCATACTGTCCAAATTTTCCCATACCGCATACCGTGCCGAAAATATGCGGTATGAGAAATTGCATACACTTACCATATCGGTCATTGCGGTATATCGTTGATCGGTATGCCGTAAGTGCGGTATGAACAAGTATTCATATCGTTGCCATACCGGTCGTGCGGTATGCCTTACCGCATACCGATATACCGATACAGTGAGATATACCGAAAGAACACCGGCATACCGAAGCATAAAGTATACTGAAAAAAAAAAACCTATTAAAAATAAGAATATAAATATGACCAAATGCAGAAAACATACAATTTTCGTCCAACAAATTACATCCATAAATATCTAAGATAATGAATAGACGCAGAAACCAAAAAACCCAACAAAGGCACCATCTAACATTTCAAAACCATCCAAATGCGAGAAAGAGAAAACCCAAACAAGGGTACAATCTAACATCTCAAACAATCCAAAAGTCTACTAAATAACATAACAAATTTTTGTTCAAGTCTAAAAGAGTAAGACGAAGACCATAAACATCTTAAAACGAACCACTTCGTATCCAAAAACCTGCAAATAGTAAATTTTAGAATTAGTGTAGTTATCAGTCATCATATCAAACTTTAAATAAGTATATAATAATAATAATATGTATATGATAAACAAAATTATGAATTACTTGAGTTGTGAGTGAGACGAGATTCATGAGATAGTAGAGGCTCTAGAGATAGACGAAGAAGAATCCAATTCCGCATCTACAAAACAAACACATAACATTAATTGAGTTTATTTCAAATTAACATAAATAAAATAAAGAAATTATTACTCTTTTCATATTATTCAAGTTGCTTGTAAAATTCAAGTTCATCTTCAGTTGGATCCTTATACAAACTAAAATCCTCAGCTTTGAGCCAATCATTGGTACACACCAATGCCTCCACCATTTTTGGACTCAAACTAGTTCTAAAAGGTTCAACAACTCTCTTGCCCAAGCTAAAAGCGGATTCACTAGCAACAGTTGAACTTGAAATTGCATATATATCCTTTGCAATTAATGAAAGAACCCGATACCTCGTTGCACTACCTTTCCACCACTCCAAAAGATTGAATGAAGGATTAGATCGCTTCTCTATCTCATCTGCTAGGTACTTATCCACTTCATTGGATATTTGTTGAAGTTGTTCTTCTTCGTTTTGTACTTCCATGTCGTTGAACAATTCATCACTAAGACCACCACTAGAACTTGTACCCTCTCCAACACCAGATTCCGTAAGCACTTTTTGTCTTTCACTAATCAATGACTCTGTAGCTCCCTTATAATTTGTCCACAAACTTATCAAGCTCTCTTTAACTTCAAAAATAAACTCTTCAACATGTGGAGTAGTGTTACTACTACCCAATTTCTTGATGCTGACTTTGATCATCTGAAGCTTGTTTCTCGGGTCTAAGACATTAGCAAAAAAAATCAAAGCATTCATTGATCTTCAATCCACCCCAATACTTTTCAAATTTTTGCTTCATGGCAACTGAAGCATGACTTAGAATTGGATCCAACAAATCACCACATTTTTTCTCAATCTCAATTTAAAGAACTATAATGCAGCCGAATCAGCCCTCCCAGTATTAGGCATATTTCAATTACATTACATGTTTCAATCACTGCAACTTTATGAACCCAAACATGATGTGAACATAATATTTGGTATTAACCAAGTTTCTTGGATAAAAAGACTCCTCTCCATGCACTCTCTCGTCCTCTTCAAAAATGAGTTCCATGAGGGTCTCCATGGATAGTTGGTCGGGTTTGACCAACACGCTTCCCGATGTAACTTTTTCGGGATTTTCGGCACATTTACCGTGCACGTTTCTTGAGGCACGTTGACTGTTGACTTTTTTGTTGCCTTTCTCGGGTTCGAGTGTTGACAACCCAGTTCTTGTGAAGTTTGAAGTTTGAGGTGTTGGCGTTGAAATAATTCAGATATATCATGATTTTCATAATGGCTAATGACTACTATAAGTAAAGTACCACTTTTATGTATCTAAATTCTAAAATATTGAATTTGCATTTAAAAGATACTATATTAAAGATATATCTGGTATATTTTCAGTATGCGGTATATACCGTGATCGGTATGGATGGACATACGGTATCAATTCGGCATGCGGTATATACCATAATCGGTATAATTCGGTACACGGTATGTATTGTAACGTCGATACATACCGGTAGTTCGGTATCAAACAGTATCTATCGGTATACAGTATGTACCATTACTTTCGGTATGTACCGTATCCATGGTATGCTACGGTATACCGCGGTATAGGAAAACCCATACCTTTACCGTATCAAAAACCTTCGGTACGGTATCATACCGCACCGAAAATCTCGATATATCTAAAATTCCGGTATTTCAATATATTTTCGATATGGTATGGGCAGTATACCAATTTTTCATTATTTCTTAACACCCCTATATCTGACTACTGGGATTTTATTTCTCAAGGCCCAAACTAAATCTAATTGTAACCGCCTATTCAGCTTTTACCTTGATAACTGATAAGCCTGATCGAATGGACACAATTGAGGATATTGTAGTAGATTTATAGGTACATCAAATTTTGTAAAAATACACTCTGTTATAATAGTGCATGTGATACCCCTAAAAATCTAAAATAAATAAAATGGATTTAATTCTAATTAAACCCGCTTCGATAATGAAAATTTCATTTAGTTAATTATTTTTCTGTTCCTGGATGAATTCGGAGTATTACGAAATATTTTATCCCGTAAGATTATCCGATAATTTTTGAATTCTATATAATACGTATTTATAAGGCCATATATATATAAGACATTGTTTGAATTCTATATAAGACATTGTTCTCAATAAGACATTGTTTGAATTCTATATAATACGTATTTTTGAATTCTTATTTTTCTCAATAAGATATTGTTCTCAATATAAGGCCATATATATATATAATAATAAGAACACCTTACATCCATAGATCAACAACAATGGATGGCTAGGATTAGAAGGGATTTTGTTTCTGTTGTCATTTTTTTTAATAGATAAATGGTTGCATAAGGTTATTTACGGAATAAATTGGGCAAAAGTTTAAAAGTGAATCAAAACCCCCTTCTCCACCATTTTACCTCATTCACTATCAAATTCAAAAACTTCCCAACTGCTTCCCTCAAATCCTGCGAAAATCGATCACACTCCTTCGTGAAGCCGGCGGTGATCTTGTGGCGGACGTCGGACCGGACTTTATCGTCGATCTCCTTGAAGCCGTCGAGACACGTGTCCTCATTGCTGAGCGCGGCGCTGACCCAAGTCTCCGCATTGCTCATCTGCTAGCTGAAGTCGGCGTCGCGGCGGAGGTGCTGCAGCGCCACCATTGTCTTGCTCAGCTCCTCCACCGAGTCTCTCATCTGCTCCGCGCAGTCGTCGATCTCTCTCATCTCTTCTCATTTATGTAGATCTGTTACAGATCTGTGTAGACATGTCTCAGATTTGGAATTCGAGATTAGTGGTGTTTGGGGCGTACGCATCTAGAGTTCGAATCTGGAATTCAACAAATATTTTGCGAATTCGAGAAACATGTGCATACAAATTACAGTTAATGTGCATAGAAGATATAAAAAATGTGCATATAAATTATAGGAAAATGTGCATATAAAAAATGTGCATACAAATTATAGAGAATGTGCATAGAACACACACAAAATGTGTATATAAATAAAAAAAAATGTGCATAGAATACACACAAATGTGCATATAAATTAAAAAAAATGTTCATAGAACACACACAAAATGTGCATAGAAAATATTGACGAAATCAATCGATCTCCTTCTTCAAAATCCCTTGTTGACTTAATTAGAAATACAAAATACCAAAATACCCTTAATGAGGCTTGAAAAAATTACGAAAATTACGAAAATGTCATTAATGAGCTCATTAATCTTGACCACACATCTTGTAAAGGAAGGGTTGAGATTTGTTCTCCTTTCTCTCAATAAGACCTTGTTCTCAAATTATCATTTTTCTATAGGGGGGCCTTATATAGAGAACACCCCTTTAGTGAGAGAATAAAGAACAATTATAAGCCATTGATGAAAAGGGATGGAGGGTGTAGATTGACCCCATTTTTCTTTTAGTTTTCATTATTTTTTAATAGTCGAGATGGGGTGGGAGGGCAAATTGGTAAGAAATTGTGAATAATATTTTCACCAAATTTGGGCGGCAGCTCAATTCTTTTCAATTGCCTCTCCCCATTCCTCTATAACAATAAATCTCTTTCTCCCTTCCTCCATGACCAAATTCCTTGTTCCCTGACGAAATCGACGAAGAACATAGTCGCGTCGAAGAGAGAGGCCCGACCTTTCGCGGTGGAGGGAGAGGAGCATCGTTCGCGGTCGAAGAGAGAAGCGCGACCGTTCGCGGTGGAAGAAAGGCTGCGTCGTTGACATCGCGTGGAGGGAGAGGCGCGGTGGTCACCTCTTTGTATTCCGTTAAATTGGATTTTTGTGGACATTTCCTTATTTAGGGCTTTGAAATCGTGAATATGTGAAATCAAATAGAAAATTGTGAACCTAGGGCTTTTTTCTTTCATTTGGGTTAATTGAAGGAATGCTTCAATTTGTGAAACTAGGACTTACAAAGTTGCTGCACATTTCTATTGTACATTTGATGTTTTTTGTTGATTCATTTTCGAAATTGGGGGAAAAGTTTTGTATGAGTCAATGGATGTGCATACAAATAATGGATTATGTGCATAGAACATACAAAAACGTATGCACATCTCTCCTTTGTGTTCATAGCAATTTCTAGGGTTTATATGGACATTGTGATTTAGTTTGAACCAATTTCTAAGGTTTATATGAACATTTTGTGCACACATTGAAACCTTTGTGTTTGTACCCATTTCTGGGGTTATATGGACATTGGGATGTAGTTCGTACCAATTTCTACGCTTTATATGTACATTTTCTATGCACATTAACCATGAAATGTATGCACATTAACTATGAACTATATGCATAATCATATTTTCGTATGAATATACAGATTATGTGAGTTAACCACAGCTATTTTATATGTACATTTCATAATCATTATATGCACATTAATGTTATCGATTATGCACACAAATTTTTTATGCATATTTATGTATCAAAATGTGCACATATTTGTCTAATATTTATAAACGTACAGATGAGTGGCAAGAGAAAGGCAGATGGAGATGTGGCAAGAGAAAGACAACTATGTTCATGGGTGGCAAGAGAAAGACAGATGAGTGGCAAGAGAAACATACATATAAGTATACACATTTTGTTTGAACATGTATAGAATGTATATACGAGTAGCCAGAGAAAGACAACTTTGTTCATGGGCGACGACAAAGGGTGATGGAGATGTGGCTTGACTTGTAATTCAAAGAATCAACTTAGTGTTCTGAAGCTACGATATCTGACAGGGATTATGAACCGATTGAGTGGTGACACAATTCAAAAGACTGAAGAATACTATCAGAAATTTGTTCATGCAAACATTATTGATATACCAAAGACTTTATTAGATTGATTATTAGGATTGTATTTTGGGAATATGAACTTCCAAATTGTAGAAAAAAAATACTCCCTCCGTCCCATTATTAGTAGCGCCTTTCTTTTCGGTACGGGAATTAAGGGAATATGTAATAAAGTATGAGAGATGAGTAGATAATAAAGTAGGAGAGAGAGATGAGTGTGATAATGAGAGTGTAGGAGAGAGAAGATGATAAAATATGAGAGAGAAATGAGTATAATAATGAAAGTAGATGATAAAGTAGGAGAGATAAGATGATAAAGTAGGAAAGAGAGTGGTAATTTTTTACCAATTTGGGACGTCGCCACTAATAGCGGGACATCCGAATTAGGAAAGGTGACCACTAATAATGGGACGGATGGAGTATGTTTTATTTGGTTTTGATGAAGGGTACATGATTTGTTAATTAACTATTTTTTGTATGCACATTTGTAAGGAAATATATGCACACAATGAACTGTATATATGCACACAATAAACTGTATAAATCGACGACAATTACTATAAAAAAACGACAACAATAACAACTCCATAGATTTCAATATTCTGTCATAAAAGAGTACTTCAACGGATGCACATATCATTGAAAAAACTTGTATTTTGGTTTTGATGAAGTGTACACGCTTTGTTAATTAACTGTTTTTTGTATGCACATTTAGAAGGAAATGTATGCACAAAATGAACTATAGATATGCACATACTTAATAAACAACGACAATTACTATAAAAAACGACGACAACAACAACTCTATATATTTCAATATTCTGTCATAAAAGAGTACTTCAACGTATGCACATATCATAAAAGAGTATTTTGTAATATGAACTTCCAAATTGTAGGAAAAAAACATGTTTTATTTGGTTTTGATGAAGGGTACGTGCTTTGTTAATTAACTATATTCTGTATGCACATTTGTAAGCAAAATTTATGCACACAATGAGTAAGAACTATGCACATACGAAACAAACGACAATTAAACGTCCTTCGTGTTCAACCATACATCAAAACATAAAATCCAACTTCATTCATAAACTGAAAAAATGCACTCTCGCCAAATACAACATGAAAAAGGGGATGCAAATAAAAGAAAATATGTGCATAAACTGAAAATTGGTACAAACCACAAATCTCAAGGGATCGGGGCAAAATTGCTTGAACCAAACCCATCACATTGAACAAAATTGCTTACACCCATTACAAAACTTCATTAAATGTGCATAATCTAGGAATTGTTCAACACAACTTAATACAAAATTGATTAAAAAAATGTGCATAATCTTAAAAATGCTAAGAAACCGTAATTAGCAAAAGCGAACAAAATTGCTTACACCGATCACATTGAATATTTAAATTATAAATAAACGAAGCAAATGTGGTACAATCGATTGAAAATTAAACAAAAACAAAGCAAAGATTCTCACTTGACAAGGCCTGCAAATCTGAAAAAAGAATACTTATATCTTCCTTGCACAACCGGGAATAGGGCTGTTATCGAACCGGGTTGAGCCGAGCTTTGTACAGGCTCGGCTCGATTAGCCCATTTTTGCTCAGGCTCGAGCTCGGGCTCGATACGAGCTTTATATTCGGGTTCGAGCTCGGCTCGATAAAAAATCATGGTATTCGAGCTCGATTCGAAAGCTCGATTTCGGTATCGAGCTCGATTCGAAAGCTCGATAAAATTAAGAAAATAATATTTTTTTAATTTTTTAATTTAGGATCGAAAGCTCGAATTCGGTACCGAAAGCTTGAATTCGGTACCCAAAATCTAAAGTAATTTAATCGAGCCGGGCTCGCGAGCTTTCGAACCGAATATTGCAATATTCGAATTCAGCTCGATTAATTATCGAATATCAATATGAGGCTCGAGCATGAGCTCGATATTATCGAATTCGAGCCGAGCCTTATCAAGCTCGAGCCCGAGCTATTCGATAAAAGCTCGATTCGATAACAGCCCTAACCGGGAACACACCACTAAAACGGGAAAGTTCCAGCAAGTTCGAAGTCGTTCTTGATTTTAACGAGAATTGGAGCAATGAAAAACACAAGATTTTTTAATGATCCTCCCTCCCTAAGGTTAGATAAGCTAAATTCAGGGAAGATTTTAACATAAATATACAATCATTAAACATCGTTCTCTATCCCCAATAACTCTCCTCTTGCAAACGCCAAACACACGCAAGAAAAAATAACAACCATGATTCCACCATATATCCTTCCATTGGTGAACTTATTGGTGAGAGATGACCACCCCTTTCTTGTCAACACCATCAGCAGAAAGAAGATGAATTGACACGATCATGGAGTGCAAAGTTGGAGAAGCACACACTCTTAAGTTTTCTTTCAAATCACCATTATAACACCCTAATTTAAAATAACGTTTTTTTCTTGAAAGTGAAGAACCAATAATCATATAAAAAAAACTGAGTAGCAAATCTTTATTCAAAATCAATTGGTACTTCAAAATATGTCCAAAGTTTGAGCAGCGGAATTAAAAATAACCAAAATAACTATAGTATACAAAGTACGAGTGCGTCATTCGGTCTTCCACACGCCTCCGTGCTCATTTTCCTGAAAGGATTTGTGAGAGATGAGTATACATAGTACACTCAATGCGGGACATATGCTATGATTTATCCAAACTGATATAACCGCTCAACAAATATAATAAATCACACTATAATGGCATCACCACAAAGGCAACAAATGACATCGCCATCAAGGCGGAGAAATAATAAGTTGTGAATAATCGTGAAGTTAAAATGAAGGATAATTATAAAGCCAATCCACAACACATGAAATGTTAAAATGAAGGATGACTAAATAATGAATCCAAAAATACTCACAAGAGGTTAATATGAAAGATAACGAGATAGTCAATCCAGGACTCACGAAGATGTTAAAATGAAGGATGACCACTAGTTAATCCAAGAACCATCTTATAGTAAATATGAAATAATACTCGTCGACAATAACATCAATAAGGATAATCATAAATCAACGGCATAAGTAAGAGTCCACACACCTTGATTCCATTGTGAAAATGACTTGAACAAAATAAGATAATTTAGTGTCTTAATCGCGCCACACCTAAATGGTCAACGAAGAACTATGCTTTATAAATAAAAGTATTGGAAAAAGAATGTATGATATGCGTGAACTTTGATATCTTCTATCCAAATAATTCATATCTACTATCCTATTAAGACAACACCCAAAAACTGACATATATGCTCAAACCTATATAACACAAGCACGAAACCATATATATATATATATATATGTTGGATCCATCAGGTATAGTTAACACAGGTGCCGTCGTTAACCTCCTTTTCAATTCTTGAAAACTTTCCTCGCATTTGTCAGACCACTTAAATTCCACTCCCTTCCTCGTTAGTTGTGTTATTGGACCAGCTATTTTCGAAAATTCCTCAATGAATCTACGGTAATACCCAGTGAGTCCAAAAAAACTTCTTATTTCACTAGCATTTGTGGGCGTCTTCCAATTACTTACAGCCTCCACCTTAGAAGGATCAACTTCAATCCCTTGAGCAGTGACCACGTGTCCCAAAAATGTCACTCGATCCAACCAAAACTCACATTTTTTAAACTTGGCATATAATTTCTCTTTTCTGAGAGTCTCCAACACAATTTGGAGAAGTTCTTCATGCTGTTTCGCGTCCTTTGAATAGATTAAGATATCATCAATGAATACTATGACGAACTTGTCCAAAAATGGATGAAATACTCTGTTCATCAATCTATAAAAATAGTGGGTGCATTGGTCAAACCAAATTGCATTACCACAAATTCGTAGTGATCATACCTTGTTTGGAAAGCCGTTTTTGCTATGTCACTCTCACGAACCTTAAGTTGATGATAATCCGATCTTAAATCAATCTTGGAGAATACACCCGCTCCCCTTAATTGATCTAAAAGATCCTCTATTCTCGGCTAATGATATTTATTCTTGATTGTGAGTCGATTTAACTCACCGTAATCTATGCACATCCGCATCGACCCATTCTTGTTCTTAACAAAAAGGACCGGAGCTCCCCAATGCAATACACTTGGGCGTATATACCCTTGCTTCACAAGTTCTTGTAGTTGCATCTTCAGTTCTTCTAATTCCTTGGGAGCTAATCTGTAAGGAGCCTTTGATATCGGTGTTGCACCGGACACTAAATCAATCGTGAATTCCACTTGCCTATTAGGTGGAATTCCAGGCAGTTCTTCGGGAAACACGTCGAGATAATGTTGTACGACCGGTACCTTCTCAATTGTTGAGTCTTCCTTCTTATCCGCTACAATGTTCACCAAATATCCTTGACAATCATCTCTCTTCAACATCTTCACGGTCTCCATCACTGACAAAACTATAGGCGCGCTTCTAATCCTCGTTCCATGAAATATAAATTCTTTTTCTCCCGGCTTTTGAAACACGATCTTCCTCTCGTGACAGTTGATCAATGTGTAATTACGACTTAACCAATCCATGCCCAAGATAATGCCAAAATCCCGCATTTCTAAGCAGTATAAATCAGCTACCAACTCTTTCTCTCCAAAGTTCAACTTAAAGCTTCGAGCTACTTGATTAGTTCTAATAAATTTTCCCGAAGGAATACTTACATTCAACATGAAGTTTTCAATCTCACAATGGATCTCTTTCTCATCACACAACTTAGCAGAAATAAAGGAATGTGATGCTCCAGAATCAAATAACGCAACGATATGACTACCAAAATTTAATAGCATACCCGTCATGACATCATGATCTTCGGTATCCTCCACTTGAGCCATGGATAAAAATCGTGCATTGCCCCTCCTTTCCGGTTGTGTGTTTCCTCTTGCATTAGGCCTATTATTTCCTTGACCACCACTACGATCGGCCACTGTCGCGCTTGATCTTTATCTCCTCGTTTAGGACACTGATTAACAGTGTGTCCCTTTTCATGGCAATAAAAACAAACTCCCATACCCAATAAACATTTTTCATAATGATGTTTCCCACATTGAGAACATTGTGGCTTTGTCTCTGATGGTATCGTTCCACTTCCTCCCTCAAATCTCTCTTTCTTGAGCAGAAAATTCAGTTTGCTGCTCATCATGGGCGCCTTTCTTTTGCCATTGTCATTCGCTTGCTGCAAGGTAGACTTATTCAAATTTAGGTTGGTTGCAATGTCAGCAGCTTTCTTCACGACCCTTCTATAGCTGACAATGTCGCAAACAGATAAAATCCCCTTTATTTCTTCTCGAAATCCCCATTTGAATTTTATTATCTTCTTTTCCTCAGTATCCACAAGGTGTGGGTGCGTATCTCGTCAGCCGACTAAATTTCTTTTCATACTCCACCACGGTAGAGGTCCCCTGGCTTAACATGAAAAACTCCATTTGCTTATTCATTTTGAACTCCATGGTGAAGTTTCTTCCAAGACCATGTCTTGAAATGTCACCTAAGCTTGCCTTTTCTTGGTCACTCATGGTTGCGACAACATCGTTCCACCAATGACCAACATCTTCAATCAGCTGGAAGACAGCACAATCTACCTTCTGCTCCTCTGTGCACTCGATGTGTCTGAAGCACCGACTAAGTGCTTCTAGCCAATTTTCAACAGCTTCTGGCTCTTCGCGATCATTCAATTGAGGAGAGTTATAACTCCGAAAATCTCTCAATACGCAGCTGGTAGGAACTCTTGGTGTCTCTGTGTTTCTTTGAGTCATAAAATCTTGGAAGGCGCCGAAGAAATCTCCCATGGACCTCTGATTTATTGTTATAGTTTGTTCTCTCTCCCTTCGATTATTGGTAGCAGGAGTTTGGTACCTCTCTCTTCGATTATTACTAGGTGGAGTTTGATTCCTCTCTATACGCGGGTTCCTTCTTACGCTTCCAGTTCGGGGTTTTCTTGGAATGTTCATCATCCTAAAATAGGGAAGGCGTTCAATTTTTATTCTTTACACAAATTCGGTGACTAAGTTCAAATAGAAATAAGGCAGGCAATCAAATTGTTTGAAATGTAATTAATATCAAGTAATCTAAAACTTACCTTTGAGCTGGAGAGTGTAGCGACCGAATGACTCTAATTTTTTTTAATTTTTCTCGAGTCTACAGGAAGGTAGACCCGCTCTGATACCAACTTATAACACCCTAATTTAAAATAACTTTTTCTTGAAAGTGAAGAACTAATAATCATATAAAGAAACTAAGTAGAAAATCTTTATTCAAAATCCAAGTGGTATACTTCAAAATATGTCTAAAGCTTGAGCGGCGGAATTAAAAATAGGTTCAGATTTAACCAAAATAACTAAAGTAAGAGAGAATGTCAATATACAAAATACGAGTGCGTCATTCGGTCTTCCACACGCCTCCGTGCTCATTTTCCTGAAATGATTAGTGAGGGATGAGTATACATAGTACACTCAATGCGGGACATATGCTATGATTTATTCAAACTGATATAACCGCACAACAAATATAATAAATCACACTATAATGACATCACCACAAAGGCAACAAATGACATCGCCACCAAAGCGGAGAAATGATAAGTTGTGCACAACCATGAGGTTAAAATGAAGGATAATTATAAAGCCAATCCACAACACATGAAATGTTAAAATGAAGGATGACTAAATAATAAATCCAAGAACACTCACAAGAGGTTAATATGAAGGATAACGAGATAGTCAATCCATAACTCACGAAGATGTTAATATGAAGGATGGCCACTAGTTAATCCAAGAACCATCTTATAGTGAATATGAAATAATACTCGTCGACAATCACATCAATAAGGATAATCATAAATCAACGGCATAAGTAAGAGTCCACACACTTTGATTCCATTGTAAAAATGACTTGAACAAAATAAGATAATTTAGTATCTTAATCGCGCCACACCTAAACAGTCAACGAAGAACTATGCTTTATAAATAAAAGTATTGGAAAAAGAATGCATGATATGCGTGAGCTTTGATATCTTCTATCCAAATAATTCATATCTACTATCCTATTAAGACAACACCCAAAAACTGACATATATGCTCACACCTATATAACACAAGCACGAAATCATATTTATATATATATATATACAATACCGTGAATTTGAGGAGCAAGCATGTGGCAGTTAAATTATTTAATATATTTACTAAAAATAGTAAATTGATAATAACTAATATTTATAGTATAATATATATTAATAATGGTATAATAGTGATTCATAAGCCATTTAAATTGTACTACACCACGTGTTATGTTGTCTGGAATAAAGTGGCGAACGGACTTCTATTTAGTCTCTTCTTCTATACTATAGAATTGAGCCAATATATTTTATATATTAACAATTCCATGACTATAAAATGGGATTGCATTAATAAACTATTTCTACAATTCTACTTGTTTGCATGTGCTTCCATGTACTCATGAGTAATCATGAATATTCATAATATTGGTGCCTTCTGGTTCTGAGAATTTCACTTGATACTTTATAATCTATCAATTTCCATTGTTCCCTCTCTCGGTCTGGGCATATGCGCCTCGCAGAGAAGTTGTCACTCTTTATCTTCTCCTCTTGCCTATTTCCTTCTTTTTTGAAAGTAGCAGTCAAGCTCAAGGCCATATTCCATGTTTCTTCATATGCTATTTTACAGATTCTATATAGATATGCACTCCATACTTAGTCGACAAAGCAAGTGGTTCTGGAGGTTCAACTCCTTTCGGCTCTCTCTCTCCCTATCGTTGTCTCTCATTTCATGTATATAGATATACTTATTCATTAATTCATTCATATGTGAAGAAGCTTGGCTCTTTCTGATCTACACCAAGGTTTCCTTCCCAGAATAAATAAGATAATACAAGCTGAAGGTATAACTCCTATTATTTTCTTGTTAATTGTCTCTATTCAAATTCTTGTTCTACAATTATGGTGGAGGTAGATGTGCTTCGCCCATCTTGTTTCTTCGAGAGTTACCCTATGATGTCTTTTGTTGAGTATGTCTTTATAAAGAGAGGGGGCAGAGGTGGGAGATGATGGCTGACTATGATGTGTAGGATTTGTATATCCATTTTCGTAGGTAGCAGGGCAGCAAGTTTAAGCTCAGATTATTAACGTCCTTGTTGATCAAAACCTATCACAATTTATATTGTTGGAAAGCTCTCATTCCTGGCTTTCCAACGCCACCTTTTATTTGTAATTCTGAGTTCGGACTTGAAAGTTTGGTTCCCGAAAGTTGAGGTGTTGGTAGATTACGGCTGCAGGTTTTTTTTTTCCCGTGAGTAGAGCAACAACTTTGAATCCAAATTCTGCTCGTTTTCGTTATCTAAAATCTAACATATTATATATCTTCGGAAATATCTTTTCGTTTTCTTTCCAACACCACCTTCGGTTTGTAAATCAGAGATCGTACCCGAAAGTTATGGGTCCTAAAATTTGGGGTGGCGGGTTGTGTTTTCTGTTTTCGTTGAAACAAGTCAGCGGCTTTTAGCCCTGTTTCTACTCGTTTTTGTTAATCAAATCCGGCTTTATGATACAGTTGGAAACCTCTCACTATTAGCTTTCTAGAAACACCTTCGGTTTGTAAAACCGAGCTCAGAGGTGAAAGATCTAAGTCCTACAAGTTGTTGGTTTGTAGATGAAACTCAATTTTCCTTTGAATGTTTCAGCTTGATTTCTGAGTTATTCTTTTGTCCAAACCCTATCATATTATATACTTGTTGGAAAGCTCGGTCGTTGGCTTTACAAAGCTATCCTCGAATTATAAATTGGAACTCAAACTTGAAAGTTATGAGCCTTTGAAACCCTTGTGGCGGAGCTGCGCGCATAGTGTTCGACGCGAGGTTCGGGTTAAGATTCGAGCATCAAATTGATGCCGGATCGAGAAGTCAGTTTGTGTATTGCATAGCCTAAATAGAGTATAGCACAACCATGATCTCATTTCCTTAACCCGATGATGGGATTAGCCAAAATTAAAGTCGGAAGTAGCCGCATTGGTTTTTAATTCCAGATTTAAATCTTATATTGTTTTAGCTTAATTATGAATCACAATTAAGAATAGATTTTCTTGTAGGCGCTATTGAGAAAGCAAGGTAACCTGAAAGTAAGTTAATTAACATACATGGTCACACATAAAGGTGCAAGGTGAATTTTATTATTTTTGAGTTGATCGTCATTGTGTGCTAACCAATTGGAGAGGACCCATGAGTTTCGGCTTTAACTCTAACGATTGGAATCTCCGGGTAAAGACCCGAAATCAAATGTTTATGAGACTCATTGGGTTGTAGTCCAAAGTCCGAGAATAAAGAGATATAGAATAAGAGTAACAGTAGAATGTGACGGTGCGCACACAAGGAAATAAATGTTGGTATGATTGGAAAAGGTTTTTGTTTTATAATATTCCAAGTCATATGATTTGTGCATGGATAAATTGTTTATAAAAATATTTTTATGAAGCTTGTTTCACCCACTTGAGTAAATTAGTGCTCAACCCAAATATTTTTCAAATGCTTTCGAGTCAAGCGACGGTTAGTGACGGGCGAAGGCGAGGCGAGGTTTTTGTTGTATAAATACATTATATATTGTTTTTCGCTTAAGTTTAATTACTTTTAGTAAGAACTACGATGGATTTATCTTGTATTTTGTTTTTTGAGCCTTGTGATATTCGCTTTAATGATTAATTGCTTAATGACTCAATTTGAATAGAATCTTTGATATAAAATTCTTGAGTACAATTATCATCTTTACTTTAACATAATGTATTATTAAAAGATGTGTTGCCTAATTTATCAGGCTTTTGCATGATTTATTCCATAAAATACAAATCTATTTTAATGTCCCCATTTTTTTAACCCCCAGTCGCACATTGATGATCATGTCCTTCTCCGAAATAAGAGTGTGACACATAATGAATTTAATATCCCAATATTTTATTTAGGAATTTGCAAAAAATATGTTTTGATAGTTAATATTTAAGATTGGATTACAATTTTCACACAGTCACGAATAACCCATTAATTTCGGAACACGCTTCGTGATTTGATGCGTTATTGAGGTGGTACTAAATTTAAAGTAGGAGCACCTGCTGGTTTGGTTTGTTCGACATATATACTGTTCCGTACGTGTTGCAAATCCAAATTAAATAATAAATCAACCTCAGAAATTTCTAATGGGAATTAAGATTTTGAGCCTCGTCCTTCTAGCAATCTGCTGTTTTTCTGGTAAATAATTACATTTCGTTACATGCTTTATGCTTTCTCTTCTTCTTTAAACGAGAAGAACCTATTTACCATTTTTCGTGTATTTCTTTGAGTAAATTCTGTTTGTAGAAAAGATACATTAAAAAGAATTCCTTATTTGTCTATAATATTTAGCAGAATTCAAATTCAATGTGCCACTGGCAGTAACTAGGCCGTTCTGGGCACATAATTTTTTTATTTTTTTATTTTTTTTATGACGAGGAACGCGCAACCGCTAACTTTGGTGCGCACAGGTAAACCTCGCTCATGTGCAATAGTCTGCAAACCACACATGAGAGTTAGTGGATGTTTGGAGTAGCTGAAGCTAATAAGCGGCTGAAAGCTGCTAATTTGAGAATTTGTAGATATTTGGGAATAAGTGTTGAAAGCTGCTCAAAGGGGGAAAATAGTATTTGGAAAACTACTAATATCAGTAGCTTATTTTAAGTTTTTTAATAAAATATCCATTTTACCCTCAATATTAAATAATTATAATTTATAATACATAACTAAACATTATTAATTTTTAATAAATAAATAAATCTTATTAATTTTTAGATTATATAGATTTATAATACATCATATTAACATAAATATATCATACTATTATATTTTAAATATTATTTATTTGCTTAAAATTCATAATAATAATATTTTTTTATAATCTTAATAATTACGTAGCTAAAAAATAATTATCATTAAATAAAAATAATAATAAATATTAATTTAAAAGTGAAAATTTTCGGACCCCACTATTTTAATTAATATATGTTTAATTATATTTAATTTTAATAGTAATTATTCATTAAACTTGAAGAACTTATAAACAATAAATGTAAAATATTTTTTATCAAATTACTAACTAATATATTAAAATATAATTATGATTAAATTTGTAACTAAGAAAAAATTGATTTTAAAATTAATGATTTTTTGAGAATTATAGAAATATTTGAAGGAAAAAATAACCCAATAAATTAGATAAGTTTCTTAATCGAAAGTGAGTCATAACAGCTTAATCAATAGCGTGTCCAGTGAGATTTGAACCCATGACCTTTCGGTTCCGGACCACCACCTTCACCGCTATGCAATCTCATGGGGACGGAATTTTTTTTAATATGCTATTTTCGCGTGATTTGTAATAACATCCAATTAAGTATAATCATAAATCAGCAGTATTTATGGATGATACCAATATTTCTGATTTTTCAAAACATACCGTAAGTATTTAATCGACAGTATTTTTAAATGGATTAAGTTTATCAAATATACCGTAAGTTGTCCTGGTGATTAGTTATTTTTCAAGATTTTTTCTCTTTTTCTCTTCTTTCTTCTTGTCGTTTTTTTTTAAATAATTACACTCGTATAAACCACATAACAGAGATATATGTTATGTGTTATGGATATATTATGGATATAAGTGGGTCGCTACGATATACCATACTGAAAATTGTCGTATAAATTTTAATTTAAGTATTAAACATTTATCATACTGATACTTTAGCTATATTTCTAGTATAACGTATGAAACTTCACTATATCGTGCTTTCACCAAATTTTTTGTTTGGCGGTATGTATTAGTTCAGTTTTGTGGTATATTTCGATTTACAGAAACTGAATTTTCGCAGATTTTTTTCACCCATTGCAATATTCCATCATTTAAAAATAATGACAAAATTAACCATATTAATAGTCCAAAAAAATCCGAAATAAATATGTTATTAATAGATGCCATACCATAAACATATATTATCAGTTTATCATGAAAAACTTCTTGCAGGGTCTGATTCGGCAGTATTCACCGTGAAAAACAACTGCCCATTCACAATATGGCCCGCAGCCCTAACCGGATCCGGTTCGCCGATCCTAACCGGTTTCGAGCTAGCACAGAAAGCGTCAAGGGAGGTCAACGTTCCGGCCCCATGGTCCGGGAGAGTGTGGGCCCGGTGGCAATGCTCAAACTCAGGCCGGTTCACCTGCACGAGCGGCGACTGCGGCTCCGGCCAAATCGAATGCCACGGAGCCGGCGGTAACCCGCCAGCATCTCTAGTCGAATTCACATTAGCCGGAGACCAAGGCAAGGATTTCTACGACGTTAGCCTCGTCGACGGATACAATCTTCCAGTCACCGTCGCCCCCCCAGGGAGGCAGTTGCCCGACGACAAGCTGCCCGGTGGATATCAGTAACAACGGCTGCCCCCCTGAACTGACCGTGATCGGAGAGGGTGGCGCGGTGGTGGGTTGCAAAAGTGCGTGCCTTGCGTTTAACCAACCGCAGTATTGTTGCACCGGCGCGTATAGCACACCGGCGACATGCAAGCCCTCACAATACTCGCAAATATTCAAATCGCGGTGCCCTCAGGCTTATAGCTACGCTTACGATGACCGGAGCAGCACTTTTACGTGTCCCACCGGCGGCAATTATCTCATCACATTCTGCCCCTAACCCTAAACTAAATAAACTGTTTCCCCAACTATATGTCCGAATCGATAATTGAATAATGTTGTATTTTCATTGTTTTAGTAGAATTTATGAGAAAGTCATTATTGCAAAATCTCGACCAAATTTAGAATCCAGTTGTCTCGGTATAATAATAATTCCGGAAAGATGGGCTGTTTCCAAATTGAGATTTTGTTATCGACTTTGCAGTTTTGGGATTGTGAATACGTTTCTGGTACATGCCAGTACCCACTTGAAGGTTCGTAGTATCAGTTTCATGTGTGTCACATCCTACAACCATCTTCTGTCGTTTGCTTCATATATTCAATTAAACAACACTTAAAACTCATCCACGAAGATCCTTTGACCATAATAAAATCTTGCTAGAATTGCAGAAATATGTCAAGCAAATAATCTTTAAATTTGGAAAACTCTAGTCACTTAAATCTCAAATACGGCCGTTACTATAGGAAAATTGATTTTTAGCGAGACACATTTTGTAGCCAAAGGTATACTTTTAGCGATGAAATAGTGCATTCACAAGGAACATTGTTTTCTCGCCAATGTTGTATCGCCAATGACTGTCCTCTCTAATGCCCAATTTAAATAGTTAGGAATAAATAATTTTCCTTGTTAATGTATAACCTCAATAGTGAGGAAAAATTTTGACGCCAATATATGATGTGAAATTACTAAAACACCCATTTGCAATTATGTCCTTTAATGTGAAAAGTCTAATATACCCCTCCTCGCCAATAAATTATTTTCCTAGCCAATGTATGATATGAAAATACCAAAATACCCTACATTATTGTGAAAAGCCTGTTATACCCTTCCTTGCCTATAAATAGTTTTCCTCGCCAAATGGATGATGTGAATATACCATAATACCCTCCATTAATGTGACATGTCAAATTTACCCCTCCTTGCCATTAATTAGTTTTCCTAGCTAAGTAAATGTATATATATATTTTTATTATTAAAATGCAATTGCGATAATTTTTTTAATATAATTTAATATTATTATATATTTGAGACTAATCAGCAAGGATATTTTAGCAGTAATAATAACGATTTAATTCTTGCAAAAAAATCTAAAATTAAGTATTACTTTATTAATGAATTGATTAACTACGTCCATATTTTGCAAAAATGGAAAAGAATATTCATAAATTAAGTAATTATGGAAATAAGAATTACAAAATTAAAATTACATAAAAGATAACAATGAAAACAATAAAACAATACTTAATCATCTAATGTGTCTTCCCGGAGCTCTTGGCCCGCAACGACGTCAAGTTCGGAGAGGCCGTATGGTTCAAGGCTGGCTCTCAAATCTTCAGCAAAGGTGAACGCATGGCCTTTCTATTTAAATTAATCTGAATAATATCATGCATATTAAACTTAAATAATCATTTGATTTTTATAGGTGAGCTTGACCGTTGTACCCGGGAGGTAGCTTCGACCCGTTGGGTCTGGCCAAAGATCTGTCGGAATCGAATCTATATCTTGGCCGCATCCCAAACAAGTGCAAGCACATGTAACTGGTTACATGCAAATCCTCAAAAACACGGTGATTCCGGAGATACCATATCGCCCAGGCGCACGTCACAAAAGCAGTTCGCCACAACGGCAAAACTTGTGAGCGGCCCCAACCCCACAACCGAACTCCACAGTGATGCCGACCCCAACTCCAGAACTCACCTGCATTCATCAAACCAAACACTACTCATCTCGAATCACCCCAAATCGAATAACGAGAGATGAAGAAATTAAAGGCCCGATATTTACTTTGTTCTCTTTTCAACGATGTCTGCAGCTTGTTTCCCCCCTTCTTTTCGCTCTAGTCCTGCTTCTTTGAATATAACCAAGTGGAGAGATTGAAAGCAAAGGATTATGATTGAGGAATGACTTACATCCGCCACCCAGATCTGATCCCAAAGTGTCTCTCTCCTGCCAAAACCAAAGCAAGCCCTGGCTGCTCGCGGGTACATGTCTTGTTGAGCATCCCTCTAGGGGTCATATAGCATCAGCACCAAAGCAAGCTTCATAGGATAGGTGAAGAAAACCCGAAGGTAAATCCGCTACGTAGAAAATCAAAACAAACAAGCAGGTACGATCTTTGGCTGTGGAGTTGGTAAATGACCTGAGGATCTGCTACCACCGTATTGGAACCATAGGAAGCAACACAACAAGCTGGTCCGAAGTCAGAATTGATCGTGATATGAAGTTTGAAGATAAGGGGGAAAAAATTGTACTCCCTCCGTCCCATTGGAAACGACGCGTTTCCAATGGGCGCGGGAATTAAGAAAGTAGATAAAGTAGGTGAGAGAAATGATAAAGTAGGTGAGAGAAATGATAAAATATGATAAAGTAGGTGAGAGAAATGATAAAGTAGGTGAGAGAAAATAATTAATATAATGAAAGTAGATAAAGTAGGTGAGAGAAATGATAAAATATAATAAAGTTATTTCCTTTTTTGGAAACGTGTCGTTTTCAGTGGGACGGCCCGAAAAGGAAAACGTGTCGTTTCCAGTGGGACGGAGGGAGTATTTTGTAGAGGACTAGTAGAGGAGTGGGAAGATGTTGATAAAAGTGGGTCTTTATTATAGGTAGGAGGTCATATTGAAAATTGGAGCGGATTTTGAAAAATTTAAACAATCCTCCAAAATTTTGAAAATTTTGAATTTTTTATCTTAAAAAGAAAGGATTAACATTAATTTTCAAGATTATCGAAACTGAAGTATTTTTTAATTTTCAAAAACAACTAATGCTAATTTTGAGGAGTAATAAGATTTAATTAGTTCATTCTAATATTTTTGCGTTTACGAGTTTTTTTTTATATTTATATTTTCAATTCCATTAAATATTAGTACTTATTTATCTGAATTCATCATTTTGTATAATTGATTCTTTATCTAAATTCTTGAATATATAATATATTTTTGATTGTATTATACATTTAGTACTTAAATATATACAATCAAGTTCAAACCCAATAATATTGTTTGTAAAATACAAATAATTTTATTAATATTGTTTGTAAAATACAAATAATTTTATTAGCTAGGTTTGTAAACGAATGTGCATCAAATTTAATACTTCAACAATAAATTAAGATCTTTTGAATATCGAATCGAATACGAATAAGATTGATTATATTTGTTTACAAACATATCTAATAAAAGTATATATTAAGTAGTAATTGTTTTTGGTTTTTTTTTTTCAAATACTATATGAAATATTAAATTATTAGTTTTAAACCTCAAATTACTAGATTAAGTAGTATAAAATATTTTCTCGTAATAATGTTTGTATATCTCTTAGTAGTTCTATAGCTAGCATGATTAAAAAATTAAATCATTTTGTTTCGATTTTGTATTCGAACTCCAACTTTGATATTCGTATTCGAGAACTTGATATTTGAATTTGAATGTATATATTATATATGATTCGAGAAGCATTCAACTACAAATACAAATTTTATGATATTCGACTATATAAAATATATAATCACCTACATAAACTATATTCATATATACATAGTATAGTTTAAATTTTATTATAAATTTAGTGATTAATTTTGATTTTATTTTCGGCTTGAAAATTTTCAAATTTAATTGAATAGGTGCTAAACAAAATCAAATTCAAATCGAGTAATATTATTTATGAAAAAATGTAACAGACTAAGAAATAGTTGAATAATTCTAATATCAACGTTGAATCACATACAAATCAAATTTAACATTTAAATGAATACTTGATTCGATATTTTTACTACCCTAGCTAATATTACTATATATTATAATTATATAGAAGCCTTCCTTTTTTTGAGATATATATGTACCTATTTAAATTAGATAATTATAAGATTATCGAATGTGTTTGATTCTTAGGATAATAAAATCCTTATATTCGATTTTCAAGTATTTTCGATTAAATCAAACTAAAATATTTGAATATTTTTTTATAATATATATATATATATATATATATATATATTAATTAAATGATTTTTTTTTCTTATTGTTCTTGGAATTGTGCCATATATATATGCAATCACTTGAACGTTTAATTTTAGAATTATTTAATATAATATCTTTCATTTTTCTTACATATATTAATTAAATAATTTAACAATTAAAGTTTTATTTTTGATTACATAATTAATCACATGTGAAGTTTGATTAATTAATTAAATATTATTAATTCAATTTAATAAAAAGATGTATATGTTTGTTTAAATTTAATTATATGAATGATTATAAATAATGAGAATTTTTTTTGAAAGAATAATAAAAAAAAAAGTTTCTTTAAAAAAAATAAGATAATCCAATAATTTAAGATATAAACAAAAGAATCATTCAGGAAATATAATGTGATGTTCTGTTAGATATAGACATGAATTTATTTAAATTTATGACTATATATACTTTAATTAGTTAATTAATCCCAGTTCATATTTAAATAAAGGGATATTCTCCTTTAAATAAATCAATTTTTTTTGAAATTCACTTTTTGCACATGAACTTTAAATTTAGCTTATAAATATATCAACTCTTGATTTGTTTCAAATTGCAT
Organism: Lavandula angustifolia; assembly: GCA_028984105.1. Classification (NCBI taxonomy): domain Eukaryota; kingdom Viridiplantae; phylum Streptophyta; class Magnoliopsida; order Lamiales; family Lamiaceae; genus Lavandula; species Lavandula angustifolia. The sequence goes on from CM054824.1 coordinate 18,086,721, forward strand.
ATGGATCAAAAGTCAAAGATGACATGACATTTTCGGGCATAACATGGCTGCTGACGTATCGGGTGAGTCAGCATCGACCGTATCTAATTTAACAATAAATACACAAACTCTTTATAGTTTCCATTTTTGCACATGAACTTTGAATTCAATATTTTTTTGCACAAAGTCGAAATTTACTATATTCTTATCTTTTATTACTAAGAAAAATAACTTGCAAACAAAACAAATCGAGACTTGAGGCATAAAATTGAAGCAGTGGTGAACTGAACCGATTATAAAATTGATTCAATATTTATAATTAAATTGAAATATGTTTTTAGGGTTCACTTAAAAAAAGTATTATCTTGTAAATATTTGTGATTAACATAAGTTCCGTTTTTAATTACTATGTGATTCGTATTTTTGGAAGTTTTGTATTTTTAAGTCTATTTTAAAACATGATTTTTATGATATTAATTATAAAATAAATTTGCTATTTTCTTCTTAGGGTTAGTCGTTCAATAATTAATTAATTAATGCGAGTTTCTTATTATAAGAAAGTAATTATAAGGGTTTATGTTAATTTAATTATTAAAATGCAGAAAAAGAGAATATTCTAAGTTAACTTTTATATAATAAAATAATAAAAATACTAAAATACAACAAATATTAAGATAATAATATGTTAGCTTATTATAAAATAATACAACAAAAAACAAATATTTGAGTAGTTTCTAGAAAAAATAAAATACAAATTTCTTAGTAGTGTTTAGAATAACAAAAATGAATAATCCATTTTTACATTGGAAAATTAATTAATGGGTATTACTATTTTTCTTATTAAAAAATAAGAACATGAAAAAATTATGTTAACTTATTATAAAATGTTGGGTTATGAGTCAGTAGATGACACTTAGCATTTTATTGGGTAAAATAAAATTGGGGGAAATCATAGTGTTCATGCTATAGAATTGAAGATCCCAAAACCCAGCTGGTATCAGTAGTGTAGTGTCGATAGGACTAGATGATGTAATAGGCTAGACTGTTTTTAACTTCTTTATCTTTCGTGTCTATGTCCTGTACGGGGTAAAATGTTGGACTGATCTTCAGTAGGAAGTTACTTTCTAGAACCCCACGTCATCAGTGTAAGAGCTTGTGTTCTTAAGTCATCAGCTGATCTTCGCCTCAGTAGAAGACACCTTATCAGCTGACAGACATCAGTAGAAGAACCTCCTCTACAAAGCTCAGTACCTTCACAGTCATCAGCTGACTACACTCAGTAGAACATCTTGTCAGCCGACTCAGACGAAGAAGACAGACTACATCAAGTCTACTGTATCCGATAGGAAACGACCCAGCTTTTAACATCACTCGAAAGTCAGCAGAAGATCATACGAGGATAAGTGGGAGTCAATTCGGAGAAAGACCGATGAGAAGTCGTCAACACATTATCTGCTCTGACCAACTAAAGCTGCTCTCATGAACATTATCAACAACTCTGCTGCAACAATTCGAATATATGGCCGTTTTCTTTGGAAGCTTGTGACACGTGGCATCGTCCTCTCCAATGGACAAATGCCTGGATCACGACTATAAATAGAGAAGAAAATCTGAGCTCCATGCACGGGATATCAAAGGGACAAACGCTCAAGCTTTCGAAACAACTCTAGCGCATTCAAGATAAACCCAGCAAGGAACTTGCTCAATAGAATACCTTTAGTTCTTCTCTCTAGAGTTCTTTAGATCCCCCTTCTCTAGCTAAGCTCAAAGTCATATCTATAGCTTAGATTTCTGAAGGAGTTCACTTTTAGTGATTGTTCTTATTGTAAGAACTCATTCCTAGTTGGAGAAAATCCCCTCCCATTCAAACTTAGGTTTGATTTGTAAAAGTCGCTAAGGACTATAACTTAGAAGGGTCTGTCCAGTGCACAGATACCTTGCTGAGGCTTGCTCAGACTAATCAACAAGACCTCCTGTTCAGTAGGACCATGAACGTAGGATCTTGCGTATCCGAACCACGTTAAAAATTATTTGTGTTGTTTACTGTTTTATTGCATTGCATACAAACTGCTTACAAAGTCATATCTTGCATAAAACGTATTCATAAAGTGCACCAGCCAAAACTATTTGACTTGTGAAAATCACGTTTTCAACTGAGACGAACCCCCGGGCCCCACACTCTTATCCGCACTAAGTCTTCGAGTGAGAATCAACTACTGACTAAAGTCAGTAGGAGAGACTCAGTAGTTGGCTCACTCTGACCCGCGATCGAAGGTTACTATCTAGCACTGTTCATCAGTTGCATCCAAACAGCTCAGCTGTCCTTCGCGTTTGAGAAAAAAAAAGCCGTACTCAGGTGTATTCACCCCCCCCCCCTCTACACCTGACTCTCGTCTCCGGACCAACAATTGGTATCAGAGCAACGTTGTTCTTCTGATCATCGGTTCTGAAACTACTGGTCTTCTCGAACAGATCCTGAAAATGTTTTTTCACTGCACAAGCATCTCTTCATACATCCTTATGCTCTTACCCATAATGTCTGATATGTCAGGTATTCGAATGGTGCCGATGTTCTCCGTAGAGAACTATACGGTATGACGCGTGAGAATGGAGGTGCACCTAACATCACTGCATGACAGATGTCCTTGAGACAGGACCCATCATTCTCATGATCGACAGCGTACAATTTGCTGCTGCAGGAGATGTAGGAGCACAAACTGGTGCCAAAGTCGCAAAAGATAAACCTGCCTTCACGCCAGAAGAGAAAAAGTTGCACAACCTCAACCGAGTTGCGCGTAATGCAATCCTGACTACGCTCAGCGATTCACACCTCGGGAGGGTGCAAGACTGCAAAACGGCAAAGGAACTTTGGGATGCCCTGGCTGTACTGAGCCAAGGAACCCCGCAGATCAAGGAAAACAAGCTTGAGCTAGAGCTACAAAAGTTCGACACATTTGCCATGGAGCCCAACGAGACCATTAACGAACTAAGCGTCAGATTCACTAATCAGATCAATGTGATCAATTGGCTGGGGAGGACGTTCACCAATAAAGAGATGAACACAAAGATCCTGAGAGCGCTACCTCGACTGAAGTGGCTTCCTTTTGCTACTTATTTACGTCGCTCAGATCTTAATGCTCTAACTCCTGATGTTATCTTTTCAAAATTAAAAACGGAGGAATTTGAGCACAATCTACCCCAACTATGTTCCAGCGCTCCAGGTGACACACAGATTGATCATGCCTTCAAAGCAACATTCAGCAAAACTGGAGTCAAACCCATTTCTTCCAGCAAGGCAGTAGCCACGACAGAAGCAAAGTCCTCTGAGACATCTGGCACTGACCAACTTGCACTTATGGCTCTCAAATATCAAAGAGAGAAGGAGAGAGTCAGAAAGCTGAAGAAATACCATAGAGATTCTCCCTCAAGTAAGAAAGATTATCGAAAAAGGGAAGAATCTAAATCAACTACTGATTGCAGGAACACAGAACCTGCTGCTAGTCCATCCAACGACTCAGCTGGAAAAAGCAGCAGAACGTCTGTTTGTTACAACTGCAAGAAGGAGGGACACTATCAGTACGACTGTCCCGAACTCTCAGCTGCTCAAAGAGCAGAACGGCAGGCCAGACGCGAGAAATTTGCCCGAAGGAGGCAGGCCTAAATCACCGGAGAGATATCTGATGACTCAATCGAGGAAGATACATTCACGTACTCTTCTGAAGACGAAGATGCATTTGTCACCGTTGAGGTCGGAGAGACAGATCCTGAATCAACTGCAGAATACTGTCTGATGGCCGGAGAAGAGGCTGAGGTAAATTCTAAACTTAATATAACCTCTTCTTCACATAGCACACACGACACGTGCTCAGTCATAGATGAACCTCTAGACGTGGTACAAGCCTACGATGATCTACTAGAGGAGCAGATTCACTGAGCGAGAGTTCGAAGAGAACCATTCGGGAACTGGAACAGGTAAAGGCTGAGAATCAGAGACTTTCTTCTGATTGTCAGGTCTCTACTGATTCAGAGAATCTGGTTGTGAGACTCAAGGAAGAGATTAAATCTCTTATGACTAAGTCTCAGCTTCAAGAAACTCAAATATCAGTTCTGACCAAGGACAATTCTGAGAAAGATACTGAAATAGCCCGACTCAGTCAGAAGCTCGCAGGAGTCAAAAAGGATTATGAATCACTTCGAAGAAGTGATGAGGTCTGGCGAGAACTGATGACTGAACAATACCTAGGAGCTAAGGAGAAGTTGGAAAGAATGCTAAGAGCTCAAAGGCCAACGATCATGAAAGAAGGACTTGGCTATACTCATGAAGCTTCCACTTCAACATCAAAAAGTTCAGAAATGTTGGCTGATAGGTTCGTCAGAGGAAAGGTTCAGGCTATTGACTCAACACCTCAGGCGAAGAACAAACAGAAGATGATTGTACCTCAGCCGAGCAATAAGAAGCAACTGACCAGAGGTTCTAGCCCCAGGACACCACGATCAAATTCAGGGGGAACCAAGAAGGTCAGATGGGCAGAGCAGTACAGTGAACCGATGTATGAGCATCCAACACAGTATGGTTCGTACTACTTTGAGTCCAGGGTCAGGAGGAGCACACAGCCTAAGAAGAAGAAAGCTCCTGAACCCAAAACTTCCAGAAAGTCAGTATCTCCAAGTCCTGTGGAGAAGAAAGTTGACAAGGTTCAGAAGAAGAAGTTTCAGACTTCTAAGGTCCCGAGACAAATCTGGGTTCCGAAATCACCCACTAACACTTAAGGACCCAAACTGAACCAAAGGGTACCTAAAACTGTTTTTGTTTTGCAGGTGCATAAGGACCCTTAGATTGTGGACAGCGGTTGCTCGAGACATATGACTTATCAAAAGATCCTGCTGACCAACTACGTACAAGAAGATGGTCCCAGAATTGAGTTTGGTGACAACTCTAAAGGCTATACAAGGGGATACGGAACACTGAATATTGGGATTGCTCCAGTTCCAAAAGTAACATATGTTGAAGGACTTCAACATAATCTCCTTTCTGTCAGTCAATTCTGTGATAATCTGAATAGAGTTATCTTTGACGCTGGTTTCTGTGATGTTGTTGACAAATCTACATGGAAAACAGTGTTATCAGGCTCGCGGAGGAAAAATATCTATGTTGCAAACTGGAAAACCGCAGAACCTGAGGCTTGCTTACTTGCACAGACAAAATCTAGTGACAAGGCAGGATGGCTATAGCATAAGAGACTCAGTCACCTGAACTTCAAGACTATGAACAAGCTAGCTAATAACTCTAAAGTCAAAGGACTGCCCAATGAATCGTTTATCAAAGACAGAAACTGTGAAGCATGCTTGAAGGGAAAGCAGACAAAGAACAACAATCCACCAATTCCTTCACCTTCCACTGATGGAATCCTTCAACTGCTACGCATGGACTTATTCGGGCCAGTCTCTCCAGTGACTATAAGAGGCAAGAAGTATGCCCTCGTCTTTATTGACGATTATTCAAGATATACTTGGGTCATCTTCATAGCCAACAAATCTGATGTCATGACTGAGTTACCAAAGCTGCTGAAGAAGCTCAGCGTGGAAAAGGACATCAAGATACAGAGAATTCGCTCAGACAGAGGAACATAATTTCTCAACTCAGTAGCTAAGGAGTACTGCGAAAAGGAGGGAATTAAGCACGAGACATCAACAGCTCGCACTCCTCAGCAGAACGGACTTGCTGAACGTAAAAACAGAACACTTAAAGAAGCAGCAAGAACGCTCCTAGTAGACTCCAGACTACCCTCAAAGTTCTGGGCTGATGCTACTGACACCGCCTGCTACACTCAGAATCGCTCACTGCTTACACAGCAACACATGAAGACACCTTACGAATTATGGAAAGGGAGAATTCCTTCTATTTCTCATTTTCATATTTTTGGTTGTCCTTGCCTTATCCACAATAATGGGAAAGATCAGTTGAAGGTCTTTGATAGCAAATCTGATCAAGGAGTATTCTTAGGATACTCTCGAGTCAGTAAAGCCTTCAGAGTCTTTAACTATCGGACTCTTTGCGTGGAGGAAAGCCCTCATGTTGTATTTGACGAGTTTGTTACTGAGGACAGGAAATCTACAAAGGCAAATACTGAAGATGTCAGCAGCAAGCTACAGGATCTCGCACTAAACGACAAAGCTGAAAAGATCCAGCATTGTTGGGATGATGAGTCAGACGATGAGGAAATTCAGACCCATCCCACAGGTAATATAGCTGACCTGGTTGATTCTACTGAACAAAATCAACATCAGGTAGCAACGGTCGATGAGGAAGCCCCAGTGGTAACTGAGACCTCTACTGAGAATATAAATTCAGGGGGAACGACTAATGTTCCTGAGCTAAATGCCCCTGAACCTGGAAACTCAGTAGATCCTAACCTTCTTACTGAACTGCTGCAGTCACAGAATAATACTACTGAAATGCCTAACACACCTGTTGACTGTGCAAAAGTAGTATCAGAAGAAGAAGCCAGACTCAGACGATCATGGTTCGACGCTCACTCTTCTGATCTTATTATAGGAGATCCATCAGCAACAATCAGGACGAGATCTAGATTAAGTCAAGGAGAAAGCTCACTCTATTCTTGTTTCTTGTCTACAGAAGAACCTCAGACAATAGAGGACGCACTCAACGATGTTGACTGGATTATTGCCATGCAAGATGAGCTAAACCAGTTCGTTCGAAATGAAGTTTGGGAGCTTGTTGACAGACCTAGACATCAGCACGTGATCGGTACTAAGTGGGTCTTCAAGAACAAGCGAGATGAAAACAACGTCATTGTCAGAAACAAAGCTCGACTTGTTGCCAAGGGATACTGTCAAGCAGAAGGAATAGGCTTTGATGAAACGTTCGCTCGAGTCGCTAGATTGGAAGCTATTCGTCTGTTCCTAGCCTATGTAACGCATCAAATATTTAAAGTATATCAAATGGATGTAAAGTCAGCATTTCTGAATGGCGTATTGAAGGAAGAAGTCTATGTGGAACAACCGCCCGGCTTTCAGCAGGGACATCAGGTGTACAGACTTCGAAAAGCACTGTATGGGTTAAAACAAGCACCCAGGGCTTGGTACGATACCCTATCAGACTTTCTGCTTCATAAAGATTTTCAGAAGGGGACAGTAGATCACACCCTATTTAACATAAAGTCAGGAGATGACATCCTACTGGTGCAAATCTACGTGGACGACATCATTTTTGGTTGCAGAAACGTGACTATATGTCAACAATTCGAGAAAATGATGAAGGAGAAGTTCGAGATGTCCATGATGGGAGAGATGAACTACTTCCTTGGATTTCAAGTAAAGCAATCATCTGAATGAATATTCATCAATCAAGCCAAATACACTCGAGATCTCCTGAAGAGATTTGGTTGCGACTCAAGCAAGCTAGTCAAGATCCCCATGAATACAAATTTCAAAATCGATCTAGATAAAGAGGGAGTTTCTGTTAACTCTACTGATTATAGAGCTACTATTGGTTCTTTACTATATTTAACAGCAAGCAGACCTGATATAACTTATGCTGTAGGTGTATGTGCAAGATTTCAAGCGAATCCCAAGCGAAGTCATATGGACTCAGCAAAGAAGATTCTGCGATATCTGAAAGGAACACCTGACGCTGGGTTATAGTATCCTGCTGATGATAATCTTATACTGACAGGTTATTCTGATGCTGATTATGCAGGATGCAGGATAGATCGAAAGTCAACTTCTGGAACATGTCAGTTCCTAGGCAGCAAGCTGATATCTTTGTTTTCAAAGAAACAGCATTTAGAGGCAACGTCCACTACTGAAGCTGAGTACATGGCTGCTGGAAGTTGCTGTGCCTAGATCATTTGGCTTCGACAACCACTGAGAGATTATGGTATATCTCAGGATGAAGTGCCCATCTACTGTGACTCCACCAGTGTGATTGCTATAACTCAGAACCCAGTTCTTCATACGAGATGCAAGCACGTGGATATCCGACACCATTTCATCAGAGACCATGTCGAGAAGAAGGACATCAGAATGGAGAAGATCCATACTGACAAGCAAAGGGCAGACATACTGACCAAACCACTAGCTGAGAATAGATTCAGAGAATTATCAGTTGAGCTAGGTCTACTGGATCCTACTGAATCGAGTCAGTAGAAGGAAATAGTACGACATGTCAGAAGACTCAGTACTTTGATTCAGTCAAGTGAATCAAACTAGTACACAATAAGGAGGAACGTGGTCATCAGCACATAAAATGTCCTCCTGAGTCTTAACGGTAATCAGCTGATCGTAAAAGTTCAGCTGAAGAGGTTTGCGTAGTTTTATATACTTAACTTTATCAGAAGCATGCTCGCATTTATTATATCAGTCGCTTGCACTCAGTAGTTAATGAGCATTTATCTCCCGCCATTAAATTTTTAAGATTTAAGTCAGTAGGAAACCGTTCTCATTTAAAAGGCTTAGACTTTAATGCTGTCTGCAACGCATTTAATGCAGGTCTTCTCACCTTACCTTAACTGTGCATATCTTACGTGGGTCTAGGTTAGAGTTGGCCTCAGTAATCATTCCATTTATAACATCAAATCACAGCCGTCATTAAAAAGCGAGATTTAATCCCAGCCGTTAGATAAAAAAAACGATTGATATGCATATCTTATAAAATCTCTCGCTTATCACTCTAATCTATTTTTCGCCATTTGTATCGTCATAGAGCTCTCTGCATTCAGCTTTTCATCTTCTATTAACTGCTTTTGCATATCTCTCAAGCTCTTTGTATATAGTAATTTTCACTCCTCTCTGCTTAAAACTCTACTAACTCACTCTATTTTCAAGTGCTAACAAGTTTTTTGCAGATATTCATGGCGATTGTGATGACCCCACCCAACGTTGAGGAGATCATAATGTCGAAGGTCCAGTTTGAGTCTACGATGGCTCTTCATCAGGCGGAGCTTCCCTATCTTGAGCCCATCTACACGGCTCTGGAAGCGTCCGGCCTAGAGCTCCTTGTTACGAAGCATCCCAAAGCTTATCTTCCCCGACAAGTCGCCGAAGTCTACTATAACTGGAGGTCGATGGAAGATACGGACGGGGAAGTATCCCAGTTCGCATATATGAGGGAGGTGACCCCTCAGAAGTGGGAGTCTGATCACCATGACATTGACATCAGGGCCGCATTACAGGCATCTTTCGATCTTCCGGCCCACGGGATCTCCCTTGTTGGATATAAGGAGAAGGAGCTCAACTCCTATGTCCAAAGGTTCGGCGGCAGAGACGACATCACATTCAAATCTGCACTGCCAAAGAACCAGCTCTTACCAGAATACCGCGGGCTCGCCTACATCGTCACGCATATCCTAACGAGCGCCGCCGGTTCCTTTGATCAGTTGTCTAAGCCTCGTATACAGCTGATGATGGTTATAGAAGATGGTGTCCAGGTTAACTGGACAGATTTCTACGTGACTGAGCTTGAGGCCCAGGCACAGAAGTTTGTTGCCACACCTACTGGAGAGAGAAGACTCATTAGTGTGGGCAAACTTCTGTACGGGACGAAGATGTCCGTACTGATTGAGGATTCAGTAGCGAATCATGCATCCTTTGCTGATTCTAGTTACTTCGACAACAAGCTCATCAAGTTCAAAACTAGAGCCGCTGCTGAGAAGTCACTCGGGCGAGGGCCAGCCGCACTGAAGAGAGTCACTACTGATCTGCCCCCTCGTACCGACCCACCTAAGAAGAAGAAGCTTACCAAGGCTGGAACTTCTGAAGTTCCAGCGAAGCCTGGTTCTCCCCCACCTACTCAGGAGGAGAATATACTGGACCCTGACACAGGCATTGAAGGTGCCACGTTGAAAGACAAAGTCTAGCGTATCAGCTTCGAGGAGACACAGTCGGATGAAGCTGAACCGACTGTGGAGACATCTCCTGAGTGGACGACCATGCAGTCAGCTCGTCTCCGAGCCACAGGAGAAGTGACTGCACAGATCCCAGAAATCACCGAACACAAGGATCTGGTCGATATTGCAATCCGGGCGAGGACACAGATGCTGCTGAGGTTCCTGAGGTTCTCGAAGATCTGATAATGACTCAATCAAGACTTGCCCCATGCGACGAGGAGCGAGCCTTCGATCGGCCATCGGGTTTGGAGAACCCGCTGACCTTGCTTTGTTCGAGGATCTGAGAGCAGCAATGCTCTATCTACTCAGTCTAAGATCCTCAGAACAGCAAGTCAGCATCCCATCGCAGCCATCCCATCACGACGACGACAACGATCACAATAACGATGATGTGGATCAGGCACCATCCAAGGAAGCAGACCAGGGAGGATCTGCTGACGGTAAAACTCCCAGCGAGAAGGGCAAATCACCACCTCCACCGTCGACATCAGGTGATGCCCAGTTGCCTCGAAACCCAGTCAAGAGCAACAACTCGCCACATCTGAGCAGAGGCTCGGAACCAGCAGCTATCAGATCAAACCATTCGGTTCCGTGTCCTCCAAGTCTGTCAAAAGAGCCATCAAGAAGCAGGGAGACAAGAATTGTCTCCTCGCTAAGGACGTTCACCTGAAGCGGGCTCAGTACACAAAGTCTCAAACTGAGAAAGTTGACAAACTTGCCAACGAGGTAAAGAAGGTCTCCGAAGCTCCTACCTCTTCTATCAATATTCAGGAGATATTCAAGACCGCCCTCGCAGCTCAGAAAGCGGACTTAGCCGCTCAGAGTCAGCAGCTTCTTCAAGCTCAACATAAAATATTTTCTGAGAAGCTGACTCAGAGCCTCGCCACAGTCCAAACAACTATGGATGAGCGGAACAAGATGGCCACCTCCAGTGTACAACAAGCCATAACCATTCAGGCGGAGGCCCTCAAGCTCATTCAAGCTGAGATGATAGCTTCCCATGACGAATCCCTCCTGAAGCTGAGACAGGAGACAGGAGCCCAGATCAAGCAGATTCGCACTGATCAAGAAAATGACTGGGAGCATTACTGTGATGCCGTCAAGGACTTCGAAACCACCGCCGCTTCCATAAAAAATATGATCTTCAATCTTGAGAAGGAAGTGGTAGCCATCCGCACTCATCTTTCCCTGGCTGATGATGCCAAAAAGGGGGAAGGAGTAGATAAGAGTGAGGCGGAAAGGGCTCAAGTGGGCGAAGGAAAAGAAGCTTAGGTAAGGATAATTGCCAAGGGGGAAGGTTCAGCTGAGCCAGCTGGAACCAGCTCAGCACCCCCTCCCGAAATCGTCCAAATCCCAACAGTCCAATCTACTGAAGTGCATGAGCCGGCTGCAAGATTCGGAGAAGGATCCTCGGCTCAGTACATAGAGGAGGTCGCACGTTTCGTCGACCAAGAGGACGAGCCACTACCACCGCAAAGGCCGGGGAAGGAGAAAGCTACTGAATCAACTCCTCCGCCTTCCCCGATGCCAAAATTCAAATCCAAAGCGGAGCAGGAGGCGTACGACAAGGAAGTCGCTCAGAAGCTTTAAGACGAACTTGAGTATGAGCGACAGCTCAAAGAGGAGGCTCGGAAGGCCAAAAAGAAAAGGAAGCATGTGGTTAAGATAGCCAGGAGCCAAGCTAAAAAGCTCCTGGATGAACAGAAAAAGAAAAAGGCTCAGGACGAGCAAGCCACTGCTTCTGATAGTGATCTTCAGCCATTGGCTCAGAGAATGAAAGAATTGTCCAAGCTTACTCCTGAGCAAGAGGCAGAAGATAGAGCCACCTGGGAGGCAACGCTGCAGGGACTTAATCTCCGAAGAGGAGACACTAGAGCAGCTGCCCTCAGAGAAAAGAAAAGACTGGAAGACTTGGCCAAGATCATCGAAGCTACTGATAAGATGGCCAATGAACCAGTCATTGACTGGAAGAAACAGATACCCAAGTCATCCAAGTAGTACAGGCGAGGCGCTCCGAGAGCTACTTATCAGAAGAAAACTCCTCACCGCCATGTAGACAAATGGATACCGTGGAATCTGAACGAGGAATGGGAGGAACTCAAGATCGAGTTCATCAAAGGATATTACGTGTGGCAATTCTATCCGACTGAGATTCCGGCAGATCAACTTTTTGATGAATTCCTTCATCAATCTAATGCCAGACTCAGAGCGCAAATTCATCTGATCCTAGCACAGGAGAAGTTACCACTCGTTGCTCTTGCTTTCAGAAGAGTACCTCCTCCCAGGACCACTCACGGTATTTTATGCACCAAGGAGATTGAAGACGAGGTCGACGCAGCAACATACCATCATGATCTCAGTTCTCAGCTGCCCGGTGATCTCAAAGAAATCCAAACTCTCCGTGCAAGAATCTACAAATATTACGGTTTGGATCCTCCTGCTGACAAGTCTGCGGATTTCAAGAGCAAGACTAAGAAGTTCAGACGTTGGCAGCAGTCTTCATATTTTGTATAGAAGATATGAACCTTGTAACTCATTTCTCATATATAAGAGTTCCTTCTTCTAGCCAGACAATCACTCATTGTCTTACGACTTTATTTGTGTTATGTTTATCACAACTGATCACTAAAGTGATCTGACACACACTCACACATAGCCGTTTCTCTGATGTGCCTATCTGTCAACTGCTGATTTCCTTAAGTCAATTGCTCAGTTTTACTGAAGTTCCTCTATGTCAGTAGTTTAGGACTTATTCTCTTAGAATTTATAGAGGTTTTGGCATTATCAATTAGGGGGAAATTGTTGGGTTATGAGTCAGTAGATGATACTTAGCATTTTATTGGGTAAAATAAAATTGGGGGAAATTATAGTGTTCATGCTATGGAATTGAAGATTCCAAAACCCAGCTGGTATCAGTAGTGTAGTATCGATAGAACTAGATGATGTAATAGGCTAGACTGTTTTTGACTTCTTTATCTTTCGTGTCTATGTCCTGTACGGGGTAAAATGTTGGACTGATCTTCAGTAGGAAGTTACTTTCTAGAACCCCACGTCATCAGTGTAAGAGCTTGTGTTCTTAAGTCATCAGCTGATCTTCGCCTCAGTAGAAGACACCTTATCAGCTGACAGACATCAGTAGAAGAAACTCCTACACAAAGCTCAGTACCATCGCAGTCATCAACTGACTACACTCAGTAGAACATCTTGTCAGCCGACTCAGACGAAGAAGACAGACTACATCAAGTCTACTGTATCCGACATGAAACGACCCAACTTTTAACATCACTCGAAAGTCAGCAGAAGATCATACGAGGATAAGTGGGAGTCAATTCGGAGAAAGACCGATGTCTAACATATCTCACCTACCACAAACCTCGACCAATGAGAAGCCGTCAACACATTATCTGCTCTGACCAACTAAAGCTGCTCTCATGAACAGTATCAACAACTCTACTGCAACAATTCGAATATAAGGTCATTTTCTTTGGAAGCTTGTGACACGTGGCATCGTCCTCTCCAACGGACAAATGCCTGGGTCACGACTATAAATAGAGAAGAAAATCCGAGCTCCACGCACGGGATATCAAAGGGACAAACGATCAAGCTTTCGAAACAACTCTAGCGCATTCAAGATAAATCCAGCGAGGAACTTGCTCAATAGAATACCTTTAGTTCTTCTCTCTAGAGTTCTTTAGATCCCCCTTCTCTAGCTAAGCTCAAAGTCATATCTATAGCTTAGATTTTCGAAGGAGTTCACTTTTAGTGATTGTTCTTATTGTAAGAACTCATTCCTAGTTGGAGAAAATCCCCTCCCCTTCAAACTTAGGTTTGATTTGTAAAAGTCGCTAAGGACTATAACTTAGAAGGGTCTGTTCAGTGCACAGATACCTTGCTGAGGCTTGCTCAGACTAATCAACAAGACCTCCTGTTCAGCAGGACCGTGGATGTAGGATCTTGCGTATCCGAACCATGTTAAAAATTGCTTGTGTTGTTTACTATTTTATTGCATTGCATACAAACTGCTTACAAAGTCATATCTTGCATAAAACGTATTCATAAAGTGCACTAGCTAAAATTGTTTGACTTGTGAAAATCACGTTTTCAACTGAGACGAACCCCCGGGCCCCACACTCTTATCCGCACTAAGTCTTCGACTGAGAATCAACCACTGACTAAAGTCAGTAGGAGAGACTCAGTAGTTGGCTCACTCTGACCCGTGATCGAAAGTTACTATCTGGCATTGTTCATCAGTTGCATCCAAACAGCTCAGCTGTCCTTCGCGTTTGAGAAAAGAAGCAGTACTCAGGTGTATTCACCCCTCCCCCCCTACACCTGACTCTCGTCTCCGGACCAACATAAACTAAAAAAATAGAAAAAAAAATTATAAACAATATGAATAGTCTGAATAAAGAAAATAAAATAAAATAATAAATATTTAAATGTGTTTCACAAAAAAGTAAATTAAAGAATCATCACCACTGTTTCATTTTTGAAAAGTTAATTATTTGAGTTAGGTTCATTTTGATTCACAAAACAACTTACGTTAACTAATATTAAAAATAATAAAAAAAGGAATAAGAAAATTAAATAATCATGAAGAATTATGTTAACTAATGATAACTAAATAAAATATGAAAAACGTAAATAAAGAATTATTGATTCCTTCATTCATAAAAAACTATTATAAAACAATAAAAGAACCATCCTTTCTTTTATTTAAAAAAATAATTATTAAGTTTTTGTTAAATTAATTATTAAAATACAGGAAAAAATAAAATAATATGATAATTTATTATATAATAAAATAATGAAGAATAAAATGCTATGAATACTAAAAAATATACTCAACGTAAAAAAAAGTTATGAGTAAAAAAAATAAAACAATATATATATATATATATATATATATATATATATATTGAATAGAGAGAAAATATCATATTAATTTATGAAAAATCAAAAAGCAATAAAAATAAATAAAAGAACCATGTACTCTTATATTTAAAAAATTAATTATTGAAATTAAATCATTACTAAAAAAAATAGGAAAAATAATAACATGTTAATTTATCATAAAATAAAAGCGAAACCAATAAAAGAAAATACTTTTAATAGTAAACAAATAATTATTATTTGAACTTAGTACATAGATAATAGAAAAATAGAAAAAGAAATAACAGAGAATATTATGAAGAGTGTTTTTTAAAATTAAAAATATAAATTATCATTAATTGAAGTCTTTTCCCTTTTATTATTAGAATTCATGATCAAATCATGGTTATTTTTAACTAATAAAATTATCCCTAACCAAACGTACTTATATTTACGAAAAGTGTTAATAAATTATTCTATGACTAAATTGATTTTTACCAATTGTTAACCCATTTTCTATTATATACTATATATTGTTAACCAATTTTCTATTATATATATATAGAGAGAGGGATTTTATATTATATACTATATATATAATGGATTTGATTTAGCGAGGAATCAATATATATATAGAGGGAATGTGAATTTCGTTTATAAATTTTAGCGCTATTTTTGAATTTTTTTTGACAGCTAATAGCGAGAAAAATGTGGGGAGGAATGGATTAATTTCTCGCTATAAAGTATTCATAATTTAGCATATTTTCCGGAGACTATTAGCTAGGAGAATATTATGAAGTTCATCACAAAAAATATTTTGAATTTTTTTTTGAAACTATTAGCGAGTAGAATATAGTAAAGTTCCACCAAAAAATATTTGGTATTTCGAATTTATTATTAACGAGGAAAACATGATGAAGTTCCTCACAAAAAATAATTTATAATTTCAAGTTTTTTTCTTCGAGACTATTAGCGAGGAAAACATATCGAGAAAAAAAATATTTTTTCACTAATGATATTAAATTTGAAATTGCTCGCTAAAATATTTTTTTAATTAAGGCCTTTTTTCCAATAGTTCACTCTATTGATAGTCATTTCGTCGTACGACGTGATGATGATGATTAGTTTTATGTTAATTTTAGCGAGTCATTCACTATCTACCAATGTCATATCACATGAGAGAGATACTCTCTAGTATGTGGCAAAAACTCCTTGGACCTTAGCTAAAACCATGTGGCCAGAACGTTCCGTTGCACAAACCGTGGATCACTTTAATTCCAAGATATGCGATCACAAGTAACTATTTCCAATTCGAATTCTCCTTTCGATTTTGGCAGCACTAATAGCAATGCCTGTAGTACCTGTGACCACGTACCGTCTCCAAAAAAGGTCCATCTCTTTTGCATCATATTTTATACTACAAAATCATGGTACCACAAAATCCCGTACAATGTGATAATCCTCGAACACGCTGACGTATGCTCTTACATCATCACACAACAGAGCCCACCTTTGGAAACTTCCAAGCCTGCATATTTATCCCTACTCCCCCGACTCCCATCACACCACAAGAAAAACCATCACATCCTCACCACTGGTTACAATGGCCATCGATGGAAAACCTCCTCATTTCGTCTTGCTCCCTTTCATGGCGCAGGGCCACTTGATTCCCATGGTGGACATAGCCAGACTACTAGCCAAACGCGGCGTTGTCGTTTCAATCCTTGTCACCCCACAAAACGGCAACAGAGTTAAGAAAGTGGTCGACCGAGCAATCACCTCCGGATTGAACATTCGCGTCTTCCACCTCAAGCTCCCTTGCGCCGAAGCCGGGATTCCCCAAGGCTGCGATAATTTCGACCTGCTACCTTCGATGCATTACGTGCTCAACTTCTTCAACGCGTGTTCCATGGTAAGCCAGCAGGTCGAAGACTTGCTCGTACAGCTCGACCCGACTTGCTTGATAGCCGATATGTGCTTCCCATGGGCAACAAATTTGGCTCTCAAGTTGCAAATCCCTCGGCTTGTCTTTCATGGGACGAGTTGTTTTTCTCTAATGTGCATGAACTTGCTTCGGAACTCGAAGGTTTTCGAAGGCGTAGCTTCGGATAAAGAGTATTTCGTTGTGCCTAACTGGCCTGATAGGATTGAAATCACCAAATCTCAGCTCAGGGGGACTGCTGAGGAGATGTCCGGAGAGTGGATCGAGATTCGGAACCAGATGTTCGACTCCGAAGACGAAGCGTTTGGTACGGTTTGTAATTCCTTTCAAGAGCTGGAACATGAATACGTCCGAGAGTACATGAAAGAAGAGGCAAAAAGGTTTGGTGCATTGGACCGGTTTCTTTATGCAACGTTGCGGATACGGATAAGGCGGAGAGAGGCAACACGGCTGCAATTGACGGTCATGATTGCTTGAAATGGCTCGACTCCCATGACTCCAACTCTGTTATCTACGCCTGCCTCGGAAGCATATCGAGGCTTGTTGATGCGCAGCTGATAGAGCTCGGGTTAGGCCTAGAAGCTTCCAATCGTCCATTCATTTGGGTGATCAGGAATATAACAGAAGCGTTGGAAAAATGGATGGTGGAGGAGAAGTTCGAAGAAAGGATCAGTAGAAGGGGGCTTGTGATTCGTGGCTGGGCGCCGCAAGTGCTGATTCTATCACATCCCTCCGTGGGAGGGTTCATCACGCATTGTGGGTGGAACTCGACTTTGGAAGGCGTGACAGCTGGCGTGGTGATGATCACTTGGCCGGTATTCGCGGAGCAGTTTTGCAACGAGAAGTTCATCGTGAGTGTGATTAGGATCGGGGTGAGAGTAGGCGTGGAGGTTCCGGTGATGTTGGGAATGGACGAGGGTGCTGCAGTGCAGGTGAAGAGCGATGATGTGAAGAAGGCTGTTGATGGATGGCGGAGAAGAAGGGGCCGAGAGGAGAGAGAGAGCTCAGAAGCTTGGGGAGAAGGCGAAAAGGGCAGTGGAGGAAGGCGGTTCTTCTCTCCTCAACATGACTATGCTTATACAAGATATGCTAGTGGTCAAGGCTGGATTTGGAGAGAAAAATCAAAATGGTGTGAAATTAGATGAAGTTTCTTCTCAAGTTATAAGCAATTCTGTGCAGGTCTAGAAATTGTTTTTGCGACTTCAAATTTGAAGTATTTTATTTTGAAATTTCGTTCTTACAACCATGTTAGATATGGGTTTGTTTTGAGTTGGTGCTTTGTTTGTTTTTTTTTTTTTTTTCCTCTAGTAATAATAGTTCTCTTAATATACATGGTTGAATCTTTTGTGATGCTAATTCGCAAATATAGACTACTGGACTTTTATCAAATTTTAATTGGACATGGGGATTTGGGCAATAGATATGGCACATTTTTCAGAATCCGAACAAGTTGAGAAATCAATGGCTCACCCCTAGAGGCTTAAGTGGTTTTGCTCCAAATTGCGAAAATAATCGGACCGAACCAAATTAAATTGAAAAATGTGGTTCGTTCGGCTTCGAGGTTTGATTTAGTTTATTTTTTTAGAAACCGTTTATAATCGGTTTGATTCGCGATTCCAAGAATTTTTGAACAGTATGAACCAAATCAATATCCTATTTATTTTATTTTTTATTTCATATTTGTCTTTCTTATATAACAATATTGTCGGATTTAGATATTAGATATAAGTTAATATCAATTATAATCTATATAAGAGAAGAGAAAGTAACAACTAGATACTTCCTATAACTAATATTCTTCCACTATTTAGGATTGAAAAATAAATAAAAAAATAAAAAGGTGAACCGATGAACCGAATTGAACCAAACCATATATAAGTGGTTCGCTTCGGTTCCGATATTTAAAACCACTTCGAACCTAACAAAACCTAGCCACTTCTATGCATTTGATTCGATTTCTAAAATGAATGAAAAACCAAACTAAACCGAATCGTTACACCCCTACTGGCCACCATGAGCTTCAGCGAGATTTAGGCCTCTGATATATCTAAGCCTAGATTGAGCGAGGACTGTATAAAAGTGTTGGTCCCGAGTCAAACGTTCAGGTGTAGAGGGGAGGGGTGAATACACCTGAAAAGTTTTTTCTCAAACTTGAACGCGAACAGTCCGATAACGGAGATTGTCTACTGAATGAGTTCAGTAGACCAAACAAGTTGTTCTAGATCGTGTGGACAGAGTGACTGAAGGTGCTGAGCTCTGCTAGCTGACTGATGTCAGAATTCAGAAGCGTTCAGCAGAGTTCAGTAGAGTGCAGAAAGTGTAGGCCCAATTCAGTTTGGTTGAAAACGTTTGTTTATAAAAACTATTTCAGTAGATTAGTGTAATCAGTTAAGCTTGTTACTGAAACTCAGTTGAATGATTTTCTAAAAGGATTTTCAGTATGAACAGTAAAATCAATGCAACAGTTATGAACACAAAAACTTTTAAAGTGGTTCGGATACACAAGATTCTACGTCCACTGTCCTGAACAAGCAGGAGGCTATTTTATTATATTGAGTTAGTCTCAGTCGGTTTGTTCACTGGACAAACACCGTCTTGTGATCATACTGAGCAAGTCTCAGTTTACAGGGTCAAACAAAATTATGTTTGAATGTATCTCCAACGATGAAGGAGTTCTTAACACTAAGAACAGTTCAAAAAATTGAACTCCTTCGGTCTAAACTATAGATAGATATAGTTGAGCTTAGGTTAGAGGGAAAGGGAACAAGAAAGGATTATAGAGTGAAGAACGGTGAGGAATAATCTCTCTGTGTTCGTGTTTTTCACTTAGATGCTCGAGGCTTGAGTTCTATGTAAGCTTGAGTTCCCTTAGAGCAGATTGTATGCTTTTCACACTAAGATATATCTCTAAACTTCGTCGCGTATAGCTTGTGTCCTTTTTTTGCTTGATGCTATGTTGTTGTATCTCGTGTGTTCTGTATCGTACTCAACGATTTGATTCTCCCTCTATTTATAGACATGAGCTATGGATAGATCCGTTGGAGACGAACTGTCCACGTGTCACTCTATTTGGGTAGCTAACGGCTCTTTTGAATTTATGCAGAGTCCACTATCTTTTTCAGGAAAGTGGTTGACTTGCAGCTTTTAACAGTTACTTTAACAACTGACTGTTTGTCATTGGTCGAGGTACGGAGAGTGGTTGAGACACTTGCAGACTTCAAGGTTGATACTGAAGATGACTTCTCTCAGTTGTACGACCTCAGAACATTCTACTGAAATGACATTGAAGTCCTCTGTCAGTCATGGAAACTGATAGGCATTTGTTGAGTCTGACCCATAGATTCAGTAGTGTACTCCTGCTGAGTTAAACTCTACTGAAGGTCAAGACTCTGAGTTCAGTAAAATGCTCCTGCTGAGTCCAGTTCTACTGACTCTTGAACACCTTTCAGTATGCTGCTCCTGTTGAGTCTAGCACTACTGAATCTTCACTCCATGGTATTACGGCGGATAGTCTACTGAAGGACAACAGACAGAACTACTGAGCCGGAACCATGCTGAAGGCTAGTCTACTGAGTCTGAAACACTCAGAGACAAAGGTATAACTTTTACAAGAGAATGATTCATCAATCAGCATAGGGTTTTGGGATCAATCAAATTAACTACTAAATCACATCCCATCAAAAAGCCCAAATAATATCTCTATTCACTACAATTATTTTAGTTTTGTAATTTAATATTCTTAATTTAAGAATATTAAATGAGATTGAGTTTATCATCTTAGGTTTTATTTTTCATTTTTCCCCTAACAATTGGGTTAATTTTTATATATTTGGTCTTCCCTCTTAGTATATGTTAATTCAAGGTGATTTTTTAGAATTAGTATTTATAATTTATACTAAACGCTATTAAAATTAAAATAATAAATTTAATGAACGTAACCGAAAATTCACAACAGCTGCACATTTTCTATTAGCAAACATAGATGTACGACACGTGTTAGCAACTAATTGGCATCCATGGAGTCAACCACGAAACAAGACTGACCAATATTTCAAAAGGCATAGTCCATGCTTAATAATTGGAGAGCAATTCTGAATCAACAAATGTCAAAACTAAACACTACTTATATTAAATGTTAAAATCAAACACTTTTAATTTTAAAATTGTAATAATAGATATTGGATAAGAAAGTTCCAATTTTTTCACTTTCTGTCAACAATTTTAGTGACTTCAAAGCTCTGCATGTCTTCTTACAAAAAACTGTTGTGTCCAGCTTCGTGCTCCCCCTACTCCTTATTCGCTAGTCCCTACTCCCTGCTTCATACTCCCTACCCCTTATTGCCTACGCATAAAACAAAAAAAAAATCTGAAAAAGCGCACAGCTTCTTGCACCAGATTCCGCTAAATTTGGTGCAAATGATGCATTGGAACTCGACACCAAGAACATGAAGATATCATGCAACAATAATTTACAGCTATCATGCAACAAATATCAATAGTAATAACAAATTAGTGTTTTGGGATGAAACAATTAGGGTTTTTGCAATAACAAGAAATTATGGTTTCTTGAATTAATGTGATCGTAATTCTTCCCAAAATTAATACTCCCAAATATAAAAAACGAAATATAAAAAAATTAAGATGAAAGGGACTACAATTATGGTTAGAAAAATTAAGATGAAATGAGTTAGAAAATCAAATATAAAATATCAGATTAAATATCAAATATCAAATATAAAAAAATCTAAAACAAAATTGTCTTATTAACGATTAGAATCATGGCCCAAAATAGATATTAATTCAATGAAAATCTGCATTTTTTATCTACCTTATGAACAATTATGATTATTCTCTTAAAAATTATTTGAATCCCTTTAGGGATTCATAAAATTATTTCAATAGTATAAAGTAGGGAATATTTGTGGAATTGACACCACTCTCTCATGTACATCAAATATCAGAAGAAGAAGAAAAAATAGTACACACACGTCTAAGGTGAATAACTCACGTCTACTACAAGAATATAATGGAGCGGTTACATTTGCAACATCACTCCTTGAATACTAATCTTCCCGGTTACACACTTTCATACTCTTCGAATTCTCATCTCCTCTACTCAACGTTTCACCATCGCTTCTTCAATGGCTCACGATGACAACAGAGAGCAGGTTAGTGCACATCCAATCTCGGTTCCTTCTCTTAATGAATAAAGCTAGTAGTTTATCATAAATTAGTATTTGAAAACTATGATTTGTTACTCTTTTCTTGATGTGGCTTGAAAACTAGGGTTTGTTACTAGATTTTTAGGGAAAATGTGGTTTGAAAAATTGAATTTTCGCTTTATTAATTCAAACTGAAAAATGTAACGTATTCTCAATACTCGTGTTTGCAAGTCTTAAAATTCCTACTTGTATTTGTTGCTCAATTTTTAGAATCGATTTTGGTGATGATTGGCATGCTTATATATATATATATATATATATATATATATATATATATATATATATATATATATATAAATAAGATTAATTTTTCAAATAGAAAGACGAATTAGATACCTTTGTTGGTTTCTTCGACGATGAGGTAAGTTGAGAAATTATCTCTTCGTATTAGATGTAAGATATAACGGTGGAGTAATATATGTTATTCTATTTTTGGTGATATACTCCCTCCGTCTCATTAGTATTATCCCAAAACTTTTGGGCACGGTTGTTAAGAAACTTGGTTAGTGTAGTAATGACTATGGCCCACATGAATTACTTTGCTTTAGTAATTTTTCTTAACTTCCCCTACCAATATTTCTTTAATACTTCTTTTTTCAAACAAAATTCATAATTACATAGAGGTAATTTTAATTTAATTACTTTATTTTCGATCATAAGCAGTTTTTGAAAAAGTTAAACACATTTACAAGAAAATAACGCCTATATTTTCATATCATAACAATGATTTTCATATCAGTACAATGACTAACAAATTAAGACAAACAAGTAAAGATCGGACAATTAGGCTCCAAAAAGTAATTCATCAAAACAAAGTCATTTCCCTCCAAAATGAAAATACATTAGCCACCTAACAATCCCTCCAAAAGAGGGTGAAAATTCAAGTTTCAAAGTCAGAACAAGATGAGCTACAACTGTAAATAGATTCAAGTCTTTACAACTAAGAACACTCTACATAAACAGCTACAGAAAATTACAGAAAAATGCCACCAAAATATCGGAACTTGACAAATGATGAGCGGAACAACATGGTCCAATTCCTTCTGCAGAACAGCGTCATTGGTAAGCCATTAAGGGGCACAGTCACTCAAATGGCTACGAAATACTCCGTCAATCGACGCACCGTGAACCGACAATGGGCCGCAAAGAAAGAAACAACAAGAAAGCGGACAAGAATAATGAATTTTAGCAAGCGCATGCACAAAAGAGTGTTTTGATGGTTGTATTGGCATGGATATAAGAGTATTTTGATGGTTGCATTGACATGGACAATAAGAGTATTTTGATGGTTTTCATGACATGGACAACAAGAGTATTTTGATGGATGTATAATAGTATAAGTCTGATTTTATATGTCATTAGTATGTGTAGATGGATAGCCTTAGTCTGATTTTATGTCATTAGTATATGTAGATGTATAGTGCTAAGTTTGATTTTATATGAATATTTCTAGAATTAATCTATATATGTGTATGCAGATTAGAAACTTATCTATTCTATTCCCTTGCCTAAATGAACAAACCTACCTCAACAAATGGCCACCAAATACATCAGCATACTACTAGTTTTGAAGAACTCGCATAATTCAGCAACAAGCTAAGATTAATCAAGAAACACGGTTATACATATTAACAACAATCAAACCAACCATCAACATGCTAAATTTTTCGGGCTATCAAACCAACCATCAAATACATATCTCATTGAAGCAATCAGATTATTGATATGTTTTCTAGTGCGAGTAAGATATTATCATTTCAGAGTCCAACCTTAAACCGCAGCCACAATGTATGCTCCAACCACATACAAGAAACATGAAAAAGGGGGAGAAATAGAAAGGATTAGATCTAACTTAATGCAGATATAATAATATCTGCAACATCATGTCTGTATTTGAATCTAATGGCACCCTGAGTCCCATCGCTGCCTCATCGCCACCAAGATCTGGCCCCTCGCTGTCGACAACTCTATCACAACCCAAATCTGAGTCCAAATAAGCTGATTGCAACGTCTCAGGGACGCGAGAGACTTCATCGTCGGTATATCCACCACCACCGAGATGTGAGCTGGAATAGGCGGATAACATTATCTCAGGGACGCGAGAAGCGGTTTCATCGCTCAGACACATGAGTTTTTCCTCCATTATCGGTGACCATTCGACGATTTTCGAGATCGAAGGTCGAAAGGCGTCGAGTCGGCGCCTAGATCTACTGCCTCACTCTCGGTGAGAAGTGTTTTTTCCTTGATTTCGCTCTTATAGTCAATTGTTTCGGAGTTGGAAGAGGCGTAAGGTAGAGAGTCAGAACTCTTCAACTTCGACAAGCCAGTCAACCATATCGGAATCGAAATATGGGTAATCGAGGGGGTGGTAGGGGCCAAATGGAGGTAAACGACCACTGAAGACCACTTCATCACGACGACGAGATCTTGGGAGGGAGAAAGACGGAGAGGTACTGAGATGTAGGGTTTCAAGAGAGAGAGAGAGAGAGAGGCCGGAAGAAAATGGAGTATCTGAAGTAATGAATCGGGTTGGGGGTAGGGTAAGATAGTGATTAATTAGGGTGTTAATTAGATATAAGTTTGTGTATAGTGATAATTAAGTTTTTAGTTAGAAGAGTAATTATTTTCGCGAAAAGGAAATGGGACACTTGTAATGGGACGTCCATTTCGGGAAAACGGGACACTACTAATGAGACGAAAGGAGTATATGTTTTCTACTGCTTTGTATCAAATATGTTTTAAGTACTTTGTAGTGCGTAAAATATGTTACATAGAGTATGCATTGATGAAATAAGATATAACTATGGAGTAATACATATTTATGTCAATTTTTTTCGTAGATGGAATGTCATTCTCTAATTGAGGAGGATGTTGAGTTGCAATCGGCGTACTACTTGAGCACACTGGAGAACGATCGACTTGGAGTTGTATACTGGGAACCGCAAGTCTGATAGGTCTAATTCGTATTATCCATATTTCATCTATTTTGGCATATTTTGTGGCGTTTGGATTTGTTTTGGTGTTTGTTTTGCAGTGATTATTGATGATGTGGCATTGACGAGATGTTGAGGTGGCGGTTGCACAATTAAGGAAATATATACTCAATTTGGAAGAAATCAAGAAGAAATTAAATATAGAAAGAAAATAACATAATTTATTTTCTTCTATATTTAATTATCTTAATTGAGGAGGATTAAAGATGAGTATATATTTATATTTGGAGGAGGCACCGAAAAGGAAAGAGCCGAAGAAGGGGATTAATTAATTGAGGATTGATTATCATAATCATATATTAACGCCGAAGGAGGAGATTTGGGGATTGGAAATCCTCCTTATCATCATCCATTCCTTTTATGATTCACGTGGCGCCGAATTAAGGGGGAGGACAAACCATTTCTTCATGATTGATATATACACACACGGGAGACAAGCAGAGGGAGAATTAATTTTTATCATTCATCATCACCGTCCCACATCATCCATCAACCGTCCGCGTCGCA
Source organism: Lavandula angustifolia (assembly GCA_028984105.1). Classification (NCBI taxonomy): domain Eukaryota; kingdom Viridiplantae; phylum Streptophyta; class Magnoliopsida; order Lamiales; family Lamiaceae; genus Lavandula; species Lavandula angustifolia. Next base: position 18,112,144 of record CM054824.1, read on the forward strand.
CACCGAGGGAGAGAATCCGCCGCCGCCGAAGGAGAGATCATCCGATCACGAGTTCGCCGAGAGCCGAGGAAGTCCGATCGAGGGGTGTTTCAAAATTAAGTTTGCATTTCTACACTTTGATTTAAGAATTGTGTTTTGATTTGGAAGAAACAACATGCTATTATTTTCGTTTTGCATTCCCGGATTTAAATTGTCTCCGTTTAATTAGCTTGTGGATGGATTCGTAGTCTTTAATTAATCAAGTTTTAATTTCTAGGATATTGTTTCGTGTTTCTTGATATTCTTATTTTTAGTAATTATTTAGAAATTTCGTGCAGTTTGATTAATTTAATTTCATCATGATTTGTGTTCGTCCAGTAAACCGGTCCGTCCGCGGTCCGGCCGATATGCGTAGCTAAGTCTTTTAAGGGGCCGGCGAGATGTAACACACACACCACCTTAAATTCGTGAGACTAGGGCTTAAAATTAATCATTTGGGTTCTGAATTAATCTAGGTTTAATTAATTGGATTAATTAATTTAGGCTTGATCACCCTAGGTTAGTTTAATTCATAGCTAATTTAGTACTTCCATCGTTTCTCATGGGATTAGGCTAAATAAGTAGCAAATTGTCTTAGGGCAATTGGATTAATTTGGTAGGAGACTATTAGATGCCCACCATACGAGTAGGCTCCTAAATTGGGTTCCCTTAGTTCTTAAAGCTGATTAGGTGTTAAATCTATTGATTGCCCACCAACGTAGGTTGCATCTAATTTAGAGAAGTAGTCGTTTCAATGCCCACCATGGCGATTACCGATTAATTAAGGGGGAATAGGGGATATGTCAGTTTAATTACGGTGTCCTACAACTGATTGATTTAAGTGGTTTAATTAATTATTAGTGACTATGATCGATTGTGTGTGTGTGTGAATCATCTTGTTGGACCCGCTTTTACTTGCATTAGATAAATTTCGTGTTTATTTCTTGTTTAATTTTTCGTTGTCTTAGGATTAGTTATTCCCAAAATTTGCGTGGTTGCTAACCAAAATCTTGATTGATAGGTTTTATAAGTTTAAAACTCTCCGTTCCCTGTGTTCGATACCTGATGCTATACTAATCTTTAGTCTAGCTAATTTGCAGGATTATTTGGTGTAAACAGCGATCACCAAAGTCATTCATTTTGGTTCTGAGGCAACACGTGCGAGGAGTATTCCTCATCCGCGCAGTCGTGCAAGAGCCTACTCCCCATCAGCTTCACCACATGCCGGGCAAAGACTATCCACACGTGGTAAGGAAAACGAACCGATAATTTTGGATGGGTCGAGTAGTCTTGACACCAAAGATATGACTCCGAGAGAGAAGAAATTCTAGAATAAGATTAAAAATTAGGGAAAAAATATTATGAGATTCGAAAGCAAAAGGTCGGGTAGAAAGTCTTCAGAGCACCCGATTTCACATGTCGAGTCCGGTCGACAACATTCGAGTGCGCATGCCCAGTTCGGTGGTAAACACTCGAGTGCGTATGCTGAGTCTGGCCATAGACAAATGAGTGTGCATGCAGATTCCGATCGGCGACAATCGAGTGCGCTGCCGAGTCCGGTAGTAGACATTCGAGTGTGCATGTGGAGTCTTGCCGTACACATTCAAGTGCGCATGACGAGGAGGGTCGTCTTGTCATATACGGAATGCGAGGCGCGGATGAAGGGATTCCGCATAGTGACTCATCGGCGGAATTAGAGGCACGAACGAAGAGATTTCACGACTGCACTCAGGATGCCGATCAGGTAATCAATAAAAACATAATTTTGTACTTATTTCTCCGTATGGATGTGAATCTATATGGTACTCAAAGAAATATGACTTAAATATGGAGAAATATGATTAGGAAAATATTCCATTAAATAAATTCTTTCTGAATTTTTGATATCATTTGTAGGAACAAGGTGAAAATGAGTTCATATTTGATGATGCCTTCACAGATTCATATCCACTTCTCGACACTCCATTAGTGCATCAACCAATTCGAGTGGTTAAGATGGATAGTGTCGCTAGTCCACATGGACGTGGTATGTCATGCTGTTAAATCACCTTATGTTTCGACCCGGACCAATATCGACCGTTATCTTGGGAAGTAGTCGGTGTTATGAGCCTAGATTTGTAGCCCTTTTATCCATTTGATTTGTGCGTTTTTGTTATGCTAATGCAGATAAATGGTTTGGATGTGGAGAGAATAGGAAGAAAATATGGTGCTGCTGGATCAAGAAGGCTTCTGACCAAGAATGATGGAACTGCCCAGAAGACCGGAGAAATGGCCTGAAAACAGGCCAGAATTAATGCAGATTCCATCGGGCCGAAAATTGAGAAGAAAAGATGCTGAAACAGGCCCAAAACCCGGCCCACATCATTCTAGCAATTTCTGGCGGGAACTAGGGACCTATGAGCTACAGCATAGCCTTACTTCTGATCAGCATGCCCATACCTGCTACAATCCTACTCGCCTACTCCAGATATTTTGTGAAGGCAATAGAGGAGGGAACGAGCTATATATATATATATATCTTTTCATACTTACATTTTGAATGGATATAGCTTGTTCCTCTCTCTAGAAAACTCTCTAAAATTTCCTCCATTAATGTAATTCAAGAACTTCTTTATTTCTCTGCCTAGACTAGCTTGAAGCTCTCCAAGGAGAAGACTTTCTGTTGTGAATGTTATCAGTTAGCTTATTTACAGTACTTAAATTCAGTCTTTAATGCTTTCATTTACTCTTCAATGTTCGAAGTTAAATTTCTCTTCTATTCACAACTAAGTTAATTTACTGCATGCTTTCTGTCCATATTACGCCTTTACATATAAATGCCTTTGCTTTCGTACAATGTTGTCTCTTGTTATTTTTAGTTAAAAGTTCATGCTAGTTCTTTACTGTTTTATGAAAGTTTGATGTTTCAACCCTAAGTTTCATATCTGCTTCATGCTTTATTTTTACATGCCTAGTTTTATGTCCTTAGTAAATATGAGTAGCTAATTTCCCAGATCTGGCCGAGGTAATGAGGCCCCACCCCTAAGAATCCGTGAGATGTGAAAACGTGCTTGATAATTGGTTAAGTATAGGTTTTAGTTGAACTCTGTTTGAAATAGTTGAGAACTGCTTAGATCTGATCAACCTGGGCAGGTGCACATCTTTCTGGGCAGACGTAGACTAGCTGGGTTTTCTGCTTTGAATGCTAAACATCGGTAGATGCCTTGATTTGACTCCTTTGTTCTTAATGCTCCTTAGTGCCTCCCTAGTCATTGCTAAACAAGGTAGGGTAGTCACCTGGGTAGGGGATTGTTTCTATGCTCAACATGGCAGTCCCAGCGTAATAGAAGGAATGGACGCCCCTGTGCTCAACACAGCGTCCTAGCCAGATAACCTTAACTAAAACTGATTCACATAGTAATCTAGGATCGGACAGGGGGTGGTGTGGAATTACCTTGGCTGGATTGCTTTTATATCTTTTTATTTGATTGTTGATTATTTTATGTTATCTTTCTGCCTAGTTATAGAGCACCCAAAATTTATGGTGGCTGCTAGCCAAACCCCTTTAGGTCAGTAGAATTGTTGCTTAATCAACCGTTCCCTGAGGATCGACCTCTTGCTTGCCACTGTACTTGTCCAGTATAGTTTCTGTGCAGGTGTTCTTACTTATAAATTTATTTGGTGCGCGCGGTTCTAACAGCGACGGAACTACGTGTCCACATCACGGTGACTGGGTTAAAACAATTAGGATGTGGCGCCGCGCACAAGACGAGATCAACAACCACTGTTTCACAGATACCGGCTATCACCTTAAGCATGGATGGTTTAATGTTCTTGAAGATCAGTCCCAAATTTTGTCGCATGATATGATCGAACTTTACCTGTGCATGTTGAGGAAGCAATTGTAAACAAACGAGGGACTGATACACGGTTTGCGATCCTCCACAACAATGATCCTACCGGTCGAATTTTGGGTGAGTTGTTCATTTTTCATTTAGCTCGTAGTTAAAAATGCTAACAATTATGCCTCTTGCTAGTCACAAATGCAATATGCCTGGGTGCAATATGGATGGAACTCAGATGCATGAGAACATTCCAATGTGTTGAAGGAAGCTGCGAGACAGTGGGAACCATGGCTTCAATATGTAAGTTATTTCTTTGTATGTTATGAACAATATAGAGAAATATGTTAATTAAATGAAGAACTAAGATACTGTATTTTCTTTTATAGCTCATACTCGTATGTTACGTCAGTCCCGCACAGTGGGTGACCGTTCGAATACATCTGATGACTTGGGCCATAGAGCTATACGATTTCATGTGGGTAATCGGCGACTAGGAATATCGCCGAACGAGGATGGAATCGATACAACCTATCACACATCTCATGTATAGGTTATTTGATTGCAATGACTATTTCATGCGCATTTACGGTCATCCTCGACAGCCCGGGTGGCGTGAAATGCAATTAGATGTGTTCGTTGCATCTCAATTTGCACAGTTCGATCAGTATATCGTTTGATCGACGGATATCCACGCTCAGAGTTGGTCGCCACCCCGGTGGATTTGTCTAGCATACGACATATTATAGTTTTGCGTATCTAGATGATGTGTGTTGCAAACGAATGATGTTTTTAGTCTAAGTTTATTGCTTCCTTTATGATTCGGTCGTTGAACATAACTTATTTATATTATTATGTCTTATTTATCCATTTATAAATCTTAGTTCTCTGCAAAACAATATTAGTACTAATATGAATAGTAACACGTTAGATAAAACACGGATATCAAATATTCAAAACAAGACACAACGATAAATATTTTAAAATGAAATTTCTTCGTTAAAGACATGATAGTTCTCCAATAAGTAGTTAATACAAGGAACAAAGTAGAAAACTACAGAGAACTAAGTAGAAATATAAATTGTTTCTCTATTTTTTATGTCTCAATTCTACTTTAATGTTGGAATATGGTAAAATATTATGTATAATGTCGTTAATCGAAAAAATAACGCGCAAAGAAGAAGGTTATCACGTTATTAGATCAAATTAACAAATATTACTAAAAGAGAAGAAAATTATATGTAAATAACAACTTATACTATATATTTTTACAAAATAAGGTTTTGTCTGCATATCGTTGGACAGGAATATCGGGACGTTTATATAAATCAATGAATGTCGGCTTGAAATAGAATTTCTTCGTAAAAAAATCATAGTTCTCCAATGAGTAGTTATAAGTTACATAAAATACAGAGAACTAAGTAGAAATATATATTATTTCTCTATTTATACGTCTCAATTGTACTTTAATGTTGGAATATCGTAAAATATTATGTATAATGTCGTTAATCGAAAAAACATCGCACAAGGAAGAAGGTTATCATGTTATTAGATCAAATTAACAAATAATACTAAAAGAGAAGAAAATTAAATGTAAATAACAACTTCTACTATATATTTTTACAAAATAATGTTTTGTCTGCATATCGGTGGACATGAATATCGGGACGCGTTTATATAGAACAATAAGAGTTGGTTTAAAATAGAATTTCTTCGTTAAAAAATCATAGTTATCCAATGAGTAGTTATAAGTTACATAAAATACAGAGAACCAAGTAGAAATATATATTATTTTTCTATTTATATGTCTCAATTGTACTTTAATCTTGGAATATCGTAAAATATTATGTATAATGTCGTTAATCAAAAAAACATCGCACAAGGAAGAAGGTTATCATGTTATTAGATCAAATTAACAAATATTACTAAAAGAGAAGAAAATTAAATGTAAATAACAACTTCTCCTATATATTTTTACAAAATAATGTTTTGTCTGCATATCGGTGTACATGACCATAATTTATCATACAAATTAAGTGTCACAATAATATCAAAAAATCTTAGCTCTCTATATAAACATCTTATTTACCAATTTACAATGTAAATGTTACATAAACACAAGTACTATGATAGTGGATTGTGATTCCTAGCAATATGACACATGAAGTACTAACTTATTGTGTTGCAAAAAACTTAGTTCGCTATTATAAAATCAAGCGTTGAATAAAACACAGGGAACTAAGATATCGTATTAACACAAGAAAATTAATTTATCCAAACTTTATTCCTACTTTATTCAAAATCGTAGTTTAGAGAAATGGTATTAATATATGAAAATTAATTTATTCATCTTTTATTCATAGTTCCCTTTTTTAGCTTATTAACACATGAAAATTACTTTATCATCCACTAATATTAATGATTACGATTATCCACCTAATTTAGATAGTGTTACTTAAACGAATAGAAGCCTAGAATAAACGTATAAAATGAATTGTCAGAAAAAAAATATATACACATTATGTATTGCGTAACTTGTGCTTGAGATTAAAAAAAAGTTGGTTGAGATCTAATATTTTCGTGAGCTCCAAATACACGGATTTTTTTTTGAAATCAAATATTTTCTACCAATTATTTCCATAAAATATTTTCTCTCTATCTATCTCTCTTCTTATATTTTGTTAGCTGGAAAGATGAAGGTGTTGTGGTATTTATATATATAACCGAAAATTATGAAAAGTGATGCTCAAGAAGAAGACAAAAAAAAAAAGTAATATGCAGATAAAAAAACAAAAGAGAGAGAAAGAGAGAATGTGATATTAGATGAAAAAAGAGAGAAGTGTGACCTGATTGACTGACGCATGATTTGGTCAAAAAAATTATTCCATTCAATACTTACTTTTTGTTGAAATCTAAAAAAAGGGAGAGAAGATCAATGATTAAACATGATAGCTATAATCTAAACTATTTCTTAGAGGTAAAAAAATTAAATGTCTAATACATTTATATTAATTTGTGTCTATATAAGATCAATGATTAAACATGATAGCTATAATCTAAACTATTTCTTAGAAGTAAAAAAATTAAATGTCTAATACATTTATATTAATTTGTGTTTACATATACATTTTCCTTCTTTAAAATGTGCATTGCACATCGCCCATTCTGAATTATCTCTAGAAATGATTACTAATTCAATAGAACACATCGTACACCCTCAAACAAAAACCATGGCCGTTGAATCTCTGCAACTCCATTTCGTGTTGTTCCCGATGATGGCTCCAGGCCACATGAGCCCCATCATCGACATCGCGAAGCTGCTCGCACGCCGCGGCCTGATCGTCTCCATCATCACCACTCCAGGAAACGTCATCCGCTACGGCCCCACCATCCACCGCGCCGCCGCAGCCAGCCTACAAATCCAACTCATCCAAATCCGTTTCCCAGCCGCCGAAGCCGGACTCCCCGACGGCTGTGAGAACATCGACTCTCTTCCGTCGCTAGAGATGAGCGATAAATTCATGGTCGCACTCAATTCGACAAAGAACGATGTCGTCCGCGTGCTCGAGGAACTTCAGCCGCCGCCGAACTGCCTCATCTCCGACTTCGGCCTGCCTTGGACAACCCAAATCGCCCAAAAACTCAGCATTCCGAGAATAATTTTTCACGGAACAAGTTGCACCTCGCTGTTGACTTCTCACCTCATAAAGGCCTCCGCCATTCTCGACACCTTGAGCTCTGAATCGGATCGATTCGAGGTCCCTAACTTGCCCCACCGCATCGCGTTCAAAAAAGGTCAATTTAATAGCGGCGCAAAAGCTAGAGATCAATCAGCCGTAATGAAGGACGTTTTGGAGCAAGTGAGAGCGGCGGAGAAGACATCGTACGGAGTGGTGGTGAATACCTTCTCCGATTTGGAGGCAGAATGCGTTAACGAATACAGCAAGGTAAAAGGGGGAAAATCTGGTGCGTTGGTCCAGTTTCATTGTGCAATGTCGAAACCCTTGATTTGGCAGAGAGGGGAAACAAGACTGCTGCTGTTGATCCGCAAGATTGCTTGAAATGGCTCGATCTGCACGAACCACAATCAGTAATTTACGCAGCTCTCGGTTCATTAGCACGCCCCACACCGGAGCAGATGATGGAGCTGGCGCTCGCATTAGAAGAATTCAATAGGCCTTTTATGTGGGGCTTAGGCGGAGCTTCATCAACTGCATTGGAAGAGTTGTTTGTAGAGAGCGGATTCACACAGAGGACTAAAGATAGAGGGTTTTTAATTCGCGGTTGGGCGCCCCAAGTCTTGATCCTTTCTCATCCTGCAATTGGAGGATTCTTGACGCATTGTGGATGGAACTCGACACTTGAAGGGATAACAGCAGGGGTGCCGATGGCCACATGGGCATTTGTGGGAGATCAATTTACTAATGAGAAATTGGTGGTGGAAATACTGAGAATTGGAGTCAGCCTTGGCAATGAAACTCGTGTTATGTGGGGAGAGGAGGGGAAGGCTGGGGTTTTCGTGAAGAAGGATGCTATCAAGAATGCTTTAGAGGTGTTGATGGGAGAAGGAGAAGAAGGTAGAGAGAGGAGAAGAAGGGCCAGGGAGCTTCGGGACAAGGCCAAAATGGCAATTCAGGAAGGAGGTTCTTCTTATTTAGGCCTTAATTTGATGATTGAAAGTATCAAGGCAAAATCCCACTCTTAATGTATTTTCACAAAACACAATGTCAACTCTGTTTTTAGAAGTGCAGCATGTCCTCATAAATCATAATATGAGTATATGTATCACAATAGAAAAGGAGAGATTAATTTGAAATAAATATCTATTTGGCATTGTGTGTATTTGCAACACTAGGACCACTCTAATGAGTTACCCAAAGACCTGAAACACCATGACATTTCATCAGCTCATACTTAGGGCTATTGCCGAATCGAGCTTTTATTGAATAGCTCGGGCTCGAGCTCGATAAAGGCGCGTTCGAATTCAATAATATCGAATTCGATCCCGAGCTCGAATCTCATATTAATATTCGATAATTATTCGAGCCGAATTTGAATATTGCACTATTTGGTTCGAAAGCTCGCGAGCCGGCTCAATTAAATTAATTTATTTAATATCATATGACTTGAAATAAATTAATACTAATAATATTACTACAAAACTTAAATCATTATTTGATTTAAGTTTATTTGCTAAAAAAACATTATTTGAAAAAAAAACTTAAATCAATTAAAAGATTCGCACAGTCACACCAGACTCACCGTCACTCACCACTCCAGAATCTAGACATCAAACTCACGCCGCTCCTTTTAGAAATTAGGGTTCATCTAGCAGCCTACTACTCCCCCCTCTGCCCTTCATCTTCTCGCGGTGACCGTCGCCGCCTCGCTGAGTCGCTGGTGCTTAAGGATTCATCTTCAAGACTCCAAGTCCAACGCGATTCATTGCTCGCGACCGCCGCCGTGACTTCCAACCGTCATATGACACTTCCCAGTCTTCCCCTCCAACAATTCATCTCTAGTATTTTTTGTGGGGATTTTATTTCTTTCTGGTTTGTGCTCATTTATGTTTCCTAAATGCAACAATCTCTTGGTATTAATTGACCTGACATATGTCTATCTCATTCGGTAATTATAGAGATGTTAAATTGTTCTGTTGTCTATGTGTTTTGCATTCTTATTCGGCTAATTTGACGTTAGAAATCAGTAGTTATTTATTATGTATGTATCTGCTGAAAATTCTCTTCCCTCATTATATGAACTTTTTGGGTGGACTTATGGCAATTATTGCACTACTAAGAGCTTCTTTAATTTTCTGGAAGCTAGAATAACATAGTCCCTCTCTAATTTACATTTGGTGCTGCCTATGTTTTACAATATAAGAATTCGGTGGACAATAGATGAATTTAATCTTGTTGATGGCCATAACTGCTGTTTTAGATCCAAGATGCAAAATGATGCTTGTTGAATTTTCTTTCAAGTAAATATATCATTTGGAAGAAACTGAAGCAAATGTGTTTAAGGTTAAGAGCACGTTGACTGATCTCTTTTGTGAATACAAGAGTGCAATTCAGCGTAGTAGTGAGAGCTCTAACACTCAATCAAGCTCGACAAATGAATCTTCTCATGATGTTTCAAATAGTGGTTCAATGTCTAGCAACAAGAAACCAAAGCTCTCTGAATGGTCAAGATTTGATAGCTTTGTAAGATCTTGCGAAAATGTACCACCAAAAAAGTCCGAGTTAGAAGTGTACTTGGAAGATGGTATTTTTAGATGTGAAGAAATTGGATCTGTTACATTTGATGCTTTAGAATGATGGAAGTCTAATCAATTGAAATAAAAAGTTCTATAAAAAAAATGGCATGTGATATTTTGGCTATATATACTAGCCACTACGGTTGCATCAGAGGCTACTTTTAGTGCTGGCAGTAGAGTACTTAACTCTTTCGTACATCACTAAACACTGATACCGTATAAATGCTAATGTGTGGCGGAGATTGCGTTCGTCGACTTCACAGAATGAAGAAGAAATCTAAAATAGTAAGATGGAAAAATTATTCTAAAATATAGCAATGCACTTGGTTTCTATTTTAATATATTTCTTTCTTTTTTAGGTTGAAGAAGAACCTCTAGAGATTTGTTTGCCTTCGCAAACTAGTTAAATGAAGGTATTTTGATGATTATGTGTAAGATTATTTTTTTTGTTTATGTAATCTTGAATTCTTGATGTTAGTATATTAACATAAATGTATCAGCCCTGCATGGCTACTTTGAGTTGGTGCAATGTTCAAGAAATGTTGTAGGTTGAGATTTTGAGTTGAAAATATCCGGCAGGTAGGCTACTAGATCTTGCTCAATTTCTGATTATCTTTGTGCTAGTACGAACTCTTTGCAAATTTATTTTGTTTGCCTATTTTCTATCCAGATTTTCAGATTTTGGGATCTTTTGACGGAGTTATTGCATTTGTGAAGACGTATGTATCGTTGGCTGAAGACTTCATTTTCAGATTTTCAGATGTTGCTATTTGCTAACCTTGTTTTAATTCAAAGACGTGTGTTATCGGTGATGATTGCTATTTTCATATTTTCAAATGTTGCTATTTTCATATGATTTTGTATGATGTTATTGAATTGAGACAATTTAAAGTTTTTCTTATTATATATGTATGAAGCAAATCGAGTAAGGAACAGGTGTACTGAAACTCGAGCTTTGAAATCGAATTCGAACTTTGATACCAAATTCGAGCTTTGGTACCGAATTCGAGCTTTCGAGCCTGAATTGAAAAATAAAAAAATATTATTTTCTTACATTTTATTGAGCTTTTGAATCGAGCTCGAATATCATAAATTTTTATCGAGTCGAGTTTGAATTCGTATTTAAAGCTCGTACTGAGCTCGAGCCCGAACTCGAGCCCGAGAAATAAGGGGCTAATCGAGCCGAGTCTCTGCAAAGCTCGGCTCGGCTCGATTCGATAACAGCCCTACCTGTACTCTCTCCGTCCCACTAGAAATGACACGATTTTATATCGGGACGTCCAACTACAAATGACATATTTTCTAAAATGACAGATTGTGTGGACCATATTTAACCACTATAAAATTAAATAATTTACAACACATAACACGACTTTATTGATTCTCACGCTAAAAAGAAACACGTCATTTCTAGCAAGACGGAATGAGTAGTACTATTCATGTTTAGACGCTATCTAGAAAATAACTAATCTATAAATCCAGAGGCTTCTCAGTTCTCAACTATCCGCCACTCATTAATTCTACTAACAAAACCATCTCGATCCATCTTCAATCGCCAGCATGACCTCACAAACCCTCCCTCTTCACTTCACCCTGTTCCCTCTCATGGCTCCCGGCCACATGATCCCCATGATCGACATCGCCAAGCCGATCGCGCGGCCCGGGCGTCATCGTCTCCATCATCACTACGCCCCATAACACCAATCGGTTTGCGGCAACGGTTGACCGCGCCGTAACAGCCGGACTACAAATCCATCTCGTCCAAATTCGGTTCCCCTCCGCGGAAGCCGGTCTGCCCGAAGGCTGCGAGAATCTTGACGCTCTCCCTTCACTCGACATGATTCCAAATTTCCTTATTGCACTTAGTTTGCTTCAGAAAGAAGTGGAGGATTGTCATGACCCGAGAGGGACAGACACAGATCGTGGAGGAAAAGACGGAGAACGGAGAAGAAGTCGGTGGGAGAGATAAGGGTTTACTGTTACTCTACTTTTTGGACAAGAACGATTATGAAAAGGAAGAGGAAGACTCGGTCTTTTGTGATGCACTGGAGGAATTCTCAGCCACTGATGAAGAAGGACTCGATCTGACGGTCCCAATTAAAAGTGGTTGAGGGGCCGAGATGTGAAGAGAAGTTCGTGCGTGGACAGAGGCGATGTTTCCACGTGGCTATCTAATCTATCAGTATCTTAGCTTATGATAATATTCACATTTACGCGTTGTTTAGTTGCCTAATATAGACTAAGTCATTATATATACTCGAGAATGGAAATGAGAAGAGCATGCTTGGAAAATTTACCTCACTCTCTCTTTTTCTCTCACTCTTTCCTCGTGTATGATTTTCTCTCTCTCTCTCTCTCTCTCTCTCTCTCTCTCTCTCTCTCTCTCTCTCTCTCTCTCATTTTGCCTTCGTTTTCATCGATCTCCAGATCTAAATCTGGAGTTGAGTTGTTCATTCGTTACAATCGAAATTGAGTTAAGCAAATTACATATAAATTCTAACAAATAGACTCTAGTCTATTTCAGTGGTATCAGAGCGCACGTTATGGCTTCTTCAGGCCTGTCTCCAATTCCAGAGGAAGGGCAGATTGAGGAGGAAGAATCAGTCCTGCAACCTGCACAAATGGATGCCAACACACAGGCGTTAGCTGATCTCTTAAACCACAACATGTTCCAACAATTGGCATTGAACAATCGTACCCTCACCAACACCTTCACGGGGTTGATAGGTAATCTCTCAAATCGCTTAGATCTGCTAGAATCTCAAGTCTCACATGGATCTAAGCAAGGTCCTACACTAACACCTGTTCCCCCCGCGCCTCATTTTAACTACTTCAGCCTAGATTGTCACCCCGTACTCCCCCGGGGTTCAGAAATTTGGGTAAAGGGGTGGATAAGGGTTATGGATCTATTTTTATGGAGGGTCTGAGGGGTGTGGAAGACGCTGGAGAGCATACTAGGGAATTTGGTAGGAGTCCGTGGGTAGAGGGCAGTGGGTATGGTGTAGCCCCTCACTATCCTACTGGAACTAATGGTGGAAGTGCTAGGGGAAGTGGGTCTAGGAATTTTTCTGGTAATTCTGGGCATACAAATTCTGGGGTTATGCCAACTATTGCCAAAATTAACTTCCCTAAATTTGATGGAACCCGATCTAGATCTTGGTTGATGAGGTGTCAAAGTTATTTTTCGATGGTGAATACTATTCCTGAGGAGCAGAAGGTGGCTTTTGCCTCCATGCACTTTGAGGGAAAATCCCTAGAGTGGTATGATAATCTCCCCCTCAAAGGGGAGGAACTGGTTTGGGCACAATTTGTAAGGATGATTTCTACCAGATTTCAGGATTTGCAGACTAGCAAGGCTATAGCAGAGCTACACAAGCTTGTGCATGTGGAAAGTTATGATGATTATGTGGCAAGGTTTGAAGAGCTAAAGGCCTTTATCATACATAGTAGATGTGGGGAATTTGATGAGCATTACTGGGTAGCAGCCTTTATTAGTGGGTTGGACAAGGATATTCAAGCTGGGTTGGATATGCTGCATCCTAACTCCCTAGAATCAGCTATCCACTTGGGAAGGCAACAAGTACATCTCAATGAATCATTCCTCAGGAACATTAAGGAGTATACTAAGGGATCTGGAAACCCCTCCTATCCCAGGAAAACTGAGAACAATGTATTTCAGAAACCAATTCCTAAGGCAGCCACTGCTGGGAAGCCAGGTTTCAAGCTCCTGACTCCTTTGGAAATGGATCAGAGAAGGGCTAAAGGGCTTTGCTATAATTGTGATGAGCCCTTCTCCCCTGGTCACAGATGCAAGAACAAGATAAACTTTATGGTGATGAGTGTGGAGGAGCAGGGGGGATTCTTAAACAATCTGGAAGTTATGATTGATGAGGAGGAGTTTGGTGATGCTAAGGAAGAGTTGGGTATGGCAATGGTCAGTTTGGGATCCATGGCAGAAGAATCAGGCAAACATATTATGATGTTGATTGGGGAGTCTGGTACTAGAAAGCTAAGGATTCTAGTTGACACAGGGAGCTCCCTCAGCTTCCTAAATACAGAAGTGGCCAAGACAGTACAGGGAAGTGAGGAATCGGTAGTTCCATCGAATGTGTTAGTAGCTAGGAGGTAATGGTGAGTAACAGAAGGCTGAAGGGGTTTAATTGGAAGATGCAGAATATTCAATTTGAATATGATATCAGGCTGTTGCCTACAGCAGGCTATGACTTAATCTTGAGAAGTGACTGGCTAAAGAAAGGGTCACCCATACTCCTTGACGATGAGCAGATGTACTTCTCAGTACAGCATAAAGGGGAAAGGGTTTATATACAAGCTGCTAAGGGGCACACCAAGGCACCTCCTATTACTGCTGCAGCCATCTATCAATTATTACAAAAAAGGAAAACCACACCAGGCTATTTCTTGGTGATGTCACTGACTGAAGAGGGGGAACAGAATAATCCCAAAATGACACCATTGCTGGATTCATACAAGGATATCTTTGAGGTGCCTAGGGGGTTACCTCCTAGTAGGGGGGTGGAACACAAAATCATCCTACAACCAGGAAGCATGCCCAAACAACAATATCCCTATAGAGTATCACATGCACAAAAAGCTGAAATTGAGAAAATTGTGGAAGCATTACAGGAGTCTGGGGAGATACAACCCAGTAAAAGTCCCTTCTCTTCACCAGTACTATTGGTCAAGAAGAAGGACAACACTTGGAGAATGTGTGTGGATTACAAGTACATCAACAAATTTACAGTAAAGCATGATTATCCTATTCCTGTTATAGATGAATTATTGGATGAATTGTATGGGGCCAGATATTTTTCCAAAATAGACCTCAGGTCTGCTTATTTTCATATCCTTATGGATCCTAGCTCTAAGTATTTAACAGCATTCAGGACTCATAATCGGCATTATGAGTACCTGGTAATGCCTTTTGGCCTTTGCAATGCTCCTGCCACTTTCCAGTCTCTCATGAACCAAGTATTCAGAGAGCAGTTAAAGAAGCATGTGTTAGTTTTTTTTTATGACATCTTGGTTTATAGCTCTTCTTGGGAATCCCATTTAAAACATGTGGAGGAGGTCTTAAACATCTTAAGGAAGAACAAACTCTTTGCCAAGATGAGTAAATGTGAATTTGGCAAAGAGTCAGTGGCTTATTTAGGCCATTTAATCTCCCATGAGGGAGTAGCTACAGACCCTGACAAGATAGCTGCTAAGGTGGATTGGAAATCTCCTAACAACCTAAAGGGACTAAGGGGATTCCTAGGATTGACAGGGTATTACAGGAAATTCATCAAAGATTATGGGTTGATAAGCAAACCTTTGACCAACCTATTGAAAAAGGGGGCATTTCAGTGGGGAACAGAGGTTGAGAAGGCTTTTCAACAACTCAAGAAGGCTATGACAACAGCTCCAGTGCTAGCTCTACCCAATTTTAACAGGGAGTTTATTTTAGAAACTGATGCAAGTGGCACTGGAGTGGGAGCAGTATTGATGCAGAGTGAGAGGCCTATAGCTTACCTTAGTAAGGTGATGACTGGAAGGAACCTAAACCTTTCTATTTATGAGAAGGAGTTCTTAGCTATACTCATGGCAGTTCAAAAGTGGAAGAGTTATCTGCAAGGGCATCATTTTATTATCAGAACAGACCAGCAAGCATTAAAACACTTGTTGGATCAGAAGATTATCACCCCACTGCAGCAGAAATGGATACCCAAATTACTGGGGTATGATTATTCAATAATGTACAAGAAAGGGAAGGAAAACTTGGTGGTTGATGCCCTTTCTAGGAAAAAGACTTATCACTGCTATGCTACTAACACATCCATTCCCCTATAGGTACAAAGGGTGGCAGACAGTTACCCTAAGGATTCTTATTGGGCTCAAGTTGTGGCAGCTAAGATCATTGATCCTAATGCCTATCTTGAGTACTGTATGGCAGGGAGTTTACTGAGGCATAAAGGGAGAATTGTGGTGGGAAATGATGATACTCTTAAGGCAAATATCATTCAAGAACTACATGGATCAGCCTTAGGGGGCCATTCTGGAGAAGGGGGTACCTATCACAGGGTTAAGAAATACTTTTCTTGGAAGGGGTTGAAGGCACAAGTATTAGAAATGGTGAAGTCCTGCTCTATTTGCTCACAGAACAAGGCTGAAAGAGTCCACGGTCCTGGACTATTACAACCCCTGTCTATTCCTACACAGGCTTGGACTCATATCACCATGGATTTCATTGAGGGCCTACCTAAGTCACAAGGTAGGACAGTCATATTGGTGGTGGTGGATAGGTTCACAAAGTACAGTCACTTCCTAGGTCTGACTCATCCCTATATAGCAGCTACAGTTGCTCAGGTTTTCCTGGACAATATCACTAAATTACATGGCCAACCCCTAAGCTTGGTGACTGATAGGGATCCAATATTCACTAGTGTTTTTTGGGCTGAGTTATTCAGGCTGTTGGGCACCAAACTTGACATGACTTCTGCCTACCACCCCCAGTCAGATGGACAGACAGAGAGAGTCAATCAATGCCTGGAAACTTATCTCCGGTGTTTGGTTAAGCAAACACCTAAGCATTGGTTCAAGTGGCTAGCCCTAGCAGAATTCTGGTATAATACAAATTATCATACCGGCCTAAAGCTTACACCTTTTGAGGCCTTGTATGGGTACAGTCCACCTATATTCTCTATTGGACCGTTTCCCTACACTCATTCGGCTGATTCCTTAGATCTAGCCGAAGAGAGACACAAGATGCAGCAGAATTTCAGAGAAAATCTGCTACGTGCCCAGGAAAAGATGAAGAGGCAAGTTGATCGACTCAGAGTCGATAGAAAGTTCAAAGTTGGAGACATGGTCTACCTAAAGCTGCAGTCTTTCCGGCAAAGCAGCGTAGTCCTACGTAAGAATCAAAAACTATCCCCCCGCTACTATGGTCCGTACAAAATATTGGAGAAACTAGGCGAGGTCACTTACCGGTTACAGCTACCGCCGGGGGCCAAGGTCTGGCCGTTCTTCCATGTATCTCTGCTGAAACGGTCCGTAGATCCACATAAGGGCCATTCCCCTGACCTTCCCGAACTCACCCATGAAGGAGGGCTTACCTGCGTACCTACAGTGAAAGGAAAAAGGAGTAAGTCGAACTGTCAGGGAAGAGAAATCCACTCTTTTCTCATTGAGTGGGATTTCGATGGAATAAAAAAAGGAAACTTGGGTCGAGGAAGCTTGTCTCAAGAAATTTCATTCCCATCTGCTACCTTGGGGACAAGGTATCCAAAGGGGGGGAAATGTCATATGACCCGAGAGGGACAGACACAGATCGTGGAGGAAAAGACGGAGAACGGAGAAGAAGTCGGTGGGAGAGATAAGGGTTTACTGTTACTCTACTTTTTGGACAAGAACGATTATGAAAAGGAAGAGGAAGACTCGGTCTTTTGTGATGCGCTGGAGGAATTCTCATCCACTGATGAAGAAGGACTCGATCTGACGGTCCCAATTAAAAGTGGCTGAGGGGCCGAGATGTGAAGAGAAGTTCGTGCGTGGACGGAGGCGATGTTTCCACGTGGCTATCTAATCTATCAGTATCTTAGCTTATGATAATATTCGCATTTACGCGTTGTTTAGTTGCCTAATATAGACTAAGTCCTTATATATACTCGAGAATGGAAATGAGAAGAGCATGCTTGGAAAATTTACCTCTCTCTCTCTTTTTCTCTCACTCTTTCCTCGTGTATGATTTTCTCTCTCTCTCTCTCATTTTGCCTTCGTTTTCATCGATCTCCAGATCTAAATTTGGAGTTGAGTTGTTCATTCGTTACAATCGAAATTGAATTAAGCAAATTACATATAAATTCTAACAAATAGACTCTAGTCTATTTCAAGGATATATTTGACGGGATCCAGCCGCCGCCGAACTGTCTGATCTCCGACATGGGACTCCCGTGGACGACGAAGATCGCCGACAAATTCAACATTCCGAGGATAGTGTTTCATGGGACTTGCTGCTTCACACTTCTCTGCTCGCTCAACATAAAGGAATCTGGGATTCTCGATACGTTGAAGTCGGACTCGGATTCCTTCGAGGTTCCGAACATTCTCGATCGAATCATGATGAGGAAATGCCGGCTTCCCGGTTCAACCGCAAAGAAATCGGACGTGACGGATCGATAAGAGCGGCGGAGAAAGCGTCGTACGGAGTGGTGGTGAATAGCTTCGATGATTTGGAGGCCGATTACGTGAAGGAGTACAAGCAAGGCCAAGGGCGCAAAAGTGTGGTGCATTGGTCCGGTTTCTCTATGCAATGTTGATAAACTTGATTTGACGGATAGGGGAAACAAGGTTGCAGCTATTGATGCGCAAGATTGCTTGAAATGGCTCGACTCGAACGAGTCAGAATCGGTCATCTACGCGAGTCTTGGCTCGTTGGCGCGGCGGAAGCGGAATCAGATGATAGAACTGGCGCTTGCTTTGGAAGAATCGAATATGCCTTTTATTTAGGCTTTAGGAGGAGGGAAATCGGATGCGTTGGAGGAATGGTTTATAGAGAGTGGATTTGCGGAGAGGATTAAAGATATGGGTTTCTTGATAAGGGGTTGGGCGCCTCAAATGGTGATCCTTTCGCACAAAGCAATTGGGGGATTTTTGACGCATTGTGGATGAAACTCGACTCTAGAAGCTATATCGGGTGGCGTGCCGATGGTGACGTGGCCGATTTTCGCTGATCAGTTTTGTAACGAGAAGTTGGTGGTGGAAGTAGTGAGGACCGGAGTGAGCGTTGGCGTGGAAGTCCCGGTGAAGTGGGGAGAGGAAGAGAAGGTTGGGTGTAGGAATTAACTCATATAATTCACCTTATAATTTTAATAGCCCTATGTCGATATACCGAGATCTAAAGCGGAAGCGTACCTGAATTGGAAGCCATGGATTTAAAGTTAAAAAATGAATCTGGACTTTCAAGAGTTACTGCAGCGCCGTTTTGTGAATTCTTAGGTGGGGAAAAGAAAACCTAGCGTCTGCAGGCTCTTGGGGACCAGATATATATAGGGGAATATTATATTAATATTTGGCCCCTTCAACAAATATTAATATATAATTAACCATAAATTAGGGATACACATACCAAAAATAACACTTTATACATAATTACATATATTGCCCATAATTAGATTTTAGATTTTATCCAACAATCTCCCACTTGGGCAACATATGTTACTTTATATGTATAACTTAATGAGCTCAAAATGTGTTATTTAATAACATGTATTCTTTATCGGTCTCGTCCATCAACTACATTTATATAGGATCAAAGCAGTCTTTATCATATTAATCATGACTGGACTCATCAATGGTCACATATACAAAAATAGCCAAATGACATAGACCAACTGGTCCTCCTTAAACTTAAGAGAGGTTATAAAGCGAGTGATTGTAACTGAATACTCTATTCTTTATTTTTTATCAGAAAATTAATTATAAAAGGCTAAAATAACCATAAAGCAACTAAAATTTAAACTCCCACTAAACCACAATATCATCAAGTGATACGACACCCATACGAGCAGTGTGCTCGTGAAAGACCTTGGATGATAAGCCCTTTGTGAGTGGATCCGCTAACATGGAGTTTGTCCCAATGTGCTCTATAGATATCTGTTTACTCTGCACTCTTTCTTTCACAACTAGGAACTTTATGTCAATATGTTTTGACTTGGAAGAGCTCCTATTGTTGTTGGAATACAACACTGCTGACTTATTGTCACAAAACAACTTGAGTGGTCTTTCTTCATCTTGCAAAATACGCAGCCCAGTAACAAAATTTCGCAGCCATATCCCATGATTTGAAGCTTCATAGCATGCTACAAATCCTGCTGCCATAGTGGAAGAAGCTACAAGTGTCTGTTTGACACTTTTCCACGAATTAGCTCCTCCAGCTAACATATAAATGTAGCCTGATGTAGACTTTCTGCTATCTTGGCACCCAACGAAATCAGAATCAGAATAATCCAATACCTCTAAATGATCTGATTTCTTGTATGTGAGCATGTAATCTTTTGTTCTCTGAAGATACCTCATAACCTTTTTGGCTGCTATCCAATGGTTCATACCAGGATTGCTCAAATATCTGCCTAACATTCCAACAATGTATGCAATATCCGGACGCGTACATACTTGAGCATATATTAAACTCCCAACTGCTGATGCATAGGGAATCTTCTGCATTTCTTGAACATCAAGATCACTTTTAGGGCACTGTTCGAGACTGAATTTGTCTCCTTTAGCAACAGGGGTATCACCTGGTCTACAATCTTGAATGCCAAACCTTTTGAGAACTTTATTGATATAGCTCTTTTGTGATAATCCAAGAATACCTCGAGGTCGATCTCGATGTATTTGAATTCCTAAGACAAAAGAGGCGTCCCCAAGATCTTTCATCTCAAAATGCTTTGATAGAAATCTCTTGGTTTCATGCAATAAGCCTATATCATTAGTGGCAAGCAATATGTCATCAACATATAGAACCAGATACATAAACTTACTCCCATCGAACTTGTGGTATACACAATCATCAACAACATTCATCTCAAAACCGAATGAGACAATAACTTGCTTGAAACTTGTGGTACCACCGACGAGAAGCTTGTTTGAGCCCATAGATGGATTTGTTTAACTTGCAAACCATATTCTTTGGGTCTCCAGACTCAAATCTTTCCGGTTGCAACATATATATCGATTCTTCAATGTCTCCATTGAGAAATGTTGTCTTAACATCCATCTGATGTAACTCAAGGTCATGATGAGCTACAAGTGCCATAATTGTCCTAAAAGAGTCTTTCGATGAAACCGGAGAGAAAGTCTCTGTATAGTCAATGCCTTCCTTCTGAGTATATCCTTTTGCTACAAGACGTGTCTTATACCTCTCCACATTACCATCTGCATCCCTTTTGGTTTTAATATCCATTTACAACCAATTGGTTTCGCACCTTCAGGTAATGGGACAAGTTCCCAAACTTTATTGTCTTGCATAGACTTATACTCATCTTGCATGACATCATTCCACTTTTGAGAGTTTGAACTATTCATGGCCTGATGACAGTTGATCGGATCATCTTCCATCATTCCATTTCCTTCCTCAAGTTCACTGAGAAATACTATATAATCATCTGAGATAGCACTTCTCCTCTCTCTCGTGGACCTCCTTGATGGCCCTTGTTCGTGAGGCTGTTGAGTTTGTTCTTCGGAACAATTACCTCATCCCGAGTAGGAGATTGTACCACATTGTCTTATAGAGGTTACGGATTCACTTCTTGATCAATGACGGTGTGTACGAACCCGATCACCGTCAAAAGTGATAATAGGAATTGAGAGTGAACTCAAATCCTCCTCAAAAGCAATGTTCCTAACTTGATGTTGGATATGAGTCAGTAGATTGATACTCACTGTTCTAGGGTTAAAAGAAATTGGGGGAAATCATAGTAGTACTATGGAATTGAAGATCCCAAAACCGAGCCGATATCGGAGATTAGTGTGTCGATAGGATTAGGCGATGTATAGGTTAGACTTGATGTAATGATTATTATTTTGTCTAAGTCCTGTACGGGGTAGTTGTTGAACCGATCTTCGGTGAAGATACTTTTCGAACCCCACGTCATCGGTGTAATCGCTTGCATTCTTCGTCGGCGGTGATATCAAACTCGGTTGAAGATCCCGCATCATTGGCCCGGACCTCGGTAAGAAGCATTCTCTACAAGGCGATGGTCATCGGTAGAAGAACCAAGGTCAAGCAGTATACCTTCGCGATCGACCAACCGACTATCGAAGCTCACTTTATCGGTCGACGACTCACCGAAGAAGACAAGGCTTTCGAAAGCATCGTATCCGACGAAAGCGACCCAAAGCACTTAAAGTCCCTTCAAATGTTCGCGAAGAAGACATACGAGGTAGTTTGAACGGTCAACTCGACACTCACCAACTACAAACCTCGACCAATGAGAAGCCGACAACGCTTACCTACTCTACACAAGAAAAGCTGCTCTCATGAACAGTGCATTAAGCGCCTCCGCCGCAACAAAGTTGAATAGTGGCCGTTTTCTTTGGACGCTTGTGACACGTGGCATCGTCGTCTCCAACGGACATATGTCACAACTCACAACTATAAATAGAGAAGGATTTGAAGATTTCGACAAGAGGAATATACGCGAAATCAAGGGAAATCATTCAAACTCACAACGCTCTAGAACCTTCAAGCTTATCCAGAGACGAACTAGTTTTCATAGAACACTTCTTGTAGTTCATCTCTCTAGAGCACTTTGATCCCTATCTTCTCTAGACTAAGCTCATTGCTAGATTCATAGCTTAGATCGAAAGGAGTTCACATTTAGTGAATTGTTCTTGTTGTAAGAACTCCTTCTCGGTTGGAGAATATTCCCTCCCTTCTAAACTTAGGTTTGGATTGTAAAGTCGCTAAGGACTATAACTTAGAGGGAACTCCCAGGCACGCAGTATCCCTGCTGAGGCTTGCTCGGGAATAATCAACAAGTTCTCTCTGCCTTGTTCGGGACCGTGGATGTAGGATCTTGCGTATCCGAACCACGTTAAATCGCTTGTGTTCATTTACTGTTTTATTGCATTGCATTCAACTGACTTGAAAATCATAAGTTTGCATAAAACGTATTTTATAAAGTGCACGACCAAAAGATTTAACTTGCAAAAAACGCGTTTTCAAAAGAGACGACTCCGGGCCTAACACTTATCCGCACTACGGCTCCGACCGAGTTTCGTAATACCGACATCGCGTCAGGAAGAGCTCGAAGCCGACTCACTTTGACCCCAGGTGATCGAAGGCTTACTTGGCACCGTTCATCGATTGCGGACATCGGCTTCACCGGACCTTCACCGAGAAAAAGAAACGAGCTCAAGTGTATTCACCCCCCCTCTACACCGACTTTTCGTCTCCGGACCAACAATTGGTATCGAGCCTTCGGTGTTCAACCGATCGCCGGTTCCGAAATCCTGGTCCTCTCGAACCGATCCCGAAAACCGTTTTCCTTTGCATAAGCATCTTCTCGGCATCCTTATACTCTTACTCTTACAATGTCCGATATGTCGGTATTAGGATGGTGCCGATGTTCTCAATAGAGAACTACACGGTATGGCGCGTACGTATGGAGGCACACCTAACGTCACTACACGACGGCATGTCGATGTCCTAGAGTCGGGATCGATCATTCCCATGATCGACGGCGTAGTATTTGCTTCGCCGGAGGAGGCGTGGAAGCACAAACGGGTGCTAAGGTTCCCAAAGACAAATGCTGCCTTCACGCCCGAAGAAAAGAAGTTGCACAACCTTGACCGAGTTGCACGTAATGCCATACCGACTACGCTCGGTGACTCACATCTCGGAAGGGTACAAGATTGCAAAACGGCGAAAGAGCTATGGGACGCCTTGGGCATCTTGAGCCATGGAACCCCTCGGATCAAAGAGAACAAGCTCGAGCTAGAGCTTCGGAAGTTCGACGCCTTTGCAATGGAGCTCTACTGAAACCATTGACGAGCCGAGTGTCGATTCACCAATCAAGTCAATGTTATCAATGGGTTGGGGAGGTCGTTCACCAACAAGGAGATGAACACCAAGATCTTGAGAGCGTTGCCCCGACGTGAAGTGGCTTCCATTTGCTACTTATTTACGTCGCTCGATCTAAATGCTCTAACTCCCGATGTTATATTTTCGGAATTAAAATCGGAGGAATTCGAGCATAGCCTACCCCAAAAGTGCTTAAGCGCTCCAGTGACTCACGGTTCGACCACGCCTTCAAGGCAACGATCAACAATACCGGAGCCAAGCCTATTTCCTCAAGCAAAGCCGTGGCCACATCGGTAGCAAAGTCTTCCGAGACTTCGGCCCCGATCGGCCTAGCACCGATGGCTCTCAAATATCGAGAGGGAAAAGGAGAGAGTCGAAAGGCGAGGAAATACAACCGAGATTCTTCCTCGGGTAAGAAAGACTATCATAAAAAGGAAGAATCTAATCCTTCTACCGAATACGGGAAATCGGAGTCTGCGCCAGTCCGTCTAAAGACTCACGGTGTAAGAGCGAGCAGAACATCTACCTGCTACAACCGCAAGAAGGAGGGACACTATCGCACGATTGTCCCGAACTCTCGCTGCTCAAAGAGCGAACGGCGAGCCGAGGAGAAAGAAGTTCGCCGAGAGACGGCAGCCTATATAGCCGGAGAGATATCCGACAACTCAATTGAGGAGGATACATTCATGTATTCTTCGAAGACGAAGCCGCGTTCGTCGCGATTGAGGTCGCAAAGACGGTTCTCGATGAGTCGGCCGAATCGTCCGATGGCCGGAGAAGAGGCCGAGGTAAATTCTAAACGCATTATTACCTCTTCTTCACACAAGACACAAGACACGTGCTCGGTCACGAGATGATCCTCTAGATGTGTTACAAGCCTACGACGATCTCGTTAGAGGAACAGATTCGGTCGAGCGAGAGTTCAAGCGAGAACTATCCGGGAACTTGAACAGTAAAGGCCGAGAATCGAGACTTTCTTCGATTGTCGGGTCTCTACTGAGTCGGTGGATCTAGTTGCGAGACTCAAGGAAGAGATTGAATCTCTTATGACTAAGTCTCAGCTTCAAGAGACTCAGATCTCAGTTCTGACCAAGGACAATTCTGAGAAAGAGACTGAAATAGCCAAGCTCAGTCAGAAGCTCACAGACGTGCAGAATGACTATGACTCACTCAGAAGGAGTGACGAAGTCTGGAGAGGATTGATGACTGAACAATACCTGGGAGCTAAGGAGAAGCTTGAAAGCATGCTTAGAGCTCAACGGTCAACTTCTGTGAAAGAAGGCCTGGGATATACCCACGAAGCTTCTACCTCCAAAAGCTCAGCAACCCTGGCTGATAGGTTCGTCAGAGGAAAGGTGCAAGCTGCTGACACCACACCTCAGGCGAAAAACAAACGAAAAATAATTACACCTCGGCCGAGTAGCAACAAGCAATGACCAAAGGTTCCAGGCCCCGGGACACCGCGATTAAATTCGGGGGGAATCAAGAAGGTCGGATGGGCGAACGATACAAGGAGCCATCGTATGAGCACCCGGCTCGGTGACGGCTCGTACTACTATGAGCCCGGGGTCGGGAGAAGCGCTAAGACTCGAAGAAGAAAGCGCATGAACCCAAAATTATCGGCGAAAGTCGGTATCTCCAAGTCCTGTGGAGAAGAAAGGCGATAAGGTTCGAAGAAGAAGTCTGGAACTTCTAAGGTCCCGAGACAGATCCGGGTTCCGAAATCACCCACTAACTTTGTAAGGACCCAATCGAACCAAAGGGTACCTAAAAATGCCTCTGTTTTGCGGGTGCATAAGGACCCGTGGATAGTGGACGGCCGGTGCTCGAGACACATGACCTACCGGAAGAGCTCGACGACCAACTACGTACAAGAAGATGGTCCCGAATGAATTCGGTGACAATTCCAAAGGCTACACAAGGGGATACGGAACGCCGAACATTGGGACCGCCACGCCTTCAAGAGTAACATATGTTGAAGGACTTCAACATAATCTCCTTTCGGTCGATCAATTCCGTGATAATCTTAACGAGTAATCTTTGACGCCGGTTTACGTGATATTGTTGACAAATCTACGGGGAAAACGAGTGTTATCGGGTTCGCGGAGGAAGAACATCTATGTTGCAAACCGGAATACCGCATGAAACTCGAGGCTTGCTTGCTCGCACGTACTAAATCGAGGTAACAAGTCGGTGGCTATGGCACAAGAGACTCGGCCACTCGAACTTCAAGACCATGAACAAGCTCGTCAAGAACTCTAAAGTCGGAGGACTGCCCAACGAATCGTTTATCAAAGACGAAATTGTGAAGCGTGCACGAAAGGAAAGCAAACAAAGAGTAGCAATCCACCTATTCCGTCACCTTCCACCGATGGAATCCTTCACCGCTTCACATGGACTTATTCGGGCCGGTCTCTCCGGTGACTATAAGAGGCAAGAAGTATGCCCTCGTCGTCATAGACGACTTCTCGAGATATACTTGGGTCATCTTCATCGCCAACAAATCGATGTTCGACCGAGTTACCTAATCTACCGAAGAAACTCGGTGTGGAAAAGAACATCAAGATTAAGAAGATACGCTCGAGCGGAGGAACGGAGTTTCTAAACTCGTAGTTAAGACATACTTTGCGATAAAGAGGGAATTCAGCACGAGACATCAGCGCGCGCACCCCTCGGCGAACGGACTTGCTGAACGTAAGAACAGAACTCTCAAAGAAGCGAGCAAGAACGCTCCTCGCAGTTCCCGGACTACCCTCAAAGTTTTAGGCCGATGCTACCGACACCGCCCGTTACACTCGTAATCGCTCACTACCGACACAACACATGAAGACGCCATACGAACTGTGGAAAGGGAGAATTCCTTCTATTTCTCATTTTCATGTTTTCTACTGTCCTTGCTTTATCCACAACAATGGGAAAGATCGGTTGAAGGTCTTTGATAGCAAATCGATCAAGGAGTATTCTTAGGATACTCCCGAGTCGATAAAGCCTTCGAGTTTTTAACTATCGAACTCTTTGCGTGGAGGAAAGCCCTCATGTTGTTTTTGATGAATTTGTTACCGAGAACAGGAAAGATACAAAGTCAAGCATCGAGGATGTCGGCAGCAAGCTACGGGATCTCGAACTAAATGACAAAGCGAAAAGATCCAAAGATTGTTGGGATGATGAGTCGAAAGATGAAGAAATTCGGACTCGGCCAACAAGCAATGTAGCTAACCTAGTTGATTCTATCGAACGGAATCAACAACAGGTAACTTCGGTCGATGAGGAAGCCCCCGTGGTAACCGAGACCTCTACCGAGAATATAAACTCAGGGAGAACGATTAATGTTCCTGAGCTAAATGCCCCTGAACCGGGAAACTCGGTAGATCCTAACCTTCTTCTACCGAATTACTACAGTCACAAAACAAGCATTACTCGAAATGCCTAATACACCTACGGACCGTGCGAAGTAGTATCGAAAGAAGAAGCCCGACTCGGGCGTTCGTGGCTTGATGCTCATTCTTCGATCTTATCATTGGAGATCCATCGAGCAACTATAAGGACAAGATCAAGATTAAGTCAAGGAGAAAGCTCACTTTACTCTTATTTTCTCGTCTACGAAAGAACCTCGGTCGATAGAGGACGCACTAAAAGATGCTTGATCGGGTCATTGCTATGCAAGAAGAGCTGAACCGGTTCGTCGAAATGAAGTTTGGGAGCTTGTCAACGCACCTGGACATCGGCACGTGATTGGAACTAAGTGGGTCTTCAAGAACAAGCGAGATGAAAACAACGTCATTGTCGAAATAAAGCTCGACTAGTTGCTAAAGGATACAATCGAGGCGAGAGGGAATTGACTTTGATGAAACATTTGCTCCGGTCGCCGGATTGGAAGCCATTCGTCTTTTCCTAGCTTATGCAACACATCGAGATTTAAGGTATATCGAGATGGATGTGAAGTCGGCTTTTACGAACGGCGTGCCGAAGGAAGAAGTCTACGTGGAACAACCGCCCGGCTTTCGGCGGGGATATCAGGGTGTACGAGACTTAGGAAAGCCCTCGTATGGGTTAAAACAAGCACCCGTGGCTTGGTATGATACCCTATCGGACTTTCTACTTCGAAAAGGTTTTCAAAAGGGGACAAGATCGCACCCTATTCAAGCATAAAGTCGAGAAGATGACATTCTACTGGTGCAAATCTACGTGGACGACATCATTTTCGGTGCGCAAAACGAAGTTATATGTCGGCGGTTCGAGAAGATGATGAAAGAGAAATTCGAGATGTCCATGATGGGAGAGATGAATTATTTCCTTGGATTTCAAGTAAAACAATCAGTGAAGGAATCTTCATCAATGAAGCCAAATACACTCGAGATCTTCTCAAAAGATTCGGCCGTGATTCCAAAGAAACCGGTCAAGATCCCCATGAACACGAACTTTAAAATCGATCTAGACAAAGAGGGAGCTTACGTTAACTCTACCGATTATAGAGCTATTATTGGTTCTTTACTTTATTTAACAGCTAGCCGTCCTGACATAACTTATGCTTTGTAGGTGTATGCGCAAGATTCCAAGCGGATCCCAAGCGAAGTCATCTAGACTCGGCGAAGAAGATTCTGCGATATCTAAGAGGAACACCCGATCTTTGGGTTATGGTATCCTGCGATGATAATCTAACACTAACGAGTTATTCTCGATGCCGATTATGCGGGATGCGGGATAGATCGAAAATCAACTTCCGAACATGTCGGTTCCTAGGCGGCAAGGCGATATCGTGGTTTTCAAAGAAACGAGCACTCGGAGCTACGTCCCACTACCGAGCCGAGTACATGGCTGCAGGAAGTTCTTTGTGCCCCGGATCCTTTGGCTTCGACAACAATTGAGAGATTATGGTATAACTCGGGATGAAGTGCCCATCTACCGTGACTCCACCAAGGTCAATAGCTATAACTCGGAACCCAGTTCTACATACCGGATGCAAGCACGTGGACATTCGACACCACTTCATCGGAGACCATGTCGAAAGAAGGACATCGGGATGGAGAAAATCCATACCGACAAGCAAAGGGCGATATACCGACCAAACCACTAGGCGAGAATAGGTTCGGGAGAACTATCGGTTGAGCTAGGTCTGCTAGATCCTACCGAGACAAGTCGGTAGAAGCCGACTACCGATAATGATATACTTAGCAACAATTTGTATCGGTATGGAATCAGCACGACAGGTCAGAAAACTTAGTACAGTGACTCAGTTGGAAGATGCACACTGTACATAACAAGGAGGAACATGGCCATCAGCACAACCATCCTCCTGATAAAAGATGGCAACCAGCTGATAAGTTCAGCTGAAGAGGTTTGCGTAGTATCGTTACTTAATTTGTTCAGAAGCATGCCGCATTTAATGCATCAGTCGCTTGCATTCAGTTGCCTAGGAGCATTTATTCCTTACCATTTATTATGTTTAAGGTTTGAGGAAAGGTCAGCAGGACTCCTCGCCTGCGTAATTAATGCTCTCTGTCGCGCATTTAATGCATGTCTTCTCCATTAGCTTTATTACGTATATCTATATTTTTGGCGGCTATTGTAATCATTCTTTTATAACATTTAATCTTAGCCGCCCCTTGATTTTGAAAGATTAAATTTGAACCGTGCGATTCAAACTGAAGATCAAACTCAATATACAAAATCTTTCATCTTCTATCAACTCCTCACTTTTCGCCATTCTCATATCTTAGAGCTTTTTCTTAGCGATTCAGTTACCTTCCTTACATCCTCACTCAAACTGCATTGCTATATCTCTCTTCAAGCTCTATTTCACGGTAATGTATTACTATCCGCTGATAGCTACTAACTTACTCTATTTTCAAGTGCTAACAATTTGTTTTGCAGATTTCGATGGCGGTAGTACAGACTCCTGAGAAGATGGTTGAGATCATGACCATCCGGGTTCAGTTTGAGCCGACGATGGCTCTCCGGCAGGTGGACGTTTCATATTTGGAGCCGGTTTTTGGCGCCCTTGAGAAGTCAGGGCTGGCAACTCTTGTGTCGAGGCATCCCCGTTCTCATCTGCCGAGACAAGTTGTGGAGGCCTACTACAACTGGAAATCATTAGCCTCAGGAGGAGAAGAAGCATCCTTTGGATACAGCCGGGAAATTGCCCCAAATCAGTGGAGGGAGGCTACCCACTCCTTCAATATCTCAGAGGCTCTCGTTCAAGCTTTTCAACTACCCTCAGCTGGTATCTCTCCCATTGGTTATAAGGAAAGGGAGATAAATAACTACGTCCAAAAGTTCTGTGGACGCAGCGACATAGTGTTCAAGACGGCGCTTCAGAGAAATCTTTTGTTACCTCAGTACCGGGGTTTAGCTTACGTTGTCTCTCATATACTGACGAGCTCAGCTGGATCCTATGATCAGCTTTCTAAGACGAGGATACAACTGATGATGATCATAGACGATGGAGTAGAAGTGAACTGGGCCGACTACTATACTACTCAGCTGAAGGCCCAAGCCCAGAAGTTCACTACTTCGCCTACTGGAGAGAGGAAGCTAACCAAGACAGGCAAGCTCCTATTCGGCACCAAGATGTCGGCATCGATAGAGAGTGTGGTACAGAATCGCTCAGCTTTTGAGGACTCGAAGTCTTTTGATCTCAAGAGTATTAAATTTATGACAAAGGCTGGAGCAAGAAAAGTCAATTGGCAAGGGGCCACCTGAACCGAAGAGAGCGGCGTCGCTCTGCCCCCAACTGTCCAAGTACCAAAGAAGAGGAGGTTGGCTAAGACTCGACTGCTGAGGTCACGGTGGCTCAGCCCACTTACCATTATTCGGCCGGCTCCTCCTTCTATTCAAGAGGAGCAACTACTCGATTCAGATACTGGAATCGAGGGAGCGACGATCAAGGACAAGGTCCAAGTGATCAGCTCTGAGGAAACAGAGTCCGACAAGAGGGAACCGTCACCCGAACCTACTGCTGAGTGGACAACAACTGACACCACTCGACTGCGTGCTTTGCAGCTCGAGATTCAGCAAGAGATACCGAAATTGCCGAGCACGCAGATCCGGTTGAAATAGCAAGAAGGACAAGAGCTCGGATGCTCTTAAGGTTTCTGCACCTTGGGACATTCTTATTGACTTTGCCAAATCCCAGCGGTCACTAGATGAGCTGCGACGGAGGAGCAAGAGCTCCAAGCCAAGATTGGATTCGGAGAGCCAGCGATGTGGCGTCTTTCGAAGATTTGAGAGCCGCAATGCTCTATTTACCGAGCTTGAGAGCTCCGATCGAAACAGCCCCGCCCCCATCTCCACCTTCCGATAAAGGTGATAATGATGATCAAGATGAGGAGATGGATGGCAAACCCAAGGAAGCGGACCAGGGGAGAATCTGCGGAGGGGACAAACTCCCCAAGAGAAGAGCCCAACACCACCCATAGTCACATCCGGTGAGGCTACAACCGCTCCCGAAGTACGAAGAGGGAGCGGTTGATCTCGTTCTCCGAGCGAGAGGCTCGGAACCAGGCTCTTATCGATACAACCCATCGGTTCCGTGTCCTCACGTTCGTCAACAGGGGCTATCAAACGCCAACGTGAGAAAAATCGACTCCTAGCCAAAGATGTTCATTTTAAATGGGAGAAGTACACCAAGGCTCGAACGAAGCTCTAAGTAAGTTGGCCGTCGACATCTCCACCCCTAAAGAGGCTTCTCAACCAGATTTCAAGGAGATAGTTGAGCGGGCCCTAAGTGCTCAAAAGGCCGATTTAACGGCACGAGTCGGCAGCTTGCCACTCAAGCATAAAACTTTCTCGGAACAGTGACTCGAGCCATGAAAACAATTCAAGGCTTCATTGATGAGAGAAACAAGATAGCAACCACCTCTCTTCAAACGGACCGTCAAGCAACAGTGAGGCCTTAAAAGCCATTCGAAAGAAATGACGGAATCAAATGATCAAGCTCTGCTGAAACTCCGTCAGGAGTCGGCCGCTTCGATTGAAGAAATCTAGAGCGATCGGGAGAAAGACCGGGAAAACTACCGTAACTTGGTCGGTGATTTTGATGACACGGTTACCCGCATCAAAGATTCGTGCACAATCCGGAGCAGGACGTAAAAAGCTATCCGCACCTCCTCGGCGAATATTGCTGATGCCAAAAAGGGGGAAGATATTGTGAAAGATGAACCCGATACGGATACGGTCGACGTCCGGATCCTTGAGGGACAGGCTCGGGAGGCGGGACCCTCCTCGGCGAGTAGAGCCCTCGCCCGCAGAGATTCGGGGAACAGGCTCGGGAGGCGGGACCAACTACTCGAAAGGTACATCTACTGAGGTCCTTCTCCTTGATTTCCCACTACAAGCCACCCCCATCTCCTCTTCATTGTGCACATAGACGAAATCGCTCAATTCCTTGAAGAGCCAGCGAAGAAGAAGAGTCTCAACAGTGCCGCAGAGGTCGGGGAAGGAAATCGCTATCGAATCTACTACTCCTTCCTCCCCGATCAAGAAGTTTAAATCAAAAGCGGAGCAAGAGGCATTCGACCTCGGAATAGCCCAAGAGCCGCAAGACAAGCCGGACCAGGGAGCGTCGGCTAGAGGAGGCAAAAGGCGGCGAAAAAAAGCCTAAGGGCAAAGTCGTCGAGGGGCAAAGGGAAGAGAAAGGTCATTAATACGGTCGAAGAGCAAAAGAAGAAAGCCCAAGAAGAATTTGCTAAGGCTCTTCCGATCGAAATCAAAGCTACTGCTCAAAGTATTCCCATATCTACTCTTACACTGAGCGGATAGCGTAAGATCAAACGACACGGGAGGCGACGCCGCAAGGATCGAGTCTCGAGACGAGGAGACACTAGAACAGCCGCTCTCCGTGAGAAGAAAAGGATGGCCGACACGGCAAGAATGAAAAGCCTATCCGATAAACCAAAGCGCCGATCCAAGGAGGCGGATCCCGAGAGGATCTAAGTTCATCGAGGGCCCCCACATCAAGCAACAACCGATTCAAGCATGTGGATAAGTGGGTGCCGGCTGATATGAATGAACATTGGGAGAGATTGAAAGAAACTTTTATCAAAGGCTACTACGTATGGCGCATTTACCCACTTGATCGCCACCGATCAGCTCTTTGAGGAGCCGATTACGAGATTTAATGTTGAATTCCGTGAACGGTCGAAGCAAGTCATGGAATCACGAGAATGTAACCTTCCGTGCCCCGACCTTTCCGACGTATTCCACCGCCGAGACTTGCTAATGGATCGCCGAGCACTAAGGACATAGAAAGAGAAGTGGAGGAAGCCGCCTACGCCCGAGCCTCGCTCCCGAAAGGCCGGATGATAACTTGGAGATCCGGAGATTCGAGCTAGAGTGTATAAATACTATTACCTGGATCCTCCCGAGGAAAAATCCAGTGACTTCAAGAAGAAAACGCAGAAGTTCAAGAAGCAGCAGCAGTGATTTTCTCCTCATCTTTTGTAATAGCATAGGAACTCTGTAATTCTTGATATATATATCAGTTCCTCTCGCTTGCTAGACAATTACTCATTGTCTTTCGGCCTTTGTCTTTGTGTTTACACAACCGATCACTAAGTGATCCGACACACACTCACATCGGTTTCTCGATCTTGCCATGCTCTCGCTGCCGAAGTTCGTTTATGATTATCGGTTTTTTCTCGAAGTTTAAAGGGGGAAATTGTTGTCGGTAGGACAGTATCCTTGATATATATTAGAGTATAGAGGTTTTGGCATCATCAATTAGGGGGAAATTGTTGGATATGAGTCAGTAGATTGATACTCAGCTGTTCTAGGGTTAAAAGAAATTGGGGGAAATCATAGTAGTACTATGGAATTGAAGATCCCAAAACCGAGCCGATATCGGTAGATTAGTGTGTCGATAGGATTAGGCGATGTATAGGTTAGACTTGATGTAATGATTATTATTTTGTCTAAGTCCCGTACGGGGTAGTTGTTGAACCGATCTTCGGCTGAAGATACTTTTCGAAACCCCACGTCATCGGTGTAATCGCTTGCATTCTTCGTCGGCCCGATATCAAACTCGGTTGAAGATCCCGCATCGGCCGACCGGACCTCGGTGAAGCATTCTCTACAAGCCGATGGTCATCGGTAGAAGAACCAAGGTGCAAAAAGTATACCTTCGCATCGACCAACCGACTATCGAAGCTCACTTTATCGGTCGACGACTCAGCCGAAGAAGACGAAGCTTTCGAGCATCAGTATCCGACGTAAAGCGACCCAAAGACTTAAAGTCCCTTCAAATGTTCAGGCAGAAGACATACGAGGTAGTTTGAACGGTCAACTCGACACTCACCAACTACAAACCTCGACCAATGAGAAGCCGACAACGCTTACCTACTCTACACAAGGTAAAGCTGCTCTCATGAACGGTGCATTAATCGCCTGCTTTGCAACAAAGTTGAATAGTGGCCGTTTTCTTTGGACGCTTGTGACACGTGGCATCGTCGTCTCCAACGGACATATGTCACAACTCACAACTATAAATAGAGAAGGATTTGAAGATTTCGACAAGAGGAATATACGCGAAATCAAGGGAAATCATTCAAACTCACAACGCTCTAGAACCTTCAAGCTTATCCAGAGACGAACTAGTTTTCATAGAACACTTCTTGTAGTTCATCTCTCTAGAGCACTTTGATCCCTATCTTCTCTAGACTAAGCTCATTGCTAGATTCATAGCTTAGATCGAAAGGAGTTCACATTTAGTGAATTGTTCTTGTTGTAAGAACTCCTTCTCGGTTGGAGAATATTCCCTCCCTTCTAAACTTAGGTTTGGATTGTAAAGTCGCTAAGGACTATAACTTAGAGGGAACCGTCCCAAAGTCAGCGATCCCCGCCGAGGCTTGCTCGGAATAATCAACAAGTTCTCTGCCCTTGTTCGGGACCGTGGACGTAGGATCTTGCGTATCCGAACCACGTTAAATCGCTTGTGTTCATTTCATCGTTTTATTGCATTGCATTCAACCGACTTGAAAATCATAAGTTTGCATAAAACGTATTTTATAAAGTGCACACCAAAAGATTTAACTTGCAAAAAACGCGTTTTCAAAAGAGACGACTCGGGCCTAACACTTATCCGCACTACGGTCTCCGACCGGAGTTTCGTAATACCGACATCGGTCGGTAGAAGAGCTCGAAGCCGACTCACTTTGACCCCGTGATCGAAGGCTTACTTGGCACTGTTCATCGGTTGCGAACATCGGCTTGGTGACCTTCACCGAGAAGAAGAAACGAGCTCGGTGTATTCACCCCCCCCCTCTACACCTGACTTTTCGTCTCCGGACCAACACTTGATTTCTCCCTCCAAACTCAACATCCTCAAAAAATATTGCAGTTCCCGTCTAAAAAATATTTATAGTAGTGGGATCATAAAATTTATAGCCCCTAGATCTTTCAGAATAACCAATAAAGTAGTTGCTCACTGTTTTGGAGTCCAATTTCTTTTCATGTGGCCTATAAGTCCTTGCCTCAGCTGGACATCCCCAAATGTGAAAGTGATTTAGACTAGGCTTTCGACCAGTCCAAATCTCATAAGGAGTTTTAGTTGCTACTTTAGTTGGTACTCTATTCAAAATATAAGCTGTTGTCTTTAATGCTTCACCCCAGAGAGACTCAGGTAATGTAGAATGAGCAATCATGCTCCTTACCATATCCTTAAGAGTCTTGTTCCATCTTTCAGCTACACCATTCATGCTAGGTGAACCCGGTATGGTGTATTGAGGAACAATACCACATTCCTCAAGGAATTTAGCAAAAGGTCCTGGACGTTGTTCGCCTGAGCCATCAGATCTACCATAGTACTCACCACCACGATCAGATCTAATGCTCTTAATCTTTTTGTCGAGTTGATTCTCAACTTCAGCTTTAAAGGCTTTGAACACATCCAAAGACTGTGATTTTTCATGGATGAGATATAGGTAGCCGTAACGTGAGTAGTCGTCTATGAATGTTATAAAATATTGTTGACCATTCCAAGATGCCGTAGGGAATGGCCCACAAATGTCGGTGTGAATTAATTCTAAGACGTCTGAAGATCTATTTGCACCTAATCTCTTATTTTTTGTCTGTTTTCCTTTGATACAATCTACACAAATATCAAAGTCTGTGAAGTCAAGAGACTTTAAAATGTCATCTGACATGAGTCGCTCAATTCTACCTTTTGAGATGTGACCTAATCGCTTATGCCATAATGACGCCGAATTTTCTTTATTTAATTTTCGCTTCGTACCACGTGATTCCACATGCAAGGTTTCATTATAAGATGCAATTGTATCCAACATGTAAAGGTTGTCAAAAGCATGTAGAAAACCAGTTCCAACCATATCAGAATTTAAAGACAAACGAAATTTACTATTCCCAAATGAAAAATCATAACCCAATTTGTCCAATAAACGAACAGAAACCAAATTCCGTCTAAAAGACGGCACAATAAAAGTGTCTTTTAAATCCAAATAAGAACCAGAACTTAATAACCTAAAATGCCCAATTGCTTCAACTTCTACCAGGTTCGAATCCCCCACAAAGATGTATCTTTCAGCATCATTAGGTTTTCGGTAGCTCAGGCAACCCTGCATAGAAACACTTACGTGAATAGTAGCACCAGAATCCATCCACCAAGTATTTCTTGGTACAGAAGTTAAATTAACTTCAGAACAGACCAAAGCATGATTTGTACCTTGCTTTGCACGCCAAGCGTGATATTTGGCACAATCTTTCTTCACATGACCAGGCTTGTTGCAAAAGAAACAAGCAGTTGCTTTTACTTGATGCTGTTTCTTTTGAGCCGGACCCTTCGCAGCTTCCTTAGTTTGTACCCTTTTCTTACTCTTATCCTTAGGGGCAAAGGCTAAATGAGCACTTTCTGTCTTATCAAGCTTCAATCTCTCTTCCTCCTGAACACAATGAGATATGAGCTCATTTAGAGACCATTTCTCCTTTTGGCAGTTATAACTAATCTTAAATTGGTTAAACTGTTGAGGTAGAGAGACCAAAGCCATAAGCACGAGCAAATCTTCTGAAAGCTCAATCTTTAGTGCCTTTAATTTTGCAGCAATATGGAACATTTCCATAATGTACTCCCTTACATTTCCTTGACCCTTATACTTCATGGACATCAAAGATGCCAGAAGTGATGTCATCTCGACCTTATCATTTTTCGCAAAACATTTTTCGAGCTCATCAAGGAAATCCTTAGCCTTAGTGATTTCTTCAGAATCAGGACCCCTAAAGGCATCCGGAATGCTGTGTTTCATAATCAGCAGACGCATCCTATTAGAGCGTTCCCATCTCTCGTATTCCCTTTTAT
Source organism: Lavandula angustifolia (assembly GCA_028984105.1). Classification (NCBI taxonomy): domain Eukaryota; kingdom Viridiplantae; phylum Streptophyta; class Magnoliopsida; order Lamiales; family Lamiaceae; genus Lavandula; species Lavandula angustifolia. The sequence continues at coordinate 18,149,124 of CM054824.1, forward strand.
CATCAGGGGTGCTTTCCGCAGTGAGAGATGCAGGTTGTGTTTCCCTTAGTGCAAGATCTAATTCCATACAACCCAACACTATATAGACGTGTCTTTTCCATTCCTTGAAATTAGTCCCATTAAGCATGGGAACCGAATTGATATTAGCAGGTATCGAGGCAACATCAGATACGTTAGCTGAAGTAGAACAAAACACAAAACAAGTTCCATTAACATTCATCATTTAAGAGATAAACTCAAAATAATGGTAAACCCATCTCAAGATACCTAGCACAACATTAATATCAAATCTTTGGATAGTAATATTAATTGTAATCGGTACTCTTGTTGTAGTAATCAAATATTGACAATAAAACATGTCGAACAATAAATCAATCTTTGGACCAATTTTGTTGTTCACAAGATATAATCCTTATAATTGTCACATATTTATTACCACATATGTGTATGCAATTCGGCCAAATATTAATTTACCTTTGGGTCAATTAATAAACGCATGATTTACATACACATTATCACCTTAGTTATTCAAGTAAATTAATCTACACAAAAGAGGTCACTTTGGCGATATTTTGCTACAATTAATTTACTCAAAACTTACTGAATCATATATTGTGGGAGATGAATACTTAATAGCCAAATCAAAAATTGAATTAGCAAATCATCAAACCAAACCCACACAGAAGCAAACTGAATTGAAGACTCGTGTTAACGCCAAAGCAATTGCAGAATGAAAAATTAACATTAACCATTCAAATAATTTTAGTCATGATTCATGAATTTGTATAATCACACTGATGTATAATCACACACTGAATATGTACATGAATCAGCTCTCGAGCACAATGATTCAAGAATTAACATTAACCTTTCAGGAAAAGAAAGCACGCTGATGACACACATCATAAATAATCATGATTATTAAAACATGAATTTATACAACAATTTTCAAGTCAGATCGGCAATTGCAATTCGGCTAAAATAATTATCGCATATAATTGAACTTTTGGAAATATAATATTTATCAATGTATGTGTCAGAATATGTGAGAGAATTCACAAATATAGCCCATTACGTGTACAGAGGCTACAGAGGACGAGACATATATCCTGAATTTTACTGAATCACATGTAACAATACCGAACACATACGCATCACAAATCGGCATTTAAACGAATGATAATTCATCAAATCGAATACCAATCTTTTCAAAAAAAAACTCAGAATATCTATCATAGGGTTGCTCTGATACCACTTGTAGGAATTAACTCATATAATTCACCTTATAATTTTAATAGCCCTATGTCGATATACCGAGATCTAAAGCGGAAGCGTACCTGAATTGGAAGCCATGGATTTAAAGTTAAAAAATTAATCTGGACTTCCAAGAGTTACTGCAGCACCGTTTTGTGAATTCTTAGATGGTGAAAAGAAAACCTAGCGTCTGCAGGCTCTTGGGGACCAGATATATATAGGGGAATATTATATTAATTTAATATTTGTCTTTCTTATATGAGAATGTTATTGGATTTAGATATTAGATTTAAGTTAAGATCAATTTTAATCTATACAAAGGAAGAGAAATGAGTAACAATTCTATACTTATGAGTTCGGAACGAGTGACATCCTATAAACTACTTCCTCCGTTCCACTTCATTAGTCCACTTTCTTTTCGGCACGGAGATTAAGAAAGTTGTTTGTTGTGTGTAAAATAGATAAAGTAGTGGAGTCCACTTGAATGTATTAGAGTATTATTTTAAGTTAAAAAGGGAAAGTGGACTAATGGAGTGGAACGACCCAAAAAGAAAAAAATGGACTAATGGAATGGAACGGAGGGAGTATTATTCTTACATTATTTAGGATTTAAAAAATAAATTTAAAAAAAAGGTAAACCGGTGAACCGAACCGAACCGAACCAAACCTTTTATAAGCGGTTTGGTTCGATTCCGATATTTAAAAATACATCAAACCGAACCGAACCAAACTATTTTTATGTGTTTGGTTCGATTCCTAAAATACATAAAAAACCGAACCGAACTGTTACACCGAGATGGCGAAAGCAATCTAACCTGCTTTTGGGGGCCATCCACGATTGTCTGATTGTCCTGAACGAAAACCAGGCTATGGCAGGCAGGGATTGACACGTGAGACTGGTTTGGCCCATTAATAGCTTTATTTGTAGGTAAGAATTTTTCCATTTTTCAATATTATTCAATCATCGCTTTGCCAATACAATTGCCCACGTTTTCTAATAACAAAGCCAACCACAATACTTATTCCTTGATATTTTCAAATTATTAGTATATACAAGAATAATCAGCAAAAAATACAGTTTTTGGTAATTCGGAAATTTCAAGTAACACTTAAATTTACAATGTCGGGCCTGGGCCTCTTATTCCTTATCTGACAACTGGCAAATGTATTATGGGCTGTGGATTAGCCTGGACCGTATGCCTGTAGCCCAAACTATGGACGAATCCATTAATTATTTTAAGGCGCGAGATTAATAACACGTGTTTCGAAACTAAATTTGCAAAATCTTCCTCTATTCCTCATTTTTACACCAACACCATAATATGAAGCCGACAAGTAATTAGGTAGTTGTTTTGAGTAGTGATTGGTCTAAAACGTCCTGAATGAGAAGTGAGATGTGAAGATGTGAAGATCCGCCAGGTTCCATGTTGTTGATCGCCATCAACCCTAAATCTCTTGCTCTCATTCTTCTCTTTTCAGCCTCTTCCCCTCCATCCATCAACACTGCAACCGCCTTCTCCACTTCCTCCTTCCCAACCACAACTCCCATCTTCTCTTCCTCCCCCCATCTCACCGGCAGTTCCACCCCCACCCGCACCCCCACGCGCAGCACCTCCACGATCAGCTTCTCGTTCAAAAACTGCTCCGCGAACATAGGCCACGTCACCATCGGCACCCCCGCGCACACCCCTTCGATCGTCGAGTTCCACCCGCAATGCATCAGGAATCCTCCGATCGCCGGATGGGATAAAATCAGAACCTGCGGGGCCCACCCCTTGATCACCAGTCCCCTCCCCAGAATCTGCTTCTCAAATCTCTCTTCCTCCAGCCATTTCTCCACCTCTTCAAACCTCTCTCCGGTTTTTATCACCCAGATAAACGGATGTTTTGACGACTTAAGCCCTAGACCGAGCTCCGCTAGCTGAGCTGGCACCAGCCTGCACTGGCTTCCGAGACACGCGTACATCACCGACTTCGGTTTCATCGAATCCAGCCATTCCAAACACTTGCTCTCCTCGATTGAGGCCGTGTTTCCTCTCTCGAATTTATCTGTATCCTCTCGGTTGCAGAGTGAAACCGGTCCAATGCACCACACCTTCTTATCGATTGCTTTCCGGTAGTCCTCGGCGCAGCCGGCCTCCAATTCCGAGAAAGTGTTCACCACCACGCCGTAAGCATTCGATTCCGCCTGCTGCATTTGGTTCCTAATATCATCCAAATCCGGCAACGCTACGAACGATCCCGGCAGCTGCGATCTCCTGATTTCCACGTCGACCGGCATGCCGGGGATCGGAAACGGTACGGAGTCGGAAGCGACGGCGAGATGAGGTTTATGAAGCTTCACATTGTGCGAGATCAGCAAAGAGAAGCAGCACATGCCGTGAAAGACAACGCGCGGGACGTTAAATTTAACGGCTGTGTTGGCCGTCCACGAGAGGCACTTATCGGAGATGATGCAGCTCGGCGGCGGATCGTGGTAGGTCAGGTGCTGCTCGAGCGGCTGCTGCAGCATATCTAGGGCGGAGTAGAATTTCCTTATGAGGTTCGGCGACGGAACGCTGTCGAGATTCTCGCAGCCGGTCGGTAATCCGACTTCTTCGGAGGGGAAGGGGATCTCGATGAGGCGGATGTGGAGGCCGGCGGCGCGGGCTCGGTGGATGGTTTTGGCGAAGCGTGAGGTGTTGTGCGGCGTGGTGACTAAACTGGTCACCACGCCGTGCTCGGCTAACAGCTTGGCCATGTCGATCATGGGGATCATGTGGCCTTGAGCTAGCAACGGAACTAGCACGAAATGAAGGCCAGACGCCATTGATTTGGTTGAACGTAGACGAAATTGAAAAAATCGAAGAGAGAGAGAGAGAGGTTGAAGTTGCAAGTCTTATAAAGCGGGCGACTCAAGGAGTGAGAACGGAGAGCAAGTGAAGCGGGCTTGACTCGGTTCGGGATCTAGATTAATTGATCGAGTCAATTGAATATATAAGCGTACAAGCTGGGATAATACGAGTAAATGAATGGAATCACATGCGGTGCAATCCAACACTGCATTATGCTCATTCTTATGGTAATCTGACTAATCTATAATTAGACTTAGAGTGAAGTTAAAATGGCATGATATTCTAGATGCCTGCCGCGCCAACTTTTCAATCCAATCATGCACATATTCTCGACAACCGCGAAATACGAGTAGGTCCACGCCAATAATGCGTTCCACGCCAGTATGTATAGGATAACCTGCCTGCCTAGTTGGGTTAATTAAGTTGTCCACCTTCGCTTGCTAAATCAAATGTAGACTACGTACCTAATAATACCAAAATAAATAAGTTGTGGAACACATGTTCGAGGATTCATGTTATCACTACACAAGTACTCGATCTCACTTGTAGACTCTATCCTCTAGCCAGTAGCCCCTAAAAATTGAATAATCCAAGGCTAGGGTGGCCTAGGAAAAGGAGGATTGTTCTAGGGACTTTTTCTTAAATACCTATATCGGAAATCGAAAAGGCAATTTTACCCAAAACTTATAATTGATACACAAAATACTCAACTTTATTTAAATATCCCCACTTTTCGAGACTTGCCCACCCGCAAAATCGTTATTTTGCTTCGTTTCGTGCGCAAATGATTAACGCAGAATCCCGCTCAAGTACTGACCAAATCCCGCTCGGCCACGTGGAATCCCGCTCGGCCACGTGGCGGGACGAGACGATTCCCGCGTGTCCACGTGGAATCCCGCTTGGCGCCCGTTATTGCTCGCGGGATCCCGCTCGAGCGTACCCCCAATCCCGCTCGCGGGATCCCGCTCCACTTTTTTGATTTGGACAGCTCGTGCGTGAATCCCACTCACTAAATCCCGCTCGGCCGTTTCTAGTCCCGCTCGTTCTAAAATCATGATTTTATCTATTTATACCGTGATTGAAGTCCAAAATCGAACACACTCATCGCTTCTTTCATTTCATTTTCAACTACAAATTATTTCTGTAGAATTTTGCTTCCTCGTTTCATAAAAAAAATGGATAGTTGGTATAATATTATTGTTCATTTTAACGGGCAATTTAACAATTTGTCCGAGTATATTGGCGGTGAAGTTAGAGTTGTCTGCATTCTTGGGAACAAGTGTTTGTATCCCAATTTTACGACGCTTCATTCAATACAATCTTAATCCCTTTTCACTTTCGTCAAATTATGAAATTTATTACACTTACGTTTCTCGTCATGGTATCACGCTTAGGTCCATTCTCGCGACCGATATGGACCTAATTCGTCTTTGTACTACACAAATCGAGCCGACTTTTTTTCTCGAGCACTCTAATGCTCAATCTTATTATACACCTGATGTTGTTGAACAATTTGGTTCAAGGTTCAATTTTGAAGATCAAGTGGGTGGTAGCAATCGGGCTGAGAATTTTCGCGAACAGAAACCTTTTTTCGCGAAGAGGATACCCATGTTGTATCCGACAAGTGATGAAGAAAATATTTTGGATAGTTCATCCGAAGAAGAATACGATGAGGTGTCTGGTGCATTAAATCAATGTACGTTTGGCGACTTTGCGGCATGGATCCGACGTGAAGGTTGTGTGAATCAACTGATATCTATGCTCATGCCGGACAATCGTGCCCTTCCAAGCAACGAAATAATATATGGTGGCACCGAAGAAGTAAATGACGGTTTACTTCCAGTCGTTCCTCTCAATGCATCGGATTCACCTATGGTTCGAGATCTGGATCACGTTGTGGACTATCCACTCCGTGAAGGTGCGATATTTTGGGAGAAGGCGGATTTGTTTGCTGCTGTTGCACTTCGGCACATGGAACAAGGTCTCGATTTTAGGGTGACTCGTTCTGACAGTGGTCGGGTTGAGTATAAATACAGACGGAGTCGTGACTGCCCATTTTTCCTACGGGCGTCGTTTCACAGAGATGTGTTGTGGATTGTAAACTGCTTGCATGCCGAACACACATGTAATCGAGATTTTTCACAGACTGGTCCAAGAAGGATTCGTGCAAAGGCGCTCGCTGCTTATGTTGCTCGGCGAATGCGCCGTAAAAAATATGTCCTAAAACCGAAAGAAATTATGGCAGCTATTCAGAGTGAATTCGGCTTTCAAGCAAGCTATAGTGTTGCTCTACGAGCCCGTAATTGTGCTGTCGCGATGATTTATGGCGGGCACTCAGATTTGTTCAAGATGCTTCCTAGTTACCTCTACGTACTGAAAACAACGAATCCTGGTACAATGACTGATCTCGAAGTCGATTTAGAAGGTCATTTCCCACAATTATTCGTTGCTTTTAATGTTTCTCGTGCCCCGTGGGTATTTAACCTCCGAGATCTGATTGTGGTCGACGCGACTCACTTGAAAGGAAGGAATAAAGGAGTGTTATTTGTGGTTGCTACGATAGACGGCAACGACCAAATATTTCCACTAGCCTTTGGTGTGGGTTCAATTGAGAACGATTACTCTTGGACGTGGTTCATGTCCCGACTCAGAGAAGCATTTACGATGCCAATCAATTTAATAATCATATCCGTTCAACACCGAAGCATAGCTAACGCGGTAGAGGCTGTTTATCCGGAAGCAGCTCATGGCACTTGTTACTATCATCTTTAGAATAAGCTTACACGATATGGTCAGACGCTTATCAAGATGTATCATGATGCTGCATATGCTTATACGATGTATGATTTCGATCGTGCGATGGAAGGGATTCATCAAGCCTATCTTGATGCATACGAGAAGTTAATGGATGTCGGATCGGAAAAGTGGTCTAGATCGAAGTCTCCCGTTCGCCGATCAAGATCGGCTCACCTCAAACATAGTCGAATCCATCAACTCGAGACCGCTCACGACGACGGCGTCGCCGATATGCTCTATGATCGAGGCAATAGGTCACATGGTGGAACAGTGGTGTGACCAACGTCGAGCAAAAGCCATGGCACGAGATAATCCGCTTATAATTGCTGCAGAACTAAAGTTAGCTCCGTCGGAGGACCGTTCACATCGTTTCACTGTTGTGTCAGTGAACGGAGACAAATTCAAGGTTCACGACGGAACGTATCAATGGAGAGTTCAAATCAGCACAAACGCTTGTGAATGTCGTGAGTGGCAACTCGATGAGATCCCGTGTTCGCATGCTTGTGCGGCTATCAGGTATAATAGTTTTTCCGTCTATAGGGTTGTGTATTAACAGATTTTTTATCTATAGGGTTGCCGGACTAAATCTACTAGATTTTGTGTCGGATGCATACAAGACTGAGAATTGGAGGATGATTTATGTCGGAACACTATATCTGGTAGCCCCCATGCATAATTGGCGGGTGCCGGAAGATGTGGCCTCAATGGTCGTGTTGCCGCCATTAATTACACGTCAGGCAGGGAGACCGAAGAATAGTAGACGATCCTTAGGAGCCGAAGCAAATACATCTAGTGGGAGAACACGCGGTCCGAAAAAATGCAGCATATGTGGTGTGGTTGGGCATACTAGGAGGAAGTGTCCGGGAACGGATGTGCCGGACTCACCGGAGTCGGAAGCATTTTAGTATATCGTAATTTGTAATTGTCAAAGTAATCAATTAATTCGTAATTATGTTAATTTGTATTATGTTAATTCGTAATTATATCAAAAATCTACAGCACCGTCCTCCAAAAAATTTGCATCGAGAAGATCAATTCTTTGAAGAAAAAAAAATAAAATAAAATTATTACGAATCCCGCCTCGGTGAGCGGGATTCCGGTCCGGCCGAGCGGGATTCGTAATAATTTTATTTTTTATTTTTTTCAAAAAATTGATCTTCTCGATGCGAATTTTTTGGTTATACGAATCCTTGCTCGGTGAGCGGGATTCCGTTCGGCCGAGCGGGATTCGTACGGCCGAGCGGGATTCGTAATAATTTTTTTTTATTGTTATATTGTATCGGTGCGAATTTTTTTGGAGGACGGTCTTTGTAGATTTTTTTTTTTTTTTGGTTATATGAAATATATAAATCAAATATGTCAATGAAATACAAATATATAAATCAATATAGTCATCATAGACCCGGCTTCGTATAACACATATCAAAGATCTTATGAGCCATCAACCGACGATACACGGCTACATTGCTAGGGTTCGTTGCCCCACTTGATTGTCGGGTAAGTGGCAATGAATCTCTCAACTACCATGCAGGCCATCGGTCCACGACTCTTATCATCTCTTTGCACCAACTGCAGCTCACGAGGCATAATCGCACGGTGGGCGACCGCGGTACGGGATCCCGATATCCAAAGTCATTAAGGCCCCGAGTAATTGCCGTACGATAAAAATGGACCAATCAACTTCTACGGAGGTCTCAACGAACGAATCCTACGTGCTCGGCCATGATCATCGGTTTTGTGCGCAAGCGAATCATACACTTCAATCCTCCAATGACCAATGTCAATCCGAACAGTGACCCAGTGATCGAAGCAGAGACATGGCAATAACAGCTTCAAAAAAATAGAATTAATTACTATATGAATAATTTATAATATAAATAAATAACTAAGCTAAATACTTACGTATTTGGCACTATACCACTTTTGCGCATGTTCCGTCAAGTTTTTACCGAGAATGTACTCCATGAGACTTGCATTCGGCTTCCAGAAATGTGCATAGTTGAAGTTGTCCGCGTCGTGCACATCAAAATTCGGATCCGGAATGCATTTCTTCTAATTCGCGCAAAGAACGTTCTGTTAAATAAATGAAAAAAAGTCAGTAATTATTTAATAAACATAATACAAATATTGAATTATTACTTACGAAGAAAACCGAATCGACTATCACGGTGTGATGATAGTGGGGAGTAGCCAACACATCAATACCCCCGAGGCTCTTCATCTTCCTCAGTGCTCCCATGTATAAATCCATGGTTTGTTGATCTAACTCCTTAGTTGGATTCTCGAGGTCGTCGAATAAATCGGGGGGATAGAATAATTCGCAGCAATCGTGAAACACCATAGTCTAGATAAACGGTGCTGCCGATAATTTTCAGCTATTATGGGAGCGGTCATCATTGGGGCACCAAACGGGTTAGCTCGGGGAGTCGTCAAAGCCTAAAATTAAAGAATAACAATTAAAAAAAATGCTATAATTAATAAAGTAAATTAAATAAAAATTAAATATTATATGATACCTGATAAACTGTATCAACAGAAAACTCATCGAGCCAATTATGATCGTCCGACAAGGTTGGCTCGACCCGTACCGGGTTCGCAGACGATGCACCAACCTCGGGCGGTGTGCTGAAGGCTGCTCCTGAATAGGAGCATAATACTGACGCCAATTTCCACCGTCGAAAGGAAGTGGGTGCATGGGTTGTGCACCGTAGGACCAGCTCTGACGAGGCGGACAATCTCCGTAAACAGGGTCGACATAGTCAAACATGCTCCTCACCGACCCCGGAGCATAACATCCACGCTCGTATACGCTGTGTCGACCCCTGCATCGGTGAAATAATCGGGCCGCTCCGCCTCATTTTCCGATTCGTCATCCGGATCCATAACCTCGGGCCGGTACACCGGGCGGCTAGCTCCTCCCAATCACGGGGCGGTACACCGATATGGCTCTCTCCTCCTCAACCCGGGGAGAGTGATCTTCCATATCCTCATCTCGGTCACGACGGTGTCTCATCGACACCGATTCACTCCTAACAAGACCGTGTGGTGTACGGTTACCACCCGCGTGAGAGGACGTAGTCCCCAATCCTCGGCTCTTAGATCGACCAAACATCGACCTAAATAGTGCTTTCACATCGTGAACTATTTCCTGTCGCAAGTTCCGCTGCTCCTGTTGCAAGTTCAACTGCAAGTTTTGGTTTTCCTCCCTAATGACTTTACGGACGTCTTCGACGGTGAAGATATGGTGTTGATCGGGCTCCCTCTCTCCAGTCTCCGTTCGGACCCGTTTACCACCTTCAGTGGAACGGCGTTGCCTCTGTCCGGTTCCTCTAGAACTGGTCGGACGATGTGTCTGCTGTCCGAATCTGTATAGCTCTCGTACCCCATGATCCCCTATGATCGTGGGATGTAATGGATTCTCAGACGCAATATAGGATACATGGAGTCGATCTTCCCTAATGACACTCTGCCAATAATAAGTTTGTGTCTCCGCATCGGATGGTGTGAGACCATCTCGGACAACAAACTGCAATTACATTAAATAAAATTATTATTAGACTACATTAAACAAAATCAACTTTAAATTTAATATTTTTACCTGACGATGCCAGAAACTGTTAAGCTTCTTTGGTTGTCCTCCACCGAAGAACCAATTCTTCCAACGAGGAAATTCGGTTGTAGACAACCTCTCTGCACAAATCGCTCCTAAATCTGGAATAGTCTCGTAGGACCAAATCTACAATGACTGAAAATCAATATTGATTAGTACATGATATATATGAATAATTCTAATAATTAAATTAATAAAATCATTACACACACTGAGTGCCCAAACGGGTCCATAGAAATGATATTTCTTGGGCGCCCGTTCCGCCGTTCTCGAACAAAACTACAATAGTTCTTCGGTGCCTTTGTAAGTGTACGAGCCCCACGGGAATCGGTCAAATGCACGTAGATCATCCACTAATACCAAAATCCACGTGTCGACTAATTTCGTGTGGCTATAACCGAGAAAAAAGTAAATTAAGGCTAGAACATGAGCCACCTTCAAATAGCCCAACTCGTCCAATCCCAAATCACCATTCTCGAACTTTGACAACAAATCTCTCGCCCCGTTATTGGTGTACAATCATTTAACTGTTCGTACACAGTCGAGGAACGGGGATCTTGCTGAACATGCGGATCAAAATTGCTGGATCCAAACTTTAAACCCGTGACAAGGGCATAATCGAAACAAGAAAAGCGGGTAGTCGTCCCGGACACGGAAAACCAAATAGCGGAATCATCTCCAGCCTCTTCAATCTCATGACACATTAACATATGGAGGGCCCTTGCTGCATTCCTACCCACACTCCAATCCAAAAAGCTACCAAAAACCCCATCCCTAAATTCGTTTACTAAAGAACCATCCTCCAAAACTCTAAAAAAAATTTAATTATATCAAAAATCTTCGGGTAGAACTCTATGTCTATCCTCGGAGTCGCATCGAGAAGATCAATTCGTTTAAAAACGGGCCGCACCAATACAATATAACAGTTAAAAAAAAATCACCCATTCGTGCTCCGAAAATCATAAATCATACTCCAAAAATTCAGAAAAATTCATGCTACAAAAATCATAAAATCATGATCCAAAAATTCAGAAAAATTCATGCTACGAATATCATAAAATCATGTTTAAAAAATTCATAAAAATTCATGCACCTAAAATGATAAAATCATGCTCCAATTCAACATAATTCATGCTCAAATTCGAATAATCTAAGAAAATTTAACGAATTAAACAAACAATATTATTCATGTCCAAATTCGAATAATTCTTCTCAAATTCGAATAATTCTAAAAAAAACATGAACATCAAATAATTAAGATTCGCGCCAAATTAACGGATAAAATTCGAGCGGGACTATAGAATTAGAGCGGGACTAACCTGGTAAGCCATTCTTGTGTTTTGAAGTCGAATTCAACTACGTAATCCTATTCTCGAGCGGGATTCGGCGACGGAGAGGAGAGAAAAATTCAGAAGCAAATGGAAAAGAGGAGGAGACGAGCGGGATTAGAGGAGGGAGACGTCCCGCTCGTTAAATCCCGCTCGTCGAGCGGGATTGGGTGTCGGCCGAGCGGGATTGGAGGCGTGGTGGTGCCGAGCGGATTCTCGTGTCCCCCGAGCGGGATTCGGCCGGTGCTCGAGCGGGATTCGTTTCTCGTTCGAGCGGGATTCAGGTGTTCGCAACCTTATTTTCGAGCGGGATTTGAATTTAAGTGAGCGGTACTTGAGCGGGATTTAAATTTCGAATTAATTCGTTTCGAATTCATGTGTTTTTTGTTTGTTTCTTCAATTAATTCGTCTCGAATTCAGTAAAACACTTGAAAATGATTGATGTCGACCAACTTTTTGAAAAAAGTAAGGGTAATGTAAGTAAAGTTGGGTATCTTGTGTAGTAAATATAAGGATTGAGTATTTTTTATTTTTGTTATACGAAAATGAGTATTAGGCAATAATACCACTTTGTTCTAATTAGACCAGTAAGACCACGTAACTTAATATTGGTCGGATTTTTTGTTAATCTATCTTTCCAAATTATTTTGTCCATTGTACAAATCCTCTTTGGTTTTGATACAGAGATTAAGAAACTTTATTTAAGTGTGTATTTTATAAATTTTAATTATATTAATAAATGAGCACAATTTTCGATGAGTGGTTGGTAGAAGAAATGAGAATTTATTCAAGTTTTTGCAAGGCATAGTTGAGACAATCAATTTTTTTTATGTTTTTTTCATGCATTTTAAGAAATAACCTTAAGATTCTAAAAGTTAAAAATCATAAATTTTCAAGTACGAAGTGAAACGAAAATCGTGTGAGAGATAAATTTTTAGAGAGAGTAAAATGATAATGTGGGGATGAATATTAAGTAAGAGGGGTCACTTCATTTTTTATTTAAGAGTTATTATTGCTAATTAAGGAAAAAAGACAGTAATAGGGAGATAACCCGATTAGAAAAGTAGAACAATAATAGCGGAACAGATGGAGTATAAAATTGTAGGTCTAAAAAAAATTATGTAATAATTTGCTAACAAATAAAACTGGACAATATATTTAAAACGATCCGAACTGGAATACTAGACAAGTTAATTGAGACGGAAGGAGTATATTGCAAGAAATACTGACGGAAACATCCTATGCTATCATTCGGACATTCTATTATAACTACCTTTATTCATTTAAAGAATTCCTGTTTATATAAAAATAATGTTCGTATGAAAAATACAACTCTAATAACGTCCCTTATAATATCGATTACTTCTACATAAACACGATCAAATGAAAAGGGACAGGATCGTTTGTGTAAAAGTACACAGACGTTTGAATCTCATTTTAAACATATTGTTGTGCATCTCTAACATATTAACACATGTCAGCACCGTAATAAACGTGGAAAACCACAAAATTATTACATCTAAGCAGGTAGATCTCTTTGCAATGTTAGAAGATTATGTACAGTCATATCCTGGGGCTGGCCGAAAGTTATATTTACAGGCTGTAATTACCCTAAACGGAAAATAAAGAATGAGAAATCACCTCCCCTCTTCACTTAACTACTAAAGATAAAACTACAGGTAAACTCTTTTTATACAATTCAACCATTTCCCGCCAGGATCGAGGTTGTTCCTTTCTGCTCTTTCTCATACTCATTGTAACTAATTTAGCAGTTTCCAGTTCAGCTAGGAAACTAGTTAAATCAAATTATCTTAATATAACAATATGTAAACAACATACCAATGCATACCAACCCAGAAAGCCGCCAAAGAAAATGGTTTTGCTTCCTCAATCACAGCAAGGGGACATCTTCTAAATAGTCTTCATCTTGATTGATGATTCGACATTAAGGAACTGGTTTCTCTAACATGGATGTACCCTTGAAAGCGATCATTTGCCAACAGAGTTTTCTATAACTCAAAAGCTGCAAAATACAGAGGTCAACCAACAATGACGTGCCATCTTCAATCTTTTTTCTTTTTCTTTTTTTTTGGTAAGAGAAGATAAAGGGTACATTGTAGGAAGTCGGCCAGTTGCATACCTGCTCTTCTGGTATTTTATGAAACCCAAACTTCTCAGTCCAAATTGACTTTGCCTCGTCCGTTGCCGGGAGAACAAAGCTCTTGACATTCAGAAATGCAAGCAGTTTCTCTATGCATGAGTAAAGTAACTGAAAATATCCCTGCAAAGACATTTAACTCCATCAGTAAAGCGTCAAAGAATGTTGTCACACAAAGCACACCAGAAAAATTTAGCTGCACGTGAAAGTGGATTTCCCTCTCCCTAGTAAGGTTTCTCTATCACCTTGAGGGTCAAAAAGATTAACAGAACAAGGACATGGCTTCAAAGACAACATGCACTGGTAATTCAGTTAGCTGCAGGAGCCATACTAATTATGAATGTGGTGCTTAAGAAGATACTTGAATATTACTCCCTCCGTCCATTAGTAACATCATGTTTCTTTTGGGGACGGAGATTAAGAAAGTGGTCTTTTGTATGCATATTATTTGATTTTTGCATAGTTAATTTGTGTCCACATTCTTTCCCTTTTTTAGAAATAGGACATTTCTAATAGGACACCTAATCGGGAATACATGACGTTATTAATGGGACGGAGGGAGTAGCATATTAATATGGATTTGAAATCATTCTGAAAATAAGTTCTTTCCAGCCTCCCCCGACCCAGAGAAACCCGACAATATCCAGACATACATGTACCAGCCAGAAGTGATTATTGTGAAATAGCATATCAAAGGAACTCCGTCTATTTGATCAGTAATCAGATCCTTCAGAATTCAATTTCCTTCAGTTCAAATATGTGGAGTCGTCTCCTGAAACCCAAATCCATCCATCCAAACGCAACCTATAGTTATACTTGAAATCCTGCTAAAAGGGGTGCATTTTAAACCTAGATTTAGTTTTATTCCTTTTAACCTGTAAATTGCAATTCGAACACAATGCTAGAGCCTAAAAATATGAAGTTAAATCCTATTATGCTTACTTTTCCCTTTCAAATATAAAGGAAGTGGGTACCATTGGGCATGCAACAACAGGATGACATATATGAATTGCACAGACAAAAGAAAAGAAATTAAAGAATAAAGAGAACTTTTGATGATTTACCTTTCCCTGATGACCAATTCGTGTTGCAGCCAAAGGGAGTTCAGCAATTCCTTCTCCAAAAATCCGTAGGATACCAGCCGATACAACAGTAGAGCTGAAAGATAGACAAAATTTATTGATCATAAAGAATACATCGTCAATAGCGGAGACAATAGCCGAGAGGGAAAATTGGTCTTACTTCACAGTCAAAATAGCACAGTATATCCCACTGAAGTCTTGACCCCTTATATTCCTCCTAACAAAGCAAGAAAGAGATCCATGGTAAAGCAGGTAGAAACAAAGAACTATGAACATACTGATGAAACACTCCAGGGCAAGAAATAAAATTATGACTTGTTAAAGGCAAGGTTTTAAAAAGCGTAAACGGGTTTCGAGGCGTTTTCCATGGTTTCACGAGGCGTAAGCCTCGAAACGGAACGAGGCGTAAAATTGAGGCGTAAATTTACTTTTTCCCCCTAATAAATATATAATAACATATAAGTCTAAAATACTCTCAAATTCAAAATAACAAAATAGTTTTAAAGTCTTAACATCCAAAATCAAAACAAATTAAACGCCAAAAACATATACAGCTTGGCTTTTTCAAAGAGAAGAAATGGGAACATAAAAAACAAAACGTTATTATCACTTTCAAAATTCGTCAACCAAAAAATACTTCCACTACATTAAGTTTTTTCTAGTCACGTAAGATACATTTTCCAACAGATTACAAGGAGAGAAAAATAGATTACATGCCTCCAACTCAAGTCTGAACTGAGTGTGACGAAGGGAGGAGAGGTCGGCGGCGGCGCGGCGCTGAGAAACTGCGTGACGGAAACTGGAAGCTGCGTGCGGTCGGCGCTGATGGAAGCTGCGTGCGGTCGGCGCTGACGGAAGCTGCGTGCGCGGTGCGGTCGGCATTGAGAAGCGGCGCAGAGAAGCTGCGTGACCTGCGTCTCCAACTAATTCCCGATTTCTTCTTTTGGGTTGATGGAAAACATCAATTGTTGATTCTATTGGGTTGGGTTTAAGCCCAATCACACTAATTTCAGGTCAATTAGAAATTCTGGCCTGATATCAAAAGTTGACCGACTCAGAACTTACGCCTCAAAGGCGCGCCCCGAGGCGCGCCTCACGGGAACGAGGCGCTCAGAAGGAACGCTAGGCCTGAGGCGTACGCCTCAACGTGTTTGTGGGACGTTTCGACGCAAGGCGCGCCTCGAGGCGCGCTTCAATTACGTTTTTTAATACCATGGTTAAAGGCGCAGAAGAATGAAGCAACATCCAGTTTCTAAACCATACCCATAAACCAAAGACGGAATGAAGTCACGTCCAGTTTCTGAATCAACAATAGGGTCGAAACAATCCTGAAATAAAATGTAATGAACAGATACAACAATCAAAACTTGAACATATGAAATGAAGGAAAATATATGTTAATCAGCAAGGTTCAAGAGATTATCATTTTTCCTCAAAGCAACAATACAGTATGACCACAGCCATTTCTGATATCATCTAAAAGAATATTTTTTTAATCATGATTCTAATGCATTAACTTAGATTTCATTCTAGCCCTGGATATATATCCATCTTAGCTTTGAGTCCATAAAGAAAATATTAAATTCTGCTTAACAACTCACAGGGCTGATATTCACTAAAGCATCAACTTAAAGTGCAAATTCTTACATGAAATATAGCTACGGCTTGCGACAGCAACACTCTGGTTTCCCGAGATGCAATCTTTCCATTCAGAAGTCTCCATCTCACATCAAGATCAGTGACAGAATCTGAACTGTTATCTGTTTTCTTGTTTCTTATAATATCCAAGGTGGGTTCAGGGAGCTTTTCTGGACCAGCATTCAATAAATTCTGCAAAGCAGCATATATCCATTTGCAATTCGCAGAGCAGAACCATTTCCCTTTTGGAAGTTCCTGCCAGATGTGTATAAGGATTTCAAAGGAGCAAATGATATTGAATAAAATATGAAGCAGGCATGCGTATGCTCAAGTGCTAACCTTAATATCTGCCAGCTTGCATTTTTTCAAACAGCCCACATGATATTCCTTTTCACACTGGAAAAAATGAAAACCTAATTTAGAATACCACATTCCACATTAGGATAAACGAGAGATTCCATGAAGACTACCTGATCACATAATATAACAGTGCGAGGTCCAAAGCCAGATTTGCTGAAATCATAGCCTCTGAGAATAAGACAAATTCCATATGTAAACAAATATAATGTGGAATTTTAGTTTCCAAGTTTCTTCAACCTATTTGTTTTACGAATAGGACCTGCAGATCACACATGCTATAACTTCCGCTTCTTCTGGGTTCTTGACAATGCGAATGCAACGGTTTGTTATTTGCTCAATTGGATCAACACCCGACATTCTCCCAGCTGCAACAGCATTGGCATTCCACTCAACAAACTTTTCTCTTTGAAACATATTCTGGCAATATGTGCAATACCATTTGCCGTGAGGGATGCTCAATAAAGATGCACATTCTGCATTAGTATAAAGATTCAAGAGTATTATATCATTAGAAACCACAACTTAATTATTTACAAATCCGATAACTACACAGTTAGAAATCGTAATCAAAAGAAACAAGGACTCAACAAGAAATGCACATAAGACACAAGTGAAATCCAGATTTAACAAGAATAACCTTTGTGGAAGGCTCTAGGACAGCCATCACAAAGCACAAGTTTCCCACCATCTGCACAGATGATGCACAAGTCATCATTGTCTTTCGATAAATACTTGTGCCCTTTTAACAGAGAGACAGCAAATTCATGGAGGGACACTCCATTAGAGGTGTAGATATACATATAGCTGCAGACAAAAAAATATGTTGTCAGGACTTATTTAAATGAAAAACAGTGACCAAGAGACATTAATGATCCAATCAAAAACTATAAGAGACTGACGGTTTTCTGCGAGAAGCCCAACCAGCATGAGCTTCAAACTGAGATGGACTAACCTGTTCATTGTGTGAAATATATATAAAACAATTACATGAAATTAACAAGCATTCCAGAAGCAAAATAAACATCATACCAAAGTGCTACAGCAGCAGCAGATTATGCCTGATCCCATTTTATAGCCATCACGCAGCTTCTGCAGATGCATCAAAAGATTACAATGCTGAAATGGCACAAGGAGACATTAGACATAATATATTTATGGACCACCTTCCCATTAGAATAATAAGCAACTTCAGTTCCATCCGGTAATCCACCATTCTCAAAGACCAGCTTGTGCATCCTCTGATCCCTGCAAGTTATTATAGTATTTCAGTATGCACAAGTGAATCACTACAGCTGAGTTCAAACATAATGATAAAATTTAACTGTACCAACTTTTTGTTGATCTTTGAGGAACTTTCTGAGTGTCCGGAGAGTGGAGATGCACTTATTGAGGACTTCAAGAGTGAGGTATTCGACAACCTGAAACACCATAATAAAATGCTAATAAACACTTGTTACTGAATTTCTCATATCAACTACATCAACTAATAGCCATAACCACAAACTTCTTTAGTATCTTCCTCGTAGTCTTGTTCCTCAGTAAGCCATTCGAAGTTGGATCAGATGATGATTTGGAGCAAGCCACCACAGCACTTACAGGAGGCTGTACGGAAGAAGCTGGCTGTAACAGCCTGAGTACACCAAACATTTAAGCAACACAAAAGAAGAAAGAAATACAAGTAACATTTCTACTCCAAATAAAGCTGAGCATAAATCTCCCAGGGCAGAAAAAATAAGAAAGCCTCAAAGCCTACATCTTCAATTGGCCCTTCTTTCTTGTTGCACCATGTAAAGAGGATTTCCCTGGATATTTTGAATGACTCTTCAGCTCCAAATGCCTGCAAATGCGGGCAAAATGTCATATCCTTCATTTTTTTTCTTCAGGAAGTTGTAAGGAATGTCAATCTAAGAAGATTAGAAAGACATACTTTCCCTTTTTTCTTCCTCGTCTACCTCTTTTTTGAGGAGTGCTATGTACTTCAACATTTTTAGAAATTGGTAAACCTAATAATGGCTCCAAATGCCTGAAGAGCAAAACCAAAAAATCAGTTAAAATTAAGAGGAAGATCTCTAAACAAGTTCTGAGATAACTTGAGCATATCAAACTCAACAATCACACCACTCATAGTAAGAAAATATAGATAATAACTCAGCATATAGCAGAGGCATCATTAGTAGGTCCACACTTAACTAGCTCAAGGCTCTGTAACTAAAAGTAACATCTGGATATTAATAATAACATTATAGCACAGAAGTATCCACTAGTAGATAAAAGAATCAAGGGAGAGAAAACTCTATTAATTGTATCCTCAACAATAAACTCCTGAGATGCGTCAAATCTACAAAAGGTCCACACATTTTTCAACAATTCATCCAAGAATACAAACGAGTAGATTTCATGCAACCAACATCGAGTTCTCTGAGAAAGAACTTAAAACAAATAATTATGTTGATGGACATAGCACCTTGATTTCACACTTTCTGCATCAAAATCTGAATTTAGAATAATAATGCAAGAATCACAAAGTAATTCCATCTTTGCAGCAGATGTTGCAAGAAATGGCCCTGTAACAATGACAAAAAAGTCATCACTTAAAAGAGATTACACAAATTACACTGAACGGTATAAAAGATAAGCTTAACAAGTACCTAAGATACAGTGTACATAAATATTCACAAATAATATTATAGAATTAACAAACCACATTGCTTACTTGAACAACTCTGACAGATAACAGATTCCTTCACCAGCAAGGGGCCTGCTATATTTTGTATTGTTTCATCTAAGGTTTTAGCAGATGATTTTCGGCATTCTTTGACTACATCCAGGAGGCTCTTCCCATTTTCTAAGCATATATATTGTGATGCGTGTCTATATGATTTGCAGGCATGCATCTCAAATTGGCAGGGTGGAACTATCTGCACAAATTTAAGAAAAGTATTCTGGCGTCAAGTGATAAGTATAGCAAAAGGTGAAAAATATCAGATCTTGCAGCATTGGTTACAAAAGAGAAACTCAAAGACTAGCACTCACCCGAACTCCGTTGCATAGCATGCAAGAACACAGGATTCCAGCCTCTTTGATGGTGCCACGTAAAGGAAATCCCTGGGACAATGTTATAATCAATTGAGACTTCTGAAGGAAACTTTAGGGATAGATGGTGCTCAAGTTTACCGGCCACAAGCACCCAGGAAATTATTGAGATATAATATACCCAATCCTTGACCAATAGGTTCATTTTTAACTAGACTAGACAAAGCATCTGGGAACTCTGAATCATCTTTTTCATAGGAAACATCAAAGGGCTTTAAGGGAACACATCATAGTTTATTTAGTATACAAATATGTGTAAAATTATGATTCAATTACTTTAACATGTTTCATTCAACTTTTTCTCATAAAGAAAGCAAAGGAAGTGTATCTTTGAAGTTTGAAGTGAGAGAAAGAAATGAGGAATCCTCTTTTTGAATTGACTCGTCCCACTCCAATCAATGGAAAGTAGCTAGTTCCGCTACAGCCACTTCAATTTTGGATTAGGGCCCAATTAGGTAACCAAGGGACAAAAGTCACAAAACCATGTAAACATATTAATATTTGTGATACTCAACTAATTTACACAAATTTAAAACTGATAATAATAACAATAACAGCAATAACAATAGGGAGACAGAGCAGTGAATATATATGTATATAATAAGATATAAGGTGGTGCTATGCGGCGTGTGGTGTATTAGAGTTCCCTCCACACTATTGTAGAGTTGAATGTAGAGTTTTTTTCGAATTCATCTCCAACCGTCAACTCTACAATGGAATATTCTATTTTGATACTTTTTCATTATTAAACTAATATGTTTATTAATGTTTTATTAATTATCTAATATTATATATATTTAAATATATTTATTTTCGTACTTAATTTCACTTAAAATATATTTTTAAATAAAAATTAAATTATTTATTAGAAAATAAATAAAAATAAAAATATATCTTCATTAGAAAGAGAGATCGGATTCTTCCCTTCTTTTATGAGGAGCAGAAGGAAAGATGGTCAAACATAGGCCAGTCACACCCTCTCCGAGTCCCTGCATCTTCCCCCCACCCCAAATTCCCTCCCCAACCATAGACATAAACCATCAAGGTGTAACTCTTTTTATACATCACTGCTATTTCTATCGAATTCACTACCATTATATAGGAATTACATGCATAATGTCAATTATCAATTATCGGTGACGAAAATGAAATGAGACCGACAAATAGTATCAACAGTAACATGATTATAGACATTAAGAAACAATGAAACAATAGCAGGAAACCACAAACATCAACATAATGCCAACAACAAAGAGCAAACTAAGAATTTCAGTTTTTAATAACACCTAAGGCGGAAGTAGTAGCAGTAGTCATGGCAGCAGCAGTAGTAACAAAAAACATCACATGATTAGCAATAACCACACAAAAAGAAGTAATAAGTAGAGATGGCTTAGAAAAATACCCTCTTGCCACCATTGTAGAAAACTGGGTATCCTTCAAGCAATCCTGTCTCAAAAAGGTCCCTAACTGTTTGAGGCCGGCCTTTTATAAGAATTTTCTTCGACATCTTCATCTCCATTTTCCTGGTTTCCGTACCACCTGAAAGCGTCAACTCTTCACTCACCAACCCATCTGCCTCCAAGATCACCGTGTCCGTCAGATTTCCTGAGATTCCATTCTCCGTTTCAGAGTCAACTAGCACGGAGCGTGTAAACCTCCGTCTCCCATAGGTCCCCACTGCCGCCAAAGGAATAGGCTCCTCTTTCACTTCAATCTCCATCATCTCCCCCTCACTCTCCCCTTTCCAAAGCATTGAATTTCCCAAATTACCCTCAGTTTCACCCACATTCACCGCATCATCGCCATTAACTCCAAATTCGCCTTTGAAACTGACAGCCTCCTCAACCTTAACTGATACTGCAGAATCTCCCCCGGTTTCACCCGCACAGCCAGTTTTACCCACACTTCTACTTTGAAACCTCTTAGTCCTCGTATAAACCTTGAAACCATTCGCCTCACTCGGCCTCACTCTAGGCACATAGCAGTGATCCATCCAACCAGAACCGCTAGATTCGGCTCCGTTCGGATTCCCCGACTCTTTTTCCAGTTTAGGCTTACTCAACTTACTCGGACTCTCGATATCCAAACCCATTCTCAAGTTCTCCGCTCGCAAACACAGCAGCAGCGGGCGAGAGAGACTCAATTCTGATTCTGGATCCGCGCGACTTAGATAATTCTATTGCATGCATAGAAGGAAAGAAGGGGGCTCAATTGCGAATTTTAGATTTTGTTTCCGTTGGGATAGAGAGAGAAACCCTATAAAGAGTGGGAGAGAGAAAATTGGCAGCTATACAAGATTGAGAGAGAGGATCTTTTCGTTTGGGAAATAAATAAGGGTTCACTATTAGTCAAATAGTAAACATTAAAACACAAATGTCAATCACTAAAACAAAACATAAAAATAGTCATTTTATTTTTATCCGGCGGAGGGTCGATGGGAGGGCCGATGGAGTCCATTAGCCCTAAAGAAAAAAATCAGAATAATTACCAGGATCGAGGGCCGATGGAAACATATTAAAAAAAAAAAAAAGGTGAAAAAAATTCAAATATTTAAGTTTTAAATATATATATTCAAAATTATTAAATTTATTATATTAAGTTTTATAAAATATATTTTTTATATAAATATTTTTATAAATATATTATATATTTATATTTAATTGAATATTTTTGAATATCGAATCGAATATCATAATTTTGTATTCGTATTTGAATACTAATCGAATCGAATCAAATATTTATATTCGAACTTGAATATTAAAAATTTGAATACGAATATCAATATTCGAATAGAAATACCGAAGGGGGAGTTCATCGGCCCCATCGCCCCTCCCCGATGGAGGCCTATGAACTCCCCCATCGGCCCTCCCATAGGCCCTCCGCCGATGGAGGGCCATGGACTCCCCCCATCGGCCCTCCGCCGATGGAGGGCCTATGGACTCCCCACGCTCCATCGGCCCCCGCCGGATGGAGGGCTTATGCCTCCCATCGGCCTCCATCGGCCTCCCATCGACCTTAGGATAAAAGACAAAATAGCTACTTTTGTGTTTTGTTTTAGAATTGGGCTACATTTGTATTTTTTTCGTTTTGGCCACCAGCGTGTATTCCCACAAATAAATATAGGAAACAGATTTCGGCTTCTGTCATCCGACTTTGCTGTCTACAGTTGTCTTCTCTGCGGTGCTCTACTTTTTACCCTAAATTGCTTCAATATATGGTAAATATCACTTTCCTCTTTCAATTAATGCCAGATGGGCACTTTGCTTCGTCAAATTGTAGAAACATAATTTAACCCTCTAACCGTCCTAACAACACCACTTTTTATTACCATATAGAAATATCGACTTTGTTGCCTAAAATAACTTTAACCGTTCATGATAACGTTGTATTTTGAGTTTCATTGCAATAAAAAATTTATATGGAATTTATTATGTAAATAATAATTACCATAGAGTATTTTCTGAATAAAAATTGCCCAAGCAAAAATCAGCCCATCCACATTTATCAAAGTAAGAATGCAAAACCATTAAAGCAAACAAGAAATTAAAACATTGTTAAACAACTGAACATAGGGGATTGATGGCTAATTCACTACTGTAACTGCAAATTACAGTAAAAAAACACTCTAAAATTAGCAACCAAAGCACACATTAATTATTCCCAACATTCCAAATTAATTGTGCAAAACAGCACAAATTTATTACAATCTGCTTAACCCTTGAGATTGGACGATAATACTGAAGGTTCCAATGAGAGAGAAAGACTCCCCACTTAGAAAATGTCAAAGGATAGAAGTTGCCCTATGAAGCCCATCACGTTCAGTCAAGCCCGGCCCGTCTGCCCGTGATCCATGCAGCTTCTCCGGCGGCAGTGCGTCCAATCTCCGCCGCCATGGGCGGAGACGGTGTGGTGGTGGACAAATGTTAAGAGGGTATGATGATGAAGAAAGTTGATATGTGTTTGTAAGGAAAAGGGTGGAAGTCATAAGAGAGCGAGGTGACTAAGTAGGTATTCGTGGCCACCTTTTGGTTAAAGAGGGAGCAAAAAGAGTACGAAAAGAGACTGAAACCAAGCATCTAGGGATATGCCATTGGCATCTCCACGCCACATTACAGATTATTATAAATAGATAGATACATAAAACCATGTAATTAATTAATTAAATTTTATAATAGTAGTACTCCCTCCGTCACATTATTCTTGTCCGCTATTCCATTTTGGGTTGTCCCAAAATTCTTGTCCACTTTCTTTTTTTAGTAAATTATTACACACAACTTTTTTGTGGGACCCACAACTTTATACCAATCTACACACAACTAACAACTCTCCTTAAAAACCGCGCAAAAGAATTGGACAAGAATAATGGGACGGAGGGAGTAATAGATAATATATTGTCTGGAATTAATAAATTTTTATCTTAGTAGTAACAAGGTAATATTTCTCGATCAATTATCTTGGACCATTGTTTCGGTTAGATTATAATTTATCGTGTAATTTTTGTTGTTTATTTACGTTTTATTTCCAACGGCTAAATATTAGTCATGTTCGAGTCTTATTTTCTTTCCCTTCACGTTTCTTATTTATGTTGTGTCGTTGCTTAAATTTCGTTTACTTCCATTGGTAAAAAGATTACTTACTTATTTCCTTTCAGGTTTCTTTTATTTGACTTTTTACCGTTGCTTAGTTTCGTTTATTTCCAACGGCAAAAAGATCGCTTACCATATATATTTTCTTTCCTTTCAGGTTTCTTTTATTTATTCTTCTGCCGTTGCTTAATTTCTTATATTTCCCACGGCATAAAAATTACTTCCATGTATTTTGTCTACCGTTACTTATTTACGTTTATTTACACCGGCATAAAAATCACTTACCGTAGATATTTATTTATTTTTTTCAACAGTTGCTTATTAACGTTATTTCCAACCGCACAAAATTATAAAAATCACTTACCATATAGTATTATTTATTTCCTTTCGAGTTTCTTCTATTTATTTTTCTACGGTTGCTTAATTTACGTTTATTTCCAACGGTACTTTCATTCCAATTCCACATGTTACTTATTTTACCTGAACTCCTTGCATGCGTGTTAGTGTTGTAATTACACAGATAAAATTGGTGGATTAGGTCGCCTGATTCATGGTAAAATTAAATTCGAATATCTTATTTTTTGAAAATTATAAATTTATAATTGACTGTCTGAGTAAACTCGTATATGTGCAATCGGCTAAACTACCAGGTAAAGCAACTGTGATGCAACAAGCAATAGCCCATAAGTAGAGAAAGAAACAACAATTATATTATTTATCATGTAGCTTACAGTCTCATTTATTTATTCTATAATGTGTATAACTTTTCTTCCAACCATAGCTTACTAGTCCTAACCTACAAGAGCAGTTTTGCAGATGCAAGCACTAGTTAAAAGAAAATGGACAATCCTATGAGTGATGAGCAGAGCTGTATATATAACATTGAGGGTGGGAAGATTGCAAGGTATGATCAGAACCACCTCTTCCCGCTCCTGCTTGCTTTAAGCTTCATTACAAGACCCTCGCGTTGCTCCTCCACTTCCGCGTATTTAAGGCTCATTTCTAAGTAGCGTTCCCTCAGGTCTCTTAGCTCTGTCTCCAGAGACGACTTTGTTCTTTCATACCTTTCTCTTGCTACCGTACCACCATAGCTATTATGGCTGACAGAAGCACGACTGCGTAATGTGATTGTGTGGGGGGATTAGTTGTGAAGATGAATTAGAGCTGTTTTTCTTATGTTAAAAATCCTAAGCTAAAGAATCATTAATGATAAGAACAAAATACTACACATGCAGATCAGTTGTGGAGTTCCTTGTATTCTCACCTCTCTTGCAGAAATCCGCTCTTGTTGTTTGCATCAGCAAGTTCGTTATCCAGCAACTGTCTCTTTGTCAAGTTGTCTCCACTGAGAACTAGGGAGTCTTCATCATGAAAATCTTGATTATGAGCTCGCTGAAAGGAGAAAGGTCAATAATCAACTATGTGAAAGAGTTTGTAATTCTAATGTCTATTAATCATGAAGGGTTATTTGATATTTCTTGGTATACACTCCTTATCTGAAGTATCAACTCAAAGATTTAAGAAATAATATCCATAGCTGCAGAAAAGAAGAGAAAAAGCACATATGTACCTCTTTATGGATGTTGTTTCTCTCCTGCATGATCAGTTCTAGATTTTCTTCAAGAGCTTGCGCTTTCTTTAACCACTCATCTTTCTCCTCCTCAAGTCTATACATCTTCTGCTGAAACTGCACGTTCGTTCTCTTCATCTCAGTTAGCTCATTTCTAAGGTCATTATTCTGGATGGATAGAATCTCTGTTGCATTCAAATCCTTCTCCATTTGCAGAAGCTTTTCTTCTAAGTTTAACTTTTTCCTATTGCATTCCTCAAACTCAGACATAGCATCCACGAAGACCGAGATTTTTTCAGATAATAAAATATTCTCCGCCTTCAGTTCCTCATAATCCCCTGAAATAGCATGCAGCATGCGCTCTAGTTTGCCCTTCTCGAGCTTGCATTCTTCGATTTCACTCTTTAAGACTGCGACTTCATTCTGAAGCTCGGACATACTTTGCAACTGGACCTTCAAAATGCTCATATCTTTTGTAAGCTGCTGGCGCTCGTAGTCAGAGATGGTATGCTTCAGCTCAAGGTCATTCAGGTCAGTCTTCAGCTTTTCTTCGATTTTCCTATAATTCGCCACCAATTTCAGAGTTCTGTCATGCTCAGTCATCAATCTCTGCTTACTTTGATTAGAAGCAGCAAGTTGATCTGTCAAGTCTTGAACTTTCAACTCAGATTCTTGCAGTGCTGCCTCTAATTTATTCTTGGTTGATTCAACTTCCCATTTAACTTCTTGAAGGGAAGTTTGTAGCTCTACCTTGTTGGCTAGTAAACTCGAGAATTCGCTAGAAGATTCAACAGAAATTCTTTCCCTTTCTCTATGAGCATCATATAGTTTCTGTTTAAGGCGTTCCATCTCTATCTGTTGATTCTCAAACTCCGTCATCCTCTCCTCTTCAGCAAGTTTCTCTATCTGCAGAGATTCAACTTCTTTAGTGCAATCTGTCAAACTTTTAGTCACTTCACTCAATTGATCAACCAATTCCGAACATCTTTTATGCTGGTGTTGGTTGTCCCTCTTGAGCTCCGAGTTCAAATTCTGAAGTTCCGTTGTTTCCTCTTTAAGATAGCCACACTCTTCTTGAGCTCCTAACCACTGTTTTGTTATATCTTCTGATTTTTTATTCAGATCCAATATTTGAATGCCCATTTCATCTTTGAGACTCATTGCACTAAATTTGTAGCTCTCCACTTCCTGCATGTGTAGTTTCTTTTCATCTTGCAGCAGTTGTACTTGAGCTTCCAGATCGGAAATGCATTTCTGAAAATGCGTGTTTTCTTCTTGCAATCCTGATAAGTTGTTCTCTAATTCATGCCTCTTTATCACTAGTTCTTCTAGTTCCTGCTCCAAGAGGGCCTTTTTCAGTTGATGTTTGGAAACTTCAGCTTCTAATTCGTGCTGGCGCTGTGAGAGAAAGTCGGCCTCTTGTTCCTTCGACAGCATAGCAGTCTCCATACGAACAATCTCTGATCTCTTCTGTTCCAATTCCCTCATTAGATTTGCATAACTCTCTTCACTTTTGGCCTTGAAATTTTCCAGTTCTTGAATTTCCAAACTGCTTTGTTCCATTTCCTTTCTAGCTTCAGATATAGTGGCATCTCTATCATTGATCTCAATCTCATGATGCCTAAGAACTTCATCAGACTTAGCAATCCGCGTTTCCAAGATCTGGTTGAGCTCTTGCAAGAGGCTACGAACATATTCAAATGACACTTCAGTTGTGTTGAACTTGTCTGATATAATGACACCATGAAGATAATCATCATCAGTCTCAGTTTCATCAGAGGACCTTCCATACCATGGCTTCATCAGAAGGTGAAAAGCTATGTCAATTTGCTCTATGATTTCAGCCAAATGTGGAGAGCCTTCAAAGCCAGCAATCTGCACCTCCTCTGTTTCCTCCTTAAGTTCTTCTTCTTCCATGTTGGAGACTTCATATTTGGGGTCACTTACTTCAGACTCATCACTAAACGACGGGCATTTTCTGATGTCCGTTTTGCTCGACTCGTTGAGCTTGCATAAGAGTTCAAGATTTTCATCAGTGAGCTCAGTGCAATCCTTCTCCAACTCTAGAATTTTTTCTCTCAAGGATTCTATTTCTCTTAAATGATTCACATCATCTTCAGCCTTCCTATTCAATAGCTTTGCTTCCAAACTAGCAATCTCTTCTTCCTTGGTTAACATTTTGCAATTATACTCCCTTTCTACTTGTGACAGAATCTCTCTGCTGGATTCCCTTTCCTTCTCCAACTCATCAGTTTTATCTCTTAAAGCTTCATCTAGCAATTGAATCTCACCTTTGAGTTTCTCCAACTTGACCAACAAAGTGTTATTTTCCTCTGAACTTTTAGCCAAAGAATTTTGCAAATCCATAACCTTGAGAGATGAAAGATCCTCGATTTCGATTCTTTGTTGTTCCAAAGTCTCCTCAAGCTCTTGAAGAACAGAAACAAGTTCAATATTCGACTCTTGGCTTCGCTTCAGTTGATGGCTTAAATCATCATTCAAATCTTGCTGGTACTTAATCTCATTCTCCAGCTCCTTTTGGAGACTATGAGGCTGAACGATGGGATCTTCTCGGATACACTGATTCTTGCTCAACTCTTGCAACTCAATCTTCATTTTCTCGACTTGTCTCCTTAGCCAATCCTGTTCTGCATACGCGGATGAGAGCTCCATCCCTAACTCTGCATGCTTCTTCAACATGTCAGAAAACTCCTTCCTCGATACATCCAGATCAATCATCAGTTTCCTAGCATTTCTCTCCCACATCTTGGCTTCTGCCCTGAGTTCCTCAATGGTGTCTTCCGCAGCTTCCAGAAGGTTCCTTGAAGAACCTGCATTTGTTATGTACCGCCTGTTGATTACTTCTTCATCGCGGAAATTCTCTTTCAAGTGCACTCTTGAATCTACTGGTGATTGGTTTGATAGTGAGTCTTCACCAACTGAATAATGATCAGGCAGTAGATCACTCCAGTTGCTTCCCCCAACTCGTCCTTGAGGAGAGCTGTATTCTTCGCTCTTCACAGCGTTCTCTACGGATAAAGTTTCCCTCCCGAATGAGCCCTCCATAGACGAGAAGCTGTTATTCAAGACAGTTGCTGATTCACTTGCTTCCTGTACACAAATGAAAGTGAATACAGCAATTAAAACTTATTTGTCAGCTGCAAATTAAAAATGTGTATGTTATTATAGAAAAGAATAATCCAACAATCAATAACGAAATGAGTTTCAACTTTCAAGCACCTCACTGTCTAATTTCAGTGGATGGGAGGAGGTGGCTGGATCTTCTTCTCTTGGAGGTTTACCATTACTATCATTTGAACTATCTGACTTGCTCTCCACATCCTCAACTTTTTCTTGAGAGTTTGAGTTCTTGAATCCCTCATCTCTGCAATAATAACCAAGCAATGTCAGCTGGATTTTTAAAACTCCAGAACCAAGACATGGAAATCTTACACGAAAACACATACCCGATTCTTGATCTAGGAGTTACACGTTGAATTTTCACCTGGATTCGAATAAACAGACACAAAGACATCATTATACATATTGCTAGAAATGATCTAGGACTGAAAAATATTCATTCAATACAAACCTGCAAAACTGATCCATAGCTGCATTTGTTTAGAGGCAGTGAAACTGCTGGAGATGCTCTTGAACTGGTATGTTGTGCCATATTAATAGCTGCTTCTCCCAGAGTATTATTAGATCTTGTTGAGCCCTGAACACATTTAAAAGATTATTCATTTCGTTGTGACTGAAGAAACCCGAAAACGCTATAAAAAAGGATAGTAGTATATCTGATTGTACCGTTGAAACAACAAGCTTGAGAAGGCAGTCTTCATAGGCTTTTGAAGAATCATGCCTTGACATGTAGATGGATTCGGATATAGTCTCCGACCAGTGGCAGCTGCCATTCTTAACTAGTGCTTTCCCCAATTTGGCTATTGTTTTCCCAGTTTCTACAGAAACTATGGACACAAAAAGTCTGTCCCAACCCTTTGGTACCTGCTTCGCCAATGAGTTTCATGCAATCACAATCACATGAAAATCGACAAGAAAATGCATGAATGGACTCTGCATAGCTGAATATGCTGCCATGTTTCAGTCTTGGAATAGATGAAAATCCTCCCTTCGTCGATTGAAGGAATTCAAATTTGGAGAAACAAGATTTTGATTTAAACCAAAATAATAAACTCAACCAGTTTCAACTCTATCTCCCAATAATCAGACAAAACAATCATCTGTCTGAAGTACTAATGTTTTCATTTGTTAGTTAACCTCAGAAAAAAAAAGTCATTTTTATGTGAAAAATATCCAGCAAGGCAAACGTGCATGTAACGTTAATCCGATTCAGAAAAGCCAGATTATTTC
Source organism: Lavandula angustifolia (assembly GCA_028984105.1). Lineage (NCBI taxonomy): Eukaryota > Viridiplantae > Streptophyta > Magnoliopsida > Lamiales > Lamiaceae > Lavandula > Lavandula angustifolia. Next base: position 18,179,804 of record CM054824.1, read on the forward strand.
AAGATTTCAAGTTCTATGACACCCAATGAAGATAAAAGAAATCACATTTTTACCTGAAGAGCTTGAAAATTGGAGAACTTGAAATAAAATCTCTCTCTTCGTTTGGATGGCCTGTTGGTTGGCCTCTGCAGCTTCAACATTCTGTTTCAATCTGTTGTTCGGCTTCGAGCTACAGTGGTTTAGTTAGACGACATATGCAAAGAGAGTATGTTCTAAAAATGAGCATTGCTATTGTTGTACATTGTAGTAGTGACAGAAACAAGGCAGAGAGAGAGAGAGAGAGAGATAGAGAGAGAGCCGGCTTTAGGAAGTTAGCTGGCTAGTCGTTATTATCAACCTATAGGACGTTAAACACTACTCTTCTTGTATTGTTTCTTCAGCACTCAACTTCCACCTTCCATGCTTCAACCAAAATTCATAAAACGTTAAAACACCAGATGGCCTTCGTCACCCCTTTTGACTTCATCAGATGCAAAAATACTAGTATTAATTAATACTATATCAATTTTATTTATTTTTCTGTACATGTGCTATTAATCAACATTCATGACGCGGTAGGCGTATTATCCGGGGTGGTTTTGATAATAATAATATCACCACTTATATTCCTAGCTAAGCTCTAATGCTTAGGAAAAAAGTATAGTAGTTCGCCGCTTTTAGTAGCTACATTAGTTTGTCAAAGATCAACTGCTGAATCATGACTCAACATGATTGTTTATTATTAATTGATTGATTGTTTTATATTATATTATAAATTCAGATCCAGATCTTGATAGTCGCTAATTAAGTCATTTTTGTTATATTATAAATTCAGCTTCATTAAAGTTTTAGCTACTAACTTAATTTCAGTATTGAGTCTTAACTGGTTTTGATACAGCTAGGCTTTCAGATTTAAATACTCATCATTATACTTGATTTTCATGCCTTCTGATTTAAAACCTAAATTAAAATTTACCATAAATGCAGCTTAAAGTCCGTAATAAAATCACGACCAACTCTCAATTCTGTCAATTCCCATCCTTTCAATTGGATTTGAACTGTACAAGTACAACCAAAATATAAAATAAAATATCATCAACAAATGAGATTTACAGTAGGGGATATGAATCATAAGACACGTTACACTACATATTGATGCAGCCCATTTGAGAAACGGTGACCTAGAGTTGCAGGTCGGTTCGACGAACCGAACACGTATTGTGGGCCGGAGGATTTCATCTCGTACTCGTAAAGCTAGTAATGCAAGTGCGAGATCTAACCTTCAGGAATTTACTGCTGCAAAGGTGGATGCAGTTTGTCTTTGGCTCAATTTCATGTACAAGCCCTGCCACAATCATATGCTATTTCAATTAATGCAGAATATGGACAGAAGAGACAGAATTTTGTCTGATGGGTTTTTCTCTAAGTTTTCCCAAAGTAGAGATCAAGGCTAATTCTGCAGATGAACTATTTTGTTCTTATTCTACACTATTCCAGCAGAAAATGCTGGCTTTATGAAACAGAGGAAGAGAAATAACTTACATTTGTTGTGTGGATGGTGGCTCCAGTAGTCATGCCGATACTTTGATCTGGGACCAACTCAAAGTTTACGTGCTGCACGAATGCTGCTAGGGCTACAATTGCTTCGAGTAAAGCAAATTGATCGCCCACACATTTGCGTGGCCCTCCACTGAATGGGATAAATCTGAAGTAATTGACAATTGAAGATGAATTAGCTATACAATCACTAGGGCCTCAAGAGAAAAAAGTGAAATTTGTCTACATGCCTGTAATCTGTATTTGTTTCATTAGGAATCGGGCTGTCAAGATCGAATCTTTCTGGATCAAAATCATCTGCTCTTTCCCACACCTTCAAATATATATATATATATATATATATATATATATATATATATATAATAAAGTTATTAAACCACTCAATGGTCTGCAGACATGATAAACTATATGTAAAGTTGCTAACTTCTTCAAAGCTTCTATCAGATTTGTGGTACTCTTTGGGAATTTGGTGAAAAGATACCTTTGCAGAATGATGAATATTGTAAACTGAGATCATGATATCTTGACCGGCATTGACCTTGTAGTTCCCGGGCAGCACATCATCAACTTGAGCACGTCTCAAGAGGACCTAATTAAATTATTTATTTCAGGGCAGTGATCACCAGATCAAAAATAAGCAGAATTTGTAAACACAAGGACAAATTCTCTAGCTTACAGGTGGGTGAGGATAAAGACGCATTGATTCATTAATACAACGTGTCAAGAACTTGAGATTCTTTATGTCTTCGAAAGTAGGAAGGCGACCCTGTAAGACTCTGTCCACTTCTTCTTGTGCTTTGGTCAAGGAGGATGGATCCTGTATTAGGAAACATGTACGAGAATAACAAACAAAAACATTAAAACTTGAAGTTTGAGAATCTCCCCAAAACCAAAAAGAATAGGAAGCATAGATCATGGAGGCACATAGGACAGTGAAGTAGATTTTCAATGAGATCAGATATTGTGGAGAGACAATAATGAAAGAACTCTGACTTAAGCCAATCTAACTCGGATAAAAGGTTAAAACACGAGTATGAATACCACATGATATTAGTAAAGAACATTATATCCTTATATTCAATGAGTCTAAAGTGCTAATCATGACTAAACTATTTAAACTTCGAAATCATGAGTAAGTTCTTGGAGTTATGAACCATGAAAAGGGAAGAAAGTGGATAAGCTTCAGAAAATTGCAGTTAAGTTAGCAAGAACACAAATAGAATTTCGAAAATATTAGGGATGTAGAGGGAGATTAGTAACTTACCTTACTTAACGAAAATGCTGTCCAAGTTAACACAGAACCAGTGGTCTCATGGCCAGCAACTAACATTGAGAGAAGGTCATCTCTCAGCTGGACACTTGTAACCTAACACAAAACGATCGTTGCAATTAGAACACTGCAGAATGTATGTAATTCACCGAAACATCAAAAGACATGAAACAACTAGGAAAAATTTGCTAAAGCTAAAACTTGTATTATGTTGAATCAAAGATTTCGATACCTCCTCTCTGCTGGCAAGTAAGAAGCGGAGAATGCTTGGATCTGCATCATTCACATACTCCTCCTCATTGATCCTCTCACCCTCCGCTTCTACAATCTCCCGGCACTTTGCTATGAGTTCTTCAACAGTTTGCCTTATTGTAGAAACTGCCTTTTCAGCCTTAATCTGTCTTGGTATTATTTTACATAAAGCATCTATCTGTAGATTGCAAATGTATATAAACAGAGAAGGAAATTATTTAACTATATTCCCAGTCGTACCCAAAGTTGGAATGAGTCAAGAAATAACCTGCCTTCCAGTACGGCAATAGATCAGTTGAGCGGAGCTCTGCCTCTTTCAGAGCCGTATAAACTGCTTCAATAACTGGACTGTTGGTCGTGAGAGAATCAAACTCATAGTTAAATACAGCTAGTCCAATAACATCAAGAGTAAGCTGTGAAAATTTTTCTTCCATATTTACTGCAGAGCCATTGAGTAAACTGGGCTTCAGTCTCTCGATCAACTGCTCAGCGCATCTGCAAAAGACCCGATCAACTATTATCGACAAGTACTTCTTGTGAAGTGATGGAACCACGGCCCTGCGCCTTCCCTATAATAAGCATATCTTTAACCTCAAAAATGTTTTAATCGTAACATATCAATTTAGAAAGTACCATTCTTTATCATAAAAGCTAATGTGAAAAGATTTTCTCCAAAAATGAATGAAGGTAAAAAGATAGTGCTAGAAATGGAGAGGATTAAGGCAGTGTCATCTCTCACGTGCTTTGTCCAAAGAGTGAAATCGAGGTGCATACAAATTCAAAGCTTTTATTTGCCACAGAAAAAACCACAAAAAGGCTGAAAATTTGATGCTGCAACCTCTTCAAACAAGACATTCCCGCCAAACTTCTTATCTATGTTATCTTTTCTTGAAAAATACAGCTACATTCAAAGCTTTCCTGAACGTAAACCCAAATTCGAGGGAACAGCATAAAACACACACAAATGGAAAGTAAGTTCAGTTCAATCAAAACATTAACGAACCAGTCCCCAAATCCAAATTCAATCGCGACGAATCCTACCAAAACCCTCGAACTCTTACCCTTTACATTCATCAGAATCCGATTAATAATTTACACGAAAATAAATAAATAAAATCAAAGAATAACCACAAGAAATACTCAAGACAAGCAAAATTACCATCCAAAGAGAGCCCTCGGCGATCGCAAAACCGGATCCGAACAAGAATTCAGAAACCTCAGCCACAAGCCCTTTGGAGTATATAGTCCCGTAATTCCTTAATACATGCTTGGCAATGGCTGGGTCGCTCACCACCACGAAATCCCTGGGGCCCGCCGCGAGACGGTAGACGGGGCCGTACTCGTTCATCCACTTGAAGAGCGGCAGAAATAGGGCTCCGCCAAGAAGGTCCGACACGTCATCCAACTTGGCGCTGGCGACGGGTATGTTGGAATCATCTTTTGGGCCTAACGCCGCGAGTGACTTACTGAGAGAGGTTAGCCAGTCCGGGCTCACCCATGATTTGGTCTTGGTAGTTGGCGGTGGTTTGCCATTGGCGGAATTCTTGATGGAAAGTGACGGAGGAAGGAAGCCTCGGCCGCGGCGGCCGAAGCAGCGGTGGTGGGCGGTGGGGGATAAGGTGGAGATAGATAATGTGGATGACATATTACAAGTTTAAGGATTGACGTTAGTTTCCGGTCACCATCTCCCGGCTTTCCTTTCCTAGTGTATATTATTTTATTTTATTTCACTACTACTAGCTGTAGGCTGTAGCCACTAACGTTACGGGGAGTCTCCACCACGCGCCTCCCTAAATCAATATCTATTAAAATAATCGAATTTTGTTATAAACTAAATAAACGAGTGAATAATGGGAGAATGGGAAATGGATGTGTATTATTATGGGGATGGGGCATCTATTTATGAGAATACATGATAAACTGCTAGGTTTAGATATGATCATCATATATATAGTAAATCTTATCTACAACACTCTCCTCGATGGACTATCCCTAAACGTAAAATTGTTGTCTCGTTAAAACATTGCTTTAAAAATCCAATGGGATAAAAACTAGTTGAAGAAAAAAGAGTACAATGCCCCCACATCAATATAGTCATTCTTGATTCTCGAGTCGGCGCATATCGATCTTGTGTACCAACCTCTCGAATGTTGACGTTGATAATGCATTTGTAAAAGAATCCGCTAGATTGTCACATGAGCGAGTTTGATGATGTTGATGCCGTCACTCTTTTGGAGATCATGTGTTGCATCGACTCTTTTTGTGAATCAATCTCAACGACTCATTTACTCGTGTGTTGCGTTGGACGCCTCGTTAAAAACCTTAACTAAGAAAACCCTTTGGAAAAAAAACTTAGAAAAGAAAAAAAGAGTACAACCATTTGACCTTCAAGGGTCATTGACCTTTAGGAGTCGACCCTAACCTTTAGGATTATTTACAATGTTCATAACTCCCCTCAAGATAACAATCTTCAAGGTTATCTTCAAGGCCTAAACTAATACGTGCAACACAAGTTTAACTATTCTCATAGAGAATAACATGAAATATGTCAATATATCATTCTCTCATACCACGACCAATATCATGTTTCTCTCGAAAATAACAAATGATGGTCAATACCATTTTAAATTCTCCAATCGCACATAAGTAAGAAACTTCTAATCCTAAAACATCTTTGTTATCTTCTATTGGTCTAAATGAGCCTCCATCCACTTCAAATGATTGAGGCTACGCTTAGGTAGCTATGTGGATGTGATACAATAAATCTCTTTAAAGACCTTTCGGGTAGGCCGACTAATGTAACTCCATCGGGGAGATGCTCGATCTGCAGGCCGGGACAATTATTAGTTCAACCTAAGTCTTTTGATTCTAACTCCGTCTTTAGGCATGAGTTGATTTCCTCAAATACTTTTGTACATAATAATTCGCATATCCTCTTCAGGAGGAATTTGATATGACGTGTTTTAAATTTCTATTCCTCATACTTTTTATCTTTAAGCACCAACAAATGCAAAAACCCGATTTTTGGAAAAAGGGCGTGTGACCGGATGTGGTACAATACGGATAAATAAAACGAAAATTCATGATTTAAAAGATAATACGTAATAATTCAAAAATTATATTATAAAATTTTCGGCCGAGATTCACAAAAAGTGATAAGTATCTGAACACGTAGAAAGAGTAACTGATAATAAAGATGGATTCAGAGTGGCGATAGACAAAGGGTTACATTCCTCGAACGGGGCAAAAACCATTAACCACTGCGGAATTTAATTTGTTTGACAACAACCCTTTCCTCGGCTCCGTCCGTCGAGCAGTACCGCCAACTCCGAAAAATATTTTTTGAAAAAAATATGGGCCGAGTACTAGTGTACTTAGTGGGCGAGCATTTAATAAGGCATTTTATAAAACCCGCAGCTATCCGTAGCATAAAGTATGACTTAGGAGGTTTTAAAACGAAAAAGAACTCCTAAGTATACAAAAGCATTTTTCATTTCTTTTGCGCGTGCGGCGTTCTTTTAGTTACTCTTGCGATCCCGAAACACATCCTCGTCGGATCCACTTTCATTGCGATCCCTAACGTATCCTCGTCTGGATCCAATTTCATCTAGTGGTCTCGAGCCGTTACTCCGAGTACCCTTTTCAACTTTGGATATCGGGTCTTTCCCTAGATAATCCCTTATAAAAGTTAGTGTACAAAGTGGAGATCAACCCACCGCACAACTAACGGGGTGTACACAATTCCAGCCTAACGTGTTAGGTCGAACAAGAATCTCGATCGACCATACAAGAGAATTAAACTTAATCGAACGCGCATAAAAACATTTCAGTGGATAACAACATTTCATATAATTTAAGAGCTTAATAACTCAAAATAAGTTTAGAGGAAAATATAACCCACCTCGTGACGCGTTATTATTATTCGCAGCCTTTTTCCAAGGTTACCGTCCTTCCTCGTAGGGTCCTACAATAGAGACCTAATTTCGTTAGTGGTTAAATCCCAAAGTCCTAGAATTTCATTGAATTCTAGACCACAAAGTTCGTCTCTAGCAATTAGGATTTTGGTTACGAAGAGCGGATTTTATTTCGCTATTTTCTCGAAATGATAGAATTTGTCTTCAATAGGTCTTGCCCGGATATATCCCGTTCGCATATTCATAGCATCCTCTCTTCATTCGGTAATAAATTTGAACTTTGGTATTTTCCAATTAAGGGGATATTCAAAAATAAAATATATTTGGAAAATAATTTTCGCTCCAGCTTTATTTCCGGATGATCCGACCGTCGGTCTTTGACGAAAACTCATGTTTAGTTCTGCTCCAGGAGAGGTACAAGACCGTAGAAATAAGTTTCCTGATCGGACGTTATTTCGACATCGAAAATAGTCTCCGAACTTGAGTCGGCGAAAATGTGGCAGTTCTGCAAGCGGTACTTTGTAGGCTCGTATCTTTTTCGTTGGAACTCCATTTTATGCGTCGAGCATGGTTTTGGAAAATCATCGAACTCAGCTTTCTATCGGTATAAGGTTCGGTGAGTTTCGAGAAGGAACGAAGCTCATAGACTATTTTAAAGTTGGGGTTCAGCACATTCCGGGAAGGATGGGCGTTTCTGCGTGCATTTTCGCCGATCCGTAACTTCTTGATACGATCTCCAAACGGCAAACGGAAAGGTTCTGGAGATTCCTTGAATGACAAGGTTTGATACGGTATGGGGCTTGGGGTTACCAAATTCGAGGGCTGTTCACAAAAGATCTCTCAAAACGGGTGGAGCTAAACCTTTATTTCAACACTTCAATTTTTCTGGGTGAGGCATTTAAACAAACAGTTTCTGGGCTATATTCGAGCAAGCGTATCTCAGCGGTCGGGACTTTGTTTTATGAACGGAGAGGTGTTATGGAAAGCTTGGAGTAAGGTCTTTCCAGGGATATGCCGTTTGGGAGTTTGGGTTGTTCATAGGGTTCTGGAAATTTGGGCGGAAAGTAGCTACTTGGCTGGTCGCCAAGGTTGGGGCTGGTTTTTCGGAAGTTTTTGAGGGTGTGAAACTCTTCGATCCGTTCTCCGAATCATGAGCGGAGGAACGTTATGCACAGCTGGGGGTGAGTTCTTTATAACGGTACGTCATTTTGGGTCTCACAGTTCATGAAATCGATAGATAATCCAGTCGCAAAGTTGCAAGAAAAGGACAGTTTTTCGCAGGAAAAATTTGGGCTTTTAAATGACCGTTTTTGGGCCACTTTCAACGAGGTGTAACTTCTCGATCGAGAGTCCGTTTTAAGAACCGCGAGATGCGTTGAAAAGCCTATATAAGTGGCTTTCCAAAGGTGTATTTCTTTACAGTTTTAAAAAGCGGAAACAAACGATAAAATGGTTTCAACGTACTGCCTTGGTTTCGGCAAGCAGTTCGACAGCTGAACTTCGCGGCTTCATATCTCATTCTTCTCAGTTCCGAAAAATACGCGAAAGCGTCTCTTTGGAAAGCCAACAAGAAGGGCTTTCCAACGGTATGAGTTTCAATAGGCATTAATCGGTTTTAGGGAGATCGGGAGTTGTTTGAAAAGGGTCGGTTCCCTGCTCGCAGCACAGGGGCAGTTTGGGGGGGTTGATTTCGACAGCGAATAACTTCTAGACTTGAGGTCCGATTTACGAACGGTTTGCGGCGTTGCAAAGTCAGTACGAAGGGCTTTCTCATGGTATCTAATTTTCTAAGTTCTTCATTAGATAGGTGGCCTAGACAACGAGCTAAAGTCATCGCGTTACAAGGTGTAAGTGCAGATTTCAAAAAGAAGCAAGGCATTCTCTTGGACATTTCATCGAACATTTACTGGGCTACATATAAACTGCAGTTTAACTTTCTTAAATCGAGACAGTCACCATTCCAATTCTTTCAAGTGATAAGAGACGACATGGATAAACATATTCTCGTCTTAGAAACGTGGGAAAAACGTGGAGAAATGGAAAAATGTGGAAGATCATGGATTTAGTATTTTAGATGTCCAATAACTCATCCCAAATTAAAGCAGCATTTCGAACATATTATCGAACCCAAATTCTTATGAATCACATGTAACCACGTACAACATGAGGTTTAATGTCGAACAAGAAAGCAGTTTATAGAGAAGCAAACATGAAATTCTCAGCCATAGTCAAGACACAACCCAAATCCCGGAATCGAAAAGAGGAAAATAGTATGCTACATGGGAAAAGACTTTTACCCCAGTTCCCTTCTTCTTCTTCCGACTTCAATCCCGATTTCCGACGGCGTTCTTCCTCCTCCCGGTGGTAATTTTCGCGAAAATGAGAGTGAGAGAGAGAGAGAGATAGTGCAGAAGAGGGGGAAGGGTGCAGGGGTGTGAGTATATAAGGGCAGCAGCTTGTCCAGTTCTGCACCCCTTCGACGTTTCGTGTCTCTTCCTTGAGACAAACTTGGGCAGCAAGAGAAAGGGAGGGAGAAGGTCGTCTGACTCTGCCGTGGAGTCCGCCAATGGGAGGGAAAACTTTTCCTGGGGTGTGATCTTCGGCCAATTGGCTGTGTTGCAGCGCCATCATCGCAGGAGTAGGGAGATTGATCATCACTTTCTTGCGGTAGGGATCGCGTGTGAGAGAGAGAGAGGCGTGGGTGGAGAAGATATGGAGGAGGTGGAGCGGATCTCATCTTATGCTTTTCCAAATCCTACCATATCTTAAAATATATATATATATATATATATAGTATATATATATATATATATATATATACGCATATATAATACGTATAATTGAGTCGAATTGAGTCGAATTTTGATACGGGAATTAATTGTTATTAAATACATAGTATATATATATATATATATACAAAATTCGACTCAATTATACGTATTAAAAATCACGAGGTACACATGTATACGCATATATAATAATAGGCGTGCCAATATAAAACTCAAAATTATCCAGAATGTCGCGAAACGTCCATAATGCTCCGTAATTACCCGCGAACGCGACGATAATTAAATCTAATGAAATTGCTTTCTCGTTATGGATTTATTCTGAATTAAATCCCTATCGTTACGCATTTTATTTATTAAAAATTTTCGGGGTATTACAAAATCTCTCACGCTTCCTGCTAATGAGAATCAATTGATTTATATTTTCTATGAGGAATTTAAGTTCGTTCATGGTGCATATACAACAGGTATATGAGATTTTAGTCACTCCTTTTGCACTAAATAACTTGATGAACTTCTGGTTCATAGTGCGTGAATCTAAATAATTAATCCAACGAGATATTTGCGGCATTCAATCATTTATATTTCATATCTCCCCCCTAATGCCGACGATGATGTGAGTTGGATTATCAAATCAACATATCCATGAATAAAATAATCCATAATGATTTGCTCTATGTAGGTCATTCTGGACAGAGTATACATATAAGTATTATGCGCTTCAAGAGTTTCAATCAAACTCAAGTCATAATTTATGTACCATTCTCGCCAAGGAATACTCGTCGTTCGATTATATCATAAACGGATGTACTATCTCAACCTCTTACAACGACTTTTGCGCCTAATTGAAAACATCTTTTGGACTCACATTATTTGAGCAAGTTAAATCCTTCAAATGACCTTTATATATATGTCACTATCTAGTGAATCATATTGATAAATATTTACTACATCCATAAGGCGCATAGCAAGCCTTTTTGTGACATAAGTAGATTAATCAAATATACCGGTGTATATTATAGGAGAGTACATAATTAATTCCTTGTCTTTGAGAGAAACATCAGGTTACGAGTATTGCCCTATATCTCGTAATTTTTCATTTCTCTTTGTAACAAAGACACATTTGTATCCTTCGGGAATATACTTTTCAAATTTTGGAACTACGGGTCCAAATATTTTCGGCTTTCTTATGAATTTTAATTCGCCTTGTATGACTTCGCTCCTCTTTGGCCAATTATTTTTTATATCTTGACAATCTCTAATAGATTGTCATTGAGGATCCTCTTTTATCATTTCAAGAGTCATATTAAAGGCGAATATATCGCCATGCGTCCACGATGATATTTAATCTCTCCAATATATTGAGATTTTATTAATTTCGACGCTTGCGCTTCTTCGGAACTCTCATTTGATTGATTAATCGCATTCGTCATTGTTTGGTTTATATCTTGCACCCCTTTTTTAGTGCACAAGATTATTTTTAGAACCAATTGGTCGACCATATTTTTGACGTAACTTTATATGCATTTGCTATCATTTGTACTTGTCCTTCGGGGACATTTATTCCGGCGGGGGTATTTGCAAAAGAAATGTATAACATTGTCACTTCTTTTATATTAAAAGTATCAAGAAGGTGGTGTGCAATCTTTCGCAAGTGAGTCTTTCGACTTCTTGTTCACATTGATTACTTCAAGAATCCAAATATGACTAATTTTTTACGTGTCGCTTTTTTTTCTTTTGGATGTAGATTTCACATTGATTACTTCGTGAATCCGAATGTGATATATGTTCCACCTAATATTGGGAACGTTATTTTATCATAATAACAATTTTAATGTGAGATCGCTTTTATACGTACAAAACCATTTTAATTATGGACATGAGCAACTAGGTGATGAATCTCAATCCCACAAAGAAAATAATATTAAATCCTCTTCGTGAGGCATATGGAGTTGTAATAAACTCACTAGTATGATCAAGACAAATATTCTTGAGGGAATTGATGTCTTTATTATTTGAACTATTAGTTCTAGCAATTGCTTCATTTCTTCTAGAAATCAAGCATTTATGAAAAAATCATGTAAAGATTCTTCATGATCCCTATGTTGCGCGCATATAAATTTTCAATTATGTAGCGCATGATAGTTGCTTGCAGATGTCCAAACATGTCAAAGCATAAAGCTCTTTTGAACTTCGGTTCATGACATGTTTTGTCTCACTTGTTTATATGAATGTGTAATACATCCAAGGTGGTAGTGTGATAACTTTTCTTTTGTTAGCTTCTGGCTAGATACAAAAGAATCACTACCTTCTTATATAATTTCAATATGCTATCAATTGCATATCCTTAAAACGTAGTAAGTGTCTTCTAGACTTACTAGAGTAAAAGGCATGTTCAATAGTTAATTTAGTATCATTTAATAGAATGATACAAGCTCTTCGGGAGCCTTTAATGATGTTTGATGCACTATATTTTAAAATCTCGCAGTTTATGATGCATCTACTCGTATCGAGCTTTAGGGAGGACAAACAATTAATATCTTTAAGCAATCCCGCCGGGATGCTTTGTTTCATTCTATTATTATCTCCCCTACGCCTCTTATTGGCGGATGAGCGCCGATATCAAGATTTCATTAATGCCAACAAGACATAAATATTGTTTTTCCTTCGTGAATAAGATATATTATCGAAAGTACGAGTTGCTCTTTAAGAGCATTTAATATTATTCTTGAATATAAATGACGCTACTTCGGAACAAAAGTTGAGGCGATTTCCGCAAACATGTGATAGTGATGTTAATATCACAATATGGTCATTCTTCGCAATATAATCGTGGCTACTTCCAGAAAGAACAATTTACTTTTATTCAAGATGAAATCAATAAATTACAAATTTTGAGATCTACAGGATCTCACAACTATTCTTGAAAAGAAATTAAGCAACAATAGCGGATAGACTTTGGTGTCACACAATTATACTCCACTATATGTCACCTCCACAAATCATTTGACATGTGGAATACATTTTAATTAAATAATCAAATCAAAATCAATTATGGTGGGCCACATATGCCACATGTCAACACCTTATAAAATGTGACATACAAGAGAGTATATCGGGCGACACCCAAGTCTTTGTGCAACAATAGGTATTGAAAATGCAACTTGCCAAACATAGAGCGGCTCTTGCTACCACTACATATAATTAGGTAATACTTTAAATTACAACATACATTTATATATACATTGTTCTTTACGAACATGCAATATTCATCAAGAATATTAATTGTGCTACTTCAGGAGCAACAATTAAAGTATGGTTGTTGTAGTATATGATTTCAAAATGACAGGTTTTAGTTGTTCCAAGAACATATAGAGTTAATTGTGATATTTCAAGAGCAACAATTAAAGTTATGAACAAATAACATTTGTCAAAATCAAGAGCTTGAATTGTTCTTCAAGAATATGTAGTATTCTTCAGAATACAAATCTGTGTTACTTCATGAGCAACAATTTTAGTCTACATTAAATTGTTTCAGAGAAAGGTTAATATTTTCGAGAAACCATATTGTTCTTCGAAACGTATAGTGTTCTTTTGGGGATGTCAATCGTGTTACTTTGGGAGCAACATCAATAACAATTCAAGAATCAAGATTCGTCCATCAATAAGATATATTGTATGAATTGCTCAAGACGTAATATTCTTCGTGAATATTAATTGTGGTGCAACTTCGGAGCAAAGCAATTCAAGTTGAAAATACACTACAAAAATTATCAAATTTACCGACGGATTTACCGACGGAACAAACACGGGCCTCGGCTTACCGACGGAATACCGACGGAATATGACCGTTAAACTTACCGACGGAATACCGACGGAAAAAAGCCGTCGCTATTTTTACCGACGGAATATTCCGTCGCCAAATTTCAATTGTGCCAATTATTTTTTTTTTTATTACCGACTGAATATTCCGTCGGTAAATATATCGCTTTGATTTATTTAAATCGAAACTATAATTTATTTTTTGAGAAAATCATTAATTATCCGTCGGTAAAATATATATTTTGATTTATTTAAATCGAAACTATAATTTATTTTTTGAGAAAATCATTTTTTTTAAATTAAAAAAGTTTACCGAACGGAATATTCCGTCGGTAAATTTATTTTGATTTATTTTAAATGAATTTTTAATTTAAATTGATTAAAAATCTTTTATAATTTACCGACGGATTTATCCGTCGGTAAATCCGTCGGTAAACCCTAGATTAATTTACGGGGCGGAGGAGCGTAATGTAACAACGCAGCTTTCTTCCTCGCTCGTCGCCGCCGCGGGCTGAGCCGCCGTCCGCCGCCGCTGCGCCGCCACCGCCGCCGCTGCCGCCGCCGCCGCCGCCGCGCCGCGCGCGCCGCCGCTCGCGCGCCGCTGCCGCCGCGGCCGCGCTCGCGCCGCGAGCTCGCCGAAGCCCCTCTCTCTCCGAAGTTACCCTACTACTTTTGTGATGCTTAATTCTTTGTTCAAAAATGCTTAATACGTTGCACAATAATGAAATTTGTTTAATAATGTGGCTTGTTGTCATTTCGAGTAAAGCTTTGAGATTAGAGATAAGCTTTAGACAATTAAAGATAGCAATCGGATGGATTTTCTTGTTTTAATTCATAATTATGATAAATGTGATTCTAATTTCTTGCATATTGTAAGTAACTTTCATAATCAAGTGTTACATTATTCTATCATAATGTGATTGCTTCGAACCGGAGGAATATTATCCGTTGATTTCTATCTAATGATTACAGGACTTATGATATGCATATCGCATTGGAATCTTTGCTACTTCGTTTGATACTTGTGTCGTGAATCATGGTCATACGAACCATATATCTTAATATGAATTTGGTTATGACTATACTTCGTTTGATATAGTATAATATGCATTTGGGTTTTTCCTTTTTAGCTATTACTAGGATTTGAGTATTTTGTTTAAATTAGCTTAGCATGTTAAGTTCTTTTTGTTATGTGTTAGAAAGTTATTTTGTTATAAGCACACCAATTTATAAATATATCGGGATAGAGGTAATTAGACCATATCAAGCCTATGGAGGCGTAAAAACTATCAAATATCACTTATTCTGCTTTTTGAGCCGTGTTTTCAACTAAATGTTTTGTTGAGCTAATGCGATATACCGCATATATATCTCTTTTGTATTCATTTTGGTGGCCGATATTTTAACGCAAACCGTTGAGCTAATTTTTGTATTCATTTTGGTGGCTAATTTATGTCACGTTCTAGCTCTTGTTTTGGTGTTTTTCGCAGCTCAACTTCTCTAACTATGTTTCATGCATTGTTTGTTTTGATTGTTTAAGTTTAAGAATGTTAAATTAGGAGATTGATATGATGAGAACCTAAGAACTAATACCCTTCATCTTACTTATTTAATTTTGGATCCCTTTTGCATAAAGATATAAGAATTGAAATTTAATGTCCTATTTCTTCTTCTTACATAAAAATCAACCGTTAGTTCCTACACTTGACAATCCATAAAAAAAATTCAACTAAACAATCTTATTTAAATAGCACCGATTAGTTGATTGATTATAAAGAGTCAAATGACAACAAATTTCGCACAATTTTTTCTCACTAAAGACATACCAAGGTCGAACTTCTCTTGATAATCAACTTGTTTCTCCATTCGTACAATCATGATTTGAGCTAACGAGTCGCTCGTGGATGTATACACGGTGGACAATAGACGGTTCATTGAATCCTCAATTTGTGAACGGCATCGAGTGCTTTCATTGATCGGGCAAGTAGCCAGTAAATTATAATGGACGGGGAAAAAATTAGATGTCCGTGTAAAAATTGTAAGAATAAGGTGTTTTTGACTACACAAGTTGTAAGAGAGCACGTTTATATGAAGGGATTCGTTAAAAATTATAAAGTTTGGTCATCTCATGGGGAGAAACACGTAACCCTAAATGAACAAGCTACGAGAAATGTACAAAATGACACGTCAACCTCCTATCAAAGGATGGTAAATGGATCATGCCGGGCCAAATTATAATGATGCGGATATTGAGGAGTCACCAAATAATGAAGCAAACAAGATCTATGAAATGTTGCAAATGACACCTGAGTTGTGGCCTGGTTGTGAGACCTACTCACAATTGTCTCCGGCAGCCGGTTCGTATGATGAACTTGAAGGCCGAGAATCATATGTCGCAAGGGGTTATGACAGGATGAGTCAAATGATTAAGGATACGCTTCCCCAAGGAAATTTGATTCCTAATAACTTCAACTGAGTCTAAGAGATTGCTTAGTGGCATGGGGTTGCCGGTAGAGAAGATTCACCGTTGTCCAAATTCGCATGATCTATCGGGCGTGAAGATAATGAACTCGGAGAGTTGTAAGTTTTGCGGTACCTCGCGATATTTAGACTACAGTCCGAAATCTAGTAGGAAAGGGAAGAAAAAATTAGTGGCCGCTAAGAAAATGTACTACTTTCCCCGT
Source organism: Lavandula angustifolia (assembly GCA_028984105.1). Taxonomy (NCBI): domain Eukaryota; kingdom Viridiplantae; phylum Streptophyta; class Magnoliopsida; order Lamiales; family Lamiaceae; genus Lavandula; species Lavandula angustifolia. Next base: position 18,196,068 of record CM054824.1, read on the forward strand.
ATCCCCTGGACTCCGGCGGATGACGTATGCATCTAATGCAACCGCTTCTCATATGCGCTGGCATGCTTCATCGGTGGACGATGGAGTGATGCGTCATCCTCGCGGACTCTCCAAGCATGGAAGCACTTGGATTCGACGTTTCCCGATTTTGCCTCGGAGATTCGCAATGTTAGATTAGGTCTTTCTACCGACGGTTTTCAAACATTTACTCAATTTGGAAAACAATACTCTTGTGGCCGCTATTCTAACTCCTTACACCGCCGCCCGGCATGTGCATGAAAGATCAATTCATGTTTCTCACTGTTGGTGCCCCGGACCTCGAAATCCAAAAGATAACTTGGATGTCTTTCTACACCGCTGATAGCCGAATTATTGAACCCGTGGGAACATGGCGTGTCTGCGTATGATGTTTCCAAGAAGCAAAATTTCAATATGCGAGCCGCTTTGCTATGGACCATATCTCGACTTTCCGCCTACTCAATGTTGTCTCGGATGGAGTACAATGGGAAATTCGCATGCCCACAGCCGCATGGAACAATCGATGCATTTTATCTTGAGAAGAGTGGTAAGATGTCGTGGTTTGACAATCATAGAAAGTTTCTACCACTAAGTCATCCTTTCGCATACGAAATAAGAAGGCTTTCCCCGAAAAAATAAAGTTGTAGCACGTTCACCCCCCGACATTAGAACAGAGAAGATATACTTAGTCAAATTGAAGCTTATGGTTTTGTGAAAGTCACCGAAGACTACGATGGTATTAACAAATATGTCTCTAAAGAAAATGTTACGGGATGGAAGAAAAGAAGCATATTCTCGGGATCTTCCTTATCGGAAATTCTTGTTGCTTCGACACAATCTCGATGTCATGCACATTGAGAAGAACGTGTTTGATAATGTGTTCAACACCGTCCTAAATGTGACAGAAAGACCAAAGACACGCCGAAGTCTAGGGCGTAGTTGAATACATATTGTGCTGGACCCGAACCGAAGAAGCTTAACGAGAGCGACGGACACATTATCCGAAAGCATGTTACATGCCGGGTCGTCAGCAGAAGCACGCATTATTAACGGGGTGAAGCAACTGTACTACCGTATGGTTATGTGTCCAACATGAGCAGATGTGTAGACATGAGTAAGTTAAGAATGTTTGGGATGAAAAGTCATGATTGTCACGCTTTTCATGCAACGGCTTCTACCGGCCGCATTTCGTGAACTTCTTCCACAACCCGTTTGGGACAAAGAATTACGTAGTTGAGCTTATACTTCGGAGACTTAACATCTCGTGCTATAAGAATTGAAGATATGAGGAGACTAAACGAGAGTATTCCAACTACTCTTTGCAACTTGGAGCGCATATTTCCACCAAGTTTCTTCGATTCCATGGAGCATCTCCCGCGCATTTAGCCGATGAAGCCCGCTTAGCCGGTCCCCGTTCAATATCGATGGATGTATCCATTTGAGAGGTATAATATCATTCATATTATCGCTTTTCCTATTCAATATCCTTTCTTCCTAATTATTAAAGCATCAACCACCCTTTATCGATATTTAGGGAAATTGAAAAAATATGTCGGCAATAAAGCTCGCGTGGAAGGATCCATATGCAATTCTTATTTAGCCAAGAAGCCTCAAATTTCTCGCTCGTACTATTTTGAAGATCATATCCACACTAGGCCGAGGAGGATGCCTCACAATTGCGAAGTGGAACAAGAAGGCCGGACGGCCGACAACATAGATGTCCCCTCTATATTTCTTCCAAAAGGTCGTCCAATCGGCGCGAAGTCAATGAGATATCTTGATCAAAAGGAGTATAATGCCGCCCACTTATACATCTTGTTGAATCGCGACGAGGTTACAAAATATCACAAGTGAAGTTTCTCTATAATTCGCTTGTCTTATTTTCTAACTTATGTAATATACGTAACGACTTCAACCAACTTTAATGAAGCCTATTTCGAGGAAGAAATTCGACGTGCATGTCCAAATATATCGATGAAGATTACCAAACATCGGTGGAGCAGAATTCGGAGCTTGGTTCAAATCATATGTACGATGAGCTTATCAATTCTAAATAAATTCGAAAATATTTTCTTTTCTTAATTAGCTTCTTATGATTTTAGGTTTCTTCCCCTTATTGCAATGAGATGAATCCGTATATACTGGATTTAGCAAAAGGTCCATTAGTAGCGGTTTATACGTACCCCGGTTACGTTGTGAACGGATATAAGTTTCATACTTTATCACACTGGGTAGGAAAGTCCACTATGAATAGCGGAGTGTGTATACAAGGGCAAAATTATGGTTCCGATGCACTTGATTATTATGGGCAAGTTGGTGGAGATATGTGAAGTTGAGTACCCGTGTTTACCAATAAAACGAACTATGTTGTTCAAGTACTTATGGTTTGACCCGACCCCTGCGAGGGACTTATATACATCCACAATACAAGTTGGTTTCTATCGATCAAACGAAACCGCCGCGAGAATTATGAACCATTTGTCCTTGCATCACAAGCGCATCAAGTGTATTATCGCTCATATCCTAAGTGTGAACAAATCTAGGAAGGCATGGTTGGAAGTATGTAAAGTTAAACCGAGATTTAAGATAGATTTGCCAACTAAATCTTCATTAGACGAAGCATTTCAAGAAGATGACATACTAAACCCACCAAGCATGTAACCACGCCGACAAGAGAACCCGATATAACATTATCTCATCCACGTCAAACAATAGAACTCGATGAGGAAGATTTTGACGAAGGAGATGATGATGAAGAAGAACATGTTCCGACATCGAAGATGAGGAATTTAGTGATGACTAGTACACCTTACGGAGTTTTAAAAGAATTTTATTTTATTTTTTTGGCCAAAAACGATTAATGATTATTCTTTGTTTTCGGGTACACGGCGCCTCCCGCAGGTCGTGGCAAGACCGTACGCCTCCGGCTGGCGTGGAGCACCCCCATCGACATCCGGCTACGGGGGCGCCCCCCCCCGAAGTCGGGTGGACCCCATCGGGTTCTACCGACTCTTACTCGTGGATAGCCGCCGATGTTTCGAGATTTCACCCGAGGGGTATGTAATAATTGCTTTTATTAATTTTAAATATATCAAATTTCACTGGATTAACCAATTTTCAATAATAGGCGATTGCTTGAGCCATCCGGATTGGCCTCGACAATCGTTGATTGTTTTAAAAAGATCAATAACCCGACCGGGGTTCACTTGGAAGCCGACTCCTCCCGAAATTAAGGAGCAAGATTTTGAAGAATTTAAGGTTAGTTTTTCTTTCAAGTTTACAATCTTATAATTTAGCATTTATTTATATATATCTAACATGTATAAACATGTAAATTGCGGAGCACTTTCGCCGGCTCGCCGACCGGGACCGTGCAAGCCCACCACATGTGGCGTAAGAGGGCATCCAAGAGGTTCAACGACCGGCACTACGAAATGAAGACGGGCCGCCCTCAAAAACCGGACTACATCAACACGAGAGAGGCGGGCGGCCCTCAACGAGTACCGGATGCGGCCGAGGTGCTCCGAGGTCGAGATCGCTTCCCGAGGCCGCAGTCGAGCCCGAGCCGGGCGCCGGATGAGCAAGCACAAAGGAGGGTCCCGGCCGCCATGCAAGACTCAAGCCTACTGTAAGTCTCATTTTATATGTTTTTTAGCTTCTTACGCCTTTGTTTTTGACATAATTTTGTTTATGCATGTTATGAATAGGCTTCTCGTAGGGGATGCTCCTTAGAGTCCACCGCCTTGACACTTTCCGTAGTCTCCATTACAAAGGTGGAGACTTCTCCAACATGAAGGCGGCGAGACTTCATGTAAGCACACAATTACAATATAGAATATTATTCTACAATTCCGAGCTTGACTAATTTCTTTTTTTTATATTGTAATAGGCGGAGGTGGAGCGGATTGCCGCGCAAGAAGGCCCCCACGCGGATAAAAACGCGATTTATCTCGCGTTGAAGGGGTTCGGGACAAGAAGCAGCGTGGCTCTAGGTTTCGGCGAGGAAGGGAGCGGCTACATCAACGCCGCCACCGCTCTTCTACTTCCTCACTGGGCCATCCCGCAGCAATGCCGAGATCATGCGCCGACCGGGAGGAGGAGTCGGCAGCTAGGGAGGAGCCTCGAGGCGCAGTGTCGCATATATGAATGCGCAGATGACCCAGCCTTATGGAGATGATGGGCTCCTCTAGCCGACGACACCTCCCGGACGACGCCGATCGCCCCCTCCTCCCACCTCTTTATGATTTATTTATTTATGGTTTATGTATATATACCGAATATTTGGATTTTAGGATTTATATATTTATATTTCGGCTTGCTTTTCGAGTTGATTTGAATCGTTATATGTGATGCGTTGGTTGGTTAAATATATGTGATGTGTTGGTTGGTTAAAAATTGCGGGTTGTCGATAACTCGGGTACAAAAAAACGAAAAAATTTATATCTAAAAAAAAAAATCTATCGACGCGTTTACCGACTGGGATATTTCCGTCGGTAAATAAACCAAAAAAAATATTACAAAATTATTTTAAATTTACCGACGGATATTTCCGTCGGTAAAAAAACTTAAAATTTATTTAAAAAATTATATTAACATTACCGACGGAATATTCCGTCGGTAAATAAAAACAAAAAAATTATTTAAAAATTATTTTAAATTTACCGACGGAAAATTCCGTCGGTAAAGAAAAAAAAATTATTTTAAATTTCCTCCTCCTCTCGCGACAAAATATCCGGCGACAATCTCCCGACGCATTTATTCCGCCGGTATTCCGTCGGTAATTTTTTTACCGACGGAATTTCGCGGTTTACCGACGGAATTTTCCGTCTGTGTACGGTGAATTTCTTGTAGTGATATGTTTTTGAAGTGTTCTTCAAGAACAAGTCATATTCCTCATGAATATTAAAGTATTGTGCTACTTGGGAGCAACAATTTATTAATATATAACTATAGACTTCAACAAATGAATACGCACGGATCTATGAATATGCAAATGTGATATAACAATCTTCTTTTGAAAATCATGGTCACGGAATCTTGTGCAAAAAGAGCATCATTCTCGGTTTCAAGAATTCATGTAATTCTTAATGAATTTGAGCAAACATATATGATCTTGCTTTGAGAGAGGTGCAATAGTTATAAATTTTTTTTAAAATTATTATTGCCTCCATCCACAAATTCGGCGAAGAATTATGATTACACCTTTCTATCATTCCGTCACAACCCAATTTTCTAAGAGGGCGTATGACAAGGTGTGGGAAAAAAAATAAAACAATTAAATAATTACATAAATCGAGAATTTATAATTAGCGGATAAAATAATTCATGATAATAATCTCATAAGCTTTTCGAGCGACTGGATATATTCAAAATACGAAAAGTATCTAACACTTGAAATAGTACAGCTTTAACTAAAAGTAAGTCTCGTTGGGAGATGATTCAAAGACCTCCACAAATTATTGGGAGATGATTCAGGAGCCTAGTGCCTCGCCTGATTTGAAGATCCCAAAACCCTACTTTGATTGATGAACCATTCGGCTGTAATTGTTTGCTTTGTCTATGAGAGTTTCGTACTCGTAGACACCCTTCGACATGGTTCAGGCGTTCGCTTCGTCCGCCGGTCCTTCGCCAGACTATCGCCCCTCGGTGCCATAAGAAGAAGACTCAATAGGATCTCGGACTCAGGCAGGCAAGTATACTAAAAGGAGTCGCAGAACCGAACTCGCGAGAGTAGTTCACCGAACTCGCAGTTGATCTTCGGTAGAGATGAACTTAGCAGAGTATGCTACCGAACATAGATCGACTCAAGAACGGCCAAACAGCTTTCCCGACGTTAAGATATCTCATAAGTCAAATCAGCAAAGTCATACGAGGTATAGAAAAGTCAGCTTCTGATCCACCTTGAAGTCTGTTTGTCTCACCTACTTTCTTCAGCCTCGACTAATGACAAGCGGCCAGCTGTCTACTTTCTGATTAAAGCTGCAAGTCAACAACTTTCCAGAAATGGAGGGAAAGGACTCTGTCACCATACTTTGAAAGAGCCGTTAGCTACCCAAAAGAGAGAGACACATGGATCGTCGTCTCCAACGGATCTATCCATATCTCTGCTCTATAAATAGAAGGAAGATTTCAAATTGAAGCTTACGATACATACAAGAACACACGAGCATTCACGAGCAACTCAGAATCGACTTAAGCTTTCCGCAAGAACTTTATAGAGTAATCTCCAGCGAAAGGCTACATACTTGCTCAAAGGGAACCGAGCTGAATCAGATCATAAAGCCTCTAGTATCCAAGCGACTGAATACGAACCCAAAGTCTATATTTAACCGTTCGTCGCTCTAGAAGCCACATTTCTCGTTCCCTTCCCTCTAACCTAAGCTCAGCTGACCATATCTATAGCTTAAAACGAAGGAGTTCATCTTTGAACTGATCCTTATTGTAAAGGACTCCTTCATAGTTGGAGAGTTTGTCAAACACTTAAGTTTGATACCTTGTAAACTGAGACTTGCTCAGTATAAATCTCAAGACCGCTGTTTGTCCGGGCACAAACCGACCGAGACTAACTCGCAAGATAATAAAATAGCCTCCTGATCTTTTCGGGATAGTGGACGTAGGATTGTTGGATCCGAACCACTTTAAAATTGCTTGTGTTCTATGTTTTTACTGTTGCATTGATTACTGTTCATACTGAAAACATCTTTTAAAATCATTCAACTGAGTTTCAGCAAAGCTTAACAGATTGCACTAATATACCGAAACAGTTTTCTTAAAAACGTTTTCTAACTCAACTGAATTTAGGCCTACACATTTCCGCACTATACTGAACTTCACCAACAAGATCAATTCCCGACCTAAGTCGCCTAGCGTGCCTCAAGAAGTCGCCCACTCGACACGCGATTCGGAACGGCCTTATTTGGTCTATCGAACCTCGTTCGATGCGGCAGCCTCCTGAAAATGATTGTTCGCGTTTTAAGCTGAGAAATTGTTTTCAGGTGTATCCCCCCCGCCCCCTCTACACCTGAACATTTATATCGGGACCAACAAAGTCTGAAGTGGCAACCAACAAAATGAATTCATTTCCGGAGTAGACAAAAGAACAGTTTAGTACAACGGAAATCCATTCATCGAATAACAACCTTCGCCCTCGACTTCGCCCCGTCCACGGTAGCCGTTCAACCCGAAAATATTTTTGAAAATTTTTTGGGCCCGAGTAGTAGTGTACTCAGTGTGACTAACATTTGATATAACACTTTAAATAAAACCCGATATTATCCAAACCATAAGGTATAACTTAGGAGGTTTTTAAAACGACAAGAACTCCTAAGCATACAAAACAATAATCATTTCATTCGATTGTGCGCGCTTGCAGCGTTCAAAAGTTACTCTTGTGATCCCGGAACGAATCCACATCAGAGCCTTTTCAATAGAGTCTCGAGCCATTACTCAGAGTACTCTTTTAAAATAGGATATCGGACCTTTCTCCAGATAATCATTTTCGTAGCCGTAGAGTTAGCGCACAGTGGAGATCAAAAATTGTACGACTAACGGGGGTGTACACAATCCTTGAATTGATGTGTTAGGTCAAAACAAGGATCTCGATCGACCAATACAAGAGCATTAAACTTAATCAAACACGCATAAAAATATTTCAATGGGTAACAACATTGTATATAATTTAAGAGCTTAATAACTCAAGATAAATTTTACGGAAAAATAAAGCCCACCTTGTGGTTCTGATTTATCGTTGCTGCGATTCTCGAACTATTGCCCTCCCTCGGGTCCTACAAGAGAGACCCTAATTCAGTCTAATTCTAAAAGTAAATTACGACTTCTAGTGCATAAAATTCGGTTATAACGAAAAAGGGATTTTACAATTATCACAATCGGCATTAGAATCGCTTGATTTTAATGATCGTAAATTTATCTCAATTATTTCTTTCTCGGATATGTCTATTGCATATATTTCGATATTAATCATGTACGTTCAATGATTTCCGTAGTGTCGGGCAAAAATTTATGGAATTTAAGGTATATTTTAACAAGTTCGAGATTTTTTGGGGCAGTATTCGCAGCCGACTTCTAGCCTCGCTTCGGACAATCCGACCATCGATTTTCGTTGTCGAAGTTGTTTTTAGATTCTACTCCAGAAGAGGTACAAATCGTAGAATTTATTCCCTGATCGGGTACTGTTTCAATATTGAAAAAAGTGTCCGAACTTGCATCGGCGGATTCGCGGCAGTTTTGCCAGTGGTGCTTCGGAGACTTATATCTTTCGCGTTCGAACTCCATTTTGCGACCGAGGGTATCGTTAGAAAGTCAACGAACTTAGATTTCTAACGATATAGTTTTTGAAGGATTAAGGTTGGTGAAAATGAGCAGACTTCGTGCCGAAGTCTACTGTTCTGCGTGAGAGTGCGGTTTCGGCAGCTCGACTTTGACGGTTCGTATCTCCTCGATCCGGGCTCCGTTCAACGAAGAGGTAGTGGCGTTGGAAAGCTTGAAGTACAAGGTTTCTAAAGTTATAAGCTTAGGTATTTTTGTTCATTCTTTCATTTAGAAAGTCGCTTAGAAGGTCGGCAGTCAGCACGCTTAGAAAGTCGGCGGTTTCAAACGGGTGTTTTTTTCGGAGTACATAACTTTCCGGTATGAACTCCGATTGATGAGCGGAAGATGGCTATGGAATGCCAGAAGAACAAGGGTCACGGTGGTGTTGGTTTTGGGGGTTTAGGGTTCAGTAGATTGCTTGAAATAAATGCTGAAATTTGCTGTTCTGACTAAAAAAAAAAAAAAAACAGAGGGTGGTTTAGGCATTTCATCGAACAGTTTGTAGGCACACAACACCAGAAGCCATTCTTCGAATTTCGATGCTTTCTTTACATGCTCTCACGCAAGAAGATACAAGTATTTAACATTATATGTCGTTTAGCTTCCATTTGTGAGAAAATTTAAATTCGTTTACCCCCTTTATTCCGATCAAGATGTTGAAGTGAGAGAAAGTGGTGCAGATATATGATAAATCATCATATATAAATCTTATCTACAACAAATTTATTATTTTCATGCTATTACGAGTCAATAAGTTGTATCGTAAATTGACGGAAGTATGAGTCTTGAGTCGTGGTCAATTATACACAACTTTGAACTAATTAGCCGTACACACCGGCTGCTTGAATATTGCTAATTGTTCAAACTTCCAACTCAGATCGTGCTTAAAATCGGTCTCTTTATATATTAATCTCGCGACTTTAATTTGTTAAAATCATTAATCAATCATAAGAATGTTAGCAAATAATCCAACTTTCCAACGTGTAATAATCAAATAAGCATTATATAGTGGAATTCGTGCTTTATATTTCAAAGTTTGTTTCATCTAACATCTAATTAGAGGTTAATTCAAACAACGACCAGATCGTAAAAGATTGGCATATTTTTTCTTCCAACGCATTCAACATTGTTCGTTTTTCACTTTTCAAACTCATCGGTCTGATTGTGCCCATTTTTTATTAATAGCATACATTGAATGAGGATCTAGCTCATCATAACATTAATTTTAAAGCAAAAACATATAAATCTTCCTAAAACTTGACGAATAAGACTGAATTTCTTATTAAATTAAGAAGAGTAGATTATACATTTGATATAATATCATAATTACAGAATAAATATTCTCATTAATGCAACTCCTCGATTGGTCGATCCTAAATACTTCCTAACAATATACTAAATGTTGCACGTCATGCACTTGTTACAACAACCAATAATTTCTATAAATATATATAATTGATGCTACAAAAGTCAAAATACAGAAGTATTCTCCCTTATCCCTTCCTTGTAATTCAGTTCAATTTCCTCGACTCAAGGAAGTTCTTCTTCTTCGAGTCGCAAGTTTTGATGTACTCTAGAAAATTAGCAAAATCCGTATCTTTATACCGCCTGGGATTCGCCTCCGTAATCAACCCCGCCGCCGGCCTCACCGTGCTGGTGAACGGAAAACTATGCAAAGACGCCACCGAAACCCTACATTTCTCCGAATTCACCAGCACTCTATGCAGGACACTCTTGTACCTCCCATTGCTAAATATCTACAAAAATAATAATAATTGAAACTATTAATCATCCGCATATATAATCTAATATAATATAATATGATATGATAGTGAATAAGTACAATACGATCATATAAATGTTCATATATATACCTCGAGGTGGTCGCCTACATTGACAACGAAGGATCCGGGTACGGGTCGAACCGTGACCCAACGGTCATCATGAAGAATCTGCAAACCCTCAACCTCATCTTGAAGGAGGAGAGTGAGGAAGCCGTAGTCGGAGTGAGGTGGCATGCCGAGAGTGAGATCGGGCTGCGGGCAGGGCGGGTAGCAGTTGACAACCATTAGCTGGCTCCCATCTTCAACTTCTTTTAAAATAGATTCTTCTTCGTCTCCATCTGTCGTCTTCCCCTTGTTGCTTAGCCCTAGGCTTTCTAGGATGGCCTCCACCAGCATGAGGAACAAAGCCTTTGTCTCTTTTGCGTAAGACGCCGCAAACTCACTGTTCCGAGTCGTCATTAATTAATCGCTAATTCGTTTTAATTATTTGTTGGGGGGTGATTAATATGTTTGGTACCTGAAGTCGGGAGGGGAGGAGGGCCACTGAGAGAGGACGTCAGGCAGAGGGTGACACATGAGCTTCAGAAAATCCCTCCAGCAGAAAACGCCGTCGTTTATCTGGTTGAAACTCGTTCCGTACCGGACCGGCGAATTCATGTCGGACGACATGTAATTCTCCCTCTCCGACAGCGGCATCTCGAAGAACCTCTTACTCGCATTCACCATGCTCTCGATCACCTCCTCCGGTATACCGTGATTCACTAGCTGCACCGCCGCCGTATAATGTAAATAAATGCAAATTCTTGATTCTAATTAAATTTCTTCCGAACTAATTACCTGAAAAAAACCGAAGTTCTTGCAGGCATTGGCGAGGGAGGTGAGGGCGTGGGAGCGGTTGGGGCCTTGTAATTGAGCGAAATCGACGACGGGCAGATCAAGATTGCGGCGGTCAGTGGTGCTGGCGGTTACTACATTGGGACGCTCAGAAGCGGGCAGCACATACTTTTTGGGCACATGCTCAATCCCATTCTCGTATAAATTTTTCACTCCTTTCGCGTACAGATTTTCATCTTTCGTCGACATTACCATTGCTGGAGACATTCTAGTACTACCTTTCTGCCAACACAAAGTATAGTGTTAATTATATCACAACATGCAAAATATAATGTTTATATAATATAACTCCCAAGAAACAATGAGATGTATATATATTGTATGCCCACCTGTGTATAAAACTCTCACGTGAAGAAAAAAATATCACAAGATCAGGGAGAGGGAGAGAGAGAGAGGGAGAGGGAGAGGGAGATGGTGGGAATGAAGAAAAAAGGGAAGGGTGTTTAAATAGAAGGAGATAAATGCTATTAAAACAGTAGCTAGTTTTGGGTGAGATGGTTTCCATGCAATGATCAAAACCGTCGAACAATTATAGTATGACTTGGTGGGGCAACCCTGGCCAGGCCTCCATTGCATTTTCTATATTCTTTCCAACAGACTTGCTCTCTAGTGGCTTAGCTTTTCCCAACCTATGATTTTCCGGTTTCATTCTCAATCGATTAATTCCGTCTATTGCGCAGATACTATTTCATCCCAATAATTACTACAAAAATAAATAAATAAATCATTTTAGAACGGATGATCTTCTTGTTCACATGTTCAAATATGACTAAATGTTTGATATGTTCTGTAGTGGAGCATTTATTTAACCACGTTGTTTTGATTTTATTTTAGTTTTTACCGTATGTTTTTTTAGAAAGTCGGTTCAAACTACTCAAAACGGCATTGTTTTATTAAGAACATCATGTCAACAGAGTAATATGTTAATATGTTATTATCAAGAAACTCAAAATTGAAGGAATTAAAAAAAAAAAAAAAAAGAGTTTACCATTTGTTTTTCCTCTCTCTCTCTCTATCTTGGCAATTTGTTTGAATCGAAGATCCCCATAATAAAACGGAATTTACGAATTTTATGGCAGCGTACACATTCATAAATCAAACCACGCGAAGAAAAAAACAAACGGCGAAGACGTTTCATTTTCATGTTGCCCCAGACTCACGATTCATTGTTTCTAAATTCTAATGTCAACACACGCACATACACACACAACTGTGTGGGCTGACTTTTGCTGATCACCTCATCTTGGGAGGGACTGCCTCTAGTTTCTCTCTTATCGCCAATCTCGATTTCTTACTTTTTTATCTATTGACATTTTCCATACTATGAACTTTGATTCATTCTTCATTATTTTATTTTATTCAGTTATTATTATTATTATTATTATTATTATTATTATTATTATTATTATTATTATTATTATTATTTTGCTCTAATGTAAATACACGTAGATTTATAGATGGATGACTCGTGAGAGACTCCATCGGTTGTTAGATTTGTCACGCCATTATTGACTTTCAATACTTAATGTTTAAATGTGTGAGTGTAGACTTGGTCAAAATTAACTGGACCTTACTAGGAAACAACAGAACACCAGACTTGGCCAGACTGGCCCACTTTACAATGACGCTCTATGACTAAACTGCCACCAATACCATAAAGTTTATATTTTTTGATTGACTGAATTTATTTAAAAATTAAATATTTACTACCCACTAAAATCATTAAAATTAATTTATTGAGTAATATGGACATATGGTGACTGCAGCATCATTCTGCAAAGTTGTTGCCCCCTTGCTAAAATTTTATGACAGGTGCTTAAAAATAATATTTGAATTTTAGCAGGAAATTATAATAAAGTTGTGAAACTAAACTAAATTAATTAGAACAGAAATGACATGAACAAAATGTAATAATTAAGCATAGTCAACGGGTATGGATAATATAAGAAAATGGACGATCGATATCTGCCAATTGCACACTTTCGTTAAATTGTTCGATGGTTTCCAGTGGATCAATAAATTATTATCAAAATCTTTAGTTTCATTTTAATACAGATAATTAGATCTCTCTCACCCAATTTGATATGTCCATTTGTTTTTTTATATAAATTTAGAAAAAATTTAATAATATAAAAATTAAATAAATGTTGGCGTTAAAATTTAAATAAATTATCAAAAAGTTAATGGCATAATTATGTTTATTATTATAAAAATTGGATAAAATAATTTTTTCTATATTATCATATTAATTTTGATGAAATATTTAAGACAAAAACTTTGGTGCATCCGGTGCGGTGCAACCCGGATGCTTAATACTAATGTAAAGTTGTGTGTTATATGGCAACAATGTCGTTGTGGCGTATTCGGTAAGGCTATTGGGCTCTTACCCACTAGACACGATTTGAGTCCCGGTAGCATTTTTTTTAATTTTTTTTCTTTTATTTTATTTTAATTCCAAAAAATTACAAAATTAACAAACTCAAACATTCACCTCGTTTCTCATGTTTACACTTTGATACCTGATTAAGGTAGCTCTACCAAAAAAGTGATTAAATAAAATTATTGAATTAAATAAAAAACATTATACTTAAATCAGTTCTTACCGAGTGTTGACTACTAAAATAAAGTTTATCTATCATCCTCCCATTATTTTTTAATTCGAATTTGGTAAGACATTTTATTATGAAAAAATATTAATTATTCTGAATATATCTCTTGATCTAAATAAAAGTATCATTTCTTATTAACTAATGTATCACTTGTCACAAATCAAAGTATCATTTGCTATGAATAAAAGTAGGCAAATTGGATTTTTTAGTCCCCAAACTATGCTTGTTTGGCCAATTTGGTCCCTTATTTATTTATTTTAGTTAATTGGTCCCCAACTATAGAATTTTGGATGAATTGGTCCTTCTGTTAATTTTTTGGTAAGTCAACTGTTGGTCAACGATTTTTAAAGGGTATTTTCGGTATAATATTATTGAGGACCAAAATGTCCAAATACTAAAAAAATTGAGGACCAATTTGGCCAAAAAAAAATTTACTGAAATTTTTTTAATTTTACAAAAATCGAAAAGTACTTTTGTCGTTTTGATTTTTTTAAGGACCAACAACGCCAATTATAAATAAGTTGAAGAGCAATCCCTATATTTTGGGATCATAATCGTCAAATTTTATAGCTATGTTATCAAAATTTTCGAATATATTATTATGATAAAGAGAGATAAAAACGTAGAACATTTGATAATCAATAAATAAAACTATAGTAGATTTCCATTCAAAACATGTTTTCATTCCAATATGATTTATTCATTAATTTTTCGTTTATTTTATGTTTTAATCCCCTGTTTCATAGTAATATTCGGAAAAAAATTAGTTACGGAGTAATATATTTTATGTTTTAATCCATCATTTTCATAGTAATATGATCCCCAAATATATTATAATTAACGGGAATGGTCCCCAACCTATTTAAAATTGACATAATTGCTCCTTAAAAAAAAAAGCAAAATTGTTAAAATATTTTTCGATTTTTGAAAAACTTAAAAAAATTAAAGAAAAAAAAAATTGGTCAAATTGGTCCTCAATCTTTCAATATTTGGACGTTTTGGTCCTCAATAATATTATACCGAAAATACCCTTTAAAAATCGTTGACTAACAATTGACTAACAAAAAAATTAACAGAATAACCAATTCGTCCAAAATTCTATAGTTTGGGGACCAATTAACTAAAATAAATAAATAAGGGACCAAATTGGCCAAACACGCATAGTTTGGGGACTAAAAAATCCAATTTGTCATAAAAGTATCATTTGTTCTTAATAAAAGTATCACTTTTCATGAAAAAAATATCAAATTATTCTGAATATATCACTTGTTCTGAATAAGAGTATCACTTATTATTAATCAAAGTATCACTTATTTTGAATCAAAGTATCACTTGTGCTTAACAAACATATCACTTTTCATGAAAAAGGTATCAAATTATTATGAATATATCACTTGTTCTAGATAAGAGTCACTTGTTATTAATCAAAGTATCACTTGTTCTTAACAAAAGTATCACTTTACTTGAAAAAAATATCAATATACTCGAATATATCACTTGTTCGAATAAGAGTATAACTTGTTATTATTCAAAGTATCACTTGCTATGAATAAAAGTATCACTTGTTTTAATAAAAGTATCACTTTACATGAAAAAAAGTATCAATTATTTTGAATATATCACTTGTTCTGAATAAAACTGAATACATTATTTAAAAAAGAATTAATCTGAAAAAATATCAATTGATAAAAAAAAAAAAGTTACACTTTGCTGTTGGGACTTGAACCTAAGCAGCTCAACCAATTGCACTGCATATCACTATTATCATATTTACAAATCGGAATGTATAAATAAAAAGCATCCGGCAACCGGATGTATAGGAGACCAACTCAATATATTATTAGGCATTTCATTGTACAAGTTTGTTACTTTCAAAAGTATATCATTGGTCATGGTGTCGTGCAGCTATTGGCTGAATTGGGGTAAGACCAACCGACCAAACAGAATGGTTTTCGTCTCATAGATCTCCATTAAGACAATGTATGTTAGTTTTAAATAAGTTTTTGGCATTAGATTTGCTTCCTAATCATACTCGCACGCACATTGAGCATATTTTCGCCTAAAATGCGTGCATGTACGAGTACAACTTAGAAGTAATTTAAACATATATACATAATACATGTGTGCATGTAAATATCCATAAATTTGTATTTTCTATTTCTTTAATTTTTATGATGATAAGATTTTGCAACCGTCGGTAAGACTATGTTCTAACATGTAAATAATATATAATTGACTAACTTGCACATAGCAGTCTTGATGAGTTTTGAACTCATGACCTTTCGATCATACAATAGGAACCTTAATCCCTATGTCATCCCAAATGAATATCTTTTTAATATGTGCACAGTGTATTAGTAATAAATCATAGTGTCAATAATAGTAACTAAGGAGAATTGAGATTTGAACCCTCCTAATAATTTGTTTTAGCTTGGAAGTCATGCATAACGGATACCACCTGCAAGATTGAACTAGGTTCATGAACTTTTTATTCCTACGATTATGACCAATATTTTTGTGTACTATTACGTATCTCAGTATATGTTTTAGTACAGCATCTACTTTTTATACTCCAAAAATTGTAAAAGTCAACGTGGACCCTACAGTTGAATTTAAAATCCAAAAACCTCGTTGGTTCGAGTCCCTGTTTGTGGTTAAGATTGCATCTATGTCAACTAAATTAATTTAGACCTAACCTGTGACTCCCAACTAACCCCAGCATTAAATAAAAATCTAGTTTTCCTCTTTGATGCAATTCATTATTTATTTTTGCAATAAATGGTTCACATAACGTGAACCAATCAGATACCGACACATCAGTGCATAGAGGAACATGCTTTTATATGATAATAATCTGTAATTATTTTTTTCTTGTCAACTAAAATAATCACAGTTTTATAATATTAAATGGCCCTTTGATACGCACCCTATTCGACCTATGACTTTACTATTTTCTTGCATTTTTATGTATATATACATATTCATATTCATAAAGGTGAGTTCGTGTTCGTCAGCAGGCCAGCAAAAGTCAAATTAAAAAAACCGTAGTATAGGCATAGCTTATTTATGAGAGCCAATAAAATTGAAGAAACTGATGAGGATGATGTTTCTTTTTGATGATCCCTTTGCGTTACGTTGTCTGATTTTGTCCTTTCTCCTCAATTCAGTGCATCCACCTCCATTTTTCCTAATATTCAAATTTTAGCCTTGTGTAAGTATCTGTTTATTTATTTGCTTCACCAGTTCATATCTACTTTTTCCCTCTTCTTTTTTATAATAAATTAAAGGGTCTCTATTTACATATGTGTGTGAATATATTTAAAGAAAATTCCAGCTCATCAAGATAAATAAAATGAGTTACAGTTGGCATGCATGTCCGCTCCTCTGGCTGGCTCAAATATTGTGGAACAGAATATTTGTAGTGGTGATGTAGAAACTTTATCATTTCATCATTGTAGAGGGAAATTATATATGAACAGATCCAGATACATAATATACTAAATATAGAAAATTTAAATAATTCCAACTTAGAGAATGGGCTTTAAGTGCTTAACAGCACGTTTCTCAACCATTGCAACGCCCATTTCACTTCAAATATTTCCACACGTAATAAATCATAACATAGTGAATTTAAGGACAAGATACCAACTATATATTGATTTAGAGATAGAGTATGGATCTAGTGAGAATACATAGTTATATAAAAAGATAGAAAGTACGCATATTTCTTAGTTTTTTTTTTTATATATAAATCTTGTAACTTTTACATTCTTAACATATAAGGAATATTACGAAAGATATTCAATCCAAACCATCAAATAATTGAAATGAACGGTACAAATTTCTTCTTATTTCTTATTTTAAGGCTTATTATATGATTCATTCCCTTTTAGAGATATATACGACCTGCCATGCACCTTAGATAAGTGTAAAAGGAAGTAAAAAAAATGAAATAATAGGGTTGTAGGCATGTAGTATTTGGTTGCGTGAGGTTAACAATTTTTGAAATATTCGTAATCGTTATTCATGAGAAGAACAAAATATCTTAATTTAAAAGTGCTTTTCTACAAAAATAAGAAAATATATGAACATGTGGGCAGGTTTGTATTCAAGGAATGAAACAAAAATTCAATGAATGAACAGGGAATTTCCTCAGTTTAGCTATGTTACTACTAAATAATTGGTCTGAAATAGCTTCGACAATGCAATTATAGGAATCACGTGCTGGTACACTACAAAACTTGTCAATTCTATTTACCTTATTCTGTATCACTATTATTATTTTTATTTTTTTAATAGTTAGATGTTTTTTTTAATAGAATTTTATGCCATCACAAGGGACACATTCTATATCACTATTAGTATGTGCAGGTACGGTGTACCTTATAGCTATCTAATACTTATACTTGATTCACTTAATTTTGATTGTGAAAAGGGAGAAATGCGTGGGCCTCATAAATCTAGGTCAGAACACGATTAAAATCTCAAAAGATTCCGGCCCAATGACATTAACGTAAGTGTCCATCTTTCATCTTCTAAAGCAAAATAACAAATTTGTGTAGTAAGTTCAATTTGTAAATTGGGGGGAGAACAGATACCAATTTTAGCAGAGGGGAGGACGGCAGCTCCCACCCGCCCTCTAAATCCGTCTATGCTCGGTGACGACAGTTGCAACGGCTAGTTCATTTAACTTTTCCTGTTGTAATTCAATTTTCTTAATTATATAAAATACCTGTCAATTCCACATAACAATAGGAGAGAAGAAAGTGTTCGACCATCAGCTTTGTGCTCTGGTTTTTTATTTTTTATTTTTTTTCATTCACTGTAACTTCATCACAAACACAAATACTCGCATGTGTACTGAAACTTTAAGATGAGGAATTGGGAAGCAGGGGATCTAAGAACTCTTGACGACTCTGCTTGTTAACAAGTGACGACATAATCCAGTACACAAACCCTGCTAAGAAGAAGCTAAAGAACCAAGCATTGTTGTAGATCACCACACACGCCTTGGGGACACTGCTCAACATTCCAACCTTATTCAAGAACCCAGGAATCACAGGCAAAATCCCTATAACCAACGCCCCAATCGCACACAAATTGTATCCACCAAAGTAATAGTAAGCCCCTCTGGAACTCATCGTGTACAAATCTCCCACACTCAACTCCGCACTCTTGATCAAATAGTAATCCACCAAAACGATCCCTCCAATAGGCCCCATCAACGCCGAATATCCGACAAGCCACGTGTACACGAAGCTTTCACTGGACTGCAGCAGCCTCCACGGCTGGAAAGCAATCGCAACGAGCGCCGTGAGGACTGCGCCCCCGCGGAACGTGAACTTTGAAGGGCTGAGATTGACCAGCGCGTTGGCTGGGGCAACCACGTTGGCAGCAATGTTGGTGGTAATGGTGGCTAGGCTTATGCCGAAGATGGCTAGGATTTTGGTCCAGACTCCACCGATTCTTCCAAGGAGTTGAATTGGGTTAGAAATGACTTGGCCAAATATCACTTTGGTGGATGAAGTTACAGCTAGCCCTACAAAGGTGAATGCGCCCATGAAAATGGGTAGCCCTGATTGGCCGATGATCTGATCCTTCTGGCTCTTGGCGTAGCGAGTGAAGTCCGGGATGTTGAGAGCGAGAGTGGCCCAGAAGCTGATGTTTGCTGTCAGTGAAGGGACGAAGAGAGCCCAGAATTCAGAAGCTGAAAGCCTTGATGACATGGAGAGCATGTGGCTGAATCCGCCTGCATTAACATATGACCAAATGACAAGGAATGAAGTTAACACAATCAGAATCGGAGTAGAGTATTTCTCGAGTTCTCGAATCCCATCAATGCCATTCCAAACAGCACCCAACTGCACAAGCCAGAATAGAATGAAGCAACCAAATTCTAAAGGTGAAGTTCCAAACCAGTTCAATGGTACTGCAAGAGAGGACTCTTTAATCATTCTTGGAAGGAGAAGGAAAATTGCTTCTCCACCAATCCATGATTCGATTCCGTACCAACCGCAGCCGATTAGTGCTCTCAGAAGAGTGGGAATATGAGCGCCGCGGATTCCGAAAGATGATCTAGCTAAGACTGGGAAGGAGATTCCATATTTTGTTCCAGGATGACCAGTTAGGACTAAGGGGAATAGCAAGATTATGTTGGCGGCGACTACGGTGGCGATCCCTTGCCACCATGACATGCCTAAGTCAACTAGGCTTCCGGCTAGGTAATATGAAGGCACTCCCACCACCAGTCCCACCCACAAACTCGCCATCTCCAGCCCGGAAAGAGTCCGGTGTTCCTGCCCGACCGGCTTGAGATCATCGTTGGTGAGGGTAGGATCCGGCTCAAAGTCATCGAATTGAGTATGAGTTGGTAACATTGAGGAATTGGGATAGCATTTCTTTGCTAGGGTGGAGGACTTATTAGTTAAGTTGGTTAGAGAAAGTGATTTCTTGAATTGGAATTTGGGATTGGGAGTTGTGAAGAGATGGCTGTGGTGGTGGGGATGGAGATGGAGATTGAAGCTCAAGAATTTGGACACCATGGCAAGAGTCAGTTAGGGAGATTCTTGGTGGTTGGAATCTGTGGTATCTGTGAACTTGGGATGGGATAACGATGAATATGATGAATGGTTGAAATTTTTTGTAGGTCACTTTCACTTACATTAGTTTTGATTCCTATGTCCGAATTGACCAATGAGATTGGTTGCTTAGTTTTGGGATCTTATTTGATGACAGGTCACATTAGAACTGACTGTCTTTCACCTAGGCGCAGAAAAATCTGGCAGATCTGATTCCCATTACGAATGCATGATTGCACATGCCAGTCTTAAATAATGCTCCCTTTAACTTTTTTCAAAATGAGACAAAATTTATGCCAAAACAGAAAAATGGATAAGATATATAGGACGGAGGGAAGTACTAATAGTATTTGACTCTTTTTCCTACTTGGGCCACCATAATCAACTGATCTATCTTCGTCTACCCAAGATTAAACCGGCCCGGTCGCAAAGAGAGCAGTCAGTCCATCGATTCTAGTTTGGAGGAGCTAGCTAGTAGCCCCATATACTATTGTTTTTACTAAGTTCTAGCTTGGGCCCAATTTCAGCGAATGTGGTTCCAGCCTCCCCAGAGAAAAGTATAGCAGCCCATTAAGAAAGTGAAAATATAAGTCAACTAATAAAATGATAGGCTTATCTGAAAGTGACAAGGAGCATTACTAGAGTAACACAAACTATTTACATTACGTGTCAGCCGCACAATACATGTAAAAATTAATCAATTCCGAAACACTATGTTCGTGCATACATGTATGAGAACAGAACAGCAACCAATCGACAAATGGCAACGTTACAAATCACCAAAATCAATGAAAAATCTTGCATTTGCGATACCATCTCATCAATTCTACCAAACTCTCAACAACTCTACCCTAAACACACCAACTTTTTAAATCCCTTTTTGGTCTAATAATTACTAAACAAATTTCAAGACTCAACGACACAGACACAGCCCAATTCCTCCTCCCACTTGTCGCATCTACCACCGTCCTCTAACCATTCCACTATCCTTTTGACACGTACCCCCAAATTTGTCTATTTCCACTTCTAGATTCTATATTTCCGAAAATCTTACCCGAAGATCTTGTGTTTTGAACGATAATTTTGATATATAAAAATTAAGCATCACAATATTTGGGGTAGACTACGCCATCAAGAGCAGGATATCGCAGTCAATCCAGAGATAACATACCCGGATTTCTGCCGTACAATTGTGATGAATGATGGATGGTGAAGCTTCACCGTCCATGGCGCATTCCTACGTCAGTCCGTTACTCATCTCTATGCTCGGCATAGTCGTCACAACCACGGCTATAATGGTCTACCACCTTATACTGGTTAAATACTGCATACGGCGCAACGCCGCCAATGCCGCGCCGGCGCAACCCGCCGTTGAGGCGGCGCCTCCTACAGGGGTCGACAAGAAGGTTCTGGTCGCGATTCCGATCCTCGCGTTCGCCGTGGTGAAACGCGGCATCGATCAGGGAGAATGCGTGGTGTGTTTGGGGGAGTTGGAAGACGAAGACGCGGTGCGTCTGTTGCCTAATTGCAACCACGCCTTCCACGTGTCCTGCATCGACCAATGGTTCGCGGAGCACACGAGCTGTCCGCTCTGCAGATTGCCAGTGCACCAGGAACAGCCAATTGAATCTCCTGCATCTCCCGATCTACGCGCCGCCGATGATCCCAATCACGGCGAAAGCAGCGAGAATCAAGCGACTGACGATACCGCTCCGTCACCGCCGTTGTCAATGGAGCAACCGATTCGTGTTCTCAGCCACTGCGTGTCGCTAGTGACGCCGCTCCCTGCGGCGATGGAGCAGGGGTCGTGGACGCGGTTGAAGCGATCGCTATCGATGGATCAGTCGGCAGTGGTGATTGATCTGCAGAGGGCTAATTGTTCGAATACGACGTCGTTCTCCTCTCCCCCTAGAGGTATACTAGTCAGGAGCGGGTCGTCATTGAGCCACTTCGAACGTGTCCCGTCCAGTTGGCGTGTGTCCTTTTCGACTTGGTTCCGAGCGGGGAAGACTCCGAACGGCTCAATTCTGCCTTACTAAAATTTCACTATTATTTTTTATAATTAATTTGTTTTTATTGGGCCGGAAATATTTAATAAAGAATATTCTGGGCCTGTACTTCTAACAACCTAAAAAAGCCTCATTGCTAAATCCAACTATAGATATGTTTTGCTCCAGAAATCAGGCCTAATTAAATACCAATTTTTATTCTTTATTTTTTATAGAGCAACTGTTGGCGAGTAAAACCAATAGTAACTGCATTTGGCCCATTAAATACTTCACCTACGCACGTCTGATAAATGAACCATTTATGGCCTATTTCATATGCAAAATGAACCGTAGAATTCAACCATCTACACCAATCCAAATTATGGGACAATACATGTTGCTACCCTATAATTTATCATAGAGTGGACCCGTTACCCTAATAAGATTATATAATCAAAAATGAATTTTAATGCTCTCTTACCTAATCCTATTTGGCTATTTGTTGACGGAGATATCCATTACCTTCTCTTACATGCTGGGACAATATTTTAATTCCTCAAAGTCTTTAAATACTTATAATATAGTCTGTGGGGCAAACAAGATTTTGCATTGTTTATCTAAAAAGACTAAAATGAAATTCCCACTAGCTACTTATAGCATGGATCAAGTTCGGTCCGAAATAATTAATAATTAATTAAATGTGAGAAGCCTGAATTTTCGTTACATAAATGCCTAATTGTTCGGCTGAACCCAGCCGGGAATCGGCAGAATCTAATGATTAAGTTAGAGAGATTAAGAAAAGGATGAGAGAGAGAGAGAGAGAAGCATTATGTTATTATTAAACTAAAGGTGTTGTTCTTTATGTAAACGGTGCATGTGGGTAGATGGCCCCATGAAAACTATGAAACGGGAATGACTCAAGAAAGAGAACATCTTTACTTTATATAATTCTTAATTAATTACAATGTACACCCTTTCAAACAAATTTCAACAACAATTCTTGCATTATTGATCTCTCAACAGATTTTGTTTTTTGTTTCGTGTTGGGACCCCCCCTCCCCCAATAAGACTAACGAAAGAAAGAATCCCCTAATTGAATTGAAATTTCTACCTACAATTGTTTTTTTGGGGGGACAAGGACCCCAAAATGTGAGTTGTATAAAGTGGTTTTAGGAGTAAGATTTTTAATTTAATTTCGAGAAAATTATATATTTATATAATTAGAAAAAGAAGAAATTATGACCTAAAAGGTGCTCTTTGAGGAATGCCTTTTCTTCTTGATCTTGAACTGGAAGGAGGTGGAGGCGTGGGTGGGTATATGCCTTGTTGTGATCCGTCACGCAGTTCTTCTTCTTGATCTCTTGATGACGATGATGACGCCATGTTTCTTCTTTGCATCGATGTAAAGCTTGCATCTCCATTTCCCTTTATTCCTACAAGCTGTTAAAATTTGTATTCCGGTGTAAATAATTAAATTAAATTTAAAAAGTTACACGAGAATAATTGAAATGGTAAGGCGAGAATAATTGAAATGGTAAGGATGATAATTGAAACACTTATTACACAACAAAAGGATGATAATGATGGGCATTAGTTGGTTATGAGATGAAAAGGATGGCGTAGAATGTGGCTAAAATATGATCATCAATCCTTCAATCTTTATCAATGGCGGCATCATGGGGTAGTTTTGTGGTGTCGACATGATTCTCTAAATTAGAGAGAGAGAGAGAGAGAGAGAGAGAGAGAGAGAGAGAGAGAGAGGTGCTGACCTTACATCCCAATGAGCAGAAACGGAATGTGTCCAAGAGGCTTCTCCCACAGATTTCGCAGACATGAGAAACAGCCTTCCCACCTTTAGGCTGAGGCCTCTCGTTCAGAAACAAAACCCTCGCGCTGTTTATCACATATGTCTGAACTCCACTGACATCTAGAACCTTCTGGATCTCCGAAACCCTCACCACATCATGGTATGAAGATCGCCGTATCTACATTGTTTAATTTCATCATTCACAAACCAACAGATAACGAATTAATGACAATGATGATGATCGAATCCCCCAAAGTCTTGGCCAGATTTTAATTTTACAATGCCGTGGTGGAGAAAACAAGGACAAAATTCTTGTAACGCCCCCTCTTTTATTAATGTCCACATCAAACCCACCACTTACTGCAATATTTCGCGACTTTATGATGTCGTAGCGTACGTTATAATCTATAACCAAAAGCAGAAGATGAAGATAATAAATAAAAAGGAAAACCCGAATTGAAATCACCTGAATTACTTGATGATCTTTGTGTCTGGAGGAGCTGCAGTAGAAGCAGAAGGCGTCGGCATTGCAATCCAAGCAATACATATTGCATTCGCTCCGGGCGGCGTCGCCGTGGCTCCGGCAGACGTTGAAGAAGGAGGTGTTGAGGAGGCGCTCGAGCCAAGGAGGAACCAGCATTGTGCCCTGCCACATTAATCCAAACAAACAATCTTTCTTTTCATAACATTCAACAGTTTCTCTTTCTATCTCTAATCACTTCACCAAACTTAGAGAGAGAAATTAAGAAGAAGAGTAATGCGGGAATTGTGAGAATAGATTTCAACAATAATATGACTGGATTGGATTGTATGCAGGTATTACCATTATCGAATTTGGATTCCTCCAATGATGATGAGAGAACTTTGATGCAGAGAGAGAAAAAGAGAAGAGAGAGAGAGAGAGCGGGGGTAAAGGGGGAGGAGGCCTAACCTAAGCAACCAGCAACTTAGAAATGAACAACAAAACTACACCTAAGCGAAGGAAAGGACAAAAGCCTAAATTTATGAAAAATTAAAGCAGTGAACGGTTGGGATTAAGAGGATTGGCTCAAGAATCTTACGAGCCGTTGGATCCGATGAGAGAGAGGAGGAGGAGATGGAAGGGTTTGGTGCTTACGCTACAATATTTTGGATCTTCTTTGCGTCTGCACGTAGGCATAAGGGTCGGCCACCGGGCTACGCTACAAAAGGACTTCAACTAGATCAATGCGACGTCGTAGCATTTGCTTGAGGGTAGGGGTGGGCAAACAATTCGGGTTCTCGCGCCCGTACCCGTCCTGTTCGGGTATTTCCCGTTCGGGTCGGGAAAAACGGTGCGGAGCACCGTTACGCGGTACCCGCAAAAAATCAAGCGGGTCGGAAACGGGAACGGGTTTTATTCTTAAATACCCATTCCCGAACGGCTACCCGCATTAATATACAATTTTTTTTTACATGAGGTCATCTTGCGTAGAGGTGGGCACGGGACGGCGCGGGTACCTGTTTGCATGTTTTGTGCTAGCACTAGAAGTGTGACTAAACAAGCTTTTCCACGGTAATTTTAATTATAAGAATCTATGGTTTCATAGTTGATAATCATATGGTCGATTTATAATTATAATTTATGGTGAAATATCATTGGAACATAGTTTATAAAACAGATTATCTACTCCTATAGTCATATTTAGTGGTTTAAATATATTGGTATTTTTTTATTTTTAATTTATGTTTTTAAAATTTTATTTATTGATATTTTTTAATTTTTATTTATGTAGTTAAATATATTATAAATAGGAAGTTAAATATATTATAAATAGGTGGTAATATTTGCGGGTAAATCCGCATACGTATCCGTATCCGCGCGGCATGCCGCATGTGGCATTCGCCCATGCGAAACGAGAATGAGTATTAAAATTAATTACCCGCGGATGCGGATATCCGCAAATGGGTACCCGTAGCGCGGCACCCGTCCCGCGTCCACCCCTACTTGAGGGATCTACTCAAAAATTAAAGCTAAATTAGCCTTTTGTCGAAAATACCCTCGACATCTCCCAATTTTCACGTTCCCTCTCTTCTAATAATAGGCATGAGATTTTAGGCAGGATGTCACGTCCGAATCAAGATTTACAATCCAAATTGAGGTGCAAAATTCTTTTATTTGTCCACGTAATCAAGATATAAAAATACTACATATGAGTCCCCTTGGGATGGCATAGCGGTGAAGGTGGGTGGTCCGGGACCGATAGATCATGGGTTCAATTCCCACTGGACACGCTATGTGTGGCTGTCACCCTCGTCACATTAAGGGTGGTTTAACTCTTCTGTGGTTTGCGGGTTATTGCGCGGGAGCGAGGTTTACTGCTGCTGCGCACCAAAGGTACTGGCCGGGTTAAGCTCATCGTCAACAAAAAAACAAAAAAACAAAAAAAAATACTACATATGAGACTAATAACTCTTGTGCGATGCGTTGGAGCCAAAAAGGCATCGGATTGGCATGCGGAGTGAGTAATTTCGTGATCGAAAGCTCATGAACACGGGGATACACTAACACATAATAATAGATTGAATTCAACACTTACTTTTTTGTACAGTTTGTTAATATATGTCTATACACTTAAAAATAGTACTAGTATTGAATTTTCTCTCGTAAAATAGGGAAAAGGGAATCATATATTAATTGATTTTTGCTAAAGAAAAAAAATCATCGCATTCTATTGGCATTATTCATTATAACTTTTAAAAACGTGAAAGTACAATCTAAACAACCAGTCAACCACCACAATAATTTTATTGAAAGCTAACAAAACCAAATGGAAATAAGCAAATAAAATATATATGAGGTGGAATTACTAAGCTACTTACGGACACATAAATTAATATCCCAAAACTTCTGTCCTATCACCCACTTAATGGTTCTCTTTAATTGTACATGGACGAGGAATTTTTAGAGTAAAAAGTAAGTTTGGTGCTTATACTTTTATACATTTGCAATTTTAGTGCCTATATTAAAGAAATTGTAAATTTAGTGTCCAAACTTAGTTAATAGTTCCAACTTTGGTGTTTCACCATTATTTTTACTTTAAATAAAGGATATAATAGTAAACTTATAATAAATATATTTTTATTTTAATTTTTTATTTTTGTGTATAAATAAATCAAATAGAAAAATATCATTTATCCACCATAAAAATAGGGTAGCAAGTTCTTCATGTGAGATTTATAATAATTAATATATTTTATTTTTATTTTTTCTAATTACTTAAACTCTAAAATTATTCTTTTACCTACACCAAATTAATCTTTTTTGCCTGGGTTATGAACTAACATAACAAAACATATAATTTTTTGCTAAAAGTTAAAATAATTATTTTTAATCAATAGTTCAAGGGACGGAGATAGTACTTCTTATTTATTTTTATTTAAAGTTAAAAATAATTATTTTTAATAAAAACAGTGGGTTTTAAACTAACCTAACAAAACATATATCTTTTTTAATTCCAAGAATTATGGTGTTTTATGCACAAAAAATATCTCAACAAATATTTAAAATAAACTACTTAATTAAGCATTTTAATTGCTTAATTTTAGAAAAACTAAAACAAAAAACAAGTTTTACAAACATTAAGAGATCGTGTATATAGTTAAAAAACAAATGAATGCTTAACATAAACACTTATTCAAAATGTATCCATAACCACAAATAGTTAAAAGCTACTTAAATTTTTTTTTGGAAACACTACCTGAGAAAACGACTATAATAAAGCAACATAAAGATCCACAATCTCTGGAAAATCATAAATTAGATAAAAATACAAATACATAATATGTGAGCGAGAATTTTGGCAAAGAGTCGGCGGCACTCGAACTCTATTCCGATGACTACTTTTTCTAAGGGGTGAACAAAAAATCTACAACTCCTCGGCACGGCCGAGTAAAAAGTAATTTTGGTATCTACACTTTTATATATTTGTAATTTTGGTGTTTATATTAAATATATATATATATATATATATATATTTGGTACCCCAAATTTAGTTAATGGTTGCAATTTTGATGCTCACCATTATCATAGTTTTAAAGAAAAAACATAACTGTGAATTTATAATAATTAATATATTTTTATTTTTATCTTTTATATTTGTATATAAATAAATGAAATAGAAAAATACCATCTATCCACTATGAAAATAAAAAGAATTAATTAATTTTTCAATTGTACTTTAATCTTTAGAAGAAATTAATTAAGTGATCAGAATTACTTTAGTGTAATAACAGTCAATAAATTAATTTTGCACTCTTTAGCAAAAAAAGATTAATTTGGTGTAGGTAAAATAATACTTTTAGAGTTTAAGTAATTAGAAAAAATAAAATTAAAAGAAAAAATAAAAATATATTAATTATTATAAATCTCACATGAAGAACTTGCTTCTTCCTATTTTTATGGTGGATAAATGATATTTTTCTATTTGATTTATTCATACACAAAAATAAAATATTAAAATAAAAATATATTTATTATAAGTTTACTATTCTATCCTTTATTTAAAGTAAAAATAATGGTGAAACACCAAAGTTGGAAGTATTAATTAAATTTGGACACTAAATTTACAATTTCTTTAATATAGGCACTAAAATTGCAAATGTATGAAAATATAAGCACCAAACTTACAATAAACTCGAATTTTTATGACTACTTATTATGTAATGAGAAAAAGTTCCAAATTTTTGAACAAAAAATGCGAATGAGAGAGAAAACTAAGGAGGCGATCATTACTTTGTCTCGGAGCCTTGATTCCATACACAAGAATCATGAATGAATTTTATCTCGAATGACAAAAGTCTCGTTTAAGTAAGTTTTATTTTATTAGTATGAATAGACAAATGAAATTCTTAGATACTTGGGTTGCAAGATAAAGAAATTAAAAGGGGCGGATTTGGGCCCCATTTATGAGGTGCATTGTAAACCTTAGATATAAAATTATTATATATGGATTGAAGTATGAATATATGAGCGGAAAAGAATAGAATACATCTTTTATCGATATATGTGCCGGCGCTACCAAGTTTGGCACAAAACTAAGACCATCGGGATTAACAACCCATATAAACAAGTAGAGAATATTAATTACCACTCTTAGTGACCTTCACTCATCAAAATGCGTGACGTATCATTTAATTACTCAGCATTTATGTCTTATCACGCCACTAGTAGAAGACGTAATGTACGTATAACTTGTTCTAATACCTTAAATTAAACAAGTTTAATAGTAGCACATCATATCTAGAGAGAGCGGGGGGAGAGATTTTGGTTAGATATATACAAAAGGCATGATTTTTCCGTAATAGCCGGAAAAAGAAGGGGGAAAAGCCAAATTTATTTATGGCATGAAACATGTGCTACCCAATGCCTTAAATTTGTACCCATATTTAACGCTCCTTACCATTACATTCAAGAATTTACACAAGATAAATAGTAGTATTAAAAAAAATTATCGATTTCTTAAATATAAAAACAGAATTAGGAAAAAGGTGCAAAAATATAATTTGTGGCTTTATGTGTTTGGCAAGGGAGCGAGGCTGGCAGGAACGTGCCTGAATGTATACTCATAATTAGTGCCTAACTGCATGTTATCGTCAATTATTTGAACTCAATTAATAAAGTTTCCATTCATTAATCAAACTATCCTGCTCCAGATAGACTTTTGTATTTTATGAAATCTTTTGCCAGAAAAAATAGATTTATAAGAAATTGAAATATCTTATTTTAGTCATTGAGCCAAATAGTTCATATGTCTTTTTTTGTTCAACAACATTTTGTAAGTGGATCAAAATTAGGTATATTATAAAGTTGGATGAACTACTACATTAAATGACCAAAATCAAACATTATTTAAAATTATAGGATCAAAATCGGACTGTAACACATTTGAGGATCAAAATCGTACATAAGTGGGATGACCAAAATTCATATTCCATCGGTCTGTGATTAGTCTTCTAGAAAAAATACTGCTGAATGAATGATGTTGCCTCATTAAAGTTTAAAGCAATCGAGCCCAAATGTTCCAGTTTCCAAACCCATAAAGTAACCAAGTATTAACGGCCAAGTATTGATGATGCCTTTGTTTAATGAATTTTAATTTAATCACACTTTACTCTGCATTCTCATAAAAGGCAAGAAAGCTAAATGTCAATGAAAATCTAATTTTTATCATTTTATGCATTGACGTATCCTTCAGAAAAATCGATGGTGACTTAGGATTTGGAACTTTAAGGGGGTGTTTGAGATAGCTGAAGCTTATCGATAAGTGTTGAAAGTTGTTAGAAGCTGCTAAAAGTGGCTGAAAGCTGCTGATTTTGATAATTTGTAAGTGTTTGCAAAAAGTGCTAAAAGTCAAAAATTAATATTTGAAAATATTAATAAAGTGGTATCTTATAAAATGAAAATGTTATTTATTTCTCACTTATTAAACAAATTTATAATTTTTACACAAATAAAATTTAAAATTTATTTCAACTCACATAAAATAGTATTTTAATAAAAAAATATTAAAATAAAAATTAGAAAAAAATTTAAGTATAATTAATATTATTAATTAAAATCAAGAATAAAAAAAATTATAAATTATATTAATAAAACAAATATTTATTTGTTAAATGACAAACAAAAATTATATATATAAATAAGTAATATCGATCATTAATTAAAAAAAATAGTTATAAAATTATAATATAATATATTAATTAAAAATGTTAAAATTATAAAAATTATAAGCTATCAGCTTCAACTGTCGAATACCAGCTTACGAAAATTCTCTATCTTGAATCCAAATAGTTTTCAGCAGCTCTATAAGCTGAATTTCCCAAAACATCAAATTCATTTTCCGACACCGCTTTCAGCTATAAGATGATTTTAATATGCTATCCCAACACCACCTAAATCTTCTATCTTGATTTGTCAGACCATCGACGAACTTCGAAGTCATGTTCAAGAATTTCTGGTAATCAGTCTTTTCTCCGATCTATATCACCTTTTCTTTGTTAAAATGAATTATTTCACCTACCAAGTGGAGTATGTTAGATGCCATGATTGTTGGAAGATCCGCAATTTGTTGAAATTTGTTTCCCTTTCTCGGTGAAAAAAACGGCTTCAACGCCAATCTTACTGGAACTTTTAGCCTCTGTTGTGATGGTGTTCGGTTTTTCTGATGATTAGTTTGACTTATTTGCTTTTGTTTTGTGGTATCCTGTATTAGATTATCTAGTTCCCGATTCGGAATTAGGGTTTATTTTTCTTATCGTTTTTTAATTATTTATTATTTTTTTCTGCAATACAGTGCTCCCTGCTCGTATTATGAAATTCAAGTTTGGGATATATGAGTTGAATGGTTCATAATTGTTGCCGTAGTTGAGACGAACAATTTCAAGTAAATGTGTGAACAGTTTTAGGTTTCTGCTCTGTTGCTTGAAGAACAATTTCAAGTAAATGTGTGTTTTGTTATCCTCAAATCTTGTTGAGCTTTCCCATTAATCTGATGAGTAGTAATGTATCAGATGTAGTGATCAAAGTGCACTGCTGTCTACAGCGGAGCTTTAGCATCTGCTCTTTCTTGCTTCATTCCTATCTATCTAATTTGTATTTGTTACTTCTGCAGAACTTGCTCTGATGCTTCCATGTATTGTGATATAACTTTGATCTTCTTATTGCATCTGTCCGCAGGGGGTCTCAGGAGCCTCAGTCTCGTCCTCAGGAAACGCCTAGAGACTCATGGTATCCACCTTCTGTATCCAGCTCCTCACGGCCCACAACACCTGGATCCAGTACATCCAGCAGCTTTGGCTTATCAAGACCGGATCAATCAAATTCTTTGTCAAATGTTTCTCCAGCAGAGGCTTCAGGGATCGTTGCTACATTGAAAGATAAGAGGTGGCCAGTTTTCTATTTATTTTGATTAGCTTTTATGCCTACCCACCCTAGTTTATGGCCTCCTCCTTTAGGATGCACCCAGTTTTGATCAAAGGTAGTATGGTTGTTTTCCGATTTGTCATTGTAAAAAACTTTTATTCTGCAGATGAGAATGGTGAGAGTGTTTTAACTTGTATTGTTATACTGTATTTTAGTTTGCTATTGGCCTTCTATGTGCCAAGTAGGAGAACATAGACAAAACTTGATCTGTAATATACATCCTAATAGTTATCTCTGTTGTTTTACAATGTTAGTGTTGATGAGCTGAGAAGGATTCTATCAGACAAGGATGCTTATCAGAATCTATTGTATTCACTGGAACCTGTGAAAACGCAAAGCAGGGTGAGTTGCAGTCCAGATTGTTTTCTATTACCAAATTAACATTATTCTTACATGTTTTCCCTGCTGCTCAAATCTTCAATTCGTTTAAAAGTGTCTTAGAATGCTTCTATACAGAGTAGTGTTTTGTCTATGTTCTGTTAGATGGTCTTGTTAACAAATTATGGTTTAATATTTTACTTAATGGATGTGTATTACTCAATCAGGTCAGAGATGAACTCAGGAATGAAACATTGCAGCTAGCAAGTAAGTTATCTGTTTTCCGCAACTTTCAGTAGCATTGTTAGAATTATACTAAACAAAATTAATTTTCCTGAGTACAGGAGAGAATCTGGATAAGGAACCGCGTATTATGGAGCTAAGGAATCAGGTAAGTTTGTCATTTTACCTTAACTTCCTAGTTTCAACAATGACAGTATATTTTATCTACTTGGTTTGTGGCTTCAGTGCAGAATAATCCGGACTACAGAGCTAGCTGCTGCTCAAGAAAAATTGCATGATCTAGAAAGAAAAAAGGAGGAGACTCTGAAGTATTATTCTCCCTCATCTCTCCTCCATCAACTTCAAGGTACTCTAGATATTTGAGTTTGTTACATTTTTATGGTAGAAGAGTGTTCTTTCAAGTATTGTATGGGTGCATTGGATTGAGTTGTTATTGTAAAATCTCAGGTGCTATGAATAAAACCGAAGAGGAATCTGAAGCCCTGCATCAGCAGCTTCTTGCTCGAGAAATTGATCTTTCGGGCTTTGTACAGAAATACAAGAAGATGCGATACACTTATCATAAACGCTCTCTTACACACCTTGCTGCCAAAACTTCCGCAACAAGCTGAGCAGTGCTATGCTTCTGCTACGCATTGTACAATTGTGCTATAACTCTTAATACTTCTGCCAAAACTATTTGGATTTTAGACAGTGCAACAATCTTACAGTGTCAAAACATTTTTGGCAAATTGTCAATTGGTGAGCTAATTGATAATTGATATTGGCCTTCTTTGATGTTCCATTTATTCTCTTTTTTATGTATCTTTCATTTTAACATTTATATCTGCTAAATTCATTCATCCTCTTAAACAATGAGGCAGCATCCAGTTAGATGGAAGTTAAAAATGAGAACCATCTCTCGTCTTTGCCTTACAATCACTATAAAGATAATCTTTACACCTAAATCTCTCAGCATTTTTAGAGCAGCCTCAGATTAAGTCTGATTATTCCAACCTTACTTGATCACCACACCTTTTAATCTGAAAAGGAACTAGATATGGAAGTAAACCTTAGTAATCTGAGCGTTAAGTATTTCTCGATCTTGTCCATAATCATATCAGGACATGGCATGATAGGTTAACTGTAACGCCCCGAAATTTTTAATATAAAATGCATTGCACATATATTCATGCATGTTATCAAGTGTTTTAGTTCTGTAAGTCGCGCCTTAGAATTTAAATAAAAATTAAAGCATATATCTTATTTGTCATTAAATTATTTTTGTTATGTAGATTTATTTTGAACCTTGAAGGTATTTATTTATATCATATTATGATTATATTGTTTATTGTTGAGATAGAAATGTTGTTAGAATTATGAGACAAGAATAATATTTATTTATTTTGGATTTCCTAAACCTACTAGGATTCATAAAAGGATATAATATTTATTATTATATTAAGTTATTAGGAGAAAATTTTATATTATGTTTTATGATTAAAATAGATATTTTATGTGTGATATACATGTTTTAGAGAAAAAAAATCTAGCTGTGTTTATCCATATCCTAATTTATCTAGGATTGAATCTATTATATGGTAAGAGATAGAATAAATTCTATATAAAAGATAAAAGGACGAAAATAATTATGAATAAAATATATTTGATACCTTATAGAATTAGGAATCTTTAGATAATGATTTATAAGCCTATAAATACCCCCTTAGTCGCTCATAATATAGCATCCCATAAAATTCACGAAAATCTGCCAGCATATCTGCGAACTGTTTCAAGAATTATTTACACATCTTCCCGTCGTCCTCTCGTCGTGAAAATTTAATATAGTCTTCCTAGGTATGTCTATTATATTTTATTATATTTGTAGAATTTTCCAAGCATGATAAATATTTTTTTTAAATTGTTATTCGTAACCTGCCAGTTTTGACAGCATGTCCATAAGCTTGATAGGAAAATTGTTTTTCATGTTTTCTTTGAGTTGTTTTCGACCATGTTGAATATTAATAGGATATACTATATGTTAGGACATTCATGTTAAAAATATAGAATTTTTAGGATACGTTTATTATTTATTTGTTAATTTATTTCTTGATGTGCCAAATTCTTTTGTCAACATGAATGTAGATTGAAACACAAAAAAATTAGAAAATTGCATGTTAATATGTAGATTATGTATAATATACATTGTTCAATTTTTATGATCTATTTTTATTATTTGAATTATTGATGCATGCATGACATTCCATGTAGAGTTATTAAGATAAATTTCAATGCATAGGATCGGCGCGCAAGACTTAAACATCTGATATCCATAATTTTTCATCAAGTCAATGTTAAGGTGGGGAATCTTTTTACGTTTATCCTTATTATATTCTTTACTTGAGTTTTTCATGTGACTATAGTACATGATCAATGAAACTATGAACGAGGGATATAAGGTCGACGGGCCTGTATCAGCGAGGGACCTTCGGGTCAAGCCTACGGGCTGCTATGTTTATGGATCTTCAGATCAACCATGCTATGTTACCATGTCTATGTTATCATGTTTATAATCTGGATAAATGCATTTCCCACTGAGTAGTCGTACTCAACCCACTATTTTAACACTTTCAGAAAATTGCTCGGCCGATGCGTAGAGGTGTTGGTGGTGATGGTCACACGAGTAAAGATTTATGAAACTTATTATTACATTAAACTAGTTTTATCATGAACTTTGCATTTTATTTTCGAGAACTAGTAGTCTGTAATTATTTTTATTTAAGACTTCCGCTGAGTATGAAAATAACCTAAGTTTTGCAACGGTTCTATTGAATGAAAATGTTTTGAAAGAATAGAAATAAGCATGTTAAATATGAAGTAGCGTCCCTAATTAAATTTTGAAAATTGGGACGTTACATTAACCGAACAGAAGATCACATGACCATGATGCAAATAATTTTGCATGTAGCGGACATGTCAAATTAACCATAAATACACAAGAAGCAAAATAACGAATTACCTTTGCGGCCAAAGCAACCAGCTCTACCAACCCGATGCAAGTAAACTTCATAGTCAGGCTCAGAATGATTGTTGTATCTCAGGGGAAGACCAAAATTGATAACCAAATATACATGGAGCCATTGATCCAAGTTAAATGGAAAATGCTATACACCCTTGATCGAGAGAAGGGAACCCTCAACTGATAAATTCTTGTTCGAGAGAATGGAACTCTCCAATAAAGGATACTCTTGTTCGAGAGAAGGGGACTCTCCAAGTAACGATACACCCTTGATCGAGAGAAGGGAGCTCTCAATAAATAATCCCCTATTTGAGTGACATGACTCTGAATTGATAAACCCTTTTTGATAGAAGGAAGCTCTTCCAAGTAATGAGATACCCCTGTTTGTGAGGGGGGGTTCTACAAGTAATGATACACCCTTATTTGAGAGAAGGGAACTCTCCGTTGATAAATCCTTGCTCGTGAGAAGGAACTCTCCAAATTTCTCTTAAGAGAAATGCACGCAGCAAAGTACAATACTCGAGAGTTGTTAAGACTGGAAATTGAAAATCTCTCAAAAGATAAAAAGTATATAACACACAGAGATTAGATAAGATGTTTTAAGCTATCCGGGCTGCCCGCTAAAAAATGTCATCCGGGCTGCCCCGCCAAAATAGTAGTCGGGTTGTGCCAGTGCTTGATTATCCTTAGTTTCAGTTCCAGATGCAAATCAAAGAAGTGGAAAGGGGAAACAAACAGAAGGAAGATGATCAAAATTATTTCACACAAAAACCTGCTTTCAAGAACATTCTCTTCCATCAGCACCTTGTCAATAGAATCAGTTCCTTCTTACCAGTTTGGATACAACATGGTTATTTCCTGGAGTCTACCTGATCTACAAAATTAAAAATGTCATCGTAAATAATTTTACAGAACACTAAAGAAAAAAGGCAAAGTAAAAAAGCTTAAATGTGCATGGTAACCTGCATAAACCAAATGGAAAACCTGCTTTTAAAATGTGGAAAAAAAAACATTAGGAATCTAACAACATAAAGAAATCAGCAGTAGGAGAAACATTTGTATGACATGTAAAAGACATGTACAAAAATTAAGGAGATTGAAAATGAAAGCTTAAAGGATGTACAAATTGGAGAACGTGCTTTTGGCTGTTTCCATCAGCATTTGGGACGACATCCTTATTTCCTGCGGACTCCATCCACATGATGTACAAAATGGAAAGACACGTGGAGAATACTAACATTTAAAAAAAAAATGGTAGTGCAGTACCTGAATCTACTAATATAGGAACACTGTTGAGCCACTCTTTTAAATAACCTCATGGAGCACATTTATGTTATTCCCCTAGACTAGAACGAAAATGAACCACAATTTCAGGGTCATCTTTTCCCATAAGCTAGAAACAAATTCCAGTTATCAAATAACCACAGGAAAATGATAATAATAACTGTGCTTGCTATATGGCATGCATTAAGTTCCAGAAACAATGGAACAAAAAAGCTTAAATTTATTTATTTTTTTATAAAAAAGGGGACAAGCATCTATGCTTGAAAGCACAGTTATGTGATTTTATTTTCAATTTAATCAAGTATTCAAGTGTCCAAATAGGACAGTTATGGGATTTAAATTTGAAGCAAGCGAAAATTATGACATCCAATTGTTGATTTTAAAAAGATACGGAGCTAAAATCGCCGCATAAAATGTGAGATCAAA
Source organism: Lavandula angustifolia (assembly GCA_028984105.1). Classification (NCBI taxonomy): domain Eukaryota; kingdom Viridiplantae; phylum Streptophyta; class Magnoliopsida; order Lamiales; family Lamiaceae; genus Lavandula; species Lavandula angustifolia. The sequence goes on from CM054824.1 coordinate 18,233,285, forward strand.
ATCGCTCGTACTAAAAAGTTGTGGGACTAGAATCGGTGCATAAAAAATTATAGTGCCAAAATCGTAAGTACTGAAAAGATACGAGACTAAAGTAGCCGCATACAAAGTTATGAGACCAAAATCGATAGTACTAAAAGAATACGAGATCGAAATCGTCGCTTATAAAGTTACGGAACCAAAACTGTTGGTATTCGAAAGATACAGGACCAAAAGCGCCGTATAAAAAATTATGAAACCAAAATCACTAATATTTGAAAGTTACCGAAGCAAAATTGTCATTTCCTCAATAATTTTATTAAGTTTTCTAGCGTTTTAATTTGAAATTCGCCAATCTATATAAGGCCCATACACGGCCCACCTCACGAGTAATAAGGTGGGACGAAGCATTATTTAATGACAGTACTTGGGCTCATAACCTGCCCTGATATAGTCTTTCACATTGATCCGATTACAATCCTTGAGCTTTTTGGAGTGCATCTATGTAGAGGATAAAAAACATACAAAAACTATTTTGGAAAAAGTTATAAATTGGAGAGATTTTCTCAGCCGGTTTTCTTCTTATATTCCTGACTCTTTAATAGTTCCATTTGTTCTCTCTATTTATCTTTCATATATTGGTTTCAGTCCCTCTTCCGTTTGGGTATTTCCCGTTAGGATCAAGAAAAGTAGGTACGAGTACCTATTTCGTAAATACCCGCAAAAAAAGGTGTGGATCGAGTTCGGAAACGAGTATTATCGGTTATTTCTCATTCACACACCGGTACCCACTAATAAATATATATTTTTAATTTATTAAATTATTAATTACATCTACATAATAGATAATACACATAATATCGTTTTTATAAATTTTATCCTAAGCTATGGGCTAGACACGTAAGTTAGGAGATCTGGCTTTGTTGTGTCTATAAGTTTAAAAGATATGGGATCTTGATTGTAAATAATTCTAATATTATTTTGCTGCATATAGATGAATGTGGTTTAATTAATGTTCTATTAAATTTAGAGATTGCTAATATTTATTTATTTTTTAGGAGATGAATTGATAGATAAAAATAAAATAAATTAATGTTGGCGTAAAATTTGAATATCTGTTCCAGTCCTATATTTGTGCAGATACATGCTCCTTCTGAAAATAGAAATTAAATGGGTATCAAATTATGTTACATGCATAAGTGGATACCTGTATGCGGGTTTCCATCGGGCTAAGTTGGATGCAAGAGTCTTTAGTTTATAAATAAGTGTGTGTATTTATTTTTAACAATATTTGTTGGTTTATTTCTTTTCTTTTTTTCAACAAACACAGCTTGTAATTAAGAGTTTATTAGGGATGTAGTCTGTGAATTAAGATCTATATAACACGTAATTATGTATACATCGAACACAAAAACCTTTTGATGTGGAACAAACGAAGTTCTGCAGAAATTGGAGGCGTTCGAAGATTTATCTTACATAGTTTAATTGTATTGTTGCTTTGCTTTATTCTGCTTTCTACTTTATTCATGGCGTGAAAAAAATGAGCAAAGAAGATATACATAGACCAAAATTAAATGAATGCATAAAGAAAGAGAGAGAGAGAGAGAGAGAGAGAGAGAGAGAAGTCTTCGAAAGAGTGAAGACTGAAAAGAAGAAAAATGATAGGGTTACCTTAATTAGTTAGTATTCTCTTTTTCCATTATGACTAATTAGTATGCCACCCATATTAACCGTAAAAATACAGTAAGTCGATTTCGTAGCTACCTAGCGATGAGTTGAAGGGAAAATTTGATGTTAGGATATAATTGCACTGGATCCAAAATCTCATATATGATAGAGGAAAGAATAAGTTCAACATTAATAAAAAAGAACTTCGATGCTATCGAAACTATATAAAATACAAATAAATATTCAAAAATGTTATAAAACACTATGTCATTTCAATGTAATAAAGAAAATTATAAATTTGCTATTGGGATTTCTAATAATTCAAGCTCTAGATGGTTAATATAAACTCTTAGGCTGAATTCATTTTGACCATTCGTTTTTGCTATACATATCCTAAGTAAAATCACTTGCAAATCATCCAAAGTGTTAATACATTATACGCTCTGACAACTTCTCTAAGTTTGTGATTGTAGATACAAAAAAACTAACTAGCAAACTTAACTTATTAGTACATGCAAGCCAGAGCTATAACCTTACCAAACACAATGTACAACATTTTTTTTTTTTTTTTTTACAAGATTTAAAGGAATCGATAGAACAAGGAAATATAGATGTACAATATTACAAAAGTAATATTTTTCCTATATGGTTAGTTAACTTAACCAACATATCCGAAAAATCAAAGTAAAGTGCTAGATTGTTTCATTAGTCAAAATTTAGGTTATATTCTAGAATGATGTACATAATTTTTATTTGAATTATCAAAATAAATCAAATTATCATTTAGATATTACAATGATATAATACTAATATTTATGAAATAAGTCATGTCATAGTTGAAAAATGTAATTATCAAATACAATAAAACCAACATAAATTAATAACTTCTACTATAAAATACTAACATTTTCATTCCACCCTGATTTTGGGCCAATATAAAAATAATGATAATATAATAATTTTTGTAAAACTCTTATAAAAATATTACGATTTCATCAATAGCAAAAATTAATAATAAATTAAACTAATTTAATTTTTTTTCTATTTTTTTATTGCATTCAAAAGACAAGATGTCTTTTTAAATTGCACCAAAAGATCCGATGAGTAATAAGGATGTGTTCGTAAAAGTTTATTTTAAATATTTATTTGCTATTTGATCGTATAAATAATTTTTAATATTTACAATATTTATTTTTCTGCAATAGTTCTACATTAGTTTTTCTAAAATTTAGCAGTTAAATTGCTTAATTAAGCAGTGTCTATTAGCATCGGAGCTTACTGCAACTACCAAAAATATATGTTTTTTTATGTTAATTCAAAAAACCCATTTACTTTTACTTAAACATAATTATTTTCAACCTTAAACAAAAGCTAAGAAAAAATATTTATAATAATCAGTTGCAAACACACCCCCAAATTCTCATTTCCAAAAGATCTGATATTATATTCTTAAAAAACAGTAAACTTATTATAAAATTCAGTTGTTTATTCACTAATATTCATTGATTGCGGAAGGATATATTTCTAAGTGTTGTAAATAATATTTACCGTATATAGATTGACCATATGTAAACCCTAGCAACCCATTAGCCCATCTTGTGTTGGCCCAAAAGTCCATCTTGTACTCTATAAATAGATGTCTCCACCCTCATAATAATACACATCTATTTCTCATTCTCTCTATTATTCTCTTATTATATTTAGTTTATAACACGTTATCAGCACGAATGAGCTCTCCAAAAGAAAAGAAAAATTATCATTTGCCGTGAAAGAAAAATTATCATCAAACGAAGGTTTTTTTTTTCCAACACCCCTTTTAATGTTTCGTTCCCTTTTCAATTATTATATTACATTATTATTTAATATTAATAGTTATATTATATAATAATCATATAATTATTGTAGTTATATTTTCGTGCATGGTTTATATAAGTAAATCAATTACTTATTTTGAATCATGCACTTCCTTCGAGAAAATTATTATACTTATATATATGTTATTGCTCAAGAAGTAGCACAATAAATTAATATCCTGAAGAATATTATAAGCTCTTCAAGAACAATTCCAAAACATATTTTCAACTTGATTTGTTGTTGCAGAAGTAGCACAATCAATATTCCTGAAGAATATTACATGCTCTTGAAGAGCATTTACTCTACGCTTTTATTTATTTATTTGTTTGTTTGTTTATTTAATTAATTTTAAATCACAATTGTTGCTCCTGAAGTAGCACAATCCATATATTCCTGAAGAATATCACATGCTCTTAACGAACAACTCAAACTTACTTATTGAAATGATTTAATGGTTGCTCCAGAAGTAGCACAATTTAATATTTTTGAAGAATATTTCACATTATTGATGAGTTATTAATATTATCTATATATTTACTATATACCTCAGTTTATTTTTCCTGCATATTGTTTATTACTTAATATTTATATATATCATATATGTATACATATATATATTATCTTAATTTGGTGCTCCTGAAGTAGCACACAATTAATAATCCTGAAGAATATTACGTACTTTTGATGAGTAATTCATATAATATGTCTTGATGGACGAATCTTGGTTCTTGAATTGTTATTGTTGTTGCTCCTGAAGTAGCACAATTGATATCCCCAACGAACACTATATGTTCCTAAAGAGCATTTGGATTTCTCGAAAATATTAACTTTCGCCTGAAGCAATTCAATATAGACTAAAATTATTGCTCCTGAAGTAGCACAATTTGTATTCTTGAAGAATACTCCATGTTCTTGAAGAACGATTCAAACTCTTGATTTTGACAAATGTTATATGTCCATAATTCTAATTGTTGCTCTCGAAGTAGCACAATTAATTCTAGATGTTCTTGGAACAACTAAAACTTGTCATTTGGAAATCATATATCACAACATCAATACTTTAATTGTTGCTCTTGAGTAGCACAATTAATATTCTAGAAGAATATTACATGTTCCTAAAGAACAATGTATATTTAAAATATTACTTAATTACATAGAGTGGTAGCAAGAGCTCCTCTATGAATGACAATTGCATTTCCAATATCCTATTGTGGCTTAATTCCTTTTCAAAAATAAATGTGAGATCCCGTAGATCTCAAAATTTACAATTTATTGATCGCATTTATCTTGAATAATATTAAATTGTTGTTTTAGAAGTAGCGCAATTACATTCCTGAAGAATGACCATATTGTGATAGAAACATTACTATCACATGTTTGTGGAAATGCATCAAATATAGTATTTTTATATACTATTTAATTGTTGTTCCTGAAGTCTCATCATTTATATTTTAGAAGAATATTAAATGATCTTAAAGAGCAACTCGTACTTTTGATAATATATGTTATTCCTGAATGAAAAATATTATTTATGTCTTGTTGACATTAATGCACTCTTGATATCGATGTTCATCTGCCAATAAGGGGGCATGATGGAGACAATAGAAATGAAGCATCCCAGCAGGATTGCATCAAGATATTAATTATTTGTTCTCTCTAAAGCTCAATACAAGTAGATACATCTTAAATTGCAAGATTTTAAAATCTAGTGCATCGAACATCATTAATGGCTCCCGAAGAGCTTGTATCATTCTATCACATGATACTAAATTAACTATTGAACATGCCCTTTACTCTAGTAAGTCTAGAAGACACTTACTAAGTTTTAAGGATATGCAATGGATAACATATTGAATTGAAATTATATTAGAAGACACTTACTCTAGTGATTCTTTTGTATTTAGTCAGAAGCTAACAAAAGAAAAGTTATCACTTTACCATTTTAAATGTATTACACATTTATGAAAACAAGTGAGACAAACCATATCATGAACCGAAAGTTCAAAGGGTTTTATGTTTTGACATGATAGGTTTGAACATTTACGAGCAACTATTATGAGCTACATAATTGAAAATTTATATGAGCGCAACATAGAGATCCTGAAGAATCTCTTAATAAAAGAATTTTCTTGATTTGCTTGATTTCTAGAAGAAATGTAGCACTTTGTAGAACTACAATTTCAAAAATAAAGAACTCAATTCCCTAAAGCAGATTTATCTTGAGAAAGCTAGTGAGTTTATTAAACTCCAAGTTCCTCCTGAAGAGGATTTAATATTATATAAATTTGGGATTGAGATTAAATATTTAGTTGCTCATGTTCATCCTCAAAATGAATTTTGTACGTATAAAAACGCGTCTCACATTAAAATTGTTATTATGATGAAATAACATTTTCAACATTAGTTGGAACATATGTCACATTTGGATTCCTGAAGTAATCAATGTGAAATCTATATCCAAAGAAGAAGAAAAAAACACAAGAAAAAACTAGTCACATTTGGATTCCCAAAGTAATCAATGTGAACAAGAAGTCAAAAGGTTCACTTGCAAAAGATTGCAAACCAACTTCTTGATGTTTTTGTATATAAAAGAAGTGACAATGTTATACATTTGCTGCAAATACCCCCGCATACATAAAATGTCCCTGAAGGACAAGTACAAATGGTAGCAAATGAATATAAAGTTCGTCAAAAATATGGTAGACCAATTGGTTCTAACAGAAATTTTGTGTCTAAGAAAATGGGCACAACATATGAACCAAACAATGACGAAAATGATTAATCAATCAAATGAAGTTCCTGAAGAACTACAAGCGTCTGAAAATACTGAGATATCAAAATATTGGAGAGATTAAATATCGTCGTGGACGCACGACGATATTTTTCGCCTTTTAATATGACTCTTGAAATAATAAAAGAGGATCTTCAACGACAATCTATAAGAGATTGTCAAGATAGAAATAATTGGCCAAAGAGGAACGAAGTCATACAAGGTGAATGAAAATTTCCAAGAAAGCCGGAAAATATTTGGACCTGAAGTTCAAATCCGGAAAAATATCCCTGAAGGGTATAAATGTGTCTTTGTTAGAAAGAGAAATAAAAATTGCGAGATATAGGACAATACTGGTAACACAAGTCTCTCTCAAAGACCGAGAATCAATTATGAAAACTCTCCCAGAATTGACACAAAATTTTAGAGTTTTGATTAATCTACTTATGTCACAAAAGGTTTGATATACGCCTTATGGATGTAGTAATATCTATCAATATGATTCACTAGGTAGTGACATATATATGGAGATCCTTGAAAGATTTAACTTGCTCAAAGCATGTAAGTCAAAAAGATGTTGTCAATTAGACTGCAAAAAGTCATTGTAAGGGCTGAAATAGTACAGCCGTATATGATATAATCATAACGACGAGAATTCCTTGACAGAAGGATACATAAATGATGACTTGAGTCTGATTGCAACTCCTGAAAAACATAATACTTATATGTATACTCCGTCAAAATGACTTACATAGACCAAGTAATTATGAATTATTTTATTCATTGATAATCCAACTCACATCGTCGTCGGCATTAGGAGGAGATATGAAATATAAAGATTGAATGCCGCAAATATCTCGTTGGATTAATTATTTTGATTCACACACTATGAACCAGAAGTTCATCAAGTTATTTAGTGCAATAGGAGTGACTAAAATCTCATATACCTGTTATATATGCACAATGAACGAACTGAAGTTCCTCATAGAAAATATAATCATTGTAAATCCTTGAATCGGCGCATATCGATCTTGTGTAACAACTTCTGGCGCTAATGAGAATCAATTGATTTATATTTTCTATGAGAAACTTCAGTTCGTTCATTGTACATATATAACAGGTATGTGAGATTTTAGTCACTCCTATTGCACTAAATAACTTGATGAACTTCTGGTTCATAGTGTGTGAATCTAAATAATTAATCCAACGAGATATTTGCGGCATTCAATCTTTATATTTCATATCTCCTCCTAATGCCGACGACGATGTGAGTTGGATTATCAATGAATAAAATAATTCATAATTATTTGGTCTATGTAAGTCATTTGACTTAGTATACATATAAGTATTATGTTTTTCGAGAGTTGCAATCGACTCAAGTCATCATTTATGTACCCTTCGTCAAGGAATTCTCGTCGTTATGATTATATCATATACTACTGGCTACTATTTCAAATTCTTACAATGACTTTTTGTAGTCTAATTGACAACATCTTTTTGACTTACATGCTTTGAGCAAGTTAAATCTTTCAAGGATCTTCATATATATGTCACTATCTAGTGAATCATATTGATAGATATTACTACATTCATAAGGCGTATATCAAGCCTTTTGTGACATAAGTAGATTAATCAAAACTCTAAAATTTTGCGTCAATTCTGGCAAGGTTTTAACGAGGCAGCAGTTTCTTTTAGGGATGGTCAATTAAGGGAGAGTGTTGTAAATAATATTTACCGTATATAGATTGACCATATGTAAACCCTAGCAACCCATTAGCCCATTTTGTGTTGGCCCAAAAGCTCATCTTGTACTCTATAAATAGAGGTCTCCACCTTCATAATAATACACATCTATTTCTCATTCTCTCTATTATTCTCTTATTATATTTAGTTTATAACACTAAGTAATATTTAAAGTATAGTTTTTAAATAAATCATGTCTATGATTCTTAATAATTAAGTAACAGTCATTGTTTCTTAAATGTAAAAGTAAAATGATAATAAATACATGTGCATAAATAAATTTGAAACTATTAACAATCTTCTAATTAAAATTGGATTTCATCAAATTTCCGAAACAATATTTAAATTAATAATTTTAACTTTTCAATTAATTAATATTTCTATAAAATAACAAAACCTTATGATCTAACAATATTAATCTATAAATGTTCTATTATTTTCCCTAGTGATTTGGTTCAGCTTTGTTGAATTTGTTCATAAGATGGGCCAAATATTTGAGTTATCCTCTGCTTTTCTTGAACTACGTAAATTCCAATCTCTGTGGGTTTAATCATAAGATGGGCCAAAGATTTGAGCAAAAGCAAAGGACGATGGAATGACGTTCTTTATTGACTCATTGCTTTTTTTCTTTAATTTTATCTTGTAACCTGCATACTTAAATCATATCATACCAAGTTTAAAAGCTATTAAACTGGATCACTTATGGGACAACAAACCGAGACTCCAACAAGCCCCTATAAATATGTCTTATCTATATATAACCCACGAGGTTTAAATCCAATGTATTTTTAAAAGGTGAAAGTATTAGTTTTATTAGACCAAGAGCTTTTTTTATGTTATATACATATAGATAACACATATTTATAGTCGAATTTCATTTGATTTAGAATCTAGCTATGCCATTAATAATACACGTATAATCTTAATACTTGATGCCAATCTAACTTATCATTTTATTTTTTTCCTTTCTTTCTTTCTTTCTTTTGATTGTTGTTGTGTGGGTAAGCTTTGCTATAATGCTCAAGAAAGCATCCATTAATTTTACACGAAATAGAGTAAGAAACGTGAAGACTTGCGCTGCAGCACTTTGTACCCAATCCCACGCTATAGTTGAGTTTTCTAAAGAAAAAGAGTTTCCAAAAAAATTACTCCAAAGACTAATGTCTAATGTCTTAATCTCCCAAAGAAATAAATAACAAACTCTTATGGTGCAAGAATAAGAGTAATATTTTTATAAGAAAATTTGAAAAAGGTGTGTAGAAAAATAGTGTACTTTGCGAGAATCAATTAACCAACTGGCACTAACTCAAACTTTCACCTTTGGGCCCAAGACGGTTGCAAGAAACTAAATAAGTTTATTTCCACTTTATTGCAAAATAAGTTGGCCGAAATTGTCCCCATGGGATGGCCTAGCGGTTGAGGTGGGTGATCCGGGACCGATAGGTCCTGTGTTCAATTTCCACCAAGGCTGCAGGTGTTCCTCGTCACCCTTGTCACATTAAGGGTGGTTGAACCTCTCTGTGTGGTTTGCGGAGCTCTTGCACAAGGAGCGTGATTTACTCAGTGCGCACCGAAGGTAGCGGCTGCGGGTTCCATGAATCAAAAAAAAAAGTTGGCCGAAATTCGTCCCTATGGAATGGCGTAGTGGTGAAGGTGGGTAGCCCAGAATCGAAAAGTCATGGGTTTAATTATCACTGGACACGCTATGTGTGTCTGTCATCTTAGGGTGGTTTAACTCTACTTCCTAGTTTGCAGGCTATTGCATAGAAGCGATGTTTACCCTGTGCGCACCAAAGGTAGCGGCTTCGGGTTCCTCGTTATAAAAAAAAAAAGTTGGCCGATACTCGTTTGGCAAATCTGAATTTAAAGACACAATGTGAGATATATAATACTCCCTCCATCCCATAATTCTTTTTCCATTTTCCGCTTTTTGTTGTCCCATAAATGTTGTTCCATTCCTTAAAAAATTAAAATTGTGTAGCTAAGAATCAACCACAAGTTGAGGGACCCACCACTCTACACACAACCAACAACTCTCCTAAAATACCGTGCCCAACCAACAATGGAACAAGATTTGTGGGACGGAGGGAGTATATTATATGAACATCGGTTTGAAATGTGAGATATTCACCCAACAAAATACTCCCTCCGTCCCGTTTGGAACGATATATTTTTCTTTTCAGGCGTCCCATTTGAAATAATTACACGTTTCTTAAAATGACAAAGATTGTATGAACCACATTTAATTATCAAAAAGTCAAGCAATCTATACCACACAACACCACTTTCTTAGTTTCCTTCTCTAAAAAAAAGTCTCATTTCTAATGAAACGGAGGAATAATAATTTGTAACATTTTGATTCAATATATTTTCATCTAATGTTATGGCATTTTTAAATATGATTAATTTTAATTTTTCCCACCAAAACCGTATCTTTAAGGTACCAAACATGTGCAGACATAACCTTGGCATTCAAAAACGACCAAACAAACGTTAGCATCAACATGGATGTAGGACAAGCGTGTGGACTACGCAGAAGAATTACTTACAATCACCCTCAAGATTTAACTTATACTAATAAACCACATGATTTCAATCTCATCCACATGCCACTTAAGACTTAAAATATGTCTATTTAAGGGCGTTCTAGTCATTTAATATTAATATACTAGGACACTAGAAATATTTATGAAAAATACTTTTGAATTTATACAAATTATGCACTGATTATGAAGGAAAAACAAGTAAAAATGACTTGATAAATGTTCGGTTTGCAGTTTAGTTGGAATCAGATTTTGAATTCAAAATTATTCCAAAAATCTAAAATGTAAATTAATTGAATTTTGAACAAATTGAGCCGTTAATAGTAATTTGAGAATGTCCAGATCTTAAATATGATTCGAAATATCTAATATGAACACTAATACTTAAGCACACTATAAAACAAATTTAGGTTCCCTCAAATGCAAACTTCCGTCAAAGTCCACGCATTATTTAATTGCAAAACTCAAAGACCAAGAAAATTACGTCAACGGCGTCACACAGAAACTGGCATTGCTCTTACTTGGCCCAATACTGCAAATTTTGGTCGCTTCTAACAACTTTTCCGATAGAAGGCAATTACCTCTTACAAAATAAAGTCCACAATTATTATTCCTCTTTTTTTTTAACAACGTTTCACAATTATTGTCCTATTTACTAAAATAGTAAACTATCAAATACTATTTTTTAAAAATATTATTATCTTTATTCATAACTAACAACTTTCTTTAAATTTTGTACCGAAAAGTTTGTTAAAAAATGTAGGATGAAGGGAGTAATTAATAAATCAACTGAAAAGTATATAAATTATAAACTTCATAAAGCTTCTAATTATAGCTTCAAAATATTTAAGAAATCAAATAAGAGTTTAGAAATAAAATAAGAATGATAAATACTAAATTTGAAGTCTAAAAAGGTAGTATTTGCAAAAATAGTAGGTATTTTTTAATAATAAACCCATTATTTTATTTATTTATATACGTGAAGTGGCTTGCTCTAACAACTTAACCGGCCCAAAAGGCAACCATTATGTATTGACTCACTTTACTTTCTAACTCGTTTCATAGAAATACTATATACCGCTTATACCCTTTGCTTAACCGGAAGACTAACGACTAGTGAGACAGACTGCTCACTTAAAAACAAATCCGCAAAACATGCTTTCCTTTTTTTAATCCGAATCTTTTCTCGCTTTCTGGAGACTTGAGAGAGAAAGTGCGTGTGCGTGCTTTCTGTTCATGTATTTCAGACACCATACTTAATACTCGGCAAACTCGTACTCCTCTTTTCAATTTTGTCGATTCTTATTTAATTCTTCATTATCCATTCGTTGCAAATTTGTAGGAGTTGTATAATCTATCTTTAGTTTGTATTGTTTTCGAGCGCCAGCAATGCCTGGCCGGGTTCTGACGGTGTTGGTGGTCGCGGTTGCTATTACCGCTGCTACTTTTCTGTCGACGGTGCGCGGCGGCGGAATTCAAGGAGTGCTTACTCTGCAGAGAGCTTTTCCGATTGATGAGAAGGTGGAGCTTGACGTTATTAAAGCTCGGGACCGTACTCGCCACGCGCGGATTTTGCAAAGTTTTTCCGGCGGGATCGTAGATTTTCAGGTCGTCGGGAGCTTCGACCCCTACGTCGTCGGGTAATTATCATAGTTTTTTAATTTTTGGCCACTCCTCTCCCCCGCTCTGTTTTTTGGCCCCCCTTTCTTTTTTGATTGATGTTTATGTTGGAAGTAAGTGACTCCAGTTCTGAGCGTTTCTCTTTCTCTTTTTATTTGCAATTTAGTTAATTTGTTTGGAGTTTCCTGTTAGGTTATTTTTATTCCAGTATGGCGGTGAAAATTTAGGTTGTTGAACTGTTGCAAAACTGCTGTCTCTCTGCTTTGGCTGCATGCTTAACTTTGATGTCAACTAATTTGTTCGGTTTTCCAATTATTTTTAATGTTCTGTTCGTGGATTTTGTAATAGTTAAGTCGTTGAATTGCGTTCTCCTTCTGTGATGATTGACTGGGGCTGTTCCTTTGTGCAGACTTTATTTTACGAAAGTGAGATTAGGAACTCCACCTCGTGAATTCAAAGTACAGATTGATACTGGGAGTGACATCTTTTGGGTTGCTTGCAGTTCTTGTACGGACTGCCCTAAGAACAGTGGATTAGGGGTAAACAGTTACTATTCATGTTGTTGGATGACAGGCTCCTTAGATATATTTAGTAGAGTAATTTCGTTCACAAATTGGACTAATGCTGAGTTGTTCTTGCAGATTCCTCTCAATTTCTTCGACCCTGCTGCATCTTCAACTGTTTCCTCTATTTCCTGCACAGATAATATATGTGCTTCCATAGTTCAAACTGAATCTGCTGAATGCTTCGGCGAAAGCAATCAATGTGGCTACTCATTTCAATACGCAGATCAAAGTGGCACTGCCGGTTTTTATGTATCCGATCTGCTTTATTTTGACTCAATTTTGGGCACCTCACTAGTGGCCAATTCATCTGCTCCTATCATCTTTGGGTAAGCTGTTCTTCACTCCAAATGGCAGGCGTATGACTAAATGCAGTAACCTATACATGTAGTTACAAGTATATGATATCACCTTGCATGACAAATGAGTTCTTTATGTTGGGAGTACTTTCTTAACATTCTCACATCTAACTCAACTGTACAACGTATGCATGAGTTGGGTGAAGGTGTTGAAATACCAGTTAAGTATTGATTTTTGTGCCCAAAAGGGAAAAAAATCATGAAATTTAATTGATTGACCAGTTAATGATTGCTTCTATTTCTTTTCATCAAACTTATGCCTAACAGAATATCCATGTGTTGATCTGCGGAAACAGGTGTAGTACCTCTCTGTTTGGCGACTTAACCAAATCCACTAAAGCACTTGATGGAATATTCGGGTTTGGCAGACAGGGTCTTTCAGTAATATCACAATTGACATCACATAAGATTACTCCCAAAGTATTTTCCCATTGCTTGAAAGGAGATGGTAATGGTGGAGGTATATTTGTTCTTGGTGAGATATTGGACCCAAGAATCGTTTATACTCCCCTTGTTCCCTCACAGTACGTATACCTTTCACAAGATGGAAACTTTGTCATTCTGCTGACACACAACACATATCATTATCCATGCCACATGCACTATAATCAGGATATAAAAAAGTTATGTCTCATGCATTATAGTAAGAACACGAAATATTTCACGTATTGAATCAGCATTAAAGCTAGTTTGTTCAGATCAGAACCAATTTTCTGATTTATTCTGTGAAATCATAGAAGGTCCTGTATCTTTGTCCTGTTCCATACATATTATTGTGATTTTCTCTTCATTTGATCATTTTACATACAACTATAAATATTTTTTGTTTGCCCCCATAGCTTATCTTATGATCTTGGAACTGCATCTGCTCCATAATTGTTATGATTGTGCTGAAAGTACTTGCTACCATTCATTTGTTTAAAAACAAGAACCTCATTGCATTATGGTGTTGGGTTTTCCGAGTAATGTGGATCTCTCACTAGAGCCTTTGCATCTAGGGTTATGCATGCATTAATGCATATGACAGTCCCTTGAATTAACTGTACATAAGGAAATGAAAAGCTGAAACTGCATTGATAAAATTGTAACATGGATACATCTTTAATGATTCTATAGTATCTGATTTTTATTCCTGATGTTTCAGGTCTCATTACAATTTATATCTGCAGAGCATTGCTGTCAATGGGCAATTGTTACCTATTGATCCAGCACTATTTACAACATCAGTCAATCAGGGAACTATTGTTGATTCTGGAACAACTTTGGCCTACCTTGTGGAAGGAGCTTATGAACCTTTTACTGCTTCCGTAAGTATCTCAATTTAATCATGGGTCTTTCTGGAGTTATGATTTTGTACCATTACATGACCAAGCAACTAACTAGTCTGGGAGCATCCCTTAAAACAAACATTTTGCATCCAGAACCACTAAAACATTGCAACTAATACCTATTTTAAATGGGGTGGGGCAAGCTGACTTCCTGTCCACTAGAATTCCAACATATATGCAGCAACCATATCTCAATCATTTTCCTTCCTTTCTGTTTGCTTGTTTGTTATTTGTGTGTGTACCTATGTGCTTCTCCACGGTTCATAATGAAAAGAAACAAGTAATAATCCAGTCATTAAATAAATTAAGTCGAGCCATTCATCATATGCCACCCACCTCCTTCTGGCACATGTTTAACATTTGTTGGAAGTCATACCTTGTCTGACTATATTCCATTAACCATGTTTTGTTAATTATATAATTCCCTATTATTATAGTCATTTTATCAAATTCTATGCAATATACAACCTACGCTATGATTTTTTCAGATTTTGGCTTGTTTGAACAATTAGATCTCATGAAGTTCATGATTATAATGAACTTACTGTTATAGCAACTTGATGGCATTCTGGTCCTGCAGATAGCTGCTGCTGTTTCTACATCTGCCACCTCAATGATCTCCAATGCAAACCAATGCTATCTAGTCTCTAAAAGGTTTGAGTTTGCCTTGATTGTCCATAAATTTGTCTTAAGAGCTACTCATAAAATGTTGTTTGTAGAATATTATTTATCAAATACTCATGCAAAGTTGAATAAGATTTCTGTTTGTTCTCTTTGACCAGTATAGCTGAGATATTTCCACCAGTTACTTTCAATTTTGCTGGGGGTGCATCCATGTTTTTAAGGCCTATTGACTACCTCGTGCACACAGGCTTTGTTGTAAGTATCCCACCAGTTACTTTCAGTTCTGCAATATTACTGTTGCACTGAATGAATAACTTTCGTCATGGTATTTATGATATCATGTCATTTATGTTCATTGTTGTTCTCTTTATTTTTATGTTTCCCCTTCTCATTAGTGCTATTGTGTCGTTGCTTGATATTATTGTGTAATAGCCGCTCAGTAAGTATGTAAAACTTTAATTGCTATTATTTTCAGGAAGGTGCTGCACAATGGTGCATGGGATTCCTTAAAGCCCCAAATGAAGGCACTAATATTTTAGGAGGTTTGGTTTCTTTTAAGAAACTAATCTGATATAAATGTGATGAGCTTCGTGTGACTGTCAACTAGTTGACTGAAACACTTATTTCCTATTTTCTTGTTTCCAGATATTGTTCTCAAGGATAAAATCTTCGTGTACGACTTGGCTCACCAGAGAATAGGATGGGCAGACTATGATTGTAAGTTTATAATCTCCATTTAACTCATGTTAAAGTCTGCTAAATATGATACTCTTGACAGGTTCTTTGTCGGTGAATGTTTCATTAACTTCCAGCAAAGATGAATATATGAATGCTGGAGAGATGAGTGTGAGCAGCAGCTCATCGAACAGCCTATTAGTCAGAATAGTGCAAGAGAGAGATATTGCCGCCGTGCTGTATATATTATTGGCCATTGGATCTCTCTTCTTGTGAAACATTTTTCTGTAACACTATGGTTTTTGCTGATTTGTAGATGTAGCAATTGGCAGCCAATTTGTTATCGTCTTCCCTTTCCAGAAAAGGATGCATTAGGCCTATATTTACCATTTCTTATATATTCGAGAGATGTCAAAGTTACTACATAACAATGTCAAGCAACATCAAAGAACCATTCTAGAGCAACTTTCAAATTAACTCTGCACAAATTCGAATGGAAAAATCAACTGATAAACAACCGTTCCAAAAAGAGACTAAATGATACAAAATCTGAATACTGTAAATAGTCCAATTACTCTAGTCAGTTAAAAACTTGCCTACGCAACAGAAAGCATACTTCTATCACCAATCACGGTAGCTCCTGTGTGTCGAATATGACGGAAGCAAAATCAAGCAAACCTACAGTTTGAATCTTTCAGATTCTATCTCATTCCATTTACAACATTGGGCGTTATTTGGAATTAACCAGAGCGACCATGTTATAAAGGTAAGGTGACTTGTCTGTGATCTTAACACAAAAAAGCCCAGCGGACAAGTGTTAGGTGATATGAACTTCTGAATAGCTCCCTTACCTCCATTTCTCCTGAAGCTCTTTCTTCTCTGACCAAACCCAGGTAACAAAAATTGCGATGACAAGGGCAACAATTG
This sequence comes from Lavandula angustifolia, assembly GCA_028984105.1. Taxonomy (NCBI): domain Eukaryota; kingdom Viridiplantae; phylum Streptophyta; class Magnoliopsida; order Lamiales; family Lamiaceae; genus Lavandula; species Lavandula angustifolia. The sequence goes on from CM054824.1 coordinate 18,249,935, forward strand.
TGATTAGAAGCAGAGCATAGCTGAAATCTTCAGTAAGAGAATCGTATGTTCTAGAGGGAGCAAGCCGAGTGAAAAAGAGATCAACGCCGTAAGCAAAGACAAGGGTGGTCGACTCCAGCTTTGCAGGAACTGTTACAATGCCTCTGAGACCTTCCACCTTAAGAGCATGAGTTACATAAGACTGCAAAGGAAGGAAGAAACTTTGTCAAATAGACTGCATTAACGTATACACACCAATATATCAATTTTCATATTTATAGGGGAGATGCATGTGAAGCCAGAATATGAAGATTATATTGAAAGTTCAGCATATTTTTTAGCTTTAGCAACAAAATCTAAAATGGCATCACCTGGGGAATAATCGGTAATGAATCTGTAAGGGGAATAATTCCTTCCTCTTTCTCAGCTTGACTAGGATTAATTGTTCTCCGGGGGTCTAAAAACCTCTTATCAAGAGCTAGTACCTATAATTGAAGACAAGGTATAATACAATCAGTCAATTCCAAGGTGATCCATATGCAAGAAAATCAATATGAAACTAGGTATGCTCCATAAGAATACATGTTCAAAAGATAAAGCCATAAATAGCATCAGTCTGCTACTATGAAAGCTGACCTGATCACCAATTGTGCCAAGAAGAACCTGCTTGGAGGTTATGCCTTTAGCAGTTGATGTCACCTCCATTGTTTTCAAAGAATGTGCAAAAAAATATGACTGTGATTTGATGAAGACTTCGGGGCGAGAGTAAGCTGTTATGGGAGAGGTGAGGTTATGTTTCCCAAAAACAAGCTTCAACACATCTTTGTTTTCCTGTATATCAGAAATAGTCTATGATACAACAGAACCACGTAAATATAAAAAAATTACAAAAGATCAAAACACGTAAATATAAAAATTACAAAAGATCAAAACTGAAGAAATATACCGCACGAGCTTGGTCATATATTTCAATGACAGACATCTCATATCGATGTGCCCTTAGGTTAAAGTAGTGATAGGCAACCCAATTCTCACTGAAGACCTATATAGAGAGAAAAAAATTGTTAGTTTCAGCAACTGAACGAGGGTTTTTATGTATTGTTTTATCTATTATTATTTTCAACAAAAAAAGAACAAACCAAAGACTGATACTATAAGTCTAGAACATTGAATATCCAATTCCGTTTTCCTGTCTAGCAGGATTACAATAGAAGAGAGACTTACAGCATGAACAGGACCTACAGAACCATGATGGGTAACTCTGTGCAAAATACGACCAGTTACTGTATCGATCACATAAACAACCAGATTTGATTCACCAGGGGTAACAGAACCAATAGGACCAACAGCTTTAGGTGAAACAGTTGCCAAAAACAGCAGATTTCTCGATACATATTTGTACATGACTTCCTGATCTGCTGTCACCTTTGCTTGTGTATGAACTACCTGAAGAGGAAAATTGAATCAAAGTGGAATATAAATCTCCAGAAAGCAGAACATCCAAAATACAGTGAAAGAATACCATTACAGAAGGATACATAAAGATGCATAATCATCTACTTTTTCATAGAAAGATAGGAGGTTTTAGTCATATACAAGAAGCTATCAGTGAGTCAGTCAGTAGCACCACGAGTGCCAGGAAATAGTAAAATATTAAACACAGAATTCTGCAATATGGCAATGTTGGTGCCACTCTGCTTCAACTTTCTGCATTGATGGATGAGGCGTCATTTATTTATTTATTAAAAGTAAGAAAGCGTAGTATATTCAGTTACCAAAAAATGCAGATATATCCATTTGACAGCATAGTAACAATTTGCAATAAGATAGAGAGCACTTGAACGTCTTAAATGTGAATACAAACCAAATAAAAAGTTAAATTCATAAAAGGAAATATTTCAACTACCAAAAGCAGATGCATAAACTCAAATCATAACTCTAAGAAAGGAAAATCATAAGTTGCATTAGCCCAAATAAATCATGTCATAGCAAAACAAGGATAAAAGAATAAAACGAGCACCTCATTTAGACTTCTTGTTGCAGTTGCAATAATCTTTTCTGTCTCGGAAGGGAACACAATTGACCATAAGACCTTCGTATCAAAACAGAAGTCATCTGCTACCTCAGGAGCACAACTTTTCTGCACTGCATGACCCCTTAGAATACCATTGTCAGATTCAGCAGAGTACCAATATATGTTCCCTAATTCTCGCTGTATTATGCCAAGAGCCTCTGCAGTTCTTGGATATAAGTGAGCACGCCTGTTAGCATCTAACAGCAAATGCAATCGCTGCTCCACTGAATCAGTAAAAGACAAAGGAATAACGTGAGCAATAGAATGAATAGGCCCCATATGATGGCGCTCCTCCCCAGTGTAAGCGTCAACAATAGACAGAACTCCAGCAGAATCTAAACTGTTTCCACATCTCCCAACAATCAGAACAGACGGGTTCTGATCCAAAGCATGATGATGAGGGTCCTGCCACTGATGTAAGCTAATCCCTCTAGGATTTTGACATGTCTCTGACTTACGAAGAGAATTCAGAAAACGAGACCACACAATTCTGCCATCCCCAGTGTGCAGTGCAAAAAGTTTTCCTGCTCGTGTAAGTACTATCAGAAGCTTCCTGAACCCCTTTCTATCCCGAGTCATCTTGCTTTTCTCAGAGCTTTGCAACCTCATTTTCTGTATGGCTGCCACATCATCAGGGGTTGCTATCATTAGAGTTCCTTTGAGCTTCAGAAGATGTCCCTTTCAGAAGAAGTATAATATAAAAGAGAAACATTAGAACATTGCTCTACTTTTTTTGTTAAGAGAAGATAACACAGCAGATGAAACATCGTACACACTCCCCACTTATTTAAAAAGCTAAGAGAATTCCTTTAATTACTTGAACTATAATTAACACAAGGCATCCTTTAGGAATAGCGCATGAAGTCCCTGAGAAGTTCTCAGCTACCCTGAGCAAATAAAGCGAACATATATATTTATAATCAATTAGCTACCAATAGTATGGCATAAAGCCATAACTTTAGATGGTCCAAATTCTATTGAATCAAGGCAGGTGATTTGTGCTCTTTTTCCAGTACGCCTAGTCTATCACAGAAAAGCTCAAACCCCACGAAAGGTAAGTAATTTGGTGAACAAATAATAATCTAGATCTCACATGGAACCTAAAAGGAAGAATCATCTCGACAAATAAACATAAATATTTACAAGAAGCTAAAACCACTAATTAACTTAGTGGCCCATAGTATCCGAGTGACATCTTACCTTAAGCCATTCAAAAAGGTTGCTCTCCACTTTTGCCACTGATACACCATCCTTTTCAACTGGTAACTCAGCAGCTTTCACATCCAAAATGGAAGCAAGTCCATCTTCCCTACTCCAGACAATCTCACCTTGTTGTAACAATATCAACGAATGGTCTTCCATGACAATCAAAACCCTGAACCCATTTGACCTGTCCAAGCGGACATAGGTATTGAGGAAAACCTTCTGTACTTTTCCCCTTTGATTATCAATATGAATTGTTTCCTCAACTAAGTTGTTCCAGTCATCATTACCAAGCTTTACGGTCAACAGAATTTTTCCATCACGATGCTGAACTAGGGCAAATGCATTTTGGCCTTCCGGAAGAGGGAGAGCATCACTGGCAGCAGTTGCATGACCAAGTTCTGCAACAACCTTCAAATTTCCTTTATTTATAACTTTAATGAAGATAACAGAATTATCGGTTTTTAAAGTGAATGTTCCTGGAATTTTTGATGGTGATATAACAGCTTGCCCTGTAAAATCTTGGATGAGTTGAGAGATTTGTGTTTGGTGGAAGCTTATTACTCCATCTTGGAATTGTATAGTGACCAAGCTTGTTCCACTAGAATCCATTGCCACTGCTGTATCGTCTGACACAAATGACAAGTCCCCAGATAAACCACTAGGAAGCACCATGTTGTTATATTTCAACAGCTCACCACTCTTGACATCTAGTAGATAAGCACCAAATTGGGAGGTACCAACCAAACCAACTGCATATATTACATCGCTCCCATCTGGATAAATTAGTTTTTGGACATCAATGCTGCAAATCATGAGGGAAATAATCAGTCAGTGCCCGGATGGAGAAAAGATAATTAAATATTGGCATTTTGAGTTTAAAGGTGATCAAACCCTTCAGAAGTTAACTCCTTTTTCCAAATGGTTTCACCATCAATGCTCGAAATGGCATGGATAAAACCATTTCCATGAATGAATATAACAGTGTCCTTGTCAAGCTTCAATTTCGTCTGTATAAAAAAGATATCGTGTTATAGCATCTCTAGCAGTCTAGAGAAGCAAGATGAAGTGCAGCCCACCAGAATTAGTAACAAAAACTATGAAACACTATTGCATCATGACTATAACCATGGCCAAAATGGAGCCTCTAAATTATGATAAGAAACTATTATCTAGCCAGGGATACCGGTACTGTGATTATTAACCCCAGAACTCCTGAAAGTAGATCGGAAAGAAGTGATGACCATGCTCACAAAATTACTAGAATTGAGGTCATAAATCTGTAGGGAAGTTCAACCGAGCTTGCAATCAAACAAAGGGCCGTGGTTTTGGAACAAAATGAAGACATGAAACTGTACTCTATAAACCTTAATTACTAAATTCAATTGACACATGGATGACATTTAGAGAAGAAGTTTAATGTATAAGATTGTATACCACTGTACAGTCGGAAAAGTGCACATTCGATCCCTTTAATATGAGGTTAATCATTCGAAGACCCATAATTTAAGGAACTTTTTACTCACTGGGACTAGTAATAACGGCTTTGAAGCCTTTGAGCCGAGAAGGTTTGACTCCCACACCATCTGGCCATCAGGAAGGTTCCAGGCTCTCAATACACTTCCCCCAGACGACAGAGTAATAACATCTGCAAAAACAAGAACATTTACCTCAGTCCACATATAACCTAAATAATCGGGAGTCTACAGCAGTTTGTTTTCTTGGCTCATGTATGCATTAATATGAATCATGTTACTATTAGGTTAAATTCTACATCCGATTGAACCAATATGTTTTTTGCAGCATGATAGCATACTTTACGATCAAGTTAAGTCTCCAATATCGGAAACGCCAAAAAGAGGAAAAAGAATCCATCCTAAGTCCATTGCAAGAAATATATATATATATGAGAAGGTTCAAATGTGAACAACCTCTTATCGTGTGAACGTGTGAACACTGCACTTTAAAGACAAATGTACTGCACTTTAAAGGCAAAGATACTACATTTTAAAGTGCAATGCTTAAAGTACAGTACATTTGTCTTTAAGTGCAATATATTTACCTTGAAAGTGCAATACGATTGTCTTTAAAGTGCAGTGTTCACACGTTCACACGATAAGGGCTATATATATATATATATGCTAGAGAATAACCAATAATCACTATAGCAATTACTAACACTAATAACCGCCACTAACACACTTAACAAATCTTTCTCCAAGCAATTCACATAAGCAAACGTAAATTGTCGTGCTTACACTTTCCAAGTGCTATATCTATTTGATCGATGACATCATTGGGTCCCAAAATATGCCTCCAAACTGCGCCAAAGATCAAAATATTACTTTAACGATGCGGCGTAATTTCGCAATGAGTAACAGATATAACTTCCAAATCATTAAGAATTAAAAAGACACTCACAAATCTCTCCATGGCGAAGATCAAGCGAGGAGACAACGTTTTCCTCAGTGGAGACTACGACGCGCTTCCTCGCCGCCTTCTGCGTGTGGAACACTGCGTGCTTCACTTTGCCTATGTACAGTTGATGCCTGCACAATTTCCAAGAACTCCAATAGTCAATTTCACTGACAGCAAAAAACTTCACATCGGAACTAATCATATCATTGAGTAAACAGAAAAAGAGACCAATCCATAAGGCCGACTTGATCTTCATAGAGAGAGAGAGTCGTGTACGAGGAAGTGAAAACGATGAAAAGGAGCAAAAAAGCCCTAATCGCCATCTTCCCGGCTACTAATTGTGAAATTTTGCGAGAAGCCAACAAAAGGAACAGATCTGGGTACAGGGACGATGTTTATAAAGGAGACCCTCTCTCCACTCTAGTCCTACTTCGGCCTTTATCTTTACTGGCACCAGGTTTTCTTTTTCTATAATATATATAAACTAGTACATTGTTTAACCAGGGTGTTATGATCGTATGCATGTGCGAAAATCATAAAAATATAAAAAATATCAAATCGAAAGAAATTGAAATCGTAAATAGGAGTGAAATAATATATGTATTTAAGCTGTTTTTTCAAACAAGGGCTTACTCTAATGTAACTTGTTCTTAAAGAATAATTCTATCATTGTATAATGTGGAACTTTAAATTGATCAATAAGCACTTAAATTGATCAATAAGCTATTGGATTTGGATACTTTTATATATAAGTGCTTAATTAGAAAATATATATATATATATAAACTGTTATTTATCATCTAGAAAATATATAAGCTATTGATCAATAAGCTATTATTTAAATTGTTGTCAGAAAGATTTGATATGATGACATCAGCTTAATAAGGTATTTGTACATTATCATCTACGAATAATTTATTGAAATTAACATGATACAAAATATGTTAAGCTGGCGGTATTTTGCACATGTACATCTCATGCCTCTATTTAACCCCGAAGGGCAGTTAAAGATCTTGTATTCTTGCCCCCTCTAAATATATAATACTCCCTCCGTCCCATTGGAAGCGTCTTGTTTCCAATGGGCACGGATGTTAAGAAAATGATAATGTGTGGTGTATATTGTTTGACTTTTGGATAGTTAAATCTTGTCCACATATTCTTGCCTTTTTTAGAAACAAGACGCTTCCATGGGACCCCAAAATGGAAAAGCAAGACGCTTCCGATGGGACGGAGGGAGTATATCTTACTTCATTATTTACTTATTTCTCATACTTTATAATCTACTTCTTAATTACAGCGCTGAAAAAAAATACGTCGCTTTAAACGGAACGGAAAGAGTGGTTCTTTGTTTCTTAATCATAATAAAAATTAATTATTTTATTAAATAAATAAATCAATATTTGTATATTACCCCTTCCGTTTCATTAGTAGTCATTGTCTGGTTTACTTTGGATACGTAGATTAAGAAAATAATATTATTTGATGTATATTATTTGATTTTTGTAATTATTTATGACCATAAATTCTTGTCTTTTTAGAAATAACACACATTCATTTTAAAAATACAAGATATTGAGAAAATAATTGAAAACAATGACAGGAAACTGAATCCATGGTCATAAAATCAGGCCTTTGTTGGGCCAATTTTTTTCAATTGGATCCATTTTTGCCAATTGCGGCCCGACAACGTGAGTCAATATTATAAGAAAACTGTCTGAAAAGGGGAAATAAAGGAACAAAAGGCACACGGAAATTCATGTTCGTGTTGGAAGCAGATCACTTTTTAAATCTCTCTCTAATGAATCTGAAATGTTCTTTAATCACATCATAAAGCGTACTTCTTAATTGACTACTACACACTAATTTATGAAATAAAAAATAATTATAATTAAATTTACGATCAATTGGACATGAGCAAATTTATTCACTGCGGTTTCCCTTTATAAACCAAAAAAAATATTACCGTTCTCTAGAAAATGCATAAAACAAGTATGATAATTAATATTTCACATACCATCCAACATATATATGCGGCTTCAAAAGCATAAAAGTTATTAGTACCATATCATTAGGATATAGGTATGTGACACATGTAACCCACTTATTTAAATTAAAAAAAATCATATTTCAATATTCTTGTGGTTGGTATAAACAAGATTATACAAATATGGTAACCCGAAACCGCTCAACTTGAAAATCCTCACATACAAAACTCATAAATTCGTCACATAAATATGCACATATAACAATAGAATATGGATACTATTACTTATCATAGTTTTATGTACAATGTAAATTTCTATATGATCCACTCGAGACGTATAATATGTGGATCGGATAGGAACCAAAACTTACATATAAATTATGCATAATTTTTTTATAATTATATTTTTTATGCATAATTTTTATATTATATATATAATATATAATTAATTTTTATAATGAGTTTGATTAGTGTAAATGTAGGTCTGTCCAACTATTGATTAGGATTCAGGACCCAAAAATTTCTTGGATCCCGAAACATTTATTTTTATAAAATGTAACTAATAAGCGTTCGAACTTCGAACTCCCTGTTGAAGAAATTTTTTGTACCTTTTTATTATTAAATAAAATATCATATATAAATATGAAGCTTAATTTTATTGCCCACTTTTATTTTTCGACACGGGCTCCTCGTTTTTCCTATATTTCTTTGCCCGGCTTGCTGGGAACTCCTTTGGAAGGAGGATCAACGATTGTAGGCGGAGATATGGAAGCATTAATGTGGGTCAACAATGGCGGCCAAAAAATGCGATATGGTATTTCACAGGAAAGAAGGATAATATGGAAAGAAAATATGTTGAATTTCAACTGTTTGAAGAATGTAAGTCTTATATATAGATAAATATCTCATATATACAATATTTTTGGATATAATTTTTTTAAAAAAGTTAGTACTTGTTATATGGTAACTTTTAATAATTTGATACTCTAAAGATATTTGATAATTTGATACTCATCGCTTCTTATTTCAGGAATTTGAATTAATGCAAATACTGATTGTGGTGACTTTTCTACTTTTCATTTAGATGGTATATTTGTAAAGAACTTATGACGTCAAATTTCAAATAATTTATAAACAATACGGAAATAAATTGATAAATATTGAAATTGTCCCTGAACCTAAAACAATAATGTATTTATAAAATTTGATGAAGGTGAATTACAAATAAACACTCAAACATAGGCCTCTGTACGTAGACTTGAAAGTGAAAGAAACTATGCCAATCTCCAAGTGGGTAGTACTAATCGCAGGGCCTCAGTTATCCTTCAACAATCTTAACGCCCGACCTGCACCACGACAAAGGGAAGTGATGATTTTTTTATGACCATTTAGGTACGGTTTTTGTGTTAAGTGAAAGTGATGATTTATAACTGAGGAGTGAGGACTAATTGCATACCCGAATGGACTCTGTTTGATAGCCAGCAATTCAACGTCCAACTGCAGAATCATTAATATACACATATATACAAATTTCAGATAAAATGAAGCCCTTGTGACAAGTATAAATTGAAATTAGGGTTACCTCAATAGTTGCATTAGGAGGGATTTCCGGTACACCTTTATTTCCATCAGCAAACGCTGCAATCACAATACATGTATTACATTTAAAACATGTGTAGTTGAAACAAAGTTTTTTCTTTAACTTGTTTGATGATCACCTGGCTTCCAACCCTCATGCCTTGAACTCCCAGGTCTAACCCTTTAAGAACTGTTCCTCTCTCGGATTGATCCACATCGAATCCATAAGGCTGGAAACAGAATCACCACAAAACAACATCAAATGCATAGATTTTGCAAGTAAAAAAAAAAAACTGAAAAACAGAGCAACGGTGGTGAAGGATGTTACCGTTCCACGGTCCACCACCAACGCCAAGGCCTTGCCTGCTGGTCACAAAATTGCAATCAAAGCATTGGTATGACATGATCTTGATTGTCATATTCTCGAAGCATAACTTTCCATGTACTTAGATATTAAAATTTTCAACTGTGCCACAGTCATGCTGCAACCCGAGATCCCTTGACAGCTTCGAGTCCACTGCCAACTTTCAAATCATAGTACCTATAAAATCACTCCTATCATCAACTTGAGCACCTACATTCCTTAGTACAATTGATTAATAATGCTAAAATAACAGGAGACATAAATAAAAGTTTAGCCTAGACTAAATCAGACAATAGTGGAATCAATATTAAGTAAAGCAGAGAACTTGAAGGTGGTATCATATACTAACTTTAGACCATCTTTGAGGGTTTTAAATTCACTTTCAGGGATTTTTGCTCCTTTCAGCTTCAGCAGATAAACAAATTACTGTTACCAAACACAGAAACGAAGAGTATACGAACCAAGAAAAACGTTTTTGTAGAGCCAGTTTTGTCATAAATATGTTAAGCCATTAAAAGGGGCTTACAGCTCTTCTGCTTGTACTGGCGGCATTAGCTGCTTCGCATAAAGAAATCCCAGCAGCTGACCAATTTGAAATGCAGTAACTTGTTAAGTTGGCTTGATAAATAGGAGAAAGAAATACAAACTTTAATATGACAGATTCTACATCGCATGAAACGATGATTTATATCCGAGTGAGAGATGAGACAAGTTAGCTTAGTTAGACTCTGTTTCTTGAACCTCTACAAAAACCATTTGAACAGGAAGACTTGTAAATGCAACCAAAATGCCTCAATCTAGTCAAAGTTAGTGATCAGGGTATTTTAACTCATTCTTGAATTCCTATTGATCTACATTCTTGTTTCCTAATAACCTAGGTTAAATTGGTTTTTACCAAGAATCCAAGAAAATACCCAAACCTTGATTCAATTCCACCACCAAAATCACTCAGCATACAATCACAACTACTTCAAATCAAACACTAAAGAATATATATGTCAAAACAAAAGGTTAATTCAATAATATATTCAATTGAATCGAAAAATGGCACGCAAGGAGGGATCCCATCAGCGCCCTCCTCCCCTCATTCTGCAAATTCAGTCTCTCAGAAGGGCCCTCCAATTCCAAAGACGATGATGAACATCGGCATCGCAACGACGTCGTGTTGTCGGGGTATCTCTTTCCTGCGGACAGGGATGCGAGAGAAGGGTGGGAGAAGGTGGGCTTGAGTGGATGGTGAAGGAGAGAGATTTCCATTAGCTTTATTTTGTGTCAGCAGTTGACAGTTGAAGAATGAAACAATCAATGGATTAAATACTGAAATCAATTTTAGCCACAATCTCATCATGTCCAGGTCCAATTGCTGATTTGGATTCACTTTGGTAAATAAAAATGCTATCTTTAATTACTTCGTTTAAAGAATTACAACAATCTTACGTCCATCATGTATCAATTATTTCAAGATTTTAAACATCTTTATGGAATACAATTGTACAATTAGCCTCTAGAACATGATTTTCTTGCATGTGCATATGCATCTCCCACTCCATCAGAAACAAAATGGCTTGTAAAACACTTGTTTCTTTCTCTCTCCTCATCCTTGCTACTCTGCTTAGTTTTCTCACCACCTTCCACCCATCTCTTGAACGAGCATGATCACGAGTTGTCGACCCAAAATAGGAGTCACCTTGTTCCGCAGCGCGTTGATTTAGTTCATTATCCGATCCAATCTCTTCGATTTCTCCACAACCATTACGTATCGCGTGTTCTTGGCTCCCCATCTTCTGCTTTAAGCATGCATTGCTCCATCTTAAGTATATCAGCTCACCAACTTGTAATGCCTCGTGCTTCTGAAGTTGCTCTAGTTCGGATTTTACTCTGTTGTACTCCTCTATGTTTACCTTCTCCCCTTTTTCCTGCACTACCAAAAGTGTCATTTATGCTATTCTTGATTAATAAGAGGAAAATTGAAGAAAACAAAATGAACCTTTGATGCAGCTGATTTTTCCCCTTGCAATTGCTCAATGATGAGTTTCATCTCCTTGATTTCATCACCGTTCTCTTCAAGCTCATTTTTGTTTCTTGCAATCTCTCTATCCTTACATTGAATTTGCAAACATTGTTTCCTTAATATCTGAGAATGTTCTTTACTCCTCCTTAGAACCTTCTTAGCCCTCCTGCGAAGCTTCTCATTTTCTGATCTGAGAAACTCATCCAACCTCAAAAGCTTCGAATATTCCCCTGCAACAGTATGGAATCTCTGATTCTCTGCTTCTACTAACAAAACTTCTCTCTCGAGATGCTCGACTCGATTCATCTCCAACATCATCTTGCTATGAAGCTCCATTAGCACCACTTCTTGATCTTTCAGGCCTTGGTAGTAGACAAACCTCTTCTCCAGCTGCAGTTCTTTAATTCCCATATCTTCAATTCGACGCCGTAGCCCCAAAATCTCCTCTGCATTTTCTTGATCATCCTTAAGAAAGCGTTTATCTTGAACCGTTGGAATAATCGGCTTTCGAGTGGTGATCCTAGCTAGAAGAAAGCCTGCTAAGCTCAGAGCAAGAGGAACTCCAGCCTTCAATATAACTGGTTTCATGGCTTCTACCTTAGAGCTTGAGCTATCCATGTTTTTTTCTTGTTTGTTTGTTGTTTTCGTGATCAGATATAGCTAATATTCTCAACTTATATGAACGATGATCGAGCATCGGGTTTAGTCAAATATTTCTTTAGTGGATTTTTTCTTGTCGAATATTTCTTGATCATATTGTGCCATGATCATGCGAAACTGCTTACTTTAGTTTAATTTCGTCCTATGTAACATATTATAGTCCAAAGTGGATTTTTAGATTATATTCCCCTGCTTCTCGTACGCCCCTTGCATCCATCAATAATTGTGGAGAATTATGTTGAGCAATAACTTTAGTTTATTATTTTTGCGAGTGGTCAAAAAGTTGTCACCACACCAAGTTTTCTTGAAGTGCGACTAATATAACTAAGATAATTAAACTAGGTTAGTGGGATTTGTTTGGTAATTGCGTGTGTTTTATTTAATCACGAGATTCGTTTGCTACTTTTTAAGAATTAAATTAAAAGGTTAGTGCAATAGTTTGTTGTGTAATTAAACGTGGTAATAGTTGTTAGAGACTCAGAGACGTATTCTTTCTGACTAGTATTTAATTAATTAGTTTATAAAAAAAAGTAAAAGTTATTTCTAAAGAATTAGTTTGTGATATGATGATTTATTGAGTCTTTTCTATATTTGTGATTCAAAACTAAACACGATCTCATAGCTAGTACTTCTTGCCAACCCTTAGGTTTGCATCCTATAATAAAAAAAAGTTGTCTACCGCATTAAACATAATAAAGAGTTTATTCAACATAGTATTTGTGATTAAAGTATCATTAAATTGTTGTAAACCAATCCGCCATGAACGTCAGACCACACGAGTAAAAATACAACTTCAGTATAGGGAAAACCTAATTATATTAGAATGTGTTACTATGAGTATAAATAGTTTCATAATACCTTTTCTTTTTGTAGAAAAAGTTATTATTTTTATTTATTTATTTATAGACCTGCAACGCATTAAACGACACGCTAAGGACCAGACTGCAAGCTACTCAATAAACATTTCTCACCAAATAAATTCATGTGCAAATACGACACTTAATCATAGCCAAAAAGACTATAAAGGTGTATTGTGATCTCATCCATCGATCCTACTGCTGCAAAAAGGTGGTGTGGTTATCCCCGCTCTATACAAATTAATTTTCAAGAAAATCAATAAAATTATATTTATTCTTTGTTAGGCAACCTAAAAGATTTACGGTCAATTCCGCCGCTCTATAAAAAGAATGACTAATATGCATTATGTTGCACATGCAATATGATTCAATTTTTAATTTTGATCCAGTTTGACGGGGTTTGACCCGATTTTTCACTTTATTAAAAAAAAAAAATATTCTTTCTTCTCTCATCTCCTCCCCTCACTACCCCTTTCTCTCTCTCCTCTCTTTCTCTTTCTCTCTGCATCTCACCTCTCTCTCTCTCTCTCTCTCTCTCTCTCTCCACTCCCCTCTCTCTCTCTTTCTCACTCCCTCCTCTCTCTCTCTCCACAGTCCTCCCGATCTCTCCGCCTCCGCCTCGCTCTCTCCGATGAGGACTCGCCGGAAACCGACCTCGTCGAAAACAAGTTTGATGTTGAAAGCCCTTTTGAAGCCACTGGCGAAAAAGCCTCCAAAAGGTGCTATAATCGATGCAAAGAGACCGAGACACAGAGCATGCTACTGTACAGACAAAATGAAAATCTCTCTCCAAGGTATAGTCTGAAATTCAATATTGTATAGAAATGTCGGAAATTTAGAACAATGTTGACTTGGATTTCATTAGAAATTTCGTACTGACGAGACCTACTTTCGTATACTAAAGTCTTTTTGAGTTATACACTAGGCCAAGACTAAAGTCTTTAAGAATCATCCATATAAATTAAGAAGGTAAGGATGTAGCCTTATACAAGAGAATGTCTGCATCTCTATTCATCGAAGGGTAAAAGTAAATTACAAGATGAGGTAAAAGTTTATGAACAATGTAATGGACCCTTATGTAGGCAAAAAAACACGACGATTCAAAATCACTTAGAGATAGATGTTTAGTATTTGGTTAACATCACACCCATACAACTAAAGAATAAGATCAGTTCTCACAGTCACAGATATTAGTAATATCCGGAAAGGAAAAGGTATATGTAGACTTACCAATTGCTGAGAATTCTTTTGGTTTTGGTGTCAGTTGAGAATTCTTTTGATGAATTGAAACAAGATTTGCTTTTGGTTTGATTATTGAACAATTTTGGTGCTCTATATGGTTTCTGAATGTTAATTTGTGTGCATTTTCGTCTAGAAATGTATCTTTGCTCCTTCGCTTCTGAGTTTGTTAAGATTTTATCGTGACACGTTCTTTTATCGTGATTGACACGTTCTTTTATCGTGATTGACACGCACAACAGAGACAATTGACACTCTGCTCTCTACTGTGAATTATGTCTTAAACAAACACTCTGCTCATCATTGACATATTTTTTATCATGATTGACACACACAGTAGAGACAATTAACATTCTGCTTTCTACTGTGAATTATGGCTTAAAAAGACACTTCGGTCATCATTAACGCGTTCTTTTGTCATGATTGACACGAATAACACATACAATTGACACTCTGCTCTCTACTGTAAATTATGGCTTAAACAGACAATCTGCTCATCATTGACACATTATTTTATCATGATTGACACGCACAGTAGAGACAATTGACACTCTGCTATCTACTGTGAATTATAGCTTAAACGAACACTGCTTATCATTGACACGTTCTTTTGTCATAATTGACACGCACAACAGAGACAATTGACACACTGCTCTCTATTATGAATTATGGCCTAAACAGACACTCTGGTCATCACTGACACGTTATTTTGTCATGATTGACACAAACAACATATACAATTGATACTTTTTTCATAAACAAATGACACTTTTTTTTCCGAAACAAATCGCATTTTTTTCAAAAATAATTGATAGTCAATAAATGATACTTTATTCAAATACAAATGATATTTTTGTTTGTTATGATTGACACTTTGGATAAAAAACAAATGACACTGGTCGGAGCACGATCTCGTCGTCAAAATCGTGTACCAAAAAACAATTTATATTTTCCTGCACAACACTAACTTAAAACAAGCACAGAGGTAAGCAGTGTCGAATCCACAGGGAATGGGTAGACATAAACGGGTTATTTCTACAGACCGAAAAAAGGTTTGGTTAGCAACCACTGGTGATCGCTGTATTGCACCAAATAATCCTGCAAAAATCAGAGAATTACTTCAGTATAGTTCACAGGTATCGAACACAGGGAACGGATGACTAGACACTTTATTTTTTTCTACTTATCTGGGTTTTGGTTAGCAACCACGCGAGTTTTGGGTTTTATTATAAACTAAGAACTTGCAAAATTAAAAGTAAGAATAAAAACGAAAACGGAATTTAAAGCGTATTAGTCGGGGCAGCGAAAGGCGGGTCCGGCGAGAATATTCATGCACTCGTTTATTCCAATCCTCGGCACTAAATATGAATTAATCTCAAGAATCTACTAGTTATAGACCACCGTAACTTAAAGCTGCGTGATCCTCACTCCCACTTACTTATTCGATAACCGCCATGTTGGGCATAGAAACGGCTACTTCTCTAACCTAGCTACAACCTACGTTGTTGGGCAATCAATAGATTTAATAGCTAGACAACTTTATCGAACTAAGGGAGCCTAGTATAGGAGCCTACTCGTATGTTGGGCATCTCATAGTCTCCTATCGGTTTAATCCAATTACTCTTACGAATAATTTCGCTACTCACCTAGCCTTGTTCCACGAGAAACGATGGAAGTACTAAGTTAGCTACGGATGCGCAACCTAGGGTGATCAAGCCTAAATTACTAGCCAGATTAATTAATTCAGAATTATCCCGAAACCCTTTTGATTAATTATGAGCACCTAAGCCTCATGTACTGTTCACGTGTGCATTCACGTTCTGCCGGACCCTAAAAAGTTTAGCTACTCATGCTGACGCTTCGACTGGACAACTGGGACAGTTTGCAGAACAGAAACATGAACACGAATAACCCTAAATTTAGCATGCACGAAATTTAAACTAATTAAGGTTCGAACTAGCAGAAAATAATAACTTACGAAATTTAACTAAAATCTTGAATTGAAATAACAAAGAGGTTCGAATTTGAAATTACTAAGTTCCTAGAAAAAACGATTAAATGCAAAACGAAATAAAACTAGAATTTAAGCTACGGAGTTTTAAGAACATGAAAGATGGAAATTTTAAACGCTGTTTTTCTTCTAAGCTTTGCTGCGGAAATCTGGTCGGAAAGGTTCTGAAGATGGTTCGGAAATGGTCTTCGGCGTGGGCAGTTCGGCGGCGCGATGGTGCGGCGGCGGTTGGGATCGGAAGGGAGCAATGGTCGGAATGTGAGCTCGGGATGTTGGGACGTGTTCGAATGGCTGTCTCATGTGTCTATGGCCTCCCATTTTCGTCCCTCAACATCTCTTAATATACTCCTCCTTTTCTTCCTCTCCAAGGTAGGTTAAATTAGGATAAGGAAAAGATTTGGGTGGATAAGGAAACAAGATCTTTCCTTAACCACCAAAAGATATTTTCTTGATCTTTTCCTATCCTAATAACCGTGCCTTAATTCGCGACTTTCCGCGACTTTTCTTCACCAAAACGCGCCAATTAATATCCTCTTCATCATGCCACATCAGCACCGAAACCCTGCATAATACGCCACTGCGAGTGCACCGGTTGGCGATTGACGCACTTTTCGGCTCGAAATCACTAAGTACGAAAACGATTCATCAAATATCCTTACACTTGATTTATGCTCGCCCTCGAGTATAAGGAGAGAAAAAGATAAGTACTTAGTTATTTCGGCCAATCCCCAAGACTCAAAACAAAAATAAAAAACTCAAGGAAAATAAAGACACGACAAACAAGGACACAAAGTCACGAACAAAACAAAGACAAGAACAAACATACGGACTCAAATAAAACATGAAAAACTACGACAAGAAGCAAGCACCAATCATTTCAAAATTCTCAACACCGATTAACTAGCCAAGCAAATCAAATTATGCAAATATGATCTCATCAAGCAAGTAGACGATGCAAATTTCGAACTAAGCACACATATATCAACTTGGTCAAAATCTAAACAATGTGGATCTCCTCAAGGTTCGCTCATCACTCAACTAATCTAGGTCCGGTTCAAGCCACTCAAGAAAATAAATCCACGCAATCACGATAAGAATTCGTCACAATAGCAATATCAAGGAGGTCTTTCTCATTAGGTTGTAATGGGGCTTAGGACTTAGACAAATTGATGTTGGTAAGGGTCCTAGGGGTACTAAGCTCCATCAAAAATTATAATTCAATGTTATGCATGCCAAACTCTCTTACTTGTGCAATCAATACAAGAATTCAAAACTTCCCACCACTTAGCAATTTCGCACAAATGCTACAATTTATTATATGTACCCATTTTTTCTTTTTCTTTTTCTTTTTTCTGCCACATCTCTTTTTTTCGAATATTTCATATGTATTTTTCGTGGCATAACTTTTTTTTCTTCTTTTTCAACTTTCTGGGTACAGACTGTCTCAACTGGGCAATCCGGCCACTTACATTCTGCTTTTTTCTTTTGCAGCTTATGCATTCATGTTTCGGCCTTAGACAAATCTGATTTTTTTGCGAGCACCTCTTAATTGGGTAGGTAGAGGACATATGTGACACTCCTCTAAACAACATCTATCATGCACAAGAAGGTTTATAAGACATGCAATAACATGGGTCAAGAGAAAGTTTAAAAAGGCCTTGGCTAAATTTTTACTAACTCATTTCAAAGAATCGGTCAAGGCTCAACTTGGCTCACTAGGTGATAATTTAGGGTCGGAAAATTTTGTCGCGGTCGTTTGGCTAAAAATCCCTAGTGCCTCCTATCATGTATCACAAATGACTCAAACTTATTGCAATTTTGCGAATAAACACTCTCAAAAGAAATAGTAGGAAGTGTCCTACTTTAGGCTCAAATCTAATTTAAGTGAGTGGTTTAATAAAATTCGATCCCACAAGGTTTATTTTTCGTCATCCCAAGTTACATACACATATATGCCTAGATCTAATTTTCACAAAGTCTACAAGCAAGAATATTGAACACAAAAGCACAAATAAGACATGCTTGAACATAGAAATCGGCGCTTCAAAAATCAAAAATTTTAGCATCCTTCGACACAAAATAAACCCCCTCCTTACATTTAAAACTTGCTCGCCCTCGAGCAAGAAGAAAAGACAAAACAAAGAGAGAAGACATGACAAAATAAAAACAAAAACACCCTCCTTACACTTGAACCCTTTCAAGTGTAAGAACATACAAACGACAAAAGAAAATAAACTACCCCTCCTGACACTTGAACCCTTTCAAGTGTAAGGACACAAAAGACTCACATAAACTGACTCAAAACAGAAAACAAAAACAAACACATAAATTGGGGAGAAAAGTTTACTTGGCGCCTCGCTTGGGCAAGCGAGGCGGTCGGCTCATCACGATGCACGGCGCAAGCGGTCAACCACGGCTTCCCAAGGCATTTAGGTCGGTGCGCGGCAGCTCCACGAAATCTCCACCTACACTCGAAGATGCACTCGAGACACGAGGTCCCGGTGGATAGAACTGAATGTCCCGGTTTGGCAGTTCGTGCACTAAGCGAGAATGTTTCAACAACGACATATCAAACAAAGTAGGAGGGGGCACAGGGCTTAAAAACTGAGCATCATAGATCACAAAGTTGCGTTCAATGAACGTAGCAAGTAAGTGGCACAACGTGAGGTGTCGTGCGGTGTGACTAGCTATGACGAACATGTTTTTAGCTATCCAAAAGCTTAGGTTGACCGGTCGGTTGGCATGCATACACCACAAAAAATACAACTCATTTGCCGTTACCTTATCGAAAGTCTGTACTCTTACCGTGAGGTTGTGGACTAGGTATTGATGACGAGGCGCAGGCGCGGGATCCTCAATGTAGCACACGTACGAACCCGAGGATTGAAAATCCTCCCGGATCGCTCGGTCTAGAAGCTTCCATGCACTAATCGGTCCTATGTATCGAGGATCCTTATTCGGCAAACAATGCGAACCCATCTCATACCTCAACTCAAGGAAATGATCAAAACTCGTAATGCCTAGACGTGCACTCCACTCGCCAAACAAAGATGATAATTATTCCCAAACAAACGAAAGGCAATACATGGCACATATAAGTCTTTATCATGCTCAAAGTGGAAGGTATTGAAAAACTCTCTTGCTAACTCCTTATAGCAATCATAATGATGAGACTCCAACAACCAAGACCAACCAATACGCTGAAAATACCGAAAGAAAGGATTTATAATACCCGCACGACGAAGGAAATCTCGATCAAGGAGGCGTCCACTCCGATACTCCTTTCCTTCGCTTTCCATGTTCCGGTCGTCCAAGTACTCTATCTCAAAGCGATAGAGGGCGGCGACGGCTTCGGGTGTGTCCAAGTGTATTATGGTTCGGTTACCATATTGGTTTTCTCGCGGAAGGGCGGACGTGGAGTCAGAATCGGCTAACGAGAGACTACTCAAGTTGAAATCTCCTTCGTAGTGTCCATCATACTCGTCGAACACGTAATCCGAGTCTTGCTCTTCGCTAGGCAACTCCCCGTATATACTTTCCCCTCCAATTTACACCTCCATAATATTGCGGTTGCGGGGCCGGCTCACATACTCGGGCTTGGTCCACAAAGGGCAACCATTCGTACACTGTTTGGCGCGAACGAGGCGGTTGAGAGGATGAGGCTTCGCCGGGATGTCGGGCGGACGACCGACGTGCACGAGAGCGGCGAGGCGGAGACGGTTGCGGTGTAGGCTCGGGAGACTTTTCGGGAGACTTCTCGGGAGACGCCTCCGGACTAGGTTCGGGAATATCATCGATAACAACCGTTCTCGGCGGTTGAGTCGGTTCTTGGACACGCACTCCCCTATTTCTTCGTAACTGTCTCCTTGGCGGTTTTGGAGGAGAAGAAGACTCCGTATAGAAGGTGGAGTATGGGACTTGAACATTTTCTTTCGGAGCTTGAACATCAAACTCCGGCGGTGGTGGAACTTCTTCTTCAACATATGGCACAATGGCGAGAGCTTGAGCTCGAGCGGCGGGCTGCAGACGGAGGCCTCGAAGCCGGCGGCGCGGCGGTGCTGAATCTCCGGGTCGTTCTTGTAGGCGCCGAACCAGTTAGCGGCGGCGTGGAGCCCTGATCGTTTCTTCGGTGGCATGATGGTTTGGTTGCGCAGTTGAGTTGGTTGTGGTGGTGGAGGTTGCAATACTTGAAAAATCGATAGAGAGAGGGAGAAGTGGGCGGCGCGTTATTGAGGGAAGAAGTGGGAATAGTGGCAAGTGGGTAGGGTTGTTGTATTTATAGTAGATTAATATTTTCACTTTGACCCCTCCACTTGCACAATTAAGACAAGGGACCCCATCTTCATTCAATTGAGTCCATCAACTTTTGTTAAGTGAATTTGGCCTCAATAAAACCTCCTTCATGCAATTGAGTCCTTGTAGAATCTTGGAAACTTCAATTGGGTCCTTCCATCTCTCCAAAATTACAATTTTGTCCTTCAAACTTTATCTCCTTACACTTAGACCTTTTCATCCTTAACCAAAATTCTGAAAAATAAGAAGAAAAAACATCAAGCATAAAATCGGCAAAAATAAATAAAAACACGAAAAAAATTAAAAATAAAAAACAAAACGCGGGTTGCCTCCCGGTAGCGCCTCTCTTTAGAGTCTTCGGCTAGACCTCCTCTTCAAAGAGTCAAACGTAAGAGGGAATGGACAAGCTCTGCTCGTCCACATCTTTCATCATTGCGGCTGCATGGTAGATTTTAAGGCGATGGCCATTCACAGTAAAAGCTTCGTCCGAGTCCAGTTTCTGTATGACCACTGCTCCGCTTGGCCAAGCGGAGCGCACTCGGAATGGACCAATCCATCTGGACCTAAGCTTTCCCGGCATGATCCGTAGGCGTGATTGATACGAGAAGACAAGTTGCCCTCGGCTCAAATTTCTTCAAACGAATAGCTTTATCATGCCATGCTTTAGTACGATCTTTGTATCGCATTGCGCGTCATAGGACTCCATCCGAATCTCTTCCAACTCTTGCAGCTGATATTTTCTTTCCTTTGCACATTCGGTTGGGTCCATGTTGATTTTCTTAACAGCCCACCAAGCTTTGTGCTCCGGTTACGCAGACAAAGGATGACATTGCTTACCAAAAATCAATGCAGTATGGAGACATTCCGAGAGGAGTTTTATAAGCTGTCCGATAAGCCCATAAGGCGTCTTCCAGCCTCATACTCCAATCCTTCCTTGATGGATTGACGGTCTTCTCCAATATAGACTTGATTTCTCGATTAGACACTTCAGCTTGTCCATTCGATTGAGGATGGTAAGCGGTAGAGACTCGGTGAGCTACTCCATACTTCTTCATTAATGCTTCTATGGTGCGGTTGCAAAAGTGTGTGCCTTGGTCGCTTGTTATAGCTTTAGGCACTCCAAATCTGCAAAAAATGTTAGTAAGGAGAAATCCTGCAACCACATACGTCTCAAGATATTCTTGGACAATAGCATCAATGGAGTCAGTAGAAAAAGCATTCTCATTCTCATGATCGTAGGGTTTCTTTAGTGCTTCAGTTATCCTATGAACATAAGTTTCATTATGATATGCCACACTAATTGAACCCTCATCCACATTAATTATGGCTTTTACTGTCTTTAAAAAGGGTCTTCCTAATAATACTCCTGCAGCTCCCTCAACTTGTCTATCATTCGTATCAATTACATAAAAATCAGCCGGATAGACAAAATTATTGATTCTGACTAAAATGTTCTCAAGCAAACCAATCGGAGCAATGCATGACCTATCTGCTAATTGGATAATCACTTTAGTGGGTATTAATTTAGCTCCTACCAATTGATTATATACAGATAAGGGCATAATATTTATAGATGCTCCTAGATCACACATGGCTTGTTTAATCATGACATCACCCATCAGACAGGGAAGTGTGAACATACTTGGGTCGGCACATTTGGCAGGAAGCATCTTCTGTATAATCGCCGACACCGTATGATCGAACAGGACTTTCCCGGACTTGGGAACTTTTCCAGCTATGAAGTCCTTCACAAATTTTCCAAACTTTGGAATCTTTACGGCTTCAAGGAAAGGGATATTTATCTCCAATTTCTCAAACAACTTCATGTAATCCATGCTTTCCTTGTTCGGCGTTCTCTTTCTTTCTAAAGCTTCCGAAAATAGTGGAGGAAGTATCGGTTCAGACTCCGATTGGCTAATCGGAACAGTTTCCTCTTCTCGTTCTGGTTCAGCATCTTCAGCACGCGGCTCTTCTGAACAGTAGGGTTGTGCAGGCTGTTCTGCGGCCTTCTTCTTTTCTGCCGGCTTTTACGGGTGTCTCGCTTGCACTAGCCCGGGCTAGGCGGTTCTTTTCCTCCACGCAGCGTAATCACCGCAGTTATGGGCATTTGGATTTTCTTTGTGGGCGAGCCGGAAGCTGTCCTTGAGAATTCTTCATCTCTCGCATAGTAGAATTCAACTTACTCATTTGCTTGGCCAACCGATCCATCGTAGCTTGTTGATCCTTCTTTGTCGATTGATCTCCCGCCGCATTTCTTTGTTGGAATGCAGTAGTATCTTTCTGCGAAGAAACCATTTCGGCCAAAAGCTTTTCTAATGGATTCTGGTGCTCCGGTTGGGCAACTGGAGCACTCTGCTGCTGGAACTGCCTTTGATGTGGAGGCCTATACGCCTGCTGGTAGCCATTCCGATTAGGGGCCCGGTAAGGTTGCTTTGAAAATTTTGTTGATGCTGATATTCTTCTGCTGAAATTGTTGTTGAGGCGATTCCTTGGTTGAAATTGTTCCTCCAGGTTGCCTCCATCGAAGGTTCGGATGAACCCCTTGCTGTCCGCTCTAATTTCCAGCTGCGTTTACTTCTTCTCCTGGACATTGTAGTGAGGTATGTCCTTTTTCTCCACATGCTCCACATGCGTGATCGGCATTTGATTGGCTTGAAGCGGGAACGTTCTGCTTGAGTAGCAAGTCGAGCTTGTCTTGTAATAGGCTGAATTTTGCCTCCACTTTATTATCGATCTCATCCAAGTAGTCAGAATGAGACCAATTTACAGCTCTCCTTGTTGGTCTCGGCCCCTTGTATTGTGAGGTGGATTCCGCAAGTCCTTCGATTATATTCCTTGCATCTTCGTAGAGGCTTGTATGGAAATTCCCCCCTTAGGCCGATATCAACCATGGCTTTGGCTTCGTCTGTCATTCCTTGATAAAAAATGCAGCAGAAGCTCCACATCCGAGTAGCCATGGTTCGGACAACTATCGACGAGTCGTCCAAATCTCTCCCAGTATGCGCCAAAGGTCTCATCGAGTTCTTGAGCAATCCCGGAAATCTGCTTCTTTAATGCATTTGTCTTTGATTGCGGGAAATACTTCTTTAGGAAGACCGTACGCATCTGGGCCCACGTCGTGATCGTGTTCGGCTTTAGACTAGAGAACCACGCTTGTGCTCCGTCTTGAAGAGTGAATGGAAAGGCCTTGAGCTTGAAAGCGTCCAGGGTTGCCTACTGGGTGCGAGATTACACACTTGGTTGAACGACGCCAAAAAGGAATTTGGATTCTCGTTCGTCCTTCCATAAAACTTCGGCATGGCAGCGACCATGTTTAGCTTGACATCTATTTGTTCTGTAGTAGTGATTTGGATTGGTCCCGGTAGGTCCGCTCCCATGTCAAGCGATCCGGTATTCATCCTCAAGGGTGGTGGATCATGCACTTCGTCCTCCATCTCTTCCTCCTCTGATTCTGAGCTTGTTACTGGAGTGTTGTGGAGTGTTTTGTCGAACAAAACAGTCTCTGGTTCTGAGTCGCTGATCGGATCAACGGCGGATGTTTTGTCTCCTGGTTGGGCAGTTAAGACGTCTGCTGCCCTGGACAGAATTTGTTGCTTTTGCAGCTTTGTCTCCTTCCTATTTCTTTTAGCTGCTTTCTCGATCTCAGGATCGAATATCAGATTAGGCTTGGAAGACCTGCTCATGCAACATTAAAAAGCACGAAAGATTAGTAGAAAAATCAAAGAAACTAGTTAACACCATTCCCCGGCAACGGCGCCAATTTGGTGATCGCTGTATTGCACCAAATAATCCTGCAAAAATCAGAGAATTACTTCAGTATAGTTCACAGGTATCGAACACAGGGAACGGATGACTAGACACTTTATTTTTTTCTACTTATCTGGGGTTTTGGTTAGCAACCACGCGAGTTTTGGGTTTTATTATAAACTAAGAACTTGCAAAATTAAAAGTAAGAATAAAAACGAAAAATGGAATTTAAAGCGTATTAATCGGGCAAGGCAAGGCGGGTCCAGCGAGAATATTCATGCACTCGTTTATTCCAATCCTCGGCACTAAATATGAATTAATCTCAAGAATCTACTAGTTATAGACCACCGTAACTTAAACTGCGTGATCCTCACTCCCACTTACTTATTCGGTAACCGCCATATTGGGCATAGAAACGGCTACTTCTCTAACCTAGCTACAACCTACGTTGTTGGGCAATCAATAGATTTAATAGCTAGACAGCTTTATCGAACTAAGGGAGCCTAGTATAGGAGCCTACTCGTATGTTGGGCATCTCATAGTCTCCAATCGGTTTAATCCAATTACTCTTACGAATAATTTCGCTACTCACCTAGCCTTGTTCCACGAGAAACGATGGAAGTACTAAGTTAGCTACGATTGCGCAACCTAGGGTGATCAAGCCTAAATTACTAGCCGATTAATTAATTCGGAATTATCCCGAAACCCTTTTGATTAATTATGAGCACCTAAGCCTCATGTATCTTGTTCACGTGTGCATTCACGTTACGCCGGACCCTAAAAAGTTTAGCTACTCATGCCGACGCTTCGATTGGACAAGCCGGGACGGTTTGCGAACGAGAAACATGAACACGAATAACCCTAAATTTAGCATGCACGAAATTTAAACTAATTAAGGTTCGAACTAGCAGAAAATAATAACTTACGAAATTTAACTAAAATCTTGAATTGAAATAACAAAGAGGTTCGAATTTGAAATTACTAAGTTCCTAGAAAAAACGATTAAATGCAAAACGAAATAAAACTAGAATTTAAGCTACGGAGTTTTAAGAACATGAAAGATGGAAATTTTAAACGCTGTTTTTCTTCTAAGCTTTCTTTGCGGAAATCGGTCGGAAAGGTTCGAAGATGGTTCGGAAATGGTCTTCGGCATGGGCGGTTCGGCGGCGCGATGGTGCGGCGGGTCGGCGGTTGGGATCGGAAGGGAGCAATGGCCGGAATGTGAGCTCGGGATGTTGGGACGTGTTCGAATGGCTGTCTCCTGTGTCTATGGCCTCCCATTTTCGTCCCTCAACATCTCTTAATATACTCCTCCTTTTCTTCCTCTCCAAGGTAGGTTAAATTAGGATAAGGAAAAGATTTGGGTGGATAAGGAAACAAGATCTTTCCTTAACCACCAAAAGATATTTTCTTGATCTTTTCCTATCCTAATAACCGTGCCTTAATTCGCGACTTTCCGCGACTTTTCTTCACCAAAACGCGCCAATTAATATCCTCTTCATCATGCCACGTCAGCACCGAAACCCTGCATAATACGCCACTGCGAGTGCACCGGTTGGCTAATTGACGCACTTTTCGGCCTGAAATCACTAAGTACGAAAACGATTCATCAACCACCATGAACTTTGGGTTTTGATTAACACTAGGCAAAATATTTTATAAATCGAAAACTGGGCAAATACAGAAAGAAAGGGACCTGGCCAGATAAATCCACTCCAACTCTACTTCGATCCTCGACACAAAGGGTTAACTAGATCATAAGGCTACCCAGCTTGGATGCCGTGTTGATCACGGACGCATCCACTCCTTTTTCTTGCTGTGGAGAAAGCATGTTGATCATGAACCAACTCCCTATCCTAACAACGATTCTAGCTTGTTGATCAACGAAAGAAAAGTCATTAAGAAGCATTTAGACCGAAGGAACCGGATTAATTAGGTCACCGATGTTGATCATACAAAGTGATTTCATTATCAAATAGATCTAGGTGATTAAAAGTTAACTAGCCTAAGGTGATCAATCTCAAGCTACCAACATGCTCAACCTGCCCAAATCTACCCGAAACCCTATTTTCCAGTTATAAGCACGAGAAGTCTCACGAAGTGTGGAGTCGAATTTCATTATCTAGCCAGATCTCAAGATTTAGCTACACATCCTAGGCGAGAATAAAGGCGGACAACATATTTAAAGAAGACATAAGGAAAGCCGAAAGAGACGAGTTGAGGCTAACAAACACGTGATATTTAACATACACGGACTTAAAGCAACGGAATAATTATGGCGAAGCTAGAGAGAACAAGAACATTCACAAACCGAAAACGAAAGCAATAACTCGGCGAAACTTAAAGAGAATTAAATGCGAAACGAGTACCGAGGACGAGCGATGAAATCCGTCTTCACGGTCCGAAGTTCGGTCAAAAAACATTAAAGACGAAAATTACAAAGATAAAAACTTCAAGAACAAAAGAGAGTTTTTCTTCTACTTCTACTACTACTACTTGCAGAAAACGAGTTATGGTCAAAATACATCCCAAAAGAGTTGATATATTGTTTTGGTCTTCACAGCATTAAATGTCCTGGCAGGTACTATGGAGTAGGGGTGTGGCTGGTAGGTAGTAGGAAAGCTGCAATGTGACAGGGCACATCATCTCAGCAGCAGCTTCAAGACTTCCTTTTTCCCTCCAATTCTTTTCCAAGTTTCAACAATTGGAAAGTGGGCCTGGATATATTCTTGATAATTTCGGCCCAAACGGCTCTGGCCCAGTTACACTCTCCAACGTCCAAAAATTGGCCCAACAACACATAAATCTGCACATCAGCATGCTTTCTTCTCCTCTAGCATTCCTTCCCAAAGTACCACCATTATCTCCATAACCGACCATCCCATATTCATTACAAATGACACGCCTTACTTATCAAAAAATTCGAAAAAAATAAAAAAATTTGTTTGTTACGATTGACACTTTTGTTTGTTACAATTGATACTTTCGTATGCAAAGAGTGACACGTCTGTCCTTAAAATAAATGGGAAAAAACGTTAAAAAAAATGAAAAAAAGTAAAAAATAAAATTTAAATTAAATTTTTTTTTGTTTGTTTGCGATTGACACTTTTGTTTCTTACGATTGACACTTCCGTATGCAAAGAGTGACACGACCGTCCTTAAAATAAAGAGGAAAAAAAACGTTAAAAAAAATTAAAAAAAAGTTAATTTAAAAAAAAAGATTAATGATATAATGCTGACATCAGCGGTCAACACGGGTCAAAGCGAGTCAACGGGTCAAATACGGGTCAAAATTGGATAATTGGATCATGTTGCATGTGCAACATGATGCACACAAGTTTTTGCCTTCTATAAATGTATAACATCAATTTTTAAATATATAATATAGTAAATATAGATAGGTGGGAGAAATATATAATTTTTTTATTAGGTCTTGTTTGGAATAGTTTATGAGGAGCTTATTTCAATTTATTTTAAAAAATATGCACGCGTTTGAAAGAACTTATGAAAATAATTTATTCTAAAAAAATACTAAACTAATACTCAGTTTTGGGTAAAATGGTTGGTTGATTTATTTAAATTAAGTTAATTAGTTTCTATCTATAATCCTGAAAAAATTTATAATAATCCGGATCCGATCGTGCCTCGCCGGTGGGTCCGAGACTCCGAGTTGTTTTCAACTTTCAAGTGGTACCATATGATCTTTGTTGTATTTGATTATTTGGTACCTCATATTTGTTATTTATAGTTACATTCCATAACAAGATTTCACTTATTTTCTCACTTCTAATTATATAAAACAGAAATCACCGTTATGTACCCAATTGATATTTTAGGGGGGAAAAAATACATAGTTGATAAACTCCTCTCACGTATCTTAAATGTTAGGTTAGGGTTTTGTTACGTGGTCGGTACACAAAATAAAAGTGAAAATATATATTTCTATCCAAAACCACTATCTAAAATATAAATTTATCCAAATAATATAGTTATGTTCACCAAATGTCCAATTTGATAATTTTACCCTTACTTTTCATGATTTACTTGTCAGTTTGGACTGGTATTCAAATTTTCTAGTCATTTGTGTAGTGTTTCGTTCCAATGCCTAAAGGGAGTCTATGGGTGCTTATGGTACTGATAGAAATTTTAAGCTCTTTGCAACACCCATAGACACTCCATAGGTACTCAAGATAGTGCACATCTGACGAAAAAGTGAGGGACTTTTTGGGTATCTTAGCTATTGAGTGAATATTAGTTTAAAATTTGGTTATATTTGTGTTTTATTTAGTGCATGTGGCTACTATTACAAATGCCTCCAAATAAAATGAAGGTTAGAAAAATACTCTTTATGTTTCGTCCGACTTGTTTTGTTATTTTTCAGTACGGAAGTTAAATGATTAGTTGTGTGTAAAGAGATAGATTCCTTAATTAAAGAAAAAACAAAAAATTACATAATAATTATTTTTTATTTTAAAAGAAAACAAGACAACGGGAGGTAGTATAACTGCTAGGTTTTGTCTGAAAAATATTCTAATGTATTATCGCGTCATTTTCATATTTAATTGCATTCTACCACAGTACGATTACCTTCCACGCTGGCGCTTCACCATCTCACCACAGGTTTACTCTACCCCATTCATCCTCCACGTGGTCAATCCCTATTGGTTGGGAACGAGACATGGTAGTAGTCATTCGCTCCTCTCGTCACCCGCGGTTAACTCTATGTTAACCCAGTGTGGCAAAACCCTTTTGACGATGTCGGTATAAATAGGAGCGAGGCCGTTAGATTTCATCTCCCTCGCATTTGCCACTGCGTTGCGACTTGCGAGGTGCATTGCTTTTTACGTACAAAAATCCGAATCTAGGCACTGAAATGGAAGTTTTCCGTTTTGCCCCTACACTATCGCCTCTCCGGCGCGCCACATTTTCCGGCAATGAATTCGCCGAGGCTTCTTCAGCCGCTGTAAGGAGCTGCCGCCGCCTCAAGCCTTATGCTATCGCCAGGGTTTCGAAGCCGGCTCCGGCTCCGGTCTCACCGTCCATCGACGAGTGTCGTTCGTCTCCGCCGTTGTCTCCTCCTTCTCCGCCGGCGTCGGAAAAGCCGTTGTTGCTGGTTCAGCCGAGTTCTCTGCAGTGTGAGAGCGGGTATTTGGTGCCGAATAAGTACCTTGGAAAAGGTGCAGTTGGAGGCGGTACATTGAACGCAATGGAGTATCTGACGAATATTCTGTCGTCGAAGGTGTACGACGTGGCGTACGAGTCGCCGCTGCAGCTGGCTTCTAAGCTATCGGAGAGGTGGGGGGTCAATATCTGGCTCAAACGAGAGGACTTTCAGCCCGTACGTATTTAGTTTGGTTTATACATCGTTTCTTTACATAATTAATTGAGTTTGTTCTTTGCGTTCGTGATATTGTTCATTTGTTTGCTGAGATTAGATTATATTGTTTCTCATCTTTGCGAGGCATTGTTGTTCTCGATTTTCTTCGTTCAACATCGTCTGTTTCAGCAATAATTTGATATTTTGGTTAATTATTGGGAAATTCTGTGACCTCAGCCACGTTTCATGTGGAATACCAAATGCATATTAGAGATATTGGACAACTGTTCTAGTGTTCATTGAAAGTAGAGTACTTTGGCGTTTTTCTCAGACACAAATTTCTATTGGAAAAGAGAAAAAGAAAAACCACCAGAAAAATATTCACTTTCTATGTTGCTGTAGATTATGTTTGACCAGCTGTTTTGTAGGTTTTCTCCTTCAAGCTTCGTGGGGCTTATAATATGATGTCAAAGCTTCCTAAGGAACAACTTGAAAGAGGAGTGATATGTTCATCTGCTGGAAACCATGCACAGGGTGTGGCATTATCTGCCCAGAAATTGGGATGCCATGCTGTGATTGTAATGCCTGTTACTACACCAGAAATAAAGGTAATGGGTTATTCATAACATGTTAATTTTTCCGAGAAACCATTGTTTAATAAGCACCTTTGGTAAAATCCTCTGCTTGACAATGACAGTGGAAATCTGTCGAAAGACTGGGGGCAACTGTGGTACTTGTGGGGGATTCATACGATGAAGCACAGTCTTATGCCAAAAAGCAGGCTGAAGAGGAGGCCTGCACATTTATCCCTCCTTTTGATCATCCGGATGTGATCATTGGGCAGGGAACAGTTGGAATGGAGATTGTGCGACAAATGAAGGGCCCAATAGAGGCAATATTTGTGCCTGTTGGGGGTGGTGGACTTATAGCTGGCATTGCTGCCTACATGAAAAGGGTGTCTCCAGAAGTGAAAATCATTGGAGTGGAACCTTTTGATGCTAATGCGATGGCATTGTCATTGCACCATGGTCAGCGAGTAATGTTAGATCAAGTGGGAGGTTTTGCTGATGGTGTAGCAGTCAAGGTCGTTGGTGAAGAGACTTTTCGTCTTTGTAGGGAACTGATAGATGGGGTGGTTCTTGTTAGTCGTGATGCCATTTGTGCATCAATAAAGGTCAGCTGCCCTTTCCTGGTTCTCTTTTTCTTTTTCGCATTCCCCTTTGCCTTTCTTCTGACCTACTAGTGTTAAGCTGTATCTTACTGTTTTTGACAATCTGCATCCTATATAAGTATATATTCTACATATTATAACATAGTATTATTTCCTGATATCTGCTCGCATGCTCTTGTTACTATGGCCTAATGAGAAGCCTATCAAAGCAAATTACTTATCAAATTATTTCCTTTTAACTGTATATCATTTGTTGGTTCACATAGATGAGCTTTTTTTAAATAGTTGTATTTGTTTTGAATTACCCTTGAGTAACTTATTCATTCTCAATTCTATTTTGAGGTGCATTGCTCTTGTTGCTTTCCTCGTCTTTGTTTGAAATGTCATTTCACGCTACACATGTGACCAATACTGTTTTCTCCCGGAGTTTATTGGTAATACCATCCTTCATACCTATTAAGTAGTAGTTGTGAGAACAAAATTTCGGTCTCTCTAGAATACTAGTTAAAGATGGCATTTAAAATGTCAACTGGGTATCCCCGTGTAACAGTGGGCATATCTGTAAGTGACTTCTTACGATTGCGATAATGGCTGCCATTCATGGTAAGGTTTTGGACCGGTGATACTTCTGATGGCTTAGTGGTTTTGCAGAAGTGATACAATTCATGCTTTAAGAAAAATAATTTCCATAATCCGCCACAAATTGTAAACACTTGGTTCTTTGTTTCTTCTCCATTTACATGAGACACCTGAATTTACAGCTGAAGAGTCACACTATGATCTTTAAATCTCATCTCATACTTGCCCACTATATTCTCCATTTTAGTGCCTGCCATAACTGTTGAAAATCATCCTGCCAGTCTGACCTTATCACAACATGGATGATGCTTTAAAATGCTTCATCTTAATGTTTGAGTTTTAACTGCTAGCCATTAATTTACTTCTTTACAGGACATGTTTGAGGAGAAAAGGAGTATTTTGGAACCTGCAGGTGCTCTTTCCCTGGCTGGAGCTGAAGCTTACTGCAAGTACTATGGACTCCAGGGCGCTAATGTAGTAGCTGTGACAAGTGGAGCTAACATGAACTTTGATAGACTGAGATTGGTAACTGAACTTGCAGACATCGGTAGACGGCGAGAAGCTGTAATGGCAACTTACATGCCAGAGGAACTGGGAAGCTTTAAGCAGTTCTGTGAGCTTGTGCGTCTTTTCAATATTATCTTGGTTGTCATTACTATTATCATCAGGATATCCTCCTTTTAATTATTCAGTTATTATTTGATTGCAGGTCGGACCTATGAATATCACCGAATTCAAATACAGATTTAATTCAGATAAAGAAAAAGCTCTAGTACTTTACAGGCAAGAGATACATTTCATGTATTGCTGTTCATGTTCAACCAGATGAAGTATGGTTTTGGCCTTCCCTGGTACTGCTACTCCTGAACAACTTATTTGTTTACCCTATTTCAGTGTTGGTCTTCACACAAAAGCAGAACTCGGTGCAATGGTGGAAAGAATGGAGTCGTCTCAACTACATACTATTAATCTCACAGAGAATGACTTGGTCAAAGATCATTTGCGTCATCTGGTAGGGACTTCCAACCCTTGATTATTTCATATTCCTCATATATTTAGCTAAATTTATTTGAAAGGAATAGTATTGACTTGAACTCACTTCAATTCACGCGTTGACACCTGATTTTTTTTTTTTTTGTGAGTCTTGATTTTGTAACTTGTACCTAATATATTTGTATTCTAAAACCCTTTCTGAACTATGAAATAGGCTGCCTAATCAGTGGAAATGTAATTTGACTTTATATAAAAAAGATCCCTGCTTTACCTGCTAGTCTGTTGCTTGAAAGGATTTATTCGCTGTTTATTTAGTGTATGGATTACATCGTTACCTTCTTCGTGTAATTTCCTTTCTGAATATGTCTCAGATGGGTGGCCGATCAAATGTTAAAGATGAGCTACTGTGCCGCTTCATTTTCCCTGAGAGGCCTGGCGCCTTAATGAAGTTTTTAGATGCTCTGAGTCCACGCTGGAATATTAGTCTATTCCATTACCGGGGACAGGTTCTGATATCCAAATGCATCTCTTGATTAGAGTATTTTAAAACATATATCTATGTTGGTTTTCATTCTTTCAGACGCACCCAACTAACTCTTGATTGCATCATCAGGGAGACACAGGTGCCAATGTGTTGGTTGGGATCCAAGTGTCCCATTCCGAGATGGATGAGTTTCGCAACCGTGCAAACAGTCTTGGATACGAGTACGCCGTGGAAAGCAGAAATGAAGCTTTCCAGATTTTAATGCGGTGAGGGGGGGACCAACTTTCTATACAAGAAGGTGCAAGCTACTTATCTCTTGAGGTTCATA
The DNA here is from genome assembly GCA_028984105.1 of Lavandula angustifolia. Taxonomy (NCBI): domain Eukaryota; kingdom Viridiplantae; phylum Streptophyta; class Magnoliopsida; order Lamiales; family Lamiaceae; genus Lavandula; species Lavandula angustifolia. The sequence goes on from CM054824.1 coordinate 18,283,225, forward strand.
AATTCACGAAAATGTTGTTTACCAAGTTATGACTCAAGCCCCAGAGATCCAGTTTAGACTCGTTGTTGTAATGAAGGTAGCTTTTAGGATGCCCCAGTAACGTGTGAAATAATGTGGGAGACTCTGATACGGCTTGTTCTTTGTGTAACACAGTAATGTGCCAGAAATGGCTGTTGCTGTTTATGTTAGTATGTAACACATTAGAATTAAATTAGTATGGTTGAAGGGTGGCAGGTGTGAATTCTATTCTATTAGAATTTTGTGATTTGTTGAGATTAACTTGATGTTATATTCTCTCTCTGTGTAACAGAATCTGGCGTTTGCTTGTCCGTACAAGCCTTATATCATACAAATAGTGCCCGCAACTAGAAACAGAGTCGTGCCTTATATCTACTTAAATGCAGTTATAAGCTGGGGGTTTGACAGGATGCACATAGTGAGAAGTGAAAATTGCACGACACGTATTTAATACAATTTCATCATATCATTATTACATATAATGTATGCATCAAAAGATGTGTGGAACTAAGATTTAAATGCTTAGAAGGTGAATGAAACACGTTTTTGCTTAAATAATAGCCAACAGTTAAAATGCTCGTGTATCTGAACAAAGGAACAGTTATCTCTGTTTTTAGCTCCATTAATTACATGGACTAGGCATGCTCATATATGATTGAGATGCTTCTTTCATGTTCAATCATTTACTCATCTTTAAATAGATATTGAAATAAATTGAATACATTCTGGGTCATTCTTGCTTCTCTCTCTAAAAATGATTGTTTAAACACATTGATCCACTATTCCACTGTAGTCATCAACATAAAGCGACCATTACTCATACATGCGTTAGTTATCTATAAAGTGGAATATGAGGTGTTATCTGCGTAAATCTTCCTAAGACTGCTTCTCTTTCCATTAAATAAACTCATACCCTCCCATCTAGAGAGAGAGAGAGAGAGAGAGAGAGAGAGAAATGGCAGTAAGACAATCCACATTAGCAGCATTGTTTGCTGTTTCTGTGTTGCTACCAGTTGTTGGTGGAGAGTGGAGACCCTCTTGTTCCTTCACTCTGCATCTTCGGCGACTCCGTGGTTGACGTCGGAAACAACAATGATCTCTTAACCGTAGTCAAATCAAACTTCCTCCCATATGGAAGAGATTTTATCACTCACAAGCCTACTGGAATATTCTGCAATGGAAAGCTCACCATCGACTTCACCGGTAAGTAAAATTTCACAATACCATGCAATGGTTTCTCTCTCTCTCATGCATGATTTTGTTTGCAGCTGACTACCTCGGATTCACCTCTTACCCACCTCCATACCTCAGCCAAGAAGCTAAAGGGAAAAACATCCTCACCGGCGTACTTCACTTCCGCCGCTTCCGGTTACTACGACAAAACAGCAGAATTATATGTAATCCACTTCCTCCAAAAAAACACACATACACAAAAACAGAGTAAAACCGAGTAAACTTTTTAGTATAATTTTGTTGCAGAGGGCTATTGCACTTACACATCAGCTACAATACTACAGGGAGTTGCAGAGCAAAGTGGTGAATTTAGCAGGAAGGAGTAAAGCAAACGCCATATTCTCTACAGGAATCCACCTCCTCAGCGCAGGAAGCAGCGACTTCATTCAGAATTACTACATCAATCCTTTCCTCAACTTAGTCTACTCCGCGGACGAGTTCTCCGACGTCCTCCTCTGATCCTACTCTTCCTTCGTCCACAACCTACACAGCCTCAGAGCAAGGAGGATCGGAGTTTCTTTCGTAAGTAAAGTAGGCAAACCTATAGGTCCTTAGTAGCGTTGATAAAGAAGAAAAGAGCTGGTTTGGTTAAAAGACAACGAATCTTTTTTCTTTCTATTATTTAGATAGAAAAATGAACATATTGAATCAACAGGCAGGCAGGCAGGACTTTAGCGAACGAGTAATCGAACATTCCCGCTAATCACTCGGACTCCTCCCAGCTCATGATTAAGTCTGTAGTAACGGAGCCTTTCCATACTTTGTATCTGAAGTACGTCATTTAATTTCCTCTGCAGTATTGGGCTTTGGCGGTATTTATCATGCACTTCTGGGATCCGAGACACTGGAAGGATCCCCCCCATTTTTAAAAAGACGGAAATGGGGAGACTCGGAAAGCAGCCTGCCTTAGTGATTGAGCTTCAAGAACAGAAAAATCTCTGGTTATCATCCCGTGAAAACGGGGTTGTGGGAGAGCAATACAAGTGTCGTGCTGCTGGGCGAGAGCCTATAAGAAGGTGACTCGCGCAGACAGCTGACTCCTTTTCAATAGAAAAGAATAGCCAAACCATCAGCACCGAAGCAAGCTTCATAGAATAGGCGAAGAAAACCCGAAGGTAAATCCGCGGAGGGAGGGGAAAGGCTTGGGCCTACCTATCCCGATAGGACCCCATAAAAGAACGGGAGCTGTTGAGAGGTTCCATATTATATTGCCGAGACGAAGGGCAGCACTTCTGTACATTTCACTGCGTGTGGATCGTTCAAGATACCCGAGATAAGTCGGGAAATCTCGTTCCTTCTTTCGTCAGAAGCTTCATCTACTTGAAGCTCCTCAAGAAGGCTCTCTACCATGTGTTGCGGGGGCTTGGTTCGGTTTGAGCGGAAGGAGGCTAAGAAGTCCTTAATCTGCTTCTTAAGTTCCTCCCCTGGTTTCTAAGGTTTGTTTGTATAGGGCTATAAGCAGACTTAACGAAGAGAACTCCCGTATGAGGTACCAACCAACTCAGGCCCCGTTTGGTTGGAGTCGATGAATGGAATCAGGAATGAAAGTAAATGTATCATTCCATTCCATGTGTTTGGTTTGTAATAAACCAAAAAGGAATGAAACCTCATCCCCCTCTCCAACCCCTCAATCGATACTTTCTCAAACCCTTAAAATTGGGGGGTTTGAGATTTGATTCCTCTCCTCTCTCTCTCTCGTTTTCTTCTCCCTCACTCTCTTTTTCTTCTCTCTCTCTTCTCTTCCATCTCTTGAGCGCCGCCTCCACACTCCACACCACCGTCTTCTCGCCGCTTTCTCACCGCCTACGACGACGCCGGTACGCCCTAAAAGGTATTGTCGAATTTGAAGCCCGAATATGTTAGATTTTGGAAAATGGACTTTCTTAATCTTCACTGTCGATGTGCTCGATTATTCTGGAAAATTGTGTATTCTATTTTTGGTCTTTTGTTCAATTGGTAAGATTTTTGTGTTTCTGGGTATATGGGTGGGGGACGGGTGCATTATTGGGAGTTGCTGATTATATGTATCATTATGTGAGTTCATATAATGGGATCTTCTGTAGGAGCATTATATTGTTTGACTGCACCTTGTTTGTGCTGGTTTCCAGTTTGATGGTGGATGTGGTTTCTTTCTTATGGCTAAATACGTCACCTTTGCCTTCTTTCTGGGAAATTGATGGTGGATGTGGTTTCTTTCTTGTGAGCTGGCCGTTTGAGGAAGGGGTTTTCTTGTTGGCACTAGTCTCTTGGTTAATGCTTCATTCTTGGGTGGTTTACTTTTCCATATATCAGGTTAATACTTCATTCTGTATGATGCTTAGCTTATGCATCTTAGAATATAAATGTAAAATGATGGTTGCTCAACCTCTGTTGTAATGCTATTCTTTTAAGTGGGGGATTTGTTTGCGCTAGGATTATTAATTGTATATATCTACTCTCTTTTTTGAACTTATCCAACATTTCTGAGTGATAGACATCATTGATTTAAGAGGATGGAGTATTTTTGTTGGTTATGAGATTGATTGAACTCACTTCCATTTTCATTATTTAGATGGATTCACAAAGTGGGAGAGGAAAAAACAAACGTTTTTGGAGAAAGGATGAGGAAGAAACTTTACTTAATTGTCTAATGGAACTAAGTGTAGACCTATGATGGATATTTTCTATTCCCTTGATTCGGTCGAGTCAAAGAAGGAATATGTCATTGAGCTTCTCAAGTTTGATCATATTATGTCGGATTTAATTATGTATGACTGATTTATATTTGTTTATGTTTATGTATGACTGACTACTATGGTTTTTATTTAAATTTATGTAAGACATTATCATTTTATGTTCAATTAGATTTTTTTTATGTTTAAATTTTATTTTTTTTGTTTCAAAATGTTATAATATATAATAGAATATGATATTTTGTGTACAAATTTATTTAATAAATTTATTAAGTTGATTCCATTCCTTCAGTCAAACCAAACAGGTTTTGGAACCAAACAACTGTTTTCAGGAATCAGTCCTTCATTCCATACCTCCAAGAATGATTCCTGATTCCGATTCCATTCCTTTCTGTCAACCAACAGGGCCTCAATGATCTCCATTTTCAGAAGGGTAAGGAACCAACGATTCCCTTTCGTTGCAAGGGACAACCTTCCAAGCAAGCAAAGAAAGTGAAGTAGCGGCAAATAGTCGTAGCTATGGTTTAGAAGTTGAATGTCCACCCCCTTTCGTCTGATTGGCGTATTTATATACTAGAAGCGTGCGAGATGTCAGCCAATTAGCAAAGATCAAGCGAACTCACTCAACCGTACTAGACCAAAGCCTGAAGATTAACATACCTATAAAAGACCAGGCAAGAAGAATCTTCGCCTACCTGGCCTTGCTGAGCGAGATCAGGAGAGTCAGCCAAAACCGGGCTCCCGCCTAACCACAACCGCCAGGTGTAGACACCAGGCCAAAAGCGAGCAGCTTTCGAGAAGGAATAAGCAGTCTTAGGCCTTCAGTTCTTACGACTGTGAGTTTGATTTCCTATCAGACTAGAAGCAAGTGATCGTGTTGGGTGAATTGTTACCTCGTACGATCGTGTCGGGTGAGCAAGAGCCGTTTCGTCACAGTACTTACTTATGGGCTAACAAGTCACACTTTAGCGAAGTATCCTACAAAGAGACTCCCGAGAGCCAGAAGTATTAAAGGAATGGCCATAGGAATGGGCGCATCATGACAACAAATCTACCCCCAATCGGATGCTTGCCGGCTGCAATAACGCTGTTCGGTTCGGGAAGCAATCAATGCGTCACGAGGCTGAACAACGACGCCGTTTCGTTTAACCAGAGATTAAACTCCACATCTCATAATTTGAAGGCGAAGTTGCGCGGGCTGAAGCTTGTGGTCTTTGATATCTACCAGCCTCTGCTAGACATGATATCCCAGCAGGGCCGGTCTTGAGAAAATATGGGCCCGAGGCAAGCGTTAAAAAATGGGTCCCCTCTCATATCTATAAACTGTATTTTCACCGTCTCTATTTTAGCATGCATTTTAAAAAACAACTTACCTCCATTTTTGGTGACTTAGTCGTATTCAAAACAGTTTGGTATATAAATAAATTGGGAAGAAAAGAGAAATAGAGAATAATAGTAATAGAACCGTACAGATAGGATGAAGAATTAGGGATATTGTTTCCCTTTTTATTACCTATTCAATTATTTTAATTATTTTAAATTCTATATTAATGTATTAGACTAGATACATATTTTTTATAATAGATTTTTAATCAAATTTATTATATTAACTAAAGATATTTATTGGGCACTTTCTTTTTAACTAAAAAGAATGAATAGATATGTCATTTTTTAACTAGAAAACTTATTTATTAGTACAAAGAAAATTTAAAATGAAAAAAAAAATGGGCCCCAAAAAATTTGGGGCCCTGGGCAGCCACCCCTGTTAGGCCTTCTTGAGACTACGAATATCCCTGACCACATAAATACCCAAACAACCCAACCATTCTAATATTTAATTAATTTCTCTTTTCTCTTTATACTTCATTTTACTTTCAACCCAACCATCTCTACTTTTTATCATTTATCCCTAACCACCTAACCATGCCCCACCAACTATATTTTTTATATATTCGAATTATTTAATATTAATATTATTTTATATTAATAATAATTATTTAAATTTAAAGGCGTAAAAATTAGCTGAAATTGTAGAAAAAATTATAAAGCTCGAATTCATCGGAATTTTGAAACATCGGGGATGTGAATTCATCGGAATTTTAAAAATTTTCGTAACTGGTATAGTAATCTTGAGTAAGAAAAATTTGGGGAATGAGAGAAGTTATTATATGGATCCATGATAATTAAAAGAGAGATTGAGATTTGTAGTAAATAATGAAATGAGATAAAATGAAGATTTTTTAAGATGTGAAAAATATAGCAATATTAGACTCTATTTATAGAGAATGAAAAATCATGAATTTTGGTATAATTTTTATTTATTTTTATAATATATTATTATTAAAAAATATTTATTTTTATATTTACAAAAAAATAATATTAAGAGTCAATGAAATGATACCAAGTGGCAACATCCCATTGGCCAATTAACTCCCAACCACTCGATAGCATTTTGCTTCAAAAGCCACCGGGGTCACTCTTTCTCTCTCCTCCCTCATGGATTTTTTTTTTTTAAATTTTATTTTCTTCAAAACCCACCTGGTGAATTTTAGACCATCGATATTTGTAGTCTGAGGGCCGGCCCTGTATCCCAGCCAAGTGAAACTGGCGAGGAATGAGGTTTAACATATTTACAATAGTGCCATTCTTGTAGTAATTTGTTGTTTTTTTTTTTGTTTTTTGTAGGATTGTTTGAAGCAAGAAAGAGCATGTTGTGGGACGGGCATGGTTGAGACATCATTTCTGTGCAATACAATATCGGTAGGGACGTGCTTCAACGCTACACAGTATGTTTTCTGGGACGGATTTCACCCTTCTGAAGCTACTAATGAGAAATTGGCACAAGAATTGCTACTGCAGGGATTTGACCTTCTATCATAATAAAATAATGCTGCAGCAGGACATATTGTTGTGTTGAAGCCCATATTATCTTTGTAACGATATCAATATCTCAATATATATTGAAAAACCTTCAATTATAAGGTATTGTAGGGGCGTGTGTGCTGAGATTTTATCTAAATGAAGATTGCTTTTAATAGATTAATCAAGAATTTCTTACCCTTATATGAAATGACTTGTACGGAATACTAACCGGGAGTAGTATTTTTGGTAGAATTTTTTTCGTTTAATTTTTTTTTCTGAGCCCTTGGCGCCTCACTTTAATGGCGGACCTTATCCACCACGTCCACCATCCTCCCTTCGACGCCGGCGCCTTTCCTCCTCCCTCTGACATCTTGAAATCTTCCACTCCCTTAAAAATCACCGGTTTCCTTTCTCCCTCTAGAACCCCTCTTTCTCTCTCATCTGCAAAGCCCCAACTTTTCTCAGCCCCACCGTTTCTTCTGTCAAAGACTCCGCCTTTTGAACACATATTAACTCCGAAGCATCCCGAGAACCTTCAGCCGCTATCTACCGATGAGCTTTCTCGTCTGCTCAAACTATCCCGCGACTACGCCGATATTCAACTCGGTAAAGCGGTTCACGCTTCGATTATCAAGAGTCAAGAAGACGCACGCTTGTGTAATTCTCTTATTTCATCTTATCTCGAACTGGGTCACTTGAGTTATGCCGTGAGTGTTTTTAATTCAATTCCGAAACCGGATGTTGTGTCTTACACCGCTATGATTTCGGGCTTGGCGAAATCGAGCCGCGGCGGTGAAGCCGTCGGGATGTTCTTCGAGATGAGAGTGTCGGAAATCGAACCCAATGCGTATACTTACGTCGCGATTCTGACTTGTTGTATGCGTTTGTTGGATTTACATTTAGGTTTCCAAATTCACGCTTTGTCGATCAAAACTGGTCATGTTAATTGCAGTTATGTTGCCAACGCTCTGATGGGACTATATAGTAAATGCGGTTGCTTTGATTTTGTACTCAAGATGTTTGATGAAATGCCTCAAAGGGACATTGCTTCTTGGAATACTGTGATTTCTTGTGTAGTTAAGGAAGGCCTGTATGATAGAGCATTTAAGTTGTTTCATAATATGTTAATAGAGATGGAAGAGGGTTCTATAGTGGATTACTTTACGCTTTCGAGTTTATTGGTCGCATGCTCCAGAGGTTCAGAAACTATGTATGGGAACGAAGTTCATGCATATGCCATTAAAACTGGGTACGGAAGTAATTTGAGCGTGAGTAATGCACTTATACAATTCTATGCAAAGTGTGGATGTGTTGAAGATGTTGAGAATTTGTTTCGTAAAATGCCACAAAGAGATGGCTTTACTTGGACTGAAATGATTAGTGCTTATATGGGGTTTGGACTTGTTGGTTCAGCTGTGGAGGTCTTCAGTAGGATGCCGGAGAAGAATTGCATTGCCTACAATGTTCTCTTAGCTGGATTTTGCCAAAATGGGGATGGCTTGAGAGCATTGAGTTTGTACTGCAGAATGGTTAAGGAGGGTATGGAATTAACTGACTACACATTGACTAGTGTTTTACATGCTTGTGGTTTGACCAAGAATTTGATGTTTAGCGAACAGCTTCATGCCTTTGTTCTCAAGATTGGCAGTGGAACCAATGATTATATCCAAGCAGCATTACTTGATATGTGCACTAGGTGTGCTAGAATGGATGATGCTGAAAAGATATACCATCAACTACCACTTGAATTGAGGAGTTCGATCATGCTGTCGACAATGGTATGTGGATTTGCTCGAAATTCAGAGTTAGATAAAGTGGTTTCTTTGATCTCCAAGTACCAATATGAGCAACAGGACAACTCTATTGATGAGGTTGCGTTATCTTCAATACTTGGAGTTTGTGGAGATTTGGGTTTTCAAACTCTAGGTGAACAATTCCATTGTTATACTATAAAACATGGCTCCTTGTTTGATGTAGGTGTTGGAAATGGTATAGTTAGCATGTACTTCAAGTGCGGGAATATGGAGCAAGCAATCAAGGCATTTGATAGCATGTCTGAATACGACATAGTTTCATGGAATTGTCTTCTGGCTGGGTATATCCTTAGTAGGGAAGGCGAGAAGGCCTTGGATGTATGGAATAAGATGATGAAAGGAGGTGTACAGCCAGACTCAATCACATGTGTCTTAATTGTTTCAGCTTATCGCCACACTAAGACGAATTCAGTTGAAGAATGCCATGATTTCTTTCTCTCCATGAGGTATATCCATAACATTGAACCAAATTTGGAACATTATGCTAGTTTGGTTGGTGTGTTTGGTTTTTGGGGTCTTCTAGAAGAAGCAGAGGAAGTAATCAAGAAGATGCCATTTGAGCCAAATGCTTCTGTTTGGAAAGCCTTGCTTGATAGCTGCAGGATACACAAAAATGCCACAATTGGGAGAAGGGCAGCCAAGGAAGTGCTAACCATGGAGCCACAAGATCCATCCACATACATACTGAAATCGAATCTTTACTCTGCTTCCGGAAGGTGGCACTGCTCTGATCTTGTAAGAGAAGAAATGAAAGAGAAAGGAATGAGGAAATTCCCTGCCAAAAGCTGGCTCATTCATGAAAACAAAGTCCATTCGTTCTTCGGAAGGGACAAGTCACATCCAGAGTCCAAAGACATTTACACCGCGCTAGACATACTGTTCTTGGAATGCTCGAAAGCTGGCTACGAACCGGATACAAGCTTTGTGCTTCATGAAGTGGAGGAGCATCAGAAGGTCAACTTCTTGCTGTATCACAGTGGGAAACTGGCTGTTAGCTATGGTCTTCTTGTGGCCGGGCGCGGTAGACCGGTTAGGGTAAATAAGAATATACATCTGTGTGGGGACTGCCATACTTTCTTCAAGTATGTCTCAGTTGTTGCGAAAAAGGAGATACATGTGAGAGATGCTTCAGGCTTTCACTGTTTTGTTAATGGTGACTGCTCATGCAGTGATCATTGGTGAGTTTTATATTTTTCCTTTTCTTGAATATTTATGTAATAATGTAATGTATAGATTTAGTTTTGGCAGTTGGGTAATATCCAGAATGTGATGCAACATGTAAAATATGCAGTGAAAGAAGATCTATATGTTAAGTTGTTGGAGATTTTTTTTTTTTTTTTTTTGAGAATATTACTAGCCATCAATTTGGGCTCATTTTTGTACTAGCCCAAACTTAGAATTGTTAGTCATGGCAAATGAGCCCCTAGAAACCTAAATACTAATACTCCATATTTTCAAGATTTGGATAAAAAAATGTTTATAATTATTTTTCTGCAACATTAAATTCCAAAAATAAGAAGTCAAACGCCACTCGGTACTTGTGCAGTGGAGTGCTTGTCGCAATTTAATGCAAGTTTGATAATCCTAGTAATAAGTTGATTAATTTATTATCGTATGGAAGCACACATCATTTAATCAATTACCATTGTCTTATAAAAATGTTCATTTTCCGCTTTTTATAAAGTGTAATCTTCCTTATTCCGATAAATAATTACACATTTTATTTTAAAAATTCACAACTAATAACTCTTCTAAATAATTGTTTAAAAGAACATTTTTTTACGAAACTGAGTGGGGAGTAATTATTTATGATAGCTGGAACTGATTATTTTTAAATAGTAATCAGTTTCTAATCAATTACTACTTATTAATTGATGTTTGTTAATTTCGATATGCAGAGACAGACGTCCACGGCACGTAGAGTTATGGGTCTCCGAGTACGGCGACGCCCCATTTACACATTTGCTCCAATTAATTTTAATCGTCATACCGACACGACATTATTTTATTTTATCAAAATATTGTCTATTTAATTCAATGATTTTCACGATAATATTTAATTTGCTAACTTCATACAACACCCTTTTGAAAGTTTCACGGACAATGTTCAAATTCTCAATCGTGGATGACTTTAATTGTACGCAGTGTGTGCTTGAGGAGGTTGAAGACGAATGAAGAAGATGAGTTGATTGAGTTGGTTGACAGATTGTTTCATGATCGTTGGATAGAGACTTATCAGATGAAGGGCTGAGACGAATACTTAAAGAAGCGTGTTCAAATTTGTAATGTTTTCGTCATTCTTATAGGCTTTTGTCAGCTGGCCCAGTTAGTTACGTAACTGAACAGAAATCCTACGCTACTGTTTAGTATAAGTAAGATTCTTCTACTATAATCCATGATAGATGAATAAAAAATTACCTTCCTCTACTGAAAATTCTTCTCACTAAATCTAGAGCTATAATATTTCAACAGACAACAAGATTCAACGGAATTAGAATTCGAGATATTTTATCATAAAATTAATTAAACTATCATAGCCATAGGTTAAAAAAACTCTGCATTATTTAAAATGTAAATTATTGGAATAGTTTCATAAATGCTCTCTTAAATCAAACCTATCCAACTAATCAACTAGTATAATGAACTTTGCTCTAGTGGCACTTAAGCGTGCAATAGGTTAAATAGAGTAAATAGTCCACTCCCAATCTTTAGGTAATCAATTTTGGAGACAAAACATAGGCTTCACAAGCCTGCAATTAACTAATTTCGTAGATGCCACAACAAGAAATTCGTTGTTTACCGACGGAATTTTCCGTCGGTAAACCGTAATTATCCGTCTGTAATAAAATTACCGACGGAATACCGATGGAAATACGGCGTCGGGTCAGGCTTTGTCGGTAAATATTACCGACGGAATATATCCGTCGGTAAATATTACCGACGGAATTTACCGTCGGGAGAATGTCGCCGATCATTCTGTCGGAGGCGTAATCACCGACGATTTACCGACGGAAAATTCCGTCGGCAATTTTCTTGCTGTACCGACGGGATTCCGTCGATAATTATTTATTTTTTCGTACCCAGTTCTCGACAACCTGTATTTTTTTTATCAACCAATACAACACATACATATAACTATTCAAATCAAGTCAAAATTCAAACCGAAACGGAAATATAAATATATAAATAATAAAATCCAAATATTCAGTATATATACATAAACATAAATAAGTATATCATAAAGAGGTGGGAGGAGGGGATTGGTTGTTGTCGTCTGGAGGGTCTCGTCGGCTAGAGGAACCCATCAACGCCATAAGCTATCTTCGCATTCATGAATGTGACCTACTTCTGGAGGGTCTTCCTAGCTGCCGACTCCTCCTCCAGTCGGCACATGATCTCGGCATTGCTCTGGAAAGGCCCAAGTGAAGAAGTAGAAGAGCGGCTGGCGGCGTTGATGTAGCTGCTCCCTTCCTCGCCGAAACCGTACAACCGCTGCTTCTTGTCCCGAACCCCTTCCAACCGCAGATAAATCGCGTTTTTATCCGCGTTGGGGCCTTCTTCAAGCAACAGAATCCGCTCCACCTCCGCCTATTACAATATAAAAATAGAAATTAGTCAAACTCAGAATTCTAGAATAATATTCTATATATTGTAATTGGGTGCTTACATGAAGTCTCACCGCCTTCATGAAGTCTCCACCTTTGTAATGGAGACTCTGGAAAGTGTCAAAGGCGGTGGACTCTAAGGAGCATCCCCTCTGAGAAGCCTATTCATCACATGCATAAACAAAATTATGTCAAAACAAAGACATAAGAAACTAAAAACTTATAAAATGAGACTTACCGTAGACTAGGAGTACTGTAGGGCTGACCGGGACCCTCCTTTGTGCTTACTCATCCCGGCGCCCGGCTCTGGCTCTGACCTACGGCACTGGGAAGCAGTCTCCGACTTTTGGAGTACCTCTGGCCGCATCCAGTACTCGTTGAGGGTCTCCTACCTCTCTGTGTTGATGTAGTCCGGTTTTTTAGGGCGGCCCTTCTTCATTTCGAAGTGCCAATCACTGAACCTCTTGGACGCCTTCTTCTGCCACATGTGGTGGGTCGCTCTGGTCCCGGTCCTGAGGCCGGCCGGAAGTGCTTCTGCAATTTACATGTTTATACATGTTAGATACAAGTGAATGCTAAATTATAAGATTGTGAACTTGAAAGAAAAACTAACCTTAAATTCCTCAAAATACTGCTCCTTAATTTCAGGAGGAGTCAGCTTCCAAGTGAACCCAGTCGGGTTATTAATCTTCTTAAAACACTCAACGATTGTCGAGGCCAATCCAGATGACTTAAGCAATCGCCTATTATTGAAAAATGGTTAATCCAAGTTATAGTTGATATATTTAAAAGTAATAAAACCAATTATTACATACCCCTCAGGTGAAATCTCGAAACAACGGCGGCTATCCACCGAGTAAGAGTCGGTCGAACCCTGATAGTGGCCAGCCAACTCAGGGGGACTACCCCCATAGCCAGACGACGATGGGGGTGCTCCACGCCCAGCAGGAGCTGATATAGTCCTGCCGCCACGACCTCTGGGAGGCGCCATGTACCTGAAAACAACGAATAATCATTAATTGCTTTTGGCCAAAAAAATATCATAATTGCTTTTAAAACCTGTAAGTTGTACTAGTCATCACTAAAGTCCTCATCTTCTGATGTCAGAACATGTTCTTCTTCATCATCATCTCATTCGTCAAAATCTTACTCATCGAGTTCTATTGTTTGACGTGGATGAAATATTTCATTAACTTCGCGCCAATTGGACGACCTTTTCAACGAAATATAGAGGGAACATCTATGTTGTCGAACGTCGGGCCTTCTTGTTCCACCTCGCAATTGCGAGGCATCCTCCTCATCCTAGTGTGGATATGATCTTCAAAATAGTACGAGCAGAAATTTGATGCTTCTTCAGCTAAATAAGAATTGCATATGGATCCTTCCACACGAGCCTTATTGCCAACATATTTTTTCAATTTCCCTAAATATCTGATGAAGGGTTGTTCAATGCATAATAATTAATACTGGGATATTGAATAGGGAAACGATAATATGAATGATATTATACCTCTGTGACATATGATTCTCAGCCTTCAAGTTCATCATCTGAACTACGCAGACAATTGTGAGTAGGTCTCACAACCAGGCCACAACTCCGTGTCGACTGCCTGCAACATTTCATAGATCTTGCTTGCTTCATTATTTGGCGGCTCCTCAATATCCGCATCATTATAATTTGGCCCAACATGATCCATTACCATCCTCTGATAGGAGGTCGATGTGTCATTTTGCACATTTCTCGTAGCTTGCTCATTTAGGGTTACGTGTTTTTCCCCATGAGATGACCAAACTTTATAATTTTTAACGAATCCCTTCATATAAACGTGCTCTCTTACAACTTGTGTAGTCAAAAACAGCTTATTCTTATAATTTTTACACGGACATCTAATTTTTTTCCCGTCCATATAAGCTGTCTAGCTACTTGCCCAATCAATGAAATCATCAATGTCATTCACAAATTGAGGATTCAATGAACCGTCTACTGCCCACTGTGTATACATCCACGAACGACTCATTATTTCAAATCCTGATTAATATTGTTCACTAAAACTTCTAGACTCACTCCAATCCTGTGTAAACACACGAGCATTATGTTTGTCAAAGATATAACCCAAGACAAACGTTTTTAGTGATAAAAACGTTTGTCTTGTAGGGATCATGTGTTTGCTCAAAAAACTATGAATCAATTGGTCTAGGTTCATAAAGAGATAAATGATGCAATATGTAAGAAGATGATGATGAGGGAGAAATAGGGTCAGGAAGCAATACAGGAGCAACAGAGATAGTAGAGGCAGGCAAATTCTCACATTGGCATAACAAAAAGCTTCCTCCACACCAACAACTTCCTAAAAATATCTTCACACCCTTCAATATCATTGAATAGCCTCACATTCTTTCTTCCATTTTTAACTCAGTGCCTAGGTATTGAATTCAATTTCGTACACATTTACTTAACACGCAAAATCAAGATGCCTAAAATACTATTGCGAAGATAAACCACTCACAAAAAAGGAATTTAACTGTAAACACGCCCAAACGAACAATCGCAGTAAAGTTAAGGTCAATCACGCCACTGAAATTCAGATCAAAACAAAAATATCACACCGTAAAAACGGTAAGAATTAACCTAATTCAGACAAACAAAAGCACCTAGCAGCTGTAATCTTTTCTTTGAGAAAAGGCAGGGTAAGCATTCATGATCTTTGCTTATCCTACAGGCAGGATATGATTATGATGAAGAAACATTGTTGACTGTAACTTGCTTCAAATAACTTATAAACTAAAGAAATCTCCTTTATTGACAGATTTTTATCTAAAGAAGAATCCACCATAACTGAGTAATTATACCCTCAATTTGCCAACAAGTTTGTGTTCTTGAATGAAAATGTTTCTCTGTTCTAAATTGTGCATATTTGTGTCGCACGTCTTATGTAAATGACATGTGATACTTGATCTGCAAGGATATGAGAAATAGTAGACAAAATTGGGATAATAAAGAAGAGTGAAACTTACGGGACGGAAAAGATGGCGTGGGGGCGGCGGCGCGGGAATAGGTGGCGGCGGCGCGGCAACGGGCGACGGCGGCGGAGCAACAGACGAAGGGGGGAATTCTGTCGGATTCTGGTTCAGCGGGCTTCTGCCCGTATATTAATTTAGGTCTCACCGATGGATTTACCGACGGAAAAATCCGTCGGTAAATTCTTCACTTATTACCGACGAATATTTTCGTCGGTAAATTTTTGTTCAAAATTTAATTAAAGTATCAATTAAAATCTCGTTGTCTGTTGAATCAAGTAAATTTTTGTTACTATTAGCGTATGCTTGATATGAAGTTACGAGGTAGGCATAAAAATATATTATTGAGAAACCGAGAATTTAAATTCTATTTGTTGTTGCACATGCAATTTGATTCAACCAAATTGTTGTTTTGACTTGTCTGAAAGCTATCGTGTGTATATAGTTTAGACTAGGGATGTTTGGTACGATATATCTTACTATTTTTTTCATACTGTATATCGTATCGAAAATGTTTAGGTATGGGAAAAGCATACTGTTGTCGTACCGATCATTTCGGTATACCATAGTTCGATATAAGAAGTTGTTATACCGTTGTCATATCGCTTTTTCGGTATACCGTACCGCATTGCGGTACAACGAAAAATCAAGGTATACCGAAGCGAGCGGTATACCGTAAACTTAGTTTATATTTTTTTTAATAAAAGTCAAGAAAAGTTATTAACACTGTTTTCCAATAAAATTAATTAATTCATATATTTTGTATAAATTTTTTAATATTAAGAGTGAATGTTTACAAAGTTGAAAAATATCAATTTTTTATTCATTTCATGATTTAATAGATAAACAATATAACTTTTTGTCAATAAAATTATGTCATTAAGTTATGAATCAATGATATAACATTAAGATTGTTTTCTATGAACAACATGTTTGCAATAATTTGTAAAAATCCGCGTTTGAACACTGCAACCAATATTTTTGCACTTTATTTTTCCAAGATACGGTATGAAGTTCAGTATGCAACATACCCTAGTATAGTGGTATGAAAAATCTCATACTGTTACCGTGCCGAAAATTTTTGGTATGGTATCATATCGTACCAAAAATTATAGTATACCAAAAACTCGATATTTTAAGTACTTTTTTCGATACGGTATGTGTGGTATACCGATTTTTCGGTATACCGTAACACCCCTAGATTAGACTAGATTAAATATCACAAAACCTTGTGTGCATCATCATGTTGCACATCCAATTACCCAATTTTGACCCGGTTTGATCCGCATTTGATTGGTTCGACCAGCTGACTCGGCATGATGTCACGCTGACGTCCTTATTTCAATTTTTTTCATTTTTTAAAAGTTTTATTTCCTCTTATTGTAAGGACGGACCTGTCACTCTTTGTGAATATAAGTGTCGTTTATTCTAAACAAAAAATTTTATTTATTTTTATTTTTTTCCTAATTTTTTTTATAAGGGAATGTGTGTCATTTGTAATGAATAAATGTGTCATTTGTTATTTATCTTAAATTGTCAATCGTTATAAATAAAAGTGTCATTTGTATTTGAATAAAGAGTAATTTGTATCATTTATTGACTATCAATTATTTTTGAAAAAATGTGATTTGTTTTCGAAAAAAATATTATTTGTTTATGAAAAAAGTGTCAATTGCAACGAACAAAAGTGTCAATTGTCTAGAAGGAGAGTGTCACATTTTTATAATGTGCCAATTGCAACTTGAAAAGTGTCATTTATCTCAGAGTGTCAATCACTGTGAAGTAAAGTGTCAATTATAATTAAGAAAAGTGTCAATAAAATATGAAGTAAAATAACCAGAAATGTTACCTAGAGTGTCAATCTTAATAAACAAAAATGTCAATTGTCTTGAAGGAGAGTGCCACATTATCATAATGTGTCCATTGTAATGAACAAAAGTGTCATTTATCTCAGAGTGTCAATCGTAATAAACAAAAGTATCAATTGTCTTGAAGGAGAGTATCACATTCTCATAGTGTGTCAATTGTAATGAATAAAAGTGTCATTTATTTCAGAGTGTCTATCACAGTGAAGTAAAGTGTCAATTATAATTAAGGATCATGTTACTTTAATCTAGTAATCACACAATAAAATATGAAGCATAATAACCAGAAATGTTATCATAAGTGTCAATCGTAATAAACAAAGATGTCAATTGTCTTAAAGGAGAGTGTCACATTCTCATAATGTGTCAATTGCAACGAAGAAAAGTGTCATTTTTTTTTAAATATAAGTTGTTTTAACTAAATGACATAATTTTTCACAACAAAATGACGCTTTATGTTTTACGAAATGACACTTCAATAAATTATTAAACCAATAAGCACATAGGAAACGCAAACTCAAGGATCTCAATACTCATATTACCAACCATTCAACAGAAATTACGTACAATTCAACATTCGCAATTCGAAGAAATCTCGATTAACGTCAAAAAACTCATATTTCCAACCATTCAACGAACCTACGTACAATTCAAGCTGTAAATCTCAGAAATCTCAGAAACCATAGCAACAAAATCGAAACTAACCAGAAATCTCAGAAAATGAGTCATATATTCGCGCCATTATAGATTTTCCACAACACAAATCTGCAGAGTGGAAGCAAGAGGCGGAGGTTGAGTGGAGGCGGAGGCGAAAGAGCAGAGACGGATCTGGAGGATCGCACAGAGGTGAATTTGGCCACTGGAGTGATGGAGGCGGAGGCGGAGAGGAGAGAGAGAGAGGCAAGAGAGAATGAAGGCGGAGATAAGAACAGATAGGACGGTGGGAGAGAGAGAGAGAGAGAGATAGAGGATGGGAGAAAGAGAGAGAGAGAGGGTGGGAGAGATAGAGGGGGGAGTGGAGAAAGAGAGAGAGAGTCATGAGCTACTGAAAAAAAGAGAGAAGAGAGAGGGGATAGTGAAAGGGAGGTGGCTAGGGTGGGAGGAGCGAGTTTTATTTTATTTTTAATATAAGTCGAATCGGGTTAAAATTGAAAATTGAATCATATTTTATGTACAATATGTGCACACTAGTCAATCTCATTAAATATTATCAGTAAGTTAGAATTTAAATAAATAAAACGTCAATAATATCTAATATATATATACTTCCTCGACGTGGATATTACTTAAATTTATTTTTTTTGGTATTATTTTAATTTGACTCTAAAGATGTGATCAAAATTGCATTTTTTATACTTGTTTCTAATTCTCATATCACGGTGCAGAAAGACTATAAATATAAATATATCGAAAGTAATAATGATTTTATATCCTTTCCAAATTACCCAAAATCAGATCTTGCAGCAAATGCAATAGGCCTTATAGAAAGACTCAACTCTATGAACCACCTCTCTCTTTCTCTCTCTCTTTTTTAACTGCAATGCTTCATTTAAGGACGAAAAAAACTTTTTTCATGAAGAAGCTACTTTTTTTTTTTTAATCAAAACCCAGTGAATCATCTTTGTTTTATGTAAAAATGAAAATAGAGAAAATACAAAAAGTAATGTTTATCTTGTGCTATGTCCTACTTATTGCCAAAATCCAAAACCCCAAAAACCTCTTTTTTCTATATTGTGCTGCAAGTAAGCTTAGAATAAGACAACTTTTTCAGCAATCTGTTTGCTTTTGCTATGCTGCATTATTTGTGTTTTGTGCGTGAGAGAGAGCGCGCGCTTTCATCCTATGATTATTATTATTATTACACCAACAAATCTGTAAAAGATTTCAATATTTTGCAAAAAGGCTAAAAGTAATTACTGTTACATAAACATGGATTTTATATTAATGTAATGATTGATGAAGTGAAGTATATTATGTTTACAAGAAATTGCATTTGATTAATCCGATTTGGTAGCATCCTTATTCCTTTTTCCCACAAATATATAATTTATTTTCCATCAATAAAATGACGTTTTGTCACTTTGACGATCATTACGTGGCACTCCAACATGTCGTGAAGTGTAAAATCAAGATCCACCGTGTCATCGTATTTTTGTCTAATTATATGTTTTTTCCTGGGTTTTCAGGCTGAAACTCACACGTAATTGTATTATTTAAGTCATTGACAACGATTTTGCCTTTATATACACACATATCACTTGAATATTAACTTCTCTAGAAATTAATTTTATATTCGAAATATTATTGTTTCTCGAACACCCACTAATAAGATTGTAATTTGTGACTTTCAGTGATTACTATTTACATTTCACTTCTGAAAATGGGAATAAATTGCATTTATACTGTATTTCAAAGTGAATTTTCAACAAACTATTTTCCATCAATAAAATAATTTTAAAATATATAACATTATATTTTTATATTTAATGATACTTTCGATAACGATCGATTCATGCTTTTTCCTAACGTGTTTTCTTCACAAAATTTGGTGCTGTAGTTAAATTATATATGTAAAGTATAATTACCATATATAAAACACAAATTAAGAATTGTCCGCATAATTCCATAGTATTTTATATAGAGGAGATTGTAGGATTAATTTATTATGCGGAATGTTCTATTCTGTTTTATCATAGCTTTGAGTAATATAATCCATTTGACCAATATTTTATAACTATACTCATATATAAATATCCGATTATCAATATATGTAAGACAATTGTTATTTAACAGATTATAAAGTTAATAATTTAACTAGAAATATTGAACGCATTAATCGTTATATGCTTGAAAAAGTATAAGAATTAGGAGATTTTTAAATGGTACTCCCTCCGTCCCATTATTTATGTCTCATTGAGACTGGACATGGTAATTAAGATAGTAGAAGTGAATGTGTAAAGTTGTGGTGTAAAAGTATAAAGGGGTGAGGTCCACTTGTTTAGATTGATTGTGGTCCACTCATTTATTTCCTTATTTGATATGGGATATAAATAATAGGATAATAAAAAAAAGCAAGTGAAATATTAATAATGGGACGGAGGGAGTATGTATTATGAGATAGTGCAAAATTAATTGTTGAAATAATGTTACTATATTATACAAGATTTAAAACATTTAATTATTATAATAAGAGTAACTGCAATTACCATATATTTAAAATGTCAATGTTATCTAAGAATTTCGCCTATATGTAATAATTTACAAATCCATACGAGTTCGACCTTTAAAGACATCGGTGAGATCAGAAAATTTTAATTACTCTACGAATAGCTGCCGAGTTTTACACATACAATTCGTACCGAGTAACAATATCAAACAGTAACCCACAATTAATCACAATTAATTAGCTACATATTCCAATTCCAAATGCTATTAACTGCCTCTATTTACTTTTGATCGAGAAATACCCAAAACACCCTCGACGCGCCGCCCACTTGTGTGAATCCCAGCTCGGAAAAAGAGAATCTAAGTCACACGTGCGTCACAGCTGTAGCGAGTGGCAGATAAGGAGGGAGGGGCAGAATGGGAAGCACGGGAAAAGACGTAATTTCTGCATGAGACTCGAATAAAAAGAGGTCCAAAGCAGTAGACGCTTGGCGAGATGGCGCGGTGTATTGCAGACACCTCTCACCAATTGCCGCTCTCCTCACCTCACCTCACCTCATCTCTCGCTTTAATTCCCAAGATTTTTTCTTTCACACCACTATAACTACTCCACCTTCATTACTCCATATTATTATTAGTCTTTCTGAAAGGAAATAAAGTAAAGACAGAATCAGTGAGAGAGAGAGAGAGAGAGAAGTAGATTCTGAAAATCAAGAAACCGTGTATTAATTCTTTGTAATTTTTCTTGATCAATTGACATTTGTAGAGATCTTTGATCTTTTGTAAATAAGGTGGCTGGGTTGAAGTTGGCTGATGGAGGGGTGGTGGAAAACGTCGTCGTCTTCGACGAGGCTGCTAGGGCTTATCGTGCCATTAATGGTGGTTTCGGTAATGGTGGTCTTGTCCGGTTCCAACTCATCAAATTGGCTGTTTTCTTCGAATTACTATCCATGGACTTGGAGTTCGGTATACTCCGGCGGCGCTCCTCTTTCCGATTATCGAACTCCGGCGAATTCCTCCGCCGCTTTCAAAGAGTACCCTCCGCCGACGGAGGACGGCGGCGCCGGTCTTGATCAATTGCGGCGGAGAGTGGTGGGAGGCGGTGAAAGAGAGGAGGCGCTGTCCGCTGACTACGGTATCCACCGCACCGCCGCGCCGCCGCTCGATGTTAAAGTTAGAGAGGCCGAACCGCCGGTAAGAGTTAATTAACACAGTCAATATTTTTCCTTTTCTTCTTCATTCTTATTTGTTTGTTTATTTTTTACAGTGCAATTTTGGTGAGGGACCAGTAAAATCTTGTCTTGAATTGAATTATCATCTTATAATGGGTAAATTTCATTTGCAGTAGAAGTTTGAATTTTATTTTCTAGATAGAGAGCCTCCCTATAAATTTTCCAAAATTGTTACCTAATTGGTCAAGATTTTTCCAATTCATAAATATCAGTGCAAGGGGCTGCACATGTGATGTATGTATACTCAATCCATAAACCAATGTGTTGAATTACGTCACACAACAAAAAAACAGGATTGCGAAGTAATCGGTCACAAGATCTTGGGAAAATTAGGAAATAATCATCTATAAATGTAAGAGATCACACAAGTTTATAAATTAAATTTGGAGATAAGGATTATTTGGTTAAGTTTTGATTAGGGTTTCTTGGGTAATAGATTTAATTTCAGTGATACACTTGTCAATATCAACAAACGTAAGGATTTGGGATACTGTAATTTGAAGAATGAATTATGTGAATTAAAAACTAATGGAAACTTGGGAATGATTTATGTGATATCGACATATGCAAGAATTTTTTATTGACATTCTTAGATAATATCATAATATTAGTAGTTGTAGGGTCGTGTTAAACTACAGTAACCATTAGAGGCTCTATTGTTGATTCCACATCGCCAAATATGTTCATCTCGATTCTGAAATATTTCCATTTCACATGTAGCGTAAAATCTCGAGATTTGAAATACGATTCGATACTCCTAGTACTGGAATAATACCGTATAGTTGTAGAGTACTAGAGTGTGCTGTGACCAGTGTTTTATTTATGTGCTTTCCTGCTACTAGATAGTTCATTGTTCAACTATTTGGTTATTGGAAAGTAGTAGAATTAGTTTTGACTACTAATAGTTGCACATGTTGATAATGGTTCAACTAGTGTATGTATGATTCTGGTCTTGTATAGTTTCTATATTGATAAGTAATTGTGAAACAGAGGGAGGAGAACACGACGGAGTTGGTAATCACAACGAGCGGATCCAATGTCTCTGCTCTATCAAATGAAACTCATGTTCTTCCCTCGAGCCCGATAATCAGTAGAAGGTTTACCAACTTACAGATTCTTGAGGCCAAACTGCAGCAGTCTCGAGCTGCAATTCGAGATGCAAAAACTGCAAATAGATCGTTGGATCCTGATTACGTCCCGACAGGTCCCATTTACTGGAACGCCCCTGCTTTTCACAGGTAAATCTTATTGTGGTGGTAGTAGCAGTAGTTTTATCTATGTGTTGCATGTTTGATTAGCTTAATTAAACTCATGGATTAGAAAATAATGTTAATTGAGTTACTTAGGTATGTTGGACTAATATGCTTGTAATAATAATCAGGAGCTATCTAGAGATGGAGAGGCTCTTTAAGGTGTTCATATATAAAGAAGGGGAGCAACCCATATTCCACAATGGTCCTTGCGGTAGCATCTATTCGATGGAGGGGAATTTCATCTACAAGCTCGACACTTCAAGCTTTCGGACTACAAATCCCGACAAAGCAAGTGTTTACTTCCTTCCCTTCAGTGTTGTATCCATTGTTCACTTCATATACGACAGAGACGCACCTGATCATTGGTCGCCATTGAAACAAACGGTCAAGGACTACGTCGATCTTGTAGCCGGAAGATATCCGTATTGGAATCGGAGCCTCGGTTCGGATCACTTCATGCTCTCTTGCCATGATTGGGTGTGTTATTATATAGTTTAGCATTACTACTATTATGATACTTCATAGTAAATCTCTTTGATTATGAATTGCTTTGCTTATTGTAGGGGCCTGAGCTGTCAAAGTCTCTACCGGAGCTATTCAAGAACTCGATCCGAGCTTTATGCAACGCGAACATGTCGGAAGGATTCCAACCCTCGAAAGATGTGTCCATCCCGGAGATTAACCTTCCGGGTGGCCGAACAAACGGGCTAATAGGCGGACCGTCCCCCTCAAGAAGGTCGATTCTCGCCTTCTTCGCCGGAGGGGTTCACGGTCCCATTAGGCCGATTCTTCTGGAACATTGGGAGAATAAAGACCCTGACATTCAAGTCCATAGATACCTCCCCAAAGATGTATCGTACTCTGCAATGATGAGGAAGAGCAAGTACTGCATCTGCCCTAGTGGCTACGAAGTAGCGAGCCCGAGGATGGTCGAAGCGCTCTACACGGGGTGCGTACCCGTGCTGATCAAAGACGGATACGTCCCTCCCTTCAGTGATGTACTCTACTGGAACTCGTTTTCTGTTCAAGTACCGGTTAAGGATATACCGGACCTCAAGAATATTCTCGCGGGGATATCGACGAGGCAGTACATAAGGATGCAGCGGAGAGGGGTGGCGGCGAGGCGCCACTTTGAGGTCAATTTGCCTCCGAAGAGGTACGATGTGTTTCATATGACACTTCATTCCATTTGGCTTAGAAGACTGAATATTAGGCTGCATGGTGTTGAAGATTCATGATAGGCTTTTAAGGAAATTTATATTGCATTTAATTGTTGTGGAGGATTTAGTCCAGATAGAGACATTTCCAAGTCATTTCTTCTTCGTTTATTGGATTTGAAGTAAATAGAAGAATATCTCAAATCTTGGCTGCAGTTTTTTGTATTAATATTCTGATTTCTTTTTTCTTTTCTTTTTTTGTTGGTTTGTTTTCATATACTTGTAGGCTTTTGATTTACTTGTACTGTGTTTATGATTTTAAAATTTTTATATTTTAAGGTTGTCCTATTTATATAGTCATATTCTTTTAATGGAATAACTGACAAGAAAAGAAGTATATTTATGTTTTATTGAGACAAACAAAACAATAAAATCTCAAAATCTCCCTAATGTATTAACGAGAACTATTCACAATACGTACAAATCAAAATGAATTAAATTTGATGTTGATCATGATGATCATGTAGTTGAATATTGATTCTTCTGAGCCATATAGAATGAAGTATCATGTGGAAGACGTCAAATCTTTTGGGAGGAAAATTAACCTCAAAATGGCGCCTAACTCGGATTCCATTCTCCTGCATCTCAAGATAGCGTTCATGAGGAATATCCATCAGGATCTTCTTCAAGTTAGGGATCTCCTTCACCTCAACATCGACCGCAAACTTACTCCAATCCAACACATCATCGAACGGCTTGGCGTAATGGTCCTTGAGAAGCACAGGAACGCACCCCGTGTAAAGCGCCTCAACCATTCTCGGACTCGCAACTTCCCACCCGCTCGGGCAGATGCAGTACTTGCTCTTTCGGAACATGCCGTAGTACGACATCGTTTTGGGGAGATACTCGTGAATTTGCACGTCCGGGTCGTTTTTATCTTTCCATTGCTCCATTAGGACTTGTCTAATGTAGCCGTGGACGCCGCCCGCGTAGAAGACGAGTACGGAACGGTTTGCCGGAGGTGGCCCTCCGATCAACCCCTCCGTCGTGCCTTCCGGGAGGTATATCTCCGGCATTGACACGTCGGTGGAGGGCTTGAACCCTTCCGACGTGTTCGCATTGCAGAGGACTCGGATCGAGTTCTCGTATAGGTCCGTAACGCCCTTAGACACCGTTGGAGTCTGCACCAACATATTTTTATTTAATAACTTTAAATCCGATTACCATATAACACAGCAATACACATTTAATTTCCAAATTAAATTTTACCCAATCGTGGCAGCCGATGAGGAAGTGGTCGCGGCCGAGGGTTCGGTTCCAGTAAGGATGGAGGGTGGAGATGAGTTTGATGTAATCTCGGGCTATGTTCTGCAAGGGGTCCCAAGCGCGGTTGCCGCGGACGTAGGCGTAGGCGACGATGGACTGTACGCTTAGTGGGAGGAAGAAGAGATGGGCCTTCTGAGGGTCTTTGGTCAGGAATTTGCTGATCTCGACTTGGTGAATTATGATGCCTTCGATACCCAGAATTCCCAGGCTCTTGCTGTAGTGGAAGAGAGGAGGTTCTCCCTCATCGTATACGTATATCTTCAACACCTTCTCCATCTCCAAGTAGCTCCTACAAAAAACAAATTTAAGTTATTTCTTTTTTCCGGAGGTAACATTGAAGGTGATGGTTAATTAATATATATTGCACCTGTGGAAAGCATCTGGGTTTCTGTAAGTTGGACCTTCTGGGACGTAATCTGGGTCGTAAGTTGTCTCGTTCTTGATTTGAATATTTGCTCGAGCTTTTGCCAAACTGGCCTCAATCATATCTAGATCTCCATAGTTTTTCGACGCTTTCTTGCTCTTCACAACCTATTTACATCAACAGAAAAAATTCTTTTTTCATAATTACAAGAAATCACTACTTTTGAGATCAAAACCGAAATTCTTGATAAACGGTAGTTTTTAGATTTAGTACAACTTCATTAGAGTATACGTTACCGGCGGCGGTGGCTGATCCTCCGCAGTAGTAGGTGCGGGAGCTCGAGAACGTAAACTGGCAGTGGGAATAAGACGAGGAGACGGCGGCCATGAGTGAGTGGGAGAAGGCTTCTGGTTGAGTATAACGACAACCGCAGACAGCAGAATCAACGGAATGACAACAAAATCCACAAGTTTGGACGAGGACGAGGAATCAGCTGCCATTCTCTTCCTTTGTTTTCTTCGAGTGTTGTAATTATCTTAATGTTAATAGCAACAGGAGCATGTGCGAGTTGCGTTTTTCTCGACTATGATTTCGTATCCCGCAGAATTTTGGTGAAGAAAAATGAGTCAGCATGTGACCGTATTCTTGCAGTTTCAGCTATTGCCATTTTTTGTCAAGGAGTTTAATGACGTAGGTCATTTGCAACGGGACAGGGAAGAGTGATGTGGGTGGGCATTTTTTAAATCAACAATTATTGCGTAAGGTTTTTAATTAATCTGACAACGGCCGGATAACTACAATATCTTAATTGTATTTAGGTATAAATCTTTGAATGGTATTTAGTATCATTAAGTTGGATTGTAGCATCTAAAGATGTTCCTGCCCATTGCAAATCCAAATCGAATCAAATATACGAGGATATATAATTAGTTCTAGTAGGAAATAAAATATTTCTTCAAAAGGAAAAAAAATACTACAGCTGTATTCTAAAATCTTTCTCAATAAGTATTAACTTTTAACAGTAATTTATGTGTGGAAGACGATAATTTAATTTGGTCCATGTCCCAATTTTTTTTTTTCTTTCTAAATTTGAAAGATTTACTCATTTCAGTTTTGCTTACGCAAGATTAGGGTTTCGTACTTGGTGCTTGCAAACATTACACTTCCGTAAACGCCTTCGTGTTCATACGTAGGAACTTGAATTTTTTTAAAGAAAATTACTTTCGCATTACTATTTTTTCCCTAACTAGTAGTACAATATTTAATCTAACGTAGAATCACAAAAAGAGAATGAATACAAAATCCCACACAAAAATGAGCAATTATGGACAACCAAAACCGACATTAGAGAGTTGACACGATGAGTAAAGTTCACCCAAGAATTGTTTAATGGTAGAACCAATTATTTATGACCTTTGTTATTTACATAATCAATTCATTTAATGAGCGAAATTTACTCGATATAATATGATGGGGCGTGGATGGTCTTGCTTCGGAATTTGTGGTACCTTCGATAGGGAAACACAAATAATGTTGTGCATCATTGTCTTTTATGTCTCGAACGCCCATTTCTGTGCTCCCATCGATTAAAGTCAGCGAAGACTTTGCTTTTAAATGAGTGCCGAATTCGGACAAAGAGTTAAAAACTTGTAAAAAGTTTGCGAAGGCATATTTTAGTTTGATTTTATTCGTGGCCTGTGGTGAGGAGATTCTTAGGCCCAATATTTGAGAGCAATTTCAAATCTAATAAAGTTGCCGTTAAGCGGCCCGATATCTAAGGTCCAATAACTTATTTTCATTGGCCCATTAAATGATTGAACGGTGTAGTTTTGGTTCCATTTTTCCTCATTTTTTAATATTATCGGTTAAAAATTAAAAATGATTTCGAGATTAATTAATTCTTGTTTTTATAATTATTAGTTAATATTCGAATTATCAACTGTTAAGATCCAAATTGCCCTATACTGAAATGATTGGAAAATCAATGATTATGATATCTGAGAATAAAAACCGCTATAACCGACTTTTAAATTGTAACCGGGTCGCAACCAAAATTGAGTTGGACTTTGATCCTTGGGACTATTCAAATTCGATTCCAAGTTTTAAAATCGTCAAACCGGTTGAGATCGATTGCCCAAATTCCTAGCGTCAATTAAATAAAGTGATTAAATAAAGCAAAATTGCTGAAACTCCAAAAACGTGAGAAGATGATGATAAATTGATATCATCGGATTGAATTTCCAGGTAAGTGGTATCAGCCCAATCCCAATCCAACAGTGATTAATTGGATTTGTCAAAACCGACAAAATGTTGAATGATGTGATATCCGACCCCATTAGTTACCATTAGGTACCTCCAATGGGAGGTTTGAAAATGTTTAAAAGTTGGGTTTGAATTTTTTTACCATTAGAGTAGGTTTGAAGTGGGTTTGAAATGGTGAGGTGGCAAAGCCAACTCTTTAATATTTTATATGAATTAAAAAAATATTAGATTTTTATATGAATTAAAAAAAAATTTAAAAAATAATAATTATTATTTATTAATAATATGATGAACAAAAAATAGTTAGTATAATATATGGGATGAGATCACATGTCCAATAATTTTTATGTTTTATTTAATTATTTATTAAATTATTTTTTCAATCTTCTCCTTTTAATTTGTTATTTTTTTTATACAAAAATAAAGGGATTTTTTGGGACATATGATCTCATCTCATAATATATATATATATATAGATATATTGATAAATAGTTATGTTTATATAAGAGTGGGACCCATTAAAAGTTGAGTTAATAGGTTTGTGATTGGAGTAAAAAAGAGGTTAAAAGGGGTGGGGGGTTTGAGGGGGAGGGGGGGAGGGGGGGGGGGGAGGGGGGAAGGGGGAGGGGGAGAGAGGGGAGTGGAGAGAAAAAGATTTAGGTTGATAGGGTTAGGTTAGGGGATCCGCCTCCCTACTTATTTTTAACAAAATTCTTATTTTTATCTGGAAAATAGTTTAGCTTGGGTGTGGTGTGGAGAATGTCACGTCACATTTCGAATTTTATAAGTGTTTCTTGTTTTGAAAGATAAGTGATGTGACATTGTTTTATACCACAAGGTCTACAACTTAAGTTGTAGACCCGGTCTATGGTAGAATTTTTCCTTTTTTCTTATCTTTCTAACTCACGTTTGTTCACAAATAAAAAAAAAGCAAGACATTGGAGATGAGGAGGTAAATACGAGAAACATTGAAAAAGTTTTTCTTTTCTTTCTAAACATCATAAACAATAATTTCTGAAGAATGGAAAGACGAAATGGAATTGGACGAAACATTGAAGACGGAAAGAGAAAAAATAGAAAGGAAACATAAAATAAATCAGAGAAGAGAATCTGAAAAAGGAGAGATACTTGTCAAAATCTGAGGTGGGAAGTGCACTAGTCCAACCCCTAGCATCAAACTAACCCATTAGTTACATGTTACGATGCAAATGTCGTGCCCAAATTTGGAATGTCCTAAGAGCATCTCAAAATGATGCAAGAGAGTGGTGTTGAACGGCAGTTTGCCGTGGAAATTCTCCAATTGAAGACGGTAATTGACGGCATACAAGCGTTCTGCCAATTCAACTCGGTACTATTATCGTGTTACAGTTAAATCTTGATAGAGTAATAATTTTGGAACCGAAAAAAAATATTCATTTAATGAGGTTATTACTTTATCGAACATTATTTTAGTACACTAACTCATATCGGGAACGGAAGAAATTATTATCTTAGCAAAATTATTACTTTATCGAATATTACTTTATCGAGGTTTAACTGTACTGTTCACACAGTAAAAATACCATAATATTATTTTTTTTCTTTTCTTTTTAATTAGTTGACTTAGATTAGTTTTATGGATGATTGTTATATTTAATTAATGATATATTTAATAAAATGTAGTTTATATTTTAAATTATTTCAGATTATTAATTATTGTTATATTGAAATAAAAATATAATAATGTAAAAACATAAAATTTAAAACAAGTTGTTAGTTGTTACATAAATTAAACAATAATATTAAAATTACACTAGCATAAAAATATGATAACACTAATTAATGAGACAAAGCAATCTAGTAAGCTCCAAAACCGCTATCCGAGCCTCCAAAGTCGCTTACGGATCCTCCAAGATCCTTCAACCCACTTACTAGCATGACTACATTTTCTTCTTCTAGCTTGAGTTCATCTGATGAGCTTGAACAGTTCATCATTGAATGCGATGATGAGCATCAAATCATGGATCAACATATTTTGAATAATAATATTATCATAGCAAATATTATCGGATCTCAAGCTGCAAGATGCCACAGAGGCTCAGTTCCTGGTTACAAGGTGATCCACTGTGATCGAGAAGGAGCAGCTCATTGTCTATTCAATGACTATTTTTCTGAAATCCAACATTCAATGAAGGGATGTTTCGTAGACGTTTTCGAATGTCTCGGAATTTATTCCTTCGAATTGTTGATGATGTCAAAAATCATAATAGTTAGTTTGAGCAACATCGAGATTGCACTGGAAGATGAAGATTGTCCACGCTGCAAAAAATAACTGTTGCCTTTCGGATATTGGCGTACGGGATCCCTGCAGATGCTACTGATGAGTACATCAATATCGGTGAGTCTACTGCAATTAAATGTGTCAAGAAATTTTGTCGTTCCATTGTGGAAATATATTCCGATCTGTGTCTTAGATCTCCTACTGCTAGTGATGTTGCTAGACTACTTTATATTGGTTAACAACGTGGCTTTCCAGGAATGTTAGGTAGTTTAGATTGTATGCATTGGAAATGTGGAAAAATTGTCCTACTGGTTGGGCAGGCTCGTACGCAGGTCGTAGTGAATCTCCATCAATAATTCTTGAAATCGTCGCTGATTACGACCTTTGGTTATGTCATGCATTTTTTGGTATGCCAAGATCCAATAGTGATATTAATGTGTTGAAAATATCTTCTCTTTTCAGGGACCTGGCTAGAGGTATTACTCCTCTCGCACATTATGTTATATAAGGTAAAGAGTATAATGTGGGTATTATTTAGCTGATGGAATATATCCAAAGTGGTCCACACTTGTGCAAACTCTTCGAGAACTGTGTACTGCAAAAAAGAAGCATTTTGCAAAGCAACAAGAATCGTGTAGAAAAGACGTGGAACATGCATTTGGAGTTCTTCAAAGCCGATTTGCAATTGTTGCAAATCCAGCCCGATATTAGAAGATGAAACACTTGGATCATATAATGAAAGAATGCATTATAATGAACAATATGATTATTGAGAATGAACGACTGCACCAATTGAAGATGCAAGAGAAGTGCCAACTCTGGATATTGAAATGATATCAACTGAAACATGTCGTTATCAATTTTATTTTGCACGTTATAAGAAAATGAAAGACAAAATGACACATCTTGCTCTTCGTGATGCATTGATTGATCATATGTGGATGGAGTATTCAAATTTAGAAAATCATGATCTGTAATATTAGTTTTCTATTATATCATGTAATTTTTGGATTTGTGCTTTTAAAAGTGTTGTGTATTCTTAGTTTTATTATTGTGGAAATAAATTAATTGTTTTTTATTTATTTAAATATATTTTCAATAATTTAATTTTTATTTAATAATATATTTTTAGTGAGATTAAGTACAAAAATAAATATATTTTTATTCTAATCTCTTGATCGTAAGATATAATACTATCATGTTGCACATAAACAAAGTTCAAACTTCTACCAATTCCAGCCATTTTCATCAAGATTCCAACTCATTTATATAATCAACATCTTAGTCAACCCAATAAATCTTGCATCACAACATTTGCATCTCAAAACTCCTCCAAAAAAAAAAAGTAAATCCACCAATTTCTCGAATGGAGCGATTACGAGCCATAGCCGATGCTCACTACCGAGCAGCCCCTCCACAAGTGAAGGCCCTCGCATACGACTTCTTCCGTTCGCTCGATGCGGATCAGGATGGGCGGGTCAGCCTGCACGAGTTCCTGGCCTTCATGAAGCACGAAGGCCACACGCGCCTCGCCAATCCGCACTTGTTCAGAGAACTCGATAGGAACGGGAATGGTAGTTTGGATTTCTGGGAAGTGTTGACCCTGTTTTATATCATCAAGAGTGGTAGGCCTCTCTGTGAATGCTGCGGGATTCTCATACCGGGAACTTACTTCTCCTGTGTCGAATGCTTCGACAGCTGCGATGGCTCCTACTCGTTGTCATAACCCAAATCTCAATTTGGGAATCATAATTTATAATTTTTCATTATCACAATCATAATATGGGGGAAATTGAAGTCCTTAAATTCATTGGAATTATTACGTGGGGCATATTAAGCATATCCGGGAAGATTCAACGAAATTTCCTACATCTGACACTCTTGTTCTTATATTGGATCGGAATGGTTTCGATATCCAATAGCGATGCAAATTTTCTTGTTGAAATAACAATTTTATGTATTTTTTTTTAGATTATTTTTTAAAATGTTATCCGAATATAAGAGATTTAGAAGAATGAAATTGATCAAATCAAGAAATGCTGAAAAATTATCACAAGTTATTTTTATTTTTTAATCATAATATAAAGGAATATTTTATTACCGTATTCGACAGATCTTGTCATTATTTTCTTATGATTATATTTTCGATTCAGATTGTATATGTATTCAGATTCAGATCTCTGGCGCGTGGCGAAGGAGGGCATTCTTGGTTTTCACAATCAAATTAAGTTTAGGAAAGTATATTGATCATGTCGGACAAACTTAATCGAAATAATTTTATTTATTTTTGATAAACTTTACTAACCAAAAAGATATGATTAACCGCATTACACATGACGTTATGCACTCTATTATTCGTTTGACAAAACACTTAATATATACTATGATTGACAAAGGTGTTTAATCATATTTATGAATAATATATAGCCAAAAATCATGTGGACTATGTCACACTATAATTGTAATTTATTTTATGGTGACATGTCGTAGTCCTAATCCGAGAAGCAAGTAAGCAACTATACTTTAATCTAGCATCAAATTAGCGATTGATTGGACTTTGATTAACCTAACTTGCATTTATAAATAAATGACAACTTATAAAATGGGATATATAAAATGGATTTTAATTAGCATTAATTTGGAATCTCATACAGCAACATAACCAGTACGGATTCTATAATGTTGAGAAATAATGGTTTTGTGACCACCAAATAAATTGCACCATGTCATTCTCTCACTTCAACTGTGTGGTGGTGATTGGTGATGCTATCTAACACAAATTAAATTAATGCCATTTTAGAAAATAAAAGAAAAATATAGTTTTGATATTCAAACGTGCATGATTTGTTCGTATGTAATAATAATGCTATAATTTTATATAATATGATAAATAAGTAACGGTGCCGTTCATATGAGAAACGACATGTATATGAAAACTGTATCACTGCATACTATACTCACAATTAATATATATTCTCATATGTATCAAAATACAATAATTATACAGTAAGGGCCGTTTAATAAATAAAATAAAGAGTACAAGGTATGTTCACATTTAATTATTTCCCATATAAGTAGGGTAATAATACTATGAAAATTATTCTCTCCATCCTATTGAGTTTGTCTCATTGCTTTTTGTCACAATTATTAAAGATATGTGAAAATTATGTGTGAATAAGTGGATTCTATAAAAGAAAAATTAATAATTACGTATAAATAAGTTATCTTTTTAGAATGGAAAAAAATGAATAAGATTAAGGGATTACGTTTCACAATACACATGAAATAAACCATATTAGAAAATATGTAATAGTTCGAAATCACAGTGATCATATTTACTTAAATCCAGATAAAGATTGCCTAATCAAGAAGTTCTATGATATCCTTTTTATTTATGTAAGTGAATCAATATTTGTTTACTTCTCGAACTTTATGATCGAAATTCGAAAATTATCTACGCTACAGATCCAGATAAATAACCAGTAGAAATACTTTCTCTACTTTTTCAAATGGTAGTTTTGAACTTTTTATTTAAAGTTTTCTTAATTTTACCTTTTAAGGATTTACTTTAATGTAACAGTAGAATGTTTTTGTATTAAATTCCCTTCCTTTTTAAAAATATTTACATTAAATATATTTAATTAAACGTTATACAATTTGAATTTAGTCCCCTTCGCAACTATTTATTCGGATTAATCGCGCTGATCGTGGGTAGGGATGTTACACTATGTCGAAAACCGTTATACCGCACATACTGTATCGAAAAAATATCGAAAATACTAAATTTTCGGTATATCAAGATTTTCAGTACAATATCATATTGTACCGAAGTTTTTAGGTACGACAACGGTATGAGATATCCTCAGGGCCGGCTCAAAGTTTCCGGGGGCCTAAAGCACAACATTGAAATATATATTGTTACATAAAAAGTACAATTAGTTGCTTTGTTTTAGTGGAAGAGTACTAATGATTTTTATTAAGTCATTGTGGTTTGAATCTTCAGCTCTCATATCTATTATTTTTGTGGATAAAAGAAACAAGTGCAATGAGTTGCTTTGTTTTAGTAGAAGAATACTAATGATTTTTATTAAGTCTTCCGCGTTTGAATCTTCGGCTCTCATATCTATTATTTTTGTGGATAAAAGAAAAAAATTGTTAGAAATAGGGTTCGAACTTAAGACCTCTAAGATGCAAAAAAAGTAGTGTTCTACCACTTAACTAGGCCTTTCAATAATAATATTTTGTGCGAAACAAAAAGTATATATAAGAATATAAAGCCTTAACCCTCAAGACACATGGGGGCCTTGCTCTCGGCCGGGGGCCTAAAGCGGTGGCTTCACCGGCTTTACCCCTAGAGCCACCGCTTTACCCCTAGAGCCAACCTTGGATATCCCACAGTATACCTTTTGGTACATACTGTATATTGCGGTATATCGATTCATACCAAACATTGATATATACCGTGTATCGATATACCGCAGTACATTGATTCCTAACAAATCACTGTATGTATTGTAAACTGATATACCAAACTAACCGATTCGTACCGAACTATGCCAATTTATACCGAACTATACCGATTAATGTTTATATCATAGATTTATAGATTCATATTTATCTAATAAACTAACCGTATTCACATTATTTATTTATTATTAAACATTTGGATAGTTTTTTGAGATGTTGAATGTAATTTGTCTGGCTGTATTTTATTTTCTGTATCAACATGTTCTACTAATTATCTTATATTCTTTTGTTGGATATGATTTGCATGTTTTCTACGTCAGCATGTTTTTGACAGGTTGGTTTTCCGTATACCATTTACTTCACTATAATATTTTATATTTGGTATACCGAAAAAATATAGTACGATGGCAATGAAATAAAGATTATTTATACGGTATAAGTATGAGAAAAAACTTAGGATATACCATAGTCGTGGGCATTCATATAATCTCATCAAGAAAGAGAAAAAATAGAATAGAAACACAGGCGCCGCCTAGCAAAAAAACCTGCCCAATCATTAAGGGTGGGAAAATCAATAGTTTTCTGGCCTTTGAGTGTCTGAAGAAAAGAATTTCATGTCAATGGCTACCAAAGGGCTGGTCTTTTACTTGCTGACGGGATTCTCCTTAGCTGTTGTATCTGTATATTTCGTCAACAATTATGCCAATGGAGGAGGTTATACTACAAACCCATGGCTTCTTTCATCTTCATCGCAGCAGAATCTTGGATCTGAAGCCAAATCTTGGCCAGTAAGTTTGCCTTTCTTTCTTCCCTTCTTTTAATATTTTCTGTTTTGTTTGTGTGTATGTGCATGTGGTTCTGTAGAGTGTCTCTGCACTCATAGATGCATGTGGTCGAGATTCTTTAAGGAAAAAAATACAAGAAATTCACATAATTTGAATCTTTTAAATATTGAGGGTGGTGATCCAATATGTTTTGTTTTTGTTGTAAAGATGGAATTTTTTGGAGAGATTTTTGGTTTAATTTTTGTGGAGTTCTCAGGAATTGGAGTTTGGATGGAGAGTTGTTTTGGCAACTGTAATAGGATTCTTGGGTTCAGCCTGCGGCACGGTGGGTGGTGTTGGTGGGGGTGGCATTTTTGTCCCCATGCTAACTCTGATTGTTGGCTTTGATACCAAGTCGGCTGCTGCCATTTCCAAGTGTAAGACAACTTATAACTATCTCTATCAAACTTTGATTTATCTTAGTCAATTCAAGATTTTTAATGTATGTTGCTCTGTTCATTTGATTTAATTTATGGATGGATTTCAAGTTAAATCATTGAGTTGTTATGGTTAAGATTAACCATTAGTCTACAGAAAATCACTATTGTTTTGGTTTTGATTTTTATGTTCAATCTTTAAGTTATGATAAAAATACGAAGTTTGACTATGTAACTTTATTTACAGGCATGATTATGGGGGCATCAGCATCGTCTGTTTGGTACAACTTGAGAGTGCCTCATCCATGCAGAGAAGTCCCGATAATCGATTATGATTTGGCTCTTTTGTTTCAGCCCATGCTCTTGCTTGGCATCACCATTGGTGTGACTTTGAGTGTTGTCTTCCCCTATTACCTAATCACCGTCCTAATCATAATTTTGTTCATAGGTATGCTTACTGTATAGGATTAATCTTACGGCTTTTAGTTGCAGTAGAATAAATTGACTGATTCACCATAGATATTTGCAATGAGATTTTAACTATACCTTGTTTCCGACAGGAACTTCTTCAAGGTCCTTTACCAAGGCGATTGAGATGTGGAAGGAGGAAACTATGTTGAAGGTAAGTTGTCCGATGGACGACCGTGAAAAGATGCTTAACATAAGCATCCTAGGTTAAACATTTGGCTTTTCCAGACAAATTAATTAGGAAGAATCTTAATCACATGTCCAACTGCAATGTTCCCTTGATTACTAACTTCTCTCTATAATTGATCTTTTTCTTAATCTCGTGTGTTGACTTGATTGGATGGTCAATGCAGAATGCTATGGAAGACAAACAGACATTTGTTGATTCTCGTGGAGAATGTATGTCAATAAGTAGCATTTTGAGCTCCAAAATTTATTGAAACTGATCAAGATATTTTCTGTTTGCTTTACCCTGCTCAGTGTTAATTAATACTGTATATGAGCCATTGGTGCCTAAAGAGCAGAAAACACCATCGGTGAGAATATCTGAACTGCAGTTATAATCTCTTTGCATCCTTGTTTATCACTAAGTTAACGAAGTGAGACTGCCCACATTTTTCAGCAAATATGGAAGGACAACCTCAACATTAAGAGAATGTTGGCTCTGCTGCTTGTATGGGCTTGCTTTTTGCTGCTTCAAGTGATCAAGGCAAGTACATTTACAAATTTATCCTTTCTATACCTTAAGTGGAGCTTTTTTCTTGTTGAACTAAACGGTAACAACTGCAAAATTGTCGTATATGTTTTTGTTTGCAGAATAACACAATGGCTTGTAGTACGTCGTATTGGGTGATCAACTTGTTACAGGTAAAAACTATCATCCATGATGCTGTTATCTTTTTGTATATTCTCACTGACTGGATCTTGAAAACAACACTATTAATTTTCTGCTTCTATATTCACAGCTCCCTACTGCACTTGGTGTATTCTGTTACGAATGGGCTAAACTGTACAAGGAAAGCAAGAAAAGGAGGAAAGCTGGGAATCCAGAACATATATGTGAAGCAGCTATTGATTGGACCCATACAAACCTTTCATTCTGTGCCATTTGTGGAATATTAGGAGGCACGGTCGGTGGCTTATTAGGCTCCGGTGGTGGTTTCATTCTTGGACCTCTCTTGCTTGAGATCGGAGTCATCCCTCAGGTATATTTCCTTACCCATTTTCTCCACCTTTACTTCTTTAACATTAATTCCCAAGTTAGCTTTTAGTAAAAGCTTAGTAGATGAAGATTCTTGTAGCATATATATGATGATCTTGATCCCTAGTTTTGTTAATGCATTTTTTAGGTTGCTAGTGCAACAGCAACTTTTGTGATGATGTTCTCCTCTTCTTTATCCGTGGTAGAGTTTTATCTTCTCAAAAGATTCCCAATGCCATATGGTATGCATTTAGTTATTGCAGTCTCGTCTATCCTAGTCCCAAGAAGTGCATCTGAAAATGGAACTCCATTGAAATTTCTTTTGCAGCTCTGTATCTGATGTCGGTTTCCATCTTGGCCGGTTTCTGGGGACAATATTTCGTAAGAAAGATGATCACTATCCTTAAAAGGGCTTCCATCATAGTGTTCATTCTCTCCGGTGTCATTTTCGCCAGTGCTCTCACAATGGGTACTTGTCAATTCTCATACATTATACTACTACATTAGTTATAACAAGTTCGGTTTAAAGAGTTGACACGTCTCTCTCTCTTTCTCTCTCATGGCAGGTGCGGTTGGGATAGAGAAGAGCATCAAGATGATAAACAACCATGAGTTCATGGGGTTCTTAGATTTCTGCAGCAGCCAATGATCGTTGGCCGGAGATGAAAATCAAGAATTTCCATGAGTAATGGAGTTTGTGAGTGTAGTATTGTGTAGCTTAGCAAGAAAGGAAGAGGTGTTGGCCAATGCCTAATTGACCAGCTCTTTTCAAATCCTTATGTTATAGATTGTGCGTGGAATGTTGGTCAATGCCTAATTGACCAACTCATATAGTTTGTTTTTAATCAACAAAAAATGTGTATTTTTGTGTCCATTGGCAATTTGGGGTATGTGGAGTGTTAGCCACCGCTCCATTTGTATTTATCAACAATAATAAAATTATTTG
Organism: Lavandula angustifolia; assembly: GCA_028984105.1. Taxonomy (NCBI): domain Eukaryota; kingdom Viridiplantae; phylum Streptophyta; class Magnoliopsida; order Lamiales; family Lamiaceae; genus Lavandula; species Lavandula angustifolia. The sequence goes on from CM054824.1 coordinate 18,321,614, forward strand.
GTTTGATGTTACATTCTATTTATTTATTTTTATTTTATTAGGTGAATCGGTATTTTTGACTTAAGAAATCGTTGGCAGTAGATCATAAGTCGTACGCTTATGACTTGTAATTATATGTTTAGAAATATGGTTATTCTTCTCTAAATACTAACTTTTTTCAAAAAAAATTTGCATACAAATTTCAATTTAACTCATAAATACGTTAACTCTTGATTTGTTTCAAATTGCACACTGATCAAAAATCCGGCAAAATCAAAGCTGACGTGACATTTTCGGACGTGACGTGGCTGCTGATATGTCGAGTGAGTCATAATCAATCTTATTTGATTTTCCAATAAATACATAAACTCTTTACCGTTTCTTTTTTTGCATATGAACTTTAAATTTAATTTGTTTTTACACACAATTGAAATTTAGAATATTTTTAATTATTATTTATTTCTAATAAGATTTTTATATTGAATTATCTAAACCAATCAAAATAAATTTTTATATATTAAATAGGCAATTAACCAAATCAAGCTTAACCATAATTATTTTATTGAGTGTTCGCTTGAATTTTCATAGTGAATTTCTTTCCTTGTATTTGATTCTCTATTATTCATTGCCCAATCAGCACATGTATTTGAATTCAATTTTCAATTTTTGATTATAAACCTCATTTTTTGACCAAATAATCACAAAAAGAATTAGGGACATTCGATTCCCTCATGATTCTAAACCAAACAAATTAGAACATAACGATTGATTCCAATTTTTGAATCACTGCAATTTTTCAATTTGTTCCATTTCATTTCACTGAATCAACACGTTAGATTAGATGATCTTGTGTCTTGTCATCTTCTTTTCCCATGATCTCTAAATCATCATTAAAAAATCTATTTAATCGGTTTGTTCAACTTAATTCGGTTAATCATTATAAAAATCTTATTACAAATAAATAATAATTAAAAAAATCTAAATTTTAATTGTATGCAAAAACAAATCAAATTTAATGTTCATGGGCAAAAAGGTAAACCGTAAAGAATTTGTGTATTTATTGAAAAATCAAATAAGATCGATTATGATTCACCCGACATGTCAGCATCTACGTCACGTCGGAAAATGTCACTTCAACTTTGGTTTTGTCGGATTTTTGATTGGTGTGCAATTTGAAACAAATCAAGAGTTGGTGTATTTATGGGTTAATTTGAAAGCTTGTGTGCAAAAAAAAATTTAAAAAAAGTTGATGTATTTAGAGAAGAATAACTATTAGAAATATTATCACGTGGAAGTGGCTGATACTAGTAATATTAGATGTATCAACTACATTGTATTCTGCACATGCGACATTATTATATTAATGGACCTACATATCAAGGCCCATCTGATATATTGATAACATGTGATTGACATAATACGAAATAAAATCTATTATTAACTAAAATAGCATACATAAAAATTTAACAAATTGTTTCTAACCGTATAATTAAAAATTAAAATATTGTCGGAGTTTATAATCATGTTCTTTATTCATCATAATCGACAAAGATTGAGCACGTTACCTGCATGAGATGGTTGTACTTGTTCTGTGAGTGACGTCTTAAAAAAAATTGTCCCTTCATTTCTTATTACCAACATTACAAATTTATACAACAAATTTGAAGTATTATGGATCTAGTAGTGGTGGTGTACTTCACTGTAAATAATTCAATGTGAAAAACAACTAGCAAAATAATAATTGTTCGCCACAGCTCATTACTAGCAAATAATTAATTAAGCTACTGCATGATTGAACCAATAATATCTCCCAATTTTATTTGTTTATTAATTACTCACACCATTTCTCAACCAATATAGTTGCCATCTTAAATGAAGAAGTCTCCGGTTAACTAATTTAATCTCTCGAGACGTCTCCATCACTTCAATGAACACATGTATGAAATAAAAAGAAAAGGAACGAAGTCCCCTTGGGATGGCATAGCGGTGAAGGTGGGTGAGTACGGGGCCAAATAGGTCGTAGGTTGCAATTCCCACTGACACGCTATGTGTGAGTCTGTCACCTGTCACATTAAGGGGGACATTAAGGAGGTTAACTCTTCGTGGTTTCGTATCGTGTACATTAAGGGTGGTTTAACTCTTCGTGTGGTTTTGCGGTTATTGCACAGGAGCGAGGCGGGTTCCTCGTCAACAAAAAAAAAAAAAAAAAAAAAAAGAAAAGGAACGAAAATTGAGTATAAAACTCAGGATAAGGCCATATATAGTACTTCATGACAGATTTATGAATTATCGAGAATCTAATATATGATAATTCATTTCTCACCAACCAAATCCACACATTCAACAACAAAATATATGGGTTAATAATTAGATTTAGTGGAATTAATCTTAATCAAGCAAATAATAATTAGTGAGTAAGAAGGTCCGGGACACAGTGATTAACTGATCTAATTAGCTAACTCTCCTACAAGAACCTTAATCTGTTAGGGGGCCTAGCAAATTTAGCATTACAGTGATGATAGCTCAAGTTTATAATAAGTTAAGGCTATAAACAGTAACCAAGAAACTCAAGGCATACAACCCCAATTATATGGAGTACTCATCATCACTGGGCTGTAGTCATCCACATTCAGCACATAGTTGCATTCTCCCATTTGGTGAAGGTTGTTAGGCTTGTCTGAGCTCGGAATCGACGCGCTTTCGACTGTTTCTTCACCCGAAACATCGGTGTAGCCTGTGGACACTTGCTTCTTTGCCACTTGATCCTTCAGTATTGCCCTCAATGCCACCACCTGCCGTTTGCAGACAAAACAAAGATAAAAAGGAAATGTTAATTTAGCTAGCTGGTTACTTTATGTATGAGAAGGAAGACAAAGCCCCCCAAAAAGTGCTGCAGTGTAATGACATTGGTATTAGGGCTGAGTTTGTTCATCTTTCTTAATGCAACAAAATGATTCAAAGATCAAGAAAAAAATTGAAGAACAGCCAAGTGATAAATAGGGGCTAGACTTTCATAAATGAAGACGAACCAACATACCCAACTATCAATATTCATAATATCTAGAAATATTTATGTTGGAAGATAAGATCATAAGATGAACTACTACTATTTTATTTATTTATAAAATCTAGTGGGATATGATGATCAAGTTGCAAACTGTAATGACTCTTGCATGAAAAAAACAGATAAGAAAATAAAGTGGCATATTATACGGTACTATACCTCCTGCTGCAGCTTGTGCTTGTCTCTCGAAACGGCATCATACTCCTGCTTGAGCGCGTCGTACAACCGTTCGAGCTGCTTTCCCTTCCACCGCGCGCGGCGGTTCTGGAACCAGACGGCTATCTGGCGCGGCTGCAGCCCTAGCTCCTTGGCCAGCTTCATTTTCCGATCGGGGTCCAGCTTGATCTCCTCTTGGAAACTGTTCTCGAGCGACTCGAGCTGCTCCGTGCTCAGCCGCTTCTTCTTCGGATCCTGGCCGTACATGCTCATGCTCATGCTCATGCTGCTGCCGCTCTTCTCCATCATCGCCGGCAGCATTGCCGACGAGCTCTGCTTCATCTCCACCCCTGCAAAAAAAAAAGAGGAAAATGATGAATGCATCATGCATGCAGTGAAACTAAGTATGGATGACGAGGGTGCTGACTCTGGTTTCGTCTGACAACGTAATGATTCAAAAAAGCAACTTTCGTTTGTATAAAACTCTTCAGATTGCAGAACAATTATTAGTCCAAAGAAATACTAGTAACCCACCCTTCTGCCAATTAGTACCAGCAAAAGAATATATTTCAAAATATAAAAATAAAAAATTAGGGCTTTGGAGATGCATGAAATAACCCTAATTTGAAATGTTTTGAGGGATGAAAGAGAAAACCCTAATTTGGAGTTACCTGGGAACTGATCATAGTTGTAGTTGTAGAGAAAGCTAAAGGAAGTGTCTGCTGGTCGAGAGACAAAGGGGACTCTAAGGTTGCCGTTCCAATCCATATTGGGGTTGTTAGTTTGTCCGAAGAATGAAGACAGAATTGTGTTTATATATGAGTGTGAGATTGAGGGGTCAACAATGTAATGTAATGGACCACTCTCTCTCTCTCTTTTCTCTTTCTCTTTCTCTTTCTCTTTCTCTTTCTCTCTGTGTGTCTCTCTCTGAGGCAGAGACAGATAGGAGGGTTTTTGTAGTTCCCTTTTGGTGAAACAAAGTGAATATGAGAAAGGAAGTATCTATCTCTTTTGGAAGCTTTACTCTTCAAGAATGTTGTCCTCCGCAAGAGGAAAGACAACCCCCTTAGCCTTTTGTAACAATCCATGCCCACAACTTTTTATGCACCTCATTAATACTACTAACACCGCAACAGTACTATAGAGAGACAGAGACAGCGAGAGAGTCATACCCCATCACATTTCAAAAATTAAAGAAAAATCTTGTATTAATTTTGTATAGGTCATGTATTGATGGATGAATGTAACAAATTAAATATACTGACACGGGAATTCGTAATTAGAAAAAAAAAATGTTTAATGGAGGTTAGGTTAGAACTGAGAATTTAGAGAGAGAGAGAAGGAGGGGAGAGAGAGAGAGTAATCAGAAGTCGCAATCTGGTCCCTTCAACCCCTGCCCTATACAAACTGACAATATGCCTTCGCCTTTCTCACGCCTCCTCCCTCATCACTCCATGTTTCCTTCCTTTCTTCCACTCCCTCTCTTCTCCGTACATTCCTTCAGATTTTTCCTTTTTTATTCATAAATCTTAATTAGATACCCTTTCTCGATAATCCAATTATACTATTGCCCAACGGGTAATAACCGACTCAGTGTTTTCTTTTTAATCTAGATACTCTGAATTAAAAATAAATACCAAAAGGAGTTAAAATCTTAATAATACAAAAAACGAGTTATAAATCACGCAGAAAATCTTCAGTCTGGATCGAAGTAGTAAATACAATTACAGTACATAGACTGCAACGTTCTAACAGTATTAGTAAATAACAAGTTTTATGAAGGGAAAAATCATCTCGAAAAAGAATAAAAAGAAAAAGAAGTTTCATGAGAGAGAGAGAGAGAGAGAGAGAGGGCATCAGTTTTTTGCTTTGTGTGCTTTTTTTTAGATGAGTAATTGCGTGAGTTTACTTTGCTGGTGCATGTATCGAAGTTGGAATCAATCTCCCTTCTCTTTCAAACTTGGCCACTGCAACGCATTTAATGATTTGGGTCGGATCTATGAAAACATCCAAAAACAGTGCCACAGGCCCAAACCTATCCAATTACTACTACTTTTCAAACATGAATTACTTTATTCTAATAAAAACAAAAAATTAGAATTAAAGCCCTTTCTTTCTCTCTCCCAAATTTTCACATCTCTCGTGATTCTTTTTTTCAAAATGTTTACAATTCGTATCTTATTTCATTCCTATATGATAGTCTCACTCACACATAGTACATTTTTTGGTTAGATTTTCTAGCATTTTGTTAGGTGTATCCAATATAAAATTTTAATTTTTAAAAAAAAAAATAATAACAATTAAAGAATGAAGTAATTAGCATTGATAAGTAGGTGCTAATAATAGTAGTGTGAGATATGGTAAGAAAAGTCAAGTCAAGTCATGAAGGTTGAGACAAATATGAATATGTAGGATGTATAGGATTAATAGATGATGATTATTAATTAACGCATATGCATTACGCCATTAGGCGCCGATCCCTACGTTTTCTTCTTCAATCTTCTACAAATGTACAACCAAGTATGCATTAAAGTGCTTGTACCTTCATTATATGGAATCCTATCCGTCCAATGTTTCCCTTATAGTTAAATTAATTAATTTATCGTTTCCTAATAATATTAATTTATTTTTAGTTACCTCTCATCCCTTTAAAATGTGTCCTTAGAAGTGAGAGTTATCCAATTTTATACTCACAAGGCATAATTATTACAAAGTCATGTAGAATACTTTAATGAGCTTCAACAGCTTCAATTATTTTTAAGTTTTGAATTTATGATTTCCCAAAACAAAAGTCAATTGGAAAGTTTTTTTTCTCCAATTTTAATAGGGAATGATTGGGAAGAATTATTTGAATTATGTAGAAAAGAAGAGAGATGAAAGATATGGCTGTCAAGGAAAATCCAGCCATGCCCAATATGGATAAATCAATAAATCTTACTCTCAATAATTCTCTCTACCAATAAAGAGGCCTTAAATTTGTAATTTCAAACTGCCATATACTTCACTGAAAAATATCATAACCAATGAATTATTTGTGATTATATATAGTTTGGGCACGATATTTAATATTATTTCAGACATATAATAACTTCTCAACTCCCAATCTCGAAATAAATTAATGAATAACGGAAACTAAGAATCGCAAAATTAACATCATGGCACGTAAATGCTCGGCCATACACACACGAAACGAACTCACTTAAACTGTTTTCATATTCTTACAAAGGATATGTTAGAAACATGACCAGCTCAATCCCTCATCGATGTGCCACCATCTCTTTACTAAATCCCAATGCATTTTTTCAAACAAATATTATCTCGTTTTAACCTCGAAAGAATATAATGATCAGGCAGGTTAAAAGTAAAAAAGATATGTTATCATGTATATTGAAAGTAATTAGATGTTAGTACGTACGTAACAATGATATCAATCGACTCTATCTCTATATATTGCATTTATAACCGACATGTAGTGTAATTGATGTCCTCACTTCTTTATAAATAGTTGATCTAGAGTTTGATCTAGTGTTCAATCCCCGTTAGAATTGATTTAAATTAATAATATATATTGCCTTTATAATATTAAATCAAATTATTCAAGTGCTAACTAGAGCCGGCAAAATGGACCCGACCCGATGGGCCGGCCCGGAGTACCCGAAAAAAGGGTTAGGTTGGCCTCTAAAAATAGAAGCCCGAAGGTGTGCTGGGCTTAAAAAGCCCGCCCAAAAAAACAACGGGCTCTATGGGCTTTGGGCTAAAAAAGCCTGGGGTTTTTAGGCTAAAAAGCCCGCCCGAAAAAAATGCATAATTATTAGATAATATTAATATTAATACATAAATATAAATGAAAAAAAGATGGGAGAGAAAAACTTCTCAAAGAAAGATTCAAAATGCAATTAATATATGTTGAAACTTGACAATTTTAAGTTGTTTATTGTCTTAGTTTGAATTTTTGTAATGTTTACTTGCATACGGCTTTGAATTTTGATATTTATTTGTACTTAAATCTATAATATGATCTATTTAGTCTATTTAATCACTTCATAATTTATACTTTATTCAACATTAATATATTTAATTTAAATTATACATATTAATTTTATTTTTAAACAACAAATATATAATTATAAAATTATAAAAAAATTATTAAATAGATTAGTGGGTTAAGTCCGTCCGCCCGCCCGAAAGCCCGGGGTCGGGTTGGGCTTCATAAATTTTGACCCGGTAAAGTAGCGGGCGGGCTCGAGCGGGCCTCAAAATTAAGTTGGCCTGATAGGTCCGGGGCTGGGCCGGCCCGCCCGCCCATTTTGCCACCTCTAGTGCTAACAATCGATAAAGTCTTGGGATACTGTATATACAATTTCATTCCATCACAAATATATACGTACTATACATATAGGTTTTGAAGTATATCAAACATAACATATCAATAAATTGTAGGTTTTGAAGTATATCAAACAGAACATATCAATAAATTGTTAGCTACCATATGCGTTACATGCAAATAGTAGTGTAAGCTTGGTTTGGTTAGCTTATTTTTATTTTCATTTATACGGTCGTAATTTACACTCCTTCCGTCCCATTATTAGTGGCGATCTTTCCCAATTTGATCGTCTCACTATAAGTGGCAATATCCGAAATTGGTAAAAAGTTATCTCTATCATACTTTATCATCTCTGCTCTCATTATTATACTCATTTATTTCCCTTACTCTATCATCTCAACTTTATTAGTTTATAATTTATTCTCATTATCGCAATCATCTTCTCTCTCCTACTCTCTCATTATCATACTCATCTTCTATCTCCTACTTTATTATCTACTTCTCTCTCATATTTTATCACATATTTTCTTAATTCCTATGTTGAGAAACCCTTGTCACTAATAATAGGGATGGAGGGAGTACTAGTTTTAAAGTGCTTGTACATTTGAAATCATTCACTAATGATATACTCCTAACTTTAGCTAGGTTGAGTTGGTTACGAGTACTATTCAAGAATTCATTTCATAAGAGGGTCTCACTTAAATTTTAATTTGAATATGAAAAATAGGGCATGCTGGGATGGGAGTGCAGAACATAAATACGAGGTTGTCTTGTATGAATTGAAATGAGGGGAGTGGAGGAGAGGCGGCGGGGGGCAACGGCAGCGCCGCCTAGGACGGGAAACTCCTCATGCATGCAATAACTCACACACCTACTACCTCTTAAACCGGCGCAGACTATTACTAAATGTTAGAAATAGTAGTATACTATTTTTCCAAACTCCCAACCACCACACCACATGCTCGGATCCACCACTCATAAAAACCCGAATCAATGTGCGACCACCCCTTTTCATAAATTCCATTTTTTACCTCGATATGGATACATTTTTCATCAACTAGCACTATGCATCATCTAAATCCATACTACTATTTCCTAAGACTTTCTTAAATTTTTGGTCATTGTAATCATAACTTAGCAATTACTATTGCCGATATCAATTCAATTGAAGTCACGTCTGCCTTGGCGTTGCACATCACGTAAAAGAAAGAAAAGAAAACTTAGAAACTACTATTCTCTTTTAAGTTTAACCGTATAACCATATAAGCACTAAATTTATATTTGAAAAAAAGAAGTAACATTCTTGTAGGCCCAAAAAATTGCTCAAATATATTCAGACATGATTTAAATGATGAGTTGCTCAAATATATTCAGACAACCAAAAATTGGCTCCAAAATATCCATAATCATAAATTATGAGCCCACTCACTACCTATATTCCCAAACAAGCCCAATTTGTATTGGTACTACAGAATTCAGTGCGAGACCCAATCAATATGCCTACGTGTAGTCTAGAAGAAATTAAGGGGATTATGTGTCGGGGATATATTTTTTCACCATTACGCCTTAAATAACAGAGTTAATTGTCAAAATAACAATCTAAAAAAAACAATTCTCAAAATAACACTCTTTCAAAAATAATTTCCAAATTAACATTCTTTTTGCCACATATTCACTTATTTACCAAATGAATGTCTATATGGAAAATAAATTTTATTTTTACATTTAATTTTACTATTAGCATTTCGAGTACTAAAAATTGAAAAAAAAAATTATTTTTAGTTCGAAAATTTGAAAAAAAATTATTTAAAAACAAAGCAATTTCTTATTGTGTTTTTTTAAATAAATACCAGAAAAAACTTATTTCCAACCTAATTGCAATAATTATATATTTTTTTATTTTTATTTATTTTGTAATTAAAATAATAAAAATCATAAAAAAAGTTTCGTATTTTCATATAAAAAGATAACATATTTTTTGTTTGATTTAAAATTAAATATAAAATAAACAAATAAAAAATATTTTATTTTTATATAGAAACACGGCAAATTTACAAAATAAATAAAAAGTAAAAAGTATATTTTATCTTTTTATTAATAAATTGTACTGCTTTGTAATTAAGTAAATCTAATAAATAAAAAGCATTTTTCATGCAGACATTCATTTAGCAAATAAGTGTATAGGTGACAAAAAGAGTGTTAGTTTGATAATTATTTTTAAAATAGTATTTTAAAAATTATTTTTTTGGAAAGTGTAATTTTGACAATTGACTCTTAAATAACATTTATTATTCCAACCAAAACTAACTAAAAGAACTACAATTAAGTGAAGAAGTGTATTTGGTCGGGCACGCCCAGTGGGCCTCGAACCAACATTCGTCTTATTACAAGTGAAATGTCTTACCAATATATCAACTGTCATTTCAAAAAAAAGTAGAGATGGCAAAATGAGCGGTTAGCCTATACCCGCCTCATTGGGCCAACTCAATTTTTGGACCAATCCAAGCCCCCGATTATTTTATCGGATCGTGATATATGAAGTCTAACTCGACCACAGGATTTCAGGCGGGCCTAGCCACTAATTTTTTTAATAATGTTATTTTTATTAATTATATATTTGTTGAATAAAAATAAAATTAATACATAGTATAATTTAAACTTAATATGTTAATGTTGAATAAAATATAAATTATGAAGTAATTAAATAAATTAAATAGATCATATTATAGATATATATACAAATAAATATCAAAACACAAAGTCGTACACAAATAAAATCACAAAAATTCAAACTAAGACAATAAATAACTTAAAATCTCCAAATTTTAACATATATCAATCCCATTTTGAATATTTATTTTATAAGTTTTTTTCCTTTTTTTTTGTCATTTGTATTTATATAATAATACTAATATTATCTAACAATTATATATTTTTTCCAGGCGGATATTTTAGCCCAAAAACTTTGGGCTTTATTAGCCCAAAACCTATAGAGCCCGTGGATTTTTTGGACGAGATTTTTAGGCCCAATGCACTTTCGGACTTTATATTTCAGAGCCCAACCCAACTGTTTTTTTTGTACTCGAGGCGGCCCACCAAGTCGAGCCCATTTTGCCGGCTAAGAAGTGCTGCTATTAAATCTCATTTACGTTCAAAGTACATCTCGAATAAGTCCTTTAAAAAGTAATAACATTTTCAAGAAAAAGAACGCAAGAAAAGAGTCATCAAAATCTAAAATCTCATAAACCTCCTCAAAGAAGATACTTGGATACTATTAAACTATTATCGCTAGTGGTTTTTCATAGAGGTTCGAACTCACCCGTATTTTCAAGGTAAAAAAGTAAATAAGAATACACACCTGCATTCTCTCCATGCAGAGACTTGTTCGTCGACATACAATAATGCATACACTTTTGGTCCAATCTTGACCAGCCAATGGGATGGCGCCAAGTGGTGCTCTTTTATTGGTTGACTATATTTTTTCCCTCGACGGATAAAATCGGAAATATCTTTTACATACTTTGATAAAAAAAAATTAAAAAAATATACAAAATTCGTGTTTTATTTTTCTCTATAATTAGAGACCAATTTTGTTATAGTTTTTCACACACTCAAATTCTACAATTTTTTCACTCTTTTTGTTCTAATTCTAAAAAATTTCCTCTTCAACCATGGACCAAACAACTACAATTCCAAAACATTCCTTATTCATTAGGCTATTATCCTAGTTTCGAAGAATTTCCGAACTCTGACATATTCACACAAGGTTTTGGTATGAATTCTCACTTTTAACCTAATCCTATCTACTTTCAGTATCACCATATCTCTCATTACACTCCTCCAAACTCCTTTGAAAATGTCCACGGAAAATCTTACAACAGTCCATAGAGTTGGAAAGTACAAGAAGATGTTACTAATGTGTTGGGTGATGATTCTATCCTCAGCACAGTAATACATAGTGGGAAATGATTCTGTCTTCCGTACTGACATGCACTTAGTAGACTTATGCTCTGAGTGAATCTATGAAGATTTGAAGATCCCAAAACCCTATCTTGATCGGTGAACCATTTCTTTGTAATTGTTTTTGTCTCTGAGGGTTCAAACTCAGCAGACACTCTGCTCTGGTTCAGGCGTTCAATAACTTATCAGCCTCAGCACCAGATGTAGAAGACTCAGTATGTATTGGACTCGAGCGGGAAGCGATATGCGAGAAGAGACAATGGAACTGAACTCGGCGAGGAGTAGTTCATCGTGCTCGGAGCCGATCTTCGATGAAGCAATCTCGGCTTATTCACTCGTCCGAATCGAGAGATCGACTCGGCAACGGCCGATACGATCTTACGAACTATCGGATCTTTTGAAAGACAATCAACATAGTCAAATACGAGGAAGAAAGAAGTCAACTTTAGTATGCCTCGAGGTGCGTTGCTGTCTCAACGCTTTCTAAACCTTGACGAATGATAAGCGGACACGTGCCTTATACCTACTAAAGTCGCAAGTCAACAACTTTCCGAAAAAGGAGGGAAAAGACACCTGTCACTCTACTTCAAAAGAGCCGTTAGCTACCAAAAGAGAGAGAGTAAGGGATGATCGTCTCCAACGGATCTTTCCAAGACTCTTCTCTATAAATAAAGGGATCATTCGAAATTTGAAGCATACACGATAATAACAATCACGACAACGAGAACTCACGGAGCATTCAAACAAGCCAACCCAGAAAACCTAAGTCTTCCACAAGAACTCGAAGAGCATTTCTCCGTGAAAGACTATATTCTAAGCTCGTAGAGAACCAAGCTGAACCGATATACAAGCTTCTAGTATCCAAACGACGTTACACGAATTCATAGCTAAACTCAGTTGTTCGTCGTTCTAGAAGCTACATTCTCGTTCCCTATCCCTCTAACCCTAAGCTCAACCGAATATATCCATAGCTTAGACGAAGGAGTTCATATTTGAACTTGTTCCTTATTGTAAAAGGACTCCTTCATAGTTGGAGAGTTTGTCAAACACTTTATTTGATAACCGTGTAAACTGAGACTTGCTCAGTATAAATTCCAAGACGCGGCTTTGTCCTGTGTACAAGCTGACTGAGACTAACTCACTATAATAAATAGCCTCCTGATCTTTCGGGACAGTGGACGTAGGATTGTTTGATATCCGAACTACTTTAAAAATCTCTGTGTCTCTCGCTTGTGTCTATTTACTGTTGCATTGATTTTAACTGATCATACTGAAAACTATCCTTTAAAATAACTCAACTCGGTTTCAGCAAACTTGACTGATCTCATTATTCTACTGAAACTGGTTTAATATAAACGTCTTTCCAACTCAACTGATTTGGGCCTACACTTTCCGCACCACTGGACTCTATCTGGCGATCGAATTCGACGGTCAGTCAGCTAGCAGATCTCAGTAGAGTCAGACACTTTGCCACACACGATTCAGAACAACTATCTGGTCTGCTGAACTCATTCAGTACGACACTCGCCTGAACAGGACTGTTCGTGTTCTAAGTTGAGAAAATCGGTTTCATGTGTATTCACCCCCCCCTCTACACCTGAACGTGCTCTCGGGGACCAACAATTGGTATCAGAGCAGGAGTTCTATAAGACTCTTGTTATCTTGAAACTGGTCTACTTGAACGGATCCGAAAAAACGTTTTCACTGCATATCATTCTTCATTCATATCATTATTCATCACGACTGATATGTCAGGTATAAGGATGGTACCCATGTTCTCAGTGGAGAACTATGGTGTATGGCGGGTCAGAATGGAGGCTCATCTGACCTCCCTCCACGACAGCATGACCGAAGTACTTGAGGAAGGACCTATCGTTCCTATGATCGATAGTGTCGTAACTCAGGATCAAACATCTGGAGGAGGAATGGTGACCGGGAAGAAGATTCCCAAAGACAGAAGTCTCTTCACCCCTGAGGAGAAGAAACTTCACAACTTAGACCGAGTCGCCAGGAATGCCATACTAACCACCTTAAGTGATTCTTATCTCGGCAGGGTTCAGGAATGCAAGACTGCAAAGGAACTCTGAGATGCTCTAGCACTACTGAGTCGGGGAACTCAGAAGATCAAAGCCAACAAACTTACGCTGGAACTCCAAAAGCTATAGAGTTTGTCTCTCATGCCCGGAGACACCATAGAAGATTTCTTCGTCGGATTCACGAATCTGATGAACTCCATCAACGGGCTGGATGGTGGAGGAGTTCTGCAAAGCAGAAGGAATAGAGCATGAGACATCGGCTGCACGCACACCTCAACAAAATGGAGTTGATGAACGAAGGAACAGAACTCTCAAAGAAGCAGCTAGAACTCTACTCGCAGACTCAGGACTCCCAGCCAAATTCTGGGCAGAAGCCACTGATACTGCTTGTTATACTCAGAACCGATCTTTACTGACAAAGCAACAAAAGAAAACACCATATGAACTATGGAACGGCAGGAAACCTTCTCTATCCTATTTCCATATTTTTGGGTGCTCATGCTTTATCCACAATAATGGGAAAGATCAGCTGAAAACTTTTGATAGCAAGTCAGATCAGGGAGTATTCTTAAGATACTCTCGGGTCAGCAAAGCTTTCAGAGTATTCAACTATCGAACACTTTGCGTGGAGGAAAGCCCTCATGTTGTTTTTAATGAGTTTGCTACTGAAGACAGGAGCAATAACTCTAATTCTGAATCTGAGGACATCGAAGCGGCTACGGGATCTAAGCCTAAAAGACAAAGTCGAAAAGATCCAGCTTTGTTGGGATGATGATTCAGATGAGGAAACTGAAGACAAGTCTACTGAATCTCAACCAGCAGTAAATGTAGCTGAGCCGATTGACTCTCCTGAACAGAGTCAATCCCAGGTAACTCAGGTTAATGAAGAAACCCCAGAGACCACTACTGAGAATAACAACTCAGGGGGAACATTTATTAATGTTCCTGAGCTGAATGCCCCTGAACCTAGTGACTCAGTAGATCACACTCTCATTACTGAAATGCTTCAATCTCAGAATAGTACAACTGAAATGCCTAACTCACCTACTATCCGTGTTGAACAAATTTAAGATGAAGAGCTGAAACATCGAAGATCGTGGCTGGACTCTCATACTGCTGATCTGATTATTGGAGATCCCTCAGCAAGAGTAAAGACAAGATCCAGATTCTGTCAAGGAGAATGCACCTTATATTCCTGCTTCTTGTCTACTGACGAACTTCAGACGATTGAGGAAGCACTGAAAGATGCTGACTGGATCATAGCTATGCAGGAGGAGCTGAATCAGTTCAAGAGAAACGAAGTTTGGGAGCTTGTTGATAGACCCCAGCATCAACATGTTATTGGAACAAAATGGGTCTTCAAGAACAAGCGGGACGAAAACAACGTCATAGTAAGGAACAAAGCAGGACTCGTGGCAAAAGGCTACTGTCAACCTGAAGGAATAGATTTTGATGAAACATTCGCTCCAGTTGCAAGATTGGAGGCAATTAGACTATTCCTAGCCTACGCAACACATCAAAGATTCAGAGTCTATCAAATGGATGTGAAGTCTGCGTTCCTGAACGGCGTACTGAAAGAAGAAGTCTATGTAGAACAACCGCCCGACTTTCAGCAGGGATATCAGGTTTATGGACTCAGAAAGGCTCTGTATGGGTTAAACAAGCACCCAGGGCTTGGTACGATACCCTATTTGAGTTTCTTCTTCAGAAAGGTTTTCAGAAAGGCATAGTAAACCGCACTCTATTCAGCATTCGACTGGAAGACGATCTACTACTTGTGCAGATCTATGTAGATGACATTATCTTTGGATCAAAGAATGTCATCATATGCCAACAATTTGAGAAGATGATGAAGGATAAGTTCGAGATGTCAATGATGGGAGAAATGAACTACTTCCTTGGATTTCAAGTCAAACAATCTAAAAAGGGGACGTTCATTAATCAAGGCAAATACACTCGAGACCTCATCAAAAGATTCGGTTGCACATCCGGCAAACCTATCAAGATCCCGATGAACACAAACATGAAAATTGATCTTGATAAGGAGGGAGTATCGATAGACCAAACCGAATTTCATGCTTTGTAATTGGTTCTTTATTATACTTAACAGCTACTCGTCCTGACATAACTTATGTTGTAGGTGTCTGCGCTCGATTTCAGGCGAATCCAAAGCAGAGTCACATGGACTCAGCAAAGAAGATTCTCCGCTATCTCAGAGGAACACCTGACATGGGTTTATGGTATCCAACTGATGATAATATAGAACTAACTGGTTACTCTGATGCTGACTATGCAGGGTGTAGAATTGACCGAAAGTCAACTTCAGGAACGTGTCAGTTCCTTGGCAGTAAGCTGATCTCATGGTTTTCAAAGAAACAACACTCAGTAGCCACGTCAACTACTGAAGTTGAATACATGGCTGCCGGAAGTTGCTGCGCCCAAATCCTTTGGCTGAGACAGCAGCTACGTGACTATGATGTCATTCAGAATGAAGTGTCAATCTTCTGCAACAGTACCAGTGCTATTGCAATCACTCAGAACCCTGTACTTCACACAAGATGCAAGCACGTGGACATCAGACATCACTTCATTCGTGACCATGTCGAAAAGAAGGATATCAGGATGGAAAAGATCCATACTGACAGACAAAGGGCTGATATACTGACCAAGCCTCTAGCTGAATCCAGATTCAGAGAACTTTCAGTAGAGCTAGGTCTGCTGGACCCTACTGACTCCAATCAGTAAGAGGTTTCAGGAGAGGAGCATTCAGTAAGGGGGAATGTTCACTCTCAGTACTGAGTAAATTCACTACGTAGAGACTCAGCAACCATCTACACGAGGTATCAGCTGACTACGATGTTCAGTTGACAGGTTTGCGTATCTCTACTCAGTAGTAACTAATAGAATTGTAATATGCATTTATTGTTCAGAGTCAGCATCGTATTTAATATCTCTAGGATTGTCATTTAATATTAACGGCTTACATTTAATGCACGACATTCTATACATAAATATGCTGAACTCTGCCACACATTTAATGCATGTCGTATCATAGTTACTACTTAGGCAAGTTACAACTGGCTTTTGACTTAGGCGGCTTTGTGATCATTACCTATAATATACTATTTAATCTTGACCGTCCATCTCATAAAGCAAGTTCAAACTCGGCCATTGATCGATAATCGTTCATCTTCACTTAGATATATATTTTCGATCATACCTTAGAAAACCGCCATTAGCATTCTTCAAATCTTTTTACTCCGAAAAATCTGAGATCTTTCTTGCAAACCCTACTTGCATATTTTTCAAACGCACAGTTTTTCATTGGTATGATTATTAGATCTATTACAATAATTTTTTTTTAAATTCAGCACCGCTATACTGACTGTTCTATCGAGTTCGATACTGATAAATTCTTCTTGTGACAGATATAATGGCGAGTTCAAATGTAACTGTGGACGCTCCCGTAAACATGCAAAAAATCTTGGATAAAGACCGGTGTGCGGTGTGAACCCATCATGGAATTCGATGCTTGCGACACGGATTTCATGGACGAGATCTTCTCTCGCTCTCGTGAGAATCCGGTGCCGGAGGGCTTTCTATCAAGGAATCCGACGTTCTTCCTTCCGAGGCAAGTTGCTGAAGTCTACCTCAATTCAGACTCAGTAGCTGGTGATATCATTGGAAGATTTGTCGTACACACCATCGGCGAAGCTGCCTCACAATTGAAGCAGATGTCGATCAAGGAAGCACTAAGGAGAAGCTTCGATCTACCTTCTGAGGGAGTCAGCACCGTTGGGTATAATGACGATCTGGTGGACGACTACCTCTCTATCTTCTGCGGGAAACCCACAGCGTTCAGAGCCGCTTTCCCAAAGAACATGATGCTGCCTCAGTACCGAGCTTTAGCGTACATTGTGACATAGCTACTAACTAGCCAAGCGGGCTCTTTCGATCAAGTATCAAGGCCCAAGATTCAGCTGATGATGGCGATTTATGACAAAGCCAAGATTAACTGGACGGAGTTCTTTCTCCGCGAATTCATGGTTCAAGCAGCCAAATTTGACAAAGCGTCATACAGACTGAGCGCAAAAGGCAAGCTTACGTATGGATCGAAGTCGTCGGGTGATGATTCAAGATTTATGCGCTTCGACCAAATCACATACAACGATAAGCGGTATTTTAATGTGAAGAAGGTCGGGTTCCATAACAATGCTTCTTTGCTCTTCGGCCAGATAGGGTCGAGACCCCAGCTCGGCGACGACGCCGCGAAGACCACGCCTACTAAAAAGCGGTCTCCTCAAGCTCAAACGCCTAAGGCACCGGCAAAGCGGCCGAAGAAGACTCTTCTCGTCGTGCCTACTGAAACCGCGAGGTAGTATCGGGAGGCCACTGCTGAACGCATCGCACAGCCGCAACATCTGATTGATGAGTCAGAGTCCTCAGAAAAGACTTAGTCAGTGGAGAAAGCCGTCTCCACTGAACAAGCCACAGAAGTGGACCAAGGGGTTTAGACTGAAGAAGCCCAGAGTGGAGAAATTGAAACGCTGAACAGTCCCCTTGATGTTCCACCACTCGGCGATCCAACCATCTGCTGAGAAGCAGACGTCACTGATAGAAGTAGAAGATTCGGAGACGGCGTCTGAACAAGAATCGGTCGGGATGGAAGCCTTAGCGATCCAATCTCGAGCATCCCGAGAGATTCATGAGCATATTCCGGAGATAGCTGGCCATACTGACCTGGTTATCATTGCAAAGCAGGCCAGACTCCACATGCTACTAAGGTTCCAGGAGTGGCACAATCTTCAGAGACTTATTCTCCATCACTCCTGCGAGCAACTTCACGAAGAAGAGCTCATATTAAGGCAGCAGATAGGCTACTCAGAGCCTGCTGACCTTGGGACTCTTGAAGATGTGAGGGCCGCAATGCTGGCCTTGCTGCATAATAAACAGCAGGCTTCCGGCTCGGCTCCCTCAGATGGGTCTGACCACGACGGTCAGGACCCACCCCATGATTCCGGCCCTGAGAAGCCTGATGAGGGAACTCACCAGGACAAGGATACTTCAGCTCACACTGAACAACTTCTAAGTATCCTTGGGCCTGAGAAGTCGGTGGCTGGTACTTCAACCTCAGCAGAGCCTGCTCAGCTCTTGCTCGAGTCGCCTTTTGAAGTAGCGCCCAGCCCCAAAAGCCGACGCTCGAAGTCAATGGCAAAGGCTCTCAGAAGCCAAGGCACCCAGAACCGTGCCCTTGCCAAAGCCATCCACAAGGTGTGGAAAGAGACTGCCCAAGCCACTTGCGCCGAGATTAAGGGGCTGAGAACTTCCATGACAGAATCAGCCGCCCCTGATGTCTCCACTATCGTATCTGACGCGCTGGCAAAGCAGAAAACTGACTTCGATACTCAGCTAAGACTGATCCAGGAAGGACAGGCCAAATTACTTGAAAAATTTAAGGCCTCTCTGTCCTCCCACTCAGAATCAGTCACAACCATCTCCCAGGCCAACGAACTCAGGATCTCCTCTATCCAGCAGGCCTTGGAAGATAAGGTTGACGACAAGCTGAAAGAATTCAAGGCAGCAGCTAATCATTCCCATCAACACTACAAAGATGAAATGATCCATGAGAAGAATGAGCTGCACGAGGCGCTGACCAAGATACATACAAGACTTGATGAATTGTCAGCCTCGTACAAGAGCCTGAATACAAAGGTATCTGCTCCTACCCCGGTCATATTTGCTGATGCCAAAAAGGGGGAAAAGGAAAAGACAAGGGAGCAGGTAAAGGAAAAAGAGAAGGGAGTCAAGACGGCTAAGCTGACCCTCACTAAAGCATCTACTGAAACTGAAAAATCCACTAAGGGGGAAGCCATACTGAAGTCTCCCAAGAAGACACGGTCAGTAGCAGAAGCAAGCCAGACTCAGACAACAGCTTCTACTGAACCGACTGGTGAGGCCCAGGGTGTCTCAGCTGGAATCTCAGCAGAGACTGGCCCAAGTGGCTCAGGAACCAGGATACAAGCTACTCATGCAACTCAAACCCCATTGGATATTAATCAAGGAGGTTGCTGAGTATGTTGAACTAGAGGATTCAGAAGAGAAAGAGGCTCCTCTCCCACCTCCAGTAAAAGGCAAAGGTAAGAAAATCCTAACTCTCCCGACCCCTCCCTCCAAGAAGTCGAAGAGATACATTTCTGCAGAGGAGGAGGCTCCGATAGCAGCAGATGAAAGGCTGGCTAGGGAGATAGCCGAAGCTGAAGCAGCCAATAAGCCTAAAGCAAAGCCTGCCAAAGGAGATAGCCGAAGCTGAAGCAGCCAATAAGCCTAAAGCAAAGCCTGCCAAAGGCAAGACAAAGGCTCCAGCACGCGGTGGAAAGAGATCTGCTAGGTTGCCTCCTAGGAAGCTGAAGATAGGCGATGAAGAAGATAGAGAAAAGGAGAAGGAGCAACAGCAGAAGGATACTAAGAAGCAGGGTACACCTAAAGATAAATCAAGTACCCCTGCTGACTCTGAAGATGAATCTTCTCACAAGCCTTCCTACACAAGAACGAAGGAACATGATGCTGAGATCGAAGCCATCTTTGCTCAGATGGATCGATATCTATATAGAGGAGAAGAGGCAAGACAGATTGAAGGCGCCGGGCGGAGGATACATATGGCAGACTTAGAAGCACTCAGAGTCCGTACTGAACAAGAGGCCAGGCTGAGAGTTCCTTCCAAAGCTGATATTCCATACAGATATAGGAAGTTCAGGAAGCCAACAGATCTGAAGATACATAGATGGCCAAGGACCGATGAGTGGATGCCAGCTCAGTACACTCAGAGATGGGAGTCGCTGAAGATAGAATTCATCAAGAGGAATTACTTTTGGAGATTCTGGCCCGATAAGGCAAAGGCTGATGCTTACGTTGAATGGACGATGAGGGTTGATCCTGAGATGTATGCTTACATGCAGAAAGCTTTCAAAGAAAACATTGAAGTCCGAGTCCCTGAACCCATAATTCTGCCACCACCAAGAAGACTTGATGATTCTATTCATTATGGGATTATAGAGAAGGAAGTGAAGGATGCTGCCGGAGCAAGATTTCTTGAAGAAGACGACCCAACAGACTTTGCTGAATTTCTAGAAGCTGAGGAAGAATACTTATAGGATGTATGGACTGCCCCTTCCCGAGACTCAGTCGCAAGACTTCATGGACAGGATCAAGCAGTACAGACGTTCCTACTTTTAGATTCTTTATCTTTCCTAGCTTAGAAAGGGATGTATTGTACTGAATCATTATATATATATATATATATATATATATATATATATCTTCTTTTGGCTTCGACAATATCTTATTGTCTATATAAGCCGTGTTCTGTTTTTATGATTAACACTCAGAATCACTGAAGTGATTACTGAATCACACACTCACTGATTGATTCTCTGTCAGTAGCCTCTTAGATTCTGATAGACTTGTTACGTTAAGGGAAATTGCTTGTCGGGGGAAATGCTTAGTCTCTTTATTCTGACCCTCTGCCCTGCTCCCTTCAGTAGTCTAGAACTTGAAAAACAACTCCACTGATCCTACTTGTAATATTGTAAGGAGCTCTGTTTCTGAGTAGTTTAGTGTTAGCATAGATGTTAGGTTTTGGCATCATCAAATAAGGGGAAATTGTTGGGTGATGATTCTATCCTCAGCACAGTAATACATAGTGGGAAATGATTCTGTCTTCCGTACTGACATGCACTTAGTAGGCTTATGCTCTGAGTGAATCTATGAAGATTTGAAGATCTCAAAACCCTATCTTGATCGGTGAACCATTTCTTTGTAATTGTTTTTGTCTCTGAGGGTTCAGACTCAGCAGACACTCTGCTCTGGTTCAGGCGTTCAATAACTTATCAGCCTCAGCACCAGATGTAGAAGACTCAGTATGTATTGGACTCGGCGGGAGCAAGATATGCGAGAAGAGACAGTGGAACTGAACTCAGCAGGAGTAGTTCACTGTGCTCAGAGCTGATCTTCAGTAGAGCAATCTCAGCTTATTCACTGCTGAATCAGAGATCAGACTCAGCAACGGCCAAACAATCTTCTGAATTGTCAGATCTTTTGAAAGACAATCAGCATAGTCAAATACGAGGAAGAAAGAAGTCAACTTCAGTATGCCTCGAGGTCTGTTCTGTCTCAACTGCTTTCTAAACCTTGACGAATAACAAGCAGACACGTGCCTTATACCTACTAA
This sequence comes from Lavandula angustifolia, assembly GCA_028984105.1. Classification (NCBI taxonomy): domain Eukaryota; kingdom Viridiplantae; phylum Streptophyta; class Magnoliopsida; order Lamiales; family Lamiaceae; genus Lavandula; species Lavandula angustifolia. The sequence goes on from CM054824.1 coordinate 18,343,360, forward strand.
AGCTGCAAGTCAACAACTTTCCGGAAAAGGAGGGAAAAGACACTGTCACTCTACTTCAAAAGAGCCGTTAGCTACCAAAAGAGAGAGAGTAAGGGATGATCGTCTCCAACGGATCTTTCCAAGACTCTTCTCTATAAATAGAGGGATCATTCGAAATTTGAAGCATACACGATAATAACAATCACGACAACGAGAACTCATAGAGCATTCAAACGAGCCAACCCAGAAAACCTAAGTCTTCCGCAAGAACTCGAAGAGCATTTCTCCGACGAAAGACTATATTCTAAGCTCGTAGGGAACCAAGCTGAACCGATATACAAGCTTCTAGTATCCAAACGACGTTACACGAACTCATAGCTAAACTCAGATGTTCGTCGTTCTAGAAGCTACATTCTCGTTCCCTATCCCTCTAACCCTAATCTCAACCGAATATATCCATAGCTTAGACGAAGGAGTTCATATTTGAACTTGTTCCTTATTGTAAAAGGACTCCTTCATAGTTGGAGAGTTTGTCAAACACTTTAGTTTGATAACCGTGTAAACTGAGACTTTCTCAGTATAAATTCCAAGACGCGGCTTTGTCCTGTGTACAAGCTGACTGAGACTAACTCAATATAATAAATAGCCTCCTGATCTTTTGGGACAGTGGACGTAGGATTGTTTGATATCCGAACCACTTTAAAAATCTCTGTGTCTCTCGCTTGTGTCTATTTACTGTTGCATTGATTTTAACTGATCATACTGAAAATTATCCTTTAAAATCATTCAACTCGGTTTCAGCGAACTTGACTGATCTCATTATTCTACTGAAACTGGTTTAATATAAACGTCTTTCCAACTCAACCGATTTGGGCCTACACTTTCCGCACCACTGGACTCTATCTGCTGATACTGAATTCTGACGGTCAGTCAGCTAGCAGATCTCAGTAGAGTCAGACACTTTGCCACACACGATTCAGAACAACTATCTGGTCTGCTGAACTCATTCAGTACGACACTATCCTGAACAGGACTGTTCGTGTTCTAAGTTGAGAAAATCGGTTTCAGGTGTATTCACCCCCCCCCTCTACACCTGAACGTGCTCTCGGGGACCAACATAATGTCGGTTTCGTGTCGTACTAACGGAAATCCGATTGTTGGCGCTAAACAAAATGCTAATACGTTATGGAGAAAAGTTCATAATTATTATAATTGAGCTCGAGTTGAAAATCAAATGGTCGAGGAAAGGTCCGTCAAGTTACTAAGACAACTTTATAAATGCTTGAATACAAATGTTATGAAGTGGATTGGTGTATACATGAAAGCGTATAAGCGTAGAAGAAGTGTAATGTCCTTAAATGATATTAAAAAAGATGCTGAAATTATCTAAGGTAAAGCCATGTTAACTCACCATGAGTTCTTTGAAAAAATTGATGAGTGGGACCCCAAATGTGAGTTGAAATTAAGTCAAGTGACTATAGATGTAAAGATCAACAAAATGAAAACACTGCAGAAGAAAATCGTGGTAGCTCGAAAAAAACAAGGACTGATAAAGAGGGTGATCCTTCAACCGACGCCACTCAAGAAACTCCTAGGAGTGATAGCTCAACATTTCGTCGTCCTATGGGGAGATAAAGGGCTAAAGCTTTTATTGGAAAAAAAGGAAAATCGATAGTATTACAATCTTCTGTTGTTCTTGATGATCTCACTGTGAACTTCGTGCATTGAGGATCCATCGTGAGAAAGAGTTTGAGACACGACAACAGGAGAATGAGCTACGCCAACAAGAGATTGTGACACGTTAACAAGAGATGTAGATGATGGACCGAGGGATGAAAACAATTGCGTGGAATGTACTGACGATGAAAGCGGTATTAACTTCAGAAGAAGAGTCATTGAAATGTGTCAGCAATAATTGAACATTTCAAAATGTGTCAGCAAAGCTTTGTTTCTATCTTTACCAAATTTGCTATTTCTGTAGTCTATCAATACTAAAATGTGTCAGCAATAATTGACATCCATTATATGATGGAAATGAAACAACAGAAAAAGGAATGACCATTATGATTTTTCAGTAGCCATGAACAAGACATGGCCTCAAACATGTCAGAAGCTTTGTTGAAGCATCCAACAAATCAACAAGTGATTACAATTATTGTTCTATTATTATAAGTGCCGAAATGTTCATTTGTTCATTATCATAAACACAAATATCACGTGTACTTTTCTAAGAAATTTCTTCTCTATTTGAGATATTTCTGATCTCCTCGAATATGATGATTGGCCACAACGAAATGAAGCTTGAAAAGATCAATAGGCTGAAGAAAATTACATTGTTGACGACATGGTTGAAGAGGTGGTCGTTCGAGCCTATTCTCTATCACTACAACCAACTGATCATAGTATCAATCAAAGGAGGTAATTTATTGAACAAGGATGTGAGAAGAGTCATGCGAGTGTGTTCAAACAGTACTTTTCAGAAAATTCAATATATCTTGAAGAATATTTTCGATCAATGTATCGCATATGAAAGTCATTGTTCGAACATATAATGAATCACCTAGTTGCCATCGATGAATTTTTTCAACAAAAGAGGGATGTCATTGGTTGTCTAGGTATGTCTCCTATTCAGAAATGTACTATAGTTATGCGGGTATTGGCATACGACACATCATCCTACTTGCATGACGAGTACTTAAGAATGAGTGGTCAACTCATAAGGAAATCGCTCATCAAATTCGTTGAAGGTGTAATTTCCAACTTCAATGATAAGTACTTGAGAAAACTCTCTCAACAAGCCGTGGAATATCTTCTACATGTAGGAGAACAATACAGTTTTCAAGGCATGTTAGGAAGTATTGACTGCATGCACTGGGAATAGAAAAACCGCAAAATTGGTTGGGCGGGGCAGTATAGGGGAAGAAGCGGTAAGCCAACAATTATTTTAGAAGTAATTATATCCCAAGATTTATGGATTTAACATTCATTTTTTGGAACCACAGGTTCGATAAATGATATCAATGTACTCGATCAATCACATGTCTTTGATGATATCTTGGAAGGTTGAATACCTAAGGTCAGTTGTGTTGTACATGGTCATATACACAATATGGGATATTATCTCACAGATGACATATATCCAGAATGGGCAGCATTTGTCAAATCTATTAGAACTCCCCTCATTCGAAAGGAAAAATTATTTGCTCTACATTGGCTGCTAGCAAAGACGTTAAATGAGCTTTTGGCATTTTACAAGCTCATTTCGCTTTTTATCAAGCAACTGTGTCTTATTTGGAATCGTGATCTTTTAGGGAAAATAATGAGAGCATACGTCATTATATATAATATGATAGTGGAAGATGAAAGAAGCTTCTATCTAAATTATCAAGATTCCACATAATTTATACCAGATCGTGGTAGTCAGAGTGATCAATAAAGTGGAGATGGGGAAGCAAATAATGGTCTTGTATACTCTATAGAAATGATTGCAAGCATAAGCAATCATATGAGAAATAGGCACAAGTTCGAAATAAAGAAGAGTACAAGACTTTTCAAGACGACTCGATCGAGCACATATGACAAAAATTCGACAATGATAACTGAATTTTTTCTACTTTGTCATTTGTGATTTAAATTTTTTATTAATTTAATTTCGCTTTCAATTGTTGTCGTGTGTTTCTTTAATACTCCCTCCGTTCCACTCCATTAGTCCAGTTTTTCTTTTTGGGCCGTTCCACTCCATTAGTCCACTTTCTTTTTTTAACTTAAAATAACACTCTTATATATTCTAGTGGACCCCACTACTTTATACTACTTTATACACAACAAACAACTTTCTTAATCACCGTGTCGAAAAGAAAGTGGACTAATGGAGTGGAACGGAGGGAGTATTAGTTTGTATAAGTCTCACATTTTTTTTTAATTTATTAAGTAGTTTTTATTATTATTACTAAATATAAAAATACTAGAATTTACATATAATAATATTAAATAATTAAAATTACATAATTTTATGGTTGGGATGGTCAAGGATAAAATAAAAAAATAAAGATGGTGGATTGAGAGAAAATTGATAGTATACGGAAAAGAGATAAATTAATTAAATATTGAAATGACTAGGTGTTTGAGATATTTGGAATGGATGGGAATAAAAGTAATCTTAAAAGTAGTCTTACATCAACTCGAGTATCACCAAAACCCAATATTTGGAAGTACCGATCCAACTCGAGTATCATTAAAACTCAATATTTGGAACTTGGAAGTACCGATCCAACTCGAGTATCATCAAACCTCAATATTTGGAAGTACCGATCTGCAGCAATTATTCTATTCGCCAAATACAGTCAAGATGTTCGTTCAATTGTTGCATTTCTCCCCCACTCCACTTGTTACTAATTACACAAAGCATCCGTCTCTACTGGTGCCGCATTTCACCACCAAGGCTTATTTATCCCATAATACACGTAGTTGATTAAAAAATCACCATAAATAATCGCAATTTATTTATTCAATTTTCAAGCTCTATAATCTTGACTACGGATGCATCTCCCACTTTCTGGCACACCACAACTCGGTCGTGGGACTTGATCACTCCTGAGGCTTTCCCATGATCAAGTGCTACCTTCAGAACCGATTCATTCGTCGCGTTCGTTGACTCAGCCGGATGTCGAGGATCAGCAAGCAGGGGGAAGAGACCTCGTACTATAAGCGATTGTCTTGCCTGAACATGCACATTAAAATTTAAAAAGAGTAGCAACTATATGAATGAATCATAAGGTAAGTGGAAATCCAAATTAACGAGTAATTTTTTAATGATGAAATGAATCATAAGGGGATACTATTATTATCACCTCAAATGCACCACTAAAACTCCACTTCAACTGATTAGTCTTGAGTCTGGGAATCACAACTGATAAAACCGGCATTGTAGGCCTATACTTTGCTATCAACCTGTGATTAATAGGACAGCAATTGAAAATCAGAAAATAAAATGTTCGAACAAAACCAAATAGAGGTGTATCTGAACTTATGCATTACCTCGCAGCTCTTCCGGATGAGGTAAAACATATGATGACAGATGCCTTCACTTTAAGAGCTGCCCGGACCTAAACAAGATTTGTAGTCATTTATCTATACGCAGTATGCTCTAACACGCACAGATCAACTATAGAAGGCATCGAGTGATATATATTGTTCTCCTATATTCTTAATTTACTTTGTGTGAAACATACCGCAGAAGATGCAATAGATTCCAAGTGAGTCATGGGCTCACCAACAAATTTTACAGTCCTCTTGAAGTACTGGTCTTGGTTGAAAACCTTCTCAGCCTGCATGTCAATTTGAGAAACTAAGGTTACATTCAAATACATGCGAGCAAAAACTTTGGACAGAATGATGATAAACATTGGTAAAATAGTGGTGATCTTGTATATATCAAGTATCCTAGGGCCAGCAATGGCATTTTGAAAGTCTGCTACAAGAGGGGCAATCAAGCTAGAAAAAAAATTGAAATATATTCAACAAGATTCAGTCATTTTGCAAATAGTTTTTGTAACCGGAATGTTTTCTCCTTGGAGTGGTTTTGGGAACTCAATATTGCATAAAATGATAATTAAAAAAAAATAAAGAGTTGTAAGCAGGAAGGAATCTATGCCAGCCAAAAGGAAACCAATACAAAGTATCAGAAACATGGACATGCGTGTATCCAATGACTTCAAAGCACAAGTATCATATGACGAGAACAGCCTCGTGCATTTACCTCTGCACAAATTTTGCCCACAGTAGAAATTGTCTCAACTGGGTATAGTCCACGTAAGGTCTCAGCTCCAAGAAGAATTGCATCACACCCTGAGAAATAGCCATGGGGAATCAACATCAACAGCTGCCAGTAAGATGAGATTTAAGTGAGACAGTTAAACCATCCGCAAAGTTGAAAAGAATGAAAAATCTAAATTTGATTCAGGAAAAGCCAAGAGTAAGTTGGAAGACTTCTTCCATGATTTAGGAAGAAAATTGTAAATATGAATAATCCTTCCAAGTGTAAAGGGAAGTGGAGTACCATCCAAAACAGCATTGGCAACATCAGTTGCCTCAGCACGAGTAGGCCTAAGATTGTCAGTCATACTATCAACAACACGAGTTACAACTGCTGGCATTCCAGCCATGTTACACTTATAAACAGCAGATTTCTGGAATAAGAACACCTGCAAGTACTTAGTAAAATAGCATCAATTAAGAATAAAAGAAAATAACATGTGTCACCATCAACAAATTAAAGAGGTACCATTCTCTGTTTTCATGTCATATATGCAAAGCGTACACATTGAAACAGAACTGAGTCCAGGAAAAAATATTAGTTTTATAGTTAGAAAGTATCCAAGTCTATATCAACTAACTAACCTTCTCTGGTGGAAGATCGATCCCGAGATTTCCACGTGAAAGAATGATACCATCAGCTGCCTCTAAAATCTCATCGAAATGGGTTAAACCCTGCAAAAATGAGGGAGACACTGATCTGAACATTTAAGTTTTTAGAGTCTTAACTACAATATACCTTATTTTCTTTAAAAGGAAGACAATGAACAACAGCTTGAAATTCACCTCTACGTTCTCAATCTTAGCAAAAATTTGCGTCTGGCAGAGATCACCATGCTTGGATAGAAATTCACGGGCCTGTATTGAAAGAAAACACCAGCCAGTTGATCAGTCATAAAATGCTACCAACTGATCGCATAAAAGTTTCCAAATTACCTCACGAACATCTTCTGCATGACGGGTATAAGACAATGACAGAAAATCAATTTTGTTTTGAACACCCCAAGAGCTGATAACCTGAAGTTAAAGATAGAGATTAGTGGAAGCAATAGATTGAATCATAGAATATATACATGCATGCTCAAATATTTTTTAAAAGGATGGGAGGTATTTCTTTGCTTCCAAGAACATGAAATATCATGTTACTGCTCAGTGATCTCCATAAAGTAAAAAAGAAAAGAGATAGTTACGAGTTACGACAACCTATGACAAGAATGGAGGATGATGAATGAAGAACGCATGAGGCTTAGAGATTTCATAAAGGACGCAATATTAGGACATATCTTTAGTAAATTCAAATGTACAATTATGATCATTTATTTACCAGTATCAGACATGACTTTCTCATTTTCTCTTGCACGGACAACTCTTTTATTATAACAATCAAGTAAGCAACCACACACCAGAGAAGAGGTGCTTTAAAAACCTCCCACCAAAGCATCAGACGGAGAAAGCAAGAGACCTACATCACCCATTTTTTCCAACACTAACCTGCTTATCCGCATCAGATAGAGTAGGGAGTTCGATACGAACTTGAGAAGCGTGTAATGTAAATAAAGATCCAGCCAAAGTTGCAGAATTCTTGGTCATGCAGACCACATCATCACCTTTTACTTCACATACCTGCTCATCCAAATCACCAATACAAACTTATCAAGCAAACTAAACCTTATACAAATAATTCAGAGATATTTCACAGGGCAAAATAAAACTCAAAGATATATGCATGCTCAACTTTTTTTTCCTATCGTATCAAGGAATGGCTTCACGCATGGAGATAAGGGACAGAAGGACTACATGCAGATGCCAAATTGAAGAAATTACATATTTCAAGTTTCAAGTAATGCGACAAATAAGCATGTTCCATTGACTTCCGATTGAAAATAAAAGACATGAAAACCATTCACAAGCACAATGAAAATACGGAAAAGAAATAAAGGAAATAGAGCTGCATTATGATACTTGTGTATAAAACACAATAATTGTATTTCACACTCTAGGCCATACCTCAAGCCACACAGAAGTGGTTTCACTTCCCGTAAATAAGTATTGGCCAATAAAAATGGTGTCGCCCTTCTTCACGGCCTGCAAGTACCCCAAAAACAAAATTTAGAATAGACTAGAGAGACTGGTTTATGATAATGCAACCACAAACCATGCAGAATGAGTTAACACAACCTAAAAGGAATAAATCCTTTAGAGAAAAATGCAACTGCATATTTGGGACATGATCAAAGAAACTAAATATTGCAAAAACATACCTGCGTACCCTAATTCATGAACTTTGGCAGTATCATAATTGTTAAGAAACCAAGACAGGACTTAGAATTATCGAAACGCATAGTTCAAGTAACGTGGCTTCTGGATATTAACACCACACACAAACACACAGAGCTCTTTTACTAGAAGGATTCTTTCATAATGACCAACCTAGTACTTCAAATGGTGTTCTTCTATTCCACTAGCAGGGTATATGGAATCATGTTCCTAACTATTATTTTGGATCAAGTGCTAAGATTTATGCTATCAAAATGAATTGTTTGACTTGATGCATTGCTACGAGCATTTGCTAGTAAAACACAAAATGGACAAATAAAGTTTATCTCATCTATCATTTCACCAATAATCGCATGTATTTTCACTTACTATCAATATAATAAATTTCTAGATCCCTGGCATTGACAGATAACACCTATCTAACAATACCTTTAATCAATGATTTTACGTAATAATGCCTCCATCCCAGATTCTAGACTCTTTTCATAAAAACTTGTGTTACTTACTTGGATCTAAAATTTGATGTGAGGAGCATATATCGCAAACTAACTAGATTTATTTTTATATGAATTGGCAGCCATGTTTTTCCACTGTAACACTACATAAATAGGATGGATGCATTTGAACCTTGGCAAGTCCAGCAAAGTTGATCGGCAAAATTTCAGAAGAAGCTTCTTGTCCTTGATCGGGTGTCAAAATAACATTTTCATCAGCCTTAAGTGTTATAGCCTTCTCGCTTTTATTAACAACTTGCAACTCAGGGCCAACCGTGTCTAGCATAACCTGCAAAAGAAAGAAGGTCAACCAAGAATGTAGACTGAGCTTTTGTCGTCCATTGATTGAACTACAACAAAGGACACATAGCACCAAGAAAATCACAGAAAACATTTAAATAAATAAATAAATAAAACACTCTTATGCCAGTTTTATACAAATCAGACGACAGAAACTTCATTAAGATTTTATGGAGTGTCCAAAGAAACCAAGAATTGAGTGAAGAGATTAAGTAATCAAGTAAAGATATATATACGTACAGCACAGAGTTTCTTGGTGCCCTTGATGGCAGTCTTCAAATTCTCCAGAGTTTCCTGATGATACTTGGCATCACACCACGAGAAATCAAATCTTGCAACTGCCCCCAGCACAGGAAGAGATCAGAGACTCCACACTACTGGCCGCGAATAAATTTCAGAAAAGAGTAACTTGATTCAATTACCAGACATTCCAGCTTGAAGACAAGAAGAAATAACATCGACGGATCGAGAGCGTGGGCCCAAAGTCCCGACGATCTTCGTCACCGCAGGGAAGAAATTCTGCAGCCAAATCATTCATGCATACATCAAAACCATATGTATACAAAATCCACAATTTCACAGGCACACTAACCGCTTTGGATGGCTCCAGGATGGAAGCCATACGGATTGGCTCCTCGAGCAGCAGGTGATTTGAATGCATTTTTCAATTAACACTTTTCGGGAGAATTATTGAGTACAGTGGAAGAAGAAGAAGATTGGACGGGTTTGTTTGATCAGGGCAGGGGAAAAGAAGTAGCGAGTACGGCACCACTACTGGCATCATAGAACAAAATACATTTAATTAAGAAAATCTCAAAAGTCAAGATGTAGAACCATAATACCAAACAGCTAAAATGTTGTTTATTTATGGGTTAATAGAAAATTCAAACCAATCAAATCGGAAAAAAAAATACAATCTTATATAAGGTAATAATAATAATGTGTAGAGCCAAGATCCAACGGATTAATTTAAACGCGCAGATATATTCTTCTTGCCTTGCTACAACTATTTATTTATTATTAGCAGTTTCTCATAAGAACAACCTAATTATTTATTTTATTTTTATATACACGATTGATTTTATTTATATTGTTCAACGATTCAAACTTAACGGCCCAGTTTAATGCTGGTTAGGACTTCTTTTATTCCAATATCGCTTTCAAGCACAAAGACCAAATTACTAACCTACCCCTTTAGAAGTCTAATCCTTTATCTAGTCGGGCTCTAGAATGTTATGTGACATGGACACTTGTATAATTCATTCAATTTTTTAAAATTATTTTTACAATTATACTCTAGTTGTTGGAATTACTTAAAACATCCAACGCCTCTTCACATGATTAATCAACATTAACAACTTGATTACATCACTATAATTCAGAACAAAAATTTAACTGATTTCTCAACAAAGAAAGCAAGAAACTCATTACACTACACAAGAATACTAAACAATCCCACATCGTAGGACTACTGAAATGATGAGTTAGGAACATTAATGCCAATCAGAGCGCATCTTCCGTAGTCGGAAGCGACGGCGAGAGCGAGTTGCGCGACTCGTCATAATCCTCCCCCAACGGCGACACCTCCACCCTAATCTCCTCTATCATCTTCACAACCTCACCCATCGTCGGCCTCTTCTCCGACTGCGCCACCACGCACGCCATCGCTATATGCAGCATCGACACCATCTCCTCCTCTATATTCTTGTACCTCAACAGCTCCTGATCGAACACCTCCGCGGTCCACTCGTCCCTCACCACCGACTGCACCCACCTCGGCAGATCCATCGCTACCACCTCCTCCTCCGACCGCCCACGCGACGGCTCCTTCCCCGTCAGAACCTCAAGCAGCACAACTCCAAAGCTGTACACATCAGCCTTTTGAGAAAGCCTCTTCATCTCATCCTGCTCCGGCGCTTTGTAACCACCCAATCGAGCTATCGCGTGGACCGGGTTTAAAAGCAACGAAAGCCCAAAATCGGATATGCATGCGTTGCCGTTCTTGTCGAGCAACACGTTGCTCGACTTCACGTTGCCGTGAGGGATTCGTGAAGATGCGTACTCTTCATGAATCCTCTCTAGCCCACGAGCTGCTCCCAGAATCAATCCGATTCGAGTCGTCCAATCTAAAGGAACTCTCCCCGGTCCTCTGTTACCTATATCAAGATCAAAAACATAGTACTTAGAAATACTTCAAAAAATCAAAAGCGAAATATGAATTCATTATTCAATATTCATACCATGAAGAAGTGAATGGAGGCATCCATTAGGCATGTAATCATACACGAGCAACTTCTCTTCTCTCGCATAGTAATAAGCTCTGAATCTAACCACATTAGCATGCCTCAACTTCCCTATCACATCCATATACTGCTCGAATTCTTTCCTCGCGCAAGGGTTTGCGTCTTTGAGCCTTTTAACGGCCATCGTGCATCCATCTTCAAGAACGGCTTTGTAGACCGTTCCTAAGCTTCCTTTTCCGAGCATCTCCGCGGATGCTCGGAGCAAATCCTCGAGCTCGAACTGCTTCTTCCGGTCAAAAAACACGAGTTTGCTCTTATCAGTAGCGTTAGTACCATCACTATCGCCGCCGCCGCCGCCGTTATTGGCGTAGACTCTCTTCTCGCCCGAGTAGCTGCTCCTCTTCCCGAGCTCGCTTCCGGTCATCGAATTCGTCTCCCTCGATGACTTGCCGCAGCAGTAGGCCACCGCGAATGACGCCATTACTAAAACTAGAACAGAGTTCGCCACTACTATGGCTACTATTGCTCCGTTGCTCAGCTTCTTGTGATGCTTGTTTGTTGGTTCCTCGATCGTGGCCGTTGATGTTGATGGGAGGGAGCTGGGGTTGGATGGGACGGTTTGATTGGTTGAGGAAGGTAGATCGCCGGTGTAGGAACAGTTGGGGAATGGGGTAGTGCCGCAGAGCCCTTCATTGCCGGAAAAGCTAGCGACACCGTATCGGGAGAGTACACTCTTCGGCACCGCTCCGTATAGCTCGTTGTTTGATAAGTTTAACTCTTTGAGAAGAGGAATTGAATCGAGGAATTTTGGGATAGTTCCGGAGATCTCGTTGTTTTGGAGGTGGAGAGTGAGGAGGCGTGAGAGGTTGGCGAATTGTGTCGGAATGGGGCCGCGGAGGTTGTTGTTGGAGAGGTCAAGGCGGCGGAGGCGGTGGAGGGAGGATAATTCCTCCGGTATCTCGCCGGAGAAGTCGTTGCCGGAGAGGTAGATGAGCTTCAAGTTGACGCATTGGGCGACGGGTGTGAGCGAGCCGTTGAGGCGGTTGCCGCGGAGGTCGACGACGCGGAGCTGGTCGAGGGAGGAGAGGGCGTCGACCGGGCCGCGGAGATTGGAGGATGGGAGGGTGACGGCGGTGACGCGGTGGTTGGTGCAGTTTACGCCAAGCCAGTTGGCGGAGCAGGCGGTGGAGGTAGAGGTGGTTGTCGTCCAGTTGGAGAGGAGTGTGCCGTGGAGGTCGGTTTGGGAGCGGAATAGGGAGAGGACGGCGGTGTCGTTCGCCGTTTCTCCGGCGGTGGTGGCCGGAGCAAGAATCAAGATTGAAGTAAATATAATAAGGAGAGAGGAGGAGAAATGGAGGTCCATTTTTTTTTTTATTTTTGAGCATGGAGCGGAAGTGCATGGGAACCTAAAGAGTGAGAAAGGAAGAGAGAAGGCTCCTCTATCTCTCTCTTGACACATGTTGACCAAGCATATACCAATAGGAATGGACAATGATTGTAAAGGGAGTGGAGAGAGAGAAAAAAAGGATTTTGTGCTTGATAATGTCCATCTTTTTTTCTTTACCCTGAACATTTTGAAGAAAAAAAAAAGAGTGAGATGATTAAAGGTGTGCAAGAGTGAGGATGGTGTTGGTTGTGTGAATGATTGCTGTTCTCCACTCCTTTCCCAATAGAATGAAATCAGATAAAAATAAAGTATGGTAAAAAGGAAAAGGAAAATGCAATCATTATAGGTTGGTAGTAGAGGCTTTTTTGCTTTTCATATAAAAGGGGACGCCTTCTTCAAGACTTGAGAAGGACAAATTGTCATGGACTGTAAACCTCTCGTTAAATCAAAATCTTACTCTATAATTCCAATTGTAATACAAAATACAAAGTGGTTGTCTTAATTTACGCCCCCTTCCTAAGGATTTTACTAAATTCAATATCAGTTCTGGTAAATCCACAAAGTATTTCGTTCTTTCTTTCTTTCTTCTACTTCTACTTGGTCTTTTGTTCCCTGTTTGAAAAAGAAAAGCGCCGTTACAGAAGTGTTACATGCAATTCTTTCACAACCTCGATAGTAGCATCCCTCAAGATTAATAAATGAAACGACATCGTAAGAAGAAGACCTTGGGTTAAATCAAAAATATGTAATGACAAGTCGACAAAAGCATAGGGAAGGGAGCACGTCAAATGGTTTATGAAGCTTTATAGGGATGAGTAAATAAATGAAGAATGGGTGAGATGGCAATGTCACATTTGTCGGCAAAAGTAGGGAATGGAGTTACAGCCGCAAAATAAGCCATGAGAAATGAGATTAAGACCAAATGGCTAATACTACTACTACTACTACTACTAGCCACATATGGTGGGAGTAATTCTGCTCTCAGATCAATTTTTGTACGGAATAGACAGCAAATTGACGCTACAATTGGCTTCTTTTGACCAAAATCAAAAGTGATCACATCTTAATGATTACTAATTAAGTAGGATTTGGTTAAAATTTAGCCCTTTTGTAATTTGACTCATTACCTAATCCCGGTATGGATTGCTATCAATAACTTATGCAATTACCCAAGTTTGAATTGAAAGACTAACTAGAGGAGGAAAATAATGATTTTACCTGTGTTTCGAAAGGGTAACTTGGAAGTTGAATAAGATGATTCTTTTTCGCTGGAGCAAAACCTGTTACTCAATGTTACAGCCATTGCCTTCATCCTGTGTCGATATAACACTATACCGCATGATCAGATCGACACCATAAAAACCAAAAACCTCCAACTGAATTTGAACTACTTACCTAAATATCACAAACAATGGAGGAGAGCGTTCCTCGGTAGCATCCTTTTACATAACCAGTTTTCTCTCCGAGAGGGATTCATCTGAAACAAAAAAAATAAACTATACCAATTATATAACAAGAGATATGAGAAACAGCTTCTCATAAGATTCCCAAGTTGCTTTTCAGAAACAAGTATGACAAAGAACATTCTCCCTCAAAGATAATTTTCAGGAATAAAATTTGGTGGAAACGTACAAAAGCGTATGCTACTCCCGCAAGTCTGATCAACGGGTGGACAATAAACTTTAAATAGAACATAAATTCTCACCTTGTAAAAAGCAGAAGAATGAGTATTTGAATATCTATGCTTCGCATTTTTAGTTTCTTGCACCATGAGCATCATCAGTGCCTACTAGTTTACTGAAGACATGAAAGTGCAACATATCCCACAACTGTTCAACAATTCCACAGGACAGAGCATGACATGCTTCTGTAGTTAAAGAATCATGGGATTGACAAAGAGCTAATCAACAACTTTCACTAGCTTTTCACTTGAAACCTGAAATAGTTTTAATATCTTAAAGAGCAGAACCAAAGGCTTTCTATTAACTCTAAGAAAGAGATTTCTTCAGGTATACTTTTAGCTCCCTATGACTTTAACATCAAGTTAGAAGTATGTAGCTAAATCATAAATTATATGAATGAAAGCAAAATATCATAGGTCTAAAGAGATAACAATACCTGCATAACTGAAAGAGGATTCCCATGTAGCTTTTCTGCTACCATGTGCGAGAAGTGGCCAACATGATGGCCTGAAGATAAAACTACCAGATATCAGGGATAGAATTTCATTTAGTTTAGCCCGTTTTACACAATGTGAATCTCAAATGGAGAAAATGACCTGTTAAAACAGCACAGCCAGCAGTAGCGGGTTCTAACATGTTGTGACCTGCTAATCCAAATAAGAATGAACCTCCTACTACTGGTATTGGTGTTATAGAAGTCTCTCAGTTCACCTGTGACAGCAAAGTAGAATTATTATCAGTTTTTTTGGTACTCAGTGCAGTGAGAAAAAGTACACTGTGAGTCTGTGACGCCCATGCATTTATGACATATGATGTTTGCTTCATAATACTTCAGCAGAAGTTCTTAAGAATTCAATTTAAGCTAGCTTTCGATTAACCAAATAATCTCTATTTGAGAGCTTGTGCAAATGACGAGCAACTGGAAAAGGTAAGGCATGTACGCAGTGATGCAGACATGCATATAAATATAAGAAAAAGAGAAGGCAGTGAAAGATATAAACTTAACGAGTCCACCACATATATACTTGTTTCATGGGTTATACTACCTCCGCGAGACCGCATTGCCACAGAAGTTCCTTCCTCCTGTAATTTCTGTAATATTAGAATAAAAGCACAAGATAGTTCATGTCAATAAGGATCACGAATAAACAATTGACAGTCACACTTCAATACTAGAATATCACATCAAAGAAGTTGAGGGAACAATGTGGCAGCCAAATAAACCATCACTCATTAATATTTTTAATTTCCGAATGTTACCGAGCAAGTGAACTGGGTAGTTAATATCTGACTCGGAAATAATTGCTTTTGTCGAGCATTTTGAAGGAAATTGTAGCGGCAAAAACCAACATGTCAAAATGGCCCCCAAGTGACCCCAAAGGCTTTATACCTAACAGAGAAGGAAGGGTTATGAAGCATTAATTAAAATGAGGCCTTTAATGGTGGAATAAGCAAAATCATAAAATTGGAGTTTATCAACATCCTCTGAAAGCGCAAAACATGTTTCTGTCAAGGCACATTAATGGGTGTAGATAGAAATGTCAAGCGGAGAAAAAAATGGCGTAAGAAATATAATCATACCAAAGCAATATCTTACCCAAGATGAGGCTTACGGGGCACAGTAATAGTTACTAGAACAGGATGTTTTTCTTTTAGAATCTCGTGAGCTTTGATACATACTCCAACAAGTTACGTGAGGATTTAGTTGACGAGATAATCTTAAAAACTGAAGCTAATAGCATGTGATCAATGTCATGAAGAAATCCTAGGTGCCCTTGTTTGCAATCACCGACCATCCTATCCATTAGATTGCTCTTCACAGGAAAGGCTTTAACAGAAACCACAGACTTTGGAATAACTCGGTATAAAAGATCAAACACTAATTTGGTAAAGCATGAGTTGTAGTGTGATAACTCTTAACAGGTTAATTAGAGAGAAAAATGTCTTCTCAACGTAATAAAAGACTAAGAGTTTCTTAAAATACCACATTTGAGGTCTCCAGGATAGTGTGTGATACAAGGAGGAGCTTGCAATTGTTGAAACTGAATCCCTTGGATTGTACTCTGGCATTTTGAAAAGAAGAGAAGCAATTAGAGACACCAAAAACAGTTCAAAAATCCAAAAGAAGTATGAGAATATATACCAATGGGTAAATCATGAAAATTTTGATAGCATCAACTTGATCAATGGTAGAATTACTGGATGAGACCAATTTTCGAATGACTGCCATTTAGCAATACCAATGCGATCAAAACACAGACAAGATAGGAGGAAATATAAAATAGCAATGAGAATTAAAAAGAAGAAGAGCTACCAGCAGATGAGAAAACATTAGATCATAACTGAAATGCCCTTTTAACACTAGCACAGGGGAAAAAGAGAATAGAATAACAAAATAGCTAAAAAAATTCCCAGTTGGAGACAAGCAAGAAAGAACTTATAATTATAATTTACAATGAGAGAAGGAATATCTTACACCATATTTTGCAGCACCCATAATGAGATATGACCACAATTCACTTTCCATTAGCATGATTGCATTTGACCTCCAATATTGAAGGAAAGCATCCACACTAGACGGTATATCAAGAGGAGCAAACTGGTTTGTTCCACACAAAAAAATAAATGTATATATATATATATATATATTAGCACAACCGAAGACCCAGAAAAGTCAAGTCATGTTCTTAAAAAGAACTCTTTCAATAAGAAGCCTTCGTATGGAGATTTATAAATCTTTGTTCTCTAGTTAGAAAGTGTTCATGTTATATACTACACACATGTGAAAGCTGAACCAATTACCATTCAAGATAAAACATTACACAAAGTTGCACAAAGACCCTAACAAAATTCAAGAAAACAAATTCATAATCACAGCTGTTACTCAGCAACTTAGATATATGTAACATATAAAATCCGGTATTGCATATCAATGATGACGCATATGAGTGCCGCATATGAAGTGCAAAAATTCCTATTCGAAAACATATCTCATAACTGAGAACAAGGCTGAGACCTAGACCCCAGTTTGAGGGTCTTCTGTTATATCACAATTTACTACAATAATAATAATACATATAAGAAAGGATGATACTTCAGAAGTCATAACAGAAATTACAGACAAGAAAATCTTTCACATAGATTGATGAAAAAGTACCTGGTAAGTATTTTTAAGATAACAAATTACATAAATTATTGTCTTTAAGCACCTGATGTATGACATTACTTGGAAGTCTCTCCTTTATTACTTCACTGCAACCATATGAAAAAAGATTTCATATGTCAGCGTGCTCATCTTTGTACAAAGCCAATAACAAAGAGAAACATCTTCTCATGAGATACCCAAGTTGCTTTTGTGAAATTGAAACACGTATGACATGAACATTTACGGATGAACCCGGCAGTTCTGAATTTTTAGAATAAATTTATACATGTCAAGTTAAAAAGCATATCAAGAGGTAGAAAGGTACAAAAGCATATGTTACTCCCATACCATTGTCTGATCAAAGGGTGGAAGATATACCAAAAATTAAATTAATTTTAAATAGAACAAAAATTCTCACCTTGTAAAGACAATAAAAATTGAAGTATTTATATTTCTCCTTCGTATTTAGCTTCTTGCACCATGAGCATCATCAGTACCTACTAGTTTACTGAAGACGTGAAAGTGCAATATTTCCCACAACTTTTTGACAATTTCACAGGATAAAGCATGATATGCTTGTCTGGCAGCTGCACGGCGCGCTTCAAGATTCATGGGATTGACAAAAAGCTCATCAACAGCTTCCACTAGCTTTTCACTTGAAACCTGAAATAGTTAAATAATATATTAATGAGCAGAACCGCGGGGGGGGGGGGGGATTTAGAAAGAGGTTTCTTCAGGTCTACTGTCAGCTAACAATACCTGCATAACTGAAAGAGGATTCACATGTTGCATTTCTGCTACCATGTGTGAGAAGTGGCCAACATGATGGCCTGAAAATAAAACTATCAGACATTCAGGGAATAGAATTTCTTTTCGCCCGTTTTACACAATGTGAATTGCAAATGCGAGAAAATGACCTGTTAAAACAGCACAGCCAGCAGCAGCAGGTTCTAACATGTTGTGGCCTGCTAATCCAAGTAAGAATGAACCTCCTACTACTGCTATTGGTGTTAAGCCATAGAAGTCTCTCAGTTCACCTGTGACAGCAAAGTAGAATTATTACAAGTTTTTGGTACTAAGTGCAGTGAGAAAAAGTATACTCTGGCGCCATACAATTGTGATGTATGATGCGAACTTCATAATACTTCAATAGATGTTCTTACGAATTCAATTTAAGCTAGCTTTTGATTAAACAAATAAATCTCTATTTGAGGGTTTGTTGAAATATATGAGCAGCAGGGAAAGGTAAGACATGTACGCATACATGCATATAAATATCAGCAAAAAAGGAAAAGGGTGAGGTTGTGAAAGATAGAAACCTAATGAGTCAACCACATATATACTTGTTTCCTGGGTAAGATTATCACCACGAGACCTTAATGCCACAGAAGTTCCTCCCTCCTGTAATTTCTGTAATATTTGAAAAAAAGCACACAATAAGTTCATGTAAATAAAGATCAGGAAAATACAAGACAGTCACAGATCAATACTAGAATCTATCACATCAAAGAAGTTAAGGGAACAATGTAGAAAGCCATATAAACCATCAGTCATTTTTATTTTTCATTTCTTCTAAAAATGTCACCCAGCAAGTGAACCAAGTAGTTACTATCTGACTCAGATGGAAATAATTGCTTTTATCAAGCATTTTGAAGGAAATTGTGGTGGCAAAAAGCAAAATGCCAAACTGACGCCCAAGTGACCGCAACTGCTTTATACCTAACATGAAAACTAATGTAGAAGGAAGGGTTATGAAGCATTATTAAAATAAGCCCTTTAATGAAATGCAAAAAATCTCACGGGTGGGATAAGTAAAATCTCAAAATAGGAATTTTTCAACATCCTCTGAAAGAGCAAAACATGTTCTGTCAAGCCACAGTAACAAATGTAGATAGAAATGTCAATGGAGTAAAAGAAAAAAGCATAAGAAATATAGCCATACCAAAGCAATATCTTGTCCAAGATGAGGCTTACGGGGCACAATAATAGTTACTAGATCTGGATGCTTTTGTTTCAGAATCTCGTGAGCTCTGATAAAAACTGCGACAAGTCATGTGAGGATTTAGTTGTCTAGATAATCTTACATAATTTTAGAAACTGTAGTTAATAGAATATGATCCATGTCATGGAGAAATCCTAGCTGCCCTTGTTTGCAATCACAGACCATTGTTTCCACAATATTGCTACTCACGGGAAAGGTTTAGACAGAAACCACATGCTTTTGTATAACCCAGTATAAAAAGATGAAAACTGATTAGGTCAAACATGAGTTGAAGTATGATAACTCTAACAGGTTAATTAGTGAGAAACATCACACTATAACAGGGACCTCGCAACATAAGTTCAATATATCACCAGTTACCTTCCTCTTCACCCTTATGAATTGAAGACGCCATCCATACTTTTCTATGGGAAAGCTGTGCCTGGAACTCTTTCAGACTTTTCTCAACTCCTATGGAAGTACCACAATCTGCTATTGCTGGAGAATTTTAAAAAAAATGTCAAGGGAAAAAAAGAGAAGCAATCAGTTTCATGACTGTGAAAAACATCACTACATTTAATTAAGAACTGTCTTCACAACATAATAAAAGACCAAGTGTTTCTTAAAATACCACATTTTAGGTCTCCAGAATAGCGTATGACGCAAGGTGGAGCTTGCAATAGTTGAAACTGGATCCCTTGGATTGTGCTCTGACATTTTGGAATGAAGAGAAGCAATTAGAGACAGCAACATCAACACCTCAGAAATCCCAAAGACAAAGTATGAGAATATACCAATGGATGAATCAATGAAAATTTTGATAGCATCAACTTGATCAATGGTAGAATTGCAGGATGAGACCAATTTTGGAATGATTTCGTGGACATTCTGCCGTTCAGCAATGCCAATGCAATCTAGGTATGGACCAGATTGGAGGAAATATAAATAGCAATGAGAAATTAAGTAGTACCAGCAGATGAGAAACCATTAGATTATAAAGTAAAATGCTTTTAAGACTAGCACAGGGAAAAAGAGATTTGAATAAGAAGATAGGTAAAAAATTCTCAGTTGGATACAAGAATGAATATATAATTATTAACTAGAATGAGGGAAGGAGTATCTTACGCCATATCTTGCAGCACCCATAATGAGATTTGGCCACAATTCATTTTCCATTAGCATGACTGCATTTGGCCTCCAATATTGAAGGAAAGCATCCATACTAGACGGTATATCAAGTGGAGCAAACTGGTTCGTTCCACCAAAAAACAAGTATATTAGCACAATGGAAAACCCACAAAATGCAAGTCCTGTTCTTGGAAAGAACTCTTTCAATATGAAGCCTTCATATGGAGACTTACAAATCTTTTTTCTCTATTTAGAAAGTTCATGCTATATATACTACACATATGAAAGCGGAGCCAATTATCATTCAAGATAATAACATTAGACTAAGTTGCACAAAAACCCTATTAAAATAAGAAAACGAATTCATAATCACAGCTGTTACCACAGCCAATTAGACATATATACCAAGTTATTAAGAACATGGCATTACATTGCAGCTATTTATCAGAATTTCCAACAGACATATGTAACATGTAAAATCCAGCATTGGAGATCAATGTTATCAATGATGAAATATACCAGTGCAGCATATGAAGTGTTAGATTTCTTATTGAATAAACATATCTCATAACTGATAATAAGGCTGAGACCTAGACCCAGTTTGAGGGTTCTTTATTATATCACAATCTCATACCAATAGGATGATGTTTCATAACAGATAGAGAGATAAAATCAAGATTTGGTACTTGATCACAGACAAGAAAAGAAAAAAGAAAATCTTTCACATAAAAAGAAAGAAAATCTTTCACATAGACTGATTAAAAAATACCTGATAAGTTTTTTATAAGGCAATAAATTACAGAAACTATCGTCTTTGAGCACCTGATGTATGACATTACTTGGAAGTCTCTCCTTTATTACTTCACTGCAACCACATGAAAAATATTTAATTGGGTCAGCGTGCTCATCATAGTACAAAGCCAATATCAAAGAGAAATTAAACCAAGAAACGCTAATAAGTAATCATGACCAAGAAATTAATCACAAAACCTTCCAAGAACTTGTGCTTACAATGCTGAGGCAGTTGTCGTGGTCATTAATACAGTCACATCCGGTCTCCTCTCCAAACAGCACTTGATCACGGGAATCGCTGCCAATCCTTCACCTTTTGATCGACCAGAAATTCAGCAAAGTTAACTCGGGAAAGATTGGCGATAAAAAAAAAAATTACTGTTCGAAATTCCCAGTAAGATGTAAAACGTGAAAATAATCACCCAAGGAAACGGCGTGGAACCAAATCAGACGGCCGGCGGGGCGACTAGCGGAGGGGCGGCCAAGACGTTCCAGCCAGCGTATGGGGTGCTCTCGGCCCCGGATCTTGCGCCACCGTAGATGGATGCGTATTAACGGCGAAATGCCGTAGGTTAAGGCTCTGTAAATATTATACACTATTTTATCACTTTTTATCGCCATTGATTAACGTTCTCTGTAAATTCGAAACAACAGTAAGAGAAAAATTGTGAAAAGCCTAACTGGTTGTATACACATCGGCGTCGGCCAGCTGGCAATTAATAAGTAAAAAACGGCTCTCTGCCTCTCTGTATCGTAGGTTAAGTTGGTTCGCTTAATCTTGATTTTATTTAAGGGTTATTTGCCTGTATTTCCATATTTACAGTAGAGAGTATTTCTAAAAGGGAAAGAAGATTTAATCATTAATTTTGATTTTATTACTTTTACTCCGGTTATGATTTTATTTCCATAATTACAGTATTTCTAAAAGGAAAAAAAAAAAAAAAGAGTAGTTAATGGTTGACTGGTCAACTACCGTACTGTTAGCTCTTCGATCCTAGGAACTATTACAAAAACCACTGATTATCATTAAATAATCAAACTACCCAATCAAATCTGCCACGTGTATCTCAAATTCTTAAATTGTCTTGGAAATGCAAAACTTCATGTGTATGTAATGTGCGACTAACACCTCTTCTAACGCTTCCCCAGTTCAATTGATTGCAGAAAAGAAAAAGATTTAAAGTAATGGAATGGCAATATTTTCTTGTTTATGCAGCAATCTTATCATTACCCGCATTTATCATCTTCGTCGCTATATTCCAGTTCAAAACATCTAAGACCAGGAGGTTGCCTCCGGGGCCACATGTTCAATCTAGGCAGCGCGCCGCACAGAGCCATAGCCGACCTCAGGTCACGCTACTGCCCCGTGGTGTGGCTGAAGCTCGGTCGCGTCAACACCATGGCCATACTCACAGCCGGAGCCGCAGCCGAACTCTTCAAGAGCCACGACCTCTCCTTCGCCGACCGCAGCATTGTCGAAACCATGACGGCGCGCGTACGGCTACCACCACGGCTCCCTGGTGCTGGCCCCCTACGGGCCGCGGTGGCGCGTGCTGAGGCGCTTGTGCACGGTGGAGATGTTCGTGAGTAGACGGATCAACGAGACGGCCGGTATTAGGAGAAGATGCGTTGAACAAATGCTTTCCTGCATCCAGAAGGATGGGAATGGGAATGGGATTGAGATCGGGAAATACGTATTCCTGGCGACGTTTAACACGCTGGGGAATCTGATGATGTCCAAGGACTTGGCGGACCCGGGAATGGAATTCTACGGTGCGATGAAGAGGGTGATGGAGTGGTCCGGCAAGCCTAATGTGTCGGATTTGTTTCCTTGGTTTAAATGGTTGGATTTGCAGGGACTGAAAAGGAAAGCAAACCGAGACATGGGAATAGCTTTTGGGATAGCCTCCGGATTTGCGAAGGAAAGGATGCGCCGCCGCGGTCAAGGTGATGGGAACGACAGGGACTTTCTTGATGTATTGTAGTTCGAGGGGTGTGATGGGGAATCTGGAAAGTTGTCCGAAACTGAGATCACTACTTTCATATTAGTAAGTATGTTTGTTAGTATGTTACTTATATGTGAAGTTTTCGACTAAGTGAAATTTGCAGGAGATGTTGCTGGCGGGAACAGAGACAACTAGCAGCACGATCGAGTGGGCGATAACGGAGCTCCTCCGCAATCCAAGAACAATATCCGAGGCCAAATCCGAGATTTCACTCATCATACGACCCTCGGAGAAGTTCCAAGAGAACCATATTGATCATCTCCCTTAATTGTAGGCTGTGGCTAAAGAAACTCTCCGCCTACATCCTCCGATTCCCTTCCTCATCCCGCGTCGTGCAATTCACGACGCAAGTTTCATGGGCTACTTCATACCGAAGAACACTCAAGTTTTCGTGAACGTTTGGGCGATTGGTCGGGATGAGACATGTTGGGAAGATGCTCTCTTTCAAGCCCGAGAGGTTTCTGGGTACGAATACTGACTACAAGGGGCAGCATTTCGAGTTTATCCCATTTGGCGCGGGCAGGAGGGTATGCGCCGGCCTAGCTTTCGGCCATAGGATGCTGCACTTTGTGCTTGGCTCGCTGCTTCTCGAGTTTGACTGGGAACTCCCGAGTCCACTCGCTGTGGACGTGGATGAGAGGATGGGGATTATTGTGGGGAAACTCTGTTGGTCCGGAGACGATAGTCAGGTGTAGAGGGGGGGTGAATACACATGATCACAGTTTCTTTTTCTCAAACCGAAGGACAGCTGAGCTGTTTGGTGCAACTGATGAACAGTGCCGAATAGTAACCTTCGATCACGGGGTCAGAGTGTGTCAGCTACTGAGCTCTCCTACTGACTTTAGTCAGTCGTTGAAACTCAGTCGGAGACGTTGTGCGGATAAGTGTGTAGGGCCCGGAGATTCGTCTCAGTTTGAAAACGTGTTTTCGCAAGATAAATTCTTTTGGCTGTGCGCTTTTAAAATACGTTTTATGCAAACATATGATTTTGAGCGGTTTGTATGATATGCAATAAAACAGTAAATAACACAAGCGATATAACGTGGTTCGGATACGCAAGATTCTACGTCCACGGTCCTGACTTGGCAGGAGAACTTGTTGATTATTCTGAGCAAGTCTCAGCAAGGTATCTGTGCACTGGACAGATCCTTCTAAGTTATAGTCCTTAGCGATTTTAAAATTCAAACCTAAGTTCGAAAGGGAAGGGATAATCTCCAACTAAGAAGGAGTTCTTACAATAAGAACAATTCACTAAAAGTGAACTCCTTCGAAATCTAAGCTATAAATCTGGCAATGAGCTTAGTCTAGAGAAGAAATGGATCTAAATACTCTAGAGAGAAGAACTACAAATATTCTATGAAAGCAAGTTCTTCTCTGTATAATCTGTTGAGTTCGCTAGAGTGTTCTTGAGCTTGAGCTTTTTCCCTTATGAGTCCCGTTGCGTGGAGCTCGGATTTCTTCTCTATTTATAGTTGTGAGCAGGCATATGTCCGTTGGAGAAGACGATGTCACGTGTCACAAGCTTCCAAAGAAAACGGCCATAAATTCGAATTGTTGCAGCAGGGCAGTTAATACTGTACATGAGAGCAGCTTTAGTTGGTCAGAGCAGGTCAAAGCGTTGTCGGCTTCTCATTGGTCGAGGTTTGTGGTAGGTGAGAATGTGTCAGAGATAGAGTTGACTATTCCACATCCTCGTATGATCTTCTGCTCGAACTTCGAAAAGATGTTTACGATCGGGTCGCTTTACGTCGGATACTGATGACTCAAGACGATCTCTGTCTTCTTCGGTCGAGTTGGGCCGACAAGGCGATAAGGCTCGGTGGGTCGGCGATAAATGCGAAGGTGCTCGAGCTTTGCATTATGTTCTTCTCGCGATATCTTATCACCGTGGGTGGGTCTCTCTCCTGCGAGGTGAAGATCAGCTGGCTTTGGTGAAGAACGCAAGCTCTTACATTGATGACGTGGGGTTACGGAGAGTAACTTCGTCGGAAGATCGATCCAACAAGCTTTACCCCGTACAGGACTTAGACAAAAGGATAATCAAAAAAAAATCTAACCTATACATCGTCTAATCCTATCGACACACTATACTACTGATATCAGCTGGGTTTTGGAATCTTCAATTCCATAGTACTACTATGATTTCCCCCAATATTCTTTTAACCACTAGACAGCTGAGTACCATCTACTGACTCATAACCCAACAAACTCCATCCCTTGAAAGCCACACCAACAAAATGCACCTCTTAAGTAATAATGTAACATGGTTAACTAAGTAATAATGTAAGCGGAAACAACATATCTGATCTTCCTTCAATAAAGAAACCATCATAAATAGAATCTTTTAGATCCTTGCTACTGAGAAACAACTTTTATTTTGTATGATCAATCATATTGTAATTTGTAATACATGTTATACCTGGGCAAGAAATAACCATCATATGGCCTACTGCGTGAAGACTCTCTGAGAGGCTTCTCTTTCATATCTTTTCCAAATCGAAATAGGTAACTTAGACCGATGAGGAGCTCCACGATTGCAGCCTCGGTATCTGCTTGGTTAGCAAAGTGAAGTGTCTGCACAAGAAGTATGTTTGAGCCACAAACCACTCTCTGCCTTTCAAAATTCCGTTCACTTTGCCATCTTACCATATTGTGAGCAAGCGGAGACAGCCATTCCAATATCTTGGCAATTGTTGAGCTCCACTCTGCTGCCATGGCAGCATTATAATCTGCCAAAGCTGAGGTTCTGGAGAATGTCTTCAGCCTTGCCCTCAGATAGCTTCTGATAGTCGAAGGCAACATACTGTAGAGATCATCCCTTGCGTCGAGGCCAATCAAGTGAGGAGACAAAGCTAGCTTCTCGATTAATATGATCACATGAGCATAGTCCAGTGGCAAAGCAGCATAACCAAGAGTCGACGTAGGAGCATTCAGTAGGCGACGTTTAAAGTTAAAGAAAGATGCTTCTGTAGTGCATGAATCTTCTCTTTCTTCAACGTCTTTCTCAGACTCAGCATAAGACCTAAATGAGCTGCCACAGGAACGTGTATACGTCTCTAGAAAAGGAGGCTCACTTCCACCGGTCATGCATCTTTTCAAGCCAATGGAAGCAAATCGTCTGCCCTTCATCTGAGGTTTCCCACAAAGGACGGTTGATGGAGACTGATCATAAGATTTTCTATTCTTTAACATGTTCTTGTCAGCTCTCAAGGCCAAATTTGAGGAAGTCCGTCCCACACATCCAAACTCATTAATTTCAGAAGAAGAATAACCAGATGTCTGCAAAAGGTCAGACATCTGGTTACTCCCAAAAGCATACTTGATCCTTTGAATAATTGTGAACAGAGATCTGAGAAGAAGTCGGATGATGTAATCATAGGTCCTGACCCATGGAGATAAATCTTGCAGACTCTTCACCTCATGGCGTTGCCATATAACCTTCTGCTGAAACTCAAGCAACTTCATACTGCCTAAGCTGGCACCAGCTCGAACCTGCTTTAGTCTCTGCTCAAGCTCTGCCAACACTTCGAGTTCTGAATGGAGCTGTTCGGTTGCTGCTACAAACTTCTCCATCTTCTTAACTTTCCTATGCATCTTCTTGAGCCTATACTTCCATCCAAACCATTTGGGATCCACTGCACCAGGATCGTCGAAAATGCTTTCAAGATTATGGTATGTGGTGTCGGTACACTTCTTCCCAAGGATAGCTACCGACTTCCCAACACTTATTAAATTGTCAATGATCTCGGCAAGAGCAAGATCCATAAGGTAGTCGTCATCTTGTGAAACAAGTTTGTGGATGCCAACTGAAGTGGCAAGGTCTTCTCTTAGTTTAGCTATCTGTCTACTGTTGACAGACTGCCAGATGTTAACCAACTTAGACATCATCCTAGATATTTCAAATGCCAAAATCCCAAGAACTGGCCTCTCTGGCTCCCCATAGATCCGCCTACTTGAACTCTTAAAAACTCCTAAATCAAACTCAATTACGTAAAAATTAAATATAGAAATATCAGTAGAACCACCTATTATAACAGCAATTAGATCAACAGCAGCCAAGTATTGTATTTCAGGCACTATAAGATGTATTATGAACTTCTGAATTCAACTTTTCATTTTTAAAGAACCTAAATTATGAATCCAACAGTAAACCAACTTCTCTATTAAATAGGTTACTTCAGCATAAAGAAACTTGAAAAGCGAGTTCAGTTCATTCAGCACAGTAAAACTGGAAGAAAAACAACCTAATCTGAAATACATATCTTGTTTTGATCGCAACAAATATATTCTGCTTAAACTGCGAGTCCAACAGAAATTTCATCAAAAACATACTGCTTAACTCAACTTCACGGAATGAATAATCAATTTTCCCCATGCATTATAGATGCAAATTAATAAACAATCTAAGATGATCACTAGTCCACTACTGCGGATGAATTTAGTCTTACTCTGAACTAACATCTTCTCCCCTTCCAAGCAAAGCAACTATCCAGAAGATCTCCCAAAATTAAAGCCGAACCACATCATCAGTGCAGCAACTATGGTGCGACGATCGCATCCGAACGAAAAGTATTATTGTGTTGTGTAGAATGTTGTACTAGTACCTAATAGCTTTAATGGAGAAAAATGAGATACAAAAACTTCACCATTTCCTGAGAGGAGGGACGGGGAAGAGAGAGAGAGAGAGAGAGAATTTGGGAATTTTTCAACACTTATATAGTGTAGGAGGAGAAGGGTTGAGGGGTTGAGGTTAGTTAAACTGCTAAAGAGTGCACCGCCGGCGTAAACTAGACGCTTCATATTTTGACAGAGGGCGGGTACAAAACTATAATGCGCCCCAAAGGCTCGATACCAACAAGGCAAGCATATTGCGACGCGTGTCAGTTTCAGAAATTTTGGTTTGCGCAGCTGCTACGGCGTCGTTTACCAACTTCGTCTTATGCGGTTGGGGTTGGGATTAGGGTGGGAAATTGGAATTTAATTGTGGGATATGCTTGCTTCTACCTAGTTAAGTACATTATGAAATTTTGGTAATGTTAACAGTCTGTTTTGTTTTGGCTCAAGAAGCTTCGTGATTGGCTTAGAGATTGATGAACCTAACCTAGGAGAAACTACAAACAGGAGCTAAGAACAAAGTTGGTTTCGATGTTCGTAAAAACTCGATTCCGAACATTCTTTCTTGTTAGAAGTACTATGTCGACTGTCTTCTTATGAAAGTTAATTATCACCCCAAACTCTTTTTTGTTATCAAATGTAATAAACTGTATGTATTGTTAAGTGTATTATGAGCACTAATAAATATATATACCATAGAAGTTAATGAGTGATACAAAGGCAAAATTCCGTTAGCGGGGGTTGGGTGCCTTGATTCATCCATGTGTACTTTTAGTCCATCTTTTTTTATTGTTAGTTTAGAATGATTTTTTTTTTTTTTTTTTGATTTGCATACTATTACACATGAGCGAAATTTATTCAATGTGCACTTCAAATAACCGTTGCAGCCTATCTTCGTTATAACAAGTTAAGAAGCTAATCTTATCTTGTTACAATGCATTAAATTAATATTTTGAACATAGATTATGACAATAGTAAAGATATAAATAAGCATTTATGAGGATAGTAGATGGTTCTAGTCCACGTCTCTCTAGTAACTAGTTACTCAATTAATGTACAGACTTCAAATATATTGGTATTTGGTATTGGGTAGGGGTGTGCAAGAAATCCGTCCAACCGCCTCCGCCCGTTTGACCCGTCCGTCGAAAATCGTAACCGTCGGTTATTTTTTTGAAAAATTAACCGCGGATCAATTTTTATCAAACCGCCACCAAGGCGGGTGGGTTGCGGTTTTAGGGTGGTGGTTAACCGACCCGCCCGCCTCCTTAAATCCTTTTCTTAGCTTTTAAATTTTTAATTTTACTAGTAGGCTATATTGTCTATTTTATTGGGAAAGTAGTACAATCTTTCAAAGTAATTTAGTGACTTACAAAGTATTTGTATAGGCCCAACATAAATTAATTTAAAATTTGATTTCATTAATATTTTAATTAATTTAATAAATATTTTATAAATATGGGGAATGCTAATGAAGGACCAATTGTAAGAATATGCGATTAATGAAGGACCAAAATATTTCGGAGGCTCGAAGTGCTATTCTCGAGTCTGTAGAGGTCAAAGTGTAAATTAATCCAAGTTTGACTTTAGAATTTGTGCTTTTGAATTGATAACAATCAGTATTTGAGATTTGAGAGTAATGTGAAGTGTGAACAAGACTATGAATGTATGTATCTAGAATGCAGATGGTTGCATTCCTTTTGAAATTATGTTTTGTATGTAGAACTTGGTTTTCTTAACTTATATTGTTATTTGTTGATGTATGTCTCATGAACAAATGAGTTGTAGCCTTCTGATATTATCATCTCGAAAGAATGTGATCCCTTATTATTTAACCCGCAAACCGCCTGCAAACCGACCGCTAACCGCTTCACCCAAACCGCTACGGTTTGGAGAAATAAAAACCCGCCATGATTTGTATATTCGTAAAACCGTCCACATATAGATTGGTTAGTTTTTACGCCCAAACCCGCCCGCGCACACCCCTAGTATTGGGGTTTCAATTTTCTGTCAGGGCAAGAAACATTCTTCTTTATTTCATTTTTTTCCTTTATATTTTTTCCTAAGCTACACAATAATTTTATACTATGAAATAGATAAATTATATTTTTTATTACATTTAATTTAATAAACTAAATAAAACCATAGATTTAAGATCAATTGTACGATGACTTGTAAATTGTAGTAATTAGTTGGACCCTTGAACCAAATTTTTGACTCAATAATAATAATAATAATAATAATAATAATAATGATAATAATAATAATAATAATAATATAAAAGTTAGTTCAAATTTTGTGGATGCAGATATAACCACGAGATTATCGACAAATCTTATTTAAATAGATACGTCATTTCCAATTACAGTTAAAAGACAAAGAAGAGTAACCACGTCCCCTTGGGATGGCATAGCGATGAAGGTGGGTGGTCCGGGACCGATAGGTCATAGGTTCAATTCCCACTGGACACGCTATGTGTGAGCCTGTCACCCTGTCACATTAAGGGTGGTTTAACTCTTCTGTATGGTTTGCATGTGTAAGTCTGTCACCCTGTCACATTAAGGGTGGTTTAACTCTTCTGTGTGGTTTGCAGGCTATTGTCAGCGAGGTTCGCGCCCAAAGTACGGCTGCGGCGTCAACAAAAAAATAAAAAAAGAGTAACCACAATCCTAATCATGTGTTTTTTTTATTTCGGAATCCTACATAACAAAGCCAAAAACAGGAACCTTGTAAGCAAACAAATAAAACGATGACGTCATTGTCTAATTAGGTCTCGACTTTACCGAAAATTCTCATTGTAAGATATCACATCATCACTTTGTAGTGCAATACATTCCAAAATTTCATTCAAAACTATGTTGAAAGATTTGTTCGGGCTTTTAATCCGGCCTGAATTCATATTTTTGAAATGAATTGGGCCGATAACCTAGATCTCTGACTCAATAGGGTTTATTTGCTTTGGGCTAGCTACTACGATTAGGTAAGAATGCTGGGAAAATGAATTTAAGACTATACACTTAATATTTTAATTGCGGCCCCAATCTCAAAACAATCTTCTTGCCCTCCAATCTCAGTTACAACATTAATGAATTAGTATAATGTCAACTGTAGTTGTTGACGCTATAAGCATGCATCTAATTGGTATAATTTTGATTATAATATGATTGGTGAAAAAGAAGCTAGCCTTTTTGAATTGAACGTGCATTAATAATTAGAGCATTACCACCTTTATGTATAGATTGAGTCAATATAATACTTCATCTGTCCCAAATTTATATGCCTACTTTCTTTTTTTGTATGTCCCAAATGTTTTGTGTCTAACTAAATATTTCACTAACTTTAATAGGTCTAATTAATAAGATAATGTAGAAAAAGACTATTTTATCCAATTTTTATAATAACAACCACAATTATATCATTAACTTTTTAGTAATTTACTTTAATTTATTCAAATTCCAATACTAACATTTATCTAACTTTTATATCATTAAATATTTTCTTAATATGTGTAAAAACACAAATAATTATATATATTTGGGACGGAGGGAGTACATTATTACAATAAATAATACATGAACTTTACACGTGGGGTTATGTTCCCCGGAATAAATTCAGATTCATACTTTGGGGAACTCGTACGCTAAATAAAATGTATACATACGCATGTACATTAAATATTAATATGTCGAGGATTAAATAAAAAGACTTCTAAAGTAGTAGAAAATAGAAATGAGTTATTCATTCTATAAGATTTATGGTTGTAATTTAATTAATCTTTATATAAATGAATTGATTTACAATGCATTTATAACTAGCATGCATTATAATTGCACAAAAATGCATGACAGTATAAAGCGAACATAAAAAAAACATCATTTCATTATGTATTAATGCATCCTCCTAATATGAAAATGCATCAACAAAACTCAATTGTAATATTTCTTAGTTTAAGATTTTTTTTTTTAAAAAAAATTTGAGCCTAACCATATATATTTTATGTTCACTATAGTGCGATCTTCTGGAATGTACAATAACCAAGACAACGTGAGTAAAAAAAATAACTTGACATGTGAAGTTAAATCGCAAGACAAGTTATAGTTAAATTTATTTAATGATGAAATAACACATGATCCGAAAATTAATATTGTGCACCCAATTGTTTAGTTTTGTCTTAGCTGGGGGTAGGTGTGGGGGGCTAATCCTGTTTATACAACATTTATACTTTCAGTTAGATGATTAATACTATAATCCTAATATTTTGTGACAGTTAGCAAAGAAATCCTAACCAATGCTATCACTACAAGAAATTCACCGTATACCGACGGAATATTCCGTCGGTAAACCGTAAAAATTCGTCGGTAAAAATATTACCAACGGAAATAAGGCGTCGAGTCAGGCTTTGTCGGTAAAAATTACCGACGAATTTTTCCGTCGGTAAAAATTACCGACGGAATTCCGACGGAAAAGTTCCGTCGGGAGAATGTCACCGGATATTCTATCGGGGCGTAAGCACCGATGTTTTACCGACGGATATATTCCGTCGGTGAACTTTACCGACGGAAAATTCCGTCGGTAAGTTTAGAACTCTACCGACGGAATGCCGTCGGTAATCCGTCGGTACCTCTTTTTTTTAAATATTTTTTTTTATTTTTTCATACCTAGTTCTCGACAACCTGCATTTTTTAACCAACCAACACAGTACATACATATAACTATTCAAATCAAGTCAAAAAGCAAACCGAAACGAAAATATAAATATATAAATCATAAAATCCAAATGTTCAGTATATATACATAACACATAAATAAGTCAATCATAAAGAGGTGGCAGGAGGGGACTGAGTGTTGTCGTCCGGAGGCTCTCGTCGGCTAGAGGAACCCATCATCTCCATAAGTTGGTTCATCTGCGCATTCATGAATGCGACCTGCTCCTGGAGGCTCCTCCTAGCTGCCGACTCCTCCTCCAGTCGGCGCATGATCTCGGCATTGCTCTGGGATGGTCCAAGTGAAGAAGTAGAAGAGCGGCTGGCGGCGTTGATGCAGCCGCTCCCTTCCTCGCCGAAACCGTACAGCCGCTGCTTCTTGTCCCGAACCCCTTCCAACCGCAGATAAATCGCATTTTTATCCGCGTTGGGGCCTTCTTCAGCAGCAATCCGCTCCACCTCCGCCTATTACAATATAAAAATAGAAATTAGTCAAACTCAAAATTCTAGAATAATATTCTATATATTATAATTGTGTGCTTACATGAAGTCTCGCCACCTTCATGTTGGAGAAGTCTCCACCTTTGTAATGGAGACTCTGGAAAGTGTCAAAGGCGGTGGACTCTAAGGAGCATCCCCTCTGAGAAGCTTATTCATCACATGCATAAACAAAATTATGTCAAAAACAAAGACATAAGAAGCTAAAAAACATATAAAATGAGACTTACCGTAGATTGAGAGTACTGTAGGGCTGACCGGGACCCTCCTTTGTGCTTGCTCATCCTGGCGCCCGGCTCTCGCTCTGACCTGCGGAACTAGGAAGCACTCTCCGACTTCTGGAGTACCTCTGGCCGCATCCAGTATTCGTTGAGGGCCGCCCACCTCTATGTGTTGATGTAGTCCGGTTTTTGAGGGCGGCCCTTCTTCATTTCGAAGTGCCAATCACTGAACCTCTTGGACGCCCTCTTCTGCCACATGTGGTGGATTGCCTGGTCCCAGTCAGTAGGCCAGCGGAAGTGCTTCTGCAATTTACATGTTTATACATGTTAGATATATACAAGTAAATGCCAAATTATAAGATTGTAAACTTGAAAGAAAAACTAACCTTAAATTCCTCAAAATACTGCTCCTTAATTTCAGGAGGAGTCAGCTTCCAAGTGAACCCAGTCGGGTTATTAATCTTTTTAAAACACTCAACGATTGTCGAGGCCAATCCAGATGGCTCAAGCAATCGCCTATTATTGAAAAATGGTTAATCCAAGTTATACTTGATATATTTAAAATTAATAAAACCAATTATTACATACCCCTCATGTGAAATCTCGAAACAACGGCGGCTATCCACCGAGTAAGAGTCGGTAGAACTCTAATGGGGCCCACCCGACTCAGGGGGACTGCCCCCATAGCCAGATGATGATGGGGGTGCTCCACGCCCAGCAGGAGCTGATATAGTCCTGCCACGACCTCTGGGAGGCGTTATGTACCTGAAAACAAAGAATAATCATTAATTGTTTTTGGCCAAAAAAATAAGACAAAATTCTTTTAAAACCTGTAAGTTGTACTAGTCATCGCTAAAGTCCTCATCTTCTGATGTCAGAACATGTTCTTCTTCATCATCATCTCCTTCGTCAAAATCTTCCTCATCGAGTTCTATTGTTTGACGTGGATGAGATAATGTTATATCAGCTTCTACTGTCGCATGGTTACGTAGTGGTGGGTTTAGTATGTCATCCTCTTGAAATGCTTCATCTAATGAAGATTTAGTTGGCAAATCTATCTTAAATCTTGGTTTAACTTTACATACTTCCAACCATGCCTTCCTAGATTTGTTCACACTAGGATATGAGCGAGAATACACTTGATGCGCTTGTGATGCCGTAACAAATGGTTCATAGTTCCGCGGCGGTTTCGTTTGATCGATAGAAACC
Source organism: Lavandula angustifolia (assembly GCA_028984105.1). Classification (NCBI taxonomy): domain Eukaryota; kingdom Viridiplantae; phylum Streptophyta; class Magnoliopsida; order Lamiales; family Lamiaceae; genus Lavandula; species Lavandula angustifolia. Next base: position 18,377,830 of record CM054824.1, read on the forward strand.
AACTTGTATTGTGGATGTACATAAGTCCCTCTAGGGGTCGGGTCAAACCATAAGCACTTGAACAACATGGTTCGTTTTATTGGTAAACCCGGGTACTCAACTTCACATATCTCCACCAATTGTCCATAATAATCAAGTGCATCGGAACCATAATTCCCGCCTTGTATACACACTCCGCTATTCATAGTGGACTTTCCTACCCCATGTGATAAAGTATGAAACTTATATCCGTTCACAACATAACCGAGGTACGTATAAACCGCTACTAATGGACCTTTTGCTAAATCCCGTATATACGGATTCATCTCATTGCAATAAGGGGAAGAAACCTAAGATCATAAGAAGCTAATTAGGAAAAGAAAACATTGTTTGAAATTATTTAGATTGGATAAGCTCATCGTACATATGATTTGAACCAAGCTCCGAATTCCTGCTCAACCGATGTTTGGTAATCTTCATCTGATATATTTGGACATGCACACCGAATTTCTTCCTCAAATAGGCTTCATTAAAGTTGGTTGAAGTCGTTACATATATTACACAAGTTAGAAAATAAGACAAGCGAATTATAGAGAACACTCACTTGTGATATTTTGTGACCTCGTCGCAGTTCAACAAGATGTATAAGTGGGCGGCATTATACTCCTTCTGATCAAGATATCTCATTGACTTCGGGCCAATTGGACGACCTTTTGGACAAAATATAGAGGGGACATCTATGTTGTCGAACGTCTGGCCCCATATGGTAGTCTGAGCTGCTTCACCCACATTAATAATGCATGCTTCTCGGTACGACCCAAGCATGTAACATGCTTTCGGATAATGTCTGTCACTCTCGTTAAGCTTCTTTAGTTCAGGCCTAGCACAATATGTATTCAACTCTGCTCTAGACTTCGGCGTGTCTTTGGTCTTTCCTGTCACATTTAGGACAGTGTTGAACACATTATCAAACACGTTCTTCTCAATGTGCATGACATCGAGGTTGTGTCGAAGCAACAAGAATTTCCAATACGGAAGATCCCAGAATATGCTTTTTTTCTTCCATCCCGTAACATTTTCTTTAGAGGCATATTTGTTAATACCATCGTAGTCTTCGGTGACTTTCACAAAACCATAAGCCTCAATTTGACTAAGTATATCTTCTCCTATTCTCATGTCAGGGGGTGAACGTGCTACAACTTTATTTTTCAGGAAAGCATACTTATTTCGTCTGAAAGGATGACTTAGTGGTAGAAAGTTTCTATGATTGTCAAACCACGACATCTTACCACTCTTCTCAAGATAAAATGAATCTAATTGTTCCATGCACTGTGGGCATGCGAATTTCCCAGCTGTACTCCATCCAGACAACATTGAGTAGGTCGGAAAGTCACTAATGGTCCATAGCAAAGCAGCTCGCATATTGAAATTTTGCTTCTTGGAAACATCATACGCAGACACGCCATCTTCCCACAGCTCCAATAATTCGGCTATCAACGGCTGTAGAAAGACATCCAAGTTATCTTTTGGATTTTGAGGTCCAAGCACCAACACCGTGAGAAACATGAATTGATCTTTCATGCACATGTCAAGCGGTAGATTGTAAGGAGTTAGAATAACTGGCCACAAAGAGTATTGTTTCCCAAATTGAGTAAATGTTTGAAAACCGTTTGTAGAAAGACCTAATCTAACATTTCGAATCTCCGAGGCAAAAATCAGGAAACGTCGAGTCCAATTGCTTCCATGCGGGAGAGTCTGCAGGATGACGTATCACTCCATCGTCCACTGATGAAGCATGCCAACGCATATGAGAAGCAGTTGCATTAGATGCATACATCTGCTGGAGTCTAGGGGATACAGGAAAGTAGTACATTTTCTTAGCGGCCACTATTTTTTTCTTCCCTTTCCTACTAGATTTCGGACTGTAGTCTAAATATTGCGAGGTACCGCAAAACTTACAACTCTCCAGTTCATTATCTTCACGCCAATAGATCATGCAGGAATTTGGACAACAGTGAATCTTCTCTACCGGCAACCCCATACCACTAAGCAATCTCTTAGACTCGCTGAAGTTATTAGGAATCAAATTTCCTTGGGGAAGCATATCCTTGATCATTTGACTCATCATGTCATAGCCCCTTTGCGACATATGATTCTCAGCCTTCAAGTTCATCATCTGAACTGCTGCAGACAATTGTGAGTAGGTCTCACAACCAGGCCACAACTCCGTGTCGACTGCCTGCAACATTTCATAGATCTTGCTTGCTTCATTATTTGGCGCCTCCTCAATATCCGCATCATTATAATTTGGTCCAGCATGATCTATTACCATCCTCTGATAGGAGGTCGACGTGTCATTTTGCATATTTCTCGTAGCTTGTTCATTTAGGGTTACGTGTTTTTTCCCATGAGATGACCAAACTTTATAATTTTTAACGAATCCCTTCATATAAACGTGCTCTCTTACAACTTGTGTAGACAAAAACAGCTTATTCTTACAATTTTTACACGGACATCTATTTTTTTTCCCGTCCGTATAAGCTGTCTGGCTACTTGCCCAAATCAATGAAATCCTCAATGTCATTCACAAATTGAGGATTCAATGAACCGTCTACTGTCCACCGTGTATACATCCACGAACGACTCATTATTTCAAATCCTGATTGTATATCCGTTACTAAGTTGAATGTAAAAGCAATAGCATCAAAAGAATTGAGTTACAAACCGTTAAACTAGAGAAGCATGGTATTAAGTTAGGCAAAAATGTTATGGTCCCCTTGCAAGTTTATTTTGTCATGATATAATAATAGTTAGTAACGTTCCCTACTATCTCGGTGATATATTTAATGTGCTAAAAGTTTAATATGATAGTGCAACATGCTAAAGGAGTTCAATCACAATATTTAGTTAATAATGTAATACCCCGAATATTTTTTTTAAATAAATAAACTCGATTATTAGTCCTGAATAAATCACCTTAGGAGACACAATTTTCATCAGATTAAATTTTCTATTCATTACGCATAATTACAGGAATTCGAATATTTCACGAAAATCGGATAAATTTCGAATTTAATATCGGCAAACCTATTACTATTATTATTATTATTATTATTATTATTAGGGACTTGTACCTCGAAATTCTTGATGCGAATTTTGGGACGAATCTTCGATACGGAAATTAATCGATATATATATATATATATATATATATATATATATATATATATCTATTATATATCATCCCTTCGTTGCAATATACGTATATATGTATATAGTAGATAATGGAGATAATATATATATACACACATGGACCGTAACTTATCCTTCCCCAATCCACGATCACGGCGACGATACTGCTCCAGATCTCACGCAACATCTCGATCACTCTCCTCTTTCCCCACTTGCCGCAGCGAGTTATTGGCCAGTTCGTTCACGCCAACAAAACTTACGACTCTTAAACTCTCCAGAAGATGGCAGATGATGATGAGGTTGTGTTCAAACGTTCTTTGGCAGAACCTTGTGATGATAGGCGCCACGTCTTGATCAGCGACAGGAGGAAGAGGGAGGTTACGTGATGAAGAAAGGCAAGTGCAGCAGCCCAAGAGTTCAGCTCTTGTGAAGAAAACGTAAATATACTATCTTAGCCTACTCCTTCTCTCCCTCCTCACGTATCCAACTAAACTAAATTTCCTCAGCAACTCTATCATCCTTCCTGCCTAGATCGATCCCCCGCCACCGTCAACGGAAGTCGAACAAGTGTGAAGGTAAGCGATTCACCGTATGTTCATGTATTTCTTGTATAGTGGCAACCTCCTCTCACCTTCCCCTACATCCTTTTTCCCTCCAAGGTACAGGCCTCGGTTACGATCTTTTCCGAACTACGCTCGACCTTCGCACCTCTTCCACGGTTCAAGAAGTCAAGGTATACACCCAGCTGCTAGCCATGCTCTCTGTCCAACGTTTTCGATTTAGTTTTCGTTCTTTTCTCTCTTTGGAAACTTCGAGGGTCTCGTGGTCCATCGGATTCTGTCATGGAGTTAATGATATTCTGCATGTTGGTACTTGTATGTCCTGCGAGTGAACTAGATTAAAGCATCATGTAAATCAATATAATCATAAGCATAATCGGCAATACTCCCTCTAGTTTCGTCATCTTGTTCGGACTGGAGGGTGTTGAATCTTTTAACAACTGAATTCCAATGAAAACAACGTAAATACGCGCGTCTAAGGGCGTGGGAATTGTTCGTAAGTAATGAGAACCGTGAAATGGCCTATGTTGTGATAAGCCTACAACATGTTCGATGAAATGCCAAAACCAGTTATTTGCTTAATACATGTCCTTGCAGCCTAACTTTTACCTCGAGATAACGTTGCACCCTCTAAGGTTGCGTCACTGAAAATATTATTCCTATAGCTTCCCATAGCCATATTCCAGTCATGAGTTGAAGCTCAGATCGTAAAATCATTAACCAAAAGAAACTACTCACTAAGCCCCCTCCCGAAACTTCTTGAAGGACCAAACAGCCAGTTTTCGCGGACTGTTCCGAATAAACCACTGTTTTTCAAACCTCGAAACCGACACCATCGTAACCCTTGTTCTCCAAGATTTCCATACCATTTTTCCTTTCACAAATCAGAGGTCGTACCAGGGAGATACGTACTCCGGAAAACCCCTGCCCGAAAGTCTCCGAATAGCTAACATACTGACCGGCGAACTTGAGACGTATTTATTACACATAATAAACGGAAATAAAGGCCTAAATCCTACACCACTACAAACCTTGTAATTCAATCTTTCCAACGCAACTTTCCTCTCGTCATTTGGAGCTCGGACCGAAAAGATATGCCTTGTCAAAAACGCCCCCTCGAAACTGCCGGAATGGCGTGGACGCGAACAGCGACATTCTGACCCATTTTTCATCACCCAACCGAAGTCGAAATTCTACAAAAAAGACACCCGCGCAAACCTTGATAAACAAGGTTTCCAAAACATGTCTTCAATCGCAAAACCGATTCACGACCGAAGAGATACGCTCGCTCAAACATCGCCCAGAAACTGTCCGGAAAAAAATGCCAAAACCAGAAAATTTCTATGGGAAATAAAGCTTAACTCCACCCGTTTTTGGAGACGATTCGCGAACAGATACCAAAACCATAAACCCCAAGACCTATACCGCATTGAACCTTGTCATTCAAGGATTTCCCAGAATTTTTCCGTTCGCCATTTGGAGATCGTATCAAGAAGATACGGATCGACGAAAAGGGGCCTACCGAAACACCATCTTTCCGGGTCATACCGAACCCCCAACTTTAGAAGAGCCTAGAAGCTTCGTTCCTTCTCGAAACTCACATAACCTTATACCTATGGAAATATGATTCAGTAGGCTTTCCAAAACCATGCTCGACGCATAAAATGGAGTTCGGACGAAGAAGATACGAGCTGGCGAAGTACAGCTGGCAGAACTGCCACCACCTTGCAGACTCATGTTCGGAGGCCAGTTTCGATATCATAACGACTCCCGATCGAAGAACTTACTTCTACGGACTTGTGGTACTCCCGGGGCAGAACCTGTACAAAGACTTTCATCGAAAAACCAACGGTCGGATCGTCCAGAAATGTAGCTGGAAGTTGCTGCGAATATCACTTATAAAGATACTTTTAATCTCAAATATTCCTTCAACACCAAAATTTAATTATTTGTCGAATGAGAAGAGAATCCTACGAAAAATGTGAACGAGTTGAGCCCGAACAGGATTGTTGAAAGACGAGTTTAATTTCGAAGAAAATAGCGAAATAAAATCCGCCCTTCGTGACCAAATCCTTATGTCTATAGACAAATTTGGGGTCTAGAATTCGATAAAATTCTAAGACTTTGGGGAATCGGAACCTAACCGAATTTAGGTCCCTATTGTAGGACCATCTAAAGAAGGCGGTAACCTCGGAAAGAATTGCTAATAAAGTATCGCGCCACGAGGTGGGTAATATTTTTCGTAAAGTTATCTTGAGTTAATGAGCTCTGTAAATTACTGTTTATCCATGAAAGTTTTTGTGCATTTATACTGTTTAATGCTCCTGAGATCGATCGAGATCATTGCTTAATCTAAAACATTAATCAATGATTGTGTACACGTTGTTAGTTACTAGTGGACTGATCCCCACTAAGTGCTAACCAAGATACGGGACCCCCTGAGTTACGACTTTAGGGGCCGTGGTTCCTGAAAAGTAAGTGGGACCCCCTGAGTTACGACTTTAGGGGCCAGGGTTCCCACATAAGTAAGTGAGACCCCCTGAACTACGATTCTAGGGTCCAGGGTTCTCACCGTAAGGAGTAACGGTTAAATGTGACACAGATGTGCGCACCCATTGATAAATGTTTTGTATGCTTGGAGCAGTTTCCTTTTTAAAACCCTCCAAGTCATACCTCATGCATGGATAAACTGTTTTTAAACGTGTTTCAAATCTGCTCTACCCATCGAGTACACTAGTACTCAGCCCCAAATCTTTTTCAAAAACATTTTCAGGTTGAGCGGCTGCTACTGATGGACGAAGCCGAGGGATAAGGGGTTGCAGTCAAATATATCAAATTCCAACACGCTTAGTGATTTTTGCCCAATTCAAGGAATGTAACCCAACTATTCATCACGACTCTGAACTCTTCATATTTATTAGTTATTGTCTTTCCATGTGATCAGAAACTTATCATCATTTGAACCGTCCTTGACATTATGGAAATAGTTTAAATTTCATATTTTCCGTACTGCTTGTAATATTATTTTAAAAACCATAAATCTTGAATTGTTTATTGGTATTGTACTACACATGGTCGCACGCCCCTTTGTGGATAAATCGGGCTGTGACAAATAATTCTTGATTAGGTTGCTTGCTTTGATATTTAGATTTATAATTAGCAATAAACTAAATTAAGTAAAGTGAAAAATGGATTGATAACAAAAACAAGAAACAGAGAGCTCGTTTCTAGCTAAGCAAGATTAACATTTTTCTTCATGTCAAGAGGTTTTAATACATAAGGATTTCTGGAACAACATATGACCCTTCTACAGACAACATACCACAAACAACAGTACTAAATCATAATAACATTTTTCATACAAGGGGATCCTAAAATCAATAGTAGCATGAAAGATACCGATTACCCAATCCCCAACTAGTCTATACAGAGCTTCACCACGAAGCACTCGAAATAAAGTTATCACAAATGTTACATACAACTGACTTCAAAAAAATGGATAAGGCAGTAAAATTAAGTGTAGAAGATTCATTGAGATGATAGTATTAAGCATGATAAGGTAAAAATGGAAGGAAGTTCATCAATTTATGCTTGCAAAGTCATATAATTTATGCTTGAAAGAAATCGAGTTCCTAAAACTTTACATCAAGAAATGCAGATTCACCTCAGTTAAGGGGAGGCGGAGACGGCAGCGACGGAGGGGGGGAGGCGGAGACGGCGGCGACGGAGGGGGGAGGCGGAGACGGCGGCGACGGTGAGGGGGAGGGCGGCAGGGGGCGTCTGAACCAGCGAAATGTGCTGGTTCAGACTGATTTTGCCCGTATATGAATTAGGGCTTACCGACGGATTACCGAATGTTTAAAATTTAAATAATTCATAAATTAAAATCAAAGGTTGCTGACGGAATTTTCCGTCGGCAAAAAATAATTAAAATAAAAATAAAAATATGATTTAACGACGGATTTTTCCGTCGTTAAATCACCGACGGAATATATCCGTCGGCATTCCGTCGGTAAAATCGACGTTTCACATTCCGTCGGTAAGCCGACCCGTGCTTTTATTCCGTCGGCAATTCCGTCGGTTAAAACGAGATTTCTTGTAGTGTATTGTGATTGTCCATGATCTTTATTACTCTTAAAATTAAATAATAGCCTCCGCAACGAATGCTTTTTTACATGCAATTAAATTAACATATACGTGCACGCAACATATATCTTGCAAATTAGTACGGATTTATATATATTGTGTTCTAATAATAAAACCAGCGACTGAAATATTATTAAAAAAACCAAATCACATGTAATTCGTTAAAATATATAATAAATATAGATTATCCTTTTAATGTTTTGAATAACTACGTATGCCTAAAAACTCCAGCTGTTCAAAGGTGGTCTTCTAGTTGATTAGTAGATGCCTACGGTTGAAAATAAAATTATGTTCCACTGGAAATAATCTAAAAAATGAAGTAATTATCTTAATTTCCGTCATACATTCAAGTTTCATTAACTTTTATAAATCGAGTATGTGACATAATATAGTTAACAATATATTAATATTAAATAAAAAGAAAACGTATTATAGTAAAAATTACTATCTTTTATATATGTAACACCCTAATTTAAATACCACTTTATGTTCGAGAAAGAAGCACCAATAATCATTTAGGGAAAACTGTGTAGGAAAATATTTATTCAAATCCAAGTGTAACTTCAAAATAAGTCCGAAACTTATGCAGCGGAAATATAAATAAAATGAGGTTTTATCCAAAGCTAAAGTAAGAAGAAATGTCTAAAAGCAAAGTACGAGTTCGTCATTCGATCTTCCACACTCCTCCGTGCTCATTTTCCTGAAATGAATAGTGAGGGATGAGTATACATAGTACACTCAATGCGGGACATATGTTATGATTATCCAAACTGATATAACCGCGTAACAAAAGTAATAATTCACAATATAAATGACGTTACCACAAAGGCAACCAATGAGATCACCACAAAGGCGGAAAATGATAAGTTGTGCACAACCGTGAGGTTAAAATGAAGGATAATTATAAAGTCAATCCACAACATATGAAATTTTAAAATGAAGGATGACTAAATAATATATCCAAGAACACTGACAAGAGGTTAATATGAAGGATAACGAGATAGTCAATCCAGAACATATAAAATGTTAAAATGAAGGATGACCACTAGTTAATCCAAGAACCATCTTATAATGAATATGAAATAATACTTGTCTAAAATCACATCAATAAGGATAATCATAAATCAACGGCATAAGTAAGAGTCCACACACCTTGATTCCATTGTGTAAATGACTTGAACAAAATAAGATAATTTAGTATCTTAATCGCGCCACACCTAAATATTTAATAAAATTTGAAACGTATAATAAATATTTATATATAAAAAAATAATGCATGACATGTAATGAGGAATGAAATTCTCTACATAGTCTATCTTAAAGATTTCGTACCCACGCAGTCCGAAGTACAAATACAAATGAATCTTATATCACAATACATTAATTATCTCATAAACAATATTTATACTAAAATATTATATTACACCTAACTATTACACACACGAACAAATTATATATATATATACAATGAAATTGGATGAACATTCAAATCATAATATTCACATGTGTTTGATATCAGTAAACGAAAAGGAAGAAGGAAATTGAAACTATAATGAAATTAAATCCAATACTCCATCGGCTAAAAATCGTTTAACCCCTTTTAGATCATTCTGTCCTCAACAATTAAAATCAATTACTGATTATAGCATCAAAATTTTCTAAAAACTCCATTATCAAATTTTACAAACATGTCCGAACCAAGATCAAATTATGATTTTATATATATATACCTTATATTCACATCTATCCACTTAATGCCCCAATCATCTAAATTCAAACACCACGTTTTAGAATTATACAAAACCAGATTTAATACGAAAAACATATATGCTCATAAAAATTTTAGATGCATAATCTACTAAAATAAAATAAAATAAATATTTACCTCAAATGCAGTAACAATTTGGATACTCCACTTAAGGTAAAATAATCTAAATATTTGAGAGACTCTTCACAAATGATTTGAGAATTGAGATTTGAGATGTGGATGCTAAGTTTTACTTTTAAACAAAAACTCCCCAGTAATCCTCTTAATTTCTCCAATACGTTACAAATCATTACATTAAAAATAAATCAATCACCTTAATAAATCAATACATAATCAATACGTTACAAATCAATATATTAAAAAGAAAAAAATTATTTAATGCAAAATCAATCACCTTAATAAATAGTATTTATGCACAATTTATTTAATACAAAAATAAATCACCTTAATAAATAGTATTTATGCACAATTTACTTAATGCAAAATAAATCAACATAATTTATGCACAATTTATTTAATGCAAAATAAATCACCTTAATAAATATTTATGCACAATATATATTCCAAAAATAAAAATATGAAATGCATACTCAACATGATACATTTTTTTTAAATAATAGTAATAATAGTAAAATCACATAAAATCACTTTATAATATAACCACTTTTGGACGGGTTGTAACAACCCTACCCCCTTAAAGAAATTTCGTCCTCGAAATTGAACTTACTGTTGGGATTTTGTATACTGGAAGCAAATTTTATGCTTGTATACAATGTGTTTTGTCTCTACCACTATTTTATTCTCCTATCTGATAAATAAATATGTTTGCACATGTTATCATTTATCTTGTATAAAAGTTAGATTTGTGTGGTGTGTCGGGTATCACAGAAGAGAACACAAATTGGTTGAACTGACAAGATATAAACAGTTTTCACAGCCGAGACAACTTCAGGAAAAGTTGTCGGTTTAAGTTGCAGTTTAGATAAGAATCGGCTTGTCTTAGCTGCTTGTCTTTATTGGTACACTGAAGGTGGTGTATTGATGGATCACAGTGAGATGTGTTCTCCTAACTGACCTTAGTGGAGAACCAAGATCTCGGTGACTTAGCTGGTCTTAAGCTTGGTAAGACTTCAACTGAGTGCATTTGGCTATCTATCACTTTGACCTACTATGGTGAACGTCATCGCGACCGGATCTACGTATCTTGGGTGTTAGTAGTTATTTGTGGCTCAGGCTGGTTGTCTGTATCTTGCAACCGTATCCTAGTAAAATGGGTTGATAATATCCCCTGAGGAACTCGAAAGGATTAGCACACTAAACCCGGCCGGTTGATTAAATTCAGGTGTGTTAATAAGGTCGAGTGGTACCACTCAGGAATATAAGATGTTAATTAATTTAAGCTGTCAGTGAGCTTAATTAATTAATGGATATTTCTATCTTAAATACGGAGATCGATTAAGTCTAAAATACAAGCTCTTGCTCAATTTGGGATAAAGGGGTTAGTCAGCACGGATTCTCTAGTGGAATGAATCTGTGTTTATTAATTAATTTTGCTCTGGGCTGAGCATAGATAATTAATTAATTTGATGTCCAGCTTTATTTCTTGTATTAGATCCCTGATTTGGCCCAATTAGTTGCCTAGTTATTTATTGTCTCTCAGAAATCATTATTAATTGATTAATGTATTTTTACATTATTTAATAATGTTATTTATCTGGAATTAATTGGTTGAGCCAATTAATTGATAAATATTAGTAGCCCAGTGGATTAATTAATTATATTATGGGCTAATTATGTTGAAGCCCATTAGAAATATAATTAAATTGATGGGCTACAAATATATTAATATTATATTAGTTTTTGAAGCCTATATATATTAGTATCCTGTTCAAAAACAGAACATACACATAGAATATACATTCACGCTACACGCGAGATTGAGAGGGACAATATTCTTAATTTTCTCCAGTTCTCTGACCACCAAGAGAGAGAAAAAGGCCGGGACATAGATCAGAAGATCTGACACACGAGCAACAATCAAAGCTGCAACAACGGAGGAAGGTAATCATTCCTAACCTAATATTTCCTTCAATTGGTATCAGAGCTTGGTTTAGGCTCTGATTGTTGCTGTTAGGAGCATGATTAGGTTTATTTCCGTCGTTATCGGGTTAATTTTCATGTTTGGGGCGGCCTGCGAGCCACTGTTTTGACCCCGTTGTAACGTTTTTCTCGTGAGAAAATCCACGAGTAGATCATAGGACCTATATGTTATGTGATTGTACTGTTTATGTACTGTAATTGGTCCGGGATGCACAAAAATCGAGGTGGGAGGACGGAAAAGGGCGAAACCCTCGTTTCTGGCAGAACACGACCGTTGTTTTTAAGAGGCGCGTGGGGGCGCGTGCCTACTTGTTTTTCCAATCCGTTTGGATATTTTTGTTCGTTCTTTCGTTAGCTTCGTCTGGATAGGTCGTAAGACCCATTCCGATTTCTGGTTTGCCCGGAATAGCGTCGGAAAGGAGAAGTGGTCGTGCTGTCCAGAAATTCCCATATATAGGTCGTATGGGATCATCCCGGCGGTTCCGAGGTCCGATTTCTGATCGGCTTGAACCTCTAGAATCCTCGTCTTACGAGCTTCACATCTATAGGTCGTATGGGATCATCCAATCTCGGATGCGACCGGAATCGATGTCTGAAGTTTGCTGCTCACAACGAATTTTTCCGGCGAAATGTTTCAAAATTGAGGGAAGTTGATGGAAGATTTCGGCCGGAATCCGTTCATGGTGGCCTGAAATCGTCCAAGGATCATTACCCATGAATCAATTGAACGAATCGCGGCTCGGAAGAGATGAATTTTGGCGGAGGAGCTCGCCGGCGACGGCCGCGAAATTTCGCGCGGCACCGGATCGCGCGGCGGCGGCTCTCTTGCCCGGATCGTACATCGGGAGGACGCTCGGGGGCAGCGGGGACGGTGGTGGACGGCCGGGGTTGGCGGGTGAAGGCGCGGCGCGCGCGCATCTGCTGCGTGCGGTCGCGGCCCCGCACGCTATCACCGCCGCCGTTCGCGCGCGCGCCGCATCGCGTCTTCGGGGGGTGGCACTGGGCCGGCCGAGGCGCAAGCGGCGACATCGGGCGACGCGGCAGCAAGAGCCGCCAGCCGGGCGGCGAGAGCGCGGCGGCGGGGTGGTTCTGGCTGGAGAAGAAGATGCCGACGTGGCGCGCTAACACGTGGCGTGCACCCCGCCGATAACGTGGAATTTTTCCTAAAATGGGCTGGGCGGATTTCGATACACTCCGCATTCGATCCAAATTTGAAGATTTTTCAAGATATCGAAGATCTGTATTTTGTTCGAGCTATGTAATAGATATATTTAATTTTTATCTGTGTTTTTAAGCCCGATAACGACGTTTTAATTTCCTGTTTGTGCATTTATTTATTCTTATGCTTTAGCATGCGATTATGTGATTAATTGCGCTTAGAAAAGCATGTAAATAGGATTTACGTCGTATTAAAGCATATTTTATTTTTCGTGAGCACGTTTTATTATGTGCGCTTAGAAATTGCATGTTTTAGTAATTATGTGGATATGCATGATTCGTAACAAACCTTTTGAATAAAAAAACTAAGCAATTTTAAATTAAATGTTTAATTAGATTCCATTAATTTTGATATTAAACACTTAATCGGACCTCCAGTAATTGGACTCTACACGAAAGTAGTAAGATTGTGTGAGTAAATGCCCACCTGCGTGGCTTGCTTGGATTTTTGAGGTACCAGTTTTGTGATATGAGTTTTCCAAGACAATATTTGATTATTATTGAGTAGTGGGAGCGAAGCCGTAAACGTCCACCTGCGTGGCTTGCGTGCCTAGTAAACACGAGTACTCTAGAAGATAATAATTAAATATGATGACTAATTAGATCAAATTGAATGCGGCATGGTTCGAGTAAGTATGTCAATTTCGAGAATTTGATTTTGTTTTGGTCAAATTAATGGTCAATGCTTAGATGTCACCGCAGGTACAATTCACTTCCCTCGAAGTCCCTTCCCGCATTTTAATAGTGACATGGTCCAGAATATCGAACTATTAATTCCATTCGTCTTAAGAACCTGGACGTGGATTGAAATTAAAGAGCTAGGTAAATAGCTTGGTTTAGAGTTACGCTAGTAAACGTCCACCTGCGTGGCTTGCTAGTGGAATTCCTAGAGCCGTTCGAGGTTTTTAATATCATTGTTTTTACAAAAGGTTACAATGATTATTAATTACGAATTATGTGCAAATATTAATTTCATACATGCTTTTAAATTACATTTTTCAGATATGTCTGTTCGAATATTTTTCAAGTTCCTAAACAGTCTCACCAACCAAACCCTAACGGGTTTAACAATTTTAAATAATTTCATATAGTGGAAGAGATATCTTACCTTCCCAATAAAAGCTCTGCAAAGGTCCTATAAGAACTTCTGTTTTAGGACTTCTATGTCTAAGAACGAGTTTACTATGAGTATGTTACTCAAATCTTTGGTAGCGGTCAAAGAGGTTATAGGAAAGGGAAAGAGTGCTCAAGTCTTGAATATCCCTATTAGTTCAAGGAATCCTCCGAAAGGCGGAAACCAGAAAAAGAGCAGAGAGGGTAGTCAATTCAAGAAGAGCAGTGAGAGTAAGAAGACGGTCCTTATCGGCGACATGCGAATGTCAAAGAAGAAAGGAAGGTTCTTCAATTTTGGTAAGAAAGGACACTGGAATAATTATAATCCAGATGTCAAGGCAAAACAGAAAGAGGCGCGAGTCGCTCTTGTAATTGAGATTGTTCTAGTTTCCTCTTCTACCCACGAATGGGTAGAGGATTAGGGGGCAACTGATCATGTTTGTTACACCTTGCAAGGTTTCTTGCAGAAAAGACAATTGAGCAATGGCGAGGTGGTAGTCTCAATGGGCAATGGATCGAAAGTTCCTGCAATTGCCATTGGAGATTTAAATCTATCTTTTGATAGTTATGTTTTAGTATTTAAAGAAGTTTAATATGTGCCTGAGTTTAGGCGAAACATTATTTCTGTTTCAAAACTCTGCACTATGGATGGTTATAAATCAAGTGTTGATAGTGAAGTTTCTATCATGAAAGACGATGATTTTATCTGTGGTGGACCATTAAACGGATCTTTATATACTATTACTTGTAAACAGCGTAGTTCTGTTAATATTGCTTCCTCATCATCAAATCCTAAGAAGAGGAAAGAGTCTTCTAAGGTAAACCAAACTTATATGTGGCACTTAAGACTAGGTCACATCAATCTTAATAGGACTCAAAGGTTGGTGGTATATGGATCATTGGAATCTCTCGAAGTTGAACCATTTCCAACTTGCGAAACCTGTTTGGAAGGAAAGATGATGACTAGGCCTTTTAAGGCAAAGAGTTATAAAGCCACAGAAGTATTAAGTTTGATACATTCTGATTTGTGTGGGTCTATGTCTACACAAGCTCGTGAAGGGTATGAGTACTTCGTCACATTTACTGACGATTACTCGAGGTATGGATATGTTTACCTTCTTCGCCACAAGTTGGATTGCTTTGAAACCTTTAAGGAATTCATGGCAGAAGTGGAGAAGAAGCTAGGTAAAGAAATCAAAACACTACGATCTGATCGTGGTAGGGAATACCTATCCAACGAGTTCAAGGACTACTTGACAGAATGTGGGATTACATCCCAGCTGATAGCACCGGGCACGCCTCAACAGAATGGTGTGTTAGAGAGAAGGAACCGAAGTCTCTTAGAGATGGTTCGGTCGATGATGAGTTATGCAACTTTGCCAGTTTCCTTTTGGGGATATGCCCTGAGACTGCAGCCATACTTGTTGAATCGTGTGCCTTCCAAGTCGGTACAAAAGATCCCTTTCGAGTTGTGGAGCGGGCACAAATCCAAAGATGCACCACTTAAGGATTTGGGGGTTATCCCGCTTATGTGCTAAATAGGCGGTCGACAAATTGGAATCACGTTCAGAAGTGATGTTGTTCATAGGGTATCCGAAGGAAACGAAGGGTGGATACTTTTATGATCCTAAAGAACAGAAGATCGTTGTTAGCCCTAACGTTCGGTTCTTAGAAGAGGATTACATTAGTAACCATAAATCTCGAGTCGACATCATCCTTGAGGAATTACAAGGTGGTCGAGTTCCACTTGAACAGCCAGTTGTGCAAGATAGTACTCCACGAGTAACTGCACAATCTGTTAACACAGCGCCTGACACTGTTCGACGTAGTGGGAGGGTGATATTCACACCTGATCGGTATATGTTCACTAGGGAGACGTTTGATCATATCCCGGTAGATGAACAAGATACCGTGGATCCCTGGACTTACAACGAAGCAGTGGCAGACGTAGATGCAGATTCCTAGCGAATCGTCATGGACTCAGAATTTAAGTCCATAATTGATATGGATGTATACGAGATCACTGAACTACCTGAGGGCTGCAAGACTATTGGTAGTAAGTGGGTATACAAGAGAAAGAGAAAGGACCAAATGGAAAGATCATGGCGTTTAAGGTCAGGATAGTGGCGAAGGGTTTTACCCAGAAAGAAGGTATCGATTACGAAGAGACCTTCTCGCCTGTAGCAATGATCAAGTCTATTCGGATTCTCCTTGCCATAGCAGCTCACATGAACCTAGAGGTCTGGCAAATGTATGTCAAAACCGCATTCCTAAACGGTCACCTTGAAAAAAGGTAGGGACATCTACATGAAACAGCCAGATGGTTATGCGAAGGAGGCGAAGAGCATCTAGTTTGGAAGCTTAAGAAGTCTATTCATGGACTTAAGCAAGCTTTCCGGTTATGACACCAGCGTTTTCGACGAGGTAGTCAAATCCTATGGATTTGTATCATGTCCTAACGAGGTGTGTGTACCGTATTTGTGTTAACGGATCAGTGGTGTTTCTTGCACTTTACGTAGATGACATTCTTCTCATTGGCAGCAATGTTGAAATGTTATCAGATGTAAAGACATGGTTATCCGAGCAGTTTCAAATGAAGGACTTAGGTGAAGCTGCTTACATCCTTGGGATCAAGGTTATCTGAGATCGCCAGAAAAGGATGTTAAGCTTGTCACAAGTGTCCTACATTGACACTGTTATTGCTCGTTTTAGCATGCAAAAAGCCAAGAGAGATTCAGTACTTTTCATACATGACATTTTTCTATCCAAGAATCAGTGCCCTAAAACGCCTGAAGAGATAGAAAGTATGAGGCTAGTACCATATGCTTCCGCTGTCGGTAGCCTCATGTATGCGATGCTTTGTACGAGAGCAGATATCTCATATGTTGTAGGCATGGTCTCAAGATATCAGTCTAACTCTGGAAAGGAACATTGGACTGCGGTCAAGCATATTCTCAAGTACCTTAAACGGACTAGAGATTATAGGCTTGTTTACCAATCGATGATCCCCAGTGTCTTTGGGTTATACGTGAATCGATTTCCAGCCGACAGAGACGAGAAGAAGTCTACCTCGGGTTATGTGTTTACCTTGGGAGGTGGAGCCATTTCATGGAGGAGTGCAAAGCGTAAATGCATTGCGGACTCAACCATGGAAGCAGAGTATGTGGTCGCTTCGTAAGCTTCGAAAGAGGCAGTTTGGCTTAAGAATTTCCTCCTGGATCTTGATATTGTTCAGAATTTGCCTAAGGCGATCACGATTTATTGTGATAATGCGGGTGCAGTGACAAATTCTAAGGAACCTAGATCTCACAAGACGTTTAAACACATAGACATGAAGTACCACATTATACGAGTATTCGTAAATCGAGGTGATGTGGTGATTGACAAAATTAGAACTGAAGTCAACCTAGCTAATCCTTTCACGAAGAGCTTACCACTCTCGGCTTACGAGAAGCATGTTCGTGGCTTAGGGATGGTAGAGATGCCCCCCACTTAGGACTACAAAAACTTTTGTATAAGTGGGAGAAGATGCAGTGATAGATAGGATAGATAGCTGAGAGATAGCTGATTACTAGTTTGTACCTTAGCTGAGTACTAGTTTGTACCTAGAACTGACACATTGTATACTAAAAGTTTAATTTAGTATAAGTGGGAGAATTGTTGGGATTTTGTATACTGGAAGCAAATTTTATGCTTGTATACAATGTGTTTTGTCCCTACCACTATTTCATTCTCCTATCTGATAAATAAATATATTTGCACATGTTATCCTTTATCTTGTATAAAAGTTAGATTTGTGATATCCCAAGTTTCGATAATCCAGTTCCTTAGCACAATTTAATTAGTTGCTGAAATAATTATAAGAAGATGGCTCGAATTAGTAAAAGACTATGATTGCACCATCAACTATCATCCGGGTAAGGCAAACGTGGTAGATGATGCCTTAAGCCAAAAAACTCAATCTAAACTAGGGTACTTAATTACTCAACAGGAGAAGCTGATTCGTGATTTTGATAACCTTAGTTTGGAAGTAATTTTCCCTTCGGATAGAATATCCGGATATGTAGCTAAACTTGTAGCTATATCAGATTTAAGGACAAGAATTGTCAATGCACAGAAGGAGGATGAATTTTTGAAAAAGAAGCGCATAGCAGCAAAGTCAGATAAACATCAAGCGTATACTGAGGTTAAGGATAATGCTCTCATATTCAATGGAAGACTATGTGTGCCTCAAAACGAAGAATTAAAAGATATTATCATGAGAGAAGCTCATGACACTCCATATACTGCTCACCCTGGAAGTACAAAAATGTATAGAGATCTGAAACAAAACTTCTGGTGGAACGGAATGAAGAAAGACATAGCATCCTTTGTAGAACGATGTCTTGCATGTCAACAAGTGAAGGCTATGCATCGAAGACCGTATGGACTATTACAACCACTACCAATCCCTGAGTGGAAATGGGAACACATTAATATGGATTTCTTAGTCAGTTTACCAAAGTCTGTGCGTGGAAATACTGCTATTTGGGTTATAGTAGATCGTTTAACCAAATCTGCACACTTCTTACCGGGTCCGGATGACATTTGGGTTGGAGAAATTTGCAAAACTTTATATAAAAGAAATAGTGCGATTGCATGGAATACCAATGTCAATTACATCCGATCGTGAACCTAGATTCACGTCAAAATTCGGACTAGCTTTCAAGAAGCTTTGGGCACTAAGTCGAAATTCAAAGACGCCTTTCCATCCCCAAACCGACGGACAATTGGAAAGAATGATACAAATCTTAGAAGATATGTTACGGGCCGTAATTATAGATAGAGGTGGACACTGGGAAGACTTATTGCCTCTTATAGAATTTGCTTATAACAATAGTTATCAAGCAACGATTGGAATGGCACCATACGAGGCATTATACGGCAAAAAGTGCAGATCCCCACTTTATTGGGATGAAGTTGGTGAAAGAAAACTTTTGGGACCGATAAATAATTCAACAAATGGTCGATAAAGTTAATCGATTAAGCAAAGAATCAAAGAAGCCCAAGATAGGCAGAAATCTTATGCTGATACGAGACGAACGGAGCTACAATTTAATGAAGGCGATCATGTTTTCCTCAAAGTATCTCCTTCTAAAGGAATTATACGATTTGGTAAAAAGGGCAAGTTACGTCCTAGATACATAGGACCTTTTGAAATCCTAAAGCGGAAAAGCCATGTGGCATACCAATTAGCCCTACCACCTAATGTGGGGAATGTGTATGATGTTTTCCATGTGTCTCAACTTAGAAAGTACGTGTATGATCCTAAGCACGTAATAAAGCATGAAGAGGTGATTCTAGATCCTGATATGAGCTATGAAGAACGACCAGCTCAAATTCTTGACCGTAAAATCCAAGTCTTGAGGAACAAACAAATTCCATTAGTAAAGGTTCTATGGAATCATCATGGAGAAGAAGAAGCTACATGGGAACTGGAAGACAAGATCACGTCCCAATATCCTGAATTATCTTACAAAAGTACGTAAATTTCAGGACGAAATTTTTTTTAAGAAGGAAGGGATGTGATATCCCAAGTTTCGATAATCCAGTTCCTTAGCACAATTTAATTAGTTGCTGAAATAATTATAAGGAAATGATTATTTTATCCAGTGTGTAATTTCACACGAGAATTGGAAAAGAAATAGGGGCTGATATTTATTCCACCTCATGCTAACTAATAAATACAAAGGAAGAAAAAATGAAATTAAACTCCTCTTCTGCGTGGGTTTCACATATGCAGCATAGCATGACCATGCAAAGCTATACCTATACCTAGCTTTGTGACTCAGCAGCTTACCTAGCTTTGTGACTCATCAGCTTAATGGTCCTATAATAGTAGATACTCCTGTTGATTTCCTTCAGCATTTCATACGAAAATTCAGCAGACTCTAAAATAAGGTAAACTTTGGAAGAATTAAGAAGAAGGTTCAAATGAAAAACTCGAAAGGTGAATTGAGGAAATTCAACGAGTAAAACAAGGTGGGTTATATTTTACTTACGAAATCTATGCTTGAGTTATTAAGCTCTGATATTTATGCAAGTTAAAGTTTATGAATGTTCATGAAAATTGCTTCGCTCACTATTGGAATTGTGCATCTACTTGAATGAAAATGGGATCTGCCCATAAGTATTGAATACGATCGGATCCTGAGCGAGACGTAGCCAAGGTTAGTGTACACCAAACGTCACGAAGTTAGCCTTGGGAGAATCTATTTTTTCCAAGCCTAATGAAGGGAACGAGGTTACTCTCAGCTGAATTTGTTTTCCTGAGTTTAACGAGAAGTATAGAATGCACCAATAGCTGAGGAAGAAAAGTTTGGCCAAGTGAAAGTTTTGGTATACATAGGCTCGCTTTCGATTTTAAACCGTCTATGTGATACCAATAATGCATGAACATTTCATGGTTTTGAAAAGGATTTTCGGAGGTTTATTATCATCTGCATTACCCACTGAGTACATTAGTGCTCAGCCCAAATATTTTCAAAAATGATTTTGCAGGCTGAAGATGGCAGTGTGAAGGTGACGGTGCTGAGTTGGTCTGAAATGTTATTGTACAAATACTCGTCTATTTTAAGACGTTTCCGCTATGTACCTTAAACTCTACCTCTCTTGTTTCTACTGAGGTAGTTAGATTATATAAATACAAGTGTTATTGCCATTTCAGATGTCTCAAATTTTCCCCTTTCTTTCCCGCTTCTTTCACCCCTCCCCAGTCGCGCTCCGGCCCATTTGCCTTCCCTCGGGAATTGGGGTGTGACAAGATTTGTGTGGTGTGTCGGGTATCACAGAAGACAACACAAATTGGTTGAATTGACAAGATATAAACAGTTTTCACAGCCGAGATAACTTCAGGATAAGTTGTCGGTTTAAGCTGCAGTTTAGATAAGAAGTGGCTTGTCTTAGCTGCTTGTCTTTACTGGTACACTGAAGGTGGTGTATTGATGGATCACAGTGAGATGTGTTCTCCTAGCTGACCTTAGTGGAGAACCAAGATCTCGGTGACTTAGCTGGTCTTAAGCTTGGTAAGACTTCAGCTGAGTGCATTTGACTATCTATCACTTTGACCTACTATGGTGAACGTCATCGCGATCGGATCTACGT
Source organism: Lavandula angustifolia (assembly GCA_028984105.1). Classification (NCBI taxonomy): domain Eukaryota; kingdom Viridiplantae; phylum Streptophyta; class Magnoliopsida; order Lamiales; family Lamiaceae; genus Lavandula; species Lavandula angustifolia. Next base: position 18,399,049 of record CM054824.1, read on the forward strand.
ATCTTGGGTGTTAGTAGTTATTTGTGGCTCAGGCTGGTTGTCTGTATCTTGCAACCGTATCCTAGTAAAATGGGTTGATAATATCCCCTGAGGAACTCGAAAGGATTAGCACACTAAACCCGGCCGGTTGATTAAGTTCAGGTGTGTTAATAAGGTCGAGTGGTACTACTCAGGAATATAAGATGTTAATTAATTTAAGCTGTCAGTGAGCTTAATTAATTAACGGATATTTCTATTTTAAATACGGAGATCGATTAAGTCTAAAATACAAGCCCTTGCTCAATTTGGGATAAAGGGGTAAGTCAGCACGGATTCTCTAGTGGAATCAGGAATGAATCTGTGTTTATTAATTAATTTTGCTCTGGGTTGAGCATAGATAATTAATTAATTTGAGGCCTAGCTTTATTTCTTGTATTAGATCCCTGATCTGGCCCAATTAGTTGCCTAGTTATTTATTGTCTCTCAAAAATCATTATTAATGGATTAATGTATTTTTACATTATTTAATAATGTTATTTATCTGGAATTAATTGGTTGGGCCAATTAATTGATAAATATTAGTAGTCCAGTGGATTAATTAATTATATTATGGACTAATTATGTGGAAGCTCATTAGAAATATAATTAAATTAATGGGCTACAAATATATTAATATTATATTGGCTTTTGAAGCCTATATATATTAGTATTCTGTTCAGAAACAGAACATACACATAGAATATACATTCACGCTACACGCGAGATTGAGAGGGACAATATTCTTAATTTTCTCCAGTTCTCTGACCACTCAGAGGGAGAAAAAGGCCGGGACACGCATCGAAGATCCGACATGTGGCCGTTATCGGACCGGGTCGAGCCGAGCTTTGTACGGGCCTCGGCTCGATTAGCCCATTTTTGCTCGAGCTCGAGCTCGGGCTCGAGCTCGATACGAGCTTTATATTCGGGTTCGAGCTCGGCTCGATAAAAAATCATGGTATTCGAGCTCGATTCGAAAGCTCGATAAAATTAAGAAAATAATATTTTTTTAATTTTTTAATTCAGGATCGAAAGCTCGAATTCGGTACCGAAAGCTCGAATCGGTACCAAAGCTCGAATCGGTACCCAAAATCTAAAGTAATTTAATCGAGTCGGGCTCGCGAGCTTTCGAACCGAATATTGCAATATTCGAATTCGGCTCGATTAATTATCGAATATCAATATGAGGTTCGAGCTCGAGCTCGAGCTCGATATTATCGAACTCGAGCCGAGCCTTATCGAGCTCGAGCCCGAGCTATTCGATAAAAGCTTGATTCGATAACAGCCCTACACACGAGCAACAATCAGAGCTGCAACAACATACGAAGGAGGAAGGTAATCATTCATAACCTAATATTTCCTTCACTTACTTGGTACTAAGTTAGGATAACGAGCTAAAATTTCCTCCTCACGCTCCCATGTCGCTTCATCGGGTCCATGCCTTGTCCATTGAACCTTGATTAAAGGTATTTGTCGACTTCTTAAGATGTGAACTTTTTTATCTAGCATAGCGCTAGGCTCCTCTTCATAAGTGAGATCTTTGCCAACTTGAATATTTCCATGATGAACGACATGACTCGGATCATGTAAATACTTTCGTAGCATAGCTACATGAAATACATCGTGAACAGAAGACAACTCCGGAGGTAGTGCCAAACGATATGCTACATCACCAATGCGTTTCAAGATCTCAAATGGACCAATAAAACGGGGCCTCAATTTCCCTTTCTTTCCAAACCTTAACACTCCTTTCATAGGCGCCACCTTGAGAAAAATTTTGTCTCCAACCTCGAAAGATAAATCTCTTCATCTTCGGTCAGCATATGACTTTTGTCTATCTTGCGCCACCTTAATCCTTTCTCTAATCTTCTCAACTACTTCCACAGTCTTCTCCACAAGCTCCGGACCCAAATCTTCCTTTCGCCTACCTCATCCCAATATAATGGCGATCTACATTTTCTCCCATATAACGCCTCAAATGGTGCCATGCCAATGGACGTATGAAAACTGTTGTTGTAAGAAAACTCAACTAAAGTAGGTGAGACTCTCAATTCCCTCCAATATCTAGCACGCAAGACCTCAACATATCCTTTAAAGTTTGTATAGTTCTTTCCGATTGCCCATCGGTTTGAGGATGATAAGCAGTTGAAAATTTCAGCTTAGTTCCCATAGCTTTTTGAAAACTATCCCAAAACTTTGAGGTAAACCTCGGGTCTCTATCTCGACACTATAGAAACAGGCACTCCATGCAACCTTAAGATCTCTTTAATATATAATTGAGCAAATTGGTTCATCGAAAAGTCATTTTCACGGGAAGAAAATGAGCCGTTTTAGTGAGCCTATCAACAATAACCCAAATAGCATCATGACCACGAAATGTCTTAGGAAGACTCACAACAAAATCCATTGTGATGTGTTCCCATTTCCACTCCGGTATGTCCAACGAGTTTAGTAATCCCACGGGTCTTTGATGTTCGGCCTTAACTTGTTGACATGTCATACACCTCTCCACATACTCGCTACCGACCTCTTCATCCCTCTCCACCAAAATAATTGTCGTAGATCTCAGTACATTTTGGTGCTACCAAGGTGTGCCGTATATGTCGTATAATGTGTTTCATCTAAAATCTCTCCCAACAACTCTTTATTTTTAGAAACACATATCCTTCCTTCAAACAATAGTGTACCATCTTGGGCCAATGTAAACCTCCCAACATCCTTTTCCACTTCGGCCCTCTTCATCTTTTGTAAGAATCCATCACTCTCTTGAGCTTCCTTAATTTGATCTCGCAATGTTGGTTGTAGTACCATTGCCGACAAAATAGCCTTTGTAGTATTAGGAATCACTACTTTAAGACTCAACTTCTCGAACTCCCTCATCAATGACTCTTGTTGAGTGATCATCATCGCCAATTGTCCATCTCTTTTTCGGCTAAGAGCATCGCCTACCACATTAGCCTTTTCTGGGTGATAAAGTATTGTACAATCGAAATCCTTCACAAGCTCCAACCACCGCCTTTGCCTCATGTTAAGTTCTTTTTGTGTGAAGAAGTATTTCAAACTTTGATGATCAGTGAAAATCTCGCACTTACTTCCATACAAATAATGCCTCCAAATTTTCAATGGGTGAACCACAGCTGCTAACTCCAAATCATGTGTAGGGTAATTATGCTCATGTGTCTTCAATTGCCTTGATGCATACGCAATAACTTTTCCATTCTCGCAAAGAATACACAACCAAAATCTTGTTTTGATCCATCCGTGTAAATGACAAAGTTGTTGGATCCATCGGTATAGTTAACACGGTGTCCGTTGTTAACCTCCTTTTCAATTCTTGAAAACTCTCCTCGCATTTGTCAGACCACTTACATTCCACTCCCTTCCTCGTTAGTTGTGTCATTGGACCAGCGATTTTTGAAAATCCCTCAATGAATCTACGGTAATATCCGGTGAGTCCAAGAAAATTTCTTACTTCACTAGCATTGGTGGACGTTTTCCAATTACTTACAACCCTCCACCTTAGAAGGATCAACTTCAATTCCTTGAGCAATGGACCACGTGTCCCAAAAAATGTCACTCGATCCAACCAAAATTCACATTTCTTAAACTTGGCAATAATTTCTCTTTTCGAGAGTCTCCAACACAACTGAGATGTTCTTCATGTTGTTTCACATCCTTTGAATAGATTAAGATATCATCAATGAATACTATGACGAACTTGTCCAAAAATGGATGAAATACTCTGTTCATCAAATCCATAAAAACAGCGGGTGCATTGGTCAAACCAAATGGCATTACCACAAATTCGTAGTGACCATACCTTGTTCGGAAATCCGTTTTCGCTATGTCACTCTCTCGAACCTTAAGTTGATGATAACTCGACCTTAAATCAATCTTGGAGAATACACCCGCTCCCCTTAATTGATCGAAAAGATCCTCTATCCTCAACAAAGGATACTTATTATTGATTGTGAGTCGATTTAACTCACGGTAATCTATGCACATTCGCATTGACCCATCCTTCTTCTTAACAAAAAGAACCGGAGCTCCCCAAGGCGATACACTTGGGCGAATATACCCTTGGTTCACAAGTTCTTGTAGTTGCATCTTCGCTTCTTCCAATTCCTTGGGAGCTAATCTGTAAGGAGCCTTTGATATCGATGCGGCACCGGGCACTAAATCAATCGTGAATTCCACTTGCCTATTATGTGGAATTCCAAGCAGTTCTTCGAGAAACACGTCGAGATAATGTTTTACGACCGGTACCTTCTCAATTGTTGGATCTTCCTTCTTATCCGCTACAATGTTCACCAAATATCCTTGACAATCATCTCTCTTCAACATCTTCACAATCTTCATTGTCGATAAAACCATAGGCGCACTTCTAATCCTCGTTCCATGAAATATAAATTCTTTTTCTCCCGAATTTTTAAACACGATCTTCCTCTCATGACAGTTGATCAACGCGTAATTACGGCTCATCCAATCCATGCCCAGGATAATGCCAAAATCCCGCATTTCTAAGCGGTATAAATCAGCTACAAATTTTTTCTCTCCAAAGTTCAACTTAAAGCTTCGAGCTACTTGATTAGTTCTAATAAGTTTTCCCGAAGGAATACTTATATTTAACATGAAGTTTTCAACCTCACAGTGGATTTTTTTCTCATCACACAACTTAGCAGAAATAAAGGAATGTGATGCTCCAGAATCAATAACACAACGATAGGACTACCAAAAATTAATAGCGTACCCATCATGACATCATGATCTTCAGTATCCTCCACCTGAGCCATGGAGAAGAATCGTGCATTTCCCCTCCTTTCCGGTTGTGCGTTTCCTCTTGTATTAGGCCTATTATTTCCTTGACCACCGCTACGATCGACCACTGTCGCGCTTGATCCCTTTTCTCCTCTTTTAGAACACTGATAAACAGTGTGTCCCTTTTCATGGCAATAAAGCAAGCTCCCATACCCATTAAACATTTTCCATGATGATGTTTCCCACATTGAGAACATTGTGGCCTTGCCTCTGATGGTTTCGATCCACTTCCCCCCTCAAGCCTCTCTTTCATGGGCGCCTTTCTTTTGACATTGTTATTCGCTTGCTGCAAGTTAGACTTATTCAAATTTAGGTTGGTTGCAATGTCAGCAGCTTTCTTCACAACCCTTCTATAGCTGTCGCAAACAGATAAAATCCCCTTTATTTCTTCTCGAAGTCCCCATTTGAATTTTATTATCTTCTTTTCCTCAGTATCCACAAGGTGAGGTGCGTATCTCGTCAGCTGACTAAATTTCTTTTCATACTCCGCCACGGTAGAGGTCCCCTGGCTTAACATGAAAAACTCCATCTGCTTATTCATTTTGAACTCCATGGTGAAGTATTCTTCCAAGACCATGTCTTGAAATGTCGCCCACGTTAAGCTTGCCTTTTCTTGGTCACTCATGGTTGCGACAACATCGTTCCACCAACGACCAGCATCTTCAATCAGCTGAAAGACAGCACAATCTACCTTCTGCTCCTCTATGCAATCGATGTGTCTGAAGCACCGACTAAGTGCTTCTAGCCAATTTTCAACAGCTTCTAGCTCTTCGCAACCATTCAATTGCGGAGTGTTATAACTTCGAAAATCTCTCAATACGCAGCTAGTAGGAACTCTCGGTGTCTCCGTGTTCCTTTGAGTCATAAAATCTTGGAAGGCGCCGAAGAAATCTCCCATGGACCTCTGATTTATTGTTATAGTTTGTTCTCTCTCCCTTCGATTATTGGTAGCAGGATTTTCGTACCTCTCTCTTCGATTGTTAATAGGTGGAGTTTGATTCTTCACTATACGCGGGTTTCTTCTTACACTTCCAGTTCGAGGTTTTCTTGGAATGTTCATGATCCTAAAATAGGGAAGGCCTTCAAGTTTTATTCTTTACACTAATTCGGCGTCTAAGTTCATATAGAAATAATGCAGTCAATCAAATTGTTTGAAATGTAACTAATAACAAGAAATCTAAAACTTACTTTAGAGCTGGAGCGTGTAGCGACCAAATGACTCTTGAAATATTATAAATGGAAAATTTTTGTAGGCATAGAAAATAAGTTTTTTTTTTTTTTTTAATTATTTATTTATTTTATTATTATTTAATTTTTTTTTAAATTTCACTCGAGTCTACAGGAAAGTAGACCCGCTCTGATACCAACTTGTAACACCATAATTTAAATAACACTTTATGTTCGAGAAAGAAGCACCAATAATCATTTAGGGAAAACTGTGTAGGAAAATATTTATTCAAATCCAAGTGTAACTTCAAAATAAGTCCAAAACTTATGCAGCGGAAATATAAATAAGATGAGGTTTTATCCAAAACTAAAATAAGAAGAAATGTCTAAAAGCAAAGTACGAGTTCGTCATTCGATCTTCCACACGCCTCCGTGCTCATTTTCCTGAAATGAATAGTGAGGGATGAGTATACATAGTACACTCAATGCGGGACATATGCTATGATTATCCAAACTGATATAACCACGTAACAAAAGTAATAATTCACAATATAAATGGCGTTACCACAAAGGCAACCAATGACATCACCACAAAGGCGGAAAATGATAAGTTGTGCACAACCGTGAGGTTAAAATGAAAGATAATTATAAAGTCAATCCACAACATATGAAATGTTAAAATGAAGGATGACTAAATAATATATCCAAGAACACTCACAAGAGGTTAATATGAAAGATAACGAGATAGCCAATCCAGAACATATAAAATGTTAAAATGAAGGATGATCACTAGTTAATCCAAGAACCATCTTAAAATGAATATGAAATAATACTTGTCGACAATCACATCAATAAGGATAATCATAAATCAACGGCATAAGTAAGAGTCTACACACCTTGATTCCATTGTGTAAATGACTTGAACAAAATAAGATAATTTAGTATCTTAATCGCGCCACACCTAAATGTTCAATAAAATTTGAAACCTATAATAAATATTTATATATAAAAAATATAATGCATGACATGTAATGAGGAATGAAATTCTCTACATAGTCTATCTTAAAGATTTCGTACCCACGTAGTCCTAATTACAAATACAAATGAATCTTATATCACAATACATTAATTATCTCATAAACAACATTTATATTAAAATATTATATTACACCTAACTATTACACACACGAACAAATTATATATATAATATATATTTATATATATTTAATGAAAGTCTTGAACTCGTATATATATATATATATATATATATATATATATATATATATATATATACAATGAAATTGGATGAACATTTAAATCATAATATTCACATGTGTTTGATATCAGTAAACGAAAAGGAAGAAGGAAATTGAAACTATAATGAAATTAAATCCAATACTCCATCGGCTAAAAATCGTTTAACCCCTTTTAGATCATTCTCTCCTCAACAACTAAAATCAATTAATGATTATAGCATCAAAATTTTCTAAAAACTTCATTATTAAATCTTACAAACATGCTAGAACCAAGATCAAATTATGATTTTATATATATATATATACACCTTATATTCACATCTATTCACTTAATGCCCCAATCATCTAAATTCAAAGACCACGTTTTAGAATTATACAAAACCAGATTTAATACGAAAAACATATATGCTCATGAAAATTTTAGATGCATAATCTACTAAAATAAAATAAAATAAAATAAAATAAACATTTACCTCAAATGCAGTAACAATTTGAATACTCCACTTAAGGGAAAATAATCTAAATATTTGAGAGACTCTTCACAAATGATTGTAGAATTGAGATTTGAGATGTGGATGCTAAGTTTTACTTTTAAACAAAAACTCTCCATTAATCCTCTTAATTTCTCCAATACGTTACAAATCATTACATTAAAAATAAATCAATAACCTTAAGAAATCAATACATAATCAATACGTTACAAATCAATATATTAAAAAGAAAAAAAATTATTTAATACAAAATCAATCACCTTAATAAATAGTATTAATGCATAATTTATTTAATACAAAAATAAATCACCTTAATAAATAGTATTTATGCACAATTTACCTAATGCAAAATAAATCAACATAATTTATGCACAATTTATTTAATGCAAAATAAATCACCTTAATAAATATTTATGCACAATATATATTCCAAAAATAAAAATATGAAATGCATACTCAACATGATACATTTTTTTTTAAAATCATAATAATAATAGTAAAATCACTTTATAATATAACCACTTTTGGATGGGTTGTAACAATATAAGTTCATTTTGTTATTATATATTTATTTATATGAGATAAAATAATGACGCAGTTAAAATTTGTACCATCTAGCCATAAATTCATTAACCATCAATACGAACGAATTCCATATGCAACCGTCTCAAATCATCAATATATGCCCAACAAAAGGATAGTAATTATTAGCCATTAATACAAACATAATTGCGTCTTTAATCGATTGGTGAGTTTCATTAGCACAAAAGTGCTTGCATTTAATATACTTAATATGTTGTACCCCGATAATTACATTCTTTTATAATAAATATAATCCACAACTGTTACATGAATTAATTATTTTATACCATGTCTATTCAACCATTTCGGCGGTGTGGATGTTATTACATAGTTCAATTATTAAGATTCAAAATTAGTTGCTGAACCTTAAATTTCATACTAAAACCTCATGCGGGGGCAGTTTCGTCAAAACCACATATTACCCAAATGTAGCCGGAAATCGCCGGCGCGGCCATCGCTGACTCACCAAAATAGAACTTCTATAAAGAGGTTCCCCTCTCTCTCCCTCCCCCCTCACTACTCCAAGTTTCTCTCTCTTTCTCCTCATCCCCTCAGCTTAGCTTTTCTATCTTTCTCCATTACTTACCCCACCGCAGCAGCACCACCTGCATTTTAAGTTCTCTCTGCATAACGCCCTCCTCTTTTTTTCTCCCACTGTAACAAAGAAACAGAGGAATTCACAAACCATAACTAAATGGAGCGGCTTCTTCCTGAAACGTCTTCAGCTGCTCAATATGACTTCATCTATCAATTCTCGATAATATGGGAGCAGATTAGGGCGCCATTGATCGTCCCATTGCTCAGAACCGCCGTGTTTCTGTGCTTGGTATTATCGGTGATGTTGTTCGTCGAGAGGGTTTACATGGCAGTAGTTATTAGTCTGATCACACTCTTCGGCCGCAAACCGGAGAATAGATACAAATGGGAGCCATTGAAGGACAATTTGGAGCTCGGCAACTCGGTCTACCCAATGGTTCTCGTTCAAATTCCAATGTTCAACGAAAAGGAGGTCTCTTTTCTCTCTTTGCATATCCAATATTTGCTCTGTTCTTGCTTACTTTTATCATGATCTCATTTGGTCTGCGTTAGTAGGTTTATAATATCTCAATCGGAGCTGCATGTGGCCTTTCTTGGCCGTCCGATCGAATCATAATTCAAGTTCTTGACGATTCAACAGACCCCATAACCAAGGTAACTGAAAAAAAACTTAAATTAACCCAAAAAGTATTGAAATTTACATATATTCTTGAAATGGACAGAACATGGTGGAGATGGAGTGCCAGAGATGGGCTGGTAAAGGGATTAACATTAAGTACGAGACTCGAGACAACAGGAATGGATACAAAGCCGGAGCACTAAAGGATGGGTTGAAATGCTCCTACGTTAGAGACTGTGATTATGTGGCCATTTTTTATGCAGAATTCCAGCCGGAGCCAGATTTTCTTTGGCGGACGATCACTTTCCTCATCCACAACTCCGAGCTCGGCCTCGTTCAGGCTCGATGGGTGTTTGGTATGTTATGCTAATTCATTCATCATGCATGTCCCTAATCTTGATTGTTTGGTAATAATGAGGATAATGTTAGTAATATGTTTTTGCAGTGAATGCAAATGAATGCTTGATGACTAGAATGCAAGAAATGTCACTTGACTATCATTTCAAGGTTGAGCAAGAAGTAGGCTCATCAACATATGCTTTCTTTGGCTTCAATGGTAATCATTGATTCCAATATTAAAACTCTGCAACTATTCGTGGAGTTTAGATGACTCACTGTTGGAACAAAAGTTGGCATCATAAATTTCCTCCTTACATACATAGGTATGCCATATGTAGTAATAATCTGTTTTGCTATCTAAATTTCTAAATATAAGGAACTGCTGGAGTGTGGAGAATAGCAGCAATCAATTAGGCCGGAGGATGGAAAGATCGTACCACGGTAGAGGATATGGACTTAGCCGTACGCGCTAGTCTTAAAGGATGGAAATTCTTGTATCTTGGTTCTCTAAAGGTGCTACATTTGACCTCACACATTGACCTTCCTTCTCACTGCAACAAAGTTGGTGTTACTGATGAGTTGTTGCAGGTGAAAAATGAACTGCCCAGCACTTTTAAGGCATCCAGATACCAACAGCATCGCTGGTCATGTGGCCCTGCAAATCTATTCAAGAAAATGTTTGCTGAGATTATCAGAAACAAGGTTAGTTCCTCAATACAGTCTCTGTCCTCTCCAGTATTCAGATTAGTAAAACTAGTAATGTTTCTTAATTTCAGAAAGTAACACTGTGGACAAAGGTTCATGTTATGTACAGCTTCTTCTTCATAAGGAAGATAGTAGCACATCTAGTCACCTTCACTTTCTACTGTGTGGTGCTGCCTGCTACAGTTTTAGTTCCTGAAGTAGAGATTCCGAAATGGGGTGCAGTTTACATACCTTCCATCATCACCCTCCTCAGTGCAGTCGCAACTCCACGGTTCGTTACTCAATTCGATCATCTATCAAGATTCAAGACCAGTTATATCCGATGTGATTTCAACTGTGTTAGGTCATTTCATCTGCTTGTTTTCTGGATCCTCTTCGAGAACGTGATGTCACTGCACCGGATGAAAGCTGCCTTCATCGGCTTGCTGGAGGGAGTGAGGGTGAACGAGTGGATTGTGACGGAGAAACTTGGCAACATGCTCAAGATGAAATCTGCACCAAAAGCTTTCAAGAAGCCTCCGTTTAGAATTGGAGAAAGGTATAAGCAGATTCAATGTTTCATTTATTTATGATCAAAAACGGATTTTACTGATTTGGCATTATTTTTCTGAACATAATCTATTTGTTAGAGGTAGCAACTGGTTGTTGCCTTTTCTTCTGTGGCTGCTACAGCATTGCATTTGGGAAAAACTACCACTTCATCTACCTCTTTATACAGGCAATAGCCTTCTTCATCATGGGATTCGGCTATGTTGGCACCTTCGCCCCACAATGATGAACTCCTCGTTCCTTTCTTTCGTGTTTATTAAGTTCTACACGAGGAAGTGCGGCCATGAATTCCCAGTCCTTTTTGCTTTGTATACCACAGTTCCCTTTACATGTAGAAAGTGAGAGCATTATTGTAGGTTCAACCATAAGCGATGGAGATCAGAATTGTTGTGGAATTTGTTTTTCTTTTAAGTGTATATTACAAAGTTTATCACGGAGAAATAAAAATAGCATGGCTTATGCATCAATTTCCAAACCAAAGAACACAAAGAGGCGTCCAGGCCCACCACCAGCACCACTTACAGTGGCCCCAATTGTATTTCTCTGGCCGTTTTCAGATTTCAATTTCTCACTACAAAGTTGGGATCATTGAAGGTTGTCTGAAACAGACAGCAAACTGGAAACAGAAACAGAATACTCAACTACTGACTGGTGGAGCAATAAGCCAATGCATTACTTTACATTGAACTGTATACCAAATCAGACTTCCCTTGTAAGATTATTATTTCAAGAAAATCAGCAATAATATGAAGAAAGTTTATTGCTGTTTGTATGACCCAACTACAGCTCTGAACATTGATGAACAGATAACTCAATGCAGTTACAGAAAAATGACTTAGTTTACAAGTGGTTAGTGAGTTTTCATGACAAGAATAGTAAAATATTTCATCACCAAAATAATATTTCATGACATGATGCAGGATTTCTAATGCTATTAGCTTACTTTCTCTTTATCTCAGGAGATGATACTATATGTGTTCAGTGTTCACAATATCTTTCAGAAATCAAATCGAAACCAAACCGAACTATGAATGGGAAATTTTTTCCATCAACATTTGCATGCCAACCAAACCAAACCAAAATCTCGAATAATAATTTGATTTTCCTATCAAAATGAAAACAACCGACTTCACCGTTCAAACCATACCGAAAATTTCGAATATAAGTTCAATTTTCCCTCAGAACAAATCTATACCATGTAGAAACCATCAATTGATCACTCGAGAAATGCATCGTCGCATATTAAGAACATAAGCATGTCTAAAACAAGTCTGAGGCACCTTCATATCTGGGAGTACTGTAGCAAGTTCATTTTTTCCTGATGTGAATGTTATCTTTACTGGCGTACCACGTACGCCAGAATCATCCACTGCCCTCTTCGGATTTCTTTAGTTTCTTGGCAATCCTTCTTGAATTCTTTGGTTTCTTGAGAGTTGAGACTATATTTTCCATTTAGGAATTTGCTATAGTAGTTGAGCTCACTTATATTTACAAATTAGTCATATTTACGAAAATACTCTCTTTTTCTTCCTTTAGATTAACTTAATGAAGTCAGTGCCTATGACTCTCGGCACACTATCGACACATCATAGGCAATACTTTCGGCACACAGATACATAAATAAATAAAAAAATTATTAGTTCTTTAGACGTTCCACATATTCAAAAGATACATATTTCAATGCTTAGAGCAAGTCGTGGCACTCCATCGGCTCGCCCTAAGCACTAGAACATAATTTATTTAAATTCAGCCAAGTACTCCCTCGGCCCCGGCATGTCTCGGAAATGAAGTGGAGTTTTTGAGTGCTAAGAGCGAGCTTGCTATGGCACTCCCTCGGCTCCCCTTAAGTATTGGAACATGGTTTATTTATTCTTTTAATGAAAAATTCCACTTCATTTTCGAGACATGTCGGGCCGAAAAAGTACTTGGCTAAAGTAATTTTTTGAAAAAAAACTAAATCATGTTCTAGTGCCTAAGGCGAGTTGGGGGAGTGCCACGACTTGCCTTAGGCATTGAAACATGTGGATGTGGAACATGTGGGGTGCCCAAGATGAAGTAATTGAGAAGTTTTTTTATTTATGCGTTTGTATGCCGAGGGCCTGTCTATAGTATGCCGAGAATTGAAGGCACGAACTTTATTGAAAGAATCTAAAGAAAGAAAAAGTGAGGGTATTTTTGTAAACATGACTAATTTATGAATAGTATAAGTTTAAATGATGGCTAGTTTTTTAAAATTGGAAATTGATATATTAATACTTTTCCTTTTGTAGCTTTTTTCCCGGGTGGTTTCCTTATTTATTTTTTTACCGTTACTAAAATATTAGTACTTCCTTCATCCCACCGAACTTGTCTAGTATTCCTTTTTGAGCAGTCCCACCGAACTTGTTCAGTTTATAAAAAATGAAGTAGGTCTCACACCTTTACCAACTCAAAAATATTAATTAATTAAATATGTCTCACACCTTTACCTCACAAATTAATTTTAAATTATTAATTAATGTATGAATTTCACACATTTATCAACCTATACCAACTTTTCTAAATTATTGCGTCGGAAAAAAAGTGGATAAACTCAATGAGAGAGAGGAGAATTAAAAATACTTAATGGGCCGTGAAACCCATCATTCTGGTCCAAGCCCAGTTGGTCTTACCTATGAAACGAAAATGGATACTACACTAATAATACACACACTGACACACTAATCGGATTTTTAGAAATATGGCGATACCCTTGTAGAAAAACATACTACATGGCGAGGCGCTTCCACCGTCTCCTTCCTTCAAAATCCCGCTGTATTCCTCTTACTAAATCCTTCTGCAGCTCCGCCGCCGCCGACGCAACAACTCATACCCGCCTCTCGGAGGAACTTCGAAAGATCCGGGTACTCATCCAGCAGAATCGAACCGAAACCGCCAAGAGGCGCCTCAAAGACCTCATTCCTCATCATTCAGTTCCGGAACTCTTCCTTGCCTTCTCGCAGGCGTCTCCGCCTCCGAACACGAGGCCAGCTTTCGCCGACGCGCTTTTGATAGCTTACGCGGAGGCGAAGCTCCCGAATGAGGCCGCCGAGTTGTACGGTTTGGTTAGGAGTGACGGTAACTTCCCTTCGCTCTCGGCTTTCAATGTGTTTCTTGAGTCTTTGGTAAATTCGAGTCAGTTCGATAGGACCCTCAGAATTTTTGCCGAAGCTGTGGACTGTGGATTGTGGGTCGATAAGTTCAGTTATGGTAAAGCGATACAGTCGGCGGTTAAGTTGGGAGATTTGGAGAAGGGTTTCAATTTGATGAATGAAATGACGAAATGCGGGATCAGGCCTAATTTGTTTGTTTACAATGTTTTGATAGGTGGGTTATGTAAGGAGAGGAGAGTTGGTGATGCAGGGAAACTGTTCGATGAAATGTCGAGGAGGAATGTAGCTCCAAGTAGAGTGACGTACAATAGTCTAATTGATGGGTATTGTAAAGTGGGGGATATAGAGGGGGCGTTTAATATGAGGGAGAGGATGAAAACTGACAAGGTGGAGCCAAATGTTGTCACATATAACACTTTGCTCGGTGGGCTTTGTCGAATAGGGAGAATGGGAGAGGCTGATAGGATATTGGAGGAAATGGGTACCTACGGTATTGTGCCTGATGGATTTACTTATAGTATTCTTTTTGATGGGCACTCAAGGAGTGGGAATGTTGAGGCTTCAATGGCGTGGTATGAAAATGCAATGAATAAAGGGTTGAAGATGAATGAATATACTTGTAGCATTTTGATGAACGGGTTGTGCAAGGAAGGTAAGATGGAGAAAGCGGAAAAGTTCTTGAAAGAGTTAAAGGAGCACGGGGTTGTTATCACATCTGTGATATTGAACACCATGGTGAAGGGCTATTGCAAAGTGGGAGATGTTGATAAGGCACTTTTGGCTGTTGATGGCATGGAAATAGAAGGGGTTAAACCTAGCTGTATCACGTATAATACGTTGATCAGCCATTTCTCTGAGTTAGGCCGGATGGATGAGGCAAATGAGTGGGCGAGAAGGATGAAGGCAAAAGGTCTTTGTCCGAATGTGCAGACGTTTAACATCTTAATAGATGGCTATGGCCGTAGTTGCCACTTTGAAAAGTGTTTACAGATTCTTGATGAAATGGAAGATAATGCATTAAAGCCTAATGTTGTAACTTATGGTTCTCTGATAAATAGATTCTGCAAGAATGGGCGCCTTCTTGAGGCTGAAGTTATGTTCAAAGACATGCTGAACAGAGGAGTTCTTCCAAATGTTCAGATATACAATATGCTTATTGATGGGCATTGCTTGGGAGGGAATATTGAGAATGCTTTTAGGGTTTTTCATGAGATGTCACGGGGTGGTATATATCCAAGCATCGCGACATATAATGCACTAATAAATGGCCTCTGCAGAATAGGTAAGGTTGCAGAAGCAGAGGAAGTAGCTTTTAGTATTATTAACAAAGGTTTGGATTTATCTCCTGATGTCATCACATTCAATTCCTTGATATGTGGATTCGCTGATGCAGGTAACGTGGAGAAGTGTTTGGAATGGTTTGGAAAGATGAAAGCCTCCGGCATCAAGCCCACCTTGAAAACATACCACCCTTTACTAACCTTATTCAAAAGGGACAGACTTGATCTTGTGGAGAAGATGGTTGAAGAGATGTCTCAGTCGAACCTCACACCTGATCGGCTAGTGTGTAACGAGCTTATTCAGTGCTATGTGCGTCATGGAGATGATGAGAAAGTAAGTCTCCTGCTGGCTGATATGTTAAACCTTGAAATTCCTCGTGACAAGATGACGTATAATAGCTTGATTACAGGGCGGTTAAAGAAGGGGAATCTGGTGGGGGCAAGGAATCTTTTTGATGAAATGATGGCCAATGGTTTGGCCCCTAATGATGAAACTTTCAACACGCTGATTGAAGGGCATTGCAAGGTGAAGGATCTTGACGGCGCCTACTTGTGGTACAGAGAAATGTTAAAGATTGGATTTTTACCACGCTTTTCAGTCTGCAATGAGCTTCTTTCTGGTCTTAGGCAGGACGGGAGACTCGAGGAGGTCGAGATTATTAGCTCTGAAATGAGTGTTAAAGGAGTTGATAAGAAGAGTTTGCATGAGGATGCTTCAGCTGCTCCTTCAGTGTAGCATTGGATTGGTTGAATTTGGATTACATGAATTTTTGACAGCAAAGGTGTACATAATAGAGTAGTTTTTATGTGTATATGTGTTTGAAGAACCATGAGTTCTAATTCGATATCTCTATAGATGTACTGGGATGCAATTGCTATTCGAGATGCATAATAGTAAATCCCGCTGTTCATGTTGCCTTACGTTTTTGGAGAATTGAAACCTCAATTTTACAAGTTCTTGATTGGTTATTACTGATCTATTGTAAATAAAAGTTATTTTGGCACAAATATTTCGAGAAGATTCAATTAATAGAAATGAATTTCTGGACTCATCCTATAAAGTCTGTAGAAGGGCGGAACGTTCTTCGAGACTTCACGCGTATCGCCGGAATATCAACAGCTTTTGCCGCCGCGAAGCTCGCGGCTTCCTCCTCCCGACAAATCAAACAACCTCTCTCCATCCTCAGACCCACCTCATACTCCATCAACTCCACGGCTTCTCTCAGCACCGTCCCCAGCGCATCCGCCACAATCTCCGTCGGAAAAAAGCTTCCCGACGCCAGACTTTCCTACTTCGACTCCTCCGACGAGCTCCAGACCGTGTCCATCTCCGATCTAAGATCCAACAAAAAAGCCATTCTATTCGCGGTTCCGGGGGCATTCATCCCCCACCTGCTCCCAAAAGCATCTGCCCGGGATTCACCGCCGATCTGAAGGCGAAGGGGGTGGACACGATCGCTTGCATCACGGTCATCGACGCCTTCATGGAGAAATTGAATATTGGGGATGAGGTTTTGCTGTTGAGCGATGGAAATGGGGATTTTACTCGATAAACCGGTGGGATTGGGGGTGAGATTGTATGCCGATAATGGGATAGTCAAAATCTTGAATTTGGAGGACGGCGGCGCTTTCAATGTTAGCATCAAGGCTCGACTTTGTTTCTGTTGTTAACGTTGAATGTTATATGAAATAAAACAGACATTTGAGTTTCGTTGTTCACAAAGTAAAATCCGCTTCTATATGGTCGGATTGTGTGATAATGTAATGTTCGAACTTGAAAAGTATTAGGGTTTGAATTATTGATGATTTAACATGTTTATTTTACAGTTTTTCTAATTTAGGGTAGGTGGATTGAGAAGCATCAACAATACAGTAACATAAACCCTAATCGAATATGCTTCTTAATTTTATGGGAATATTCTTGAGGACCTTTTGTTATATGCTCTTAAGGCTAATTCGAATTTCACTTTGCTACCTCCATATATTTCAATATAATTGTTTTTATTTTAAAGGGAATACTAACTTTATTACGATTAGTTCAAATATTAACGTCAATTTGCAGATCTGGAAGCAGTAGATTATAATCTCAAATCTCCATCTAAATCGACGGCTCTAAATAGCGCCAACGTCCTCTATAAATACACGCCCGTTTTCTCTACCTACTAAACTGCCTTTTTCTCTTGAAAACCACTTTACTGTTTCCTCTCGCTCGAAACTTCTCTCTCGCACTCGCTCTAGGTCTAATTACTTTCCGTAATGGCCACTATAAAAAATATCAAGGCCCGTCAGATCTTCGACAGCCGTGGTAATCCTACAGTCGAGGTACCTTTACTACCACCGTCTGCTTATTTATCGAAGTATATTTGTGGATCTATTTTCAGTTTCCTTTGGACTAATAGTAGTCTAGAATCTATTAGTTTAAGTTTTGTTAGTGGTGAGACCATTGGCCCTAGCGTTGAAGTAACGCTATTACTACTAGGAATGTGTTTGGGCTTATCGAATGAAATACTAATATTATCGTGCATTAGTTTGTTTTTATTTGTAGTGATGATGTTTGGTTGTTTGAACTATGTGTAGGTTGATGTGCATCTTGCAAATGGAGTCTTTGCTAGAGCTGCCGTTCCTAGTGGTGCATCCACTGGTATGATCTGTAAACATTCAGATTTTTATCCAATTGTTTGTCCGAATTCTTTAAGATATAATTTAATTGAAAGCGATGACTTTAGGGGAATTGAATGAAATTGATTCATTTTCATTATTCCAAGAATGTTCTTGAGACACGATCTAGTTTCTTTCTCCAGATGTTCTCTTAAGACTCTGTTCATCAGTATTTGACACAGTTTTTCAGTTTTCTTGAAGTATTTATATCAGTTTTTATGATAAAATTTAATCATTGTTAGTAGAGCAACTTCTTACAAGTCTATAAGAATAATACAGTCTAGGCTTTATTTATTTTTTACTTTCTTTTGGCTTAATTTAGGAATATATGAGGCACTCGAACTGAGGGACGGAGGATCGGACTACCTTGGCAAGGGTGTTTCAAAGGTCAGTGTCACTGATGTACTATAAATGAGTTTTCCATCGAAATGTGATTGCAACTTAACCTTTGATGTTCCTGGTATGTTTGGATAGGCTGTTAACAACGTCAACAGTATAATTGCACCTGCCCTTGTTGGAAAGGTTTGTTCTTGCCTTCTTGGCGACTCTTTACTGGAGAGAATGCAACTGCTTTGTGACTTTAGTGACAAAGTTCACCCTACTGAGCCAATTGTGATTCTGTCTTGTTTCAGGACCCAACAGATCAGACTGGTATTGACAATTACATGGTTCACGAGCTTGATGGAACTGTGAATGAGTGGGGTTGGTGCAAGCAAAAGGTATTCATGTATATATCATTACTTGTTCGGCATTCTCATTCCTTGGAGTTGGGACAATACATTAACCGGAAGATAAAATTGCTTTTCTGAAGCTTGGTGCAAATGCTATCCTTGCGGTGTCCCTTGCTGTCTGCAAAGCTGGAGCTGAGGCCCTCAAAATCCCTTTGTACAAGGTATACTATCTATCTTTTATCTTTAAACATTTGATTATAGTTAATCCGACATTGGTTGGTTGGATTGCCTTTTCCTTATATGCTTCTGTCATCATGAAATGAATGCATCCTTGAATTATTGGATTTTGCTACAATAATGTTTTTTGGATTCATTGGCTGATCAATATAATTTCTAATAATATGTTGTCTGTTTGATGAGATAACTCATGTGATTACACTTTCTGCTGTCAGCACATTGCCAACCTAGCTGGTAACAAGAATATTGTGCTCCCCGTCCCAGCTTTCAATGTCATCAATGGTGGATCACATGCTGGAAACAAACTTGCCATGCAGGCATGGCTATGATGCAAGTTTATATGTGAATGTCTTACTGTCTTAATCGATCCTGTAGTCTCAATCAAAAGAAACTTTTTTGGTGCAGGAGTTCATGATTCTTCCTATTGGAGCTTCTTCTTTCAAGGAGGCCATGAAGATGGGCGTTGAAGTCTATCACCATTTGAAGGCAAGTTATTATCTTTTGATTCTCCCTCCCTCTTACAAAAAGGCTGATCCGATTCTGGAGCTGTTTCTATTTTTAAGGATTATTAGTTGTGGTCCTTGTGGATGACCTTTTTTAGGAAGATTGCCTGTATAATGTTGTTCTGAGTGTCTCTATGTCCAAACAGAAGTTATGAGTCTTTGCAACTTGGTATCCTTGTTGGCTTTTCCAAAAAAAATCCCCAAATTAGTATCATGAACCTCCTATGAGCTGAGTTAAAATTTTGTTTTGGTATCAATATCTGAGCTGAACTTCGTTTTCAGGCTGTTATTAAGAAGAAATATGGACAAGATGCCACTAACGTTGGCGATGAGGGTGGCTTTGCTCCCAACATCCAGGTATCATATACTTTGCGTGGCATTGGTTCTCCATGTATTTGTATTAGAAAACTCGCATATCAACAATACTGCAATTCTCAGGAGAACAAGGAGGGTCTGGAGCTGCTCAAGACAGCCATTGCTAAAGCAGGTTACACTGGAAAAGTAAGCTGTTTTTCTGCACTACCAACTCCTCTACTTCTTTGCTTCTTTTGGAGGCTTTAACCTGCTCAATGGTACTAAGTTTTCAACTATTGCTTCTGCATAGGTTGTTATTGGAATGGATGTTGCTGCTTCTGAATTTTATGGAACAGACAAAACTTACGACTTGAACTTCAAGGAAGAGGTTAGTTACTAATTACTACTTGCCATCTCATAGCACTTATAAAATATAATGTATATAGCTTTTCAATTCTGACATTCATTGCCTTGTCTTGGCAGAACAATGACGGAAAACAAAAGATCTCCGGTGATCAACTCAAGGATCTCTACAAGTCATTTGTGTCCGAGTACCCTATTGTCTCAATTGAAGATCCATTTGATCAGGATGACTGGGAGCACTATTCAAAAATGACTACAGAAATTGGCGCTCAAGTGCAGATTGTGGGAGACGATCTTCTTGTCACCAATCCCAAGGTGATTGGCAATACACATTGTAGCTGTTGTGTTCAATTCAATGAGTTTATTGAAATTGAATATTCCAGAGAGTTTGTTCTGTTTTCTTACTTTGCCAGTTATTAATATCTGCAGAGAGTTGAGAAGGCAATCAAGGAGAAGTCTTGCAATGCCCTTCTTCTTAAGGTATGGGATGCACTCAATCAGAACTCTTCTTAGGATTTTATCATTATTCCTAAACTGTAACACTCTATGCCTTTTTAGGTCAACCAAATTGGATCTGTGACTGAGAGTATTGAAGCTGTAAAAATGTCGAAGCATGCCGGTTGGGGTGTGATGGCCAGCCACCGCAGGTATGAAACTTGAATACTGTGTTATCTTCTAATCAACATTGAACCCACATACTCAATAAATTCGTTGTCAATGCAGTGGAGAGACCGAGGACACTTTCATTGCGGATCTCTCAGTTGGACTGTCTACGGTAAACTCTCATTTCAAAATATGTAGCTCCCTCCTATTAACTGTAATAATACCTAATCTGATACCTACTACCCCGTTTGATCTGTCAGGGCCAGATTAAGACCGGAGCTCCTTGCAGATCAGAACGTCTTGCAAAATACAATCAGGCAAGCATCTAATTAGTTCTATTTGCAAATTTTTGTCCTTATAGTTTCCTTTTCCAGTCAAGTAAACAAAATTGTATCTTGGATGCAGTTGCTAAGGATTGAGGAGGAGCTTGGTTCGGAAGCAGTATATGCTGGGGCCAGCTTCCGCGCACCCGTTGCTCCCTACTAGTGTGGAATGGAGTCTGTCTTGACTAGTGAGACTACGGCTGAACTGAATAATGTCTCGTGCACCTTGCCATGTTTGGGAAACTTGAGACTTCTAATATATCAGGAAATTTTGGTTGTAGACCATTAGCGAGTCTTGCACTTGTACTATTTTGAATTTATGTTATGTTCTGGATTTGGGGAATGCTAGTTTTTTCATCTTATGAATGACCTAAACTTCTTACATTGTTTCTTTGCTGTTGCTATGCCAAGCAATCATGGTGCTCCCGCCATATTTACTAGATCGAGATTTAATCATGTTTTTCGGTTTATTTTTTTTTTTTTTTGCGTGGTTTGCTTTTTAAGACTAATAAAGTCGTTGGATGTGAATTTTAAGCGAGAAATCCCCTTTCTTGTACAACTTGTCAGTTGTCTCTGCACAGAAGAACGGAATTTCAATGGCGGAGCAGTTTGGCGTCTATATTCGGGAGGGAGAAAGACAGGTGGAGAAGAGCTTTGTTTTGGGGCCTGGCTCAGTTTGTCATCATTGTTGTCTTGTCTCATTAATGAATGCGATTATTTTAGAGGACTTGAATCTTATTATTCTAATTACGTGTTCCTTCGTTTTGGATAGGATTTCTAGGAACTGAGCAAATATGGTGACATGTCGTTTGTAATGCCTTTTAAACATAGAGAGGCCTGCACGCACTGAGGGTGTTATACTTCGTTGCAAAACAATCAGATATATGTAACTACTAAGGCCAAACTAGGTAGTTGTATGCGCAGGCAATTTTGTATATTGGGGACGATTATGTCTGTAATTCACCATATTCTCCTTCCGAAGAAATAGCAAATGAAGGCGAATCATTTCCTAAAAAAATATGAAATTGGTGTTGAAATATGTAATTGATTACTTGCATCTGTATTCCTCTTCAAACTCCTGATATGGGTCCTGCCGTTGCTGAATCTTGATTGTGAATGTAAAAGCAGGTAGGCGCCCTTTTATTTCTTTGACCTATAAGTTAGGTGTTACATATTTGACCATTTAATAGAATTTTGCGGGGACATCATCTTATCTGTCAATACTTGTGTACAGGTTAGCCAGTTTTGAATGGCTGAGGCATAACTCTATGTTTATGCATCTCCCGAATCTCAAATGCTTGTCGATGAAGGCCTAATGGCAGACATGGAAACAAGCACGACAACTATCTTGATCAATCACAAATAACAGAGCATAACTAAAAACTTTATATCAGGTGGTAGACGAAAAACTTTATATCAGGTGGTAGAAGCACGACGACTATCTTGATCCACTTCATAAGAAAAACATTCCGTCGTTTTACTAAATTGTTTCAGGTAAATGAAAACCATTATGCGGACTCCTTAAGCTAGCCTCAGCCTTTACACGTCGAAACAGAAAACAACTCTCAAATAGTCAAGGCCCAGTCTGAGAGAAATCAACTTATCTAAATTACATGTTCCTATTTGCCGGCATGCTTGGCTTTTGAGTGGGATTCCAAAGCTTTGTCTGAAACAAATATCCTTCAAAAAAAAAAAGGAAGAAAAAAATGAGCCAAGAGTCATGTAAATTTCAATTTGTTTAGTTGTATAGCAAAAAGAAGATATACTTGCTGCATGACTTGCAGGGATGTGTTCTTGTTTGTGGTGTCTGCTGATTTGGTTTGTTACCAGGAGTCTTCCCAGCCTGCTTAGCCGGATGAGGTGTGGCTACATGACCACCAACCTTTTTACCATCTGAACCAACAATGTAACATATGAAACCTCATTTAATCACAACCATATGGAACAGTAAGAACCCAGTAAACATAATAATTATTCTCAATCCAGACTTTGGCCAATAGACTCTGTTTCAGTTTTTCTTACCGCATACAAATTTTCTTACCGCATACAAATTTTTCAAAACGTAAATTAGATCTTCATTTATCAACAAAAAATAATCTCACAATGAATTTCGTTATCTGGTCCCAAAGATGTACATTTATCGAGGTTTAACTATATATAGAAAACCAAGACAAGATAATTACCAGTTTTCTGAGGGGTCACTTTGGCCTTTTTGTCTTGTATAGGAGTTTTGGTACCCGATTCTGCAGCTCGTTTCTTGCTTGCTTCGGCCTAGGAGGAGGGAAATTCAAGTGGGTTTAGCACCATCTAAATATAGCACAAAACTTATGGAGAGAAAAAAATGAGTTATTACCTTCTTTGGTGTCTCTTCATCACTCTCATCAGAGTCATCAGAATCATCCTCATCCTGCAATTTCCATGAAGAGGCTTAACTATCAAAAACATAAGACTGCTTTTTCAACTATAAAATTAACTCAAAACCCTAAACAACGAACAACAATTTCATTTTATATGTCTAACTGTACCTCAGAGTCATCATCATCCTCAGACATCATATCATCGCTACTATCATCATCTTCTGGAGTAGCATCTTTCTTTGGCTCCACGATCTTCACCTTTTGTTTACCAGCATCAGACTCTTTACTTTTGGCAGCATTAGATTTACCAGCTTCTGAAGGTTTCACTGGCTTAGCATTTGCTACAGGTTTCACTGCATAGTTATATAAATCAGTAAGTTATCCCAGTGCAACAGAATCAGTTATACCAAGACAGCATCAAATTATGTACCATCATTTGCAATCATAAGTGGAATATCCTCCTCTGACTCCGATTCATCTGAAAGTAATAAAGAATTATGGCACATATTACATTACAGAAAGTAGACGGGGATAGGGTGGAAGGGCTAATTGATAAAAGAAACAATGGACAAAATGAATGGTACCAGATTCCTCACCATGCATCTCATCAGTGGCAACGAAAGGATCATGAAAGTCAAGGAGCTAAAGTTCATAGAAAAATACAAATCATGCAGTTTTCAATGCAAAATATATAGATTTAAAAAGGATATTCTTCAAGTGGGTTATCAGCCCTGTACCCAAAGAAGTTGACAGTTCCATTTTTCCAGTTGTGCGATAACTCAAAATCTCTGTCAAACACCAAGTCAAATTGCTGCTGAGGCAACTTCTCAGTGAACAGTGTTCCGATAACAAATTTCTTCCCATCAACATGCACAAACAAGTAGACAGTTTCATTTCCTTTCTCCTTTTTCAACTCACCAAGACAAGCCTGTAAAATAATTGTAATTAAGTACTGAAATCTCATACGAGATTAACCAAACACATATCAAAACAAGCTGGTAGCGGACCTGAGAGAGATGCAAAACCATGTCCTCACCAGGCACAACCTTTTGTGGCTCTCCACTTTTGACCTCAACACCTGAAGAATATATGTATATTAGTGTGAATATTTTCCCAAGTACATGAAACTATAATCAGAAGACAACAGAATCCAATTCAACAAGTGCATAAACACATCGCTCTGCAATTACAATTTGTGAGGCTTCATCATAAGGAGTATTTTTAGGAACAAATATACACATAGTAAAAACTTACAGAAAATCCTACAGACAGAGGTAAAGATGCAAAAGCTAGGTACAATTTCAAAAATATCTTTCAATTAAATGGTGCAATTCACGTTCAGGTGTCATCGTCTTGTTGCATACTCTACTTTGCGTATGTAAACAAAATGTACACAAAGAGTAAACCCTACATTTATAATACAGAAAACAAAGACTCAAATCAAAATCCACATGTTATATACAAAAACATCTGGAACTAAAACATGGAGACAACGTTGACAACAACAAAAGGACGATCGTATCCTAAAATACATGTTCTCTCGTTATGGTAAATGTAATACAATAACAGCATCTAGCGCAGTAACATAACCCAGAGCCGAAGGAAAACACAGAAAATGCAAAAAAAAGTACTGAAACAGAATGTGTATACACGAGGTTGCCAATAAACATGCGTAAAATGAAACAGACGCAGATAAATAAGAGAAACTCGCCCCAAAACTCCATTGCTGAATGTTGAGAAGAAGCCGGCGAGAAAGAGTGGGCGGGCTTCGTCAGAGTGTAAGGGAGAGGTTAGGGTTTTTGAGGAGACGGGAAAATTTGAAAACCGAGTGGAATATATTAGGGCAGAAAATATGTTTTTATATATTGGCGAGTACGGATTTATATGCCGTTCGACGCGGACTACCGTATATCCTGGCGGACGTTTCTGGATCTGGAGCCTGCTTTATTATTATAATTATTCCTACTTATATAGATTTGGCTGATCCGTTTTTCATAAATTGATTCGAGGCAGTATCTCAGCCGAGGAATGCTTAGTGGGTGTTTGGAATAATTGAAGCTTATCGATAAGTGATGAAAGTTGTTGGAAGTTGTTGAAAGTGCTAAAAGCAGCTGAAAGTTATTGATTTTGATAATTTGTAAGGGTTTGCAAAAAAGTGTTGAAAGTTAAAAATTAATATTTGAAAACATTAATAAAATGGTATCTTATAAAATAAAAATATTATTTATTTCTCATTTATTAAATAAATTAGAATTTTTTTCATAAATAAATTTTAAAATTTATTTCCACTCAAGTAAAATAATATTTTAATAAAAAATATTATTAAAATAAAAAATAGTAAAAAAAATTAAGTATAATTAATATTATTAATTAAAATCAAGAATAAAAAAGATTATAAATTACATTAATAAAACAAATATTTACTTATTCTTTGTTAAATGACAAATAAAAATTATACATATGAATAACCAATATCGATCATTAATTAAAAAATAATAATTATAAAATTATAATAGAATCTATTAATTAAAAAAAATAAAAATTATAGAAGCTATAAGCTTTCATCGGTATTGCCAATACCAAACTTTACGAAAATTCTCTATTTTGGACCCAAACACTTTTCAAGATTTCTATAAGTTCGGATTTCTCAAACATCAAATTCATTTCCAGAGCGCAGCCTTTCAACTATAAGTTGATTCGGATAAGTTATCCCAAACACCCCCTTAGGTGGATCACTATTTAAGCAAAATTTTCAATTTCGAAGTAGATGACCTGAAATCTGTAACTTTAAATAATAAAATAATGTTTTGAAATAATTTAAAGAAATTTTGAAATTATGCACGAATCACGATTACACTTACACAACTGTTGATCCACCCTTAACTAATCGAAAATTTATATCCTAGACCAGGATCTACAAGACCTTATGGTGCCAGGATTTAAGTTGTGTTTTCTTGTAATTTTTTATTTTAAAAATATTCCATGTGACATGGTTTTAAACCAACCCTGTGCCTCGGATAGAAAAATTCTAATCATTGTGTATCACGTGTCATTGTCTATAAAAAATACTAATATTCCTCCTCATAAATCTTGACTCGTTTTCCTTTTCGGATTGCGCTTTATAAATTATGTTTCATTTTTAAAAATGTCAAGATTTTGTGGCTATGTCTTACCAATAATTTGAGGGATCCGTAAGTTTAAACACAACTAACAATTCTTTTTAATAATCGTGCCAGAAAAAATGGAACAAGATCTATGTTACGGAGGGAGTAGTTTTATTGGCCCACATATAATGGCATAGTAGTTAATGTTCTATGCATATAATCAAATATTATGTGTTCAAATTCCACTAATTATTTACCATGTGTGCACCAAAAAAAATAGCGTCTGTGATTCCTTAATTTAAAAAAAAAAACACAACTATAACAAAAATATATATATTGCTCTTGGTTCACTTTCCCGATCGCGACGTCTCACTACAAGTGGCTCATTCTAAAAGAAGCAAAACTTATGTGACTAAAAAATCCAACAATATACATCACACAATAAAACTTTATACAATATTTTTTATTTTCATATCAAAAAAATATATTTATGTATATATATATATATATAGACTGGTTCCCGTGTGAACACTGCACTTTAAGACAAACGTATTGCACTTTCAAGGTAAATATACTGCACTTTAATATTGCACTTTACGTAGTAGCCTTTAAGGACAAACATACTGCACTTTAAGTATTGCACTTTAAAATGCAATATCTTTGCCTTTAAAGTGTAGTACATTTGTCTTTAAAGTGCAGTGTTCACACGTTCACATGATAAGATGTTGTTCACATTTGAACCTCCTTATATATATATATATATATATATATATATATATATATATTTTATGGAAATTAATTTAGCATTTAATGCTATTTTAACTTGGACAAAATTCAGTCTATTTGATCGCCGTTTCGAGCCTCGATACACATCCGATTTGCGAATTAAGATATATAGCGTCGATCTACGTTTCGAGTAGATAATTAGTGTGCTTGATTTCTCGATTTCGATTTTCGGTGAGTGAGAAATAGTGGCTCGAAGTTTGAGGGACAAAACTAATGCGTTACTTAAAGTGGGGAAACTTACCTCATTCGGGTTTTGGAGATTTATTACATTAATCAATATCCCAATTGATTAATGTGTAAAGTTTGTTGTGGTATTTAAGTCTCTACCACCTTGTAGGAGATAACAAAGTGACATGTGGTGGGTTTGGGCCACACATGCTCATGCGCGCAAGCTTTTTCGTCGACCGCCTCACGTGGCGCGGCGTGCCCGACTCTAATTTCGGTCCGTGTCCTTGGACTTGGATCTTGGCAATTGATCCGTTGGGTGGTCCGTGGGCTTGTCCGTTGGACCTTGGCAGTTGGGCTTTAACATTGGGCTTGGTGGAGTATTTGTGGACTGACCCAGCTCGTATTTGTGGACTGACTAAGCTCGCGGTCTAATGCTCCTGCCATACCTAAGTCTATCTTTTGGAAGTCTTTGGAATGAGACTGTAGAGATGTCCAACTCTCCACTTTCTCCACTTTCCTTCCCCATTACCCGACATAATTGACAATATTTACTTCCAGCATTATTCTCCTGGGTGGAACAACCTATAAATAGGCTAGTTTGCATGACATTTCAACACACAAAGCATTTTCTCTACATCTTAGCTCTAGTTGTCCAACAGTTCTGTCCTCGCCGGAAGTCCAGTTCGCCGGAGCTCGTTGTTCTGCGGTGCTGCAATACTTCGAGACGTCGTCATTTTATCTTTGGGGACAATACGCCAGATTCCGAGAGCACTACCGGGGCGTATTTCGTCTTGCGGAAAGAGGTCTTTCCTCGACTCGACGAAGTTTTGATTTACGCATTCTGTTTTGATTTTCATTTTTCCGACTTACAATTATCTTCGATTGTAATAGCAGTTTTTGTAAACAACAATCGCAAGACGAAATATTTACCTTACCTAAGCTGCTTGGAGTTAACCGAAAAATGAACAAAACTACAACATGTCTTCCTCATCTGCTGCCATCTCCAACGCTGCCGCCGCCATAAACAATAATGTCGCGACTGCTACCACCACTACCGTTGTCTCCGCCACCACCGTCGATGTTTCCAACTTTATTGCCTCCTCCGACAATGTCGTCTCGCCGATACTGTTCCAACTCCAACTTCGGCTTTTCCGAATCTAACACTTGCCGCCATGTCAGCCGCTACTAACTCCCGAATCGCACTTAACCGTGCCAATGCCACTAACTCGGCATATAACTTCACTGCTATGTCTTCTGTCTTGCAGACTAATGTCCGTTTTGGGAATATGAGTCATCTTGGTATGGTGGGGGACTCGACCCCGACGATGACGGCACCGCTGCACTCGTCTAGAGTGTTTCCAATAGCCGAGAAGCCACCAAAATTTGGAGGTACCGACTTAAAAAGGTTGCAACAAAAGATGTTGTTCTACTTGTCAACATTAGGTTTTACTACCATTTTGAGGGAGAACGTACCTGCACCTCCAAGTGAATCCAAGCCGAATGTTGAAGTCCGCATTGCTTATGAGAATTGGCTTACTTCTGATTACTATTGTAAAAAAATCTTATTAAGTGGACTAGAGGATGGTTTGTATAGTGTGTACTCGAATGTAAAGACCTCCAATGAAATTTGAGAGGCACTTGAAAAGAAATGATGTACTGATGATGCAGGTACCAAGAAGTTTGTAGTCGCCAAGTTTTTGAACTACAAAATGATGGACTCTCGGCCGATCAC
This sequence comes from Lavandula angustifolia, assembly GCA_028984105.1. Taxonomy (NCBI): domain Eukaryota; kingdom Viridiplantae; phylum Streptophyta; class Magnoliopsida; order Lamiales; family Lamiaceae; genus Lavandula; species Lavandula angustifolia. The sequence continues at coordinate 18,428,337 of CM054824.1, forward strand.
GGAGAAACCTGCAAGAGTTTCAACTCATTGTCCAATATTTTTTATTCAATTTGACCAATACCAGGCACATCCCTAGTTCAGTTAAATTACATTTCACGCTCAATTAAACACATAATCAAATTGCTTACATGGAAAAAAAAAAAAAAAAAAAACAGAAGCATTATTATAATGGATCAGCCGATAGAAGATTTATCACCTGCAGAAGTTCCCTAAAAATATAAAAACCCTGGTCTTTCTGTTTTATTCCTACTCTCTCACTCTCTCTCTCTCTCTCTCTCTCTCCACCCACCAACAAAATTTGCCTTGCAGTATCTCTCTCGCCGCCCGGAGCTTCGCGACCTTCACCAGAAATCAAATAGTAGGTGAGTTATATTTCATGATTTTTCCAATTCGACAAGAACACGGTGTTTTGTTGTGTTTTTAATGCTTTATTTTTCATCAAAGAAACGGTGTTGGTAAGAATAGTAGGTTACGAACTAATAGCAGCTTATCCAATTCTATAGTTATTTTTTCTGTAGAAATCTTTTGCCCCGAAAAAATATGTTTTAGGTTGTTTGTGTGAATTATTGTACAATTAACCGAAGTTTTCTTTGTTTTCTACTTCTGTTTCTCACTATATATATCACTGAGAGAAGCTTCATATTCTTGTTAATTTTTGCGAGATCCGTCATCTTGAATTTGCTATTTGATTTTCAAGGATGAGGAGAAGTGCTTTTCGCACGATTCCCGAAAATTTTGGCTTTAACTGACTGGTTGTTACTGAAATTTACTGTGAATTGTTCCGCACGAAAATGTCATGAAATGCAGTTGAAGGTGAAGAGAAATTAATAAAGGTTGCTGTCGATGAATTAATTGAACTGATTTTAAGAGAGAAACACAAAAAAAACCCGAAAATTGCAGCTGAAGAAGCAAAAGAGGGAGGTTACTTTTACCTGTACGACGGGATGTCAGTTAGAAGAGAAGATACAGCTACAAAATCGGATGAGCCCCAGGCCGGTTCTTTCTGGATTCCAGTAACCCCAGCTAAGCACGATTCGACAGACCGGCAACTGATCTGCACTAATTTGGGAAAACATGAAACTTTGCCGGCGAATTGGCTAGAAACAGAGATATTAGTTCCAACTAACCCGGTTGATCAAGCAATTCCAACTGGGCCAGGAGGTTTTGTGCAAGAACCACAATGCCAGAGCACACCTACATTCTATACTTCAACGAGTCTCAATAATGCAAGTAGAGGTATTGAAAACTGGCATGCAGGCATAGCCACCAATTCTCATGTGTTTGGAAAAGATTCAAGCACCTACGACAAGTTCTCATATGGTAATCTCTTGCAAGCAATGAACATCACTTCCTCTTCCGGTTTTCACCCTCAATTTGAAGGTAGTTTGTTCGAAGTTCCAGTTGCACTGACAGATTTTATTAGTGGAAGCGGAATTTCTACTCCTTATTTTGATCCACAAGTTGGAAGTACTATGAGCACTGGAAATTCCTTTCCGCGGGATCAATGCACTATCCTTGGAGCAGATTTTGATGCTACAGTCAGAATGCCAAACACTGTCACTGGTAAATTCACTATCTTTTTTCGCAAAAATCACGTCTGAATGTTTTCATTAATGACATTGACTTGTAGCTATTCTGTTACATAAACAAGTAGAGAACCTTGAGGTGGTGGAGAACTTGAAGAATCAGTTCTTCCATCCACTTAATAGAACTTGAAATCTCCATCAAAAAGTTGTTTCGACAAAGTTGTAAAACTTGTGCATAATTCAGAGTCTGAAGGATGAGAAGAAAATGCCACTTTATAATGTCTCAACGTAGCACACAAATTAGTGTGAGGATTGGAAAAAGTAATTCACTTGGCACGAAACATTAGTATTACATGCAATAATACATTATGCTATCCTTGATATACCACGCACCTTGAGGCAGCTCACACCAATATGCTAATAAAGATTAGTTAAATCCGAAGACGCATTCAAATTCAGTTCAATATTTTATTTTAAGAGTCTGAGAAATGTTTATGCAAACTGCTAGCATTTATCTCATTTCTAAAATATGAATCTGCTTTTGTATCTGACAGACAGGAGTCCAATCCACTCTAGGCACTTCGATCTTAATGTACCACCTGGAACAATTACTGATGCAGTTTCAAGAAAGAGTTCTCCGATCCAATTTGAACCTATAACACCAGAGAAGACCAAGAGAGCTGAGTACTCGCAGGAGTCTGAAATGAAACATTCAAGCATAGATGGAGTACCTACAAGAAAAAAGAACAAAACTACCGGCAGTGGAGTAATGCAGCTACATGAGAACAAGGAAAAGTCTCTTCTGGTTAATGATCAATTATGCGAAGTCACGTCAAGACAGTTGCAGGAGAATCACAAGCCTGACAATGGCACGGTGGAACCTGATTTGGTCAAAACCCCTCAGCAGAAGACCAGGCGAAAAAAGCACAGGCCAAAGGTCATAATTGAAGGTCGAAAGAAAAATACTCCTATAGCAAGTACAGAAAGAAAGAGTGTTCCTCAGGGAACACCTAGAGTTAAAAGGAAGTATACTGGAAAAGATGGTGTTAATAGTTCCTCTGGAGGGAAGAAAAATGGTACTGATTCAGAAAATAAAACTCCAAGTCCTACAGAAACTCCAGTAGGAAAGAGGAACTCCAGAAGATCACAAGGACTTGGTAAACCTGAAGACACGGATAATGAAACCATTGAAACTACAGAAATACAGGAACCCCGGTATACTCGGAGGTCCTGCCGAAGATCTCTGAAATTCAACACTGATGACCTAGTAATAGATGAAATCTCCTCAGACTGTCCCCCTTCTAGTTGCGAACCATTTCAAGAAGAGAACTTGAAAGCAAAAGATCATCCAGAAACTGAACCTTGCACTCAGGAGATGGAAGTAATGATGAATAAAAAAGATATGGTAAATTCTCGTGTCTGTACACACTCAATGAATAAATTACTAGAAGAATCCATGTCAAGGGATGAACAGCATCCCCAAAGCTCCTTGCCTTCTATAAACAAGAATACAGAAAAAGAAAGCCACATGCTTATAGACCAAACTGCGTGTACCAGAGGGAAAAGCCCAATAGTATTCTCAGAAAAACCTGATGAACAATGGATACCAAAATCCCCTTGTGATTCCATGGGCAGCAGCACATGCTTGACTCCAGAAAAACAGATAAGAGGCTTGAAAATACAGAACACGGATAACTGTGCAGAAGCAGAACTTTGCAGCAGAAACGAGACAGGAATATTGTATAACTCATTGCAGGCATACGTTACTGTTTTCACACAAAATGCAGACAACGGTATACCTGGGTTGCATTTTCCAGTGATTTTTAAGAAAAAGAGGACAGAGAAGGTATATAGTACAGTAACATCCAGCGTGCAGATTAAACCGCACTTGAACAATGGTGTGGAATTTGAAGGACACACTCCCGCACATTCTTGCAGAAACCTGTTCACATCACCAACTAATCAGGGATCTTGTGCTGATCAAAGTCAAGCTACTAACCTGCTAACGACTAAACATGCAACTGGTGGTCCTCAGAACGGGAGGCAAGTGATAGAAGATCTGTTAGCTTTGGGACCGATACAAAGGATTAAGAGAAAGAGATCAAAAGGCCCTACTCGTCAGAGGAACTTAGCTTCACTATTAGAAAATTGTAAGCCATGGCCACAATCTCCGGTCAGAGTAGCAGCATTTTCCAGAACCGAACATAATATTGAACTTCTCAATAAAAAACTTTCATGCATTGAAGCTCTTGTAGCTGATAGTCGCGCACAAGTGGCAACGAAGAAGCGCTCAAAGAGAAGCATGCCTATCAAAGCAAGAGTCCAAAATGGGTGTAATCACCAAATTTTACCTGGCACATCACTAGGTACTGATAAAGTTACATGATGCTATTTTCAATCAGACAACCTTAAAATAAAGAAAATTTTCTTTCGACTTTTAATGCAGGACGACCACTGGAACTAACATGGAAAAGCATGACCCCAGTTGACTCAATCACTGACAAACTCAACCGGCTGGATCTAAATGCTGACAGCAAAGCATCAGAAGACAAGTATAATACATTTATGCGATGCCATAACTATTATAAAGAGCATTATGCCCTTGTTCCATTTCAAGACTCTGGAGCTGTTGTCCCTTTTGATCAAGTAAGAAGCAAAAAACCACGGCCTAAAGTTGACCTTGATGATGAGACAACTAGAGTGTGGAGACTTTTGTTAGAAAATATAAACAGTGAAGGCATTGATGGGACCAACGATGAAAATACAAAATGGTGGGAAGAAGAACGAAGAGTATTTATTGGAAGAGCAAACTCATTCATTGCACGCATGCACCTTGTACAAGGTAATCACACAATCATAAACTTATCCTGTGACAATCATAAACTTATCCTGTGATAGCTCTAACCAAATTGAAGTTGTTACTGTAACTTATTCCTGTCAACTTTGCTGTTATCAAGATCTCACTAAATGATCATTAAGAAATAGAGCCCATTTATCAACAGTCCTCCCAAAATAATAGGCAGAAATGGAATCTGTTTTCCTCCATATTACACTCAATAATTTTTTCCTGGAGCATTGATTGACATAGATACAAATATTAAGAAAATGATCGATACAACTGCACTGTGCATTTTAACAAGCACCTAGAAGGACACTCACTCTGCAATATCAGTTTCGTTTTCCATTGAAGAGGAGAAAAGTAGAAACCAATGAATTAGTATATCCATGCATTCAGCATTGAAAAAACTTCTATTGTGGACAAAAGGTTTAATCTGCTGCATTTGGAACTCTTTCCCGTTTTATCTACTTTTCATTTCATTGAAATCTGTAAACCTGGACATTTTGTGATTTCCTCCATAGGAGACAGACACTTCTCCCCCTGGAAGGGGTCTGTTGTTGACTCAGTAGTTGGTGTTTTCCTCACTCAGAATGTTTCAGATCATCTTTCCAGGTTGGTTTATCATCAAGTAGCTTGTATTTATGCCTAGGTTCTGACAAACAAATTCACTGTGCACATTGACCCTTGCAGCTCTGCCTTCATGTCACTTGCTGCAAGATTTCCTGCCAAGCCAAGTATCCAGTCAACAGAATTAGATGACGAGAGAATGGGTGGTGAAATAAGGGAGCCTGAGGTATTTGAGCTCAATTCTGATGGGACCTTTGTTTTGATGAAGGAGATTGTAAATGAGACAGTCTGTGGTGAGGATACTAAAGCGCTTCAGGAGTTTGAAGATGACAGTAGTAGAGAAATGAACAGCATGAAGCCCTGTCAAAATGCTTATGAGGATGATAGCATTCTAGAGGGACAATCACCTGATCCTCCTCTTGGTCCAGTTATTTCCTGTGAAATTATGGCGAACAAAGTTACAAGTTTGAATGGCGATGGAAAAGACAAAGAAGACACACTTTCTTCTCAGACTCCCGAGATTTCTTCCCAGAACTCAGCAGATTCCCCAATCGCGGAAACCACCAGAAAAAGTAATTCCTCAGAAGAAGAACCAACTGTTGGGGATAAACCAAATTGGTTGACTGGATCTGCATTTGTTGTAAAGCTGCTACAGATGACAGAAACTGTATTGCATGGAGTTCACGGAGAAGGCAATGACAACAGGAAGTCCAATGAAAGACAGTATGCACCACCATCAGAAAGCTCAGCTTGTAGCTTGCATAATGAAGACCATTTAGACAATCCTGCAGTCCCTGTTAAAAATATCGGATCATGTCAGCAGTCCTCGCTGGGTTGTGTACCTAATTTGGGGGCACAAATAACAGACTTCAACTTGCTTCAGAAAAATAGCAAGTTTTTGGATAGTTCCAGCGACAAAGAACTTTGTACATATGAAATGAGTCACTTATCCTCAGAATCAGTATCCGGAAGAATATTTCAGAAGTCTGCTATAAGTTTAGGGGTAGAAAAAATTCCCAGTTCAATAGTACGTTCAAGCAGCTACGAACAAGTTGAGATAAATCAGATAAAAGTTGACAATCAAAGAGGCCAAGCACCAGAACCGAGCAAGACACACGGGGCTTCAGAAAAAACAACCTATCAACAAAATCTGATGGATGCTACATGTAGTACTAGCAACATTGACAATTCAAAATACTCAGAGCATAAGGAAGTAAACTTTAATAAGAGTGACCTTGATTATCATCCTGAGAAGACGGTTAATGGACCTAAATCAAAGGGAGGAAGAACCAGTAAAGAAAAGGAGAACCTAGTTGATTGGGATCAATTGAGAAAACAGGCACACTTTGGTGGCAAAAAAGAGAAAGAACAGAAAGAACCTTGGACTCAGTGGACTGGGATGCCATTCGATGTGCGGATGTACATGAGATTGCTCAGACTATTAAAGAAAGGGGAATGAATAATAAGCTAGCAGAAAGGATCAAGGTATCCAATGATTAGTTTCATAAAACAATATATAGCCATCAAACTTCGTCTAAACTAAAGACTGTTGTGATAACAAAGGTACCTAGAAAGTTCCTCTTTACAGCTGATCATCTATTAAACATTTGTGCAGGACTTCCTTGACCGCATTGTTAGAGATCATGGAAGTATTGATCTGGAATGGCTTAGGGATGTTCCACCAGACAAAGCAAAGTAAGTTTTGAGTTTTCAGGGGTGATGTCAATAGACCTGATAGAGCGTAAGCACCTAACTGCTGCTTTTAATGTCCAGAGAGTATCTATTGAGCATAAGAGGTTTGGGCTTGAAGAGTGTGGAGTGCGTACGGCTTTTGACGCTGCATCACCTTGCTTTTCCGGTAAGTCTAACCTCACTTACATGCCTAAGAGTAAAATAAATTTACTAATACAGTTGTACCTGCAACTATTGAAAAGGTTGACACCAATGTTGGCCGTATAGCAGTAAGATTAGGGTGGGTACCTCTTCAGCCACTGCCCGAGTCTCTTCAGCTACATCTGCTAGAATTGTGAGTATTAACACCCAACAATTTTTCCATGACAATGAGCACCTGACGGTTAATAACTTGAGATGCTTCCTTGATTAGGTACCCTGTATTAGAGTCAATTCAGAAATATCTGTGGCCCCGGCTCTGCAAGCTTGATCAAAAAACACTGTAATTATTCTTTCCCTCTTTAGATTGATACTTAATGCTAGAATAGCAGTACAAGCATAGCAGTACAAGCACCCTTCAATGATTTATCATGCTCTCTCAATGCAGCTATGAGCTGCATTATCAGATGATTACTTTTGGAAAGGTATGACATAACTATCTTAGAATATCTTGGATATCCCAAGACAAACCTATAATTTTCAGAAAAATATTGCATAAACATAATGGTTTTGTCAGGTATTCTGCACGAAAAACAGGCCAAATTGTAATGCATGTCCAATGAGGGGAGAATGCAGGCACTTTGCAAGTGCTTATGCAAGGTTTGTATTATGCATTAATTATTGTAGGAACTCCCCTTCATATTTTCGGGTTAGCATTTGTCTATTAAATGATACAGTATTAAGAATACTGGAGTTAAATCTACCTTTGACTATTGAGAAATAGATGACTTGAGTGGCTGCAGTGAACTAATTGAATTTTGTAATGTTATGAATGCTTGTAGTGCAAGACTTGCTCTCCCAGCACCACAGGACAAAAGCATCATAAGTGCAACTGAAAATAGAAGAGCACGCCAAAATCCAATCAAAAGTATGGACACCTTGAAGTTACCTTCTCCTCCAACTGATGGACTGGATCGTAAATCTGGAGTGCAACTGAAAATAGAAAATAGCAAAGCAGGCCAAAATCCAGTCAAAAGTATGGACACCTTGCAGTTGCCTTCTCCTCAAACTGATGGACTGGATCCTAAATCTGGAGTTAGCAACTATCTACCCATCATTGAAGAGCCTCAGTCACCAGAGCCTATTGTTGAAGAGCCTGCCACTCCAGAACCAGATTATAAGCAAGCTCCAGAATGTGACATTGGAAGTGCCTTAAGTGAAGATCCTGATGAGATCCCCACCATCCACCTCAACATCGAAGAGTTCACTCACAATTTGCAGATGATAATGCAGCATAATACGGAACTTCAGGAGGGAGAGATGTCAAAGGCCTTAGTAGCTTTGACTTCAGAAGCTGCTTCAATACCAGTGCCTAAGCTTAAAAACGTGGGCCGACTTAGAACAGAGCATCATGTGTAAGTAGACAATCTTAACATATTTGGATTGGCAAATCACAACTATTACACGTTTTCAACAGAGAACTTTGAGCATGCTCGCATACATCATATCTAATAGATACAAGCATGCTACATTAACACAAAAAAGATAGATGACGAATAAGCTTACTGTGGAGCATGATTGCATGTTTGATAATCTACAGCTTTTTATGATCATCTTCTCTTTCTACAGCTATGAGCTTCCAGATTCACACCCGCTGCTAGAAGGGGTTAGTCATATTCTGTAAATAACAAACGCATCATGGTTTAAGTTTCTTTTCATACATAATTTCTTAATTTGCAGATGGATAAACGGGAACCTGATGATCCTTGCCCCTACCTACTTGCGATATGGACCCCAGGTATGAAAACACAAACCACAGAAACGGCTGAAAATATGAAGAAAACTACCCATTACTCATCATAGTGAAAGCGGCCAAAAAGATTGAGAAAGTAATGAGAATAGCCATTTAATTCAGTTTTTTACAAAGAATAATCAGCTCTGATCATGTTTCTTACCAGGTGAAACAATGGATTCTATTGAACCACCGGAGAAAAGATGCAGCTCCCTAGAGCTTGAGAAGCTCTGCACAGACGAAACCTGTTTATCATGCAACAGTATACGAGAAGCAAAATTTCAAACTGTTAGGGGAACTCTTCTGGTATGTATACTCTTGTAGTAGCCAAAAATTTGTTTAAGCAACACAACTCATGCGCATCGTTCCTCAGCCTACTTAAAACTTATTATCACTTTAGCTAGACTTATGTGAATATGCTGTGGAAAAAAAAAAAAAAAAACACCACCCCCCGGCTATCCCAGAAACTCAATATCCTCAGCTTATTTATAAATCATATACAACATCGTAGATACCCTGCAGAACAGCCATGAGAGGAAGCTTTCCGCTAAATGGAACATACTTTCAAGTAAATGAGGTAACTATAAGACGATCTCTTTTGTTCTGATAAAATAACACGTTAACAAACACTTGCTTGAATTATACGATTTGACATCTGCAGGTATTTTCCGACCATGAAAGCAGCCTATCCCCAATGGACATTCCAAGGAGGTTGTTATGGAACTTGCCAAGGCGAACAGTTTACTTTGGAACATCAATACCAACTATTTTCAAAGGTAACAGAGCAAGAAACAGTTTACCATCTAGGCAGTGCAGTCTGGTTTCAGATTGGTTAACAGTAAATTTGGTTTTGCTTATCAGGGCTGTCCACAGAAGGAATTCAACACTGCTTCTGGAGAGGTGCACATGTTTGGATGTCATTTTAGTTCCATCCTGTAGCACCTTTATACATCAAGTTACACACATTTAAGCATTGGAGCATAAGTCAAGATTTTACCACCTGAATATCAATAACTCCTGATTTGAGAACGTTTGTTTCTTCAGGGTTTGTCTGCGTCAGGGGTTTTGACAGGAAAACAAGAGCACCCCGTCCTCTAATTGCCCGATTGCACTTCCCTGCCAGCAAGCTAGCCAAAGGGAAAGGAAAGGTAGATGAAAACTAGACATATACTGCAGTTAGTTTAAGCCATGGGAGAACCATGAGGGAGGTCTATAAGAAAATGGCTTGGTGCATATGCTTGTATCACATGGAAGAATGTCAAGATTGTATCAGTTGGACATAAACTATTGAATCTTGATGTCTTGTACGGATGTAGGAACGGTCGTTTCCTTTGGTTAATTTAAGCTTGAAATTTAGCTACCCACAACCTTTTAGAGCATTACAAGAAAGCCTGAAGATAAAATTAAGCAGCATAATAATGTTAATGCAGAACTTACTTTTCGTTTGTAAAAGAAATTGATCTTCTATAATCTCCTCTCCTTGTGTGCACAAGGTTGTGCATTCTCCCATTCCCAACGTCTGCCGTAAAGTACATATTATTTATCATGAAACAAGAGAAATAGATAATAAAGGTTCAACTTTTTATGCAGGGGTTCAGAATTCTTGATCAAGAAAAATAAGGATACCTGAATCAACCAGCACTACAAACGTACATTCTCAAGAAATTAGAAAAAATAAGATTAAAATCAAAAGCCTGTCCACAAAAGAAGAAAAACTAAATTTATTTCTCTTTCAAGAAAGCAAGCCTAAAGAAGAAGATGATTGTCATATGAAGTGCAGGAGATTGTAGGGGCTTTCTATGGAGATTTATTTGGATGATGAGAGCAATGATATATTTATAGACGCTCGAACACGTGCTTACACCTATTCAAATTCTTGTACTCGTTTCTTCCTTCTCTTTCCTTTTATTCAGTTTCTTCCTTTTCTTTCTTTTTATTTGACTCCGCCTTCCTTTTAAATTTGTAATGTGTAAAGCTGTTCACCAATAACCAGCTTATTACTCAATTTTCCGTATATATAATTTTTTGCAATTCATAAAAATTATAAAAAATCTTGAGTTTGGTGTAAACCATTATAACATATTTACCCAATTTCAAACTGCAAAGCAAATGCCATCAAAACTTACTACGAATTTAAAAAAAGTAATTTATAGAGTTATAGCCAAAGAAATCAAAATTGCAATTCTTCGGTTATTCTATCAGTCGGCATGCTCATTAACTGGGTCACACTGAGATCTCATATGCCTATGCTACATCTCAAACGAGTCTATATAGTCCACACGAACATGAAGATCAAGCAGAGAATATTCAACTCCAGAAACTCTCATGTCTGTTTCTAACAATCTACTCATTTAACTGCTAACAACATAAACCAAAGCAACCTTCAAAGAAGCCATAAATAACACAGAATGCAAGAAAACTAAACCTATATGCAGCCATCATCAACCAAACAAGACTTCAAAGAATCAGAGAAATATCAAAATAACACAAAAAACACACACATCTGCAGAATCACAAATGAAGTAGATCAGACCTTATACGACCCAAATCATTCCAACCAGACATAACATAAATGTACTAGTCAGATTCATTCCAACCAGACATAACATAAATGTACTAGTCAGATATTCAATATAACAGAGAAATAAATTTCGACCCCATAGCATATAACCTGTGCTACTGAATAGTTACGATCATCAAATTTATAAACTATATATAAAAATTTTGACCAAAAATGTGTCTCGAAGATTAAGAGCAGTGGCTAATGAACCTAAATTAAGCAGTGAGAACGACGGCACCACCGGCCTCCTTAATCTTCTTCTCAGCGTTCTTCGACACCAATTTAGCCTTCACCACCACGGGCTTGTCAACGAGGAGCAGGCCCTTTCCCAAAACCTTGAAGTATCCCAACTGTGTGACATCGATGAGCGGCGCGTTGTCCTTTGATGCCTTGTCCTTCACCTCCTGCGGCACGAGCGCCCAAAGGCGGTCGATGTTCACGGTGGGGCAGAAGAACTTGTTCCGGAGCTTGTGGAAGTAGCGCATTCCCACCTTACCGAAGTAACCAGGATGGTACTTGTCGAAGAGGATGCGGTGGTGGTGCATGCCACCGGCGTTTCCGCGATGCTTGCGGTGCTTACCGATACGGCCGTGGCCCGCGCTTCTTGCGGTTCTTCTTGAATCTAGTTATCATTTCTGCGGTGGGTCGATCCGGGAAAATGGATCGGCGCGCCGCAGTGAAGAAATTAGAGCTAGGGTTTTGATTTTTTTTTATATCTGCAGAATGGGGATTGGGTTTACCAACCACAATACACTCTTTAAGCGCAAAAGATCGTCATCCCAAAAATGGTGGTCATTCGGTGGCCCACCAATCACGCTCCGCCACGTGTGCATTGATGGACTATCTTTTTATAATTTAAATATTTTTTATTGCTAATATTGATCACCAATGCACGTGTGGCACGACGTGATTGGTGGGCCATCGAATGGGACAATAATTTTAGGCCAGAAGATCCGGCGTAAGACCGTTTTGCTTAATATCTTGGCCCTAATTTATAGAGGGTATTTAGACTGTAAATACGTTGAAAATTGATTTTTTTCACACGATCTTTAAAATATTTCTGCAATGACTTTTCAATTCTGTAAAAATTGCACACCAAAGATGAACTATTTAAATCAAATTTTATGTATTTAGAGACTAATATTTCATTGAGTATCCGTGTACAACTGTACATTACTATCCGTTCAAACAAATTAGGTATGCATAATATAAAATTAGAGTAAATAAGATAAAATATAATAGAATATTAAGATAACTCAGTTTTAAATCCCTTCTTTCCAACAATCTAGTGTATATATATTAGATGATAATTATAATGAGCAAATAACAGAAGAAATTATGTGTTATTACTGTGAAAGAAATCAAGAATAAGCCGTCTAAGCATAAGATAATAGAACTAAACTGTGAGACTTGCAATCAATATCACTCATTACAATATTCTACGAACAATGTAGCAAACAAAAAAGGAAACATACTTGTAACTTAAAACGGCAAAACTAATAGCCAACAGCAGATTTAAGACCATCAAAATTGATTTCTTCAACAATCATAAACTCATCCAACAATGGATGTCCGATCAAACTAGTGTTATCCTTTATTGCTGAAAGGATGGAACAAAGTCATTCAGAATCCAGCTTTTGTTTCTTTGGTGATGTACGATTCTCCCCTTCGCTTTTCATCTTAGCTTCCCGTCGCTCCCTCTTCATACCCTTCGCAATGTTAGCAAGGGGAACGCTTCCAACCTACAAACACACATATAGATACAGTGTAAACAAAAGAACACTACAATAACTTGGTCTACTTTTGATGAACCCTAAAATCCCCTTGGTTTTCCTCGGATTCTACCCAACACATGCACTTAAAATACCATTCTGTAAGATTGATAAAATAACTAGTTTCATTTCAGATGTAAAAAAATTAGGTGACATGCCATACCTTCTGGTCTGGAACATAAATCTTTCCAAGTTTGCCCAATATATCATCCTTGACAATATTTTTCTCCTGAAAGTAACGTTCAAGGTTAAGAAAATTATAGTTTTATATTAACATATAATCAAGAATTTGCAAAGACGGGTTTCAGCTAGTCAAACCTTTTTCTTTGTGAATTGATGTGCCTGTTTCATTGCTTCTTTTCTGACACTGTCAGCAGGTTGACGATGCCTACGAATAACCATGTCCATGGAGGGACCAACCTCAACAAGCTCCATCCTAGGTACTTTAGTGCCAGACTTTTTAAGAGAGAGTGCACAATGAGTGAAAAATATTTTGTTTGATGACAGAGCAGTGCAAACATAAACACGATCAAGTCCAGCCAGGTTCAAGTTTGTGATTACCTACATGGATAATGTGCAGAGGTGGTCAATGAATCAGCATAAGATAATTGTAGGAAGTAGAAAAATCAATGACTTAGACATACTTCCCCATGGAATAGATCGAGCAAAACTTCCTTTAGGTGTTTGAGCTCGTCAACACTCTCGAAAGCTTCTCCAATGAAAGCAAAGAAGGGTTTTGACCCAACTTGAGGAGCCAACTTCTTGTTATATGAGAAAGATCCCATGCTTCTGAAATTCTCAATGCCAATCTCTACAAGATCATATATCCTGTGGTCATAGGTCCGTCCAAGAACAAGATTGTTTGGTCGCTTCTTTGAGTGAGAACCATACTGCAGAAGATAAGTTTGACATGGTTAGAACAAACAAGTAATCATCTTGGTATATGACTAAAATCAGTATAACGGTTGGCCCAAAGATGAGCAACAGATAAAAGAAAGACCGGAGACAAAACTCTGCTGTAAGATTCATCTACAACATAATTGATAGAAAAAACACTAGCAAATCTCAACAGAAAAGGAGGAAGAATGCTGCTTAAAGAAATAGGTGGATGAACTACACACACACTATTTCATCATCCTCTTTTAAGAATTATTTACTAGGTTTGGACAAGTAAACCAAGCGGAAAGCTGTAAGGGTGCAACTTAAACACATCAGATTTATAGAAATTTGACCCCGAAAGAACTGTCATTTTGAAACTCAAAATGCAATCAAGCCAAAAATTTAAGTACACGAAAGTAAACAAAATGGTCATACGAATGCTCCAGCGCCAGAGCAAGAAATCCATATGCAATAACAACTACAAATAAATACAAAATGGTCGTCGATTGTTATTATATGAGATGCAACGCAGAGAATTCCAAGCTACTAAACCCAAAGCAGTCCCCATATATGGTAATCTATGATATTGCCTATACTTGTTGGTGATCCACAACCACAATAGCTCAAGCTAAACTCAACGCTGCATTACTGCCTTCAGAAATAAGCTGCCCCCGAACCAAAGAAAGATCACCCCAAGAAACAAATTCCTTAGCAAAGTCTCACCAGCAGAACAGCACAGCATATTACTGCATCTCTATCTAGCCATAAAATAGAGTATCAGAACATATGTAGATTTTGTGAATCAATCAATTCTGATCACAAGTTCATTAATATAATGTGAGGGTGCTTTGTATTAATTCTTGCAATTGATTCGATAACAAAGTACATATGGTTATAACAGATAAATTTTCTAAATTGAAATAATTCGTTGATCACAACATCGATCAGTCATTATCCTCATAACTAGTTAAAGCTTTGAAAACAATAATTTCACGTCATGACTCGAATTTTCTTCCTCTGCTATTAGAAAGAACTCAACTTTCCCAAACTTCAAAACAACGCGCAGAAGCTCCTTTATCCTCAATTGTTGAATTCCAATCTGTCGGTTCTTCAATTTCCCCAGTATTACTATTTACTTATTGCATAGAGTCATAGCACTCATTTTGATCGAAGTTGACCTAGATTATGCGCATAGATGTTCCAAAACGTTGTCTAAGGCACATTAACTTCTCAAGAGATAAAAAAAGATTGATTAGTGAAATACTTTAAGCCAGGTATGGTTACATAAGAGAAAACTGAAAAGTGCCCATAAGTTGAAATAAATTCAAATCGTCCCAAATTTCTTCGAAGTATCCCAGTTCACATGTTAAAGAAAAGGTAGATAAAACTATGAACATATATCCCAGTATACGTGTTGAAGAAAGGGAAAATAAACTAACAACATACCACAATAAGGCTGCAATCCGTCTTGAGAGAGTAGAACTCCAGAGAAGTTTCACCACCACTCTCAAACGGTCTAACTTTATCATTTTTCCTCGAGAACCTGACAGAATTATCCTTCTTCAAATGATAAATCTCTGTTAACACCGAATTCAAGACACTGCTCGTTTTAGTCCCGTGAAGTATAAGCGTCTTCTTCCCTGTTTCTACCTGCAAATATCAATTGTTGGTTTAATCAAACAGAAATCAAAATCAGACTAAAAAAGAAACTTCGTATTTACATATTTCTTTTCAATGCTTACAAGTTTAGGGGCGCGTTTTTCGAGCTCTCTCTTGATTCTGTGGTTTTGCGGAGTCTTTACGAACACCATTGTTCTCCTCCCTTACTGTGAGTAAGAAACACAGCAAAAACTTGAAAGAAACCTAATTCAGATAGAACCTAAGACCATCTCCAAAGCTACACAAAAATTGGGGAATCCCCTGTCTCGTGTTTTCGTCTCGCTGCAGTAGTCTCAACTTCGATCGGTATTGCTTGGGTTTGTGTGTGTGTTGAGTGTAGAGGTTGCTATGATGTACATGATTAAGAGCTTGATGAAGACGAGCGAGAGAGGGAGAGCTTGATGAGAGATGAGAGAGAGCGAGAGGGGCGAGACGGCGAATGAGAGAGCGAGAGAGGTGAGTGGAGGGTATTTATATGTAGGTTTAGGATTAATAATGGTTTTTAATAATGGTTTTTAATTTAGAATAAATTAATTACTAATTAATTTTGTTTAGAATAAATATAGATAATTAATATAATATTAATTGAAATTAGTTAATATTAATAAAAGGAAAATACATGAGTCGACATTAATTGAAATTATAACATGCTGAATATTGAAATTACATCTAATAATTATTTAATAATCATGAATATCAACACCGGAGCCTCCAGTGCCCGAGAATAAATTCCGAAACAAACTTGGACCGTCGTCTTTTTGGTGGGGGTATCATTCCCCACTTCTCGTAAATTTTAGCTTGCTCAAGCCGAAGCAATTCACGTTTGTGCGGATCATCAATCGTTTTCAAATCGATCATTAGGATTTTATTGTCTCTGATTAAGCTCTTAAGCTCAGTTCGCTTAATGAGTGCCTCTCGCATTTTTTCATTTTCTTTTTCAATAAACAAAAGAGTATTAGCTGCATCTTCGTTAATTTATTTTTTTTTAGTTTTGCTTTCTTCACACCTTCAGGTCAGCGGGATGAAGAACCACCACTACTAAATCCGTAGTTTATATTTAGGGTTTGTATTTGTTGTAGAGATGTTTATAAAATTAGGATTTGTAATTATTGTAGATCTGTTTATGAAATTAGGGTTTGTAATTATTGTAAATATTGTTAGTGATAATTCACATTTTATGAACAAAATCGATTATAAATCGCCGTATTTGAGTCTTTAAAAGTTTTAGATCCCCAAATATAATGTCTGGTATAGAATGTATAACTAATACAGAGATATACTAAATTTAAACGGAGACCGAAATACGTTTTAAGATTTACTAGTATAAATAATATTTATACTATTTATATATTTTTATACATTATTTTTAAATATTTAAAAAATTAATATATTTTATATATTTTTATATATTAAATTATTATATATTAAATATATAATAAATGTCAATTTTAAATATATCACTACGGATTTTAGATATTAATATATATTCCCTCCGTCCCATTATTAATGTCCCACTTGCCTTTTTTGGTTGTCCCATTATTTATGTCTCATACCAAATAAGGAAATAAAAAGAGTGAACCATAATCAATCTAAGCAAGTGGATCCCACCCCTTTATACTTTTACACCACAACTTTACATCTTTACCTCCACTATCTTAATTACCGTGCACAATCCCAATGGGACATTAATAATGAGACGGGGGAGTATAATTTAGCATTTATATAAATATTTTGCATTTTTTAATATATTTTAATTAAATATTAATACATATAATATGGAATTTATTTTACGTATTTTATTATATTTTAATGTTTTAATGTAATACGGAATATATATAATGTATTTTAATATATTATAATGTATTTTACGTATTTTATGTATTTTACGTATTTTAATACATTTTAATATATTTTACGTATTTAAATATATTTTAATGTATTTTTAATATATTAATGTATTAATGTAATACGAAATATATATAATACGAATTTTATTTTACGTATTTTAATAAATTTTAATGCGGAATTTATTTAACAAATTCATAATACGGAATTTATTTTATATATAATACGGAATTTATATATTAATACATTTTACGTATCACTACGGAATTTATATATTAATACATTTTACGTATCACTACGAATTTATATATAAATATTTTACGTATTTTAATATATTTTATAAAACGGAATTTACATATTAATATATTTTATAGATAATACAGAATTTATATATTAATATGTGGTTTAAACGATATAATTTTTTTATATGTTCTAATTAGTCTGTCTCGTAGACAATTATATATCGGCGTGAAATATGTGTTTTAAACGGAGACATTGGAATTATTATGAATATATTTAATTTATTTAGATGTTATAATTAGTATATGTCTAGTAGAACATTATTATTCGCCGTAAAATATTTGTTTACGTGAATTACAGATCTATACTACTAAATTATGGTGAACTAATTTTTTATTTTTCGTTAATGCAGAGTCAATGGTATTTTTTGAGGTACGTAGCCAGGTCGGCTAAACCTCAAATTATGATTCATTACAATTGGGATGTGATCCCACTTATCCGCGACACACTGACGGCCGTCGGTGGTGACACCCTATATGTACAATTCTGTGAGACTAGCCCTTTCGGCCATTTGATGGAATGGGAGGGGAGTGTAAGTGCGAGCAAAGCTCTCCACCAGCTCATGTGCCGTGAAGTTTCCTTCGCCGACTATGAATCCAACAACATTTGGTTTCAAATAACGGATCGTCATTTGAAGTTTGGTCCGCTGGAATTCGCCCTGGTCTCGGGGTCGATGTTTGGGTCATCGACTTTTGACCCAACAATGGAGCATGATGCTTCCACGGTTCGTGCAATGGCTGTATTTTGTGGCAATCAGAGATTGAAAATATCCGAGTTGGAGAATATTTTCAGAGAACACGCGGTGAACGGCGCTTCGGCAGCCGACTACGTGAAAGTCGCAAATGTGTTGATGCTGCACCTACTTGTCTTGGGTGTTCCGAGGCCGAGACTAATCGATGACTTCGTTTGGGTATTAGTGGACAACCTGAACGAATGGAAGGAATTTCCGTGGGGAGCGTATGCATACCGAGCGTGGGTGTAAAGTGTCTTATGTATTTAGCGGGCCCGTCTGGGCCTTACAAGCGTGGGCATACGATTACATCCCCGAATTCGGGAGGGCTTGTGCTAACTTGGTGGACCGACATGCTCTTCCACGTCTGTTGAGGTGGAATTTTCCGAGAGTGAGAGGGACCTTCGCTGGCTTCTTCGACGATGAGGTAAAGAACTATGTTTGTGCACTCCAAAAACAAATATGGTAAACTACATTTAAACTGTAAAGAACTATGATATTTTGTATACTTATATGTAATAAGAAACCATTTAAAATAATATATCTCTATTTATATTGTATAGTTCGCTGTTTATATTTTATTATATTCTGACAATTTACATTGCGTGTTTTATACATAGTTGGAATGCGGAGCGATGGTGGAGGAGGAAGCAGAGTTCTTGACAGATTATTATGTGAGCACGCTGTCTGGCGAGGCACTTGGCGTGCCGTATAGAGAGCCGGTTGTCGTGAAATTTGGATCGGAGCATGCCAGAGCGATGGGCAGTCCTCGTCCACGCGGCCCTGCAGCACCCCACTCTCCGCCTGCATCCCCACCGGGCATGCAAAGACGATCCGGACGAAATCGAGCACCGACGACTTCGGAGGGGTCTAGCAATCTTGATACTCAAGACATGCCTGCTCGAGAGAAAAAGTTTTGGAAGAAGATCAAGAACTTTTTCTCCAAAAATAAGTCGGGCCGGAAGTTAGCGCATGAGGGAGGACAGTCGTACCGCCCGGATAGTCATGTCAAGGAGGCTCGTTGACACTCGGTTTCACATAGTGGCGGCATCTCCGGTCGATATTCAATTTTTGGTACTCGCCGACTAACTCCACATGCATCATCTGGTCGGGTCGACCTAGTTGTTGATGCCGTGACGGACAACAGCGACTCGTCCGTTGCATCCGAGGTCCGTACAAAGAAGTTTCATGATCGACCCGTGTCCACCCAGCCGTTGCTGCTTCCATACCATGAGCCCGCGCAGCCTTCTGCTTCTGCCAGTCCGGTGTCAGAGGTAGACTTTTACTAATTAATGAACAATATTTACTAACATGTATTTATTGAGAATTATGTTCTTTTTACGAAGATATGTACATTTATTTAACGTAAAAGTTATATTTCTAGGAACCCGATGAAGATCACTCGCTATACGGTGATGATTTCTCCGCATCATGGGCACTTATAGTGTCCCCGGTAGAAGTTCAACCGTTGACAGTTGTGCCGACGGAAGATGTCGGGATCAGCCGGAGAGTCGGAAAGGGAAAAGAGAAGGCCCCCGTGCAAGATGAGCCGAGTAGTCTACGTGGACGTGGAATGCGCACGAAAAGACCCTCTCGTGCAATTACGTTGTCATATGTTGCCCTGAAGAGGAATCTCGCCCGTTACCTCGGCGATTGGTCTGTCCTTAGCTTCAACGAATATCGGGCGTGGCGTCGCGCACACAATTAATTTGGTGACCACGTCTACATAGTCACGGGATATCAATTGTCGCACTCGTGGTTCGATATCCTCGAAGATGTTTCCAAGATGCTTACCCATGACATGATCGAATGCTATTTGGGTACGTTGAGGAGGCAATTGGCGAGAGGAGACGGTCTACTTCATGGTGTGCGGAGCGGCACAACTCTCATTCTTCCCGTACAGTTTTGGGTAAGTAGGTAATGTTTTATACAAAATTGTTTCTTAAAATGCTAACAATATGTATTGTATTAGTCTCAAATGAAACATTCTTGGTCGAACAACGGGATGAACGTGGATGCATGGGAGCATGCCGAGGCGCTGCAAGAAGCTGCGAGAGAATAGGCACCAGGGCTACAATACGTAAGTTATATCTTCGAATTTAATTAAAATTATTGCGATATATTAGTGTAATGCAGCGAACTAATGTTCTTTTACGCACTATTATAACTCATCCTTGTTTGCTTTGTCACGGGAGCTCACTGGGTCACCATGAGAATCTGTCTGCATACATGGAGTGTGGAGTTGTATGACTCGTTATGGGCGATTTCCGACGAATCATATCGGCAGATGCGGAGAGAGAGTATACAATCGATTACACGGATGATGTACAGATTGTTCGATTACAACACGTACTTCGAACGGGTGTACGGGCAACCACGTCAAGAAGCTTGGTGTGATATGCAATTGGAGGTCTTCGAACGAGCACAGTTCGTACAAAGAGACCAAAACAATTGCGGGGTATATGCCATATTATCCGTGCATCGGTTAATCGATGGCCTGCCGAGGACAGACCTCGTTCAGAATGAGCTCGACATTTAGAGTATTCGGCATATTATGGGGATGCGAATTTGGTTTATGTGCGTCGTGGTAGAACCGGTTGATGATTAGTTTGTTTTTTAAAAATTATGACATTTATGATTATGTAAGACATTTGATATATCTCTACAGATATATATGGTATTTATATTTAGATATATTAAGTTATCTATTACGTTCGATATAATATTTCCGTATATAATATTGCAATTTGTCCATATATGAAGGTAACGAATATAGAGTACTATAAATCCATTTCGAGAGAGTACTATTAAAACAACTTTCTCTCAATTTAAACTGAAAGAGTACTATAAATCCAACTCTCTCAATTTTTCTCAATTTAAACTGACGAAGATAGTTTTTCTCTCAATTTCTCTCAATTTTATCAATTTAAACTGAGAGAGTACTATAAATCCAACTTTATCTCAATCTTTCTCTCAATTTTTTCTAACTTGCATAAAATAAACCCAACTTTCTCTAAATCTTGCATAAAACAACGTAAAACAATTTCTCTCAATTTTTCGAATATAGAGTACTATAAATCCAACTTTCTCTAAATCTTTCTCTCAATTTTCCTCTGAATCTTTCTCTCAATTTTTCTCAACTTGCATAAAACAACGTAAAACAATTGCTCTCAATTTTTAGAATATAGAGTACTATAAATCCAACTTTCTCTCAATTTCAACTGACGAAGATTTGTATAATGTTTTACGGGAATATGTAAGTAATATGCTGAGATCTATGACCTAATATACTTTCAAAATTTATTTTGAAACGTAAAAGCGCATAGTTCTCCATACAAATATTATATTTAATACTTAAATGCATAAACGATTGAAATATTTTATGTATATAGAGATATATAGATATTTTATGGAGAACTATTAATTTGTAGAACATTAATTGTCATAATAAAATATCGAAAACCAACATTCTTCGCATAAACGTCATATCTGGCGGATATTTAAACATCAAACTTATATAGAGAAACATCGAAAATATATAGAGAAATAAGATCACAGTCTGGTGGGACAGGTCATCCTTGTATGCTCATGCTCTTTGCAGAGGCCACACTTCCTAGATCCTCTAGTTCTTGTACCGGCGCTTGCCTCTAAGCCAGATCTATATCGCCGTGACCTCGGCCGATGCAACTCGTTAATGATGTTGCGAGGCCTTATCATGGACCTCTCTCTCCGCATTTGTCGGCTGAAATATACACCGATAGTCTTCACACTCCCAGTTCTTGGCACCAATCATTCGAAGTCGAACTCACATGTGTGCTTCTTGTCCACCTTGTATATTTCCCAAACATCTGCATCCTTTTTCGCACGCAACATAAAAGGACACGAGTTCCCGTGCAAACACCCGAACCATGTATATTTCCTGTCAGCTTTTAACACCATAAAAGACCGTCGATGCTCTAAGTGCCACACTCCGACGGCACCCGTAAGCTCGTCTCTACTCCAGAAGATCGAATCCACCTCAAGAATGCCGTCGTTAACCGCATTAAAATCCGGACATCCAATGATGCCGGTTTGAGCGATAGGGAAGAACGGAACTAGCCAGTTTGCTATAAGAAATGGTGATGAGTAGGTTACTCGGTTGTTCGAGTAATGTCATTAACCGATTGTAACCACCCTCATTTCGCATCCACGTTGCGAACTCCAACATGGTACCGTAGATGCTTTGATGTTCGCCGTGCTCGTCTTCATCGGACTCCTCTTCGGCAGTGTAATCCGAATCATCCGAATCCATCGAATCTTCGTTATGTGCTTCTTATTCTTCCTCCTCCTCCGCTTCCGCCTCCTCCTCCTCGTTTTCCTCCTCCTCTTGCTCTACCTCCTCGTATTCCTCCTCCTCTCGTCCGTCACCGAAGAACTTATGTCTGTCGAAATCCCTAATGGATTGCTCAACTAGGTCCCAATCACTCAGACTCGTTGTCACAACACAGACAGTGGGATCTGCCTAAAGCCGATGAGTCGATTTAAATCTGCATCACTCGTCATTAGTGACTTCACGAGTCGACCGACATGATTTTTCTCGAAGGAATACAATTGATACGGGGTACGCATCGAATTAGTTTGCGTGATTGAATCAATGGTTGCTCTTAGAGATGACAACGAAAGTAGGCTGTGCGGAATTGCTGCAAGTTGTTCATCCCCATATTTGTATTCGGAACCTTCGAATATTCCTCCATACTTGACTGTGATTCGTGTCCAATCGGCCATCTAACCATATTTTAAAATATAACACATCTTAGTTCTCATCAAAATACTATATATTTACGTAATAATTTAAATGTATATGAAATACGAAGAACTATAATACATTTTTGTCATGTAAATGTAATAAATCATTAAATACAATTTTAGACTAAGAAATATGTTTATAATCTCAGTATAAAAACGTCGTATGATGAAAGTATATAAAATTAATATAGCAAACAGAGAACTATATCACATTTTTCGTAGAAAAATCCATTCTAGATGATTAAATGCAATATTAACCATATTTACAATGTCACGTTTTAAATATATATGCAGTGTAACCCTATTTACAATGTAACACTATTTAAATCCATAGAAGCGCTTTAAATATATATATATAATTATAGAAAATGCTTTAAATTATATACAACATACCTTCTGCGAATATGATGAAAATGTATATCGAGATCCAACTTTGAGCAAAATACGAATATGATTTTTTTTTCTCTCTATAAATCTTTCTCTCTCTAAACTGACGAAGAAATGTAAGAATACATACATGAGTACATCTTTATATATAATTGTTGGATTGAAACATAATTTTAATAATTAAATAATCTAGGAAAAAAAATTAATGAAACTGACTACATGACAAAACACAAAATTTTCTACGTTTATTTTCCAGTTGCATGGCTCACGTGATATCTCAAAATCATCAATTAATTAAGTCTGACGAAATTGACTACTTTAAATATTGTTTGACTCCTTTTTCTGTGCACTCATGTGACGAGATGACTGCTGCCGCTGACATGGACTGCTCCGCTGACGAAATGGGGGGAGGGGGGGACATCATAGGTCTGCAAGGTGTAGCCTATGACATAGAGTATATTTTTTAGGGTAAAAAAGAGAGAATGAGTATTATTGCATTTTTAGTATAAAGTGAGTTTCCTTGCATTTATGAATTTTGGAATTAGTATTTTTGCACTTCACCCTTTATATAAAGGGAAAGCACATGGATTTAATGCACATGGATAGTGCTTTTAGTGATTGAAACCAAAGGTCAAGATCTCTTTTTGCTTTTTGAATTGAAATAGAGGAACAAGATTTAATGCACATGGATTGTGGTTTAATTGACTGAAACCAAAGGTCAAGATCTCTTTTTGTTTTTTGAATTGAAATAGAGGGACAAGATTTAATGCACATGGATTGTGCTTTTAGTGTTTGAAACCAATGGTCAAGATCTCTTTTTGCGTTTTGAATTGAAATAGTGGGACAAGATGTAATGCACATGGATTGTGCTTTTAGTGATTGAAATCAAAGGTCAAGATCTCTTTTTGCTTTTTGAATTGAAATGTGGGACAAGATTTAGGGGGCGTTTGGTATGTGGGTTTACAGCTCTACTATGGGAATGGAGGAGGAATGATACCATATAATACGTTTGGTATGTGGGTTTCGACACTCTACTATGGGTTTCATACCCGAATGGGTATGAGTTTTCACATACCATGTATCTACTTGAGTTTGAGTTTCCAAACCCATATGGGTATCAAAATTAATTTTTTTATGCATTATTTTCAGAATAAACATTATTATTACGAAAAAAAATAATTTAGAAAAATGTTTTTAATATTATTTAAAAGTAAATACAGTAATCTCGTTAACATAATAAGAATATTAAATAAAACTTAAATTTTGTCAAATGTAAATATTATTATTTAAAAATGTTTTAACATAATTTATAAAAATGTCTTTATTTTTTATAAAATAAATATTCGATAATCTCGTAAAAATATGTAAGAAAGCATTTTTATAATTATTTTTTAAAATATTTATTAATTTTTTGTAAATACTCAAAATAAAAGATATTGTGCTTTTTATTAAAATATTTTTGTATTAAATTTCACAAAATAGAAAATAGATTCATATCATTATTATTTAAATATTACAATATTCATAATATTATACATTCCCATTGAAGCCTAAGTACAACCAAACATCATATTTGGTTATCATACTCATTCACAAGTAAATGTCAAACATCATTAAAGGAATCAGTCATACCTGTCACAGCCCGATTTTCGTAAAAGGGCGTGTGACTGGGTGTGGTACAATACGGATAAATCAACGAGTATTTATAATTAGAGGATAATACCGAATAATTCAAGAATTTAAATTCATAGGATTTCAACGCCGAGATTTATCAAAATGAAACAAGTGTTGAGCACATAAAAGAAATCTAGTTCAATAATCATGAAGACAAGTTTAAAATGACGAGTAGCAAAATAATTACGTCTGCAAGTATCAATTAAGCACGGTGGGATTTAGCATGTTAAACAATAACCCTCGCCCTCGGCTCCACCCGTCTGCAACAGCCGCTCAACCTGAAAATGTTTTTGAAAAAGATTTGGGCTGAGTACTAGTGTACTCAGTGGGCGAGCATTTGATAAAGCATTTCTAAAATCAGCAGTTATCCATGGCATAAAGGTATGACTTAGGAGGTTTTAAAACGAAAAAGAACTCCTAAGTATACGAAGTTATTTTGTTTTCATTAGCGCGCCCGTGCAGCGTTCTTTTAGTTACTCTTGCGATCCCGGAACGTATCACCGTCGGATCCCGATCCCGGAACGTATCACCGTCGGATCCATTTTCATCTAGGGTCTCGAGCCATTTCTCAGAGTACCCTTTTCAACTTTGGATATCGGGCCTTTCCCCAGATGATCCCTTATAAAAATTAGTGCACAGTGGAGATCAACCCACTGTACTACTAACGGGGGTGTACACAATTCCAGTCTGACGTGTTAGGTCAGAACAAGAATCTCGATCGACCAAAACAAGAGCATTAAACTTAATCGAACGCGCATAAAACATTTCACGGATAACAACATTTCATATCATTTACGAGCTTATTAACTCAAAGATAATTTTAGAGAAAGTATAACCCACCTCGTGGCGCGATATATTATCCGCAGCTCTTTCCGAGGTTACCGCCTTCCTTAGAGGGTCCTACAATAGAGACCTAATTCGGTTAGGTTCAGATTTCCAAGGTCCTAGAATTTTATCGAATTCTAACACACAAAGTTTGTCTCTAGCAATTAGGATTTTTGGTTACGAAGGGCGGATTTTACTTCGCTATTTTCTTCGGCATAATAAAATTCATCTTTAAAGATCTTGCCCGGATACAACTCGTTCACGTATTCATAGCATTCTCTCCTCATTCGGTAAATAATTTGACTTTGGCATTTGAAGGGATATTTGAGGTTAATGGTATTTTTGGAAGTGATATTAGCAGAAACTTCCGGCTTTATTTCCGGACGATCCGACCGTCGGTCTTTGACGAAAGTTCACGTGTAGATTCTTTCCCAGGAGGGTTACAAGTCCGTAGAAGTAAGTTTCCCGATCGGGCGTCGTTACAACATCGAAACTGGCTTCCGAACTGGAGTCAGCGAGTTTGTGGCAGTTCTGCCAGCTGTACTTTGCAGGCTCGTATCTTCTTCGTCCGAACTCCATTTTATGCGTCGGGCATGGTTTTGGAAAGCCCACTAAATCAGCTTTCTATCGGTATAATGCTTGGTGAGTTTCGAGAAGGGACGAAGCTCCTAGGCTGTTCTAAAATTGGGGGTTCGGTATGTCCCGGAAAGATGGCGTTTTGGTGGGGCCTTTTCGTCGATCCGTATCTTCTTGATATGATCTCCAATTGGTGAACGGAAAAATTCTGGAGAATCCTTGAATGACAAGGTTCGATACAGTATGGGGCTTGGGGTTTATGGGTTTGAGATCTGTTCGCGAAACGTCTCCCAAAACGGGTGGAGCCAAGCCTCATTTCCGTACTTCGAAATTTTCTGGGTTCGGCATTTTCCGGACAGCTTCTGGGCGATGCTCGAGTGAGCGTATCTCTTCGATCGGAGCTCGGTTTTGCGATCGAGGCTATGTTTTGGAAACCTTGTTTATCAAGGTTTGCGTGGGTGTCAGTTTTATAGAGTTATGAGTTCGGTCGGGTCATGAAAATCGGGTCGGAACTTCGCTGCTCGCGCTTCTTGCCGGTTTGGCAGTTTTGAGCGGCCCTTTTTGGTGGGGTAAAATTTTCTGGTCCGAACTCCAAATCTCGAGAGGCAAACGGCGTTAGAAAGCCTGTAGTCGTGGATTTCCAACAATATGTGGTTTCAAGGATTTCGGACAACGAAAAATGGGTTGGGAGCGTTCGAAACAGGCTGCTCCGCAGTCTAAAAAAAAACACTCGGCAGTTCACCCGTTTTCGACGTTGAATAACTTTGGGGTTCGGGCTCTGTTTCACGAACCGAGGGGTGCGTTGGAAAACTGAAAGTGCAAGGCTTATAGTGGTATAGTCCTTAGGTGCTGTTTTTCATTATTCCGATTGAAAATCACGTCGCAATATCCCCTGGTCAGCATGCTTAGGAAGTTAATTGTTTTGAACTGTGGTTTTTCCGAAGTTCATAACTTGCTGGTACGAACTCTAATTGGCGAACGGAAAACGGTTATGGAAAGCCAATGGATCAAGGATCACGATGGTCTTGGCTTTGGAGTTTTTGGTTCACTAGCCTATTCAGAAAATTTGGTCGAAAAAGGGCTGTTTAACTGGACGAGGATGGCATATTGGCAGCAGTGATTTTCAAAGGCTTATATCTTTTCGGTCCAGAGTTCGTTTTGCAAACGGAAAGTTGCTCTGGAAAGCCAGAGGAAAGAGCTTTCCAGTGGTGTATAATTTTGGAACTTTATATAATGGGAAGGGTCCCGAAAATAAGTCGATCACGGGCCTAAGAGGATAAGTGCAACATGTCGGTTTCGCGAGCTACTTCGTGTTTTCGTTTCCAAGCTCGAACTCTCAACGAAAAAGCAAGGGGTTCACAGCGGAGTCATTATTTAGTCGAGATAAAGATCTTTCTTGGAGCATTGGGCGAAAAGTTAAACGTATACCAATATAAATTTGGTTGTGACATTTTATCAAACACTTAATGGACATCCATAGATCATGTAGAGATTAAACATTTTAGGGGGTTCGATTATCCCATCATTCACCAAGTAGCAATGTTTTCAACATATAGGTCCAGAACAAACAAGATATCTCACATTCAAACCAAAAGAAAACGAAACACATAGGAGTTATGCGACAATGTGCTCATGATGCGTTCGAAAGAGATAGCATTCGATATGGTTCCCTCTTACAATGAAAATTAAACCATAAGGCCACTGCAAATGCATCTAAGGAGGGTTGTGAAAAGGAGAACTTTACCCTTCTTCTTTTCTGTTCGAAAACGGCGTAATACAAGGAACGAAGGCGTCTCGCCGCAAGCTCTTGTGTTTCCGGCAAAGTATGGCAACGTGAAGCGAAGTAGTGATGTAAACACGATGAGGAGCAGAGTGTTTGAGAGAGGTCTTGAGATGAGAATGTTAGTTTGGATGGTTGGAGGGGTTAAGAACATGCGTTTTCTTCCACTTCCTATACAACAATTGTGTCTCCCAATCTTCTTTAATTGCTGAATGGTGGTGGCAGGAAGAGTAGTCTTTTCTTACAGTTGCAGTGATCTTCTTTCTTGCGTGTGTTTGGCGTTAGCGAGAGGGAGAGTTATTGGTGAGAGAGAGCAGTGTTGACAAGACAAGGAGCTGTCTTCCCTCCGCCCACGAACTCGCCAATGGGGGGAAAAACCTTTCTTGTGGATTGATCTCGGCCAATAGGTTGCGTTGCAGTGCCATCATCGAAACATTGGAAAGATCGACCGACGATTCTTGCGGTAGGGATAGCGTGTGAGAGAGAGAGATAGGCTGGGTAGAGGAGATATGGAGGAGGTGGTGCGGAGCTAATCTTATCATCATTTCTTTTTTTTTTCTTTATCATTATCGATTTTATTTATTAAAATATTCGGGGTATTACAATACCCATACTCAATCACCCTACTATCATACTCATTACCATTGTCATTCTCGAATTCTTATAAAACGGCCCCTTAATGCACATGGATTGTGGTTTAATTGATTGAAACCAAAGACCAAGATCTCTTTTTACCTTTTGAATTGAAATAGAGGGACAAAATTTAATACACATGGATTGTGCTTTTAGTGATTGAAACCACTATATATTAAAGCTCTTTAACTAATCTTTCATCACATTATTTCTTCATCACAATGTTCCATCACAATATTTCGTCTTCTTCAGATGAAGATGAAAATCAAATTCTTTCACAAACATTTCAAAATTATAAGCTTTTATTGCCTAACTTAATTATATAATTAAATTACAATTAAAAATATTATATCATTAAGTTATAATTAAAGATATTATTTAATTGTATTTAAATTTGATTTATAAGAGTATAAAAAGAGAATATTATAAAATATTAATTTTTATGAAAAAATATAAGGGAATAACGTTGGAGACGAAACATTGTTTCCGCACTAAAATTGAGATACATAACCTTAATATAGGGGAATGCTCTAAGAAGAAAAATTCAAGGGGCTGGGAGTTGGGGACAGAGAAGAGCTATTCTGCGGAAAACTAATTAGGGTTTTAGGTCTGGTTTTATATTTTATCAATTCAACACGACTTTTTGATTGTTTACATAAAGGACCCTAAGACTTTATATTATTAATAAAAAAAACGGGCCTTAGTTCTATTGTGGACTATTCATCCTAATCTTATTTGGGCCACTAAAAATCATGTTGGGCTGGCTCCCATGACTTTATTATTATATATATATATATATTTGATTTTATTTTTTCATTATTCAACATGAATTTTGATTTTATATGTGTAATAATCAATAAGGTAGAGTGGTAATGCTGCTATGATCAAATTTATTTTATGGTTTTCCTATTTACATTCAGTTATTCACTTATCTTTATAGTTTTAAGTTATAATTCAAGATTATGTTTTTATTTATCTTCATAAATTTATTATTTCGGGATAAAACTTGTAAAGAAGTCCCGGCCACTTAAAATTAGTCTGACTGCAAAAATATACTCTATCCATCATTAATTCTTTATCCAGTGGTATAAAATTATGGGTTCTAAAAAAAATATAAAATAGTTTGCTAAAAAAAAGTGAGTAATATGTTTGGAAGAGTTCAAAATAGAAATAGAATACTGAACAAAATAAACATTATGGTCTCTGAATTGGTAATGTGACATGTGAGTTTCAGATCAGCTAGTGTAATTATTCTATCGTGTCTTGTCGATGAAATCCGTGAAGTCAAACGTGGTCTGCCATATTTCCCCACAAAGAGTTTGAAATTGACTCGTTTTAGGTCTCTTTGTCGTTTCTGTTTTTTCAGTCTCCGCACATGGAAAAGATACTAAAAATAATTAAGCACTAATTATTTCACTTAAGTCGAGCTTATCGTTTAAGATTTACTATAATTTATGTGCTTGAATTTCGAGAAATTTATTTACGGAGAGCCTAGGAACAACAATACAGTAACTTCGTTTTACAGATGCAAATGTATACAGACAAGACTGGCAGATTCATAACAAATTAAAATGAAATTACGATACAAAATAGGGAAAACTAAATTAGCAGTAATTAATAAAGGTGTGTGGGGGGGGATGAATCATGGGTGTTGGTGCTGTGTGTAGATG
Source organism: Lavandula angustifolia (assembly GCA_028984105.1). Classification (NCBI taxonomy): domain Eukaryota; kingdom Viridiplantae; phylum Streptophyta; class Magnoliopsida; order Lamiales; family Lamiaceae; genus Lavandula; species Lavandula angustifolia. Next base: position 18,458,966 of record CM054824.1, read on the forward strand.
TAATCCAAGTGAGCTTCAGCAACCATTCTTCTCTTCTCACACCATTCCTCTTCATCGCTACACTTGTCCAACCCCATCAGCTGCTCAAATGAACGAATATTAGAATATCTAGACAATTATTTTAATTATACAAGTTTGTAAAATGCGCTTACGCTTGAAAATTTGTCATCCTTATTAGTCTCTGTTCTTCGATTCTCACCTGCAACTAACCGCGAATTGTAAGCTTAAAATGTGTCCATCTAATGAGAAAGAGGAATAAGTAAGTACCTTGATGATGTAAAGGGAGGAGGCGAGCAAGTGTAGTATTGGAGGATATCATTAGCAGAACAAGTACGGAAATAACTGCTGCACAAGATATTTGCTTCATTTTACTTCCAACTTTCGAAGAGAGAGAGAGAGAGAGAGAGAGAGAGCACCAATGACAGCGCAGGGCTCCCCGTGTTGAGATTTATAGCATCAACAAAAACAAGACTAAATTTATTTTACATTATTTGGAAAACTAATTTACTGTAAGATGTGGAGAAACTAAACTTACTGTACTCAATCGCTATTAATTTGTTTTTAATTATTAATACCGACAGCTGTTTTCCACACTTAAATCCTTCCTATATTATACTGCTTCTTATCTGTTCTTCTTTCTTCGGTACAATAACTTTTAGTTGTGTTTAATTTTGTTTGACGTGTCCATCATGATTCATGAATTACAATTTACTGTCACCGATATGGATGTGTAATTTTGTAATAATATTGGGCTTTGCGCGATCCTTATAATTTGATGGAATACATGATCTTCAACCCATTGCCTCTCAACACAAAAGCCATATCATGGTTATGAAAAGATGTTATATGTCATGCATACATAATGTGTTGTCGAGATGGCCGAGCGGTCTAAGGCGCCAGATTAAGGTTCTGGTCCGAAAGGGCGTGGGTTCAAATCCCACTCTCGACATATTTTTATCACTCACGTGACCCCCCTCCATTGAAATATCAGAATCTCTTATAATAGGCCTCTCCAGCTGAGCGGGGCGCCGGGGCCCTGGATGCGCTAGCGATTGGCACATAGGGGCTTTTCGGAGGCGGCGGTAAGTCCAGTGTGCTAAAAATATGGCCGTTGATCAAGGGAATTGACATTGCGATTCCTAAGGAAGAGGGACCCCCTCTAATTCTAATAGTACTTTATGATAGGAGTTAGCGAGGGAAAAGGTATAGTCATCGACTTCCGGGAAAGGGTAGAAGAATGAGACCCATTATCTATCCATTAGACAATGGACGCCGTTCATTCCTATTTTTTCATATTTTGATTTTTCTTGAGTTGAAAACAAAAAAGATAGTTTTTGGAATTGTATATTCAACGATTCACTAACCGTAATCAAATCTCAAATCATAAAAATCATAATATATTATCTATATCATGAATATATATTCCCGGTATTTATTCTAGAAGGCCTTCGATTAGGGTCGTATTCTATGGTTACGATTCTACCATATATGTCTTTTTCATTCCGTCGAAAATCCCATGAAGTATTAGCATCAGCACCAGAAAGATACGAGTAAATCTGGTTCCAAGAAGCTCGATAGTAGTTCCATGGGGGTTCGAAAAATAGTAGAACCTCCAGTTCCATAAAGTAAGACAGGAAGGCATAATGAAAGAGAGAACCAAAGAAAGACAAATACATTTGACTTTTACCTCGTGAGGTAATTGTATTATCATTGGCATGTCCTGAGATCCTAATTGCCATTGTAATGTCTCCACAGGAGCCATTGTGAGGAATAAGTATTCTAGAAGAATCATTCTCTTTGCTTCATTCTTTGACTGCTCTGCTCTTAGAAAGAGAATCAACCCTCGCATAAACAGACGACTAAACTATACGCGGCAGGTTGGTCTAAAAGGGAAAGAAAAAAGCGCCCTGGGGGAAGTCTTGAAATGAGAAACCTTGATCTGCGGCTTTGAACCGATTGGAGGGAGTTGTTGGGGCGAACCAGAAAAGTTTGGGTAGAGCCGGATCCAAGCGTTGGCTAGGTAAGCGTCCTGTAGTAGACTGATTCTAAGCCTTCTTCTTTATACCATCTTCCACCTCTGGCCTTCTTGTGTGGCCTGTGCTCGACTCAAGATCAAATTTTGTTTTACCGGGTAGGTAAAACCGAGACGCGCGAATCTTTTCTACTAGGTAATCTAGTATCCTTATGCATGAAGATAATCAATTCGGTCGTTGTGGTCGGACTCTATTATGGATTTCTGACCACATTCTCTATAGGGCCCTCTTATCTCTTCCTTCTCCGAGCTCGAGGTTATGGAAGAAGGAACCGAGAAGAAGGTATCGGCAACAACCTGGTTTTATTACGGGACGACTCATGATGTTCATATCGATCTATTATGCACCAATGCATCTAGCATTGGATAGACCTCATACAATAACCGTCCTAGCTCTACCATATCTTTTGTTTCATTTCTTCTGGAACAATCACAAACACTTTTTTGATTATGGATCTACTACCGTAAATTCAATGCGTAATTTCAAGCATTCAATGTTTATTCTCGAATAATCTCATTTTTCAATTATTCAACCATTTCATTTTACCAAGTTCAATGTTAGCCAGATTAGTCAACATTTATATGTTTCGATGCAACAACAAGATGTTATTTGTAACAAGTAGTTTTGTTGGTTGGATAATTGGTCACATTTTATTCATGAAATGGCTTGGATTGGTATTAGTCTGGATACAGCAAAATCATTCTATTAGATCGAATAAGTACATTCGATCTAATAAGTACCTTGTATCAGAATTGAGAAATTCTATCGCTCGGATCTTTAGTATTCTCTTATTTATTACCTGTGTCTACTATTTAGGCAGAATACCGTCACCCCTTTTTACTAAGAATATTCATATTTTTTGGTAGGTATTCTTTATGGTTATCTTCATGCATAAGGATACTAGATTACCTAGTAGAAAAGATTGAAAAATCATCACAAACCTCCCTTTTTTCTTTTCTATTGCAATTTCTGGATTATTATATGATGATTTTTGAACTTTCCATATATAGAAAAATTCAAGTACACGGCCAAGTACTTATTACTTCTTGGGTTGTAATTGCCATTCTCATATTAAAAATTCAGTTAATTATGAAGTAAGCTAAGGTTATAGCTAGAGATTGCCTCTTCAGTCATAAAAGGGATATTTCCTCGAAACCCTGAAAAATTTAAAACCTTAGTTTATGCATGCATCATAAATACATATTTATCCAGACAGTTGCAAAAACATAACAGAGTTGACTTTTCCATATGTACAGCTACATGTATCTCAAAAAAAAGTCAGAACAGACATAATGACAATTAAATGGAAATCCGATTTTGTCGACATCAACCCTTTTGACTTTCGAGTTGTTCACAAACATCTAATTTAAGACGCCGTAGCGCCGCCACGCATGGCGGAGCAGGCTACCAAATTATGAAGTTCAAAAGAAAATCTAATTGAAAATTGCAACTTGCAAATTTGTTTTGATAATACCAAAAAAAATCGCTTTTTGATACAACCACCAATGACCAATCCAACAACATGTTGTTAGTATTATAATATCTCCACATAAATCTACTTGATCGAAACCACTCGCCATCGTCGTGCAATAAAAAAAATGAATCATAGTTTTAATATTATCATAATATCAATGATAATGAAGCAACTATATAAACACATCCACTATCTCATCAAATCTTCCCTGCTCAATCAAACCTCTAGCTCTCCTTTTGGATCTCACATTCCTTTTTCATTCTTCTTTGTGGAAATATTATACTACGTGTTAGATTTTATATACACATTTCCATGGCAGTTTGATATGGAACTTCACTCAGCGCTTCAGCTTCTCCTCTTCGCCACTATCACACTTCTTCAATCAGCCACGTGGAGATCACGAGCTACGGAGTCTCCATCTCCAAACGCCGTCGCCATAGGTTTCAAAGCCACTCTAAATCCGGAGGTCTCATCTTTTCAGCCTCTGATCAACGATTCATCCGGCACCTACTCACTGGGTTTCCTCCGAGTCAACAAGAACCAGCTCTCCCTTTCAGTCATCCATGTCCCCTCGTCCGTCACTCTGTGGTCGGCCAGCACGACCCGTTTACCCAGATGGGCCAATCCGACCCGTGTTTCCTTCAACGGTAGTCTGATTCTGTCCGATCCCCAAGCAGGGGTATATTGGTCAACAGACACAGTCGGAGACCGTGTTTGGCTGTCCAACACTTCAAATCTCATAATCCAGAAGCTTGATGGAGAGTCAATTTTGTGGCAGAGTTTCGATTTTCCCTCGGATACCCTCGTCGAGAACCAGAATTTCAGTAGCAACATGGCGTTGGTCTCTTCCAATGGGCTTTACTCGATGCGTTTAGGCCCAGATTACATGGGTCTATATGCCAAGTTCTGGAATTCGGGTCAAATATACTTGAAACACAGAGCCCTAGAGGCGAAAGCGGATGTGGTTCCGGGTCAGCCTATATACATGGTTCTAAAATCCGACGGGTACCTGGGCATGTTCCAAAACGGGTCAGTACCCGTCGATGTGCAGTCTTTCAACACATTTCAGCGGAACGTACCGGGAATCCGTCGGGTCAGAATCGAACCCGACGGAAACCTCAAAGGCTACTACTGGACCGGGTCGAGTTGGGTACTGGAATATCAAGCAATATCCGATTCGTGTGAGTTACCCAGTGCCTGCGGGTTATACGGTTTGTGCGAAGCGGGTAAGGGTTGTTCCTGCCTCAACAATCGGACGTTCCACGATTCCGGCGGCTGCATTTCGCCGCAGAGTGAGATCGACGGCGGCGATTTCTGCGGCGCATATGACAACCGGTTCAGAGTGTTGAGAAGAACCGGGGTGGAATTGCCGTTTAAAGAGCTCATGGGTTACGAGAAAACGGCGTCGCTGGAGGAGTGCGAGGGTTCGTGTGAAGGGAACTGTACGTGTTGGGGTGTGGTGTACAGTAACTCCTCTGGGTTCTGCTACACGCTAGATTATCCTATCGAGACGCTGACGGCGGTTAGGGATGATACCAAGATGGGGTACTTTAAGGTGCGTGCCAGTGCAGAGAAGAAGAAGGTGAGGGCGTGGGTGGGATTGGGGCTGCTTTTTGGGGTGGTTTTGGCATTTGTGGGAGTTATGGGGCTATGGTGGTATAAGTCGAAAAGTAGAGGGGTAAAAGGATATGGAGAAGATGATAGTGGGTTGGGCGTTGGACCGTACAAGGATTTGGGTGAGGCGAGTTTTAGGTCAATTGAATTATCTGAGAGGTGACGTAAGGGCTGACGACACATTTGGCCCTGTCTTCTAGAACGTTTTTTAGTGGTGGTTGGAACAATTTTTTGAGAGATCCACTTGTTTTGTTAATGTTTGTGTCGGATTCTTGTAAAAATTAATATGCATACAATACAACTTCGTTCAACCCTTATTTTTAGCAAAATCATGATCCTACACACTTTCATTTGATGACTGAAATAGGAGATGAAAATGTATCAATTAAAAACATATGCTCTTTGACCAACTTAATTAGAAGAATCTCGAAAGTTGCAATGGAATATCAACCTGCTACTTTCCTTTTTTAGAAAGGTTTCTATAAATAAATCATACTTCAAAGATTATTGATAAATGACGCTTATGCAGTGTTTGGAACACCTTAAGGCAGTGTTCGAAATAATTTTTATAAGCAGCTTTTAGTTGCTTATGATTAAAGTTGTTTAAAATTTTATTAAGCAAAAATTATTAGTGTTTGCAATATGAAAAAAACAGCTTAATTTTAGAATAAGTAGTATTCCAAACACTCTCATGAAGGTAGTGTTTTATACACTTTATTTAAGTTGATTTTGGGCTTTTCTACCGCAAAACACTTTTTTTAATATCTGGAACATATGCTTTTGCTTTTTTAGGTTTAAAAAAAGTTAGAATAAGCAGAAGCCTATAAACTGGTCAAAGGGTGCTCAGAAGCAAAAAAAACTGAAATTCAGTTTATGACAGTGTTTGCAAAAATGCTTTCTCTAAAATTAAGTTTTTTTTCCTAATATTGCAAATACTAACAACTTTTATTTAACAATAAGTTTAAGCAACTTTAAGCATAACCAACTAAAAGCTGCTTATAAAAGCTCTTCCAAACATTACCTCAGTTTTTTATGACTTGTGCTTTTAAAAAGCACCACCTGACTAGCTTTTGGACTTCTGTTTATTTTGATTTATTTAAGCTGCAAAAAAGCCGAAACTTACATTCCAAACATTAAAAAAATATTTTCTGCAATGAAAGAGCCAAAAGCAGCTTACTTAATTTGTTCCAAATAGGCAAATACTACCTAAATAAGCTGCTCATGGACTTTTTCACCGCATAAACACATTTTTCAATATTTGAAATGTAGGCTTCTATTTTTTTAAGTTGGTTAAAATTATTTTTAAGTAAAAATTGTTAGTGTTCGCAATATTAGAAAAACAATTTAATTTTAAAAAAAATAATATTTCAAATACTTTCATAAGTTGCATTTCAGTTTCTTTTTACTTCTACTTTTAAAAAACACCCCTTACCAACTTATAAGCTTCTGTTTATTCTGGTTTATTTCAAACTAAAAAAAGTAAAAGCAAAAAAAGTGATATACACGTAAAAAAAATCCCAAAATCAACTTATTTAATTTGTCCTATACACTACTTTAAAAAGTTATTATAATTTTAACATATAATGATTATAGAATATAGAAACTTTTCGATTTCTTGGGTCGTGCGATCAGGTTGTTGGAACTCCACTAACTAAAGTTTACGTGTGTAAATTCATTTTCTACGACTTGAAGATTTTAGTTTTGTCAAATTTGGAATTTACGAAAAGGGTTGGTGAAATTTGGTACAGATGTGCATATAAATCAAAAGTTTATTTCTTCTAAACTAGACGATTATAAATGCCAAAAGAATATATAAAATGAAGCATACGTAAAATATATAAATTATTAAAAGAATTATATCATTTGATTCTATAATTGATTCGGTTCTTTTACTTATGTAAGGCAGTAAGGGAAGATTTTTGTCTCGATTTGGAAACATGTCCCTAATAGAAATTACAGAACTTGTGGGACTAATTTGCAGCTTAGGTTTATCTGGATCCTCCTCTCATCTGTAGCCCGCTTCTAATTTGGGCCTATACAATAACTCCTTCCATCCTTATAATTGGTTTGTATTGTTACGAACTTACAGTAGAGCCATATAGATTAACTGCATGAATCATGATTCCAATCAATTGGTTCCACCATTTCAAATTATAAGGTTTCCAGACTATATATGGTTATATAGATGGTACATAGTATTCACTATCAATCATCCGTTTATATACGACTACTTATATATACGCTAATAAGTATTACATCGGTGTAGCATTCACGAAATGAGTTATAACATGCAAGATAAGCTAGAGAGCCTCAGCTGGCAACGATGGTACATAGAATAATATTGAAAATCCATGGGCCCGTTTGATTTGCATGGATTCTAGTCCGTGAAAGTACTCTGATTCTTAATTATTAAATTCTTGCGTTTGGTAGTATTAATAAAGTAATATAATTCCAAAAATTTAAAATCCCATATTTGTTTTGATTTTAACAAAATTATGGAAAGTAAAAAAGAATCCTTAAACCAAGGATTTTAGATAGATATTTACAGATTCTTTTTCCATAGATAAACTTAAGTAATCTTATTCCATAAAGCGGGAATTTTAATATTTATCACAAATCGAATCCTATTAAGAACCTAATGGATGTTCGCTCTTATAAGAACGCCGCTATAATCTATTTCTTCTTCTTCATCATCTCTCTCGTCGTCTCTTATTCCCAGAGCATCCTCGTTGCCTCTTATTCCCAGAGCATAATTCATCTATATCTTTCTATTCCTTCTGAATTTGAGATTGTTTTGTTTTACTTTAATTGGTGGCACCGGAAAAAAAAACTTGTGTTTGGAAAATTACCTTGTTCTTGTTGGTGTGAGTTGGATAAGAGCATAATCAATGAGGATATTGGGATCCATGCTCTCACAGTGTGAGGAGAGATAAGATTGAGAGAGATAAAACTCTAACATTGTGCCTTATGATTTATGAAAGTTTTAGTTCATGTTCTTGAATGTGATATTGATAAACTTTTTTAATTCTTAATGGGACATGAGAGAGAGAGCTCAAATTATTTTATCTTCTGCTGAACGTTGGCTAGAATTAATTTCGTGATGCTTTTAATGGAACGAAGGGAGTAATAACTTTGATTAAAGTAGAATATGGAATTCCTTTTGATCGAAAAATGTACTACGGCCCTATGTATAAGATTTGTGGAAAATTTTCTTTTTTCTTTTTTCTTTGAATTTTAATTTTTTAAATATATTAAATAGATAAACTACTTGTAAGAAAGAGGAGTAGTAATTTCAATTGATTTTAGTCGGAAGAAGCATTCGTCCGGTCTCTTACTACCGTGAGCTTAGGGCTTACTCCTTGGACCCTCCAGTTACGTTGATTGTATGAACGAAACACGTGATTTTCATCCGAAGGTGGTTTCATTATTGTTTTTCTATTCGTTAATTTCAACCCAATTGATAAATAAAGATTTGTAGCTGGTTAGGTTCATTGAATTCTGATTTTTCCCTTTAATTTGATTGATATAACAACTACAGACTCGATTTTCTTAAGAAAAAGCTAAGATGGGGAGAGAAAGGCAAATATCTCGGTCGCCGTCACACTGTAGAAGGTACTCGCCATCGCCGTCTGAGGTGAGGCATGGACGCCGGAGCCGGAGAGATAGAAGCAGATCTCCTTATTCTCATACCAGGTGATACCCTTTGACTTGCACTTGTTTGTCTGATAGACTGTTAGGTATCAAGGGTTTGTGGTTTTGTCGGATATTTAATTTAAATTAGTTGCTTATACTTGACCATTTTAATTTTTCTTCTGTTATTGTCCTTTCATTTCAGTGGACCGGTCGAAATAAAAGAATTGTGGGATTGGGGTTAACCACAGCAGTTTGAAGAATTTATATATATGACGTAGAGAAATATCAAGAGCGTATGTGGAGTTTCTATAAGATTATATTGACCGGTCCAGCTAAGCTCTAGTCACTTTAGTGATAAAAAATTAGAATCCGAATAATTTTCTTATGTTTTCCAAACATAGGACAACTAATCTATTTTCCACATAATCACATTTCCCAGAATCATATTCCTTATCTATTTTACTTTCCTCAATCATTTTTTTCAAAATTATGTCCCCTAACAATTTTACTTTCCTAATAATCAAACGGGCCCATGTAGATAGATTTATTACAATTTACAAGGTAAGGTATATATATTCTTAAATTTTCACTTTAGCTTGGTGAATGACTTTCAATTATTAATATCGATATATATTTATGTATCGATGAATTCTTCAAATATGGCCAAACCATTCTGTGGTCCGTGGGAGGTTTCTTGCTCCTTAAAATTGTCGAAATAATTGTGTTCTAAGCAATGAAAAAACATTATGAATTATGTCACGTTTGCATCGGACACAATTCTTGTATCCACTTGGATTTCGTCGAAACGTACTGGCGCGAACAATTATAGTAATAGAGAAGCAATTGACTCTAGGCCAAAGTGCTTAATTCGTCCTCGATTTGTACAACTTCTTCGTGAAATTATGATTATGAATGCCATATTGATTAATTAAAGTCTGGTTCTACATCAGATTCTCAGACAAATTGATGAATCTTAATTAGGTTTTCTTGGCCCTATACCATGTGGTCAACTTGTCTGCTGATAATGCTCAAATGGGTAATGATGAATTAAAATCACATATCATAAGAATTAGAGAAATAAATAAATTAAAATGCAATTTTCTACATGTACTAATTAGTTGGAGCTGAGATTAAATTAGTAATAATAATAATTGTTTTCCATTATCTGACCCTGAAGTTATACAGTCTTTTCTATTTTATGGAAGAATATACTACTATACTAGGCTTCTTTTTATATATGAAAAAATATATATAAGCACAAGTCGATATTGTTACAGAGTACAATCATCCTTTACCCGGCTACAACGATTCCTACATTCTCAATTTACCAAGTGAAGAAAAAATTGTATTTTAAAATTGCTGGGCTAATTTGGTGAAAACATATATTTGTCTTTCTAGTAGTTGATTCTGAGATGCCGGATTTGCTGATTCGTCCAAGACTGTCCTCATCCGCAACCAAACGTGTAGGTGAATCATTAATTGCCTCCAAAACGGACCATATCCCTCGCAACTGTCGTTTTCGGCTTCCCATCAGCAAACCACAACGTTGTTGTTATAATAGCATCCACATAGGTTTATCACTTAAACATCCATTCATCAGATTCTTTCCGTCATATTAATTTTTTTAAACACTCAAATCATATTACTTCATCCATCTATATAAATAATTTTTACTTTATTGGATCCCACTACTTTAATTTTTCAAACATTATATTTTAATAATAACAAGTATATAATAAAATTATTATTACTCAACAAATAAATTAATAATTACAAAATAAAAAATTACTAATTAATTTAGATAAATTCATTAAACAATAAATACTAAGAAAGTAAAAATAAATAAATTAAAAAGGCCGTTTCCTTTTGGCAATTACCGGTGATTGGATCTTCAGCATATACCATGCGTTTGTTAGACGCACATCCTCTTCTTTTTTCCAAACCAGGTGCTTGTTCTTACCGGTAGTTGCTTACTCCATAGAGCCAATTGAAATGGGTGACTCTTCCTCTTCGAATTGAGTTTCTGAAACTGAAGATGGAGAGCCCAGTTGTGACGACAGAGAAGATCTAGATGGTTTGTTTGTTGATGGTGGGGTGAAAAATCCAAACATGTGTGAATGATTGTGAGTGAAATTTGACATATTAGATGGAAAATTCAGAATATTTGGTGGATTGGAAGTGAAATGTGGATTATTGAGTGGAAAATTTGGTGGATAACATTGTGTTGGATGACTGAATTGAGGGTACGATAAATTTGGAGGAATTTGAGAATTTTGTGGGGAATTATCTTCATCCAAATTATAATAATTTGGATAATTGAAGTTGATATTTTTATCCATTTCGGATAAAGAAGATAAACAATATTGGAAAATCAAAAAAGTAAACAGTAATTTTCTTCTTTGAGATTGAATAATTGTAAAATGAGTTGTATAAAATTCCTCAATTTTCACTATGCTATATAACCTACAGAAAAATGGGCTAATCCAACCAATCTTGCTTGCACAATAAAAAGGGCCACGGGGAATAAATTTACTGTATGTTTACTATATTGCAACGTCCACAAATTCAAAATAGCAGTTAAATATTCTACATATTAATTTTTTGTCTTTATTTGTGCCCACCATCCATTACTCTCTTTTCATCCAAGAGGTTGGATGATATAATTATCTCTTCATCGCTTTTTCACCATCCATCCATACATATGGATGACCACTTTACCGATGTAGATGCTCTAAGACTGTAAACGATTTCATTTTAAAAAATTTGATTTCGATTTTGATCTCGTACTTAATATAACAATAATTGCGGTAAAATTTATTAAAAAAGGAGCACCAAAATAATAACAATATTCTAGAGTTTAATATCTAGATCCAACGATTAACGGCGAAATGATGATTGTTTCCTTGTTTTTACAAAAGGTAGATGCTTTAAACTTTATATGTATAAACAATTTCATTTCTCTTTGTTTAATTTATTTGGTCAGACGTGCATACATACATGAAATAACAAAATATACAGTAATTACTTTTGACGTTTATACTTTTCTTTCTAATCATGGCACCAACCTAATTTCTTCCTAAAATAGAGAAAGCCCCCACCGAATCTCGGTTGGGAAATCATTAAAAAACAAAAGATTAACCCCAGAAAGTTTGATTATTTATCTCGTAATTGTAATTGCGTAGATTATTATAGAGTAATTGAAAAAACTGCACATCTACTCTAAATTTATCTGCTATAAGCTTGGTCCTCGCAATCAAAATCCATCACCCATTCACCCCCACCTGCCGATTTGCCTCACCAATCATATCTCTTTGCATGCGAGACAGCCTCTGCAGTTACCACTTACCATTAACAAGCTACCCATCTCTCTCTCTCTCTCTCTCTCTCTCTCTCTCTCTCTCTCTCTCTCTCTCTGATTTGGTCAAAATTAAACATCATTGTTTTCCCCAAACTCCAACCCCCAAAAGAAATTCTTCACAACTGAAGCAATCATCATCCAATTGTAATCAGTTTTTAATAAACAAAACCAAAAAAAATAATTAATTTATGTATTATATGATATGTTATATTGTTATAGTGTGATATCAAGAAACCTACTATGGTCTGAATAATATTTTATTTGGCGCTTACGATAGTATAATATTAATAATTAATAAAATTAATTAATACAAACATTTAAAATGATAGATTCTTAGATAAATATTTGGTGATGACCTGCCCAATAACTGGGATTTCTTTCTTTCTCCTCCTTAATTTCTCTCTCCAACTTGGCTTTTCCGTTACAAATACCGATTCAAAACTGGCAAAAAAAAGACTGTTGTGGAAGAAAGGCATAAACCAGACCACATTCCATCTTTTTTACAGTTTTCTTCATTCAGAGGGCAAAGAACTGCCCATCTCTTCGATCCCATGTTCGATTCAACCCTCCCTTTCCAACCGTGATCGAGAAATAAATAAACAATGAAAAACATCGCAATTTGCTACAGCGAACACGCGATCAAAGTCTCGGATTCCTACTGCTCCGGCACTTCAAATCCAACGGCCGATATCTCCAACCATTCAACCCCTTCAACACAAACCGCCGTTACCTCCGTCTACAAAGTCAAACTCTCGAACGAGAAGCAGATTCTAATCAGACTCAGTTGGTGCAGAACGTCGAATCAAGCCATCTCGATCGGTATCTCCGATTATCCATTCTCCACCAACAAATTAAGCAAGAGTTTGAGGATCCTACGCTGGCAGCGAGGATCTGAGAATGTTGAAACGGGCGGTTTGAGGGTTGACGTTTTATGGGATCTCCGTCGTGCTAAGTATAATTCCGGACCGGAGCCGGTTTCCGGTTTTTACGTGGCGGTTCTGGTTAACTCGGAGTTGAGCCTCATGCTCGGAGATATGGGGGAAGAGTTCGAGGTGAAGAAATGCGTAAGTAGTTTCACGGTGCCGGAGTTTTCATTAACTTCGCGCGGCGAGCGTTTCTCCGGCGGCGGCGTTTACTCGACGAGGGTGAAGTTCAGCGGAGCGGGAGCGTGGCACGATGTTTGCGTGAAGATATTGGGGGAGGAGGGAACGACGTCGTTGAAGGGGACTTGGTTGTCGGTTAGTGTGGATAAGAAGAGCGTGATTGAGGTGAGGAGGTTGCAGTGGAATTTTCGGGGTAATCAGAGCATTTTCTTGGATGGGTTGTTGATTGATTTGATGTGGGATTTGCATGACTGGCTCTTTAATCCTTCGTCTGGTTACGGCGTTTTCTTGTTTCGGACAAGGAGGGGATTGGACAGCAGGCTTTGGTTGGAGGAGAAGCATCGTGATCAAGAAAAGCTCGGCTTCTCTTTTCTGATTCTTGCCTCTAAGAATCCAGATTGACTCCGTTGCTTTCTCTCTCTTCTTTTCTACTGGTTTGGTTTGCTTTCTCTCTCTTCTTTTTTCCTTCTTTTTTTGGGTTTACTGTGTTGGATTGGTTTTTCTTTTTGGTGGATTAATGAAATGATTGCTGATACAAATCCCATTGCCAAAACTAGCATACATGCGTTTCCTTGTTGTAGGGAAGAAAAAGCATTAGAGAGATGATCTGTAAATATAACAGAACCTTTATTTTTGTTAATTACTGTGCGTGTTGTTTATCCTTTCTGTGATTATCTTCTGTTTTGGACTTCGTAGTTTCATTCGAATGCAATGAGTAACACGAGATTTGTGAGTCAATATTTCATAATTGAGATTTAATCGTTATGAAACATTTACTCTCTTGCTACCTCATAAATATTTAACCAAGAAAATCAACCCATAATTTTATAAAGGCTACAATATTCAAATCTTCCCAAAACCAAATTTGCCTATTGTTATTGCTTAAAATAGCCGTTTTTTAGCATTTGGCTTTGATGTGAAATTCCTTTCTGGAATTCGGCTGGAGCCAGATGGCCACAATCGACCAGAAATTCCATTTTTATATTAATTATTTAAATTTCACTAGAAACTTTAAAAATTGAGGTTTCCTTCTCTTTCTCAATTGTGGATACCTCTCTCTCAAGTTACCTTAATTAACGAACTGTTACAAAATAAAAAATAATAATTTGATTCAGATGCAAATTCAGTTGGCCCATATGAAAGTCCAAAATTATCAAAAAGCCCAAGTTATATTTATGGATAGATGAAGAAACGAATTCGACGCGTTGAATGTGGGACGCATCGGGCCAGCCCAATATAACATGCCATAGGTCCAGGCAAAAAGAGTACAAATTTGGCATGCTTTCTAGTAAACTCTCTCGAAATGATAAGATAATTTAATGATTTAACCCCAACAAATTAAATAATTTTATTTATAGCTAAAAGTAATTTCTTGAATTAATTGTATTTTATTATTCTTTATCAGCCATTGGTGCATATTGCTAAAATGGTCCGTTACAGTAGATTTAGAGGGCGGTTAATGGAAACGCTCTCTGTTTCTAGAACCGCACTTGTTTTTCTCTTCTTTCTATGTTTAAATATCATAGACTCCTTATATCTAAAAAATATTGTTCACTTTTTTTTCAGTGTGATTTTTTAGAAGAATTATGTCTAGAATTATCGGTAATACAAAAAAAATTATATATAATAGTTTGTAGAAAATTTATTAGTAGACTTTTAAGAGCAGATATCACAGTGTAAAGATCAATTTTATCCCTACCATACTTAATAGCAGACTGGATATCACTGTAAGAGTCAGGAATGACATTTAGAAAAGCAATGGGGGCATAATTATTAATACTCTGATCTCCAGTTTATTTAATTAGTTGCAATAACTTATTAAACTCATCAAGATTCTCATCTATATCTTTAGACATATCAAGCTTAAATATGAAGAAAGATTGTAAAAAATACATCTTTGAGGGCAAAGAGGTTTCAACATACAGTTCAATCAATTTGTTCCAAGTTTCTTTAGCAGAGGTAAGATGCTCAACTTTCCTAAGCACAGAATCAGACAAATTTAAGGTAGTAGCAGATAAGATAAGTTCATTCATTTCATCTTTTTTCTTTTCAATTTCCTTTTCATCATATGAATGATCAACAACATAAGCAACAAGTTTTTCAACAACAAGGAATTTCATTCTCCTTTCCAGAGATTGAAATCCGACTTACCATGAATGGTGCTATGCCACTGGAAGAGGCCATAGTTGCACACACAGTGCAAAAATTACTAACTCTGATAAGGAGTTAATAATAAATCCAGAGCCACGGACGAGGGATTTCCCAATTTACAATCGCAGACTCAAGGTCTGGGCGCAGGGGGTTACCTTAGTCCTCTGGACAGAGAGAATATCAACCGTGTGTAAGACGGTTCAACACAAAGCAAGGAACAATCAGACTATAGAGAAAAAGACAGATCCGAACAGAGGAACAAGCGGAAGCAGAGAAACAATCACAAAGATAAGAAAAAAAAAAACACCAAGGTACTCCAAGCAGATAAGCAAGTAAACCCTAGATCTACCAGCATGTAGGTCTCAACCCTAGAACTGCACCAGTTGGCAGCATAAATAGAAATTGAAAAACTAAGAGGTTTATCGCCAATTTACCTGAGCGGGAGGCTTGAACCCCGTCTTACCTTAGTACGGATCTGCAGATCTGGGCAGCGACGGAGTCGCAGACGGAGCCACAACCTTAGCTCTGATACCACTGTAAGGTCTCGACTTCGTTGGTAGCACGTCTTCAACGACTCAGACCGCCTATAAGGTATCTTTAATCCGTGTTCAGCGTGTCAAAGACTTAGCTCAGGCTTCCTGAGCATGCAATCATCCACACTACTAGAGGCTCACAAGGACGAAGGTCACACCGAGTCTGGTAACACCAGCTAATCACTCTCACACTCATTTCTCACTTCTCACATAGAGAATAAGGAAGACAGATGAAGAGTAACCAAGCTGCGCACCACACTCTTCAACAACACACACAATATACATATTTATACATAAGTCAAAGAATGAGTTAGTGGGCTGGGCTGCCAAAGACTCATGGGCCGAACTCCTTATGGGCTTGAGCCTATAAGAATTAACAATCTCCACCTTAGGCCTAAGTGTGGTGTGTTCTCTCTAAACAATTAAGAAGAGAGGATGCCTGTTGGAAAAACAACATCATTGCCAATTAACCAATCTTGCAAGATTGGCTAAACTCTAGTGCACCTGCACACATGAAACACAAGGAGAACAAACTCCAAGCACAGATTAGTATAAGACATGCACTAAAATGTATCACATAAGGAACATACACAAAGATGCTCCACCTCAAACGGAAACACATTAAGAAATACAAATTATGCACAAAGCAATAAGTAAGGACATCAAACGCATTGATAAAAATAATACTATTTTTTAAATAGTTTGAAATAATATAATAGACAATATTTTTAGGACATGCGCAATTTTTCTTAATGCACTCAGCTAGGGGTGTTAAAAAATACCGAAAATCGGTATACCGCCCATACCGTATCGAAAATATATCGAAATATCGAATTTTTTGGTATACCGAGATTTTTGGTACGGTATGATACCGTACCGAAGTTTTTTGGTACGGTAAAGGTATGGGTTTTCCTATACCGCGGTATACCGTAGCATACCGTGGATACGGTACATATCGAAAGTAACGGTACATACCGTATACCGATAGATACCGTTTGAAACTGAACCACCGGTATGTACCGATGTTACGACACATAATGTGTACCAAATTATACCGATCACGGTATATACCGCATACCGAAATGATACCGTATGTCGATCTATACCGATCACGGTATATACCACATACCCGAAAACATACCGTATATATCTTGTAATAGTATCTTTTAAATGCAAATTTAATATTTTAGAATTTAGATACATTAAAAAGTGGTACTTTACTTACATTAGTCATTACGAAAATCATAAAGAGTTCATAAAGTATTTCATGATATTATTATAAAACTATGATATAATATATACTTTTGTATGAAATGCAATTTGAAATTACTTTCTAATTTTTGTGTCGAAAACGGACACAAAAAAGTCTACTACGAAGGAGGAATTGAAAATATTATGAAGAACTTTGAAATATAATAATATAGATATATAATTAAAGAAAAAAGAAAATATGACCTCTTCATGTTTTCCGAAAAACTAGTTCGTTTTTCAAAAGAAGAGATCTCTACTTGCATATTTCATAAAGAGTTCATATTTTAGTTTTTAAAGGTATAGTTATATTATAAAGTATTTAATGATATTATTATAAAACTATGATATAATATATACTTTCGTATGAAATGCAATTTGAAATTACTTTCTAATTTTTGTGTCGAAAACGGGACACAAAAAGTCTACTACGATGGAGGAATTGAAAATATCTTGAAGAACTTTGAAATATAATAATATAGATATATAATTAAAGAAAAAAGAAAATATGACATCTTCATGTTTTCCAAAAAATGAGTTCGTTTTTCAAAAGAAGAGATCTCTACTTCCATGTTTCATAAAGAGTCATATTTTATTTTTTAAAGGTATAGTTATATTATAAAGTATTTCGTGATATTATTACAAAACTATGATATAATATATACTTTTGTATGAAATGCAATTTGAAATTACTTTCTAATTTTCGTGTCGAAAACGGAACACAAAAAGTCTACTACGAAGGAGGAATTGAAAATATCATGAAGAACTTTGAAATATAATAACATAAATATATAATTAAAGAAAAAAGAAAATATGACATCTTCATGTTTTCCGAAAAATGAGTTCAGTTTTCAAAAGAAGAGATCTCTACTTCCATGTTTCATAAAGAGTTCATATTTTATTTTTTAAAGGTATAGTTATATTATAAAGTATTTCATGATATTATTATAAAACTATGATATAGTATATACTTTTGTATGAAATGCAATTTGAAATTACTTTCTAATTTTTGTGTCGAAAACGGGACACAAAAAGTCTACTACGAAAGAGGAATTAAAAATATCATAAAAATTTTGAAATATAATAATATAGATATATAATTAAAGAAAAAAGAAAATATGACATCTTCATGTTTTTCGAAAAATGAGTTCGTTTTTCAAAAGAAGAGATCTCTACTTATATGTTTCATAAAGAGTTCATATTTAATTTTTTAAAGGTATAGTTATATTATAAAGTATTTCATGACATTATTATAAAACTATGATATAATATATACTTTTGTATGAAATGCAATTTGAAATTACTTTCTAATTTTTGTGTCGAAAACGGGACACAAAAAGTCTACTACGAAAGAGGAATTGAAAATATCATGAAAAACTTTGAAATATAATAATATAGATATATAATTAAAGAAAAAAGAAAATATGACCTCTTCATGTTTTCCGAAAAATGAGTTCGTTTTTCAAAAGAAGAGATCTCTACTTCCATGTTTCATAAAGAGTTCATATTTTATTTTTTAAAGGTATAGTTATATTATAAAGTATTTCATGATATTATTATAAAACTATGATATAATATATACTTTTGTATGAAATGCAATTTGAAATTACTTTCTAATTTTTGTGTCGAAAACGGGACACAAAAAGTCTACTACGAAGGAGGAATTGATATTTAAGGATGTTTTTTGGTTTAATTTGGTACACGGTATGTTGGGTTTTTTGGTTTCTGCATCTATTCATTATCTTAGATATTTAAGGATGTAATTTGTTGGACGGAAATTGTATGTTTTCTGCATTTGTTTATCTTTATATTCTTATTTTTAACAAGTTTTTTTCTGTATACTTTATGCTTCGGTATACCGGTGTTCTTTTGGTATATCGTTGCTTTCGGTATACCTCACTGTATCGGTATACCAATATGCGGTAAGGCATACCGCACGGCCGGTATGGCAACGGTATGAATACTTGCTCATACCGCACTTATGGCATATCGATCAACGGTATATCGCAATAACCGGTATGATAACGGTATGCAATTTCTCATACCGCACATTTTCGGCACGGTATGCGGTATGAGAAAATTTGGATGGTATGCCGTACCGTAACACCCCTACACTCAGCGCTTCAAGACCACCGACTTATTTCCTATGTTGGTCCCATCCGGGATAGCACTATTGTTTTATGAGTCATCTCTGACTACTAGTACTGATTAAAGTAAAACACAGAGCAATTAATTTTGCAAAGAGTAATTTTTTTGAACAATTTTAGTTCTGTAATATAATTTGGATTGTAATTGGTACTCTCTTCGTCTCATATAACATGACACTTTTTTTTCTGTGGGGCTTAAGAAAGTGAATGACAAAGAATAAGAAATGAGTAAATGATAAAGTAAGAAAGATAAGATGAATGAGCTTGTGACAGAATAAATTATAAATAATAAAATAGGAAAAAGAAATCATAAAATAAAATAAATAAATAAAAAAATAAGAAAGAAAAATAATAAAATAAAAAATAATTTTTAAAAATAAATTATTTTCATTTAAGAAAAAATATCATTTTAAGTGGAATCCCAATAGAACAACATATCATGAGAGGGAGTATTATTTTCCCCTAAGCAATTTTGTTAAGTGGGTAGAGCAAAGTAAAACCGCCTTGTAAGGCGGGCCCCACCTCCAATTGGTTTTGACCCTGTCTCCAACCAACCGGCTCATCCTACCTGCGTACTCTTCCCGCAGCGCACTAGCGTTAATCCCTTCGATTTGCTATTATTTACAGATATGACCTTAATAACGAAATTGGGCCAATCCAGAAGCCCATCCGAAGTATCGTTCTTACTTATGTGGTGTTTGGAACAGCTTTTAGTTACAGTTTATAACTTTCAACTGCAGCTGGAATGTTTAGAACACCCAGATTCCCTACCAAATATAGTCAATATAGAAAAGTTGCTTAAGCTGCTATGACCAAGCTTTCAGCTGCAGCTTTCAACTTATCTAATTTATTAGACTATTTTATCCTTTAAATATTTATATAATTCTAAAAAAAATTATTAATTTTTTTTCTTAGTTATAAATTTAATTATTATTGTATTTGAATATATTAGTTAGTAATTTGATAAAAATATTTTATATTTTATATTTAATAAAATAATTATTATTAAAATTAAATATATAGTATTAATTAAAATTGTGGGTTCTGAAAATTTTAAATTAATATTTTTTTCTATATTCATTTAATGATAATTATTTCTTAGCTACGTAATTATTAAAATTATATAAAAATATTATTACTATGGATTTTAAGCAAATAAATAATATTTAAAATATAATATATTTATGTTAATATAATTTATTATAAATTTATATAATATAAAAATTAATAATATTTATTCATTTATTATAAATTATAATTATTTAATAATATTGAGGGTAAAATGAATATTTTATTTAAAAACATAAAATAAACTACTGATATTAGCAATTTTTCAAACATTATTTTCCCACTTTCAGCAGCTTTCAGCTCTTATTTCCAAACACCTACAAATTCTCAAATCAGCCACTTTCAATGACTTTCAACACTTCTCAATAAACTTCAGATACTCCAAACATCCACTTAATTTAATAATTCTTACTTATTAGAATAGGAAGTGGCAATTTTCAATTATGATTATTATTTTAATAATGAGAATAAAGCAAAAGAACACTCTGGTTGGAATCTATAGCAGTTAATATATCAATCAATGCCAATTTATTTAAGATAAAGCATAAGAATAATCTTACAGCATCAGAAAATGACATAATATATTATTCTTAGATAAAAAAGAATATGTGAGTGACAGCTATTTACTAGAAAAAATACATTTGGTATCTCAGTTTTCCCAATTTCAATTGCTTTATTCCAATCATTATCTGTTTTATAATAGATAATTACATTTACTATTTCGACATTCTTTATATCAACTTTATATAATTTTTATTTATACAACCACATTGTTGCTGTAAATATAGTTAATATACAACTTTATATTATTTTTTATTTCTACAACCACATTGTTGCTGTAAATATAGTAATATAGAGATAATCATTGAATAAGAAAAATTACTCAAATAAGATTGTAATTATTCTTTACTTAATTAATTCTATTTAGTTATTTTTATTTCCATATCTCAAATCTTATAGGTACTTATATTATTTATTAATACTACGTTTTTCAAACAATTTGTAAAATTACTAAAAATAAGAGGTGAAAAGTGCGAGAACACTCGATTTGTTAGGCCCAAATATCATAGGGTTAAAATAGTAAAATACGGATGGGCTGCTTGGAGGGGGGTTCGAAGACGGTGGGCGAAAACAGCGAGCCCAACCCCAAGAGCCCCCCTCTGTTATTTAAAAGCCCCACACCACCATCCGTTCTTCGTATCTTCCATCCAAGTCTGATATTCTCTCTCTTTCTTTTCTTCCCTACTCTTCGCATATCGAACTTTTAACCATGTCTGCCTACCGTGGAAAGTACGCTGGTAATATTTTCGGCCGACTCTGCTTGTTTTAATTTATGTATAATTATAGTTTAGAGAGTATCTGGTTTTTATTGGTGGATCTAGGTTAATTATTTTACTTGTTATTGGTTTCGTCGATTGATTCATCAGATCTGAAGCTATTTTCTGAGACTTGTCCTTAAATCTTATAGTATATACTCTAATTTGTCTGATGCAATGTTTTATTATAGTTAATCATCTCTAGTTAATAGCAAGTGTAGTTTTTCTATGATGCAAAGTAGAATTTAATTGGTTGCCCGTTATTTTAGTCTAATTGGTCAAATATTGTTGGGATCTTGTACGTAGTTGTTTTGTTTACTGTCTGATTTGCGATCCAGAGCAGTTGTTTGATATCAGTCTTGGGTATTATGGTATATTTCAGTTTTCATGAGCTGTTACTTCTAATGATAATTATCTGACAATTAGATCCACTTAACACCATAAGAATGCAATTCCGTGCTAAATGTCTCTAAAACTACTATTTTTAATTAGATATTTGCTTTAACACTTTTCAGATAATTTTTTAAAGTAAGTATTCAGTTGTGGTGATTTGGATCTCGATTTTGTAGGTCAAAGAAAGACAACTCTGTTTTGAGATATTTTTGTAGCTATCTATTGCCCTCATGCAGTACTTAGAAACGTTATTGGTTTTGTACTTGGAAACGTTATTGGTTTTGCAGATGAGCTTATTGCTAATGCCACATACATTGGTACCCCTGGAAAGGGTATCCTTGCTGCTGATGAGTCTACTGGGACAATTGGCAAGCGTTTGTCTAGCATCAATGTTGAGAATGTTGAGTCAAACAGGAGAGCCCTACGTGAGCTTCTTTTCACTGCCCCTGGTGCCCTTCAGTACCTGAGCGGTGTCATTCTTTTCGAGGAAACTCTGTACCAGAAGACTGATGCAGGTATATCTATAATATCTTCTTGCAACTATCATATTACGCTTTTATGTTTGAACATGTCTTTGGCTTCCGGATCTTTATAAATATCTGAACTTGCGTTTATGTTTGTGTGATTGTAGGCAAGCCTTTTGTTGATGTATTGAACGAAGCTGGTGTTCTTCCCGGTATCAAGGTCGACAAGGGTACTGTAGAGCTTGCTGGGACCGATGGTGAGACCACCACACAAGGTCTCGACGGCCTAGCCGGGCGCTGCCAAAAATACTACGAAGCCGGTGCTCGTTTTGCTAAATGGAGAGCTGTTCTCAAGATCGGTCCCAACGAGCCTTCCCAGCTTGCTATCAACGACAACGCTAATGGCCTTGCACGTTATGCAATCATCTGCCAGGAGAACGGTTTGGTACCCATTGTTGAGCCCGAGATCCTTGTAGATGGCTCCCATGACATCCACAAGTGTGCGGACGTAACAGAGCGCGTTCTTGCTGCTGTCTACAAGGCCCTCAATGACCACCACGTTCTCTTGGAAGGAACTTTATTGAAGCCCAACATGGTTACGCCCGGTTCTGACTCAGCTAAGGTTGCACCTGAGGTTGTCGCTGAGTACACTGTCCGTGCCTTGCAACGAACCATGCCTGCTGCAGTCCCTGCTGTTGTGTTCTTGTCCGGCGGGCAGAGTGAGGAAGAGGCAACTCTCAACCTCAATGCGATGAACAAGCTGAAGGGGAAGAAGCCATGGACTCTGACTTTCTCTTTCGGACGTGCTCTCCAGCAGAGTACCCTCAAGGCGTGGGGAGGAAAAGAAGAGAACATCGGAAAGGCCCAGACTGCTTTGTTCACGAGGTGCAAGGCTAACTCGGAAGCTACCCTTGGAACCTACCAGGGTAGTGGTGCTTTGAGTGAGGGTGCCTCTGAGAGCCTCCACGTTAAGGACTACAAGTACTAAGCTGAGTTTTGATGTTGCATTGATCTTCCGAGGATATATAAGGAGAGGCATTATGAGGGACTAGTTTGTTTACTTTTAATGTATTTTTATGGATTTTCTTTTTTGTCGTTGGACTCCTGCTTTAATAAGTCTCGAAGGACCGAACATCTTTGCTTGCTTGGTTCGGTGGTCTTTTTATCTTATATTATCAACTTCTTGTTTTCCAAATGTTATTTGCTTATGATTATTTTAGATTTTCTTGATTCATGATTGATTATAGTGAGCCCACAGTCTTAGGCCTTATAAAGGAAATTATCTTCAGAACATGTCATGGCCCAACGTAGATTGCAACAACTACATAGAAAAGATCGTAAATAGAAGAGCATAAACAAATAAATAAAGATTGCCAAAATTGGGAATATGAGAAGAGAGTGTTCCATGAAAGGCAAGACAGTTCTCAGATACGTCAGTAGGTAGTCAAATCAAAATAGAATCACTCGAAGAAATCAAATAACTCCCTCCGTCCCGTTTGAAACGATTCATTTCAAATGGGCACGGTAATTAAGAAAATTGAAAATAAAGTATGAGAGATGAGTAGATGATAAAGTAAGAGAGAGAAGATGAGTGTGATAGTGAGAAAGTAGATAATAAAGTACGAGAGAGAAAATAATTAATATAATAAGAGTAGATAAAGTAGGTGAGAGAAATGATAAAATATGAGGAAATTATTTCCTTTTTAAGAAACGAGTCGTTTCAAATGGGACGTCCCTAAAAGGAAAATATGTCATTTCAAATGGGACGGAGGGAGTACTAGCTAATATTAGGGAGAAACTCGGTTTAGTTGTGTTTTGAGGGATGAGACAGGTGGTAGCTCAGTTTTTATTTGACTAAACTGTCTGGTCCGGTCTGGCATGTAATAACTCCATTGGGCGTACCACAGAAAATAATACTCTATTCACGAAAAGAGATGAGAGGACATACTGTCTGTTAATATTTGGCAGTTTGTTTGGATGATCAGTTTCTTTTATTTTATTTGCGGAGATGAGTATTGCAGTAGACAAAGAGAAAAAGGGAAGGATTTATTACATGTGAAATTTTAGAGAATTGAGTCATAAACGACGCTTTATTACGTAATCTTATGCTGCTGCGTTTCTTCTCTCAACTGATTGATATATATCTTGCATTTATGGTACACTGTTATTTGTCCATCAACCCTCCATTATTATCCCGACTCATTTGAAAGAAACAAAATGACAAGGCTCCCATTTAAAATTCTTCTTTGGTGCTTTTTTTACAAGTTTTAGAATTATTCATCTGTATTAGAATTTCACAACATGATGTATTTTTTCTTTGGAAGCCGCATTTCATGTACATAAAAATATAGACATGCAAGAAATGATCAAAGAGCTCCTGTTAGGCCACATATACATTGTTTGTCAGATTGATATACATATACTCATGTTTTTATCCAATATGGTCGAGTAAAATGCAAGCACTATTTTAATTAATTGTAGTGAATTTAACATAATTAGATGAAAAATCTAATCTCTTCTTCCTAGTGAATTCTTCTTATCCTCTTACGAAAATTTAGAAACGTGGTAATTTTGGGACTGTTCAAAATATTTCCTATTTAATAGTTTAAATTTTTTATCTAACTACTTCTCAAAAAACTCATTTTGAAGTTTTACTGCACTTGATATATATCCCATCAGTCAAATGAAACTCCTAGCTTTTGAATCTTTTCATCATCTAATCAACAAAAAGGAAAAAAACTTTAATCTTTTCATGCATCCCAGCCACCGCACCTAAAAACAGAAAAGATTAAAACACAGACATGCATGTATGTAACACATTAAATCTTTATTTCAAGCAGCTGTCAAATTAACAGTAAAAATCATTATACTTAATTATTCAAAATAGTAGTAATTTCCCAAAACAAAATAATACATCAACATACGCTTAAAATTAATTTTACCACAGGATCACAAACTGGAGCCGAAGATTCCCACCTCTCATCCAAGAGAGCTAACCATTATCCCATAAAAACCAAGAAGATTTAAGCATGTAGTTAAATTCTGACAAAGTTACCGACTGCCTCTCGGAAGCTACTAGAATCTTCGAGAATGGAATCTGAACTGAGTTGATGATGATCCTTCAGTAAGCATCCCCCATGAAGTACCTGAAGCAGTTCTCACTAATAGCTTCCGCACCATTTTGATTCGGACTAATGTTGTGATGATGATGATCTGCATTGCCTTGTTCATTAGTATGATCCGAATAAACTCCTCCTCCTCCTCCTCCTTGATTGGATATTGACTCATGGCTATGAAAATAGGTGCAGCTTTTCGAATCCTCCTTCCTCTTCTTGCTGCATTTGATTGCATAATTATTAACACTATCCCACTTCTCCTTACAAACCGCAGCACTCCTCTCGTAACCAAAACACGCCATCTTCGTCGATACCTCCTCCCACGCTATCTCCTCCGCCACCCCTCCCACGGCGTTTCTCAACTGTATCAGCGTGTTGACCTCGCATTCCGGCCACACATTGCCCTTCGCGGTTGTTTCGCTGCCATCGAGGTCGTCGTTGTGAATGTTCTCGCTCAAGCTTCGGATCTCGGCAGCCGTCGGCGGCGCTGTGCCGGTGAGTTTGTGAAAAGCGTCCATTAAAGCGTTATTTTGAGCTTCAATCCACTCTCTCTCACTAGCCCAGAATTTATGCTCTCTCTCTATCCTCATAGCGTCTTGATTCCGCCACTCCTCCTCTCTCATCCGCCTCTCTCTCTCCTTGTCCTCGATCGTCCTCATCATCTTCTCCATCCACGCCTCCTGCTTTTCCATCATTTTCTTCATCTGAGAGTCGATGAAGTCTTTAATCTTCATCTTCCATCCGCTTCTTTTCTTGATTTTGCCGCCGTGATTATTGATCCCTAATTCGTCGCTGTCTTCTGATGAAGTGGTATCGGCATCCGAGTAATTTGATAGGCTTAAGCTCGTGTCGGAGAGTTTAGCGCCTTGGAAAGGCTCGTGGTTTTGCGCTAACAAAGCCGTACTCTTGTTGAAGAAATTGGAGTGATAAGCGGTTCCGGAAAGATGTGCTTCCGACATTGAAGCGGAGCTATTAGCTTCGCCGTAGAGGGCTTCGAGCTGTCTGAAGAAACGGTAGTGTTTGCCGTCTTGTCTTCCGGCCTTGCCTTCTTTGGTTTTCTTGTAATATTTGTACAAATTCTCGAACTTCTCTCTGCATTTCTTGCCGCCCCTTTGATATCCATATTCCTCAGACATTATCCTGATTAAGTTATTTTTGAAATTTCGATTAAAGATGATATATTGAGATCGGAGAATCATTAAATGAAGATCAGCCACTAAAAGGGAACCCTAGTTAGGCTTCATGTGATAAATTGAACTACGCATGGTATTGATGTTTGGGAAAAAAACTCATGAATTCTCTTTGATTAACCCAATTTAGAATGCGATTAAAAAAAGATTAGGTTTTTGATTTGTTTGTACGACCACGCATTTTCTTGAATATAGAAACACCCAAAAACTAATCTATTAAACTGGGAAAATTAAGTTGAATATTTTCAGAATAATTTTGCAAGGCGACTTGTAAAATTCAAGATTAATGGAGAAGTAGCTTAAAAATAATATCCATTTCATTTGCAGAACCAAGAATTAAAAGTAGAGCCAAAAGGGAGAGTAGTGGAGGAAGGAAAACCCTTTCAATTTTCGCACACCCATTAAACCTAGTCTCTTTAAGATTGTTTAGACATAAAATTAAGAATTCGGTAGGTAGAATAATTAGTGTTTTGGGGAATTACCGGAATATATACTAGGTTACGGGCTCAAATCTTGTCTTGTGGATTTGCGTTCTTCCGGTCCAAAATTCGTAATTAAATTGAAGACAGAATAATCTACCCAATTGGGAAGTAAGAGTCGGCGAAATCGAAAATTAGGTCAAGCGATGAAATCGATAAATTAAATACCCTACCTTGAGACTTCATCCCACAACGGACCCTTCTGGTTGGCCTCCTTGAATTTGGGGTCGAGTCTCGATCTGATTTCCAGAAGCGTCAGCGTTTCCTGCCTCGGCCATCTCCCGGCGCCGCCGTCGCCGCCGCTGGGTCCGTTCTCGAAGCCGTTGAAACATTGGCCAGCGGCGCCGCTACTGGAGGCAGCAAATCCCGCATTAGTATTAGCCGGGGCGGCGGAATCGGAGCGGAAGATGAGCATGTCGTAGGGATGGGAGGATAGCAAGTCCGGCGGGTGGGGGATTGAGTGGAATAGAGGGCGGCCGTTGATGTAGTAGCGCAGATCGGTCATCCCGTACTGATCTTCCATGTTCACACAGTTAACTCACGCGCGATTGATTTACTAGTCGCAGTACGGCGTTTACTTTATGTTAATTAGAGAGAGAGAGAGAAGAAGAAGAAGAAGAAGAAGAAGAAGAAGAAGAGGAAGAAGACGGGACAGTGGGGAGAGGAGCGGCAGAGGCGGATCATGTCCTTAAGCAAAAAAGCCTTTGAATTCATCTATCTATCTATCTATTCTAGAGGACAATGGACCCATTACTGTACTTGCTGCATCTCTCTCTCCCTCTCTCTCTCTCTCTAGTGTAGGGTTTGGATTCGTACGTACTGTTACGATACATACAATACAAGTATACTAAGAAAAAAGCATTTAATTGGATGTGGTGCGAATAAAGTGGAGACAAATGACAATAATAACGAGGCGGCCAAATGGTGCACAGTAACCCCTCGCCTCTACAGTCATTATGATAGATATACTACGACTCTATTTGAATTTCCACTTCTCTCTCTAAACCCCTGATCTCTCTCTAGATCTCTCCTGATCATACTGTGCACTACTGTAGTGTAGGATGAATTGAATATGGCGATCTGTGTGCGTGCTACCCAAAATTCCATTGTATTGTCTCTTCCAATCAGAAGCAAGTCAAGGAATTGAAGACAGTACTGCTGATCGTCCAAGAATTTATATTTGATATTTTTATATAACGACCGTTTTGGCTTTTTTAGTTTGAATTAAACAATTTCATACTCTTCTTATTCCTTTTGTTACTACTACCCAGTTAATCCACAATTAACAGTATTATAACTGTTTGGGTTTTTGAATTCTGCCATGGTCGGGGCTCGAGGCTACTGCTAACTCCAAATCCAACCTTATTTCCCTTTACCTTGTTTATATTGCTAAGGATTAAGAATTAAACACATATTTATAATATTTTTTATTTAGGGTGATCGATACGGTACACAAAAGTCGGCAATAATAAATACTCATTTCTGTATGGACTAGCTTTTCGAGTGGTTTCTGTTTTTACATGTCTGCTTGTATTGCAAGCTTTTGGATTTTCTGGTTATAGCAAGAATTGAGTCCGGTAAAGGTAAAGACCGATGCTATCTCTAATAATTGCAATTGCGTAGCGGCTGCGGGTTCTTAGTCATAAAATAAAAAATAAAAATACTAGAATTAATTTATCCACCATGAGGTCGTGCAAATTAGTTGTACATGTATACTATTCAATTATTATTTGAAATTAAATACGTCCAAAATATCTAATCTAAAAAAAAAAAAAAAACTAAAATGCTTGCTTGTTTGGTGGCAGTGTCCTAAACTGAGAAATAGTTCATCATCTTTAACATTACCTTCACTCAAACTGCGACAAGACCAGACCACGCCCGCCCCGACTAACTGAGAGATAATGTGGTCAGATATTATACGTACGCTTTGCCATTTACTTACATATCTATAAATATAAATATGTGGGCGTCATGGATTTTTTTGGTTTATATTCAGTAATATATATTATTCCATAAAAAGTAATATGTATATTCTCATAACTGAGATAATGACGACGGACCCAAGGATCAGAATATACACTATTAGTACTAATTATATTTATATTATATGTATGATAATGTAGGCTTCTTAAATAGTTGCAGAATAATCTAGAACGCAGTAGCTACTTAATATAATCTGAATATGATGATTACTCCCCAATTCGGAATATGGTTCCCTCATAACACCATAATGACTTTTTCAAAGAAGAAATTAAAGCCTCCATCATCATAAGGTTGTACCACCCAGACACTTTTCCTCATTATTAAATAATTATATTAAAGCCTCTTTAAAAATACAAAATCCGAAATTATTTAAAAATACGGTTAACGCAATAATTGAATTGTTTTGAGCTGGACCCAATTGATGTTCGTCCTTTTTGTTAGACACTACCTACCACTGCATGTGTGTGTAGACAAATTACAAATTAAGACGCAGCAGTTTCTGCCCACTCAAACCCTGACATTTTATGCGTTGAACCCCATCATTATCTCAAATCCACTCGGTAATATAATTAATGTAAGAATTAATAATATTTCTCTCTTCTATAATACATTTTAAAACCCTTCTCTTTCTCAACAAGTATTCATACACTTTTCTATTCCAGCCATTTCGCTTGCTTTCCTTCTCCCATTGTATATATTTATGCAAAACAGTTGAATGAGTATGATTATTTTCCCACTAAATTCCAATCCCAACCCACATATCTATGAAAAAGTATGAAGGATGAGAGAGAGAGAGAGCGCGCAGAAGGTTCGATTGATGCAGAACTGAGCTTGTAATATGTGTAGTGTGGTGCACGAGTGGACCATCCCTGCCCCTTAATCCAAGCTGATCAGGTGCTGCCACACTCGTCTAGTCACGTACAAGTATTTAAAGCGCTCCTATTCTTCTGTTAGTACAACCTATATATAGGTCCCTCAAATACAGAATGCAAGTGTTAATCAATTTTTTCCTATCTTAATATCGTCATCTAACTTCAACATAGAAGTGAAAATGCGTACACAGAAAAAAAAGTAGTTAAATACAATCAAACAAAAAGGATCAAGCCTTACACATTTTAGTTAGTATATATGATTATTTGCATAGTCTAACATGTGTTAGCCCGATTGGAATTATCATGATAATAATCTTACAATGCATCAAGTCCTCACAAAATACTAATACAAGTTGATTAAGTATTATCTTTTTCGATTATAATTAAGATAATGATACAATTAATCTTTTCAATATGAAGCCCCATTCATGAATCAAAACTGAATTTTCAAAAATCTAGAGCGCATGGCTGTAGTAAAAGTAATCATTAAATTTGGTGCGCAAAGAAATTTAAGTGAGAGAGTGAGAGTGAGAGTGAGTGACGGTCAAAAAGGGATTTGATTAGTGGCTGGAAAACATGAGACGGAGAGGACGTGAAGCTGGTTATGATGTTTGATTTAATTGGTTGAGTGTATTCCTTAAAGTTGTCATATTATGACACTGGGAGAGTGAGTTGTCAACCGGCCGAAATAACTTAATCATTAAAATTAAGAAAGTTAACCCATTTTTTGCGTTTTAGTTGGAATGGAATTAGGTAACAAATTTTGAATTAAGGTAGCCCGGGCTACTCCAACACCTGTCAAATGCTGGCTTCATAGCATTTTTATTCTTCACTTAATTTAATTCCTAATCAAATAAATTCGATGCTCCTTTGCTAACGACTAACGAGATCAATTCAGCCAATCTACAATTATAAAAATAGTAAACTCGAGTAATTAGAGACTTACTGAACTCAATTGTAAATCTGCAACAGTGAAGGATCATCTATCCCATTTTTTGTGTCTCAATACAAGTCTCATTAATGAGGTGGCGACATGTATTTTTAATTCAAGAAAATTCGTAATCAAGATAATTAATTTAATTTTCACACATACAACTATTCTGAAAATATGCATACCATCACCTCATTGGTGGGATATGTATTGTGGTACAAAAAGTGGGATAGAGGATTCATAACGCACAACGAAGATCTTTTATTCTAATTATTGTGTCTCATTTCATGTCTCACTTACAGAATTGTGACATATGTTCATTTTTCCTAAATTAGCTCTCACTCGTAGGATTAATTAGTTTAATTAAAGTATATAATTATAAAATAAAATACGTATCATAATTCAATTAATGAAACATGTAATGAGACAATAAAAATAAGATAGATTGTGTATGTCTTATCGTAAATTCGAATCGCGTCAATACTCGCAACAACCGTTGTCCATCATGATGAAATAATATAAAATACTATACTAATATTTAGGTGATATCATGGGTCATAGCAAGTTTAAAGGCAATGGGCCTAAGACTACAAACTCGAGTATGTGAACAACTACCCAATGGGCTATCCGTCCCAATCCGATAAAGATATTTGTATCCGATTTGTAAACCATCTGAATCCACTTAACTGCACTAAATTAATTTCCTAAATTGAGTACTGACTAAAAATTGTCTCTAGTCAATCTTTACTACCATTTTTCATAAAATGTGCTACAAAATAGAATCAGAGATGTGGAAATACAAAGCAATTTAGAGTAGTCTTTTTATGTTTTTAGATGACGTATCAAGTGAAATATGATTGTGTACAATATAAAAATTAGTACTTTTAATTGTGACTAATAGTATTGTCTGAACTGGCAACATATAGTATAGTTGGTATTTCCACTTCTGTGTAAGTTGTTGATCTAAATTTGATCTAATATTCGATTCCTATTATGGTCGATTTAATTTAGTAATAATAGTATTGTCTGAAATAGTTTCGTACTCCCTCCGTCCCACAAATAATGTTCCTTATCTTTTCGGCACGAGATTTAAGGAGAGTGATTGGTTGTGAGTAAAGGTGGTGGGTCCTTAAAAAAGAGTGGTGAATTGGCCTAAGGATCCTCTATCCCAATTTTTGGTGTCCATTCGGTGGCCACCAATCACGCGGTGCCACGCATGCATTGGTGGGCCATGTTACTACAGAAATATATTTATTTACTGGTAACATAGTCCACCAATGCACGCGTGGCACCGCGTGATTGGTGGGCCACCGAGTGGGACACCAAAAAAGGGATAGAAGATCCGGACTCAGTGAATTGTGTGTGATCATTTGCTATTTTCGGAAAGAAAATATTATTTGTGGATGTCCCAAAAAGAAAAGTGGACTTTATTTGTGGGAGGGGAAAGTATTATTTAACTTGAACGAAAAAATAAAGAATATTGTACAGTTAAACTTCGATAAAATAATAATTTTGGGATCGAAAAAAAATATTAATTTAACGAGGTTATTATTTTATTGAATATTATTTTAATATATTAACTCATATTGAAACTAAAAAAAATTATTATTTAAATGAGATTATTACTCTATCGAATATTATTTTATTGAGATTTAACTATATATACTAGTAAAAGAAATAATATAAAGATTATGGATTCTAGTATTCTACAGCAGAATCATGGAGCAAAATGAATAGTCATTTCATAATATACAGCCCATCTCCAAAATGGCCTTATCTATTTGTGTGGGCCCACCATGTCTGCCGTCGCCCGGCAGTTTAACTATTGCTGTTCAGCCGGTAAATTTAGCAAATTTATAGATTGAATAAAGAGTTTCTCCTATATAGAGTTGTTAAAAAGAGTTTTTAGTTGTAGTCCTTCAAATATACTTTCTCTGTCTCATTATTACTGCTATCATTTTCTAATCAGATTGTGCAACAATTACTATCATTTTTATTGAAAGACAAATTGACATAAATGGTCCCCAATATTTGTTAGTTTGGATGAATTGGTCCTTAATCTTTTATTTTTAGTTTATTGGTCCCCAATGTTTGCAAGTTTTATGGACCAATTCATCAAATTTTAAAATTAAATTTGAACTTTTTTTAAAAAAATATTTTCAAAATTATCTTTTTCAAAAAAAATAATTTTTTTCAAATAACTTTTTTTAAATAAAATTTTTGGTAAGACAAAATTTAATTAAAAATTAAAAAAATAACTAATAATAATTTTAGAAGCCCATCCATCCAATTGTAAATTAATTTTTAACTATTTTTTCAAATAATTTTTTGAATTAACTTTTTTCAATTTTTTTTATTTAAATAAAAAAATAACTAAATCTAGATTAACGAATAATTTTGCATCTCACGGTAGAAGAGGGGAGCAGGTCGACACAAGAGTTGGAGAAGGTGTTATGTTCTTTGAGGTCGAAGATGTCGTCGAAGAGGAGCACCTGGACGACTTGGAGGTGTGAGGCTCCTCTCCGATGACATCTTCGACCTCAAAGAACATAACACATTCCCCAATTCCTCTATCGACCCGCTCCCCTCCTCTGCCGTGAGATGTAAAATTATTAGTTAATCTAGATTTAATTATTTTTTTATTTAAATTATATTTTTTAAATATAATTTTTTTTAAATAATTCAAAAAATTATTTGAAAAAATAGTTAAAAATTAAATTAATTGGTCTCTAAAACTAATATTAGGTAATTTTTTATTTAAATTTAGGTTTTTTAATAATTTATTTTTTTACCAAAAATCTTTAAAAAAATAAGAAAATTTTATGTCGAAAAAAATTATTTAAAAAATATATATTTTTTCGAAAAAGATTATAATTAAGAAAATATATTTAAAAAATTCAAATTTAATTTAAAAATTGAATGAATTGGTCCTTGAAACTTTTATTCCGTAAATACCCCTATGACTAATAGTTGACTAATTTAAAATTTAACAAAAGGATCAATTAATCCAAACTAGTAAACATTGATGACCAATAAACTAAAAAAATTATGGATTAATTCATCCAAACTAGCAAATATTGTGGACCATTTGTGCCAATTTGCCTTCTTGAAATGGCAAAAAGTAAATTTATACTTAAAATGAAGTGGCACTCCTTACTCACTACCCACCAACCAAATTCTTATACTTTATCTCTCCAAAATTCATTTTTCACACAATTTCGTTCAGTTATGAAATTAGAAAATTTTAATTTTCAACTTTTTGAAAATTTTAAATTATTTATTCAATTACAACTTGAAAAAAATAGAAAAAATTAAATAAATCGAATGCCCCCAACTATGTCTTGCAAAATATTAGATGAATTATCAATTCTTTCCACCAACCACTACTAAAAAACGAATGCCTCAACTATGCCTTGCAAAAAATAAATCGAATGCCTCAACTATGCCTTGCCAAAAAGAATATGACACACTTTAAATGAGATGGGCGTATTAAGGAAGTGTTCACTACGTTCGCAACGAATTGTGTCCAGAATTGCTCGGAGGAGCATCATTAAAGTTTGAGAAATTTAATTTAAAGATTTAATTCCAAAATTCTCAGTTTAATAATGTAATTATACAAATACTGTACTTATATAATATTTCCTAGAATACTTAATTTAAAACGCGCCCTCTAAGTAATTTATTGATCGGCCGTTATTACTAACTTATTAGTCCACAAGTGTGCTCTAAGTACTGAAGCGGTGAGTGTAAAAAACAGGGTATCATGTCGCATAAGAGAACAGCGGCGGACATTCCATTTCCAGCAAAATAAATAAATAAATAAATAAATAAAATCCTATCACACTCAAGTCAATCTCCACTGAGTGTTGTACCCAACAGTACAACTAAAATTACATAACCCGCGGCCTAATCAAGAATTTCACCACTCCAACCCACACATCCATCACCACTTCTGCCCTACACCCAATATCCTCGCACTTTACACCTTCATCTCCAACTGGTTTCAACTCCAACTTCTGCAACTGCAAAATCCTAACTTCCCATCCCCAAATCCAAACATATATAAATGGATTCCATAATCATCTCCAACCACCAATCTCCGCATGCACACGCACTACCACAACTCATCAGACATAACAACCATGTCCCACTCTCCTCACACCAGGCGCCGCGGCGTCGGAACCAGCGTTTCTCCACCCTCCGACGGCGGCGGCCGCCAACCCACTTACCGCGGCGTGAGGAAGAGGAAGAGCAGCGGGAAATGGGTCTCCGAAATCCGAGAGCCGCGAACGCCTAACAGAATCTGGCTCGGCACATTCCCCACGCCGGAGATGGCGGCGGTGGCCTACGACGTGGCGGTGCTGGCTCTCAAGGGGAAGGAGGCGGAGCTCAATTTTCCGAACTCGGCTTCCTCTCTGCCCGTCCCGGCTTCCACCTCCCCCAGCGACATTCAAGCCGCCGCCGCTAGTGCAGCGGCTGCGGCTGGGGCGGCGGTTGACGCCCTCGGTGGCAGCGGGAGGAGGGTGGAGAGGGGTGAGAGCGCGGCGGCGCAGGCTGAGACTCCGGTTGATTTTTTTGATGAGGATTTGATCTTTGATTTGCCGAATGTTCTTGCGAGCATGGCGCAAGGGATGCTGATGAGTCCGCCGCGCATTGGGTTGGCCGATGATGGTGAAGATCATGATTATGATTACAGTGGCAATATGCTCGACGATTACCTCTGGAACTAACCATAAAATCTATCTATAAAAAAACCCTAAATAAGAAATCTCGAATCATGTATATATATAAACGTGTGTAAAATAAAATTGCGTCGAGGGTAAGCTATGTGTATAAAATTGTACATATCTATTTATGTTACTTGGAAATTAATTATTTTCTGTTATATAAAAGAAAAGTTTAGTTTTCCGATGATGTAGAGAGTTGGACAAAATGAGATACATTGAAGCATTTCCAGTTTTAGTTCTAAGAAAGAAAAAAAATAAATTTAGGGTTTGGCGAAGAAGAGCTCTCAGATTGGGCGAGTTTTAGCTAGCTAGTCAATATGGTGGGTTGATATCATTGTTGATTTTTAGGGGTTTTGACGCACGGTTCTATTAAAGACAATCTAAAGTTAAGAGTAGTTAAAGGAAACGTTACAAAATAGTTAAAAGAAAATGCTACTGTTAAGAGTAGTTAAGGGAATGATTAGGGAGTAGTTAAAGGAAACGTTATCACCTCTTCTTATGTATATATATTCACGATCCAACACATATGAAATATAGTTTTCATTTTAATCTTTAGTATGGTATCAGAGCATCTAGGCTAAAAGCCAAAATATTCATGGCGGTTTCTCGGTGATCAAGTTTCATTTCCGATCATCTTCTCCAATCCAGATCATCTTCTCCGATCAGTTTTTTTTTTTCTTCCTTGTTCAAACTCTCAACTTCAACAATGGCTGTTGATCCTAATGCAGTCTCCCTTCCCAATATACATCCTCTATCCATAAAACTAGACAAAACAAATTATACCTTCTGGAAAACACAGGTGTTAGCTTTTGTACGAGCATACTGCTTCGAAGACATACTTCTCGAGATGGATCATCCAAGGCGGTTTTACTGCAAGCAAACAAATCCCGCAAATCAACAAAATCCTCGAGTGGCCGCAACTCAACCAAATCCACAATATCTGCGCTGGTTGCGCAGAGATCAGTTCTTATTTGGTTGGATCTTGTCCTCAATCTCTCCACAAATGTTAGGCTACATTGGAAGATGCACAACGGCTGCTCAACTTTGGAAAGCCTTTGAAAATCTGTTTCAAACTCATTCAAAGGCAAAAGCGATGAATCTAAGGTTTCAGCTTCAAACATTGAAGAAAGGAGATCTACAAATTGATGATTACATCATGAAGTTCGAGATCTATTGCGACGTAACCGTTTAACATTGATCAACCTCTCTCCGAATCCGAGCTTGTTCTATTCATTCTTGGTGGTCTTGGTCCAGAGTTTGAATCTATATGCGTTCATCTCACAACTCAAGCAGGAAATCTCACAAACAATGAGTTACAAAGTCATCTCCAAACTCATGAAATTCGACTGCTATCTCAAGCACAACATCCAACTTCGCTTCCTCCGGCAGCACACATTGCCTACTCACAGAATGATCAAGGAGGTTCTCATCAATTTAACTCGGCGCAAATAATCGAGGCGAGAGGCAACTGGAGGCTACGAGGTGGTTATCACAATTTCAGAGGGGGAAGATCTGGTGGTAGATCTGGCCGTCCACTCTGTCAGTTATGTGGCAAGCTAGGTCATGTAGCATCTAAATGCATCAAACGATTTGATGTTACATATCCTGGTCCACAAACTTCAACTCTACCTCCATCTCAGGCTCATATAGCCATTACAACGGCAACATTTGGAACTCAACCTGCATCTGGAGTTCCAACTTATCATACATCTTACTCCTATCCTCCTACACAAGCTCCTTTAGCTAACATGATTTCTCATGATTCAGCAATGCACCAGCAAGGGGACTGGTTCTTGGATAGTGGAGCATCAGCACATGTTACCTCTGAGTTAAGTCAGTTGCAGCAGGCAAACCCGTACCCAGGAGGAGAGCAACTTGTTGTTGGTAATGGATCTAGCCTTCCTATCTCTCATATTGGTTCAAATATCTTGCCTAGTTTCTCAAATAAACCTCTGTTTCTAAATAAAATTCTTAGAGTTCCTCAAATAACTAAGAATCTGCTCAGTGTTTCTAAACTGACTAATGACAATAATGTTTTTGTGGAACTCCACAACACATACTGTGTGGTAAAGGACGAGGAAACTCACAAACCACTTCTGGAGGGCACTGTTGAAGGAGGGCTCTATCACTTGGATACTAAGGAGGTGAACCAGGGGCTAGTCTCAACTCAGCAGGGTAATAACATTTCTACTTCTTGTTTTCTGGCACAAGATAGTTCAGTAGCCAAAGTATGGCATGACAGATTAGGGCATCCATGTATTGCTACACTAAATAAAGTCTTAAACTCTATGAATAAAGCTTCATGAAAAGCAACTTTTACGTGATGCTCGTGCTATGGGAAAAATACATCAAACAAGATTTCAAACACCTCATACAAGAGTTGTAAAACCTTTTGAATTGGTTTATAGTGATCTTTGGGGTCCTAGTGCTACAACCTCAACTGAAGGATATAGATACTACATTCACTTTGTAGATGATGCCACAAGGTTTACTTGGATTTTTCCCTTAACAATGAAATCAGAAACCAGTCAAGTGGTGCAATATTTTCTGAGGTTTGTAGAGAGACAGTTTTCTGCAAAAGTTAAGACTCTTCAAACCGACTGGGGAGGTGAATATAGGCCACTAAAATCCCTTCTCCACTCACTGGGAATTCAGTTTCGGCACCCCTGTCCTCATACGCATCAGCAACATGGTGCTGCTGAAAGGAAACATCAGCATATTGCTGAATTGGGGCTTACATTGCTAGCTAATGCCTCCTTACCCTACAAATATTGGTGGGATGCCTTCACTACAGCTACTTATCTTATTAATAGATTACCCTCTCCCACCTTGGGGTCTGTTTCTCCCTGTCAACTTCTATTTCACTCCAAACCAGATTATCCCTTTCTAAAGAATTTTGGGTGTAGTTGTTTTCCATTACTAAGGCCATATAACTCAGCTAAACTCCAATTCAGGTCTACAAAGTGTGTCTTTCTTGGTTATAGTGCGACACATAAAGGATACAGATGTCTACACCCTTCTGGAAAGATTTATGTAGCACGGTCTGTGTTATTCAATGAGAATGAGTACCCCTTCTCTCAACTATTTTCTCAACTTACACCTGAACCTATCACTGACTCTCAAACCATCTCTCTCTGTCCCACATATCAGCAGGTACCCCTACATAAACCAACTCATCATGTCACTACAAGTCCCTCAAACTCCAACTCCTTAGCCACTTCCTCATCTGATTCTTCTTCTCATACCTCTAGTTCAACCTCTCTAAATACTCATCCTATGATAACCCGAGCCAAAAAGGGTATACATAAACCAAAAATATATGCTGCCACTACAAAATCTATCTACCCTCTACCTCTTACAGAGCCCCTCTCTAGTCAAGAGGCATTAGCAAATCCATTATGGGTTAAAGCAATGACAGAAGAGTATGATGCTCTCCTGAGAAATCATACTTGGGAACTTGTACCTCCTCAACAGGACATGAATCTTATACAATGCAAGTGGGTATATAAGGTGAAGACTTGTGCAGATGGTTCTGTAGAGAGATTGAAAGCAAGGTTGGTGGCCAAGGGATTTCAGCAAAGGGCTGGAGTTGATTTTCAGGAAACCTTCAGTCCCGTAGTGAAACCAGTAACTATAAGGTTGGTATTTTCTCTGGCCCTATCTCTCAGATGGTCTATTCAGCATATAGACATAAATAATGCGTTTTTAAATGGGATTCTGACAGAGCCAGTCTATATGAAGCAACCTTATGGTTTCTCTGATCAGAAACAACCTAGTTTTGTGTGCAAACTAAGGAAATCTCTCTACGGACTAAAACAGGCGCCTAGGGCCTGGTATGATAGACTTAAAAAGTTTCTGCTCCAAACAGGTTTCCAATTCAGTACATCCGATCACTCCTTGTTTTATGCAAGAATAAAAGGGAAACTTACTATACTACTCATATATGTTGATGATATTTTGGTTACTGGAGAAGACTCTACTATCATTCAGTCCCTCATAGCTGATCTTTCCAAGGAATTTGCTCTAAAAACGCTTGGCGAAGTTAGCTATTTTCTGGGAGTTCAAATACACAGATCCTCACCTACCTCTGCTACAATGCATCAAGCCCAGTACATACGAGGACTTCTCCACAAAGCTAATCTTCTTGAAAGCAATTCAGTCCCTACACCTTATGATTCTGGTCAGAAATTAACCAAAACGGATAGCCCTACATTTTGTGATCCAACATTATACAGAAGCTTAGTTGGAGGTTTGCAGTATCTCTCACTAACAAGACCAGATATCGCATTCATGGTCAACAAGTTGAGCCAATATCTCAAAGCTCCAACTGAGTGTCACTGGAAAGCGTGTAAACGGGTGCTCAGATATCTAAAAGGTACTATGAATCAAGGCCTTCTATTCACTGCTAGCTCCTCGATCAGCCCTCAACTCACAGGTTTCTCAGATGCTGACTGGGCTAGCTGCTCTGATGATCGAAGATCAACAGGGGGATATTGCATCTATCTTGGCAAGAATCTCATTTCATGGAGCTCGCGCAAACAAAAGGTTGTGTCCAGGAGTAGCTCATAATCAGAATATCGGGCCTTAGCAGACGCCGCAGTAGAAATTATCTGGATTCAATCTCTACTCACAGAACTTGGTCTAAAAATCCCAAGCAAACCAACCCTCTGGTGTGATAACCAAAGTGCGGCAGCTATAGCAACTAATCCGGTGAACCATGCCCGAACAAAGCATATTGAGATTGACACTCATTTTGTTCGGGATAAGGTCCTGCAACATAAGCTAGAAGTTCACTATGTCTCTTCTCAACATCAGCTAGCAGATATTCTGACAAAGCCGCTGTCGATCTCAAGGTTTCAGGAACTACTTCAACAACTCCCAATCCAGCCAGGGTAGAGAGTAATTTGGTGGATATTAAAGACAATCTAAAGTTAAGAGTAGTTAAAGGAAACGTTACAAAATAGTTAAAAGAAAATGCTACTGTTAAGAGTAGTTAAGGGAATGATTAGGGAGTAGTTAAAGGAAACGTTATCACCTCTTCTTATGTATATATATTCACGATCCAACACATATGAAATATAGTTTTCATTTTAATCTTTAGTATGTTCCATTGATCTTTTGGCCTTTTTTTAAATAAGGAGTAAATAAATGGTTATTATTAATCTATCCAAAAAAAAAAAAAATGGTTACTATTAATGAACAAGAAAATAGAATACAAGTATACAACGTCTGTCTCTAATTTGGATTTAACATAATTACCGTTTCGAATGCAACGATAACAATATTGACCGTGATTGATTACATAGAAAAGAATTAAATAAACGTCTCTAATTTGTATTAACACAGTTACCTTTGTGAATTGTATTGACCGTAATTAACCACATTGAAATAGATTTAATGAATAAAAGAATTGGTAATGAATGAAAAAAAATAATAATAAAAAATTATATGGACGAGTTTTCCTCCTTGACAACACTTCCAACTTGCACAGTTTTAACCTTGAACCTCTCCATTTTCTCTCTCTCCGACGTTTCTCCCTCACACACATTCAGTTCCCGATGAGTAACCTCCACCTCCGGCCCGAAAATGTTCTGATCGAAGAGACATCTTATCTTGGACTGTTTCAGTCTCTCAACGAGGAATCCTTCGAGCGGAATCTCTTTTTCGATCTCCAAGAAGAACTTCCGGAGCAGAATCTCCTGCCCTTTTATGTCTGCTTTCTTCGTACACTCTACCAGAATCTGAAGTAACTCATCCACCACCTCTGATTCCTCCATCCCTCCGATATTTGAACTACAAGGTTCGTTCAAGGGGCCGGCCCGAAACCCGTTCTTACAAGTACTCCGGATAGGCTCCGGAGATCGTGCTTCCATGCGGTGCGAGTAAGAATTTCCCCGGCTCAACATTCTCAAAATTTATCAGCTGCTGCGAATCGATTAATCTTGTTTGCTCGCTTTTGTGGCTTAATTGTGTGTAGGATTTGATAGGAGACAGTTTGAATGTTTGATAAATGAATTAGTGAATGAAGACATGATATTTATATGTAGATATATATTAATAAGAGAGTCTGCGTCGCAGGTTCCTGTTTAGTTTGTTTGACTGCTGGAATTTGAAACGTTCTTAATTGTTGACTTGAACAACAGATTTTGGGAGTTGGATTTTGGAGACCAAGTTACCTTGATGTTTAAATTTCTAATTAATAATATTTCTTGGCAGTATATAGTATTGGATTAGGTAAAAACATAATATAAAACGCATGTTTTAGGATGACTAAGTAGACAGATTTGACCAGTCTCTGAAATAGAAGTTCAACATTATTCTAAAGTCGAGAAAGGTAAGTGAAAATACTTTTCTACAGATCTTTTTTAATTTGCTATCATTGTCACGTGTTGGACTAGGAGATGAGAGAATGAAATCTGTAATACTCCAATTTAATTTTTGAGATGGTACTACTACTGTATGTATATTCTTTAGACAAACGTAGGGGAAGAAGCTATTTAGATTTTTAATTAATGGGCCTTTTGCAATCAAAAGCCTAAATCAAGCCCCGCCCATGATTTGTTCAATCAATTAAGTTGAGTTCCTCCCTATTCTAATTATGGAATCAGCAATGAATCACATTGAAATACAATCTCGATTTTTTTACGTTTGATTATGCACGTGTACTATAAATCATTGAATTGATTTCTTTTTGCCCAAATGAAGTGAAACGAAAAAACACATTTATTTACTTAAATAGTCTTTAATTATTTAACTACAACTCTCTTAAAAGTAGTCAAATACCTGGTCATCTAGACAATGTTAGCTTAGGTAGCACCGTTGAGCCAGACGGCGTCTGGTCTATATCTTTTGTGAGGACCACCGGGGCCAGGGTGGGGCATCGGTACTTGATTTACATACGCCCAAGGATGTGGAAAGCCAGGCGGCGCCAAAGCATACCAACCATTCGAACCATGGAAAGGAGCCATTTGAGGAGGATTTGGAGCCTTTCGAGTAGGATTTGGAGCCATTGCAGATTCTCTAGCACATTCCTTACCAAATTTTCGTTTATTTTTGTTCCCTCCTTTGCTCCTTTCCTCTTTCTTAGTATCAGATCCTGCTGCTGATGATGGTGGTGGTGGATTTTCAGGTCTCAAGTTTGCTCGATCCGCTTCCAATTGCTCTATCCTTGCTTTAAGGGACCCCGTGGAGTAGTCGGATTCGAGCCCATACTTGTTAATGTGCTTAAGTGCAATAT
Source organism: Lavandula angustifolia (assembly GCA_028984105.1). Classification (NCBI taxonomy): domain Eukaryota; kingdom Viridiplantae; phylum Streptophyta; class Magnoliopsida; order Lamiales; family Lamiaceae; genus Lavandula; species Lavandula angustifolia. The sequence goes on from CM054824.1 coordinate 18,502,036, forward strand.
GCAGATCCATAATCTCACTACCAATAGCCTTTCTCTGAAATCAAATGGCATCAATGTTAATCTCGTTCTAGTTATTAGTAGTAGGGAGAATCAAACAGTTAGAATATATACAAATACCTGAGCTTGAAAACTGTTACGTTGGTTTCTAGCTTTTGTATTAGCTGAGAGCTTTGCATTGACTACATAGAAACTGAGAATAGCCGACTGCTTCCACGTGTCCTGAAGCTGGTATTCATGAATGTAGGCGCTCGCTAGAAGAAACTCCTTCCCATTTATTAGATGCTGGATATAATCTGTGACATGTGAGTAAAGAAAACATTACAAAAATCCCATTTGAGAATAAGCAAAATCCGCACAAGAACAGAAGACAAGAAAAATACCAGGAACTTTGTCAGTGAGGCCAAGGGGGCGACACAAGCCGGGTGTCTGTTTTTGCTTTGCACCCAGCTTCAGAAAACTGAATAGCTCATCTTTGTCAAAAAGAGATGATAGATGGAATGCAGCAAGGAGATGCAAGAATCCTAATAACTCCATTGGATCAGCAGAGGTAGTAGTAGTAGTATACAATCTTGACTTCCATCCATAAGCAAATTCAGTTGCTGCAACCCTAACACAAGGCTGGACCATTGGTGAGAGTTTGGTTAATTGACCTAACAGAAGAATAGTGGCTGAGTCTCTCCTCCTTTGAGACTTTGCATCAAGTTGTCCTGAGCTCGGCGCGTAAAATCCTTGCACCGCTCCTAGAACTAGCTTTGCTGGATCAGGGGATTGCGAAAGAATCTTGTAAATCCCACTGTCCATCAATTCCAAGACTCTCTCAGGGTCATTAACTACCATTTCTGATTTTTTTCCGTCCTGCTGTGCAAGTGGTTTTTCTGGTATAACTGTTAGATGGGCATCACTTTTATCAGTCAACATTGTTTGTTCTATCACAGAACTCGGAGTTGTATCCCTACATTCCCCTTCTTCATAGTCTTGTTCCTTTTTGCAAGACTCCGAGTTTCCTTGCTTCAATTCAAGCTCTTGTGTCATAACCTCAACCTTATTCTCCACCATTTGAAGCCCCAACTTATTGCCCCTCTCTTTAGACTCCAACTTTTCTACTTTATGTTCTAGGGAAAAACTAAGCTCTTTTTCAATATCCTCGAGCTCTTTGAACCTTTTCTCCAACGACTCTCGAAGTGCATCAGCTTCCTTTAACTTCGCGGTGAGGGATTCATGAGCCATACTCTCCCTTGACTCAACCTCCTCAAACCTCTCATCCATCATCACCTTCATTCTGCCTAGAGTATCTAATGCAGTCTCCAACCTCTGTATAAGGCTACACGATAACCTCTGTTTCTCCAAAAGCCCCTTATTAGCCAATTTAACCTCCTCAATAAACTGTTGCTTCTTCCTACACAAAGCCTCATCCTTCACAGCCAGTTCCTCCAATTTCGCCTCAAACTCCTTCTGCCTCATCTCAACCACATTCAATCGTTTATCCAATTCCTTTTTCCTATTATCAATCTCTTTCAACTTTTCACACTCCTTCCTCCGCAAACCCTCGACTTGGCCCTGAATAGCCTCCAATCTTTCAATATGCTCATTAACCGACCTCAACAGCCCATCCAATTTCTCATCCTTCAAGTTTAATTCTTCACTATTCCCTTCCTGCAACAACTTGAATTCCTCTAATTTTCTCTCCCTCTCCTCCAATTCCCTCAACCGCATCTCCACCGACTCACTCACCGACCTTAGGTTTTTCTCCCTAGACTCAATATCCGAAAAGCAATCCAATAAAGAACTAACCATACTGTCTCCTTTAATTTTCCACTCCTTCGCCATATCCAGAATCGAGATTGCGCCTGACTTCGCCGTCGACGCCATCGCTTGCGCAGAATCCACCATGCAGCAAAAACACTTTTATGCAACTAACTAACCAGTAATCACACAACCTTAATGCACGAATGCACACACAACAAATACCCACAATGTACGTAGGCGTCAATATGTAGAATGAAAAGTTTACCTGAGAGAAGCGACGGCTATTAGGGCTTCAGCGCAGAGGGGAAAAGGAAATCTTAAAACGGCGCCGTCGGGGAGGCAGTTTCTTGGGGGCGCTCCTCGTGAATCGTGATGATCTCTTTATAGACTAGACACTTATATTTTCCGGATTTTGTGTTTTTCATAATCTTCTATGATATGATTCCAATTTTTGGATATAAATAAATAAGATTAGTGTCATATCTTTGACTTCTATAAGGAAAGGAAGAGCCTGTTATTTTCTTATAAAAGGACGGAGTTATTTTTTTACCATCCGTTATTTAATTTTGGTAACTAGCATAATTCGAATCCGTAATTTTGAATTAATTACATGTTTATTCATATTTGAAGAGATGATAAAAGGTAGTAATACTTATTTAGTTATTAGTAAATGAACAATATAATCAACCGAGTTACATTATACTAGTATATTTGAAAAAAAAGTTAGAATGTGAAGAATCATATGGGATGATACTCAAGTTTTCTTGTAAAAAAGGGGACTACATTGGGAATCTGGGATCCGTTTAGTTGGAATCATTTGGTATCCTATAATTCCTCTAACTGCCCAACAGAATTTATTATTTGTAACTGTCGTTCTCATCATTTCATTAGCGGGATTTCTTTGATTCCTCTCACCTTAAATGTTGACATTTGTTCAAATTATTTAATTTTCTTAAATCATTTTTTATAATATATACTATTCATTATGTCCTGTTATTTTTGTCTTAATTTTTTCCGCTATTTTTATTTTTATCTCAAAAAAAAAAAACTTATGAATTATAATTAATTAAACAGTTAATGTCACACTTTTCACTTAGTTTAACACATCTCTATTCAATTTTTTCAACTCCGGTCCGAACATCAGTAAGACAAAAATAGCGGGACAGAAGAAGTATTGTTCCATAATAGGATAATAATATGTAACACTTGCGAAATTCCACACAATAACACCAGGAATTCATCTTTGGGCCCTCTAAGAAAAGTCGGATTTTAAGATACCTTTTTGGTGGACATGACAATATGGACCCATTGCTTTTGCAGATCTGCAAAGGATTTTGAAAGTTGAAGTTCAATTCCGACCCAAGTGACTATATATAGTCAAACTAATAGATAAAATTATTGCCTATTGATTCCAAGTAATTAGTTATTACACATCCCAATCAAGAATTAAGCTACAACAGATCACTACAATCTACCTCCTCGGATCAGAAAACTAATTCCAACCCTATGGCTATCAGGAATCAACAATTTCCATTTGTCTTACGCTCAACAAATCCTCTGTTAGTTCTTGTAGTAGCATCAGGAAGACTGATAGCTCGATCTCCGCTGCCGAATCTCGAACATGCTCCTCAAACCTCGTCCAACCATCACACTCCTTCTTGAAATCCAACTCCATCATCATGTCTAATGTGTTAAGTTCAACCACCCTCCACGAATCCAACCGGTTGCAGATTCTTCCCATTAAAACTTCATTGGCACCCGACTGAGTCGTTGTTTGCCTCTGTTCCTCAACTACCAGATCACGAACCAGCCTCTTCATGTCAGTTGACACGCTCCTAGAGTGGCTCGATTGGTTCAACACTTGCGAAACGAATGCTTCTATATTATGCTGTCTTAATGGCGACTCCAACTCCTCTTCTTCTGCATTGCAATTGTCGTCTGATCCCTCTAGAAGCTTCCTCTCGAGTTCAACCGGATCTAATTCCGCTAGCTTTTCAAACCGCCGAAGCCTATGCATTAGCTGCTGCTTGGCCCCTGCATCATGCAAAGATTTAAATAAAATAGAATTACCAATTAATTAGTCTGATAATTTTGTTGGAGTCAATTATTGGAAAAGACCCTGAACCCCCACATGAAGCGTGTGTTGCAGAAGCAGTTATTACAGTCTTATCATGAATGAGGTCACATTCAAACAGAAAACAAGCTAGGTACATGTAATAACAACAGTACTAAGAAAGGAATGCTCATAAATAAATCATCATCTCCTATTATCATCAAAAGGGGCCCGGCCCGGACCCTCTCCGATCCATCAAAGCAAACTTAAACAACTCAACGCAGCTAGACGAAAGTGACCCATCAACCAACGAGCTAGGCAACAAAATGGATCGACATAGCCAACTCAAGAAATGCTTTCATGATTGAGTAAAGAATTTAAAGCAAACGTACTTTGTACATTCTCATAGCTGTCGGAATCAGAATCATCCTCTTCTGCATCACCTCTTTCGCGCTCGTCCTCCTCGTTGAACGGAGGGTCTAATACTGAGACAGGGCTGCATTGTTCCTTCTCTTCCTCCTCCAATCCTTGTACACTATCAGAATTTCTCGATTCGTAATTTTCTTTCTCCTATCAAAATTTAATTTAAAAAAATTAATGTATTTAGGGAAAATAAAATAAAAACACTTAAATTGTGTATAAAGGAACCATTAAATTGAGGCCAAGGATGAATGCTGACTATTGTTGCAGATAAGTTAAAAACAGTGGTATCATGAGCATGGTGAAAAATGATAGTATGATTAGGTTCCAAATCTGAAGCAATAATCAAGATTTGTCCTTTAGTGGGGAGACTATATGGGGTCGAAAAGAGACAATTAAAAAATGATTTTGGTGGCAGAGGCGTGATCGAAAGTACAGAATTCAAACAAGCACACAGATTTTCGATACCAATAAAATATAATCAGCAAATTAAAATATGTGAAGTATGGTGGATCAATGAGAATTTTATTGGAAGCATTCAAGGGCAAATTAGTAAATTGTGGAGACAATCCGACCAACAAATCAGACCGAGAAGATTGTTTACCGACAGTTCAAGGCGGGTCATTACCCAAGACAAACTTTCAACTGAGTCACGAGTTCACTCTCCTATTTACTAGCGAGTTTTCACAAGGTTCTCATGACATTATTACATCTCCATGATTATGAATTACTATTAGATAAATTTACGGTGAGACTAAGATTGTTATTCTTTTCCTAAGAAGATCTTTTTCCTAAAAAAGAAATATTCTATTTCCCATTAATGATTCGAGTCGACTCAACTAGCTCATCCAAGCTACTAAACGAGAGAGAGAGCGATGAGACAAACCTGCTTTAAGCGGCGACCGGGTGAAGCCACCGGAGAGGAGAATTCCGGCGTGCGGAGGCCGGAAGACGACGGACTTTTCTGAAGGGAAAATCTAAAAGGACTGGAACACAAGCACGATTCTTCGTCTCCAAGCCAAAAATCGTCACAAATCATCTCCGATATCTCGGAGACTCGGCTACTGGTAGACGCCTCGAAATCCAACGACTTATCTTCGTTATTCTCCGTCCAATCAGCGCTGCTCACCCTACGATTACTGCACGAACACGACACCCTACCACTTTCCTCCACTTTTTCCTCCGCTTCATTTTCTTCGCCAACTCTGACAATGTCGCTATCCTCGATAGCACGCTTCCGGTTCTTGAGCCTCTTAAGAAACGAGCCGAGCAGACTGAACCCGGTTTTGTTGTGGGCTTTGGGCTTTGACTGATTTTGCTTCTGGATCCTCATCGCCGCCTCGACTAAGAGGGCGGCGGTTCTGGACGGGATGTGGAGGAAGACGGCGGATTTGGGGGACTTGCATGGACTCTTCACCGGAGAATGGAGATCGAGAAACGGTGATCTATTTACGTAGGGAGAGGCGTTGAAGGAGAAGAAGCAAGCGTGTTTGCAGAGATTGGTGCGATTTTGGGGGGTTTCATGGATGATGGGCCTTCGTTTTCTGAGCTGCAGAGCTGTGGTGTGAGGTGGGTTTTTCAATTGAGATCTTCTGTTTGAAATGTAGCTTTTGAGATGGAAAGGCTCTTGATCTTGTTTCAGTAGTTCATGCAGGAGCGGCTTAGCCATGATGAATTGCAGAGAACTGAACTGCGATCGGAAAAGGTTGAAATGATAGCACGATTCTGTGATGATGAGTAGTGTATAAATTTAGTAGTTGGAAAAGGGGGAAGGGAGAAAATTTGAAGAGGTTTCAAATTCAATGGAGTCGCAGGCGGTGAGGTGGGTCTGAAAAAGGAGAATTTCGGAAGTGGGGAAGTTGGATACAGAGTAATGGTGTGGAGAGAGAGATAAGCAAAGAAGGGTTGGTGTTCACAAGATCGAGGAAAGTGGTATATAACCGAATAATTAATAATTATAGAACACCATGATTAAATTCGATGAAATGATTTTTGTATCTCGAGATAAAATTGGGGAGAATTGTACTTGAGTATAGGGAAAGGGATGTGGAATTGGGCAATGCACATCAAAAGCAGCATGTAGCTTAAATTTGTCTGCCAGTGTTAAAATGGTAAATTGGAGATAATAATTTTATTTTGGAGATAATATAAATATAAAAATATTAGTTTATATTCCTTAAAAAAAAAAATCTATGGACAGAAATATAAAGGTAAGATTTTTTCACTTTTATGGGTTGACATAGTGCGATTTTGTATTGTCCCCCAACAGGCTTTTCTTTTAAGGAGTTCATCATTTAAAGAGGAATGGAGGTCCACCAGATCCAGAGTACACGAGGAGTGGAGGATCTTATTTATTCTATAATCTTTTAATTTTAATATAAAAAATCAAACACTTGTAAGTGCAGAAACATGAAAATAACCTTTTTAATTATTCAATCTTGTAATACTGTACAGTACTCTCATTTTTACTTAAAAATCTAAAAGAATTCAAATATTGAGCCATTACTATAGAGTTCAATTACTCCCTCCGTCCCGTTATTTGTGGCTCACTTTCTCGAAAAGGGTGTCACATTATTTGTGTCCACTTTCCTAATTTAGTAAAAAATTACTCCTACTCTATCATCTTCTCTCTCCTACTTTATTATATTCTCTCTCATACTTTATCATCTTTCTCTCATACTCTCTCATTATCTTACTCATCTTCTCTCTCATACTTTATCATCTTCTCTTTTTCATACTTTATCATCTACTCTCTTAATTCCTATGTTTTGAAACCCGGCCCGGCCCGGCCGGTTCAACCGGTTTGACCCGGACCCGGTCAAAAATCCGGGCCAGGTTACGTACTGGCTCGTTTTGGCTATCGACCCGGTGCGACCCGGCCGGTTCAACCGGTTGAACCGGTACCCGTGAACCGGGTCAACTCAGTTTGAATTTTTTATTTTTTTTTTAAGGAAATTTTTATTAGAAATCGTCCCTAACGGGAATCGAACCCAAGACCTTACACAAGATCAACCACTTGCGCAGAAGTGGGAATACCAACTACACTACATGTGAGCCGGTAACTCGGTTTGAATGTAAAAAAAAAACAAAATTGAAAAAAATAGGGTTGCAAATCGGTTCGATTTCAGAAATTCAAAACTGATCGATTTTTCTGTTGGCCGATAACCGATCCATGTTCGGTTTCAATTAGTATGATAACCGAAAGCAAAACCCTATTTTCATAAATGAGAAATGCTTAATAAATTTAAACTGCATTTATGTTAATGTTGATAGACTAATTATTATTACCAACTGTTGACAGGTTGTTAAAACAAGGAGGGAGGGATTTATAGGTTAATTTTCTGTTTGGTTTTCTTCTCTATTCGATGTGGGATGGTTTCTTCTTCTTTTTCATCAACTTTTTTTCCATCTAACTACTTACACTCATCCCACATCGGTTGGGAGTCGTAAATATGCTTATATTTATTTTATATATTTGTAAGTCATTTTTAATATTTATTAGTATTATTAAAATATCTATGTATTTATATAATTTAATAATCATATATTTATGACGTCACACCGGGTCAACCCACCGGTTGAATCGGTTCGACCGGTTCAACCGGTAAAAAATATTTTTCCGGGTCAATCACCGGGCCGGTTTTTAGAACACAGCTTAATTCCCGTGCTGAAATCAATTGAGCCACAAATAACGGGACGGAGGAGTATTTCTTTAACTAGACTATGTAGTACCGAATTAATGAAGATGTGAACAGTACACTAATTATACCTTTATATCATGGTACGTGTACTGCTTTTTTTTTTTTTATATATATAGGACTATTTACATTTTATAGTCACGCATCCCTATGATGCTTGCACTCGTATATATTTATGGTAAAGTAATTTGATATATTAAACTACACATATATACCATAGAAGTACTAAATAAAAAATATATATGAAAGTATTGTTTATACGGTAACTTGCTTTTCTCCCTGAAAAGGATGAATTATAAACGTCTTCAAATTTAAATGCCATTAGAATTATAATGTATCAAAACTATTACTAGATGTTGTCTCATAACTTTAAGAAGAATTAGTAGTTGTGGGTGTAGTTGTGTTCCTTAAATTGTAGTTAAATCATAATCGCAAAATTTTAACTTTTTAAAAAATGGGACAACATTTAGGAACGTCCCGAAAAGGAAAAAAAAATAACATTTATAGAACAAAGAGAGTATAACAAAATTACAACGCACATGAAAATAGCGGTTTGATATAAATATGGATCCCTTATGTGTCGTATAAATAAATATTTTTGTAGATATACATATTAACATTCACATGAGAAGTGTAACATATAGAATGTACGTTAAGCGATAAATAAATATTTATTCGTCTATAAAAATATAAAGAAGCAGTCAAATTTTTTTTGAAGATTGAATGGTCAAATAGGCGCAGGCAACCAGGCACAATTTTAGTAGTGGCTAAGTTTGAAGTTATCAGGGAATCTTTGGCTTCAATTAGTATTGGCGTACGAAAATTTTGTAGTAAATATTTTTCCGTAAACTTTTGAATTGACCAAAACTGTCATATCTTACTAAAATGAATTACTCTTACGTAACCCAACTTCATAATTAATGCGTAACCGTCTTCCCAGTAAAAATTTGACGAATTTATTTAATTCACTACAAATATAGCCGTTTTGACGTTGGTTCTGCAATTACTAGATTTTATATTAATGTATTTAAATATCCTAAAGTACGTGTCACGTTAGTTGAATTGGACCCCAAATTTGTACCTCATCCACTATTTAAGTGTAACAGCTAGGGATTCAACATTATTCAGTTTGTCTGTTTTGTTTGATGCGTAGACCCATCAGTAATTTCTAGAGAGAGAGATGGGACTGGGATACTACCTTCATTTTATTCTGTAACCAACTTTAATTCAAATATTTCACTCCTTTTTCTATGCCTTACTCTTTTCAATATTTATTGATGAGGTGCCCAAAATCCTATTAGCAAATATATATCACATTGTTTGATTAAGAACTACGCCGTCGTCTTATTATATTATGAAATCAGATTTAATTTTTATAGCATTTTTAATTAAGAAAATGTTTTGAGCATTAATTACGGTCGTAATTAATGATGCTCCGACAGTGTTTGCTGCTTCTAAACGCCTCAGTCATCACAGTCTTAGAAACTTCCAGATCTACAATGTTCACTTATGTACTCTGGATCTTATACATCTCTACAGACAATTAATTTATTCTTAATTTCCTTAAAGTCTCTAATTTCAACTAAATGTTTATTTTACGAGCAGTCAGTTACGATTCTGTCTGGCTCACCAAGGGGATCCAATGCTCGCTTCCCTTTTTTTATTTACTATTGTCCACAGTGTTCGAAATATTTAAGCGAATATATACATCTTTGGTACTAAGTACAACAATTAATGGTTACTTTTTTTTATTTTATATCCATATATATATATATATTAGTTTTTTTTTTAAAGTTGTATGCAACTGGTTTATAATAAATCGAAATTACAAAATAAATATAAAACACTAAGATTTGATTAAAAATTAATACTCCATAATTTTATCGTTCCAATGTTGGGATACCGTCTCTCGTGGATACATATACATGAAATAAACACATTAGAGTCACATAATAGAGACAAGATATTCGATAGTTTTTTGTCTCGATGAAGCAGAAAAATTCCTTGATAACTATATTAATATTAGGGGTAATTTCTTAAATACCCAAATTGATATTACAAAACTCAAATTTACCCAATTCTTATATTTGCTATACAAAATACCCAATTTTACATTAAAACCCCTACTTTTCAGACTTGTCGCACGCGTAAATGATTGAAATCGGATATTTGAAGCAGAATACGGAATCCCGCTCAAAATCCCGCTCGCTTCCCGCTCAAAATCCCGCTCACTGCGCTCAAATCCCGCTCATGCACAGCTCAAATCCCGCTCACTGCGCTCAAATCCCGCTCATGCACAGCTCAAATCCCGCTCACTGCGCTCAAATCCCGCTCATGCACAGCTCGAATCCCGCTCATGCACTCAAATCCCGCTCATGCCCAGCTCAAATCCCGCTCACGTCCTGCTCCATCCCGCTCGGAAAATCCCGCTCAAGAAATCCCGCTCGACCTATCGAATCCCGCTCGACTTTTTGACTTTTTCATAAAGTTATGGGTAGTGTAGGTAAAATTGGGTATTTTGTGTGGTAAATATAAGGATTGGGTAAATTTGAGTTTTATTATATGAAATTGGGTAAAAGAGAATAATATCAGTTAATATTATTATTATTTTCATTTTTTAATGGCGTCGACGTGGCTCTCCAATTTGCATTACTTTAATTGCATTGACCCAAAAAATTCACAGCTCCCACACCTGCGAATCTGAAATAGATATTGCGAAAAGGTGGCACAAAAAATATTAAGCCTACAAACAAATTTCACCACTTTCCACCCTTAGAAAGCAACAAAAAAACCCCACGAAACAAAATTGTCAAACATGAATTTTTGGACTGAGCCTCTAAACATTTAAAAGGTTTTGTCATGTATATGTTGATTTCCATTTCACGGAAAAATTTACTAAAAAAATATTATTTAATGATCTTATATGTTAATCCAGCTGCGACCCTTCTTTTCTTTTCACCTTCTTTAAGCTATTAAGGATAACTAATTAATGTGACATGTTGTTAATTTGAATCAGGTGATTAGCAACTAAACTAAGTTTGTCAGTATTACATGTGCATGATTGTTACAGAAAATGGCAACTTGATCGCTCACTAATCTTAAATTTTGTCTGTATAATGACCTTTCCTAGTAATTCAATCACATGTATTTATCAAATCTCACTTTTCTAGATTTTAAAACTTATCCAGCTGTAAGGGTTCGCATAAACCAATTCGGTGGTCCATTTGGTTATTCTCACTATAGTCAACAATTGTTCTTGACATATATAGTGACAAATAACATTTCGGCTATATCTTGGCTTGGGTAATATCTTCATGAGAAAAAAAGGTCAATATTAATTCTTCAAGGTTCTTGTCCAAGAATTAGCCGGATTATGGCGAATAACAAACGTCCGCGTTTTACTACAGACGTTTGGTAAAATCATTTATACATAATTACTGCGTATTTTCTCATTTGAAGACAAAAAGGAATTAATAAATAAGTTAGCATGAAGACAAATGCAATATAAATGTGTAAGAAATGCACCGTCGTGATGGGGGTGCAGTGTGGTGTAATTGGCCACGTGGATGTGAAATCAAGACCACCCTCAAATTGGTCGGATTTTTGTCGGCCCTCCCTTTTGGACCCTATGCTATTTTCTTACTCAAACCTCGTCAACACATAGGATACCAAGCCCGTGACCTTTTAATTTAAGTGTGAGTTGTTTTTTTTTTAATTAAAAAAGAATGTTGGGTTGTATTAAAAATGGGAAAATTAATTGCATGGCAATTAAGGTTTTTGCCCTAAAGAGACAAAAAGGAGCTCCTCTAGATACATAGATAGATAGAAAAGTACTTTTAACGGAAAAAATGAAGGATTGTGAAGTTGTTATCATTTGGTCATGAATGGCAACGTAAGAAGTTAAAGCGTGAAGATATGCAGCATGGTGTTCACACAAATGTTGTCATGAGAGGATTCTAGCTAGTCATTTGTTTTGTTTCCAAGTGATGGACTACAACTTAAACGACAAATAAGAATTGAAGGAAAGATACAAATATATATAAAAGGTAACAAGTCTATTTGTGTGGAAATATTATAGCCAGAAATCCTTCATTTTGGCTGTTGTTGGGAATATGAAAATCTCGTGTGGATATTCATTCTATTTTGCTTGTTTTATTATTTGGATTAATTATGATACCAATTTTGTTACGAAAATAAAAATAAAAAAATAACCATGTCTTATATATTTAGTTTTAGGTAAGTAAAGTAAACAAAGGCGAAATCATCTTAGTTTTCACTTTGCCACTCCAGCATCTTGTGTATTACGAAGAAAATACACAGTCTGATATCTAAAATGCTTACTGAATAAACATACTTCAGCATCATTGTTATTCGTGTAAGTTGTCTCCTCAAATTTTTGTTTTTCGTGTGATATAAGTTCTTCAAAATTACCTAATTTCTAAATAAATTATTTTCATATTTTTCATTGTTTATCTGCTTGTTGAAACTAAATTCTTATCCTTGTGGCAGCATATGCCGACGAATTCGTATTGGATACGTCTTTATTTCTACATTATCTTTCTATATCATTTGTAGATTGGCCCATTTAGTGGTTCATTATTTACGGCCCATATTGGAGAATCTGTGGCATGAAGTCGGACCGAATTTGTGCATAATTGAATAGCTTCCGGGCTTTGGTTGATACGCGGCGGACCCACCGAAGAGAAATCTCGGCCCAAACCCGATCTAGTGTTTTGAGAAGCCCACCAGTTCAATGGTTACACGTTACTAAAGTGACTGGATGTAGGAGTATTTTTTCTCTCTAAAACAACTTATTTTATACTTACCATGTCCGGTATTTGTGGTCCGTTTCGTTTTTATACAAGAATTAAGAAAGTAGTATTATGTAGTTTAGAATGTTTATTTTTTTTAAAATTAAATTTGGCCCAAATAATTCTTTTCTTTTTTCAGAATAAACCCCTTTTAATGAAACTTTCCAAGTAAGAAAATGAACCGAGGCATAGTTAGTTGAGGAGCAAGTGTAGTTTGTGCAGTAACGCAGAATTAGGTAGGACACCCAGATCGTTAGGCCAACCACGTCACCTGATCCGTCCACGAACAATGAAATTACGACATTTAATTGCAACTACAAAAGATGGCTCATATGTCTCCCACTACGTGAGAGAGACTCGACCATTTCCTTACTGTGTGTGAGAGAATATATACGTAAACCAATATTTTTCTATTTTTTGTGTCAGGATTTTCAGATTGTCAGAACGTTACCACGTGGGACCCGACTCACCTTTTCTTTTTTCTTTTTTCTTTTTTTACTACTCCAATGTACTACTCCCTCCGTCCCGTTTGAAACGATGTGATTGTGAGAAAGTAGATAATAAAGTATGAGAGAGAAAATAATTAATATAATGAGAGTAAATAAAGTAGGTGAGAGAAATGATAAAATATGAGGAAATTATTTCCTTTTTAGGAAACGGATCGTTTCAAATTGGACGTCCCGAAAAAAAAAATAGATCATTTCAAATGGGACGGAGGGAGTAGTATATTTTTGAAAAACCATCACAAGAAATGAAGGAGTCTACACGCGACATCGCACGTAACTATGTCACATGTCCTCACGTGACTTATTATCCTAGGCTCTTAGGGGCCTCTGTTAAGAATTCGAGTAGGACAATATTAATAAGTATGATAGTAGAATTATTAAGTATGAATATAACTGATTGTTTTAATAACGTTGGATATTTACTAATAAATGATTATGATAATCAAATATCATATTTGATTATACTTAAATATGTATAATCTTGCAAATATTATAATATTTTAAAGCATAATATATTTTATTTAAGTATTTATAAAAAATAAATAAATATTTTTAAAAATAATTACAAAGTTACGTTCTTATAAAGTTATTTATTTCAAACATAAATGTATTTATTTTGTTATAAAAATATTATATATTCATGCTATAATGTTTCTAAATAATAATACTTGTTGTTTATAAAATTGAAAAGATATATTTATATCATTATTCATAGTATTAAATAATATTATAAAATAAATTTAAAAATAATATATAATATATAATTTTGATACATTTATGACTATCCAATCTCATATCCATTGGATTTGATAAAACTCATATGAATTTGATATTCATAATAGGGAGCTCATGGAAATTCATGAATCAAACACCCCGTTTAATATTTCGTCTTTTCCAGCATAGTTTAAGATTTGTTGTTAATTCGGATAATTAAAAATGATAAACTACTTTATAAATCTAATTCAGTTATCTACTTATTTCAGACTTTCAGTCACATCAATATAATCTCTCTCGAGTTTGGACCGGCCCACCGGCCCGGTTCGCCAGCTCGGCATGGCCAGGAGAGATGGTTCCCACATTCCACCATCCATCATATGCAATTCTGAGTCTCTGACACCTACTCCGATGGTTTGGATCGCATTCATTACTCGTTCTTGAAATTACCTTGTTACCCCTCTCATTTCAAAACAACACGTGTCCATTCCGCTCTTCATATGGTGTGTTACTAGTGTTATGTTGTACTCTCAATGTGCGTTATTCCTCTATCTCATTTTAATTGTCCATTTTTTAATATAATTTTAAAAAATTATTTATTATGCGCAAAATAATATATATAAAGTGCACAGTTATTAGATATATGAGAATATTATTTTACTTCAAGAAAGAGATTGAACATTTGAAAGGAGCAATTCGAAAGGAAAAATTTGGACAGTTGAAATGGAACAAATGAAATATTATATTTCCAGTTGAATTATCTAAATAGAAATTATTATCTATCATATAATATACTTCATTCATCTCAATAATCATTGTTTGTATTCCTTTTCAGATGGTCCTATTATTATTATCTTGTTTCATAAAAAAAAATTGTGGACTACAAACACTTAAATAAGTGGACCATCCACTTTAATATATCTCCCTCCACTTTTTTTAATATGTATGACAAAAATAAACAAACCATATTTATTGGGATTGAGGGACTGACTATATGATACAATAATTAGTTGAAATTGTGAAAATAATGGAAATGGAGCCAAGCTAACTAGTATGCGTAGGATTATAACAAAATTTTCAAATAAAAATGAAAAATGTCTTCAATAGTTTTTCTTTTTAATTTTATTTCTGATTTACAAGGTAATATTTCCTCAGCCAAAAACAAAATGATTAATTAGTTCTCGATCACCACAATAGGCTAGTAGTTATTTAATATGTAGGAGATTTGACCAAAAAGCAAAATGTTGGAAATTAATTACCTCGCGATTATCAGTAATGTCATAACATGTGTTGGTTTAACTCCCCAATGCAGATTATCTTATCTCTGAGAATAACACCTAGAGGACCTATTTCTTTATTACAATATTATTAGACTGGGCCAAATTAGAATATCTTGGTAATTGTATTCTAATAAATTAAGTAATTATTATAATACTCAAAGCCAATTTTCAAGGGATATATTGATCGACAAACTACTTTGATGAGGAGCAGCACGCCTCTCTCTCTCTCTCTCTCTCTCTCTCACTCAAACAAAAATTCCAGTTTTAAAGAGCCCTTGCATGTGTCGGCATAAAAATCAACCAAAACCAATATTTTATATTCTCCCTCACATGGATTCTGGTAAAAAGGTAAAAAATAATAGGTTTTTAATTACTTTAAAGGAGCGTGAAATTTTACCGTTTGAAAAATATGAAATTAGGAAAAGAGAAGGAAATGCAAAAACGAAATGTTATTTATGCAATATGGAAAGAATTTAAATTAGAAATATGTTGTTTTATTGTTTTATACCTGCAACTTGAATATACATGGCAAAAATTGACCAAGTTTCTGGCGATGAAAATATGCAGAGACAAGTTTCTGTTCCTGGGGTCTGTCTGAAAACGGAATTTAGCAATGTCAGCTCTTTTTTCTCTCTCTCTCTCATGTTTCTGACTTGTGCTAATTGAGAAAAGTTAATTTTAAGGTAAAAAAACAGTTTCATTTTTACATGGTTTTATTTTATTCCTCCTCCTCTCGGAACCCTACTTCTCTTTTTTGTTTAAAATTGTGTTCCCAAAGCTGCTGAGACAGACAGCCTGCAGGCTTACCTCTCAGTCTCAGTCTCTCTCAGTCCCTCTCTTTTCTCTCTCTCTCCACCCCACTCTTTTGGCCTTTACTCTTTCTAAATTTCTAGTGTTTTTCTTACGTTTTCTTTTTTGGTGGTTTTCTTCTTTTTTCTTTGCTTTGTGTTGTGTCTTATCCTCACCGTCCTTTTCCCCAGTGCCCTGCAGTCCAAACATGGATTTGATATTTTGATTCATAATTCTATATTCTCATTATGTATTTTTAGCTTTCTATTTCAAATTAATTATAATTTCTATATAAAAAATAAATATTATTTTCATAAGTTATACTCCATCCGTCCTACTATTAGTGACGCCTTTTTTTTCGGCACGGGAATTAAGGGAATATGTAATAGAATATGAGAGATGAGTTAGATAATAAAGTATGAGAGAGATGAGTGTGATAATGAGAGAGTAGAAGAGAGAAGATGATAAAGTAGGAGAGAAAAATGAGTATAATAATGAAAGTACTCCCTCCGTCCCGCTCCATGTGACACGCTTTCCATTTCGAGCGTCCCGTCTAAAGTGACACACTTTCCACAAAATGAAAATAATTTTTAAAAAAATCATAAATTTTCTCCTACTTTATCAATTCTCTCTCATACATATTTTTTCATTTTTCTTTCCTATTTTAATCATTTATCTCTTTTATTTTATTATTTCTCTTTCCTACTTTATCAATTACTCTCTCACAATCTCATTCATCTTCTCTCTATTACTTTATCATAAACTTCTCTCTCATACTTTATCTTCCACATTCTTAATTCCCGTGCCGAAAACAATTTTGTCACATGAGCTGGGACGGAGGGAGTAGATGATAAAGTAAGAGACATAAGATAATAAAATAGGAAAGAGAGTGATAACTTTTTATTAATTTGGACGTCGCCACTAATAGCGGAATATTCGAATTAGGAAAGGTGACCACTAATAATGGGACGAAGGGAGTATTACCAACCAGAACTACAAAGCCTCTCTTTCTCTCTCTCTCTGAGCTGAGCTGACTGACTACAAATTTTGCTTTTATCCATGGATTTCAATCTGAAGCAATGGAGAGATGAGTCAGAAGAAGAAGAGCAAGAAACATCTTCTTCTGCAAAACTACCAAGACTTAATCAACACACATCATCGCCTGCACTTCCTTTGTTTCTTCCTCAACCCACCACCAACCACTTGCACGATCACTCAACTACCACCACCAAACTTCCCGGTAAATCTCTCTCTCTCTCCTCTCTCTCTCTACTGTTGATGCTCAGAATGTATGTATCCATTCATTACTTGTTGTTTCAGGAAGTGGGAGCTTCTTCAGTATGGCCCAGTGGCAGGAGCTGGAGCTTCAAGCTCTGATCTTTCGACATATCATCGCCGGCGCCGCTGTTCCGCCGGAGCTCCTTCATCTTGTCAAGAAGAGCATCATCTCTTCTCCTCCTCCCTACTACTTCTGCAACCCTCTTCATTACCACCCATCTTGTAATTCTCTTTCATATCTTATTTATTTAATTATTAGATCCTTGTTATGTTATTAGCTAGTTAATTTTGAACGTATGGTGGAATATGGATCAGTGCTGCAATCTGGGTATTGGGGCAAAGCGGCTATGGATCCGGAGCCGGGAAGGTGCCGGAGGACCGACGGCAAGAAGTGGCGGTGCTCGAGGGATGTGGTGGTGGGGCAGAAGTACTGCGAGCGCCACATGCACCGTGGCAGAAACCGTTCAAGAAAGCCTGTGGAAATTCCCACATCTGCCGGCGGCGGCGGTGGTGAGCCTCTTAAACCCACTATCTCCCTCGCCTCTGCCGTCCCTCGCTTTAGCCTCTCTGGGCCTTTCTCTTCCATGGACCTTCTCCACCACAATCAAAACCAAAGGTAGTCCTTAAAACCTAATCACAATTTTATTTTACCTATAAGAATTAATTAATTTTAATTTTTAATATAATCTTGCTTCCCCAAAGGGAGAAAGTGAATAAGATTTGATAAAAAGCAATAATGCCATAACATTTGTTTCATTATTTTCAAACACATTTTCTTTTGTATGTTTAGTAGTCCCACCACTGATGTAGGTCCACAACAAAGATGATATTTTCCTAGAGTTGGCCTTTTGATTCCTAATTCATCTACCTCTTTTTTTTTTTTATTAGGCCTATGGATTCCGAGACGAAGAACCCGTTTGAAGTCCCCAACGGCGGCGATCGAACACTTCGGCATTTCTTCGACGACTGGCCTAGATCGGACATGGACGATGCCGCAAACTCGGCTACTAACTTGTCGATCTCGACGTCGGACTTCTCCTTAAAGCTAGGCACTTGCAATGGGGACGAGTCCGGTCCGAGTGGGGAGAGGTACCGACCGTGGGGTATGACATGGGAGACCGGCCGGGCCGCTCCGATGGGCGGACCGCTGGCCGAGGCATTGCGGTCGTCGGTGTCCGCGTCGTCGCCCACGAGCGTGCTGCATCGGTTGCAAAGGAGCGAGACTAGTTATGTTACCTCCTAAATTTATGTGTTGTCAACTCTATGCAATGTTTTTTCTTGACTCTATTATTCTGTTATGCTCTTTCATGTATAACTACTACAAAGAGTTGTTTATGGAATAATTATGTGTTTTTAGTGTATTCATAAAACCACACGTTCCACATTAACTACTAGGAGCAATAAATAGTACTCCCTCTGTCCCGCCCGACATGGCTTCTTTCCTCTTTTTTTTTTTGTCCGACTCGAGGCCACTAACTAAAAATAATACTCTAATAAATTCTAATGGGTCCAACCACTTTATACCATTTTACACACAACTACCCACTTTCTTAATAATCGTGCCCAAAGTCTATTAAGCCATGTCGGGCGGGACGGAGGGAGTATGATACAAAAAGTCTATCCATCATAAACGCATAAGATGGATGGATTATTATCAAAATTTCCAGTCTTAATTCGATTCGTTACAACTGCATAAACTCTTTTTGGATCTAATGTAAAGTTCAAAAAGAGAATCTCATAAGAGAGGCTTGGCTATCATTAGCTTTTATTGCTGGGACTTGCAGATTTACAAAATGCAAAAGAACTCAACTTACCTGCTTATCTCATCTCCTAGTCTTTCCATTCTTGTCCAACTTAAAAGGACTCAAGAGACAGATTCTCAGTAGACGACATCAACAGGTAGCGGTCCATCTTCTAACAAGGCGTAGACCGCTGCTGTTCTACAAGGCGCGTAGATTAAAAATGAACAAGGTCGATCATCATGCCACCCCTCCTGTTAATCAAGTTGTAGCAACGAAATATACAACTATAAGTTAACTAGAACCTACACATATAATATAAGGAATCTCTTTTATAAATCACATAACCATCAACGTAAAATCAGCTTCAGATATCCTATATGTTTACAGAGGCTCAATATAAATAATTCAATCATATAACCTAATTATTTCTCTGTTTCTGATAAAGGACTTTGGAAGATGCAAATGTGGTTCTGCTATTTCAAAATTCTATCAAGATTTATCTCAATATGTGAAGGGAAGACTTTTGTCTCTAATCAACAGCAAATACAATCATGAAAAAAAAAAAATTCATCCATTAGTGAAAGAGGTTGAAGTCCAAGTAGAATAACTTACGGAGGTAAAATACTCTGCTTCAGAACTGATTCTACTGAAGCCTCCAAATCGTGGATCATCCGAGTCCAAAACAACCTAAAAAAATATAGCCATTTCGTAGGAACAATATTCTTGGAAGGATTAAATAACAGGAAATGATACCTAAAAAGAGCTCTTCACTGGAGCAAATGCTATGTTGCAGTGATCAACACTTGAAATGCTTGATTGCACATAACTTTTGTATCTCCAAAATGGCACGTGATGAATTAAATGCACGCTCTAAACTACAGAGAACTAGATATTCATTACGACAAAAAGTTGCATTTTTCTTTTCTGGAAGGCAATACCTTAGGATACGAAAAATAGAAAAGATGGATGTAAACTATGCTTTTCATAAAGCAATAAAAGCTTTGGCGACTTACGAGGCCACAAATACTTGCATCTACAAGAGAGAGAAGAAAATTTTGTTTGACACAGCCCTTTAGTTTGGTAATTTAGTCAAGAAATCAGGATTTTGTTTTTAAAATTACATCTAGTTCTATTTGGTTTTTAGGATTTACAGTAACATATTAAATGGCCTACAGGAAACACCTTAGAAGCTAAAAGAACTAATTCGACCTTTAAAAGCCAAAAATGATCATAAATCTGACGCGTGACTTCATACAACTATGGTGTAAGCCTGAGAACGAAGGCTTGAGGCTTAAGCTTCAGAAAGTCTTTTGTGATCCATGGCGTAAAAAAATGATTTGTCAACATACCTTGTATTTTCCTGGCTTTAAGCACCCTATACGGTAGTCTGAATAACTATTACTCCAATGAAAATTGAAGACGAAGACTAAGTCACCCCTCTCGAATACGATTATTCTGTCTCCTTCATCTTTCTTGGATATATATTGATGCTCTGACGTCATGAACTGCATAAAACATATATTCAAAAGTTTAATCTATGTTACCAGAAAAAAAATGATCTCAAATGTGTTTAAAATTGGAGACGTGAATGATAACCATTCTCTTGAAGGTTTCAGTTAACAGAATGTTCAAATATATTTCTGGCTTTAAACTTAAACAAAATTTATGCACGTCCAAGTGCGAGCTAAACAATGAACGGCTATCATACATCCGATGAAACCGCAGCGTTATTCATGCAGTATAGCATTCCTTTACATATTGGAAAAACACCAACACAACATGCATGGCTACTTTTCAAATCTCTGTACAATTTGATGTGGAATGCTGATTTGAATCCATCAAAATTATGGTTTATAGCTGCTCCTACACCCATATGAAAAAACACATAATCATGCAAGTAAACTTAGGGAAAGAAATACATACACAGTATTTTTCTTCAATATGTTGCATTGCTCGGTCAAATTCTTGCAGTCCATTATATCTCAAAAAATCTGCATCACCCTGGTTATGTACATTGAATTTCAATTGGAGATAAAAAGATACAATTGTTGCAAGGCAATAGCATAAATATCTAAGTGCAAAAAATGTAGACCAGAATGAAAAATTCAATATAATATTTATTCTTCTTAAAGAGCAATAAATGTTATTAGTTGCACCAATATATTTTCTTAAGAGTTTATGCACTTCTAATTTAATGAAAGATTTCTAAGAAAACACAATAAAAATGACCATATTAGCTCTTATATATAATAATATACCTTTAAATCAATATAGAGTTATGCCACAACATAACTTAATTAAACTAAATTGAATGTCGAAGCAAAATACAAATTGCTCAAGTGAATATAGATACCCAAGGATAAAAACTAAAGAGAAAACTTACCAGATCAAATCTACGTCTGCATTTGTCATAACTGAAGTTATTTCCCACTATGATTTTGCCATCACGAAGATGTTGATCAGCTCTAGGAAAATCTATCCACTCTGATTTAAAGGAAAGATAGTTTATGAACGTTGCACGTGAAGAGGACGGTTAGAGAATGCTTATTACACATTCAATGCATAGAATATTTAAATGGACATACCAGGATGTCCAAATTCATTTCCCATGAAATTTAGGTATCCTTCCCCACCTAATCCCATTGTAATAAGTCTGATCATCTTGTGCAACGCTATTCCACGATCTATTGTCGGCGTGGATGGCCCATTTAGTGCCATAAAATCATACATATCCTGAATAGATCCAAATACAGTGATAAGTTTAGATATCATAGTGGCCCATAATATTGTCCTTAGGATATTCTGTATATTTGCAACTACTATTTGGCAAGTATGTAATTTAACATTTTCCAAGTCTGAAGACAATGTTTACAAGTACGGGTAGTATGGCAATTAGACTAATCTTTGTTTTTAGAACTCTGGCTTCTCAAGATATCCTTAGTCTGGTTAACATATATTCCCATAATTTTCCAAATTGAATTTCCCTGATCATTAGTTATTTCATGAAACATAAACCAACAGTCATAGTTTCTACCGAAAGCGAAATATATCTATGTAAAAGGAAAAAAGACAAAGTATTGGAAACATTAAATTAAATTGCTTTGAACAGTATTAGCATACTTTTTCTAGATAAAGAAGAGCGCATCTATATCAAAAATCTTACTGGCTTTCACTTATATAAGTAACAGTTAAATAATGGTGGCAGCTTATAGATATGTCTGACCTTATCCATCAACCAGAATGCAATAGTTTTATCACCAACTAGGGCTTGGTCATGACTTTCTGCATAGGAAACACATTTTTCTAGCCACCTTCTGTTTGTAAGTGTATGTACAATATCTCCCATTTTCCAATCTTCATCCCTTTTCCTGAATCAAAATAGCAATAAAAGAGTGATACTGCAAGGGGACCAATAGATTTGAGAAAACGGTATGTGGTACCAATAGAAAAATGTGAAAGTTTAATTGGTATCCCATTATAAAATTTAGGTTGAATATAGGCAAGTTAGACCACATTCAATTCAAGTAGATGATGGTTCTTTCCAAAGTAATTTGTCATATTTGTACAAACTAAAGCCAAAAAAAAAGGAAATAAGTAAACTCTAACTCCATCATCACATCAAACCACCAAGTCGTACAGTCTTATGATATGGAGCAACCTCCCTACTCCTCATCAGCCCCAATTCTCCTTCCATTCCTTCCCTTAGGTCCTTCTCAGAACTCCACCTACGTCCAGTCTGGATCATCACTCCCCATTGTCTGTAATCGCAAAGGAAAGGAGAAGGCAGGTGAGGGAGGGACAACTACAAGCAAGAGCAATGCCCCAACTAATCCCCCATTCTATAACCTGTCCCAGTTTAGGGGAGTAGGAGGACTAGGAAGCAAGGAAGGCTGAAGGAGCAGGGGAGGAGGAAATGGGAATGCCACCATCAGAACCTTAGGAAGTACAATGAAAGTACCACCGAAATAGGAGGAAGGGCTGGTGGTACTATTCTTAAGATAAGATCTGATTTTGAGTAGATTTGCTAAGATTTGGTAATAATATCTTTTGTGTTGTAAATACTTATAGGCCCTTAAGGCCTTAGCGAGCTTCTATAAATAAACCGGTCCTCGTAAGTCACATGGAGAAAGTAGGGAAGAAACTTGACCTCTGCGTCGACGGACAACTCTTCATAATTGACAGGGATCGATGTCCCCCAATGTTATGCAGTGTTTCTTAATTTTCGTTTGTGCCCCGTGTGTTTTACTCTTCATTGTTTAACATGTGTTAAATAGCTCCACCTTATCATAGTATAAAGTCATTATTGTCTGTAGTACATTTGCATATATAGGCTGATAGGTAGGCATTCATAATTCTGAAATTCCCCTCACGTGGGATCGAACCAGATCATCCTCAAATCTCGCTCATTTAATTCGACCCCACTCCCCTTTCAAAAGCTTATATTATAAACGTAGCCGGAAGGAAGGTATATGAAAGGTCAGTAGCGATCGCTTTTCAAAGCGATCACTTTACTCATCGCTTCACCTCACACAAACCAAAGAAAATCGGAGACCAAAGAAAACCCTACCTATCATCTTATGAGCAAGAAACAACACCTCAAGGGAAGGAGAGTGTCGAGGGCAACTTACTTAAGAGTTTCAATCCATTTATCAGCAATTGCCATCTGCAGACGAAAATCAAAACCAACACCACCATCTTCAAGAGGAATACAGAAAGTTGGCATTCCACTGACCTGAGATTGTAGAAAGTTCCTTTTTTAAAAAAGACGAGAACATTTTCTGATTAAGGACTGTTATGCACAGACATCAAATATCAATAGTGCCTACTTTGGTTGTATTTACACTTTTCAGAATAAATAATTAAGGCATCAAATACTAAGAATTAATATCTGCAAACTTACATCTTCACCTATAGCTACAGATTCAGGAAAAAGCCCATGAATCATATCATTAACCAGCATCAAATACACCACAGCATCGACATCTGTTGCGAGTCCAAAATACTCACTGTAGTTCCCAGTAAATGACACCTTTCATGAAACAATACATTAGTGTGGACATTGTGCAATGATTAAAATGAAGAGCAAAAGAGCAAATTATAGCGAAACGGGATTCTGATAAACGGAATGGGAAATCAGAGCAAGCCTGAGGCTATAGCTTTTTTTTTTTTTTTTCAAGCTAAATGTAATTCATCAGCTGTCATGTTTAATCTATACAGGACTTGGCTACCGTTTCCTAACAATTGCATCCCATAGTTGGGCAGTGAAGTTGAGATCATATTATCGGACATGGGGCCTAAACGGCATAGATGGGAACATTCGCAATCAATGCTGTGAATCTCAATGTAGTGCAGAGCACAATCATATTTTAGTGACAAATCAGAGAATCATTGTTAATCCAACATCCAAGTAAAAAGACACATCACAGAAAGGATGGAAACCTCACAGACCAAGAAGTTGATAGACCCCAAAAAAGCTTCTGAACAGAGAATTTCATGAAAGATCCATATGAACTATGCCAAAGAAAAAAAAAAGGACTGGAAAAAAAAGGACTGGACCAAATGGTTGTTGAAAATAAAATAAAACAGGAGGGGACCAAATGGTTGTTTGAAATAATTCTATAGTCACAGAGAATTTCTAACCAGCGGCGTTACTGGAAGAGCAAAGCACCATTCAACTTGTCAATACTTGGACAGAAAGCAAAACAATTGCTACAAACCTGAAGGGCGTCGCATGCACATGATCATCAAGAACTTGGTCAAAAACCAGAAGAAGGAAACAAATTCCACATTATGACTACAATAATTCAGTACGAGTTTTGGCAGGAGTTCTGGGGAAGCTAGAGAGGGAAACCTTTCATTCACAGGGGAAAGGCTTTCTCAAAGGTTTTTGAATAGTTTTGCATGCTAAAAAAAAAAAAAACGAAACTTTTTCTCAACCTTGATTGAGAATCTTAACCAAAACTGTGTTAGCAAAAACTGACAATTCATTCTCACATCAATTCAGTTAATAAACGAAACTACTCACTGAATAAAAAGATAAGTCAACCAAAAAGATAATAATATACCTGTAAACCATGGTGAGTATACATCATTGATGTCACTCCATCAAATCTGAAGCCATCAAACTTGTACTCATCCAACCACCATCTCGCATTAGAGAGAAGAAACCTTAAAACCTGCACTATAGGTTACATCAGACAGAAGCATTATAACAGTTTCATATTCTATTATAACACTGATATCTAGACAGCACATACTTCCCACTGTCCATAGTTAAAAAGGCGAGAATCCCACATCCAATGATATCCCCGTGATGCAGAGTGAAAGTAACAGGCGTCGGTGCCATCAAACATGTTCAATCCATCTAAAGTATTATTTGATGAGTGACTGCAGATATTAAAATTTTCAGTTAAATGATAAATGAAAGATAATGAAGATCTTCAACTCTCACATAAAACAGCCATAAGAGAAGCAACAGAGTTATGAGTATTTCTGGCAACCCCATTTGCTCACTTCTGTATTTATGAAGCAAAGTAATGAACAATACTGTCCAGATAGCTACTAGTGTAATTAAACAACTTTAACGACTTTATATTTTGGGATTAAAATACCTGTGCACAATATCCATGAGAACAAGCAAACCCAACTCATGCGCTTTATCTATTAAAGACTTAAGATCATCAGGAGTCCCAAAGCGGCTGCTTGGTGCAAAGAAATTCGTAACATGGTAGCTGAGGCAAGCAATGACAGAGAATTTTATCAGGAGTAAAAATGCTAAGAGATTAAAACCGTGAAACGACATAATTTGAAAGTATCATATAACTCTATATAAGGAGCAAAATACATAACTGGAGTGAGGTGTATATTACCCAAAACTTGCATAATATGAGTGCTCCTGAATTGCCATTATCTGAACAGCATTATACCCCAGTTTCTTGATGCGAGGGAGCACTTCATCTCTGAAGTTGGCATATGTGTTGATAACAGGATCCTGCATCCAATTCCAAGATTACAAAAATTTTCCCCCAATTGTTTCAACAACTGAGTTTTCTTTGCAGATATAGATATGCTTTCTATCAGATCTTAACCACTAGCTGACGAAGAAGAACCTAACAATATAAACCTTTTTTCAGTTAAATCAAGTACTCACAAGGGAAGAAACATGTTTCTCTGGGAATACAGTAGCCAGATCACATGTCAAAGTAAAATTTACTTTTAATATCACTGGGTATTTGACAACTCTTTATATTAGGATCTTATTGATCAACTGGTTGATTTTTTCAAAATAATTCTTATTTATGTTACAAAAGGCCAACAGAAAGTTCAGATAGAAAGACATCAACTCAATTGTTGAGGAAGAAATTATCAATTAGATACTGAATGCTGGCTATGATAGTCATAACCAAAAGGAAAAGGCACTGCAAGAGTATCTAATTGAACATAAATACCAACTTGTAACATTTGAGAGAAGAGAAGCACACCTTGCTACTCATTCCTACATGAGACTCGTATATCCTCAGTGATTTTGGTTTCTTTGGACGAGGATGCTCAAAAACATACTTTTCCTGCAACGATTATATTGGAAGCATCATTTAGAACACAAGAACACTAACACTATACCAGATAAACATCACCCTTGACAAACAAAAGAAGGTTTCATGACTTGTCAGGAGAGCAAACAATTTCTTGTGGAGTAGAAAAGGATCCCATTATCCTGAACCGATCTCACCTGGGAACACAAAGAATCAAATAACTTTCTCTTGTGAAACAAAATATCTCTATTTTCCTCATGGTTACAGTTTCTCTCTATTAATACATAGATGACAAACATTGCAGAAATGCAAGAAATGACAATCTGCTGAGATATAGATTATCATAGTATCAGCATTTGATCCCAATTGAGAATAACAATTTAGCCCATGCTTTCCCAGTTCTCTAGTCATCGATAATCCCAATCAATTACCTAATAGCTAATAGCAAATAATAGTTCCCCAAGTAATATACAAAAGAGTTGTAAATACCTCTTCTGGAGGATCATAATATATTCCATTATATGGAATTTCCCCAGGAGCCTGAACTGAGTACTTGATCCAAGCTGGAATAGAGTCTTTTATGCCAGATGGGGTATCCATACGAATCTACATTTGGTAGTATTATGTTGTCAAAACTACCACAAAAGTATGCACAAGTTATTGGGATAATGATAGTCATTGCAATAGATATTGATATAGTTAGATATCTAGGAAGAGATTGTAAGGCGAGGCTTAGAATCCTTAAGAAACTTAAGTTCATAATTCAGACTACTACTTGCTTCATAAAAGATACATCAGCAGAATACCGTAAATTCATATCATAATATTACCTTTATACGGGAACCATGCGGAATAGCTGGGGACCCATCAGGATTATTTGGTAAGAAGATCTCCCAAACACCAAATTCATTCTGTAAATGGAAAATACATACAACAGTATTGACAATGCAAGTACTGGTAGTGATCTAACAGCATTAAAGGATATTAAGAGGGAAGGGAGACGTGAAAAGGAAAAAGATGAAGCAAAACTCAGCAGAAGAAAAGTATATATACAACTCCCAACTTTTCATGAGAAATTTGAGATACTGAAAGGAGGAATATAAGCTTACACAAGTCATGACATCAGCAGTAGGATTCCAATTGTTGAAATCTCCAATAAGTGCTGCTGACTGCAATAAGAAGAATGGTCAAAATGTAGTAACCATATACAAAAAAAAAAAGAGCAAAACAAGAAAGTTGAGAACTATTAGAAAAGCTATAAAAGAATCATAGTTGTTGCATATACAAGCACTTCAGGAAGCAACACTTATGGCACAAACAAAGTCTAAAGCAAAAAGTAAATTATGAGGGCTCTCTGTCTCTGATGCAGGCCATCAGCTATTTATCAGCTTTTTTGAGAACAAATGCAGTCTAAATTGCAACTGCTAGTTGAATTATACAAACAGAGAACAGAAAAGGATTGCATGAACTCAGAAAAGTACGTATCCTCTTATACAAGAGGATGATAAATACTAACCTTGGCCCCAGGCGCCCATTCCCTGTAAGTAATACCTGTCTCACTGTCAATTAACAGGAAATTAGTAAAGGCACATCTTAACAACAAGTTCATTTAATCAAGCAAAATAATCATTTTTTACACAAAAGGAGTGTAGTATTACTCAAAATAAATAAGAGGCTACAGCTTCTCAAATTCAAAAAAGAAACATCAACATTTCAAACATGCTTCATAAATCTCATTGAGTTCATATTTTGTCTTACCACTAAATGATAACTCATGAATAAGCTTCAGCTGTGACAAAACGCTAGCTGTTAGCTTGGTACAAATTCCTATTCTGATATGGCTTTCAGTACTTAACAACTGAAGTCCCATAACCACATAATGTATTTCCTTCTCAAATAACTTGTGGAATGGTTAGCCATGAGATTAAAAAGCATAGATAGTGTGGCTGAAGAAGGGTGGAGTCCTTTTAACTCCAGGCTTGGTTAGCCAAAAGATGATAACTGGTTCAAGAATGTAAGGTGGTGATGGTTTTTTTTTTTTTTTTTTTGGGGGGGGGGGGGGTCAAATAAATCTACAGAGAATGTGATTGTCTGTGGATGGCTGTCAACATATTAAGATAATGAAATAACAATATTCACCTGCTGTTAAAACCAAATTTCTCGTATCCACGAGAAAAAAGCTCCAATCCACCTTCATTCTTGTCAATTGTTTCACGCAGTTTTCTGTACTGGTCATACCTGGAAAGACAACATGTATAGTGAAAGCCATAATAAGAAGTATGCACTAAGATGATTAAATTGCTAAAAAAGAAAATAATATCACAAACACACACAAAATTGAGATTCCAAAAAGATATTGACTCATATGCCCTTCTACTTCTATCAAATGGATTTTTTAAGTAAAGCTATCCATAGTAACTCACCTATAATCAAGATGCTCGCGATGATTGTTCAACAATGGATCTATTTCATATATCTTCTGACCAGTACCAGGTGGAGGAAGGATCGTCCCTCTTATCCTTGTCGATTCATCACTTATTGTTTCATATGTTGATTCTGATTTCCCTTCAGCTTTTGCTTTAAGATCTCCATCTGGTAGTTGTACAGAAGCAGAATCTTCCTCTGTAATGGCTTCACTGGAACTGGGTAGCTCAACCATATTTTCTTTATCGTCAACCTTTGGCCCATGTGTGGTTTCTGAACTGTCAATATCACCTGGTATCTAGAAACAAAAATCGCATGGAACAAAAAAATCAATGAACAGAGAAAATGCAGCAGCTTGAAATGTTTATTCTTACACAGCGATTACAAAGTCGCTGCATGTTCTATTCTTCAGGAGGACTTAAAAGCATATATAATGGATGCTGAAGACTACAAGACAACTTCCAAACATTAGTCCTACTTTGAATCTGTATGCAGCAAGACCTGATAGGATGCAATTATTTTCCTCCGTCATTCTACCTCAATGATCGTGCAATCTTTTTAATCACAGGTCAGGAAATTAAGCAATGACTTATCATCAAACAACCATAAGCAGAAGAAAACACCACATAATCGCCCCATATTATCAAACTTACACCCCCATTATTTTCTTATCACCATCATCCTTACTATATGGATGAGTTTTCTTTCACCCAACCTACTCAAAAGACTTGACTCATGTATGTGGTCTGGTGGTGTGAATTGTTTCTTACACGACGTGGGTTATGTTTAAGGTAAGGTTTTCTCGCAGACATGCCTGTGAAGTAGTTGAAACTGTCTCAGGATCCTCCAGTTCCTCGGTTGGAGAGGCAGAACCATCGTTCTTGGTGCCTGGAAGGACCTTCTGTGATGTAGCTGCCATAGATGACTGAGATCTGGACTCGTAGGACTTCCCTGCAAAAACCTTTCCTGCAAAAAATAGACTAAAAAATTATCTATTCTACACTCTCTTTATTGTACTCGGAGCTTCACACATAAGGGAACCACAAAATATTCAAGTATTTCTCAGGAGAGCGCACCAAAGCATAAATTAACTATAATAGTTAAGAGAAGATTTTAATATCTCGTGGGCAATTTGGTTCTAATACATTGTTCAATAAATCAAGAATCTTTTACTACATTTCCCTGAACTATTTTACTCAGCCACAACCTGGTGAAGAGAATAGTTAATTCCTTCAAACCTATATAAGAGTGGACAGTTAGAAGCAGTTCAGTAAGCAAATAAATTCACATAATTCCAATTCATTATTCATTATAACATCTCCAACTTTTATTATTTAAAAAAAAAAAAACACTCTCCCAAGAATAGGAAATTTTAAGAGACACGAAACCCATAGGATCAAAAGCATATGCGAAGAGCAAATGCAGAAACTTCACCGCTAAATCAAATTGCGTGCACTCGCACCACAATACTGTAAAAAAACGTTTAGCTAATTGATTTCCAGCGAGGCCGCGAAGAAAAAGAAGGATCATATTTTTCAAATAATTTCAGTCCAGACGAAAAATGAAAATCTGCGAAAACCAATCAAATAGTAACACCACTGTAACGGCACAATCACACACAATGTAACATCAATCAATCAACTATATAGGCGACCCACACTCACGAGAATTCAATTTATTCTTCAAAAAGGAGACGGAAGCGCTCCTCTCGAAGCCCGAGTTCCGGCCATTACTCCCGAGCTTGCACGCCGATGGCATCCGCGCGCCGGATAACGTGTAAACCATCTTCCTCCCAAGATTTCACCGTCTTTTCCCCTTTAAATCACAAGATAATTAAAGAAACTGCAGATCTGCACGGAATTCAAGAAGTGATGAAACCCGAGTAGTCCGTGAAAAATAAATAGTTTGCGAGTGTGACCGAGTTTTAGCGGAGCGGCGAAAGAGGAAGAGCTACGTGTTGCATGGGAGAGGTTGGGTGTATGGGGTCTACAAAAAGGTAAGTAATCGTGAATTGCAGTGACAACTATCACTAAAATATCCATTCATCTTTCTTGGGTGGGTCTCTCTCTCACATGGGCCTCTGAGTTCAGAGTGGTTCTGGATCTTGATCTTTTTCGTTTTCCCTTTCTTCTACTTCCGTACCCTTACAATCTGGAATATATATGGGAATTCTTTTCGAATATTCTTGCTCTCTACTATTTGCCTTATTGTTAAGTTTATTTTATTTATTAATTGCAGAACAGCTATCTTGCCATATATGGGAGCCGTGAGGATCTTCTGGTCCAAAAAATGGTGGCTATTCGGTGGCCCACCAATCATGCCCCGCCACGCGTGCATTGGTGGGCCACCTTTTTTAAAATCAAATATTAATTTAATTGAGTGGGGCCACTAATGCACGCGTGGCGGGGCGTGATTGGTGGGCCACCGAGTGTTCTTCCCATTTTGGGACAGAAGATTCGCTTTGATACGGGAGTGCTTCTAAATCTTGATCTTTTTCCTTTTGGGGATCTCTTCCTTCAACTTCCGTACCGTTACACTCTGGAATATATATGGAAATTCTTTGTAGTAATATATCAATATACCTTATTTGACTATTACAACTACAAAACTACCCATTCATTTAAAAACTATCTAGCAAATATCCATTTTACTAAAATACCCTCACTTTTTCAAATTTTTCATCTAAACTTGTCAAATCGGCACTATGTGATGGGCACTACCCTATTGATCGGCATAAAAAATTGTGATCGGGCACTACATATTATGCACGACCCTATCGGTCGGCACGTCCCTATCGATAGGGACGACCCTATCGGTCGGCACTGCCCTATCGATAGGGCACAAATGGTGATGGTCGGCACGACCCTATCGATAGGGCACAAAATGGTGCCGATCAATAAGGTCGTGCCGATCACAATTTTTTTTGTGCCGGCCGTGATCGGACCATCTCATCATTTGACTTTATTGAAGAAGCAGATATATTTTAGTCTTTTTGGGTATATAGTGAACTTAAATATAACAATTGGGTATAAATGTATTTGACTTTACCTATTTGGGCATTTCACCGCCGGACTCAAATTCTTTTCGCCTATTCTTGCTCTCTTGCCTTATTATTGTTTTCAATTACGTTAATTCATTATGTTGATTTTCAATTATTTTATAACTTTTTTTCAAATTTTAGAGGCCGTCGTGGTACAGATATTGTCGATTCTCTACTAGAATTTATAAATGTTAAAAAGTAGTCTATAATTTAAAACTTTTTTCAATTTTTATAGACCCTAGCTAAATGAGCCGATTGCTCAATATCTAAAAAACGGGATGAGATCACCTGTCCAATAAATCTCTGTCCAATTGGTATCTGATTTAAAACGATGTAATTTTGGATTGAAAAAATGCACTGTTTAATTATTTACTAAATCATTTTTTCAATCTTATCCTATTAATTAATTTGTTATTTTTTAATACAAAGCTACGTCGTTTTGAATCAGACACCAATTGGACAGGGATTTATTGGACAGGTGATTTCTGACATAATATAGTGCTTGTTGTAGATAAGATTTACTATATATATGATGACCATATTTAAACCTGTTGGTCCGGAGACGATAGTCAGGTGTAGAGGGGAGAGGGGGGTGAATACACCTGATCACAGTTTCTTTTTCTCAAATCGAAGGACAGTTGAGCTGTTTGGTGCAACTGATGAACAGTGCCAAATAGTAACCTTCGATCACGGGGTCAAAGTGTGTCAGCTACTGAGCTCTCCTACTGACTTTAGTCAATCGTTGAAACTCAGTCGGAGACGTTGTGCGGATAAGTGTGTAGGGCCCGGAGATTCGTCTCAGTTGAAAACGTGTTTACGCAAGATAAATTCCTTTGGCTGTGCGCTTTTAAAATACGTTTTATGCAAACATATGATTTTGAGCGGTTGTATGATATGCAATAAAACAGTAAATAACACAAGCGATATAACGTGGTTCGGATACGCAAGATCCTACGTCCACGGTCCTGACTTGGCAGGAGAACTTGTTGATTATTCTGAGCAAGCCTCAGCAAGGAATCTGTGCACTGGACAGACCCTTCTAAGTTATAGTCCTTAGCGACTTTACAATTCAAACCTAAGTTCGAAAGGGAGGGGATAATCTCCAACTAAGAAGGAGTTCTTACAATAAGAACAATTCACTAAAAGTGAACTCCTTCGAAATCTAAGCTATAAATCTGGCAATGAGCTTAGTCTAGAGAAGAAAGGGATCTAAATACTCTAGAGAGAAGAACTACAAATATTCTATGAAAGCAAGTTCTTCTCTGTATAATCTGTTGAGTTCGCTAGAGTGTTCTTGAGCTTGAGCTTAAGCTTTTTCCCTTATGAGTCCCGTGCGTGGAGCTCGAATTTCTTCTCTATTTATAGTTGTGAGCAAGACATATGTCTGTTGGAGAAGACGATGCCACGTGTCACAATCTTCCAAAGAAAACGACCATAAATTCGAATTGTTGCAGCAGGGTAGTTAATACTATACATGAGAGCAGGCTTTAGTTGTTTAGAGCAGGTAAAGCGTTGTCGGCTTCTCATTGGTCTAGGTTTGTGGTAGGTGAGAATGTGTCAGAGATAGAGTTGACTATTCCACATCCTCATATGATCTTCTGCTGAACTTCGAAAAGATGTTTACGGCTGGGTCGCTTTCTGTCGGATACAGTAGACTCAAGATAGTCTCTGTCTTCTTCGGCTGAGTCGGCAGACAAGCTGATAAGGCTCTGGTGGGTCAGCTGATGACTGCGAAGGTACTGAGCTTTGCATTATGCTCTTCTGCTGATATCTTATCAGCTGATGGGCTGTCTCCTACTGAGGTGAAGATCAGTTGCTGGCTGAAGAACACAAGCTCTTACATTGATGACGTGGGGTTCTGGAAAGTAACTTCGTCAGAAGATCAGTCCAACAGTTTACCCCGTACAGGACTTAGACAAAAAGATAATCAAAATAAAACAAGTCTAACCTATACATCATCTAATCCTATCGACACACTACACTACTGATATCAGCTGGGTTTTGGGATCTTCAATTCCATAGTACTACTATGATTTCCCCCAATATTCTTTTAACCACTAGACAGCTGAGTACCATCTACTGTCTCATAACCCAACAATTTCCCCCTAATTGATGATGCCAAAACCTCCACTCTAAAACAATAAGGAAAAGAAAGCTAATCTACTGACAATAACATCCCCCTAATATATCTGAAAATACAATCAAGGTGATCAATTAAACATCAAGTCAGTAGGCGAGAGATAGGCAAAATCAGAGTAACGGTTATGTGAGTGTGTGTCAGATCACTTAGTGATCAGTTGTGAAAAACACAAACAAAAGCCATGAGACAATGAGTAATTGTCTGGCAAGCAATAGAAACTGTTATAAATATGATCAAGAGAGTACAAGTTTCTATTACTCTTACAAAAGGAAGACAAGGAAAGCAAGATCACTGCTGACGTCTGAATCTCTGAGTACGCTTCTTGAAGTCTTCAGACTTATCAGCCGGAGGGTCCAGATAATAATACTTGTAGATTCGGCTCTCGGGACTCGGATTTCCTCGTGATCGGCGGGATGGTCAAAGTTCGGGCGAGGTGATAAGCGGCTTCTTCGACTTCTCTCTCAATCTCTTTTGTGCGCGGCACGCCGCGAGTAGTCCGGGAGGAGGGATTATTCTGAACGCTGGAGCTTTGAAAGGTATCTTCTCTCTTTCCATGATTTGACGAAGCTGATCTCTGAGTTCCATATCAAATCGGCAAATAAGCTCATCAAAGAGTTGGTCAGCTGGTCTGTCAGTAGAATAGATACCCCACACATAGTATCCCTTGATAAAATCTTCTTTAAGTTCCTCCCACTGCTCATTAAGCTCGGCTGACACCCACTTGTCCACATGAGGGATAGGGTCCTTCTTGATATAAGGTGCCCTCCTGAACTTGGAACCCCGTGGAATCTGCTTCCTTGGATCAACTGTTGGCTTCTGAGATAGGCTAATCATTTTAGCCAAGTCAGCTAATCTCTTCTTCTCTCTGAGGGCCGCTGTCCTTGCATCTCCTCTCCGGAGACTTAGTCCCTTCAGCGTCGCCTCCCAGGTGGCTTTGTCCTCAGCCTCTTGCTCGGATGTAAGATAAGGCATGTAGTGACCCTGAGCTGTCGGCTAGACTGCAGTGGTGGGGGCTTTGGATAGCTCCTCCCGAGCTTTCTTTTCGTTTCGTCCACCACCGCTTTTTAGCCTTTGCGTTTGGCAATTTTGCCCATCAATTTCTTAGGCTTCTTACCTTTCTTTGCTTCTTCCATCTCGATGCTCATGATCCAGCTTGTCTTGCGTTGTTGAGCAACTCTCGGATCATAGGCTTCTCGCTCCGCCTTGGTTTTGAATTTAGGCGTCGGGGAAGATGGAGTGGCTTCGGTAGTAATCTCCTTCCCCGGCCTTTGCGGTGGCGATTCTTTGTGGCTCTTCTTCTTCTTCTTGTTCATCAAGAAATTGAGCAATTTCCTCGATGTGCTGAGCGAATGAGATAGGTCCTTGGCTCGGTCGCCACAGCGATTGGGGGAGTGGGGGCATACTCCGGGAGGAGCACGGTGAACCGGGTCCACTGGGTGGCCGAACCTTCGCTTGAGGTACAGATCTTTGGTTCCTTCCCCCCCGAGTAGAAGTACCTTCCCCCCTTATTAATTTTTTGGACTTCGGGCTCTTCGGACCTCGGCTGTTCCGCCCCCAAGATCTTCAATCTTAACTTCTCCTTCCCCCTTTTTGGCATCATCGGCTGGGAGAGGTGAGTGCGGATGACTTTAACGTCTTTCTCCAAGTTGTAGACGAGGTCTTTGATTTGAGTGGCAGTGGCTTCGAAGTCCTTGACCAGATCACAATATTTATCCCAGTCGTGCTCCTGATCTTCTTTGAATAATCGAGTTGTGCGGCCGACTCTCGTCCGAGTTTCGGCAGAGATTGATCGTGGGAGTCTGTGATCTCCTTCTGGATGAGTTTAAGTGCCGCAACCTGCTGAGTAATGGCAGATTGGAGACTGGTGGTGGCAACTTTATTCCTCTCATCCATTGTGGCTTGGACCGCCGCTAGCCCCTTAGTCAGCTGCTCAGCGAAGATATTCTGCTGAGTGATCAAGAGCTGCTGACTCTGGGCGGCTAAGTCCGCCTTCTGAGCTGCGAGGGCTGTCTCAACTATCTCCTAAATATTAATCTGTTGAGTAGGAGCGTTAGAGACTTTTTCGACCCCTTCTGCAAGTCGGTTGATGCTCTCCGTCTGAGCTTTTGTGTATTGAGCCCACTTAATGTGAACGTCTTTCGAGAGAAGACGGTTCTTTTTGCCTTGGCATCTAATAGCTCTGTTGACTGACTTCGAGGACACGGAACCTCTAGGTTGTATCTGATAAGAACTGGTTCCGAGCCTCTGCTCAGATGACGCGAGTTGTTGCGCTCGACTTGGCTTCGAGGCAACCTGGGCTTCACCAGATGTAGCAGGTGGTGGTGATTGGCCCTTTTCGCGGGGAGTAGAACCCTCAGCAGAACCTCCCAATTCTGCATCCTTGGGTGGTGCCTGATCCATCTCATCATCTTCCTTGTCATCATCGTTGTCAGGATGAGATGGAGGTAAAGGGATGTCGCCAAGAACTGAGGTGCGCAGACTGAGAAGGTATAGCATCGCAGCCCTCAGGTCCTCGAAGTAGGCAAGGTCAGCTGGTTCCCCAAAACCAATGGCTGACTGCAAATCTTGCTCTTCGGCGAGTAGGGATAGAGCTGACTGAGATTTGATCATGTCCTCGAGAATGTCCCAACTTAGGAACCTCAGTAGCATTTGTATCCTAGCCCTTATGGCTATCCTCACTAGGTCTGAGTGCTCAGCGATTTCTGGAATCTGATCATGGACTTCAGCTGTAGCACGAAGACGAGTGGAGTGGAAGGTGGTCCACTCAGAGGATGTCTCCTCAGTCGGTACCAGAATGTCCGACTGAGTTTCCTCAGAACTGATGACTTGGACTTTGTCCTTCAACGTGGCACCCTCAATGCCGGTGTCCGAGTCAAGAGTTTGTTCTTCCTGAGGAGGAGGGGGAGAGGCTGGTTTGGCTTGTTCCACTGGGACCTCAGAAGGTCCATTCTTTGTCAGCCTCTTCCTTTTCGGCGGGTCAGCGCGAGGGGGCAGGTCTGATACGACCCTCTTCGGCTCAGGCGGCCCTCGCCCGACTGACTTCTTAGCAGCGGCTCTGGTCTTAAACTTGATGAGCTTGCTGTCGAAGTACCTGGAGTTAACAAAAGCTGAGCTCCTCGAGACGTTCTGCTCGATCATGATGGACATCTTAGTCCCAAACAGTAGTTTACCCACACTGGCGAGCCTCCTCTCTCCAGTGGGTAGAGCGGTAAACTTCTGAGCCTGAGCCCTCAGCTCGGCTAAGTATTAGTCAGTCCAGTTGACGCGGACTCTATCGTCAATAATCATCATCAGCTGAATTCGTGGCTTCGAAAGCTGATCATACGAACCGGCTGAGCTCGTGAGAATATGAGAAACAATATAAGCGAGCGTCCGATATCTCGGTAGCAACAAATTCTTCGGCAGAGTGGTCTTGAAGGCTATGTCCTTCCTACCGCAAAACTTCTGCACATAGGCATTAATCTCCTTCTCCTTGTAACCAACCGGAGAAATACCCTCGTCTGTCAGATCGAAAGCCAATTCGAGAGCATCTCGAATGTTGAACTCGTGAACACTGGCGTCCTATGAGAGGGAATCGATCTCTTTCATGTATGAAAAGCTGAAGACTTCGGCTCCTGAGTCTAGAGTCCTCCAGTTGTAGAAGACCTCTGCTACTTGCCTGGGAAGATAGGCTCTCGGTTGCCTTGTAACAAGAGCGTCTAGGCCCGATTCTTCCAGAGCATCAAAAACTTCCTCTAGATACGGAATATCCACTTGGCGAAGCACCATCGTGGGTTCAAACTGTATGCGCGAGAGGATGATCTCTTCGATATTTGCGGGGGTCTGTATAGTCGCCATGGAAATCTGCATCAAAACTCGTTAGCACTTGAAAATAGAGTAAGTCAGTAGAGTTTTAAGCACGATTAAATACATTACCGTAATATTTAGAGCTTGAAATATGCAGATGCAAAGCAGTTTATGATTTTGGGGAGAAACTGGATTCGCAGAAAAAGAGCTCTAAGTTCGGAAATGGCGAAAAGTGAGGAAATGGTAGAAGATGAAAGATTTTGTAAGATATGCGTGATAAGCCATTTAGATCGAACGATTGGGTTTTAATCTATCATTTTTATCGACGGCTGAGATGTGATGTTATAAAAGGAATGATTACTTAGCCGCCTCTACCATAGACCCACGTAGGATGATGTGTAATAAAGGTAAGTGAGAAGACATGCATTAAATGCGCTGCAGGCAGCATTAAAGACGAGTTACTTTAAATAAGAACGGTTTCCTACTGACTCATCCTTAAAGATTAATGGCGGGAAATAAATGCTCATTAACTACTGAGTGCAAGCGACTGATATAATAAATGCGAGCATGCTTCTGAAAAAGTTTAAGTACAAAAATACTACGCAAACCTCTTCAGCTGAACTTTTACGATTAGCTGGTTACCGTTAAGGTTAAGGAGGATGGTTGACGTGCTGATGACCACGTTCCCCCTTACTGTGTACAGTATGATTCTCCCGACTGAATCACTGTACTGATCATCTGACCTGTCATACTGGTTCCTACACTTGATACCAATTGATGGCACTTGTCAGTAGTTGTCTTCTACTGATATGATTCAGTAGGATCCAGTAGACCTAGCTCAACTGATAGTTCTCTGAATCTGTTCTCAGCTAGTGGTTTGGTCAGTATGTCCGCCCTTTGCTTGTCAGTATGGATTTTCTCCATTCTGATATCCTTCTTCTCGACATGGTCTCTGATGAAGTGGTGTCGAATATCCACGTGCTTGCATCTCGTATGGAGAACTGGATTCTGAGTGATTGCAATAGCACTTGTGGAGTCACAGTAGATGGGCACTTCATTCTGTATTATATCATAGTCAGTTGTTGTCGAAGCCAAAGGATCTAGGCACAACAACTTCCAGCAGCCATATACTCAGCTTCAGTAGTGGACGTTGCTACTGAGTGTTGTTTCTTTGAAAACCAAGATATCAGCTTGCTGCCTAGGAACTGACACGTTCCGGAAGTTGATTTTCGATCTATCCTGCATCCTGCATAATCAGCATCAGAATAACCTGTCAGTATAAGATTATCGTCAGCAGGATACCATAACCCAGCGTCAGGTATTCCTCTTAGAT
Source organism: Lavandula angustifolia (assembly GCA_028984105.1). Lineage (NCBI taxonomy): Eukaryota > Viridiplantae > Streptophyta > Magnoliopsida > Lamiales > Lamiaceae > Lavandula > Lavandula angustifolia. The sequence continues at coordinate 18,541,328 of CM054824.1, forward strand.
AGCGCAGAATCTTCTTTGCCGAGTCTAGATGACTTCGCTTAGGATCCGCTTGAAATCTTGCACATACACCTACAGCATAAGTTATGTCGAGTCGGCTAGTCATTAAGTATAATAAAGAACCAATAATAGCTCTATAATCAGTAGAGTTAACAGAAGCTCCCTCTTTGTCTAGATCGATTTTAAAATTTGTGTTCATGGGGATCTTGACTAGCTTGCTAGAGTCGCAGCCGAATCTTTTGAGAAGATCGCGAGTGTATTTAGCTTGATTGATGAAGATTCCTTCAGGTGATTGCTTCACTTGAAATCCAAGGAAATAATTCATCTCTCCCATCATAGACATCTCAAATTTCTCTTTCATCATCTTCTCGAACTGCTGGCATATGGTCTCGTTTCTGCAGCCGAAAATGATGTCGTCCACGTAGATTTGAACCAGTAGGATGTCATCTCCTGACTTTATGTTGAATAGGGTGCGATCTACTGTCCCCTCTGAAAACCTTTCTGAAGTAGAAAGTCTGATAGGGTATCGTACCAAGCCCTGGGTGCTTGTTTTAACCCATACAGAGCTTTCCGAAGTCTGTACACCTGATGTCCCTACTGAAAGCCGGGCGGTTGTTCCACATAGACTTCTTCCTTCAGTACGCCGTTCAGAAAAGCTGACTTCACATCCATCTGATATACTTTGAATCCTTGATGCGTTGCATAGGCTAGGAAAAGACGAATGGCTTCCAATCTTGCGACTGGAGTGAAAGTTTCATCAAAGTCGATTCCTTCTGCTTGACTGTATCCCTTGGCAACTAGTCGAGCTTTGTTTCTGACGATGACGTTGTTTTCATCACGCTTGTTTTTGAAGACCCACTTAGTACCGATCACATGCTGATGTCTAGGTCTGTCAACAAGCTCCCAAACTTCATTTCTGACGAACTGGTTCAACTCTTATTGCATGGCGATGATCCAGTCAGCATCATTGAGTGCATCCTCTATTGACTGAGGTTCTTCTGTAGACAAGAAACAAGAATAGAGTGAGCTTTCTCCTTGACTCAATCGAGATCTAGTTCTTATCGTTGCTGACGGATCTCCTATAATGAGATCTGAAGAATGAGCGTCAAGCCATGAACGTCTGAGTCTGGCTTCTTCTTCTGATACTACTTCTGCACAGTCAGTAGGTGTGTTAGGCATTTCGAGTAATGCGTTGCCGAGATTGCGGTAGTTCGGTAAGAAGGTTAGGATCTACCGAGTTTCCGGGTTCGGGGCATTTAGCTCGGGAACATTAATAGCTCCCCACGAGTTTATATTCTCGGTAAAGGTCTCGATTACCACTTGGGCTTCTTCATCGACCGTTGTTACTGTTGTTGATTCCGTTCGGTAGAATCAACCGAGGTCGGCCTACATCGCTTGTTGGCCGAGTCCGAATTTCTTCATTGTCCGACTCATCATCCCAACAATGCTTTGGATTTTCTCTGTTTTATCTGTCTGTCCGAGATCCTGTAGCTTGCTGCGACATCTTCGTTGTTTGTCTCTGTATTTTTCCTGTTCTCAGTAACAAACTCATCAAAAACAACATGAGGGCTTTCCTCCACGCAAAGGGTTCGATAGTTAAAGACTCTGAAGGCTTTACTGACTCGAGAGTATCCTAAGAATACTCCTTGATCAGATTTGCTATCAAAGACCTTCAGCTGATCTTTCCCATTATTGTGAATAAAGCAAGGACAGCCAAAAATATGAAAATGAGAAATAGAAAGAATTCTCCCTTTCCATAATTCGTATGGTGTCTTCATGTGTTGCTGTGTAAGTAAAGAGCGATTCTGAGTATAGCAGGCGGTGTCAGTAGCATCAACCCAGAACTTTGAGGGTAGTCCACAGTCTGCTAGGAGCGTTCTTGGAGCGTTCTTGCTGCTTCTTTGAGTGTTTTGTTTTTGCGTTCAGCAAGTCCGTTTTGCTGAGGGGTGCGAGCAGCTGATGTCTCGTGCTGAATTCCCTCTTTATCGCAGTACTCCTTAACTACTCGAGTTGAGAAATCCTATTCCTCCGTTCCGAGCGAATTCTTTGAATCTTGATGTCCTTTTCCACACTGAGTTTCTTCAGCATATTGGGTAGCTCAGTTTGAACATCAGATTTGTTGGCGATGAAGATGACCCAAGTATATCTCGAGTAGTCGTCAATAACGACGAGGGCATACTTCTTGCATCTTATAGTCACTGGGGAGACTGGTCCGAATAAGTCCATGTGCAGCAACTGAAGGATTCCATCAGTGGAAGGTGAAGGAATAGGTGGATTGCTTTTCTTTGTCTGCTTTCCCTTCAAGCATGCTTCACAATTTCTGTCTTTGATGAACGATTCGTTGGGCAGTCCTCTGACTTTAGAGTTCTTGGCGAGCTTGTTCATAGTCTTGAAGTTCGGTGGGTTGAGTCTCTTGTGCCATAGCCATCCCGACTTGTCACTAGATTTCGTCTCGTGCGAGCAAGCAAGCCTCGAGGTTACTGCGGTATTCCGGTTTGCAACGTATATATTCTTCCTCCGCGAACCCGATAACACCGTTTTCCCCGTAGATTTATCAACAATATCACATAAACCGGCGTCAAAGATTACTCGTTAAGATTATCACGAAATTGACTGACGAAAGGAGATTATGTTGAAGTCCTTCAAAGATATGTTACTCTTGGAGCCGAAGCGTCCCAATGTTCGGCGTTCCATATCCCCTTGTGTAGCCTTTTGAGTTGTCACCGAACTCAGTCCGGGACCATCTTCTTGTATGTAGTTGGTCGGCGAGGCTCTTACCGGTATGTCATATGTCTCGAGCAGCCGCCGTCCACTATCCCGTGGGTCCTTATGCACCCGCAAAAACGAAGCATTTTTAGGTACCCTTTGGTTCGGTTGGGTCCTTACATGTTAGTGGGTGATTTCGGAACCCAAATCGTCCTAGGAACCTTAGAAGTCCCGAGACTTCTTCTTCTAAACCTTGTCGAGTTTTCTTCTCCACAGGACATGGAGATATCGACTTTATGATGATTTTGGGCTCGGGAGCTTTCTTCTTCTCGAGTCTTTGCGCTCCTCCCGACCACAGGGCTCATAGTAGTACGAGCCATGCCGAGCCGGGTGCTCATACGGTGGCTCATTATACTTTTACGCCCACCCGACCTTCTTGGTTCCCCACCCGAGTTTGATCGCGGTGTCCCGGGGGCTGGAACCTTTGGTCGGTTGCTTTTTTGTTGCTCGGGCGAGGTGCAACGATTTTACGCTTATTCTTAGCCCGAGGTGTGGTGTCGGCGAGTTTGTACCTTTCCTCGACGAACCTATCGCCCGGCCGCTTCGAGCTTTTTTGAGGTAGAAGCTTCGTGAGTATAGCCAAGACCTTCTTTCGGGGCTTGTTGGCCGTTGCGCTCTAAGCATACTTTCCAGCTTCTCCTTAGCTCCTAGGTACTGTTCAGTCATCAGTCCTCGCCAGACCTCGTCACTCCTCCTGAGTGAGTCATAATATTTTTGCACATCTGTGAGCTTCTGACTGAGTTGGGCTATTTCAGTCTCTTTCTCAAAATTGTCCTTAGTCAGAACTGAGATCTGAGTCTCTTGAAGCTGAGACTTAGTCATAAGAGATTCAATCTCTTCCTTGAGTCTCGCAACCATATTCTCTGACTCAGTAGAGACCTGACAATCAGAAGAAAGTCTCTGATTCTCAGCCTTTACCTGTTCAAGTTCTCGAATCGTTTTGTCGAACTCTCTGCTCAGTTGAATACGCTCCTCTAGCGGATCGTCGTATGCTTGTACCACATCCGGAGGATCATACGTGACCGAGCACGTGTCGTGTGTCTTTGTGAAGAAGAGGTTGTATTAAGTTTGGAATTTACCTCGGCCTCTTCTCCGGCCATCGACAAGATTCACTGTTCCTTCGGGAGAACCGTTTCTCCGACCTCAACCGCTACAAATGCAGCTTCGTCCTCGAGGGAATACATGAATGTATCCTCCTCAAGTGAGTTGTTGGATATCTCTCCGGCTATGTAGGCTCGCCTTCTTTGGGCAAATTTTTCTCTTCGGCTCGCCGTTACGCTTGTTGAGCAGTCGAGAGTTCGGGACCGATCGTCTGGTAGTGTCCCTCCTTCTTACGGTTGTAGCGGTGGATGTTCTACTTGCTTTTTCCGGTTGAGTCTTTGGATAGACTAGCGGCAGGCTCTGCATTCCTGCATTCAGTAGAAGGTTTAGATTCTTCCCTTTTTGGATATTCTTTCTTACCTGAGGGAGAATCTCGGTGGTATTTCCTCAGCTTTCTGACTCTCTCTTTTTCTCTCTGATATTTGAGAGCCATCAAAGCTAGGCCGGTCGGTGCTCGAAGTCTCGGAAGACTTTGCTTCGATTGTGGCCACCGCCTTGCTTGAGGAAACTCGGTTTGGGTCCGATCTTCTTGATCGTTGCCTTGAAGGCATGGTCGATCTGTGTGTCAGCTGGAGCACTGGAACACCTTTGGGGTAGACTATGCTCAAATTCCTCCGTTTTTAGTTCTGAAAATATAACATCAGGAGTTAGAGCATTACGATCAGAGCGACGTAAATAAGTAGCAAAAGGAAGCCACTTCTGTCGAGGTAGCGCTCTCAGGATCTTGGTGTTCATCTCCTTGTTGGTGAACATCTTCCCCAGCCCGTTGATGACGTTGACTTGATTTGTGAATCTGACGCTAAGCTCGTCAATGGTCTCACTGGGCTCCATTGCAAAGGCTTCAAACTTCTGAAGCTCTAGTTCGAGCTTGTTCTCTTTGATCTGCGGGGTTCCTTGGCTCAGTACAGCCAGGGCATCCCAAAGCTCTTTAGCCGTTTTGCAGTCTTGCACTCTCCCGAGATAAGAGTCACTGAGCGTTGTCAGTATAACATTTCGCGCAACTCGGTCGAGATTGTGCAGCTTTTTCTCTTCAGGCGTGAAGGCTGATTTTTCTTTAGGGATCTTAGCACCAGTCTGTGCTCCTACACCTCCCACGGCTGGCCGAACCGAACGCCGTCAATCATGGGAATGATGGGTCTCGTCTCAAGGACGTCCGCCATGCTTTGTCGTGCGGCGATGTGAGGTGTGCCTCCATTCTCACACGCCATACCGTGAAGTTCTCTATCGAGAACATCGGCACCATCCGAATACCTGACATGTCAGACATTATGTGAACGAGTATAAGGATGACTGAAGAGATGCTTGTGCAGAGAAAATATTTTCAAGGATCTGTTCGAGAGGACCAGTAGTACAGAACCGGCGATCAGAAGAACACCGATGCTCGATACCAATTGTTGGTCCGGAGACGATAGTCGGTGTAGAGGGGGGGGGTGAATACACCGATCACGGTTTCTTTTTCTCAAACCGAAGGACGGTTGAGTGTTTGGTGCAACCGATGAACGGTGCCAATTAGTAACCTTCGATCACGGGGTCAGAGTGTGTCAGCTACTGAGCTCTCCTACTGACTTTAGTCAGTCGTTGAAACTCAGTCGGAGACGTTGTGCGGATAAGTGTGTAGGGCCCGGAGATTCGTCTCGGTTGAAAACGTGTTTTCGCAAGATAAATTCTTTTGGCATGCGCTTTTAAAATACGTTTTATGCAAACATATGATTTTGAGCGGTTGTATGATATGCAATAAAACAGTAAATAACACAAGCGATATAACGTGGTTCGGATACGCAAGATCCTACGTCCACGGTCCTGACTTGGCAGGAGAACTTGTTGATTATTCCGAGCAAGCCTCGGCCAAGGAATGCAATGCACTGGACAGACCCTTCTAAGTCATAGTCCTTAGCAACTTTACAATTCAAACCTAAGTTCGAAAGGGAGGGGATAATCTCCAACTAAGAAGGAGTTCTTACAATAAGAACAATTCACTAAAAATGAACTCCTTCGAAATCTAAGCTATAAATACGCAATGAGCTTAGTCTAGAGAAGAAAGGGATCTAAATACTCTGGAGAGAAGAACTACAAATATTCTATGAAAGCAAGTTCTTCTCTGTATAATCTGTTGAGTTCGCTAGAGTGTTCTTGAGCTTGAGCTTTTTCCCTTATGAGTCCCGTGCGTGGAGCTCGGATTTCTTCTCTATTTATAGTTGTGAGCAAGGCATATGTCCGTTGGAGAAGACGATGCCACGTGTCACAAGCTTCCAAAGAAAACGGCCATAAATTCGAATTGTTGCAGCGGGCAGTTAATACCGTACATGAGAGCCAGGCTTTAGTTGTTTAGAGCAGGTAAAGCGTTGTCGGCTTCTCATTGGTCTAGGTTTGTGGTAGGTGAGAATGTGTCAGAGATAGAGTTAACTATTCCACATCCTCGTATGATCTTCTGCTTAACTTCGAAAAGATGTTTACGATTGGGTCGCTTTCTGTCAGATACATTAGACTCAAGACAGTCTTTGTCTTCTTCGACTGAGTCGGCTGACAAGCTGATAAGGCTCTGGTGGGTCAGCTGATGACTGCGAAGGTACTGAGCTTTGCATTATGCTCTTCTGCTGATATCTTATCAGCTGATGGGCTGTCTCCTACTGAGGTGAAGATCAGCTGCTGGCTGAAGAACGCAAGCTCTTACATTGATGACGTGGGGTTCTGGAAAGTAACTTCGTCGAAGATCAGTCCAACAGGTTTACCCCGTACATGACTTAGACAAAAAGATAATCAAAATAAAACAAGTCTAACCTATACATCATCTAATCCTATCGACACACTGCACTACTGATATCAGCTGGGTTTTGGGATCTTCAATTCCATAGTACTACTATGATTTCCCCCAATATTCTTTTAACCACTAGACAGCTGAGTACCATCTACTGTCTCATAACCCAACAAAACCCTAGCAGCCTATTTTGTACTCTATAAATAGAGGTCTCCACTCTCATAATAATACACATATATTTTCCGCTGTCTCTATTGTTCTCTCGTTCTATTTAGGTTATTACATGTTATCAGCACGAAAGCTCTTCTCCCAAAGAAGAAATCATGAATTGCCCCGAGACACAAAACATTAATATTCCTGAAGAATATTACATACTTTTGATGAGCAATTCATTCATGGGTGAATATTGATTACTGAATTGTTATTATAGTTGCTTCCGAAGTAGCACAATTGATATTCCCAAAGAATACTATATGCTCCTTAAGAGCAATTGAGTTTCTCGAAATATTAGTCTTTCGTCTAACGTAGTTTAATATAGACTAAAATTGTTGCTCCTGAAGTAGCACAATTTGTATTCCTGAAGAATACTACATGTTCTTGAGAACAATTCAAGCTCTTGATTTTGACAAATGATATATGTTCATAACTCTAATTGTTGCTCTTGAAGTAGCACAATTAACTTTACATGTTCTTGGAACAACTAAAACTTATCATTTTGAAATCATATATCAAAACAACCATACTTTAATTGTTGCTCCTGAAGTAGCACAATTTATAATCTTGATGAATATTAAATGTTCATAAAGAACAATGTATATATAAATGTATGTTGTAATTTAAAGTATTACCTAATTACTTGGAGTGGTAGTAAGAGCTCCTCGATGTTTGACAACTGCATTTCCAATACCTATTGTTGCTTAATTTCTTTTCAAGAATAGTTGTGAGATCGTGTAGATCTCAAAATTTGTACTATATTGATTTCATTTATCTTGAATAAACTAAATTGTTGCTCTGGAAGTAGCACAATTACATTCATGAAGAATGACCATATTGTCATAGTAACATTATCATCACATGTTTGTGAAAATGCCTCAAATATAGTATTTTTATATACTATTTAACTTTTGTTTCTGAAGTAGCATCATGTATATTCCAGAAGAATATTAAATGCTCTTAAGACCAACTCGTACATTCGATGATACATGTTATTCCTGAATAAAAAACATTATTTATGTCTTGTTGACATTAATGCACTCTTGATATCGATGTTCATCTGCAAATAAGAGGCATGAGGGAGATAATAATAGAATGAAACAAATAATCCAGTAGGATTAAGTAAAGATATTAATTATTTGTCCTCCCTAAAGCTCGATACGAGTAGATGCATCTTAAATTGCAAGATTTTAAAATCTAGTGCATCGACATCATTAAAAGCTTCCGAATAGCTTGTATCATTCTATCAAATCATACTAAATTAACTATTGAGCATGCTTTTTACTCTAGTAAGTCTAGAAGACACTTACTAAGTTTCAAGGATATGCAATGAATATCATATTGAAATTATATAAGAAGGTAGTGATTCTTTTGTATTTAGCCAGAAGCTAACAAAAGAAAAGTTATCACACTACCATTTTAAATGCGTTACACATTTATGAAAACAAGTGAGACAAAACATGTTATGAACCGGAAGTTCAAAAGAGTTTTATGCTTTGACATGATAAGTTTGGACATCTACAAGCAACTATGATGCGCAATATAATTGAAAATTCATATGGGCGCTGCAGAGAGATCCTGAAGAATCTCTTAATTTTCATGAATGCTCGATTTCTATAAGAAATGTAGCACTTGGTAAAACTACAATTTCAAAAATAAAGAGCTCAATTCCATCAAGAAGATTTGCCTTGATAAAGCGAGTGAGTTTATTAAACTCTAAGTTCCTCCTAAAGATGATTTATATTATATGGCTTTGAAATTGAGATCGAATAATTAGTTGCTCATATTCATTCTCAAAATGATATTTATCCGTATAAAAATGATCTCACATTATTATGGTGAAATAATGTTCCCAACATTAGGTGGAACATATGTCACATTTTGATTCCTAAAGTAATCAATGTGAAATATACATCCAACAAAAAACACAAAAACAAACTAGTCACATTTGGATTCTAGAAGTAATCAATGTGAACAAGAAGTCGAAAGGTTCATTTGCAAAAGATTGCGAATCAACTTCTTGATGCTTTAGTATGTATATAGAAGAAGTGACAATGTCATACATTTGCTGCAAATACTCCCAACAAGAATTCATGTCCCTGAAGGACAAGCATAAATGACAGCAAATGCATTTAAAATTCGTAAAAAATATGGTCGACCAATTGTTTCTAAGAATTCTGTGCCTAAGAAAAAGGGGTACAAGATATGAACCAAACAATGACGAATATGATTATCAATCAAATGAAAGTTACTGAAGAACGACAAGCGTCTAAAAATATTGAGATCTCAAAATATTGGAGAGATCAAATATCGTCGTGGACGCACGACGGTATTTTCGCCTTTTAATATGACTCTTGAAATTAAAAAAGAGGATCCTCAATGACGATCTATAAGAGATTATCAAGATATAAATAATTGGCCAAAGAGGAACGAAGTCATAGAAGGTGAACTAAAATTCCCTAGAAAGCCGGAAACATTTGGACCTGTAGTTCCAAAATCCGAAAAAATATCCCCGAAAGATATAAATGTGTCTTTGTTAGAAAGAGAAATAAAAATTGCGATATATAGGGCAATACTCGTAACACAAGTCTCTCTCAAAGATCGAGAATCAATTATGAAAACTCTCTCATAATAGACGTCATTATATTTTAGAGTGTGATTAATCTACATATGTCACAAAAGGCTTGCTATGTGCCTTATGGATGTAGTAAATATCTATCAATATGATTCACTAGATAGTGACATATATATGAAGATCCTTGAAGGATTTAACTTGCTCAAAGCATGTAAGTCAAAAAAATGTTTTCAATTAGACTGCAAAAGTCATTGTAAGGGCTGAAATAGTACAGCCGTATATGATATAATAAGAACGCCGAGTATTCCTTGACAGAATGGTACATAAATGATGACTTGAGTTTGATTGAAACTCCTTAAGAGCATAATACTTATATGTATACTCCGTCCAAATGACTTACATAGAGCAAATCATTATGGATTATTTTATTCATGGATATGTTGATTTGATAATCCAACTCACATCATCATCGGTATTAGGGGAGATATGAAATATAAATGATTGAATGCCACAAATATCTCGTTGGATTAATTATTTAGATTCACGCACTATGAACTAGAAGTTCATCAAATTATTTAGTGCAAAAAGAGTGACTAAAATCTCATATACCTGTTGTATATGCACCATGAACGAACTGAAGTTCCTCATAGAAAATATAAATCAATTGATTCTCATTAGCGCCAGAAGCGTGAGAGATTTATTGGTGCTAAGAGATAAGAAGTCCACGGAATATAAAATTCGAACACATCACTCCAAATTCCTCATGAATAGGATATGTGAATCATTATGTACAAAAATACTTGATGAAATAAACCCATGCCTAAAGACGGAGTTAGAATCAAAAGACTTGGGTTGAACTAATAATTATCTCAACTTGTAGATCGAGCATCTCCCTGATGGAGTTACACTAGTCGACCTACCCGAAAGGTCTTTAAAGAGATTTCATTTATTGCATCCACATGTCTATCTAATGGTTGATTCAATCACTTGAAGTGGATGGAGACTCATTTAGACTTATAGAAGATAACAAAGATGTTTTAGGACCAGAAGTTCCTTACTTATGTGCAATTTGAGGATTTGAAATGGTACTGATCATCATTTGTTATCTTCGAGACAAACATGCTATTCTCTATGAAGATAGTTAAACTTGTGTAGTGTAGACTTTGAAGATAACCTTGCAGATTGTTATCTTGAGTGGGAGTAACAAATTGTAAATAATCTTGAAGATTAGATTGACTCCTAAAGGTCAAATGACTCTGAAGGTCAAATGATTGTACTCTTTTTTCCTTTCTAAGTTTTTCCCATAGGGTTTTCTTAGTTAAGGTTTTTAACGAGGCATCCAATGCAACACACGAGTAAATGAGTCATTGCGAGATTCATAAAAGAGATAATGCAACACATGATCTCCAAAAGAGTGACGACATCAACATCCAACAAATTCGCTCAAGTGACAATCTAGCGGATTCTTTTACAAAGGCATTACCAACAACATTCAAGAAATTGATACACAAGATCGATATACGCCGACTCAAGGATCAAGAATGACTATATTGAGGTGGAGCAACTGTACTCTTTTTCCTTCGACCAGTTTTTATCCCATTGAATTTTTCTGGCAAGGTTTTAACGAGGCAGCAATTTCTGTTTAGGGATGGTCCATCAAGGGGCGAGTGTTGTAGATAAGATTTACTATATATATGATGATCATATTTAAACCCTAGCAGCCTATCTTGTACTATATAAATAGAGGTCTCCACCCTCATAATAATACATATCTATTTTCCGCTCTCTCTATTATTCTCTCGTTCTATGTAGTTTATTACAGTACTTCTATTATCATGTCCGACATGTTCTAATGTATCGATCTTTAATTATATAATATAAATATACTAAGTTAATTTATTTTAAACATTTTTAATCTATTCACTAGTATAGAACTAACTGTATATATGAATATTAGAATGCATAATTTATGAATATGCATAATCTATTTTATTTTATAATTTATGAATATTAATTTGTTCTCTTAGATTTGATTTTTATATTTATTATATACATATATATCAACATTGTGTCTTGTCCAACACTTTTAAGAAAATACCATGCTACTATTGTATTGTATGTTTGTACACTTCAATTTTGTAGTAGCTTATTTTGAGATTTAAAACAAAAATGTCAAATCATATTTTATCCGAAATTATAATAATGTCATTAATAAGTAGATGTTTGCAACAACTTAATTTGATAAAATTCTTTATATTTAAGTAGAAAAAACTGAAGTTGTTTAAGTTGAGTTGAAACAACTTCTCCAACTTAATAGCATACTTGTAATTTTAAATAAGCTACAATTTGACATTTTAATCATATTAAGCCACTACAGTATAAAATTCGCAAATATTATTATTCAAACTTTTTATATTTTTAAGCAGTTTTTGCAAAGACCCCTCAAATTCTATAATAAGTTATTTTTACCAACTTCTCCTTAAATTAAGAACTAAAAAAGTTTAAGCTATTGCAAACACCTCGAAGTTGAAGAAGTTGGTTCAACTTAATATAGAGAATTTTGCCAAATTTAAGTTGTTGCAAACACAAAAAATCAAACTTTTAGTTAAATTAAGTTAGAAGTTGCATAATTAACCCGTTTGTAAAAATAACTTAATTAATGACTTATGACAAAAGAACTTATTTTATAAGAACTTATGTTATAAGCACTTAAATTTAATAAGTTAAGTGTGTTTGGATAAATGTAATAATAATAACTTATATAAGCAAAAAAAAAAAAATTTAAAAAAAAAATGTAGTTATTGGGATTTGATATGTGAACCTCCTTAAAAGTTACTTATAAATTGTCATAACTCCATAATATTAACTTATGAAAATAAGTTAAAAGTAACTTATTATTTATAATAAGTTATTTCGATAAGTTCTCCCAAACGTACGTAAAATAACTTATTATTAAAAATAAATTAAAATATGTTGTTTATAAACTTTTCCAAACGGGGTGGGTTAAGTCGTTGCAAAACCCCTCATCACTGTAACTGTCTCATGGAAGTGCAATATTAATATTATTTATTTATTTCCTAATCGCATAATTATAAATTATAAACTTAAATCTTAGGATCTTAATTATAAATTAATTAAATAAAATATAGGGTTTTTAATAGAGGCTTGTAGATGAGGCCGGTTACATATTTGGGCCAAATATATCAGGTAAGACCAACGGGCCAAAATGGAAAGATGGGCCACATGCTCTGCTTCGAGTCTAATCCTTCTCTCAAACGTTGAATCTTGAAAATAAGTTTTACGGCAAATCCAGACTGCAGAATTTCTGATTTTCTCCATCAGTTTCATCATCTTCCAAACGCATGAATAAAATCTAGGGGTGATTGTGCAAAGTGACTCACGCTCCCACAGCTTCGGATTCCATCTACTTAAGCTCTTCCCGCCTGATTTCCGGTATAATTCCGACAGTTCTCCGGTCAGAAATTTAACTATATGAACGGATAGATTACTTACAATTATTAGTCGAGATTCAGTTGCTGTTTTTGATCTGCTAATTCTGTGTCAGTTCATTCATAATCTATACTTCTCCGATCTGTTTAGATCCTTTTTCTGACTACTTCTTGCATGCGTATTACAAAATTTGGTCAATCTTGTAGTTTGTGATTCAGTCTCATTGCAATTCGTGGTTGATCAATTTACTAGTTGTTTTATGAATGATAAAACTATGAAGTGCAGATTTGGATTTGTCAACTGACATTTTATTAAATTTTAGATTTTTTATTTTATTTTATGGTCATTCATATGTGTCGCTCTTTGAATTATTTATCACTCAATGATACTCAAATGTCAATTGAAGTTTGTATTGGATGAAGAATTGCAGTGCGAGAAGCTAGAAGTATGGCTGCTTCCGAAGAGAACAGTGCCCTGTTCCCAATTTTTGTGTTGACAATGATTGCGCTGCCTCTAGTGCCTTATACTTTTGTCAATGTATATTTCACTTTTAGAAAGAAGAGCCAGAATGTTAATTGCCGCTGTTCAGCGTGTTTCCGCTCCGGGAAGTACCGGAAGTCCATATTCAAACGTGTAAGTTTATCTAACTTGACTGCACCTACTCCCAATGTTGAAGGCGACATCACGGCATTAGGGGACCCGTATATATGTGTGTGTGCGTGCGTGTGTCTTTCTGGATATCCCTAAATTCGTATGGCTTATGTGATAATTTCAGATTTCAAACTTTTCAACTTACAGCAACCTGACGGTTTTGTTGCTTTGGGCGGTGGTTGTGGGTTTGGTTTTCTACATCAAACATCTCAACACTGAGGTACATTCTGTTTCTTTATGTTCTATACCATCAGGCAGTGATTATTTGGACCGAAAGATCTGTTTTGGCATGATGTGCTATGAGATTCTTCCATTTTCATATCATTTCTCCAATGTTGCTATTTCTTTTTTTCTTTTTCCCTTAGTGTGGGAAGAATATTTATGCTAGCTTTCTTATCATGTAAACGAGCAGGTTATTCAAATATGTATTATGAGGGAGTTTAAAAGCATATAGGAAAACATCAACTTGTTAACTACATCAGACATCTTATGGACTTTTAACGTTTTTCTTTTTTATTATTCCTGCAGATCCAAATATTTGAGCCATTCAGCATACTTGGATTAGAACCTGGAGTATCAGAACCAGAAATAAAGAAGGCATATAGGAAACTTTCCATTTTATACCATCCAGATAAAAATCCGGACCCAGGTTGAAGGTGTTTGATAACTTCAATTATGATCACGGTTTACTTATAGACCGAGATGGAACTGACAGTTTTCTTGTTCTTAATATTTTTAAACCTTGCTGTGCAGAGGCTCACAAGTATTTTATCGATTATATCTCCAAGGCTTATCAGGCTCTAACTGATCCTATATCACGGGAAAACTTTGAGAAGTATGGCCATCCTGATGGCAGGCAGGTAATTTTATATGATGAGAGACTTGCATTCAATGTCATCACTTTTCGGTTTTACACAAGAAATCAAATCTATGGTTTTCCCCCCTGTAGGGCCTTCAAATGGGAATCGCTCTTCCACAGTTCCTTCTGAACATTGATGGAGCATCTGGTGGAATTTTGCTACTTGGAATTGTAGGAGTTTGTATTATTTTGCCCCTGACAATAGCTGTTATATACTTGTCAAGGTCATCAAAGTATACGGGGAATTATGTCATGCATCACACAATGTATGCTTATTACCATTTCATGAAGCCTTCATTAGCTCCAAGGTATAGAATCATTTCCTGAACTCAGTGTTCTGCCTTGATACTATATGTTTGTATTGCTGTTGGTGTTATTGTTTTATATAACTTGGCTTTATCTGCTAGACAAGTAATCTTTAACACTATAACATTTGGTGGAGTGACAACTGTTTATTTTATTTTGCTATTTGAAATTTGTGCTGCATATATACGATGTAGGATAATTGCATATGTTGACGTTCCATGCTTCTAATCAAAATTTGTTTTCATATATATTTGTTACATGGTAACCACATGGTTACTCGGACTCTTGATGCATCTTGTAACAATATATTTCTTCAGTTTCTGTTATGATTGCCCTTTGTTATCTCTGTCAAGTAGTTGATAGGTGTCTGACAGATGTTTGTGTCTTTTTCCCTTTTTTTAAATATATAGTATGAATTTGCTCATATCTAATCTCTTTCATTGTACAGCAAGGTGATGGAAGTATTCATTAGGGCTGCTGAATACATGGAAATCCCAGTTCGCCGAAATGATGAGGAATCCCTTCAGAAATTATTTGTGTTGGTCAGGAGTGAGCTAAATCTGGACCTTAGAAATATCCGGCAAGAACAAGCTAAATTTTGGAAACAGCATCCTGCATTAGTAAAGGTAATGAATAATCTGTTCAGTGCGAGTCTTTGAGTGATTTGATATACATTTCCCTTCTAAAAAGTTTATTTTCAATGCTCACAGACTGAGTTGTTGATGCAAGCACACCTGACCCGTGAAACTGCAGCATTGTCTCCATATTTGCAGCAAGATTTTAAGAGAATGCTTGCGCTTGCACCTCGTCTTCTTGAAGAGCTAATGAAGGTATTAGCAGTGTGCTTTTTTTTTTTTTTTGGGGGGGGGGGGGGGGGGTTAACTATAATGAATTGTGAATTTTCATGATACTTTAAGGAAAACTATCCAGGTGGCTTCATGAAAAATACTCATTTGACTCGCTTTGCTACGTCATTTAATTAAAGTAGAGGCAGAACTCCAACCATATTTGGTTTACTTAATAAGATTGACATATCACCTCTTGAAGCTAAATGTTTTTTCCACTTCTACATTATGAACGAAAATGTATTTAGAAATGGAAAAATGAAGAAACAACTGCCCTCATGTTCCTTTATGTTGAAACCATGATGCTTCTCAACTTGCTTGGTTATTCTAGGGCGATTGCTTAATCATATTGTTCATCTTTCTTTTAGATGACTACATAGAAATTATATTTTTATCCAGATGGCAATTATACCTCGTACCCAGCAAGGACATGGATGGCTGAGACCTGCAACTGGAGTGATTGAGTTATCACAGAGTATAATCCAGGTACCTCTGGAGTTCCAACTTTATGTAATTCTAGTGAAAGAAGAAGTTATGTAACCGCATAGACTCCTTCATTTTGCCTTTTAAAAGTTGGTTATTTCTTGCAGGCCGTCCCCCTCAGTGCAAGAAAAGCAACTGGGGCTTCAAGCGAAGGATATGGTCCATTTCTCCAGCTGCCTCATTTTACTGAATCAGTGGTCAAAAAGATTGCTCGAAAGGTCTCTCTCTCTACTTGTGTGCGTATATCAGTGTAAAAAAAAGACTATCTTGCTGGAATTAACTTCCTGAGTCGTTATCTCTGTTTAGAAAGTTCGGTCATTCCAAGATCTTCGTGAAATGAAACCACAAGAGCGTGCAGAGCTGCTGACACAGGTTGCTGGCTTTTCTGATTATGAAGCCCAAGATGTGGAGATTGTTCTTGAGATGATGCCTTCCATTTCAATCGATTTAACATGCGAGACGGAAGGTGAGGAGGGAATACAAGAGGGTGATATTGTGACCATGCAAGCTTGGATAACTCTTCGCAGATGGAATGGGTCGATTCGCGCCCTTCCCCATGCTCCCTACTTCCCCTTTGAGAAAGAGGAAAACTTTTGGTTACTCCTTGCAGATGGCACATCGAACGATGTCTGGATGTCGCAAAAGGTTAACTTCATGGACGAAGCAACGGCTATAATCGCTGCAACCAAAGCAATTCAAGAGTTGAAGGAGGGGTCTGGTGCTACTGCAAAAGAAATTAATGTAGCTGTAAAAGAAGCAATTGATAGAGTGAAAACTGGTTCGAGGTTGGTGATGGGCAAATTCCAAGCCCCTTCTGAGGGTAATTTCAACCTGACGACGTACTGTTTATGCGACTCGTGGATCGGTTGCGATGCAAAGTCGACTATTAAGTTGAAGGTATTGAAACGAAGCCGTGCTGGCACGAGGAACGTCGTTTCAGCCGACGAAGTGCCTTCGCTAGAGGATGGAGGTGAAGACGAAGATGAGGAAGGAGAGGATGACTATGATGATGATTATGAGAGTGAGTACAGTGAAGACGAAGAAGATGTAAGGGGTAAAGATGCACAAGGAGATATTGCTAATGGTGAAGAACATGATGCCCAGGGTTCAAGTTCTGATGATGGTTCAGAAAGTGATGAAAATTGATCATTTGGATTGTTTTGTTAACAGTGACTAGATTGGAAAGCTTTTCCATTTCTTGATATCTGTAAATTGGCTGTCGCCATTTTTGTGAGAGAAAATAGAACAATGTTATCCAGTACGCGTGTCTATGCTTTGGATAGATTGGTACTCCTTGTGGTTTAGTTGATACAATGACATCTTAATCTATAAAATAGGATCCAACATGTAACAACTAATAAGCTCGAAAAAACATCTAGAAATTTTTATTTCTTTAATAGGTTTCTTGAAATTACCTTGTAGTCTTGCATAGTGGTCCAAAATTCCTAACAATTAAAAAAAAAAAAAAAAAAACATACATTTGGTCGTCAATTTCATAAGGGTAAGACATACAAAATTCTTGAATTCTACATGTCAAAGTATATAACCAAATAGCCACAAAAATCTTGAATTTTATATGCCAAACTAATTTGTCAATTGATCAGTATCGAGCACGAATTTCTTCGAGGGAAGTAGAATAGCAGCCACTGGGTTACTCTCCAGCCCACCTCCTTGATCAATTATTAGTCTCAAACCATCAACATAGACCTTTCCATGGTGACCACTTAATACAATAGTTGGAGTTCCATACAATTCCTACAAGAAAGTAGACGTAACATGATCAAGAGATTGATCAAAGATCTCGACGTTGTGTTCAAATACCGAAAGAGTTACAAATAAGCAATGCAATTACCTCCGGGATGTCCCAGACATTCTTTCTTCCACTGAGAGCCTCGACTTTAGGGATCATCGTATCCTTGGCTTTCAGATAGCTCAGCTGCTCTTTGACTCCTTTAGCTTTCTCCAAACCAGCATGTACAGCTATCAGTTTACACATCTGTAATCCTTCTTGGGTCTCTATACTGACATTGTCCTTGCAGATTCGACAGGCCAAGTTAGTTGTTAGCTTCATTCTCTTGGTGGAGAAGTTACGTAGAAGTTGGATCAGTGGGTTCCTAGAAGAAGAGATCTATGCTTACCTCCTCATGGACCCAAACCAGATCTGCAAGAAATTTCTTGTGCTCTTCTGGAACTACCTTCCTCAAATCTGAGTATGTAAAAATATCATGATATGGGACAACTTTTAAAACAGAAGTGGAGAGAATGGGGAATCAAAAGCACTTCAAAACTCAATCCATCTAAAACTCTTAAAGATTAGCTAGAGAAGCAATAAAGTCTCTTAATCTAAATGAACAGGATATCATTGCCCAAGACCAATATAATACTAATTCAAAATTAACAAAGACAAATAAGCTGGAGCAAACTACTCTACAAATGAAACTAACTAAGGATTGATTCTCTTTGAGCTTTTTGAAAACTGTCTCAACTTGAGTTATGAGTACGAACAGTTCCCTTTTAGTTCAAGGAAAAAGGGGACTAAAATCAAATTCCAATTCATCTATTAGCTAAGAATCAAGATTATTATTTTATCCACTGGAATTACACAAAACTTCAAAATAAAATCCTCCTTTGCCAAGCATGAATTCTTGACCCCAAAAGAGCAAAAAGATCCAAATAAAGTGGCCTTTCATAATCCACTAAACAATCAGAATCTGGAGAAAGAAGAACAACACACAGTAACTGTCCATTACATTCGTAATAAAGCTAAAGAATATCTAAATAAAAAGAACCAACTCAGGACCAATCACTTCAAGAAACATAACTAATTCCTTAAAAAAGATTCAAACCAAAACCAAATTTGAAAAAACACAATCACACATCATAGTATATAATAAAGAGACAACTCTATCATCTAAACGACTTCAAAACACATACCAGCAGATCCATGTGGGACCCCATAGGACTCAAAAGTGGGGCCAGCGTCGTAAATCGAGCCCTTATACTCAGTATTCTTGGCACGATTAAACCCAATCATCCTACCCGCCCATCTCCTCCCTTGCAAATGCATATTCTCGTATCCTTCCCCCTTATACCACCCTTCTCTCCCCTCATTCATCTCATACTCCTTCCACGTCTCCGAAAAATCCGAGCCGTCGATCGGACTCGGGAGAAGCCCCAAGAATGCAGCAAATGCGAGATCATGGTTGCCGCAGAGGAAAACATGAGATTGATTAGGGTATTTGGAGGGCAACGAGATTAAGAAATCGATCACTTCCTTAGTGTGTGGACCTCTGTCGCAATAATCGCCCAGGAAAATAATTAGGGCGGATTGGAAATCAGATGGGGCTAAGGTTTTTTCGAGATTAGACCACAGATTTTGCAGCTTCGTCAGGTAGCCGTGGATGTCACCGACGCAGCAGACGGCTCTTGGTTGTGGTGTAGCCATGGAAGAGCGCGCGTCTGATCTCTATGGCTTTAGTGGGAGGAGTATGTGGTGCAGATTAAGTATTTATTTAACCATTTGCGAGCGACTCTTTTTTTACCAAAGAAGACTACATTTATCATTTTAATAAGAGCGGCTGCATCATTAAATTCAACAAATTTGTCATTTTTGTGATTGAACTCTCCTGTGTGGTTCGAAGGTAGCGATTGCGGGTTCCACGAATAAAAAAAAAAAAAATTGCCATGTTTCCATTATAGCACGAATATATGCAAATAATAAATAACACTAAGATGTCTCCTTGGAATCACGCGTAGCGGTGAAGATGGGTGGCTCGGGGCCATAGGGTCGTGATTTCAAATCCCACTGAAATACTACTCATTATGTGATGGAGATTGTTTCACTTTTTAATACTCCATCTCGTCCCGCTATTAGTGTCTCGTTTGGTTTCTAGCTTGGAGATTTATAAATTTTGTTTAAGTGTGTATTTTATGAATTTTAATTGTATTAAGAAATTGACACAGTTTTCTAGGAGTAGTGTAAAATATAGTCGAGACAATCGATTTTTTTTAATATTGTATTTTAAAAAATAATCTAAAGTTTCAAAAAAATTAAAATTCATAAATTTTTGAGTTCGGAGTGGAACGAAAATCGTGTAAAATATAGATTTTCAAAGAAAGAGTACGATAATATGAGGATGAGTAGTGAGTAAGAGGAGTCCACTTCATTTTTCTTTAAGAGTATTTTTTGCTATTTTAAGAAATAGGATAGTAATAGCGAGACAACCTGATTAGAAAAGTAAGACAGTAATAGCAGGATAGATGAAGTAATTAAATATGGTCCACACAATATTTATCATTCTAAAAAACGCATCGTTTCTAGTGGACGGCCTAATTAGAGAAACGCATGTTTCTAATGGAACGGAGGGAGTATATAATAATAAAATAAAATACATGTATCACTATTTTATTAATGGGACATATAATGAAATTACTAAACACAAAAAATGGAATATAAAATCTTCACCATTCCCGGAAGGTTTCAATTCTGCCGTCCGGAAAATCGCCGTCAACATTACACTGACGGTTCGGTTCCAGTTTGAACCCACCGTTCCAATTTTTTTTTTTTTTTTTTTTTGGTTTTGTTTTTTAATGATTTTTAAGAAGAAAAAACATTATAAATTCTGTTACTAGAGATAATTATTAAATTATTATTATCATTTTTTTACATTTTCATTTATTTGAGATAAATCCTTCAATTTATTATTTTATTAAATAAATATTTTAATAAATTTTGGGCGGAACTCGGTTATGGTACCAGCAGTTTCGATTATAATGTGCGCGGACTAGATAAACATACAAAATTCTCATGGAGAAGGCATGCAGCAGAAAAGATGAGTATTTTGCTATTTCGGGGACACGTCTTACCCTGCTGCATAAATAGCAAACCTTTGACCACCAGATCAGCATGATCAAAACTATCATGCCGTTGGTTCAATCTACTCGACCATAAACACCATGCAATTACATAAAGTAGCTCCACTAAAAATGCCTTCCCACCAGCACCTACCGTCTCAAAGCTCCATAGTTTCTTGTCACCTACAAATGAATGTTTAGGTTCAATTTGTCTTTCATGTTCTTAAGAGGAATGCAGCGAGCTAAGCCAAGAGATTAAATAGCCACAAACAGTCCCAAGATTTATAAGGTTATCAGGTGATCTGGGGCATATATAATAGTAAAAGATGGATGTGATTTTATTCAGAAAACATCAATTACCCGAGGTTGAGATTTATTCAGTTTCTTCCCAATGTCGTCGTCATCATCATCCTCATCTTCATCATCTCTACTAGATAGCAGTCTATGAATTGAAGATGAAGACGTATCTGTTGTTCTTCCCCTTTTTGAGGCAGCAGTACCCCTTCCCCTGCCCCTGCCCCTTGGACCAGCTCTTTTTCTGCCCTTCCCCTGGGGAGCAGTATTATCATCCTTGCATAGAAACACAACGACATATCATCTTTAGCCGGATTGAGCTGAAAAAATTACTGAAAGCATAAAATCTCTTTAAATAAGGAGAATGTAGATACCGAGCTGTCAGCAATATCATTAACATCAATTCTAGCTGTCTCATCATTTGAATCTGAATCCACTTCATCCTCCTCATCAGCCAAACTCCTAACTGAAGCAGATGCAGCAGCTGATGCAGATCTGCAGCCCAAAAACACCACGTAGGAGATTTCAGACATAGTCTCCAAGCTCAATAAGGTAGACGAAACATTAGAAGAATTCTAATAGAGTTCAAGATTATCATCTAAAATTTATTGTGACTGTTGCTTAAGCTTATAGAGAAGAGGCATTAACAGGATGATAAAGAGAGGCAAAAGAAAGAATTGCATTTGCATGAGTAGGATAGTTTGACATTACATGAAGAAATTCTTTTTAGAAAGCAGCAACTGAAGCATTAACAAATATTACTGACCTTTGCGAACGGAAGCCAATGCTTGCGTCTAGTGTGGTCTGCTTCAGTGTACTGGAAGCCCTGCCTCTCCCCCTTCCCCTCCCCCTGCCCCTTCCAGTAGGCAAAGATTGTGATGGCTCTTTCCTGCCCTTTCTTGTAGACTTTGAGCCCACGAATAAAGAAGCATCCTCATCGTCACTGAAGGAAGTAGTACTAGGACCTCCTTGAGTACTTTTACTTCTAATATTCTGTAGGGAAATGAGGTAACTAAGAAACCAAAGAAATACAACAGGTACTTTGCTAGAACAAACTTCCGCATGTATTCAGAGATAACAAATATACCTCCAAGGACTGGCCGCTAAATGTGAACTGCTGGGAGTCTCTTGGCTTCGACGATCTTTCTTTCACACGTTGCTGAAAATGAACACGTTTTTTCATATTGTCAATGTTTTTAGACTGCAAAAACCACCTTAAAATGTAGATCATCAAAGGTTGATAATACAATCTCATGCAATTTAAAAGGTGCAGTTAGAAACTTTATTTTCGTCCCCCCATGATTTGGGCTCTGATCATAGTCAATCTAGTGAACAACAAAGACGCTATATTATGGTCAGAACCTCATTTACACAAAACAGCGAAATGCATTGATGAAAGCTAACGATCATGTTCCGAAACATGTCAAGTTGATGTAGTTCTATAGTAACACTCACTTATAAATGATATATAACGGAACAGTAACAGCAGCAATCCAAAATAATCAAGCCCTTTTCGTGTTAGCAACTAAATGATTAGGCATTTACTCAAGAATGAGTAGACAGAGGAAAGGAAAGAATGACGAGGGGGAAAGATTAATTGCCTCTAAGCACTCCCCAACTTTGACAATGAGGTCTTCCTCTTCAAACTTTTGAACATCTGGATCCCGAGTTATTTTGTTCTGTTAATAAAAAAGAATTCCAAGTTAGTAATAAAGCACAATGACACCGATAAACTTTTATCATTTAATTCACAGAATAAATCAGGCAATACACCAGGAATTAAACGATACAACTACAAATCACTTACACGAGTTTCTTCAAGGTTGTATTGTAGACAAGAATAGAAAGCCATCCTATCATCCTTATTAACGAAATTGTGTAATGCAACATCCAAATCATTGACCGGAAGTATCTCCATTTTCTGAAGAGCCAAATTCCCAATACTGTGATCAACATATTGGTCAATCCAACAAAAATAGCAGGGACGAAATGGTGGCGACACATACCAGATTGCTTTCAGCAACCAAAGCTTCGATATTTGCCTGATTCAATTCCTCTGGTCGAAGTCGTTCGCTGTCATCAATTTTATCTAATGCAAAATAAATATTAATCCTGTCACCATTAACACACTTAAAGAAAGGAAAAAGATATCCAACTCCAAACATAACTATTCAGAGTAATCAATATTCACCTCCTACATAATAAAATATTGATGACAACATCGTTAATGCAAAGATAAAACCCGAAATTACGGATGTGCTGAATATCAATATAATCTAAAGCAAAGAGATAGCAAAAGAGAGTGGGAAAGAGGATGAGGAGATGAGAGTCCTAACTCCTAAGCAATCTTTATAATATTATCACTGGAAGATAGTAATACTGGCATGTTTAAACCACGATAACTTGACAAGTATCGCATGTCCTAATCCACATTACTCAAAGAAATAAAAGAAGTATGGGAAAGTTTTTAACCAAACTTTCCAAGGTGGATGGTGTAAATTTGTGACCTTATTATATATACTAATCCAGTATGATGTCCTAAGAAAGAAATATTAGTATTTTAACTTTAACAATAGGAAACCAGAGAAAAAAGACATGAAAATCACCTTCACTGCGACCTTTCTTAGAAGCTTTAGAAAATATAAGAATATCCTGGGGATTTGCAACCTATATAGTGTAGAAGTTATGAGTATTGACAGCCTTGAAAACTTCTCTTTGTTTTTATTCTGGTGGGAGGGAAAACGAATTCATATACCTTGCCCACATATTTTTGCCCAAATCTTTGTGGATTTATTGTCATAAACCCAGAATAATCAACCTATATAATTCAAAAGCAAATATAGTTGAAACAAACAATAAAGTAATTAATAAAAGTGGCAAAATACAGCAAACATAGAAGAATTACCTTAATTCTAACTAAGGGAAGCTTGAGCTCTGGTTCCTTAACAGCTTTTTGGTTTGCCCTTTCTATCAAATTTCTAACCTACAAAAGAAAGAGACACCAAAGAAAATAAAATACGTGCAGCCGTCAAAAAGCAAAAAGTTACAATCAATGAGTATATTGTATAGGAAAGAGCACAAAAGGATGCAAAAGTCATACCACATGGTCCAAATGTTCAAGAATTGAATTCTGATTATTAGGGTCTATGTCGGACTCATCTTTTAGCACCACCTTCACAACAATAAATAATGTAATTAAAGTTTATCTAATTATCCACATAGAGGAATGAATTTACCTCTGTGTATTCAAATGGCCTCACTGAAGTCAGAGGTATCTTGGTAGGCCGATATTGATTCCCCTGCACGGTTTTTGGTATCACATAGACAAATTATTTGGTGCTGTAGATACTGAAAGGAAAAAAGGTAGTAGGGACTAGAGTTTTTAAGGGAAAAAAGGGGACATGTGAGAAGAAAAAATGGGTAAAATTTCAACCTTGATCTCTAAAAGCAGCACATGTTTTGGCTTTGATTCACCATCAATCAATGATGTTGCAACAGATGAACCAGGTTGTGTGATGTGAAATCCCATTCCTGGAACTTCCTGTGAACCAAACAATCATCAATCAGAAGCTATGACCAGATGATAAACCAGTAAAGACACCTTGACCGTTTGGGACCTGAGGATCAACAAGGCACTCGTGCTCATGCCCCCAGACAACAAAGTCCAAGAACCGTGGCAGAAAATGTTCATTTATTGCATTTTTCGGATTTGTCTTCACTCTGAAAGAAAAAGGTGAAGATTACATTTACAGTGAAACCAATTCAATCATGGATACAGAGAGTAAAGACAGGCAAATTGTTCCATTCTTTTCCATTATCATCTGATAGTATTGGTTATTACCTATTCTGGTGGAGTACTAATATATTGAACCAGTCTGAAACTTGACAACCTTCTTGGGTCTCTGGTCGCATCCACTGCACTGCATGTGGAGTCTATTTCTCACAAAACAAGAATAATTAGATAAATAGACTGATATGAGTGTGATAAATAACCAGAATCAGGCAGGCTCTATAGTCTATACCTGAAACATCCGATTCAAACGTTCATCTCTGATATTTCCGAGGCCATAAAGAGCTACAGATGTTGAGCCCTAGTATAAATTACAGTTAGATGTCATTTATTGATCGTAAAACAAACATTATGCCTAAGAGAGTTACATTATACCTTTTTAATAAGAATAGGGTAGAGAGTAATTTGTCCAACACCAGATCCTTCAAGAACCATTTTTCCAAAGTAGTTAACAAGATTACATGCAGAAAGAATATCAACAGCGGAAAGATTGTCCTGCAACATCAGTCAACAAGAAACCCGGAAGACTACTAAATTTGCAAATTAAGGTTTGCACAAGAAAAGAGGAAAGGAAAAATAGTGTGAGGTAGAGAACTTCACATTAAAATAATAATTCCAAATCTCCAATATCCAGTCTACAATCAACAAGCACCACATTTACCATAAAATTCATACCACTCCAGCAGGATCATCATGATTTCCATGAATGCTGAAAACTGGCAACCCAACATTGAAGTGAGGATCTTCATAGTTCACATGGCCAAAGCTACATAACGATAAAGAAGACGGATAATCAGTAAAATATACTAAGATATCGTCTTTAGTGTTTTATTTTAATAGGGTATAAGGGTGCACTGGCATTACCAAGATGATTTAGTATTAGGATTCAATTAGTAACACCATAGGGAAAAGAGAAAAAAAAAATTATGAAGATTAAAAGAAATGAGTTCCAAGAGAAATAGAATACGTATTGGCAAAGTTCACGGTCTGGTCGCTGACGACTTGGAACTGGACTGGCTTATCATTCAGGCAGTGACGACGAAGAATTTCAATTGATTTGACTAAAGTTGACCTTGAAGGCTTATTCTCATGAAATAGATCACCACCAAGAAGTATAAAGTCCACCTAAAATTGAACAAACATTACGAGTGCCAATTGTAATTACCACTAAACTTCAAAAACCATATTTTGCATATCAAGAAAATATCGAAGTAAAAGAATTGCGTACTGTACCTGCTTTTGCTCAGCAATTGAACAAATCTCTTCAAATGCCTGAAACGAGTCATGCCGGCGAACTTCATCCTTCTCCATGTAACCAAGATGGCAATCCGTAGCTACTAGTATCCGAAGCATATTACTTTTTTCATCCCTGAAGATTTGACGATTTCAATTCACGAAACAAATAAACAAAAATTACTATTATCATATCTTATTCAAACTATAGCAAATTGAAAACTAGCTTTAATTTTTCTGAAGTACAAAAATTGCAATTTCAACAACGTAATGTTTAATGAAATTCTGGCAGTCGTCCTTTCGTCTACCTTGAAGATTCAGCCATATGGTACTTCTAAGAGATCACCGCTTGTGCTGCAAGGCATATGGAAAAATCAGGACCGATAAAAAATTGTTAGAATCCTTACAAACGAATCAAAAATAGCCAGTCATTCTAAAACCCTAGGCGTTGCCTTTTGCCTAAACGAGAGTTGAATGAGCAAAGATCTTGAGACTTACTCAAGAAAGGCAATGGTATTCAATGACGGGGAGTTAAATAGGAGAACGAAAGTGGCGGCGGAGGCGAAGCCGACGGCGTAGTCCAGCGAGGAGTTGTTCGGAGGTAAGTGGTGGCGCGTAATTTTTAAACATATATATGCAAAATTTTATCTGGGTTAATTTGCATTGCAATTGGTTTTTTCACTTTCTACCGTATACCGTTGTTCCATCTAAAAATTGTACAGCTGTATTTATTTCCATCTAAATTTATATAATTTGTAATGTTATTATATTTCCATCTAAATTTAATAATTTTTACCGTTGTTACTATTTCCATCTAAAAATTGTATAATTGTACAGTTAAACCCCGATAAAGTAATAACTTTGAGGCACGAAAAAAATATTCATTTAACAAGTTTATTATTTTATCGAACATTATTTTATTGTATTGACACATATCGGGACCGAAAAAAATTACTCCCTCCGTCCCAAAATTCTTGTCCGCTATTCCATTTTGGGTTGTCCCAAAATTCTTGTCCACTTTCCTTTTTTAGTAAATTATTACACACAATTTTTTTGTGGGACCCACAATTTTATACCAATCTACACACAACTAACAACTCTCCTTAAAAACCGTGCAAAAAGCAAATTGGACAAGAATAATGGGACGGAGGGAGTATTATCTTAACAAGATTATTACTTTATCGAATATTACTTTATTGAGGTTTAACTATATTTATTTTCGATCTAAATTTTGTGCCGTTAGATTTGTATTTCCAGCCAAACAATTCTAATTTTTATTTTGGTGTTATCCAACTAATTTGTACGGGTTACTCTGACTGTGCGACGGCCTATTGGGCTCCCAAGAAACGAAATTGGTTGGCCCAATAACTTATAGATGCAAGTAACATAGAATACACCCTTATCTAAGAAATAAGAACTAGAAATCAATCTAATCATCAATTGTCTTAAATCAATTAACTATATATATATATATTGAGAATATGTTTGACAAATGTAAGAACAATCTTATATAAGAAAAAGAAAAAAAGAGCTTATTTCCATAGAAAATGAACAACCTTACGACCTTAAATTAAGACATTTCAAATTACTAACAAGGGAAAATCACTTTCCCTCTATTAGAACAACTCAAACTCTAGATGATCATTTGCACTATAGTTCACAACTTTCTCATTAGAGGGCTCCATCACCGGATTTCCGACATCACAAAACTCCGGTATTTGCGGCGGAACAGCACACCGAATCAGCGCCCAATTCAAGCCCTCAAAAAACAGATGCCTCTTGATCTCAGCAGCTCCAGTTTCCGTCCCCAATCTATTCTCCGGATCCTTCACCAAAAGTCCCCGAATCAGATCCCTCGCCTGAAAACTAATGATCGGCGAATCCGGAAACCTAAGAGGCTGCACAACTACATTCGCCAACGTCTCGTCATTCCCACCACCTTTAAACGGAGTCTTCCCGTAAAGAAGCTCGTAAAGAAGTATGCCAAACGTCCACCAATCCACCGCACTGCCGTGGCTCTCCCCTTTGATGATCTCCGGAGCTAAGTACTCGTGTGTGCCGACGAATGAGTTGGACCGCGCCTCCGTTGGCTCGACTACGAGCTGAGGTAACAACCGAGCATTGGCTGCAGCATCGGCTTTTAGCTTCCTCGCCCTTGCGGTGGCTGGGAAGAGCCTAGGGCTAAAGCACGAGACTTTACATGAAGGTCCATTGCAGAAGGGGTCGATGCAGTTGGATCCCGCACAAGGACCAGAAACGCGATGTGGCTCCATTGCCAATGAAGATGATTGGACGAGAGTTGGGTTGACAGAGCATCTTAGTGATAGGTCAAAATCTGTGAGCATGATGTGGCCGTCCTCTCGGACCAGAATATTCTCCGGTTTAAGATCACGGTACACAATACCAAGCATGTGGAGATATTCAAGAGCAAGAAGGATCTCAGCAACATAGAATCTGCAGGAACAAAATGTTAGAAGTCTATTTGTATCAATTCAATCCATTTCTAATAGAGCAGTATAATCTGAGTGTTCATCGGACAAAGATTTATTTTTTTTTCTTGCTCTGTTCTATTTCGGCATGACTATGTAGCTTTTCGTGCTTCGATCTTTCATATTGGATCAATCAAGGACAGTTCAAATATTTCATTGCATAACACAGAGCTTAAAATTCAGAGTAATTTCACATTGGTTTGTACACAAATAAATGACAATCCAAGAACAGCTGATATAGATCAATGCACAAAGCAGAGCATGCGACTTAAGCATATTAACAGTTACTAAATTATATACCTTGCCTCATGCTCAAGGAAATGTCGGCCAGGCTGCTTCTGTCGAAGAACATGCAAATCTCCACCAGGACAAAATTCCATGACCAGGCATGACAAATTGTCTGAGGTAAACTGCGCATACAGTGTAGGAAGAAACGGGTGATCCAGCATTCTCAGAATTTCTCTTTCAGTTTGAGCCCTAGGCATCTTCTTCCTCCTTGCCAAGAACTCGTTATCCATAACCTTTATCGCGAAAGGGCAGTTTGTTCCTACCAGTTCAGCAAGATAAACAGTGCCTATATCCCCGGATCCAAGTTTTTTCAGCAAATTAAAGTGGCTCAGCTCCAGCAAACCATATTGTTTGCCTATGCAGTTGATTGCTCCCCATCTCATGTCTTTCGACATGTGTGGTCTGTTCGCGCAAGTTGATCCACTTAGACTGCTCTCCTCACTGAGGCTAGTGGTGCTACTGCTAAAATCACAAATGCTACCCGAGCTTTGGGAGATATCCCCTTTCTCAATCAATTTCATGATCGTGTTATTTTTATTAACATGAGATGCACTATTCTCCGAGGCAGGAGGAATTGGATTTGGTTTGCTTGCCACTGAGTTCCCACCTCCAGTAAGAGCTTCAGTACTAGTAGCTGCCGGAGGTTTGATGCTTGGATCCATATTTGTATCCCTTAAAGCACATTGACACCTACGGCAGATTAATTTTTCAGAACCATGGTCCAACCCACCATTTGATGCTACTACCTTCTTTGATTTCTTTATGATGGCATTCTCGTTCCTGATAACTGGTTTGACAGCACGAGGGGCGATTTTAGCCAATTTAACATCTTTACTGATTTTTGCTGAACTTGACGATGGCACCTTCGATTTACATCTCAGCTTAGGTCCTGGCCTTTTTACCACTTCTAAGAGAGTGGCAGAATCCTTAACCGAACCACTTGCTACCTTGTTTTGGCCAGAAACATTGCTATCATGGACAATTTGCATCATCTGTTTATCAACTTTGGAAGCTTGATCAATTTCAGTACAAACAGGAGACAATTCTGTATCCTTGATTACTGAAGTAGCATGAACTTGGGAAGAAGAATGAGAACTTTGATTGGGGGAGACGTTCTTAGACTCTTCAAGATTCTGAGGCAGCTTACTGGTACTGCATGTAACATTTTCTCCTTCTAAAGAAGTTTTTCCAACATCATATCCGTGACCCAGTTCACTGGATATACTTAACATTCTGTTCACATCTGGTTCAACACTATAACTAGGAGACGGCTGAGTCAAGATACCAGAAGAATATGAGGTACTTACTTCTGCCATGGGATAAACTCTGGTCCTGCTTTCTCCAATATGAGCTTCAGAGCTACCAGAACCACGAGCCTCGGTTACAACAGACCTGTATGAAACCCTAGGAGAAGCAGATTGCATTGACAATCGTTTGGTTGCAGCCATCTCTGCTGCCTGAGAAATACAAAGGCCCCTCAGCGCCTGCTTCAGAGAAACGGGTTCTGGATATCCAATTCCAGGAGAGTGAGAACTGGGAGACCTCATCGGCCTCTTTGAAGAGTTTCTCCACGAGTCTGATAGGTCTAGACTCTTGGATGTTCTCACATTGACTGTTTCAAAAAGCTTATGGATATCGTCTTCCAAGCATCTGCCTTGCCCTTTTTTCAGAACAGGCTCTCTGCCTTGTGGTTTCGTAGATGTACAGAGTTTGTTCTTTGCCTCAACTGTTTCACAGTTACCACGAGAAGAACCCATTTCAACGCCTTGCTGCATTACTAATCACATGAATCTAAAAATGCCACCAAATTGGTCCATTCTGGGTGGCTTGGTATTGGCTATAACATGAATGCTGCAAGAATTACTAAGGACTCCAACTTTTACAAGCTTCACCAACACCTTTTCGCCATTGTCCAGAATCACCATCAACAGTTAGCCCCAACAGTCGGTAATATTGGGTGAATATATAACACGGGAAGATGCAATTCATAACCACATAATACAGACAACATAACTGAACAAGGATAGAAACTGCAAGTAAGAAGAAAACAAATTTTGAATTTTGCAAGTGCATTCCATCATCTGAACTCAAGAAAGTTAGCATCCATCATTCACGTTATCATAGATCCCCACTTGAGAAAAATAAGTCTTCCTACTTTCAAAACTTGAAAAAATAAGGATATATTCAACTCATTCAAAATGTCATTTGATTTTAAGATCGTTTTTCTTTAGATTTATGATTCTTTAATTACAAATCAAGAAATATGATAAATAAGCCTAACTACTAAACTCACAATTTGTCAATCAAGCAGTAGCCAGCTTTTCAGACCCTTTTCTGGAAAATCATGAAGAAGAATGCAGTAACTAACCGACAGAACCCAAATCAAATGAATTATCATTCTTCCAGAAACCTTAAAAACCGAAGTATCTCCCAAATGGGGATTCAAATTGTGCTTAAACAGAGAAACGAAATGCATAAAAAAGCTTCAGATTAGTAAACCCCACAAAAGATAATAAAAACACATCATAAAGCCACACTTGTACCCAAAAGGTACATTTTTTAGATAAATGCAATCTTCAGTAGCAGTAGAAATTCAAGAAACACCAACACGTTCTATAGAGAGCTGAGAAATCGTAATCTAATCCAAATGAAGAGATCAGCTAGAATAATGTGGCAAAGGTTAATGGTACCTGAAGTGAAGCAACCAGAGATCTACTCCAACCAGTAAATCAACACGTAATAACCCTCTCTCTCTATCCAAGAGAAAATTGATTTCTGCTGTTATTTTCAATAAAAGGAAAGGGAAAACCCTAAACAAAACTGGTGGCTCTTTCCCCCTCTCAGGAGGGATATTCGGTGGACAAGGATGGGAGGAGAGAGATGGCAGAACGCTACTGTCTCTCTCACATCAACGTCTCTCTTTTATCTCTCTAGAGATTAGCGTTTACACTATTTTCTCTCATTCTGTGCTTTTATTACAAGTTCTGTTCATATGGTCCCACTTATATGTCCTTCCGGACCCACTTAAACGTCTGAGTTCAGATTTGATTTCATTTAATTAGGGTTTGATTTTTGTTTAAGCATCAGATATCTGCATATGTCAACAAACCACGATAAATTAATTTGATTTTACAGGTAAAACAGAAACTATATAATAAAGTTTCTTGATCAATCTGATTGACGTTGGTAAATCTAGAAAGTGAATACTTGAACAGTTTCAAAATCTTTTCAACTTCAGTAAGTATGGAGCGTTTTCTCCTCTCCTCACGTCACTTTCCTTGCAAAGTCCGAGGTATTTATGATAAGGGAATTACTTGTACACCATGTACTCTGTATTGAGCAGGTGTTTGCAATAGCTTAATTTAAGAAAAAATTATTTTTTGGTGTTTTCAATAGCTTAATTAAATTCGAAAAAATTCTCTATATTTAAGTTGAATAAATTGAATAAATTCTCTAACTTAATGGCATATTTGTAATTTCGGATAAGCTATGATTTGACATTTTACTTATAAATCACAAAATAAGCTACTACAGTATAAATTTTGCAAACACTATTTTTTCAATTTTTCCCGCTTTTAAGCAGTTTTTGCAAACACGCCCCAAATTCTCTAATAAGCTACTTTTACCAACTTCTCCTTAATTTAAGCACTTAAAAAAAACTTAAGCTGTTGCAAACACCCCCTAAATTTCGTTATTGTGTGTGCTAGTTTCTGAATTTATGAAATTATTTTAGCATGGGAGTCATAAATCATGTCATTATATAATGGCCGGCACGGCGTCGTACCTAATTTTTATGAGTCATATCTATATAGTTTTCTTTTATCAAAATCTCAATTGTTTTTTTTTTAATTAACGGAACTCGTGCAGAGTCAAAAGGATGGCATTTTGTTAGTTTATTATTATTATTATTATTATTTTCATTTATTGATTGGCTTTTGAGCAGTAACCATTGAAGATTGGTGTTCATAAGAAATATCAGAGGAGCGATTCATGTGGTGGATGATGCATGGCAGAAATTTGTGGGCCTTCTGTTTCTCTGGACATTTTCTGAAACGAGTTAATTATGTGGCTGTTCATTACACATGGCCATTAATCACAGTTTTTTGTCCAAACATTACCAACACCAGTAATATTTGTGATTGAACTACATACTACTTTGGTGATGAGGGACGATATAATCCTTTTAAATCATCGTGAGATAGATAGATAGATAGATAAATATTTTAAAAAAAGAATAAAAATTAAGTACTAATATTAAAAAAAGAATAAAAAATTTAAGGATGAATAGCATCGTTTATGTGGCTCCGCAACTGCACACTTGTTCGTGATGAAAAAAGATGACTTCATACTTTTATATCCCCATGTATTTGTCCTTATCCACGATTCAACATTCAAGCTTTTCTCTTAGATCAATTGCATTCAGTCAATTAGTACTCCTGATATCTTTACCGCTTAATCATATCTTAATCACAATTAATAATATGAAAATGATGTCGCATGGTGTTGATTGGGATGAACAAGGAGCCAGGGACCACTGAGTTCTCTTATATATAACTGAAAGTTCAAGGAAAGGATGAAAAAGTTATACCTTGAAGAATGCTTGTCCCGCTGGGGTACACGACTATCATGATTAACCAGATTAAACAACTCTAATTAAGAGCTAAATCAAGCTTTTGCACATACAAGTCAACTTTAATGATCCACAAAGTTAGGCAAAGGCGATTCTTGGATATTGGATTAACATGGCTGTATGATTCGTTAGGGGGTCCAAAATAACTTTTGGGCACGTAGGTTTGTTGTCCTAGCTAGCCTCAATTGGTCCCCATGTAAGGTGGTCTTTATAATAAATAAAATAAAATAACAGTATTACACTTTTGGCGCCTCAGCGGTGTTTAAAAGGATCGGCAGAAATTGACTATATGATAGCTAAAGTTGGCAAAATGGGCCCCAGGCTAACTTAATTTTTTGGTTCACCCAAGTCCGTTCGGGATTTTTATCCGGCCGAGTGTTATATGAAATCCAACCCGATTCTGGGTTTTTGGATCGGTGGGCGTGCTTATCTCATTATTTTTTTTAAAGTATATTTTTAATTATATATTTATTGTATAAAAATAAAATTAATATATTTTAAATAAACATGTTAAATATCAAAATTCAAAGTAGTACACAAATAAACAACACAAAAATTCAAACTAAGACAATAAATAACTTAAAATTTTTTCTTTTTTTTTTTTTTTTTTTTTTTTTTTTTTTTTTTTTTTTTTTTTTTTTTCTTTTATACATCCCACCTCCCCCCCCCCCCCCCCCCCCCCCCCCCACCCACCAAAAAAAGGTAAGGGTAGAGTTTGGGAAAGAAAAAAAAACCCCACCCCCCCCCCCCCCCCCCCCCCCCCCCCCCCCCCCCCCCCCCCCCCCCCCCCCCCCCTCCTCCCCCTCTCTCATTCCCCCCCCCCCCCCCCACCATTCAACCAAACCCCCCCCCCCAAACACATCATATTATAAATAAAAGAACGTTGTATAAAAACTTAAAATCGTCAAGTTTCAACATATATTAATAGTATTTTGAATCTTTCTTTAATAAAATTTTCTTTTACGTCTTTTTCTCATTTATATTTATATAATAATATTTAATATTATCTATGTAATTTTTTAGCGGCTTTTAAGTCCAACCCCCCCCCCCCCCCCCACCCCCGCGATCGCCCTCTGAACGATCAGAATAAGGTAAAGTGGTTCGTTTAGAAAATGTGGTTCGAGGAACTATATGTGGAGCAATTCGGCATAAATTGATACCGACTCCTCAGATTTGGTAACTTCCGGACTAACCCCCCTCCCTTCCTTTGGCCCAAAGCCGATATAGCTCGTAAATTTTTTGAGAGGGTTTTTTAAGCCTAATACACATTCGACCTTCTAATTTTAGAGCACATCCCAACTTTTTTTCCAGTATATCTGACCGGCCCATCGGGTTAGGCCCAATTTGCCGACTAAGTACATATAAATGGAATTGTCGCTTTGATATAAATCTTATTCCGCGGAGCATTAGTTTATTCACACAGCCCGAATATTTTATTCCAATTTATAGTCATATTACATTTTTCATTAGCAAAGTAGTGCAATATGTATTTTCAGTTTTAAAAAATCACTGAAATCGAGATAACTAACTCAAAATAATCCATATACAACCAAGATTTTAATTGGTGGTAGTACTGCAAAAGCGATAAAAGATTTTAGATTATAGTTTATTGCATATGACTCTTTATTTTTCTTCATACAATAATTGTTGGGTCATTTATTAAAATAAAGATCAATCATATCTAATCATATAAAAAACCAATAGGTCTGATAACGAGCCCAGAAGTATGACATCAAGACCCAGATATGAAACTGGGCCAAACGCGTGCAAAGCTCGGTTTGTCATTAGAACACTTCCATATGACATGCTTAAATGTTGAAATGCTTGATGTAAGCAGGGCTTTTGATTTTTTACATTTGATTCATCATACATATATTCAACAACATATCATCATTACTTTGCTATTCCTAATAGATAAGGATCATCTAACCAATTTTTAACGATCACTATACCCACCAATCAAATGGTGTCATATGTTTGTTTGACTCAAGCAAATCATATAAGGCAAAAACTTGTGTGCATCATGTTGCACATGCAATATGATCTAATTACCCAATTTTGACCCGTTTTGACCCGTTGACCCACATTGACCCGCTGACGTCATCATGACATCATTTTTTAAACAATTTTTTTAAAACGTTTTTTTACGTTTTTTTTAAAGGACGGACGTGTCATTCTTTGCATGCGAAAGTGTCAATCGTAACAAACAAAAGTATCAATCACAACAAACAAATTTTTTTTCATTTTTTTTTCTCATTTTTTTCCCTTTATTTTAAGGACGGACATGTCACTCTTTGCATATGAAAGTGTAAATCGTAACAAACAAAAGTGTCAATCGTAACAAATAATTTTTTTTATTTTTTTCCAATTTTTTTTATAAGGAAGGTGTGTCATTTGTAATGAATAAATGTGTCATGTGTTACTTATCCAAAGTATCAATCGTAACAAACAAAAGTGTCATTTGTATTTGAATAAAGTGTCATTTATATCATTTATTGAATATCAATTATTTTTTTTAAAAATGCGATTTGTTTCGAAAAAAATGTCATTTGTTTATGAAAAAAGTGTCAATTACAACGAACGAAAGTGTCATTTATCTTAAAGTGTCAATCACACTGAAGTAAATTGTCACTCAGAATTAAGGAACGTGTCACTTTCATCTACTAATCAATATGAAGCATAATAACCAGAAATGTTACCCAAAGTGTCAATCGTAATAAACAAAAGTATCAATTGTCCCGAATGAAAGTGTCATTGTTTAGAACAAACGAACAAAAGTGTCATTGTTTAGAACAAACGACACTTTTGTATACAAAGAGTGACACTCTCGTCCTTATAATAAAGGGGAAAAAAATAAAAAATATATTTTGTATTTCAAAACGGAAAAACGAAAAAAAGTGTCATGTCATTCTTTGTATTTCCGAAAAGACGAAAAAATGAAAAAGATGAAAAAAGGCGAAAAAGGCGAAAAAAGGAAAAAGACGAAAAATGCGAAAAAGACACAAAAAAATGAAAAAGACGGAAAAAACGAAAAAGACGAAAAAGGCGAAAAAGACAAAAAAAAAAAAAAAAAAAACGAAAAAAGACGGAAAAAAGCGAAAAAAGATGAAAAAGGCGAAAAAATGAAAAAAGTCAAAAAAACGAAAAAGACAAAAAAAAAGGAAAAAATAAAAAAATAAAAAAAAAAAAAAAAAAAAAATACGAAAAAAAAACAAATACGAAAAAAAAACCAGATCAACACATGAGTCAAAGCGGGTCAAACATGGGTCAAAATTGGACAATTGGATCATGTTGCATGTGTAATATGATGCACACTAGTTCATCTCATCATATAAAGTTAAGTGCATGATCCACAATGTTAATATCAAACTCACACATATGACACCATCTGATTCGTGAGTCGTGTAGTGTTTTTAAAAAATGGATTAGAAGATCCTATCGATTCATAATTCTTAGGTTTTGTTTGCTCTTTCTTACAAGTGTTTGTGGTTTTTCAATATGAAGTCACTATCTTAGTAACAAATTTTGTCCTTTGTCGTTGAAGTTTTTTGAAGTCTTGGTCTCATCAGTCTCAATCATGTATAAAAAGGAAAATTGATTACATGGGCTGCTCCATCTTCTACCAGTTCACATTTACCTTTAATGTAAATACGTGACGTGTACCGGCCCCATGAAACACGCGTTCATATATTTATTCATTTTTAATGCTTCATTATGTTGATAAATAAAATAATAAAGAAATCATATATAATGCTCTAAAATGGCCCTTTTATGCTACGTTTTTCATTTTTTGGGTAATAGAGCAGTATAATATTTTCATCTATTCATAAAATTGGAATGTGCATCTAGTTATGAATAATGCTTGTTGGTTCACGACGAAGTGGACACCTAGATATGCATTTATTTCAATCAAGAGCAAGAAAAATCCATATGGCAGACCGTCTTATCAGTAGTACAAATATTTCATTGCTTAATAAATGATAGGATTGTTTGTGACAACTAGTAGTGATGTGACTCATATATAAAAATCAGGATATTTTTACATCGAACATTCAATTCCCGATATAATTATGAATGACAGAGAATGAGAATACAAGAATATAAACCAAACAGGTCTAAAGTCTTTGTATAGGAATTGATTTTTAACTAGAGTTTTCTTTGAGTTAGAGTTTGGTGTTATTTGTTAAGAAGTCTGCCGAACATGTACTTGCATTGCATCCACATCTGGCAAATAAAATTAGGGCAAAATTAGAAGCATAATATATATGAATACGACAACATACCAACTCCTGTTAAATGCAGTGTTCAATTTGATCTAAATGTTGTCGATCGAATCCATGTCTAATTCTGTTTATTGCATTAAATATTAATGATTAGGCTACAATTCATACAAGTGCCAAACATCTGCCTACTGTAACGGATGTATCTACTTAGCAGAAGAAAAAAATTAATAATTTAATTATAGTTAGTTAATTACTAAAAGCATTAAAATATAGGAACTCCAATTTATGTAAGAGATCAGCTAAATATTTTTATCTTTCTCTCTACAGCTCGACTCAATTTGTTTAAATTAATTATGATATTAAAATCAATGATATCAATATGTGTAATGCGCCATGATACATTCATGGCTATTTAGTTTAGCTATAAATAATAGGTGACTGTTCAGATTCTTAATCGCATTTCTACTAAGTGCAGTGTTTGATTGAAGAGTTGGATGAAGCAGAAAAGATGGATGAAACAGAGGCAGAAACATGTATTTGTTCAGACGGTTAAATTCATTGGAGGAGGTTTTATCTCAACCGTTGGATGTAGTCTATGTAGATGAAGGGCTGAGATGATTACTTGTAAAACCGTGTTTTGGTTTGTTACGTTTTTGATTCAGTTAGCACAGTGGTGCAAGTTGGTTTAACAGCTGATATAGATTAGTATAACTAGATACACTCCTTTGTAACATATCTAGAATTTTCAATGCTAATACGATAGATTCTTTCTATGCAAGTTGTTCTTCTAAACCTAGATCTAGATCTAGATTATATGTTGTTTGCAACATGGTATCAGAGCTAAAGGTTGAATCATCCAGATCGTGCGATGCCAAACAAAGACGAATTCCGTGGGAAGTGTTAGCTGACGAAGAAGGAGGTTCTTCGAGCACATTGTTTCGTGAATTGTTTCGCGAAAACTTCGTTCAAGTGGACAGTGATTCAAGCAATTGCGAGATTCCTCAGACTACTGATTCAATTTTACAGCAATCTATGGCAACACAAGGTGAAACTTCGATGCGGCGCACAAATGTATATTATCTGAATCCACATGATCACTCTGGCTTGAAGATAGTAAATGTGGTGCTAACTAGTCCAAATTACTACAGATGGAGTAAGGCAGTGCATCATGCGTTGGCAGGAAGAAATAAACTACCATTCATTGAAGGTACTCACTCCTCCACAACCTTCTCCGAATCATAATCCCTACAATAATTGGGTACAATGTGATTATATGGTGTTCACTTGGATTATGAACTGTATTTCGGAGAAGTTATGTCAATCATTCCAGTTAAAAGGATAATGCTCACTTGTTGTGGATGAAACTTAAGCAACATTTTGATCAAAGTAATGGTCCGAAGATATTTCGAATAAAAATGGACCTATCTAGCTATGTGCAAGGAAATCAATCAGTAACAGCTTATTACAGTCAATTAAGTGCTTATTGGGATGAACTAGCGTTGTTGTTGCCTCCTCCTAACTCGTAGTATGTCTTGCTGGTGGGAGTACGGAAAGTATGTGTGAAAATGAGAAATTGATGCAGTTTCTTCTAGGTCTAAATGATATATATGATACAGTTAGGAGCAATCTCCTGATGTATGTGCCTCTTCCTACAGCCAATCGTGCATATAGTGTAGTTTGTCAAGATGAGGATCAAAGACATATTACCTCTTCTAAACATGTTTCTATTGATCAATTTGCTATGGCTGTGGTTGGCAATACTGGACTAAGTTCTAAACATCGGTCTAACCAACTAATCATGAATATTAATCCAAGAGGGGGATATAATCAGTCTAATAAAGGGCAAGGAGGTTCCTATAAGTCTCGTTTAAGCAAAGAAGAAAGGAAACACCTAAAATGCACCTACTGTGAAGCTAATGGTCATGAAAGGACTGAGTGCTTTAAATTGCATGGTACACCTGATTGATATAAGAAACTTAAGGAAGACAAAGGACAAAGGCAGGTACATTGTGTAACTCAATCACAGTGTGGAGAGCAGAAATCCTCTGTTCCTGGTGCTTCATTTCCTACTGCATCTAATCATATTTCTCGAGACATACAAGAGGAGATTGAGAAGGCTATCGGTCGGTTGAGGGGTAATGGAGGTGCGGGATCTTCATGCAGTGTTAATAATGTAACAAATCTTGCTACATACACTCCATTAAATTCTTTGGATAGGCATTATGCTTTCAGCTTTTTTTGGAGATTTGAGAAGTGAAGTAGTATGGATCATGGAATCTGGAGCCAGTAGTCATATTTGTTGCAATAAGGCTCTCTTATCTGATATGAGATCTCTTGCTTCACCTCAAAGCATTTATCTACCTAATGGTGCAGTCCAACAAATTTTTAAAGTTGGGGTTGTTCAGATTGCGCTTGATGCTGTGTTGACAGATGTGTTTTATGTTCCAACCTTCACTCATAA
The DNA here is from genome assembly GCA_028984105.1 of Lavandula angustifolia. Taxonomy (NCBI): domain Eukaryota; kingdom Viridiplantae; phylum Streptophyta; class Magnoliopsida; order Lamiales; family Lamiaceae; genus Lavandula; species Lavandula angustifolia. Next base: position 18,581,591 of record CM054824.1, read on the forward strand.
TCTGATCTCCACATATCAGCTAGCAAGTGCTTTAAAGGTTCGATGCACCTTCTTTCCTGCATATTGCCTGGTGCAGAAACTGGACAGTGACCACATCCTCTGTATGGGCAAGGCACTTGGACGCTTGTATGTGTTAGATTTATCCCCTTCTCTGAACAGAGTGAATATGGTCCCTCAATCAGACTGTTCTAAACTCCTAGATTGGCATGTCAAGCTTGGTCATGCTTCATTCCAAGCTTTACAACATATCCCTGAAGTGAAAGCACTCTGCAGTCCAGAGACTAAGGCATATCTTGCTATTTGTGATATTTGTCATAAAGCAAAACAACGCCGAAATCCCTTTCCCACTCTTAACCGTCGAAGTGAAACTCTTTTTGAGTTGGTTCATGCAGATGTCTGGGGCCCTTACCATGTTGAAAGCATTGCTAATGCATCTTATGTTTTAACTTTAGTGGAGGATTATTCCCGATGCACTTGGACATACTTATTATACTCCAAGCAGCAAGTGAGTGGTATCTTGCATCAGTTTATCAAAATGGTGAAAATGCAGTATGGTTGTTCAATTCTGAAATTCAAAACTGACAATTGTTCTGAGTTTCTCAATCAATCTGTAAGTGCTCTCCTTGTGGAACATGGCATAATTCATCTCAAAAGTTGCCCTTACAGCCCTCAGCAGAATGGGACAGTTGAGAGGAAGCATCGTTCTCTTTTGGAAATTGCCAGGGCTCTCATGTTTCATAGTAAACTGTTTGATAAGTTCTGGCCTTATTCTATTCTCACGGCCACCTGGATTCTTAATTGAATGCCTAGTCAGATTTTGAATTGGTCTACTCCATATCAGACACTTACTGGTTCACAAGCTGACCTTTCTTTTTTGAAGCCTTTTGGTTGTCTTGTCTATGCTGCTGTTGTGCAACCACACAAGAAGAAGTTTGATTGCAGAAGCCTCAAATGCATACTCATAGGTTTTGCCACTGATCATAAATCTTATTTTCTATATGATTTGGATCATAATGAGATAATTATCTCTAGGGATGTGAAAGTTTTCCCTCGTGTTTTCCCTTTTGCACATTCTGCTCATGAAGCCACCCCTGCAGAAACCACTTTGTCACCTTCTTTTATTCCTTCCTTGGATCATGATTTGTCTCCAGAAACTTCTGAATTTTCTTCTGATAATTCCTCTATCCCTGCAGAAGAGCCAGATATCTTAAATACATTCCCAGTCCCTTCTTCATCCCAAACTACTGATTCATCTATTTCTCCTATTCCTGTTCCCCGGCCAAAAAGACACACCAAAGCTCCTGCATGGCTAAATGATTTTGTTACCCATGTGAATCTTTCTTTGCCAACTACAAATGTAGCCCTCTGCTTACACCTCCTACTTTTCCATATACATCTTCTCATGTTTTCTCCTCAGCATATACACATTTTCTAGCAAATGTTACTGATGTTAAGGAACCTTCTTCTTATAAAGAGGCCAGTCAATATGAGGAATGGCAACATGCTATGGATGCTGAACTGGATGCACTGGAGCAGAATCAAACTTGGAGCTTGACTGACTTGCCTCCAGGTAAACATGCCATTGGGTCTAAGTGGGTGTATAAGGTTAAACTCAAGTCTGATGGGAGTATTGAACGGTTTAAGGCTAGACTTGTAGCAAAAGGGTATAAGCAAGAATATGGTATTGATTATGAGGAAGTTTTCTCACCTCTAGCTAAACCAGTAACCATACGGTTGCTTATTGCTTTAGCTGCAGCTCATGATTGATTTTTACACCAAGTGGACATCAACAATGCTTTCTTCATGACTATCTTTCAGATGAGATATATATGATGCCTCCACAAAGCTATACAAAGGCACGAAGAGGGCAAGTTTGTAAATTGGTAAAGAGTCTCTACGGGCTCAAACAAGCATCCAGAGTGGAATGCTGAACTCAGTAAGACTTTGATTTCTTATGGTTTTTTACAAAGTGCGCATGATCATTGTCTTTTTACTATTGGTTCTGGATCCACTTTCATTGCCTTATTAGTGTATGTGGATGATATTCTGTTAGCTGGTCCTTATCTATCTGGAATTGAACAGCTAAAGGATTACTTACATCAGAAACTTACTATTAAAGACCTTGGTCCAGCTCGTTATTTCTTAGGTATGGAACTTGCTAGGGGTGAACAAGGTACTTACCTAACTCAACGCAAATATATCCTTGATCTGCTGGATAGAGCTGGTCTTCTAGGTTGTAAGTCTGTTTCTACACCCTTTCCATCTGGTCTAACCTTGCATTCTACAGATTCTCCCTTATTTGCTGATCCGAAAAAATACAGAAGATTGGTTGGTCAGCTCTTGTATCTCAATTTAACGAGACCCGATCTTACTTATGCTACTCAGTAGTTGAGTCAGCATATTTCTAATCCTCACGAGCATCATTGGGATGCAGCTCTTCATGTGCTCAGGTATTTGAAAGGGAGTCACTCGATTGGTTTATTTTTCAAACGACAGTCTTCTCTTGCTTTATAAGGCTATTCTGATGCGGATTGGGGCACGTGTCCTACCACTAGACGTTCCTTAACTGGTTACTGTATTTTTCTTGGTAGTGCTTTGATTTCTTAGAAATGCAAGAAGCAATCCACTATTTTAGTATCCACTGCGGAAGCTGAGTATAGAGCACTTGGTAGCACTGTCCGTGAGCTACAATGGATATCTTATCTTCTTGTTGATTTGCAGACTTCTGTGGTTTTGCCTATTCCACTCCACTGTGAAATTAATGTTGCTATTCATATCACAAAGAACTAGGTATTTCATGAACGGACTAAGCATCTTGATATAGACTGCCATGTTGTTCGTGATCAGTATAAGGCAGGATTTCTTGTGCCAACTCCTATCTCTACTACACTGCAGTTGGCTGACCTTTTTACTAAGACTTTACCGGGTCCTCGCTTTCGTTTTTTACTTTCCAAGATGTGTCTCTCTGATCTTCATCGAGTCCATCTTGAGGGGGTGTGTGTTTAGATTCTTAATCGCATTTCTACTAAGTGCAGTGTTTGATTGAAGAGTTGGATGAAGCAGAAAAGATGGATGAAACAGAGGCAGAAACATGTGTTTGTTCAGACGGTTAATGTCACAGCCCGATTTTCGGGAAGGGGCGTATGACAGGGTGTGGTGAATGCGGATAAATCAACGAGTATTTATAATTAGAGGATAATACAGAATAATTCAAGAAATTTATTTCAGGGAAATTCCAACGCCGAGATTTATCAAAATGAAACAAGTGTTGAGCACATAAAAGAAATCTAGTTCAATAATCATGAAGACAAGTTTAAAATGACAAGTAGCAAAACAATTACGTCTGCAAGTATCAATTAAGCACGGTGGGATTTAGCATATCAAACAGTAACCCTCGCCCTCGACTCCACCCGTCTCGCAATGTACCGCTCAACCCGAAAATGTTTTTGAAAAAGATTTGGGCCGAGTACTAGTGTACTCGATGGGTAGGGCGATTTGAAACACGTTTAAAAACAGTTTATCCATGCATGAGGTATGACTTGGAGGGTTTTAAAAAGGAAACTGCTCCAAGCATACAAAACATTTATCATTGGGTGCGCACATCTATGTCACATTTAACCGTTACTCCTTACGGTGAGAACCCTAGCCCCTAGAATCGTAGTTCAGGGGGTCTCACTTACTTATGTGGGAACCCTGGCCCCTAAAGTCGTAACTCAGGGGGTCCCACTTACTTTCCCGGAACCCTGGCCCCTAAAGTCGTAACTCAGGGGGTCCCGTATCTTGGTTAGCACTTAGTGGGGATCAGTCCACTAGTAACTAACAACGTGTACACAATCATTGATTAATGTTTTAGATTAATCAAGGATCTCGATCGATCTCAGGAGCATTAAACAGTATAAATGCACAAAAACTTTCATGGATAAATAGTAATTTACAGAGCTCATTAACTCAAAATAACTTTTACGAAAATATTACCCACCTCGTGGCGCGATAATATTATCCGCAGCATTTTCGAGGTTACCTCCTTTTTCAGAGGGTCCTACAATAGAGACCTAATTTCGGTTAGGGTAAAATCCCAAAGTCCTAAGATTTATCGAATTCTATCACACAAAGTTTGTCTCTAGCAATTAGGATTTTTGATTACGAAGGGCGGATTTTTCCTCGCTATTTTCTTCGACATAATAAAATTCATCTTTAAAGATCTTGCCCGGATACAACTCGTTCACGTATTCATAGCATTCTCTCCTCATTAGGTAAATAATTTGACTTTGGCATTTGAAGGGATATTTGAGGTTAATGGTATTTTTGAAAGTGATATTCGCAGCAACTTTCGGCTTTATTTTCGGACGATCCGACCGTCGGTCTTTGACGAAAGTTCACGTGTAGATTCTGCCCCAGGAGGGTTACAAGTCTGTAGAAGTAAGTTTCCCGATCGGGCGTCGTTACAACATCGAAACTGGCCTCCGAACTGGAGTCAGCGAGTTTATGGCAGTTCTGCCAGCTGTACTTTGCAGGCTCGTATCTTCTTCGTCTGAACTCCATTTTATGTGTCGGGCACGGTTTTGAAAAGCCATCGAACTCAGATTTCTATCGGTATAAGTCTCGGTGAGTTTCGAGAAGGGACGAAGCTCCTAGGCTATTCTAAAGTTGGGGGTTCAGCACATCCCGGGAAGGATGGCGTTTCGATGGTGCCTTTTCGTCGATCCGTAACTTCTTGATACGATCTCCAATTGACGAACGGAAAAGTTCTTGATATTCCTTGAATGACAAGGTTCGATACGGTATAGGGCTTGGGGTTTCCAGATTTGAGGTCTGTTCACAAAATATCTCTCAAAACGGGTGGAGCTAAGCCTCATTTCAATACATAGAATTTTCTGGGTGTGGCATTTAATCAAACAGCTTCTCGGCGATATTCGAGCTAGCGTATCTCAGCGGTCGGGACTCTGTTTTACGATCGAAGATATGTTTTGTAATCCTTGTTTATCAAGGTTTGTGTGGGTGTCAGTTTTATAGAATTATGAGTTCGATTGGGTCGTGAAAATCGGGTCGGGACTTGTTGCCTCGCGCTTCTTGCCGGTTTGGCGGTTTTGAGCGGCCCTTTTCGACGTTGAATAACTTCGGGGTTCGGGCTCGTTTCACGAACCGAGAGGTGCGTTGGAAAACTGAAAGTGCAAGGCTTACAGTGGTATAGTCCTTAGGTGCTGTTTTTCATTATTCCGATTGAAAATCACGTCGCAATTTCCCCCGTCGGCATGCTTAGGAAGTTAATTGTTTCGAATCGTGGTTTTTTTTTCCGGAGTTCATAACTTGCTGGTACGAACTCTAATTGGCGAATGGAAAACGGCTATTGAAAGCCAATGGATCAAGGATCACGATGGTCTTGGTTTTGGAGTTTTTGGTTCACTAGCCTATTCAAAAAATTTGGTCGAAAAAGGGCCGTTTAACTCGGACGAGGATGGCATACGCGGCAAGAGTGATTTTCAAAGGCTTATATCTTTTCGGTCCGGAGTTCGTTTTGCGAAGGGAGAGTTGCTCCGGAAAGCCGAGGAAAGAGATTTCTAGTGGTGTATAATTTGGGAACTTTATATAATGGGAAGGGTCCCGAAAATAAGTCGATCACAGCCTAAGAGGATAAGTGCAACATGTCGGTTTCGCGAGCTACTTCGTGTTTTCGTTTCCAAGCTCGAACTCTCAACGAAAAAGCAAGGGGTTCACAGCAGAGTCGTTATTAGTCAAGAAAATGATCTTTCTCGAAACCGTGGGCGAAAGGTTAAGCGTATATCTTGCGACATTTTATCGAACACGTCATGAGCATTAACTTTCCTCTTAAGATCCCAATTTTCTTGTTTCACTACAGCAACGAAAATTACACCCTACTCAAAAAAATACAAAATAGAATGAAAAGTAGGGAGAAAGAGAGATCGCGTAAGTAATAAAAGCATCAACCCACCATTCAAGTTCCAATCTTCACTCACGTAAGGCAAAAGATGGTTTCTACAATCTATAACATAAATATCTTTCTCAAGAGGGAATAACTTGCAAGAGAACCCATTACAAAAATCTAAAGCTTGAAGGGAGGAAGATAAGCAAAGGGGTTTACCCTGTCCTTCGAGATTAATTGGGGTGATGATCGTCGTCGCCGAAGAGCTCGACCCGAAAATCGCCGAAGTATTACGGATTGAGATTTGAGAAATGAAAATGAATGGAGCAACTGCTTCTTGTCTTTAGGAGAATCTGTTTTCTGGAAGTGATGAGATACGAGTATTTGGTCCTTAAAAGGGCTTTATCTACTCATTTCTGCCTCCTTCTTTCCCCAATCAAATAAAATGTTGCAGAGGAGATATGAGGGATGTGAAGAGTTGGCCAATGGAGTATTTCTGAGTTACGTAAGATTTCCGTAAGATTTGAGAGGTGGCAACATCGTATATTTGGTGAAGATATGCACTCAACCCTTGGACAAGAGTTGGCCATATGGTGAGATAGATAGAGAGAAGGAAACGTGGAGTTGGGGAAAATTTAGATTCACACTCAATCCATAAGTAGATATGCATATCTATATATGCACCTTATTACTAGACATATATATGAATACGTAAATCACCAATTAATATTTATATATCTACTAAATTGAGGTATGATAGAGGCTTAATTATTCCATTGAGAGAAGTGTTTAATTTGGTGCCTCGTATTAATATTAGAGGGGAATGTCAAGAGTATACATTTCCATGTTTGAAAATACAAAAATATACAAACTTTTTCATAAATGCAATAATATACAAATGACCCTACTTCACCTCCAGTGTGTGTGCAGGTGTGTGTGCGAGTGTGTGCGGTGGTTGTGCGCTTTTGTTGGAATCTTTTCTTTTTGAATAAGTATTCTCGAAATTAGCAAAATAAAAGTTCTTGATTTTTTTTAAAAAACTAAAGTTATTTTTAAAAAAAAACTTCTTTAATTGATATTTTCGTAAAACTAAAAACCTGAAGATATTCGTTTAAATATTTTAAAAACCTGAACGAAAATTTAATATTTTTGTATATTTAATTTAATTTAAGGAAAATTTAATATTTTGTTAATTTAATTTATGAATTCAATTTGAGGAAATTTTAATATTTTAGTAAATTTAATTTAAGAAATTTATGCAATTTTGATAATTTAATTTAAGAAATTTCATTAATTTAATTTAGGCATTTTCGTTAATTTAATTTAGAAATTTCGATAATTTATTTTTGGCAATTTCATTAATTTAATTTAGGCAATTTGTTAATTTAATTTAGGCAATTTTATTAATTTAATTAGGCAATTTTGATAATTTATCGAAAAACCGATTTTGTTAATTAGGCAATTTTGTTAATTTAATTAGGCAATTTTGATAATTTAATTTAGGCAATTTCAATAATTTAATCAATTTCGATAATTTAATTTAGGAAATTTCAATAATTTAATTTCAATTTCAATAAATTTAAAAAATATATATATATTTGTGCCGATCGATCGGGCTTAAATTAAAAAAATTTATATATATAAAAAATTATACCTAAATTTTAAAAAAAAAATTATTTGTGCCGATCGATCGGCCTTGCCCGATCGATCGGGCATAAATTAAAATATATATATATATATATATATATATATATATATATAAATTATACATAAATTAAAAAAAAATTATATGTGGCGATCGATCGGCACTGCCCGATCGATCGGCACTTAATAGCCGAAAAAATTAAATATATATATATATATATATATATAAAATAATACATAAATTTAAAAATTAAAAAAATTATACGTGCCGATCGATCGGTCTTGCCCGATCGATCGGCACTTATATACTCGAATAAATTATAATATATATATATATATATATATATATATAATAATAATAATAATACATGGGGGGTTGGGGTTGGGGGTGGGGGGTGGGGGGTGGGGGTGGGGGTGATTGGCCATGACCGACCGGGGGTTGATCGGCCATGGCCGACCATGGGAGGGGGGGGGGGGGGGGGGGGTCACATTAAAAAAAAAAAAAAAAATTTGTGCCGATCGATAGGGTTCGGCCCTATCGATCGGCACATATTAATTTTTTTTTCATCGGTATGATAGGGTCGGCCCTATCAAATGTGATCGGCACGACCCTATCACATGTGATAGGACTATGTGATACGACCCTATCACATGTAATAGTAAAATTGGGTAGAGTTGTATATTAACACTATTTTATTCTTACGTAAAACATTATCCAATATTCAACATCATCCTATATATTATCCAATTTCAAAAAAATTTTAAGATTATCCTATAAATTATCCAATTTCGAAAATAAATATGATACAATATTATCCTATAATAATATGGGTAAGGATTGAATGTGCATCAATTATTTACCTGCACTGCACCGTGAATAGTGTATATGATACAATATATTTTGGCACGTGCCGATCGATCGGCACAATATTTATTTTTTTAATAATGGCCGATTTGGGGTGGGGGTGGGTGTGGGGGGGTGGGGGGTGGGGGGTGGGTGTGGGGGGTGGCAGTGGGTGTGGGGGGTAGGGGTGGGGGTGGCGGTGGGGGGTGGGGGGAGGGAGGGTCGATCATATGATCGGTCCCCGCCCGATGGGGTGGGGGGGTGGGGGTGGGGGGTGGGGTGGGGGGTTGGGGGTGATGTATCGGCACAATTTTTTTTTTTTTTTTTAAATATATAGTCCGATCGATCGGCACAATATATATTTTTTTAATAGTTAAAAATTTGAAAAAGTGAGTATTTTAGTAAATTTTGGTATTTCCTACATAGCGATAGTGGGTAGGATCGTACAATTCTATGTATTATCCTATAATAATATGGGTAAGGATTGAATGTGCACCAATTATTTACCTGCACTGCACCGTGAATAGTGTATATTTTGGAACCTACCTTAAAAGTAGTCAAAGACTACTAAAACGAATATATGGGAAATTGTCATTTGACTGTGGCAGAGGAAAATAAATACAAAGTTCTTCACATCTCTTCTCGCCTTCTTCACACCTCCTCTGTTATTGTTGACACTCCATTTCAGATCTTGTTCATCTCACTTTACATCTCGTCTCCCTCTTTGACTAAAAGGCTTCAATGGAATTCGATCCTAACAATGGACAGGTTAGTTTCATCTCACTTCACATGTCTTCTCCCTCTTTGATATATATTAAAGAATTTGTTTAAAAATATTTTGAAGATATATTTCCTTTGGAGAAATTTTAGAACTGGTCTATATTTTGAAGATATACGAAATAGGAAACGAGTTTAGGGAATTTAGGGAATTTGTTCAATTTAATTTAGGGAACAACAGGACCGAATTTAATTTAGGGACTTGTTTCAATTTAATTTAGGGAAGGGAATCAATTTAATTTAGGGAACAACCGGACCGAATTTAATTTAGGGACTTGTTTCAATTTAATTTAGGGACCGAATTTAATTTAGGAACAAGGAATTTTGTATGTTTCGTAAATTTCGTTAAGTTGTTAGGGAATTTCGTTAAGTTGTTAGGGAATTTTATCACGTTTAGGGTTTCACCAATTTAGTTGGCTAGTACACGTTTAGTTGGCATGTACCTTATGAGTTGGCTAGTTTTGTAGATATATAGATAGAAATGAGCTTAACTATTATATCATCATAACATAAAAAAAGTTAACACACGGTATAACTATGATTATATTGTATTTATTCCGTTTATGTATAGAACGGAGTAATTTGTTTTATTTTCGTAGTGTTAAGATAATTGTAAAAACACGAATTCATAGTATCTATCATAAATTACTTTAAAGGTCAACTGTGTGATTTCATAATTATTTTCGTGTTCATATCGTCTGTAGAGGTGTATATTTGAAAAAACTAGGTTTTTCATATTGAAATTGTAATACTACTTCGTGAATGACAATATGTAACTTGGAATCTGTCCGATCGAAAAATGTATCGTGTAGCGATAGTAAATATTACATTTTTTTGGGTTATACTATGTTCTGAAATTTATCTTTCTTCGTATAATACTTCGTATATTAATGTTACGGTTTATGGTGAAGTGTGAACATGTATTTACGCAGTGCTAACTTTCTTGAAAATTTTAATTTGTCTTACTAATTATCAACTATTTCGGTGGTAACTCGGAGATGGGTGAGATACGAATGTAGGAACGTCTATCCGACATTGAATACCTACCGGAAGGATTTTATTATAGGGGATATTAGAGCGACATTGCTTGCCGTAGGAGGGCAGGAACTGGTGGATCACTTTTGTTTGACGAGTCCGTTTGGACACATCATGTCATGGAAGGGTGGATGGACTGCTAGTAAGGCTATCCATCAATTGATGTGTCGCGAGGTGACTGTAGACGATGCGGCGGACGACTGTATGTGGTTCCAAATCAATGGTGGACTCATTTCATTTGGTCCCTCCGAGTTTGCACTAGTATCCGGCTTGTGCATGGGCTCTTCATCCTTCGACCCCACTACTGACCATGATGCATCGTGCATTGCGGTGCGGTCTCTCCTTTGTGATGAGAAAAGGCCTAGTGTGGAGGAGTTGCATGCCGTGTTTAAGAACCAGATGGCCGAAGATGCATCGGGCTTAGATTACATCAAGGTGGCAAACATTCTTGATGGTTATGGGTGTACCAAAGCTCAGGTTAGTTGACGAGTTTGTCTGGGTGCTTGTGGATGATCTTGACCGGTGGAGTACCTTTCCTTGGGGTGCATATGCATACCAAGCATTAATGCACTACAAACAAGCATATACCGGTAGGGAGAAGGGCTTGTGGAAATACCTACCATTTTGCGGGGCCCATATGGGCTATACAGTACCGTTATTAACTTTATGTAGTTACGGGACCGTTAAAAATTAATCTTCTTACTTCGTTAATTTAACGTCATACTTCGTGAATAAAACTTCATACTTCAAGTATACACTCCTTGCGAGTTTTGGGCATTCGAAGCTATCCCCCAACTTGGGGCTCTTCTTGGGAGCATAGTCAATGCGAGATGCCATCCCCCGCATGTTAAGGTGGTACTTCCCCCTACGGAAAGGTCAATTCCGTGGCTTCTTCGATGATAATGTGGAATGTTACCCACTTGGTAGTGAATGAAAGAGAACAAGAATCGCTTTGGTACATGAGCACCCAAATTGGTCACGCACTTGGGGTACAATACCGTCGGCCTCGACGGGTATTGTTTGGATCTGAGGCTGCGAGGGACATGGGTATCCCCCGGCCACGTAGTAGAGCAAGAGAAGCGTCCCCTCCGTTATCACCATCGACGAATACGCGACGATCCACCCGTACGAAAGGGAAAACAAATGTGGAAGATAACGATTCGGATTCTTCTCCTGGGAGATGCGGTCCAAAGGTAGACGGAGTGCCTCCAATTTTCCTCCAAATTGGAATGAAGGCGAGTTTAGGAAGAAATGTGCGAAAGACGTGGAGAAAAGTGTCCTCCCAAAACTAAAGAGTTATTTGAAGGGAGTTTTGAATAGCATGGGGTTGAAGAAAGGTTTAACCTCACACCGAGCTCTCCAGAAGGTTCGAGACACTCGACGTCGCACCGAACGCAGCCCGAGCCTTCCCGCCACTCCTCCTATCACCAAGATGAGCCCCAGCCTTCACGCCACTCCTCCTATCACCGAGATGAGCCCCATGCGTCCCGCCACTCCTCCTTACACCGAGTTGAGCCATCGGCTTCCCGCCACTCCTCCTTGCATCGAGTTGAGCCTCAGGCGTCCTGCCACTCCTCGCACCGAGATGAGCCCCAGACCCAGCCAGAGCCAGAGGGTTCAAGACACTCAAATGCACACTGGGATGAATCAAAGGCTCAGTGGGATGACGATGTGGTGAGTTTTAAACTTAACACTCTGTAATAAAAACATAGTACTCCATATTAAATTATATAAACTATATAAATTACCGAGGAATAACAATTTATTATAAATAATTTACAGGATCAGAGTAGCCCACCAAGGCCATTCAATGAGCCTCATATTCCTGTAATGGAGCCAGACTTAAGCCATATCTTAAGAGTCTCGCCCCAACGAGTTCAATATCCAGAGGGCTTTGTACATCCGCTAGCCACCCAGTTTGATAGTGCACCTGACAAGGGTAAGGCACCCGCCAAGCGGGGAAGGGGACGGCCGAAGAAACAAACCGTGGTGGATCTCACGGATGACTTGGATGAGTATATTGAAAAAACCTTCCAACGGTATAACGAGTGGCGTGAGGGGGATGTGTTGGCATACGTTAGGGTTCCGAAGTCTCTGCTCGTGTTGCACCAGAGTTTCTTCACGCAGGTCGAAAATGTCCGGGTTATGATGGACTCGAAGGTACATTTATATTTCTATACTGTACAAATTTAGATGATTTCTAACATTGTTTAACTATGATCATGTGTAGATGATTGACCTGTGGTTAACTTCCATGAGACGGCTTGTCGGGAAGGGGGAAGGCTTGCTCCCGGACGTGAATCCTGTATCAACAATTTTGGTTGATACTGATTTCTTTGTAAGTTTTGTTTAATTAGATAACATAAGCTTTGGATATAAGTTAGCTCTCCAATAAAATTTCTTAACACTACACATGATTTAGGCCGCACTCATACAAGAGTGGCTAGATAACTGCCGCAACCCAGAGACAGGAAGCTTCGATCCGTATGCGGATTTCACTTGGTGGACTCCCCCAGAGGGGCTGATTGATACAGCCACTAGATGGCGATGGGCTAGCTATGTAAGTTTCGAGAAACTCCAAAACACTTTGATTTATTTTCGTTGTCTTACAAATTTTATTATATTGTATAGGTCATAGCAGTGTGCCTCGTTCCTGCTGACCACTGGGTAACAATCCGTATCTGCCTCGACGATTGGAAGGTTGACCAAATTGGAACGCTTGTACCGTTGACCAAATTTTTGTACAAGCTTTTTGAGCATGCAGGCGTGTGGCAGCACAAGTATGGACAGCGTGAGTGTCCTTTTACCCACGACTGTCCGGTTATTCTAGGCCCCGGCCCACACTTCACTCAGTTTGACCAAATCAATTGCGGCGTTTATGCATCCATGTACGTGGAGAAGCTGCTTTTCGGATATCCGACGCCCACGATGATGACTCGACACACCGCGTTAGTCGAGTACCGAAAGAGGATGGCGGCTTTCATGTGGGAGAGCTGTATCCCGTAATTATTTGGGAAGTTAGATGATAACTTTGTTGATTCGGACATTTGCATGTGTATTCTGCATGATTCGGACATTTCGATAATTGACATATGTTTATTATGCATGTTTATATTCTGAATATGTATTCTGCATGATTCTCACTTTGGTGCATGTTTAATATTTTGAACGTATGATTCTTACTTTGCATGCATGATTCGGACATTTGGTATTCGAACATTTGCGTGCATGTTTATTTCGTATAAATTGCGTATAAATTTTGATAAAAATTTCGTATAAATTTCGCAAGGTTACGTATAAATTTCGATATAAATTTCGTATAAATTTCGTCAAAATTTCACGTCCTTCAACAGTAGAGAGAGAGAACAGTTCATAAATTAACGTATAAATTTTGTATAAGTTCGCAAGGTTACGTAAAAAAAATTACGCATGCATGTTTAAATCTGACGTAAAATAAATATGTTTATATTCTCGCATGTTTATATTAATTTCGTAAAATAAACTTGACGTAATATAAATCTATTTATTAATATAAATCTGTTTATTAATATTTCGCATGCATGTTAATATAAATCTATTTATTAATATAAATATGTTTATTAATATTTCACATTCATGCTAATATAAATCTATTTATTACGTAATATAAATTTCGCATGCATGTTTATTAAAATTTCGCATGCATGTTTATATTAAATTGACGTAATATAAATTTCGCATGCATGTTTATTAATATTTTGCATGCATGTTTATTAGCTTGGCATGCATGTTTATTAAATTGAACGTTAAAATATAAAAATTCTAACAGTGAGAGATATAACTCTCACGCTGAGGGATAAAAAAAAAATGCAAACATTGAGAGAACGAAATAGGTAGGGAGAGAGAGAAAGAGAGAGAGAAAGTTGAGAGATAAAAATAAAATATCAACTCCAACATCACTTCACTGCAAAAAGGTAGATAAGAGAGAGAAATTGTACTTTTATAGCTTGTAGGCATGTTTGCTAGGTTTAAAATAATATATATGTATATTTTTGCATTTTGGAGAAGTGATGTACATTTTTGCATTTATCATTGTTTGATGTGTACATTTGTGCACATCCCCCTTAATATTATAGGTTTGTAAATCAAAATCTAATCCCCGTATCAAAATTCGACTCAATAATATGTATTAAAATTACGAGGTACACATGTACACGTTTATATATAATAATAATAGGCGTGCCGATATAAAATTCGAAATTATCCGAATTTCGTGAAATGCCCAAAATACTTCGTAATTACACGCAATGCGTCGATAATTAAATCTAATGAAATTGCGTTCTCGTTATGGATTTATTCGGAATTAATTCCCTATCATTATCGATTTTATTTATTAAAATATCCGGGGTATTACAGTTAAATTCGTAGGAGGAGGTTTTATGTCAACCGTTGGATGTAGTCTATGTAGACGAAGGGCTGAGATGATTACTTGTAAAACTGTGTTTTAGTTTGTTACGTTTTTTATTCAGTTAGCACAGTGCTGCAAGTTGGTTGAGCATCTGATATAGATTAGAATAAATAGATACACTCCTCTATAACAGATCTAGAATTTTCGATGCTAATACGATAGTTTCTTTCTATGCAAGTTGTTCTTCTAAACCTAGATCTAGATCTAGATTATGTGTTGTTTGCAACAGTGACTCATAGCTTTTAGCTTTTCTTCGAAATAATTTTTAAATACTCCATATTTACCGGATTCTTTATACCAAAATTTGTGGAGATCACATTCAACGTGGGCAAATCTATATAATATAAATAGAAAATATATTAAATTCGAAGCTCATTATTCCTCGTTTTTTAATTAGAAACAAACTTATCAATAAACTATATATTTGTTTTTTTATTAAAACAAAAAAATAAATGTTTTTTGATAATAATTTATGTTTGTCATGACGCGATGATGCTAATATTGTCCCCCTAAAGTTTTGCACTTTCGCTTACACAAAATAATGATGTTTTAATACCATACCCATTAAAATAAGCATAAAATCAAAGAATTGACAGCCACCAAATTTAAAGAAATTCAGGAGTACCACTTTATAGAACTATGAATAAGAGATCCATCGTGATTTCTCACTAATATTATTAAAAATAGTATAGTCGACGTAGAAATATTTTTGAATAAGATAATGTACTAAATTCTGTTAATTGTTTGGAGACCACACAACATTTGAGTCAATAATGATCAGCAGGTTATCTTCTTCGGACCCATTTCCGGTAGACCACTTGGTAGCCCACCAATCACGCGGCGCCACGCGTGCATTGGTGGGCCCCCAAGCCAATAAATTAATACTTCCTCCGTCCCACCCGATTTGACTTCTTTCTTCTTTTTCATTGTCCCACTTGACTTGGCCACTAACTAAAATAATACTCTAATAAATTCTAATGGGTCCCACCACTTTATACCACTTTACACACAACTACCCACTATTCTTAATAACCGTGCCCAAACCTTTTAAGCCATGTCGGGCGGGACGGAGGGAGTATTAGAGTGTAAAAAAGGTGGCCCACCAATGCACGCGTGGCGCCGCGTGATTGGTGGGCCACCAAGTGGTCCACCGGAAATGGGCCAGAAGATCCCCAACGGTTATCTTATATTCTTATTATATAGCTCAAGACAAATCAATAATTAATTGTATCCACAACAACGAAGAGACAAAAGTGTCACCAAAGTCCCTTTTGGATGACATAATGGTTAAGGTGGGTAGCCTGTGGCCGGAAGGTCATGGGTTCAAAACCCACCAAGTCCGTTATGTGTGAGCCTATTATTTATGGTTAGCTTAAAGTGGTTGAACACTCCTGTGTTATTTACAGGCTAGAGCACATGAGTAGAGTTTACCTAATAAAAAAGTCTTACAAAAAAAATGGACCATTGATCTAGTGTTATTTTTGCGTGATAATTTTTTTCCAACGAGAGAAAAAACAAAAATTAAACTAGAAAAATGCGTCTTTGTTGTAAATAAGATTTACTATATATATGATGACCATCTGTAAATCCTAGCAGCCCATAAGCCCATCTTATGTAGGCCCACAAACACATCTTGTACTCTATAAATAGAGGTTTCCACCCTCATAATAATATACATCTATTTCTCATTCTCTCTATTATTTGCTCGTTCTATTTAGTTTATAACACATTATCAGCACAAGAGCTCTTTCTTTCCCCAAAAGAAGACATCTAGGGCCGAAAGAAAATGCAAATGAATTCTTTTAATATCTATTTAGCTGATAGTGCCACCACACACATCATTCTCCAAGATAAAAAGTATTTTCAAACATTAACATTAGCTAAAAATAATGTTAATACTATATCTGGTGCATCGAACATCATTGAAGGCTCTGGAAGAGCTTGCATCATTCTGTCAAATGATACTAAATTAACAATTGAGCATGCCCTTTACTCTAGTAAGTCCAGAAGAAACTTACTAAGTTTTAAGGATATTCGCCGCAATGGCTATCACATTGAGACGATGTCAGGAGGTAGTAATGAATATCTCTGCATAAATTCTTTTGTATCTGGCTAGAAGCAGATCAAAGAAAAGATATCTACACTGCCATCCGAAATGCATTACACATTCATAAAAGCAATTGAGACAATGACTCAAAAAGCTTTTTGCTTTGACATGATAGGTTTGGACATCCGGGAGCAACTATGATGCGCCGCATCATTGAAAACTCACGTAGGCACAATATACAGAACCAGAAGATTCTAGTAATGAAGGAATTCTCATGTGATGCTTGTACGCAAGACAAGTTAGTCATTAGACCATCCTACACGAAGGTCAATATAGAATCTCCATCTTTCTTGGAAAGAATTCAAGGAGATATTTGTGGAACTATACATCCACCATGTGGACCATTTCGATACTTTATGGTATTGATTGACGCTTCTTCTAGATGGTCCCACGTATCATTGTTTTCTAGTAGAAATGCAGCTTTTGCTCGACTACTTGCTCAAATAATAAAATTGAGATCTCAATTCCTCGACAATCAAATCAAGAGGATTCGCCTTGATAATTCTAGTGAGTTTCAGTCTCAAGCATTTAATAGTTATTGTATGGCTATTGGGTTTGAGATTGAACATTCGGTTGCTCATGTTCATACACAAAATGGTTTGGCAGAAGCGTTTATTAAATGTCTTCAACTTATTGCTAGATCATTACTTATGAAATAAAAATTCCCAATTTCGACTTGGGGTCATGCCATATTGCATGCTGCATCATTAGTTCGGATTCGACCAATAGCCAACCAACAACATTCCCCAATGCAAATTATTTTTGGTAAAGAACCTGATGTTTCTCACTTACGAATTTTTTGATTGGGCTGTCCAAGTCCCAATTGCACCCCCACAACGTACGAAAATGGGTCCCCAACGAAGGCTTGGGATATATGTTGGATTTGATTTGCCCTCAATTATAAGATATCTTGAACCTTTAAGGAGCGATTTATTTACTGCACGTTTTGCAGATTGTCATTTTGATGAAATGACATTTCCAACATTAGGTGGAACAAACCGACATCTAGAGAAGCAAAAGGAAATCTCTTGGAATGAAAAAAAACTTTGTCATATTTTGATTCCAGAAGTAATCAATGTGAACGAGAAGTTGAAAAAATAATTCATTTGCAAAAGATTGTAAATCAAATTCCTGATGCTTTCATAGATACAAGACAAGTTATACTATCTCACATACCAGCTGCCAATACACCTGCTAGAATTAGTGTTCCTGAAGGACAAACACCAATGGTAGCAAATGAATCTAACGTCCGTAAAAAACGTGGTCGACCAATTAGTTCCAAAGTTTATGTGCCTAGAAAAAGAAAGGCACAAGATACGAACCAACCAATGACGGAAAAATTATTGATCAAAATAATGTAGTTCCTGAAGAACCACAAGCGTTCGAAAATCATGAGATCTCAATAAATTACTTATCTTCTAATAAGATATTGGAGAGAGAAAATATCGTCGTGGACGAAAAATTCGCTTTTAATATGACTCTTGAAGTTCTAGATGAGGATCCTGAACCGCAGTCTGTTAAAGACTGTCAAACTAGACATGATTGGCCAAAGTGGAAAGAAACCATATAAGGATGTAGTAAGTAGTAACTACATATCTATATGGTTCACTAGATAGTGATATATACATGAAAATTCCCTTAAAGCCGGAAAACATTTAGACCTGTAGTTCAAACTCCTAAAAATGTTATCCCTGTAGGATACGAATGAGTCTTTGTTCGAAAGAGAAACGAAAACCATGAAATTACGAGATACAAAGCAAGATCGTAGCACAAGGTTTCTCTCAAAAACCGAAAATTGATTATGAAGAAACATACTCTCCGGTAATAGATGCAATTATCTTTAGATTTTTTATGAGTCTAGTTGTGTCAGAAAGACTTAATATGCACATAATGGATGTAGTAAGTAGTAACTACATATCTATATGGTTCACTAGATAGTGATATATACATGAAAATCACCTGAAGGATTTAAATTGCCTGAAGCATATAAGTCAAAACCCGAAAGCATGTTTTCAATAAAACTGCAAAAGTCGTTGTATGGGTTGAAACAGTCTGGCCGTATGTGGTATAATAGACTCAGCGAGTATCTCTTGAAAGAATGGTACAAAAATGATGATGTTTGCCCTTGTGTTTTCATTAAGAAAACAAACAATGGATTTGCAATCATAGCAGTTTATATAGATAATTTGAATTTAATTGGAACTCTTGAAGAGCTCAATAAAACTGCTGAATACTTGAAAAGTGAATTTGAGATGAAGAATTTAGGAAAGACAAAATTCTGTCTTGGTTTGCAAATTGAACGTGTCCCTGAAGGACTATTTGTTCATCAATCCTCATGTACAGAAAAAGTCTTAAAGCGGTTTTATATGGATAAAGCCCATCCATTATCATCACCAACGGTCGTTAGAAGACTTGATGTGCATAAAGGTCTATTTCGACCTATTGAATATGGCGAAATGATACTTGGTCATGAAGTACCATATCTTAGTGAAATCGGAGCATTTACTTATTTAGCTAATTGCACAAGACCGGATATACATATTTTTTTTCTGTAAATCTTCTCGCAAGATATAGCTTTGCACCCTCTTTAAGATATTGGAATAGTGTTAAGCACATTCTACGTTATCTAAAGGGTACCACTGACCTTTAATTATATTACTCAAAAGGTTCTGATTATTCTCTAGTAGGGTATGCAGATGCTGATTATTTATCCGATCCACATAAAGCCAAGTCACAAACTGGCTATGTTTTTACATGTGGAGGAACTGCTATATCTTGGAAGTCCGTTAAACAAACCTTGACTGTAACATCCTCAAATCATTATGAAATAATTGCAATCCATGAAGCAATTCGAGAATGTGTGTGGTTACGAAATATGACAAGTTATATCCAAGAGTCGTGCGGGTGGCTTCTTCAAAGGACAATCCAACAACGTTATATGAAGACAATGTCGCTTGTATAACGCAATTGAAGGGAGGTTATATCAAATGCGATCGGACAAAACATATTTCTCCCAAGTTTTTCTTCACATATGAACTTCAAAAGAATGGCGATATCGACGTTCAATAGATAGTTCGAGTGATAATCTAGCCGACTTATTCACAAATGCACTACCGACGTCAACATTCAAGAAGTTGGTACACAAGATCGGCATGCGCCGATTCAAGGATTTATAATGATTATTTTGAGGGAGAGCAGCTGTATTATTTTTCCTTCGACCAATTTTTATTCCATTAGATTTTTCTAGCAAGGTTTTAACGAGACAATAATTTATGTTTAAGGACGGTCCATCAAAGGGAAGTGTTGTAAATAAAATTTACTATATATATGATAACCATATATAAACCCTAACAGTCCATAAACCCATCTTGTGTAGGCCCAAAAAACCGTCTTGTATTCTATAAATAGAGGTCTCCACCCTCATAATAATACACATCTATTTCTCATTTTCTCTATTATTCTCTCGTTCTATTTAGTTTATAACAATCTTTCTACTATTTTTAAGAAAATTTATTTGGGATTAAAAAGGATGCATCGGTTTCATGACATGGAGATGAGTGGCCTACTTCGCTTTTCAACCAATAAATTTGTGTCCTTTTGTTTTGTCTGCATGTATGACTAATCAATTGTCCTTTTTACAACTAAATATACGGTCGTATTTCTGAAAATTAAACCAATTTCCTAACTATGATTTCTAAAAAAAATAAATAAATTTAGGTATATTCTTTGTAACGACTTTCATCCTAGTAGGCTGACTTGGACTTTGAACAAAGTGGGCCCTTGTAATCCCCGATTTTCAAATCACAATTAGATACTCGTATTATTTCAGCCGTAGATTTTCTTGATAAAAAATGTTTATATTTGATAAAATATTACACTATGTACTAAATTGCGTAGTACTCCAGTAACAAGAGTTTCTGACTGAACTTCCAATCTATAGATAGATGTACACATCAGAGACATAAAAAAACAGAACGTATGTGTTTGTTTTAAATCGATAATTAAAAACTAATAATGTCTTAATCTATATTGATTAGAGATAACTTTTTCTAATACTCTTTCCGTCCTATTTTCCAGATTGGAGTATTCCATTACAAATGTGTTGTTTTTAAAAAAAAAATAAAAATATGTAAATAATAATCAACTGTTTAATATACACCGCAACATACAATTTTCTCAATAACAGTGCTAAAATGAAATTTGATAATGAGATGAAGGGACTAGGATTTACTCCCTCCGTCCTACTATTAGCATCCTCTTTGGTTTTGGTACGGCGATTAAGAAAATTTGTTTTAATATGTAGTTTATGAACTTTAATTGTATTAAGAAATTGACACAATTTTCGAGAAGTGATTGATGAGAGAAAATTATAATTATCTAAATTTTTGTAATGGTTAGTAAAGACAATCAAATTTTTATATATATATATATTTTTATATTGTAATAAAAGAAATTATCTAAAATTTTCAAAAAGTTAAAAATTATAAATTTTTTACTTCGGAGTGAAACGAAATCGTGTGAAATAGATTTTTGAAGAGATAATATAAAAATGGGGGTAGAGTAATGAGTAAGAAAAATTCAATTTATTTTATAATTAAGAGTAATTTTTGCTATTTTTAAAAGTAAAACGCTTATAATATGACGGCTATTCGAAAAAATAGGACGTTTAATAACGGGAGTGAGGAAGTATATATTTTCTCATATTTTCCCATATTATTTTTATTGACGACAAATTGGGAAGTAGTCTCATTATTTCACTGCGCGCTGTAACGCGAGTACTGATCAGCTTCTTTATTCTCGCGCGTACGGAGCAGCATAATTGAGTATAACAACATTGACAGGTGGGTTTACTGGGAAAATTCACTAATACGTACAAAACACTCGCCCCCCATTTTCTACTCTCCGGTGTCCAACGCAGAAACAACGCACACTCCCACTCACTTTCTCTCTCTAAACTCCGTCGTCTCTCTTCCGTTTTCGCAAATCCCAGTCGCCGAGGCTCGAAATGGAAGTCGAGCCGCACGCGCATCCTTCCTTCGATCTCAACCGTGGCACCAACTTCACTGCCTATTCCTGTTCTGCCATGTCTGCATCGTCAGAGAAGGCTCCGGAAGCAGAAGTGACCGGTCAAATGGATGTAAACGGGGGCGAGCGGGAGGAATCCACTTCTCCGACTAGTCCCGCCGCTGTTCTGACAAGATGTCCTTCGAATGCAGCTATGCAGCTTCAGAAGGTTTATCGGAGTTATCGTACTCGGCGCATGTTAGCCGACTCCGCTGTGGTCGCGGAAGAGTTGTGGTACTTCGATTTCTAATTTCTCTACGTTTTTAGGTTGAAATCATTGACATGTTGAGCGTGCTGATGGTGATCCTCTGTTTACATTAGTCTGCATGATGTGTTTAATTTCCCTAATTATCACTCATGCCTTATCTTTTGGCGCTAATTTTAGGTGGCAAGCACTAGATTTTGCACGATTAAACCACAGCACGATTTCGTTTTTCGACTTCTTGAAGCCAGAGACCGCCGCCTCGCGATGGAATCGTGCGGGGTGGAACGCTTCAAAGGTAGCATATTCTGATAAGATTATATATTAAATCTGTCTGTAATGTTAATTTCTCTGCAATTGTTTCTGGTAATTGTTCAAGAAACTGGGGATTTGAATAAAGAAAGAGAAAAACAGTCAAAACATTGAAATCGGGCAGCGTGAGAATTGCAAATTTTGTGTTTGAGATTTAATTTCTGTGGACAGGTGGGCAAGGGCCTGTCGAAGGATGCCAAGGCTCAAAAGTTGGCTTTTCAACATTGGATTGAAGCTGTGAGAATTGTGCCCCCTTCTTTTTCTCTTTCATTTTTCACGTGCAGCCATTATTTTATTAAACGCTTGCTTTGTTTGATTGTGGCCATTTGTTGTGCAATTATAATCCCGAAAATTTGACTTGTTATACGATCTAGATTGATCCGAGGCACCGTTATGGACACAGCTTACATCTCTATTTTGAAGAGTGGTGTAAAACCAATACCGGTCAACCCTTCTTCTACTGGTAAAATTTGATCTCTACAAGTTTCATCTTGCTTCTTTTTTTTTTTTTTTCTTCCCAAACTGTTTGCAGCTTTTACCCGATTTATTCATTTTTTGCCATTCAAACATGCTGACTGTCTGGAATATTCAACTTTTAAAAGTAAGGTCCTGTATATTTTTTTATAGAATGACAAGTTCATGATAAAGTTTATATTGTAAGTTACTGGTTTACAACTTCTTTAAAAGTTGAGAAGTTATGGGTTATTGTTTGAAGGATGTCTAATCTTATGAATCATAAATATTTGGAACAAATATGCTTAGTAAGTTATTGGTGAGTTGCAATGAAGTGAGAAAGCACATTAAAGCTTCGGTTTGTTGATTGTACAGGTTAGATATTGGAGAGGGCAAAGATTTTTCTCTTGAAGAGTGTCCAAGATATAAGCTTCGTAAACAATGCATCAAGTATCTTGGACCAGTATGTGATCAATGTTTCAATTTTTCCTACTATACTCATCAGTTTTCGTTTTGAACTGAATCTACTTTCTAAACAGTTGAATTATTTTTTCTCTGTATTTTTTTTTCAAATTTCAGAAAGAGAGACAACATTATGAATTTGAGATTGTTGATGGGAAATTTTTACATAAGTTGAGCGGGAAACCACTTGATACAAATCAAGGGTTGCCAGGATCAAAATGGATTTTTGTGATGAGCACCTCTAAACGACTCTATGTTGGGGAGGTAAGCTCTAAAGGTCAAATAGAATACATTATGATGTATCTACTAAAACTCATTTCTGACTTTATTATTTGAATATGCACTTCTGGTTGTCTCAGAAAAAGAAAGGATTGTTCCACCATTCCAGCTTTCTTGCTGGAGGTGCTACTTTAGCTGCTGGAAGGCTCATGGCAGAGGATGGTGTGCTTAAGGTACTACTTGGACATCGCGTTTCTCCAAGAGACTGATTCATTGTTTATCTAAAGGCTATGTTAGCATCTTACTTTGTGAATTACTTAGGTTGCATAAGTTTTGCAACCTAAGTTTTTGAGGACCTAATGGGAAGGGAAGGGCAAGAGTTCCACTTTTTTTGCTTACGGGGGAGGTGTATGGCTACTCATTTGTTCTGTATGATATGCTAAAGATAGAAAAGAAACACCTTATGGCTGTTTACTCGCATCGGATGCCAAATTAATTTTTCTCATGATATTCCATTAGCATAATTGTCCAACACCTAATGCAGTCCTACTCTGTTTCAGGGTATCTCACCTTACAGTGGACACTATAAGCCAACCGATGAAATCCTTGATAGCTTCTTATCATTTCTCAAGGGAAATGGAGTAAACCTGGATAATGTAGAGGTATATCCCCTTCATTTACTGTTTAGTCAACTTTAGTTTTTAATTTACTCACAGCTTTGATCTTAAGTCATAGCAAATGCTTGCAGTTCCAGCACAGAAATCTTGAAAATGTGCCGGACTATAAGTTTTCCTTATTATGAGTCATTGTGCTTTCTATTCCTACTGTCAGTTTCAGCTTCGAAAACCCAATCCTCTAATTTTGCGATCTGGTAGCATTTCACTGATGTATTGTCCTTTTGTTTTACTTATCAGATACACAAGGCTAATGAAGACTATGACAATTCTGAAAATGGCACAACAACAGATGAGACCAATTCTGCAGTTGCATCAATATCAGATTCTGTTCCATCTGATCTTCCCAATAATGTGAATGACCTGCCTTCAGAAACAACTAAAGCCTCCAAACCAGAAACTACCAATCAGTACAAGAGGAGTCTCTCTGGTGGTCTTCAGAGTCCTAAAGCGGACGTGCCAAGGAAAGCCCTACTGCAAAGAATCAACTCGAAGAAGGCAGCAAACTCGTACCAACTAGGGCACCAACTTCCTACCAAATGGTCTACAGGTGCTGGCCCAAGAATTGGCTGCATTGCCGACTACCCCTTGGAGCTAAGGTTGCAGGCACTAGAACTCACTAACCTCTCTCCGAGAAGCTCCCCATATATGTCGACACCAAGAAGGAGTCCGGCTGCTATCGTCTCACCTTCTGCTTATCATTCAAATGTAAGCAATGACGAACTAGAAGCTTACTTCAAAGTTGATTAACTGTACTGCTGGCGGCATTATTATTATAGTTTCAACCTGTTATTTTTAATCCATGACTTTCCCGTTTAGAAAATGATGCAAGTGTTTAGAAGGAATCAAAATAAAATGTAGCCCTCATCTCGAGCTATAGAAAATATAAGGCCTTGATGCTCCAGAATCCTCGTATTATTTCGCTAGGCTTGTAGTTCAGTAGTATCTATCTCTTGCATATGACTGAATATTGGTGGTTCAGTTCTTATTTTTCCTCCTTTTTGGAAAATTGGTGCTAAACTAATTCATTTTGTAAGATATGCTTTTTTTCTTGGTTGATATACTTTTGATAAACAACAAACATAGTCCTTCCATTAAAGTATCCTCTAATTAATCAAACCCGAGTCCACCATCATATTTAAGTATTTAACCCAATTGTGATGGTATATGTTCAACTAAAAACCTCATCAACGAATTACTAGTATTTTACAAAATAAATTTGGGCGTCGGTATACAATCCGGATCTTCTGATCCATTTTTCGTGGACCACTCAGTGGCTCTCTACGTCACGCGGTGCACGCGTGCGTTGGTGGGCCATATGCTACCAAAAATATTATTTATTTACTCGTACATTAGCCACCAACTGCACTCGTCGCACCGCGTGATTAAGTATTTAACCCAATTGTGATGGTATATGTTCAACTAAAAACCTCAACAATGAATTACTAGTACTCCATCCGTCCCAAAATTCTTGTCCGCTATTCCATTTTGGGTTGTCCCAAAATTCTTGTCCACTTTCCTTTTTTAGTAAATTATTACACACAACTTTTTTGTGGGACCCACAACTTTATGCCAATCTACACACAACTAACAACTCTCCTTAAAAACCGTGCAAAAAGCAAATTGGACAAGAATTTTGGGACGGAGGGAGTATTTTACAAAATAAATTTAGGCGTCGGTATACAATCGGGATCTTTTGGCCCATTTTTTATGAACCACTCAGTGACCCACCAATCATACGATGTCACGCATGCATTGGTGGACGATGTTACCAATAAAATATTAATTTACTGATAATATGGCCCATCAATACACGCATGACACCGCGTGATTGGTGGGCCACCGTGCGGTCCACAAAAAATGGACTAGATGATCTCTTGCCGTCGGTATATGAACCTCGATAAATGTATTGAATAGTTCATCACGTGCCTGATAGGGGATGTGCAAGAACTTGGCAGTTGGCACTACACGAGTCCCATCCGTCGACCTCCTAGTGCTTGATAATCATTATTGCCCAACTGACTGTTGAGCCATAGATAAATAAGGCGGCTATTGCCGGATCTTGCGAACGAATTAACATAAGGAAGTGTTTTGAGTTGTAAATACTTAAAAATATCCTTTAAATTTTAAATTATTTTTTTAAGAAATAGTGGACTAATGACTTTTTTAACGAAAAGACTATATATTTCTAAAAATAAATTGTTATCCACCAAGATTAAATAGTTTGGGAACATATAGCGTCAATTTGGCAAAGAAAATTGAGTACACTTTAGTGTTGTGGTTGGAGTTAAAAGTAGTAGTAGTAGTATCAAAGGAATAAATCAAATAACACATCAACCGCACATCCCAATCTTTTCTCCTTTTTTGTAACAATGGAGAAGTTCTTTTTTCCACCTCAAAATGCAATATCAGTGGAGAAATTCATTTTAATCTTTAATTCACAAAATCAATATCTATATTCTCATCCTATCTCATTTGTTTTCGATAGAATATAATATACGTAGGAAAGTTAAGGAAACAAAATCGTAGTCTGTTCTGGGAATATATTTATTTCCATATATTCTCATGGAATAAACCCCCTTTTCCACTTGTCAGCCATGATTAGAAATTTAGAATTTCGTCGATATTTCAATCCCCAAAGAGTACAAGACAAGATTGAAATTCCAACCTCAATCTCAATTCGTTCTTTCTCGAAAGAAAAAAGAAAAATAGGAATATTTTGTGTTTTGCTACTGTATTTGGTGAAGAAACTTGAATTAAGTCGGCCAATCATAAGAAGGTCGGAGAATTTGGAGTTGTTCTACGTTGTGTTTTTGGTATAGTTTAAGAAAATATGTGGTAAGAATGTGATCTAGGAATCTGAACTTTTACTTTTTTATCGTATTTTAAAATTAACCAAGTCGCGCCTGTTTCTTTTTCACTAAGAAATACTCGTAGCGTTGGAATGCTCAAAATCTGCACATTTTATTCTCATTTCAAAATTCACGAGGATGATTCGATTTTAATAAAATTCAAACTGCAAATCAACGTCCTCTCATATTTGTAAATGAAATAGAATATCAAAAGGGAAAATTGAAATACTTTTATCAAGAATTTATATCTGCTAGAAATTATCTTTAGATGATTATAAGTTATTTTCTCTGTCTACACTCTAATTCATATTCATAAAAATTGACTCTAAGCCAATGGGTAGGTCGACGTGGCAAAAGGCGAAGACAAAAGTCTTCGCACGCGCGCCCCTCTCCGCGCACGTCAAGGGCCGACGTGGACACAGAGTGACACGTGGCTGGTTCGCCACGCTTGCGAGCCTTTTGCCTTCTTGCCCTGATTTTTAGTTATGATTTCTGCTTACAAACTCAACTACCATCCCTTTCGTCTTACCTTCTTTTCTTCACAAAATAATTGAGTCGGCAAACTATGGAATGTGGTGAATCCGGTGCGGCAGCGGAGGCCGAAAAGGCCGGTTGGATGGTGACGTCTGAGCTGGAGGCAGCCGATGCTCTGGCGACGATGGCTCGGTGCTCCACGTCGCGCGGCAGAGCTTTTGTTTCCGTGGAGTTGAGGCCGCAGCATACGGTGGAGGCGGTGGTTACTTCTCAGGTTCCAAAATACCCGCAATTTCAGCTGCAGTTACATAATTTTTGTTTCTTGTGCTTTTATGGTAAAGAGGAGGAATTGTGGTTTTACTGTTTAACTATTGAAGTGGGATTGCCAAATTGGGCGACTTAGAAGTTAGAATATTCAGTAAATATGCAATTTGAAGACTCAAATTACTTTCAAGAGTGCGATTGCTTTATTAGATGAATGTTAGTGAAGGATTCTTCTAGTATTAATCAGTGATCTTCCTTCTGAATGTGTTGGTTGGTTCGTATGTGTAATAACCTAAATTTCCTGAAAATAGTTGATGAGATTTGGGTGGGGATTCTCAAGATTCCTATTTTCGATGTCGGAAAAGGGAGCTTAATGTAGACACAGTACTTTAGCCTTAAAAAAAGCTAGATAAGAAGAATGCTGAAAGATCACAAGAAAATGGCTTAGTCACAAGCATATATTGTATATGCTTATTTGTGTCGATTGCCGTCTAGTTATTCTTCCTCCTCATTCGCCTCCCTTTTTCGTGGTGATGGGGTTCTTGTAGCAGGCAAGTAGTGGCATGGGGTAACTACACTCCATTTCTGTGGTGCTCCTCAATTTGAGAATCTTGCTTTTTCGAGGGCTTATCTTTTACTGGCTAGAAATCGATTATCACCTCAATATATCTCAGGCTTTTGCTGAGTAGAATCTTCACCTCAATATTTTTATGGGTCCTCAGACAAATACTGATTATTTAACTCAGTTCCTATTGTATGGATTTTGCTTGCAGGACCCATATTGCTTTATCACCAGTGAAAATATCTGATCATCCGTTTATCTGATCTTCAGTTTCCGGTCTCATTGATCACCTCAATGAATTTCAAAAGCTTACTTTGGTAGTTAGTTGCACCCTGTAAATGATGTTAGGATGCAAATTCATCGTCAACTTTTACTCTTTGCAGGAACTAAGCAATGCTTTTCTTTATATCAGGACCAACCTGCAGCTGCAAAACCTACTAAGATTACAAGTCCTGAGAAGAGTGGCGAACACACTCCCATAAACTTTTGCAGCACAAGTCTTCAAAGAAATCATCGGATGAAGTTCAGGCGGAAACTGACAGAGGTATGTAAACTTGATTCTTTCTCGGCTTGTTAAAATCTTGGTAAAAAAAGAAAACTAGTTTTTTTCTATTCAGGCTGAGGAAGAAGAAAGAAAGATGTGCCGCGTAATGGCAAATAGAGAGTCTGCTAGGCAGACAATTCAACGCCGACAGGTAAGCTTCATTTGTTTGGGTGGTGAAAGTTATTCTCTTAATTGGTGTCTGAACAGGCCATGCATCTGGAACTAACCAAGAAAGCAGATGATGCGTTGGAAGAGAATGAGAATTTGAAGAAGGCATGTGTTTATTCTACCTCCTTGTTATTTAATATATAAGAAGTTGAAGTTATTGAACCTATCAATTTTTTCTTGCGTAAAATAATTCTGGAGAAAAGCAAAGGGAGGTAATGGTGGATGAGTACTACTCCTTAAAAGAGAGAAATGAATTTCTGAAAGCTCAGGTAACATGCATCCATTCTTAGCCACTATTGTTCGACGCATTTTCTCCATTATCGTTGTTTTGCATTTCAGTTGGCTAAAGTGAAGAAAGTTGCAGCAGGAGAGGCAGAAGAACCATCCTCATCGGAGGTTGAGAAAGTTTGTTACGCCAATTCTGTTTCTGGGACCACTCAGATCTTTCTGCACAATGAGCCTTCTACAGTCCTCTGCTTTTGGCCCTCAATTATCCCATCTTCAGATGCTTTCCCATTCCAATGCGCGTCTAATATGAGCTCGTCCCAAATACCATGTGTTGTACATCAGGGACAAGGAAATGCCAGTCCCCTGTATCTGGTCCCTATCCCTTGGTTGCTCCCAGTACTCACTCATAATAACGTAGGTGGAACAAGTACTCATTATTGTGGGAAGTGTTCGTGCTCAGAGGCCAGGCCAAGTGAAGATCAGAGGGCAGAGGCTTATACTTACAACCAGATGCAAACTATGAGTGCAGAGATTGATGGTAGAGGTGGTGTACGCCAACCCCCTAGTGCTATAGTTGTGCCGGGGCTGTTCAGCCCCGTTCGACCGCGAGAGGCTCAGAGGAGTTGCCAAGAAGATGACAGTCTTGATCTCAGACTTGTTTCTGATCTGGGAAGTATGACTCAACAAGAGCAGATTATGTCATCCCCTAAGAAAGCAGAGGATGTGTTTGTTGCCACTGAGGCGCGTAGGAAAAGGAAGGAATTGATGAGGCTAAAACATGTACATTGC
This sequence comes from Lavandula angustifolia, assembly GCA_028984105.1. Lineage (NCBI taxonomy): Eukaryota > Viridiplantae > Streptophyta > Magnoliopsida > Lamiales > Lamiaceae > Lavandula > Lavandula angustifolia. The sequence continues at coordinate 18,611,593 of CM054824.1, forward strand.
AAACAGACACGGTGCTGAGTGTTGGTTTTCAATGGTAGCTTAGACAAGTGTGTAATGTAGAATTTGCCTATTTTTCACTTCTGCATATTTGTGAACTTGAACTTATTTCTATATAATTTACAGAATTGATACTAGCTTACAACAAAGAGACCTATAAATTATTAATAACTATGTTGAAATTAATGGCAAGTAGAAAGATCAACTTCCTGGCAGCGTACGAGGCCGGCGGCTCCGCCGTAGCAGAGCCACTTCTCGGCGCCTCTGTTCACATTCCATCTCACTCTGTGCATCGCCACAATCTTCGGAGGGATAACTTCCATTTCATCATCTCTAATTTCTTTCCCACTTCCTTCTTGGTCAGCTATTAGTCGGCTATTGCTCTGTCCCTTTGCTTTTCTTTCTTCTTCCTTCAGTCGAGTTCGTTTCATGTCCGGGGATTTTCTATGGAACGAACTACCAGGCGATTGAGTCGCTATGACAATGGCGGGTTCCTCTTCCAGAATTAACCCGCATAGATAATGGGACACGCGGTTTCTTGAAGGATCCTTTAGCAATCTAGTTGTTGGCTGCTTGAAGCAAAATGAAACATTGCAAATGAAGAGTTAGCTGCTGCTAAGATTTTTCATGGAAAGTTGTACAATCTTGAGATATTCCATCACTAGCTAGGCATCCTAACTAATCATGTTCAATAAGGTTTTTCCAAAGTGCCAGCAACTATTAGCTGTTTTTAGAAGGAAAAAGATTATATCCATTCAAAATGATCCTTTTTAGCATTTAGAGGGATAATAATCAGAAAATCATATAAGAAGGAAGATTTTTGGACGAAACAAAATAAACTGTTAACCTGGAAGCAAATGGTTGATCCTTCCTCTCCACAATATGCAACCATGCCTAACTCAAAACGAAACGAAAGAGTAAGAGTCGGGTAATTTTTCATCCAACAAGAGACCAGATACTAAGAGAACTAAAGATGCAAATACATGTAATTTGAAGAAAAAGGAATATTATGTTCAAAGGAGGAACCTGTCAGAGGAGAAGCTTGCAGACTCCATATTGCAAATGAGGAACAGTGGAAACTGTGGAAGCCATGCTTTGATGCCACATTGTGAGATTTTCCAGAAAGGGGAATATCATGTACTGCCCTCTCTAAACTAAGTAACCACATCGTTCCATCCTCCATCGATCCAAAGACACATCTACAAACACAATGACAAGTTGAGAACTTATATATAGTTCGAAGGGTGATAGGATAGCTACTTGAATGGTAAACTATACCTTGGGTCTGGAAGCCAATCCAAGCCATAGGTGGTACCTAGAAAAGGATGGACCCACAACGGGCGGAATGGATCGCTGGGATAAAAAATAGGAATTGAAAAAAATGCAAACATTAAACAATGGATAGAGTAACATATAGTAGTATTATATGTTATTCTTGAGATTGTTTTGACAACTTCACTAAAGTTTCCATCCTCGGCAAGATCAACATTCAGGTAATCATATATTTTTATATATGTATAATAGCACAACAAAAATCATGCTTACCGAATATCCCAGAACTTAAAACCTTTACTTCCCGCTGTCATTATTATATTTGCATTCTCAAGATTACTGCAAAAAATTTCACGTAGAACTAATTAAGCAATAATCGAAGAACTTATACAACATATATTAACCAAAGGCATTGAGACAATTCTCATTTTTTACCTTTTTATAACAGTCACTTTTACAGCAAAAAAAAAGATCCATTTAACTACTCCCTCCGTCCCGCTATTTGTGGCTCAATTGGTTTCGGCACGGGAATTAAGAGAGTAGATGATAAAGTATAAGAGAGAGTGTAGATGATAAAGTATGAGAGAGAAGATGAGTAAGATAGTGAGAGAGTATGAGAGAAAGGATGATAAAGTAGGAGAGAGAATGTAATAAAGTAAGAGAGAGAAGATGATAAAGTAGAAAATATGATAATAATTTTTTACCAAATTAGGAAAATGGCCACAAATAACGGGACATCCCTTTCGGGAAAGTGAGCCACAAATAGCGGGACGGAGGGAGTAAGAGATAATCAATCAAACGGAGCGAACTTATGCTACTCCATTATATGCTAGAAACTCTTTTCTTAGGCAAATAACTATATTGATGAAACTAGGTATAGTAAGCTACAACAAAGGTGCAGAGACCATAAGCATTTTATTTAGTCATTTATGACGTAATAGCATTTACATGCTACTACCAAAAAAAAAAGATATCCATCAAACAAAGAGATTAACAGACTTACGAAATTTCTGACCCCCCCTACCAATTAGGTATCCACCCAAATGTGACATTAAGAATAAGATTGCAAGCTTTCCTACTTTTCTTGTTAAAAGGGCATCCAGAAGAATTAGTGTAAGTAGATTGCACTTTAGCATCAGTTCTATACTAACAGGGTACCTAATTGATTTTAAAACTGAAATCTCACAAAGGAGTAATGTATGTGAAATTAGGAAAGCAGCTAACTCATAGTGGGAGGAAAATAATGGAAGTTTCTTTTGATTGGAGAGAATTAAAGGATGTTAAATCATGACTGACCTTTGATCCGGTGCCCAAGCCAGTGTTCTAATAGGACCTGTATCTGCTCTAATGTACACCAAAGGTCTCGATTCTGAGAAAAGAAGGCATAGCTACTATCACACTAACAAAGTGTTTCGAAGATCCAGATTTTTCAGAGATAATAGCTTTACATCAAACGTGAATCAGAGAGAGAATAGATTGTCCACTCCATTACCTGATAATGAATCATTAACAAAGAACTTCCATATTACAACCTGCATTTATAGATGAAAAAAATGGTTTACAAGCCTATGGAGCAGAGGGACAGGATAAAGCAGCCACAGCAAAACTATTTATTTTCCAGGAAACACAGTGAAACCTTAATTTTAAATAGAGTTCTGGAAAAAAGAAAAAGAAGTAATTTTTAGGGCATAAAGCAAATTACCACTCCATCATGACACCCAGCCAAGATCATATCGTGGGGAGATGACACAGACCACTCGACTGTTAGAGGAATACTGTTCCCAGAAGAGTGCAAGATACAAGTTAGAACATAAAAATAATTCCATATTATACACAACAAAGGAAGATACTGAATATATCATTAAGAATCTAGTAATAGGTAGGAGATAAATTTAGGAAGGAAAAATTGTGAGATAAATGATATTCAATAGGCAACTGTTCCTCTTACTATATCAGTTTAATACTTCTGATTCTCTGAAGATGGGACACAAACAAGTTAAAAGTATCATATCTCTGAGACAAGCTAAAAAAAATGCATTAGGCCAGGACTAATGTTTCCAAAAACAGCCTCTTGAGTTAAATTACCTTTGCCTATCACCACACTTCAACGCCGAACATCTAAAAACTGGTTGCAATTTGATGAAGCGAGGATCAATATGCTCCTGTAAAGAAGGATATACAAGTTTGACTGCATGCAGAAGAGGGACCTCCCACCTGCATACCATATTCGCTATCAGAGTGTTACTTAGAGATTGACCAACTTAAGTAATCAAATATTGGATGCAGTGTTAAAAAAAGGAGAGCATAATTACAAGGAAGAATCCTACACTTCCAGTGCACCACTTCCAAGTAATAAAGCAAGATAACCCATTATATTCCTGGATACAGGGTAACAAGCACTAAGTGGCCGCCACTTCACATCCCACACAACCTTTCCGTTGTGAGCTAAACACAACATCATTCTAGGCAATGCGACATCAAATGGAATGGAATTAGCCGAAGAGCTCATATCCTCATCTGGACTTGTGGAATCTATTGTGAGTAAATGCAAGCTGTTATTGTGAATCTGGTTGTCTTGCCCTGCCACCAGTTTAGTCCCTCTGCTTTCAGGACCAGTTAACGGTAATGCATTAGGATGTTCTCTACTTTCAGAGTCTTTATCTATCCTTACACAGTCTTCATGCCTGCTGGCATTATCAGAAGTTACTTCTGAAGAATACAGTCTAGCTGAGTTGATTGGGTATTCAATAGCTAAAGGTTGAACATGCTGGTTATCATTATCTATCTTTTCCACTGTGTCACTGTGAGGTCTCTTTCTTGGTCTTCCCCTTGGCCTTCGAACTACTGGTAGTTTTTTGGATGCAGCTGTAGGCGAGTCTATTGGGTATTCAATAGCAAAAGGTTGAACATGATGGTTATCAGAATCTATCTTCTCCACGGTGTCACTAAGAGGTTTCTTTCTTGATCTTCTCCTGGGCCTTTGAACTACAGTTACTTCTTTGGATGTAGCTGTAGGTGAGTCTATCGGATATTCAATAGCTAAAGGTTGAACATGCTGGTTATCAGTATCTAAGTTCTCCATGGTGTCACAAAGAGGTTTCTTTCTTGGTCTTCCCCTTGGCCTTTGAGCTACAGTTAGTTCTTTAGATGTAGCTGTTCTATTTGTCTTGGAATTTGGTTTTGATTTTGATTTTTTATTCCCTTGGGAAGGTACATCTTTCTCATAGATAGTCAATAAACACCAAATCTGGATGGCACCTCTTCCAGTTAAAACAGCACCAATCTTGTGATATGAAGAATCAGGAGGATGTGCAGCAACAGCGACAAACTACTAAGTCAAATCAAGAAGGAAAGAAGTCAAGAATAGAATATCATGATTGTGTGTACATAAGATGCAGATTGAATAACTATAACCAATATAATAGCTGGAAAATGTGTAATTTTGGGAGGCAGACAAGACAGTTGCCTAATTTTTGGGAGCAACACAATGCAGATTGAAAATTGGTATTGAAGAATATGTATCCTTTCAAGAAAAAAATCTCAATAAAGAAGGAATGGGAACAGCGAGAAGGCCTTGATTTGGAAGGACATAAATACAAGAAGGCCTGACCTTAATCAATGAATGAAAATAAGAAATGAAGTACTTTTTTGCCTCAAAGTTAATGTGTCTTTCATAAGTTAAAAGTAAATCAAATATTGATTTTTCCTCATAGCAATGTTCATTAGTTAATGACATTTCATTTACCGGAAATTTTGCTCAACAACAAATGCAATAAAACACTAAGCAACTTCAATATTACATAATTTTAACTAAGGCAAGACGGAAACACATAAATGCAAAGAAGAGAGGACAGCGGAAGTTGTGTTCACTGAAATACCTCAGACTTAATGCAATTTTCAGGATTCCAATCAACTTTAGGGCACCAATCTAACGCCCAAACTGCACCTCCGATGTTCATCATAAAATCTTTGCTGAAACATGATAAGGCATCAGTGATTATTGAAATGATGAAAGTATCACACACGCCATTTCTAAGATGGCTTACCCATGATCTACACCAACTTTACCCTCATTCTGTATCTCCTTCTGCAGTGTTAGAAATTGAGAATTAAATTTAAATAGTTTATACAAATATGAAAAAAAAAAATCACTATTTTACAGAAGAATTGAAGTGCAAAGCACCTTAAGAACTGCTGCAGATGAAAATTGAGGTAAGGTAACTTCGCCTATAACATCTCTCTCCTCCGAATTATGTTGACAAGCAAACCTCAATACTCGAGGCTTATAATTAAAATCCCTCCACTGTCTGCAATCAGATATCCAAACTCACCCGCCGTTATAGTAAAAACAAAGAAGAATCCAACAGATTCTCAGAAACCATGAAAGAACTACAATTTCTCTAATACCTCAAGAAAGTTATAGAATTAGACAAGCGCTTAATCTCCGCTTCGCTATCGTCGACGGTTTCGGAGTATCCGCAGAGTTTGGTGATGATATCAACGGCTTTGAAGTGGTTCTCGACGGAGTAGTCGAATTCAGAAACTAGGATTTTAGGCGGAGCGTCGGCGGCGGAGTGGTCATCGGCGGGATGCAATTGGGCGGGTCCAAGATAGTGGGATGACGGATCAGGCTCTTCAGGCCGGGCCTGGATGTTTTCGGCATTCCGAGTGGTTCTTTCGAGTCGCTTACAAACCTTGAGCGATAGAGCGAGAGGAGAATCCTCGTTGATTTCCATGGCTCCTCTCCTTTGGATGGAGCGAAAATTCTGAATATAAGGGGGTTTTAAAGACGGTAAATATGGTAAGCGGTAACGGAGTCGGTGCACGAGGTCGAAGCAGGCCGGGCCGTGCAAGACCGTTTCGATTAGGCCCGCTTTTATTTTTGCCCTTTTTAATTAAAAAGTAAAAGAAATTGATGTGCAACTGTGCTCAATACGTTTGTATATCCACACACACATCTGACTTATCAAAGTTACGAATTGCAATTCAAATGCTATTATGAATTTATGTATGTGCTACAAGTTGATATATTATAATTTATAATATTATTATTTTGGAAATAATAAAATATGAATATAGCATTAAACGATAAAAATAAGCCATTAACAATCTTCCCAGGAAATCGTATACTTTGGAGCAGTCGGTGTTAATGTTGATTTGCAAAGCGTATGATGGTTTTAACTTGGGAAGTTTTGTAATATCCCACATCGGCTGTGAAATGGAGAAAAATGAGAGAGTACGATTGTAAAAATAGGGCAAGTACAACAACTGAGAACCATACTTACTTGGAAATAGGGCAAGCACAACAACTGAGAACCATACTTTTTTTTTTTTTTTTTTTTTTTTTGATACGTGGGCACACCACTACTTTCGGTCGCGGCAGGGTAAACCCCGCTCCTTGTGCAGTAGCTTGCAAACCACACAGGGAGAGTTCAACCACCCTAGGCTAACCATGGTATGGTGGCTCCACAAAGAAGTTCTTCCAGGTGGGATTCGAACCCAGGACCTATCGGTCCCGGGCCAACCACCTTCACCAACTTTGCCATCCCAAGGGGACAACTGAGAACCATACTTACTTGGACGCAGGGAGGGACTACAAAGTTTATTTTATTTTCTTTATTATTTACCTTTTTTTCTTCTTTATTTTTTAACTAAAATACAAAATAACTAGAAAATCACTATTATAAATTCGATTCATATACATATAATTAGTTGTGGACTCTCCTGAAGGAAATTTCTGGCTCCGTCCCTGCTTGGACGGGGTCAATGGACAATCCGTAAGGTCCATCACCTAGATTGAGGGGCGCATGTCTAAAGTCGGTTTAAGTGGTTGAGCCTACGTAATAATTTGTGATAGAGGGGGCTTGCTGTAATACCCCAAAAATTTTAATAAATAAAACTTGTAACGATATGGATTTAATTCCGAATAAATCCATAACGAGAACGCCATTTCATTAGATTTAATTATCGTCGCGTTCGCGGGTAATTACGGAACATTATGAACGTTTTGCGACATTCCGGATAATTTCAAGTTTTATATTGGCACATCTATTATTATATATGCGTATACATGTGTACCTCGTAATTTTTAATACGTATAATTGAGTCGAATTTTTATACGGGAATTAATTGCTAATAAATATATAGTGTGTGTATATATATATATATATATGGAATGGATATTATGAGATCCAAATCTTAAAAGAGACACGAGAACCGATCTCGTCCCTCCATTTCGCAAATCTAAGGCTCTCATTTTATCCCCAAAAGCATTTAAAATTAAATAAAAAAAAGGAAAAAATAGGGTCATTAAGGGCAATTAAGTAAACTTCTATTTTCCTTTTACCCTACAACTCATGAGTTCGTCGTCCAACTTTTCTTCAAATCGAAGTCTTGGAAGTTGATTATTTACGGTGGGTTTCGAAGTTCTATGTTTCTTGAGTCATTTAAGCTCGTTTTCCTTGTCTATTTATCCCGATTATTCCCGATTTTGAAGATTGATTTCTGCACTATTTTCGAATTTTTACAGAATTTGCAGAACAGCAAGAATTAGTTATGGTTTTTGAAAATTTGTAGTTCAATATTTGAATAATGCTTTGTTGAGTTCAAATTCTTGAAGCTCGATGTCATTTCATATTTTTTTCGTATATTTTTTTCGATTTATATGGTAGTAGTCCTTTTTCCAAGTGATTAGGGTTTCTCTTGGTTATTTATGAGATGTATGTATCGATTAAGTATTGGTTTTTATGTTGTAGATTCACTATTATAATTTTTGCATACGTAAGTACAATGTTCATGCATATGTATTTGTTACTTTATGCTGATACTGTCACATATTCATGCATGCAGTTTGTGGAATGGCTGAACCGTGTCAGTCAATTGTGTCTCTTGAATCCGATGAATCCATTTACATTCCTGATTGCCCGGACGAACTGAAATCGTATGTTGGACGAAAATTTGTTACTCTTGATGAGGCCGAAGTTTTCTATAGAGGCTACGGAGGTTTGTGCGGTTTCGATATCCGTAAGTGGTCGATAAAACGGCATGTGGATGGGTCTATTATGCATAGATATTTAGTGTGCAGTAGAGAAGGGGAAAAATTCATGGACGTTGATAATGTTAATTCGAAGAAAACAAAGCGAAGGTCTAATTCAAAACGGTCATCTTGCTTTGCACGCGTTGTATTTAAATCTCACCCCGAAGGTTTTGTTATTGATTTATTTCACGAGGCACACACACATCCTTTGTTATTATCAACTCACAAACAATTCATGAGATATAATCGGACAATGACTTCCATCCACAAGAATTTCGTCCTTATTCAACCAATAGGTATGTGTTTTTTCTATGCAGCTGATAGGACTTTGTATGGTTTTTCAAATTCATATTTTTTTCGCATTGATAGTTTATGCATACCAAATGTATTATTTATGCACATTATTCATATCTTTTATGCAGGTGAAATTCCTTTACTGATTTCATGCTCATGACTCATTTTATTAATGCTTATACAGAATAGATTTTATGCAAACTAAAGAATTTCAATCTCGACGACTTTTATGCAGTTACGGCATGATATTTGTTCCTTTTACCGGCCTCGACAACCACGGCAAGTGTATTACGTTTGCAGCGGGTTTGTTGTCCTCAGAGACAGTGGAGTCATATTCTTGGTTACTTAACAATTTCAAGACTTGCATGGGCGGTTGTCCCAAGTTACTAATAATCGATCAGGATCCTTCCGTGAAGATTGCAATGGAGAATGTTATGCCCGAAACTCGTCATCGCTTTTGTATGTGGCACATCATGCTTAAAGTTCCGGATAAGATTCCGGTGTCATTAAGAAAAAACACTGATTTTACGAAAAGATTTAATGACATTGTGTGGAATAGCGACTTGCAACCGTTGGAGTTCGACGCGAAGTGGAAATCTATTTTATTGGATTTTGATTTGGTTGGTCATGATTGGCTTGATGGGATGTTTGACCTACGCCATTATTGGATTCCTGCTTATTTCCGAGACTGCCCTAACGTTACGGATGTAGAAGATTCCTCTTAAGTTTTTTTTTCTCGACTTAGTAGAGACCTATGCGCTGAACAATTTGCATTATTTGGACTGATTTGTATTAACTTAATCGGTTTACTTCATGTTATGTTTTTTTCATGCATACCACTGTTATTGTTTATGCTTATGTTTTATGATTTTCATGCATATATACTTTTCTCTCTCAAGTTCAACCTTTATGGTATTGATTATGTTCAAGGTTTTATATATCATGCATACCCAATTGATGTTTCATGCTTTTGTTTTATGACTTCATGCTTATCTATATATGTTAAGGTTTTATATTTCATGCATATCCTATTGTATTTTCATGCTTATGTTATGTATTGTTTGTGCATATTCATTTTTTCCCTACAAGATTGTTTACATATCTGCATACTCCTCAATTGTTTTTGGCATATGATCGAATTATGAATGCATAACTTAGAAGACTTTAATATACCAAAAGATGTTTTTCACTACATTGCTTTCAATACCTAATCCTTAAAAAACATAAACACCATCCAATTGACTAAGTTTATCCAACGAAGAACCTTGCGGACAACATCTGCTTGTCAGTTGATTAACATCGTCCTCCCTCTTCGCGACTTCTTATTTGCTTGTTTGCCGCCTGTCCTCAACATTTTTAGGCGTTTTACTTTTGCCCTTTTGTTGTTGCTCATGAACTTCCACAATCTTCTTACCTTTTGATTTTGCAGACAGCTTGGCTTTATCATCTAGTTTTTTCTTCTTTGTCATTTCATTCGCTTTGCTGTCTTTAACCTTGTCCTTCCCTTTATTCAACAAATATTTTAAAGGAACATCCTCTTCCTTCTGTTTGGTTCTCTTCCTCTCTCCTTTCCCGCTAGAACTGCCTGCAATTATAACATATTTTCTGCACATTACTAACGTAGTTTATGCATACATAAAACGGATTTTATGCAAACCAGGTTATTTATTATGCACATGACTCACGAATTTTATGCACTCAACCAACGGAGTTCATGCACACACAGTTATATTTTTATGCTTACCTATTCTAAATTTTGATTCACATACATCAAGTATTATATGTTGCATAAGAATTTGATTTAACATTTGTTCATGCTCATATAACTATATAATAATGCTTATGCTCAATAATCATATCAATTCTATTTCAGGCATATGAATACTGAAATTCAATCACAAAATTTTGTAATTCCAAGTTAAATATTTTTGTGCTTATGCAAGAAATTATTTATGCATACATATTATAAACTTTATGCATATATACGAAAGCGATTCACAGAACACCAAACTATCCAAATTTTATGCACACATAAACAATTTGTATATTTTCCTGCTTATTCAATGCATAATTTATGCAAATATAGACAAAAAATTTTGCTCATATTCTCACTGCAATAATGCTACAACACAAACATAGTATGCAAATATTACACATAATAATGCATAAAATGAATTACCTGCGTCCATACGATCAACGTTGCAATGGGAATGCCAAATTCAACCAAAAAAAATTTACAGCCCGATTACATTCACATTAGCATGAATTGCACAATGAAAACAAGAAAAGGACAAGGTAAAAACATTATAGCAGCATCAATTGTTCAGGGTTTCAGAATTTGCTCAATTGTTTATTAATTAATTCAGATAACTAATTCGTACCGTTCCATATTCACAAATCTATTTTCGTTCCCATAGGGTTTCATTTTCATTAACAATCATATCTTTATAACACCAAATAATTCATGGGTTTCATAATTTAAGTAAAGAATAACTAAAACAAACCTGAATACTCGTCGATTCGATGACAAACGACTCTAATTCTTTGATTTCTTACTCGATTTCTGTCGGTTCAAACGGTCGTCAGTTATGGAGGAAAACAGGATCTTCTCGGTCGTCGATTATGGAGGAGAACTGGGTCTTTCTCGTTTCTGTATCTGTCGGTTGTGGATGGAAGTTGTGGAGTAGTGGGTCTTTTAGGTTTTCGATTATGGAGGAGAAATGGGTTGGAACCGCCGCGCATGAACGAAATGTTTTTGAAACTGGAATGCTGAACGAATTTTTTTCTACCGCCCAAATCTAGACAAAATTCTATTCCAAAAACACTCTTTTCTCTTTTTTTTTTTTTGTAAGAAAGAAAGGGTTGATATTGGCTATTAGATTAGGACCGATCGACGCTTAGGATCGATTCTCGTATCTGTTTTGAATGTTGGATCTCCCTAGATCCACACCCTATATATATATATATATATATATGTGTGTGTGTGTGTATGTATCTTTTAAGATATGGTAAGATAAAAAAAAATGATAAGATTGGATCCAAATCTCCTCCCTATTTTTTTTCTACCCACGTCTCTCTCTCTCACACGCTATCGGTCCGCAATAAATCATCGGTCGATCTTTCCAATCTTTAGATGATGGCGCTGCAACACAACCGATTGGCCGAGATCACGCCACAAGAAAGGTTTTCCTCCCCATTGGCGGACTCCACAGCAGAAGTCAGAAGATCTTCTCCTCCCTTCTCTTGCTATTCAAGGTGGTCTCAGAGGAGAGACCTGAACCGTCGGACGAGTGTAAAATTGGACGAAGCTGCTGCCTTTATATACTCACACCCTGCATTCTTCCCCCTCTTCTGCACTATCCCTCTCTATCACTCTCATTTCCGCAAGCAATACCAGCGGAAGGAGGAAGAACACCGCCGAAAATCGAGCTCGAAGTCGACTAGAAGTTCTCCAATCACGCCGTGCCCGGAAGAGACTAGGAGGGTAACGTTCTACTCTTGTTTTCTTTCATGAACAGCTTCTGCAAACTGGATTTAGCTTTATGTTGACAACCTATTAGATTCTCCTTTCAAACGTTTGAGGAATGTTTTTCTTTTTAGTGCGTAAGACTCTTGTTGGTGATAATGATGGATGAGTTGTTTCGAATGCAAGAATTTATCTACCTTGTTATTGATCTAAGACACAAACTCGTTTTACCTGTGTTGTATCTATCTCTTGGAAGAGTTTGAAATGGTAACTGACTCGATTAAACAATACCGAAGTGCTGAAAATATGCAGCCCATTAAGTGTTCGACAAAATGCCTAAGACAAGTTTTTCCTTGTTCTAAATCTTTACATATGCCTTGTAAACCGCCAACTTGAGCTCGTTGTCTAGGCCACGTATCTAATGAAGAACTTAGAAAATTAAATACTATGAGAAAGCCCTTCGTACTGACTTTGCAACGCCGCAAACCGTTTGTAAATCGGACCTTAAATCTAGAAGTTATTCGCTGTCGAAATCAACCCCCGAACTGCCCCCTATGCTGCGGGCAGGGAACCGACCATTTTCAAACAACTCCCGATCACCCTAAAACCGATTAATACCTATCGAAACTCACACCGTTGGAAATCCCTTCTCGTTGGCTTTCCAAAGAGACGCTTCGCGTATTTTTCGGAACTGGGGAGGAGGAGATACGAAGCCGCAAAGTTCAGCTGTCAAAACCATTTTATAGTTTGTTTCCGCTTATTTAAAACTGTAAAGAAATACACCTTTGGGAAGCCACTTGTATAGGCTTTCCAACGCATCTCGCGGATCTTAAAACGGACCCTCGATCGAGAAGTTACACCTCGTTGAAAGTGGCCCAAAAACGTTCCTTTAAAAACCCAGATTTTTCCTGCGAAAAACTGTCCTTTTCTTGCAACTTTGCGACTGAATTATCTATCGATTTCACGAACTGTGAGACCCAAAATAACGTACCGATATAAAGAACTCATCCCCAGCTGTGCATAACGTTCCTCCGTTCATGATTCGGAGAACGGATCGAAGAGTTTCACACCCTCGAAAACTCCCGAAAAAAAACCAGCCCCAACCTTGGTGATCAGCCAAGTAGCTACTTTCCGCCCAAATTTTCAGAACCCTACGAACGACCCAAACCCCCAAACGGCATATCCCTGGAAAGCCCTTACTCCAAGATTTCCAGAACACCTCTCCGTTCATAAAACAAAGTCCCGACCGCTGAGATACGCTTGCTCGAATATAGCCCAGAAACTGCTTGTTTAAATGTCTCACCCAGAAAAATTCTAAGTGTTGAAATAAAGGTTTAGCTCCACCCGTTTTGAGAGATCTTTTGTGAACAACCCTCGAATTTGGTAACCCCAAGCTCCATACCGTTTCAAACCTTGTCATTCAAGGAATCTCCAGAACTTTTCCGTTCACCATTTGGAGATCGTATCAAGAAGTTACGGATCGACAAAAAGGCACCGCTGAAACGCCCATCCTTCCCGGAATGTGTTGAACCCCCAACTTTAAAATAGCCTAGGAGCTTCGTTCCTTCTCGAAACTCACCGAGCCTTATACCGATAGAAAGCTGAGTTCGATGAATTTCCAAAATCATGCTCGACGCATAAAATGGAGTTCGAATGAAAAAGATACGAGTCTACAAAGTACCGGTGGCAGAACTGCCACAAATTCGCCGACTCAAGTTCGGAGACTATTTTTGATGTCGAAACAACGTCCGATCAGAAAACTTATTTCTACGGTCTTGTACCTCTCCTGGAGCAGAATATATACACTAGATTTCGTCGAATACTGACGGTCGGATCGTCCGTAAATAAAGTCGGAAGTTGCTACGAAAATCATTTTCCAAATATATTTTATTTTCAAATATCCCCTTAATTGGAAAATACCAAAGCTACAAATTACTGAATGAAGAGAGGATGCTATGAATATGTGAACGGGATATATCCGGGCAATATTATTGAAGACGAATTTTATCAATTTCGAGGAAATAGCGAAATAAAATCCGTCATTCGTAACCGAAAATCCTAACTGCTAGAGACGAACTTTATGGACTAGAATTCAATGAAATTCTGGGACTTTGGGATTCAACCCTAACAGAAATTATGTCTCTATTGTAGGACCCTCTGAGGAAGGACGGTAACCTCGGAAAAGCTGCGGATAATAATAACGCGCCACGAGGTGGGTTATAATTTCCTCTAAACTTATTTTTGAGTTATTAAGCTCTTAAATTATATGAAATGTTGTTGTCCATTGAAATGTTTTATGCGCGTTCGATTAAGTTTAATGCTCTTGTATGGTCGATCGTGATTTTTGTTCTGACCTAACACGTCAGACTAGAATTGGGTACACCCCCGTTAGTTGTGCAGTTGGTTGATCTCCACTGTACACTAACTTTTATAAGGGATTATTTGGGGAAAGACCCGATATCCAAAGTTGAAAAAGGTACTCTGAGTAACTGCTCGAGACCCTAGATGAAATTGGATCCGACGAGGATACGTTCCGGGATCGCAATGAAATTGGATCCAACGAGGATGTGTTCCGGGATCGCAAGAGTAACTAAAAGAACGCTGCAAGCGCACCCAAAAGAAAGGAAAAATGCTTTCGTATACTTAGGAATTCTTTTTCGTTTTAAAACCTCCTAAGTCATACTTTATGCTCTGGATAACTGCAGATTTTATAAAATGCTTTATTAAATGCTCGCCAACTGAGTACACTAGTACTCAGCCCAAATCTTTTTTAAAAACATTTTCAGGTTGAGCGGTTGCTACTGAAGGACGGAGCCGAGGAAAGGGTTGCTGTCAAATAAATTAAATTCCGCAGTGCTTAATGATTTTTGCCCAATTCGAGGAGTGTAACCCTTTTGTTTATCGCTACTCTAAACCCATATTTATTACCAGTTATTGCTTTCTATGTGATCGGAGACTTATCACATTTTGAACTATTCTTGAATTTATGAAATATTATATTTTAATATTTATCGTACTACTTTGTAATATTATTTAAAATCATGAATTCTTGATTTATCTACTCATATTGTGCTACACTTGGTCACACGCCCTTTTCCGAAAATCGGATTGTGACACTTGCGTTCGCGCGGCCCCTGCCCAAATCTTAGTTCAAATTTTATTATCGGTCCATTTTTCTCGTATTGAAATTATCTTAGTTCAAATTTTATTATCGGTCCATTTTTCTCGTGTTGAAATTTAAAGATGAAGGGTTTAAAGGCAGTGTTTGAAACAGCTTATTTAAGCAGCTTTTAACTGCTTGTGCTTAAAGCTGCTTAAAGTTTCTATTAAGCAAAAACTGTCAGTGTTTGGATTTTCCATTAAAAAGCAGCTTAATCTTTTATTCAAAATTGCAAAAATGTCACCGCTTCTAAAAGCACCCCAATATCTGCTTACGAGCTTCTGCTTATTTCAACTTATTTTAAGCCCAAAAAAGCATAAGCAAGATAACCAAACACTTAAAAAAGTGCTTATGCAATAAAAAAAGCCCATAAGCAGCTTTTTTAAGCTGTTCCAAACATTACCAAAAAATTAAATTAATTGTCGACACTTTTGAATCTTAAATCCATGCCCTTATTTAAATTTCGTCTTTGGATCTATTGCCTTTCTTGGAAGTTGGGCCTAAATATTTGTTAGAAAGATAGAAGCTCTTTTACAACGACAATTACTATTTTTTGATATTACTTCTCCGTGACAGAGTTTTGAAACCTCAAACCACGTCGGACACAAATTTATGTTCTACAGTCTGACCAGTATCATATCCTCTGTATAAAAGGATCATGAAAAAAATTGCTAGCCACAGTGAGGAAGATGATTGCATATTTTTCTGATTCTTTATTAACATAGGGTTAACTAACCCATGGGAATGGTGTACGAACACCAACAGAGGTAATACTACAGCTAAACAAATTTCCGTACCATGCAGCTCAGCAGAATTACCAAGCCAATGAAATTAAGGTGACTAGAAGACGAAGAACCTGAGATAGACTACACAAAAGAACAAGAAGAAGAAGAAGAAGAAGAAGAAGAAAAATGGTACTAAAACTTAAAGATTTGGTCGAGGCTAGATTTGAAGGTGGTGTAGACAGCTCGCCATCCAGCCTCAGTTGGATGTGATGAATCCCAGAAGAATGCAGATTTAGGGTCACTGCACACGGTGTACATCTTCACACCTTTATCGTCCAAGCTGCCGCAAAAATACCCATTTAACCCCATGCAGCACGGCTTCAACGGCGTCTCAAACTTGAAACTCCCTAATTCGAATCGACGCAGGCAAAACACATCCATTTCAACACACCATTTATGTTACTAGTAAATTAAAAGTGTGGAGAACGAACCTTGAGCGTCTCCTTTTTGGCTGAGCACGGTGGTGAAGGAAGTATAGAGATCGATGATGAAGAAGGGGGAGGTTTTGGATTCGTTGTTCAGCTTAGCTACGGCCTGCTGCAGTAGGAGGTTGTGATACGCCACTGCTAAGTTCTGGGTGGTGTTGCATTGCTGGAAGGATGAGTCGAGTGTGATACGAGGAAGGCATCCCAACGGTTCCAGGGACGTCACCGCAACCTTATTCGCTCCCAGCTGTCGGAGCCGTTTCAAGTTGGCGCCCAGTTGAGTTATCACGCGCGGGATGAACTTTTGCAGATCCTGTCATTGTTCCACCAATTTATATACTAATACATCTAATTTATTAGAGCAGCATTGAATAGTTTTCCAACAGTGTGTAATCTGGCAGTCAATTGCCAACTAATTTGGTTGGATTCACCTGAAGGCCTAATAAATGCATTTACCAAATTTAGAGGAGTCAGTTTTATCAACCTTAATTTACTCCTCTTGTCACTCCCCACTTTCAGAAATATCTAAAATGAAATAATAAGGTGAATTGAGTTATTATGTCGTAATATTGGATTGTAGTTAAATTCATGTTTCTTTATGTGTGTCTTAAGTTGTCATCTTATTATTAGCATTTACAATAAAACAACAACAATAATAATAATAATAATACTAATAATAATAATAATAATAATAATAATAATTGGATTGATGGTAATAGTGCATGTGCCACCCATTATTAACAGTGGGCACGATTCTTTTATCTAATCACCAACGATCATGTACATATTTATTAATACATTTAACTTGTTATTGAAAGTTGACTCATTTGTCATGACTAGTCACTATATATTTCCCCGCAACAAATTTTAGTAATCTCAATGCAAAGAAAAGGAAATGCAACCATTTCCTCTTATATATTAAAAAAAATCCAATGCTAGATTGACAACCAATCAAAAAATATAAGATATTTCCTACTCAGGCAAATTTCAGCCCCATTAATATCTAACCCTTTCAACATAATACCACACACTAAAAAATATCCCCATTCTGAATAAGTTAAACAAATTGACACCAGATGTCATGCGATATATGATGCATACATAAATCAATGGTTAATAATTACTTAATATATACATGAATAAAATAAAATAAAATACCTGCATAGATCCACCTTGTGCTAAAAAAACACCATAGTCGTTGCCGGCAAGACAAACAAGAACAACAGACGACTGCAAATCTCTTTTGGTGTAGACAGAATCATGCATGAGCTTCTCAAAGAAGCCGATCTGGCTGCTCATATTCGGCAATATATCGCCCAAAGTGTTGAATACGCCACTCCCTCCATACGCGAAATTCAAACCATTTTTCAACTTTTCACCTCCCAATTTCATCCACTCGTACGCCAGCGGAGACTTCACTCCCAAGAACTTGGCTGTAAATTTCAACACCAGAAAAATATTACCATTATTACATCAAATATCTGCAAATAATTAACTTGCCTAATAAATAATAATAGACCGTCATGATCATATGTAAACAAGATTCCCAAAAACAAAAACAAAAAAAACATACTCCATTACTACTATAATTGCATTTTTCATTATAGACCAACATGATATGGATTGAATTATTTTCAATTTTATTAGAGATATTTTGAATGCCATTTGTGGGTCCTATTCTATATAATTGAAGGGACCACTATGATTTATTTTCTTTCAATCGCCGGTTGTGGTTAAGATAGAAGACCAATCGACGCGGGACAAATAGAATTTATGATTATTACTGAATTTAGAAGAAAAAGATTCTAGACTTTAATCGCATGAATGATTTCTGGTGTGGATAAGCGACAGCTTGAAAACAATTACAACGGTTTTTGGTGTGAGAAAGAGGCTGCATTAATGATGGTGGGGGGGTACGAATATAATTAAGTAATTAGACGATCTAATTAATTGCCCAACCATATTTTTTTTAATCCCTATGCTAATCAATTCTCATCTTTAAAGCTGAAACAAAGTCGAGAGACAGATGAAAAAAGTAGTGCATGTGTGTTGCACAATTATATACATATTTATATTGTACTCCATAATTGCGATACTTTTACGTGCGCAGATAAAAAGCAAAAGACAAATGACTAATTAGTCCACCAAACTGCAGAAAAGGCAAGCCATGTTGTGAAAGCAGAAAAGAGAAAGTGAGTTTAATGATGATATAAAATGCGATAATGGAGTGATGGAGCTTTGATGCAGAAAAAAAAAAAAAAAAAAGAGCAAAGTGGTGGAGTATCTTTTCATTAATTAATTAATATATTACCAATGTAATCGGTGAGGATGCGTCCGTCGGAGAACCGCCCGGCCGGCTTCCCGGGGAAGGTGGTGCCATACGGCTCCTTCCACGAGCTGCCTAGCGATTTTCGGATATTTCCGGTGTCGGCGTACGAATCTCCGAATACGAACATCTTCGTTGGTCTGAATCCGCGATCGGATACCTCGTGCTTCTGCCGCCGCGAGTGGTGGTGGTGGTGGAGAGGCGAACCTTCGCTGCCTATATATTCTGCAGATTTGTATAGGAGAATCAAATATAAAAAAAATTGAAATATTTAGAAACAGAACTTCATCAATCGATCGATCGAGAACTTCATCAATCGAGAGAGAGAGAGAGAGAGAGAGAGAGAGAGAGAGAGAGAGAGAGAGAGAGAGTTGTGTACCGGAGGAGAGGAGAAAACAGCAAGAGAAGAAAGAGAGTAAGAGATTGGAGGTCTCCATGGGAGAGAATGATTTGGAGAAGAAAAACAGAAAAAACAGTCTGGTGAGAGCTTATATAGTATGGTCTGCAAAAGCATGGGTTTTCTATTTTAATTTTTTAAATCTAAGATTTTATAGCCCCTTTTAAATATTGTGGGGACTGGGATACTGGCTGAATTCCATCTTGTATTCTTCTCTTATTTTTGGCTTCATCAATACATTCTATATATAATTATAAACTAATAAAATGAACCGCTGAAGTCTGAACAAGAAGTTGGGGGGAGTCGGTAGCTTGGTTTTAGGGGTCTGAACACACAACACTAGTGCTGGTCAAAAAATTACCAAGTAGCACTACTCTTCCAAATATGAAATTGAGATGGGATCTTACGCTTGTAAAGAATTTATAGTTAAAAAGTAGAATGTATTTCAACCACTGAGTTGGACTTCAGTTGTGAAGTTTAATCCAATTTCATAATTTTATGTTCGTATTCTAAATTTAAGAAATAAAATTTAGAACATATATTAACTATAAATAAATATTTTCATCGAATTTCATAATTTTATGTTCGTATTTGAATACTAATCGAATCGAACCATATATCTATATTTGAATTTGAATATTAAAATTTGAATACGAATAACAAATCGAACCAAAAATATTTGATTCATTTACGACCATATTTGTAACACCTCTATACCTCTATACCTACCCGGCAGTTGAATAAATAGTGCTCATAAACATGCTCACATGGAATTCGGTAATGTACATGTAAATACACACACACACACACACATATATATATATATACATGTATAGGAATATATAAGCACAATAGGAACCCTCAGAGTCCTGCAATCAGAACGCTAATAAACTGATACAGCTAGAAAATTAAAATCAATAACAGAGCCGTAGTATTTCATGCTTGAGGATTATTAGCATGTGAAATCACGAAAAATGGTGTAAAAGCTACTCAAACTAGTATCAAACACAATCCTATGATAACTATCAGAAAAAGTAGGACAAATGGTCATGCACATTAATTTCTTTTTAAACCACTAATCAATTAAATTTCATCCAAATTACCAAAAAGAATGTCCAATAAACCACTAATCAAATAAATTTTCATCCAGAATGTCCAGAATGCATGATTCCCTCCACTAATCCGGGAAAAACTACGAGTCATAAGTGCAACTGAAAACAAAAAGTAGCATGCAACATAAACATAATTTAATGTAAAGCAACAGATAATTAATCAGGCCTATTGATTGAGTCCTAAAAAGCATGAGTCAAATATATAAACACCAAGAACTTTGGTTGAGCACAAGCATTAAGAAAAAGAAACAGGACATACAGCTTTACCTGGTTTAAGAGCTCCTGAATGCTGCTCTTGCTTATAATTCTGTTGGAACAATCTTCAGGGAAGGGCTTCAAGAAGTGGTGGTTTAGATAGTTTCAGGCCAAGAGGTGGCCTTTGGATTCCCAATTCTAGTGCCCTACGGATCTGTTTGTGATCAGATATGGACTGCTGAATTTCTGCAGCACGACATTTCTGGCTAACATGCTCTCCCACCTGGGCTACCATTCCCCGTGACATGCTGATCTGTTGTTGATGAGTTATGGACTGCTGGACTCTAGAGGCAGGAGATTGCTGGCTAAAAATGGTCCTGCACCTGGCCAGATTGTTGTTGTGACTGCTGGATGGAACCAGTTGGGTGTTGCTGTGGTGTGGTAGGCATGTAAGGGTGATGTTGCTGAGGAATGTAGGGTCTCTGCTGAAATGGGCACATGTGTTGGGGTTGGTAGAGGAGGTCTTCCTTGGGTTCCACCATAAGACAACCATGGCTGTGAACTTCGAGAACCACTAGGTGACCAAGAAGATCCTGGCATGTAACCTCTGACCATGCCATGTCCTTGAACATTCTAATTTAAACATGGATGAATAATCAAGTATACGTAAGCTTCAATGAGTTCAATCAACTTACAGTTTGGCTCTGCTATAAATCAAGAAATTCTAGAGATAACAATACTTTCCAGCACTAAATAACATTACACAACAACTGAAATAATATATCCCCATACAACAAGTTGAAAACAGGAACTTCCAAATTAAGGAAAGGAGACATGTGACTATGTGAGTGAAAGGTGGAGCACACACAAATCATCAATTTGTACAAGAGCCTTTTCCATCCAGACAGGTTCTTACGTGTTACTCACGCGTCCGCCACTTGGAAACACCACTTCCCGTGAGCCACTCTATTAGAATAGCAATATCTCTCATTAAATAGAGTCAACAACATAAGCAGAATATAAGACCAACATAAGATGACCTACAAATACAAAAATCCATCGTGCAAATATATTACTAAACAAAGCTCAACCAAAAGCTGACAAAAATATGTTTTTGAAAGAAATGTGAAAGCAGAATTCTTAAGATTAGCGGCTAAAACGTTAGGGACCTGTGCAGCAGACGACTGGGTGTATGATCTAGACGATGGTGTAGGAGATGACTGTGAAACCCCGAACTGATTTGCCGGCCGCATTGAAGATGTGGAACCAAGTGCGCCGGTAATCCCCATTCCTACCACTGACCGTCTTATCAACAATACAATACAAACAAGATATTACAATATACACTCACAATCAATTTAAAATCACAAAGGGCATAAGTAACCCTAAGCATGAATTTGTATAATGTAGTAATATGATTATGAATATTTGAATCAAATTAAGTAGGAATTAACCTGTGATTGCAGAGCGTATGAGGCCAGAGTGGGTGGAAAGAATGGCGCAGGCGGCGGACGCGGGTCTATGGATGGGATAGGGGCTCTAACCGGCGGCAGTTTTTAGAGAGGTGGTGGCGGAGCGGAAACCGAGGAGGATGTTGAAGCGGAAGGCGACGTGTCAATGAAATGGAAGTAGGACGGCACTCCGCAGCGAGGTGGTGGCGGAGCGGGAACCGAGGAGGATGTTGAAGCGGAAGGCGACGTGTTAATGAAATGGAACTAGGGCGGCTGCTCGGATCGTGTTGTCTTAAAGCTGCGATTGTTGAGATTTTGGTGCGGTGGGAGGTTTCGGCGACGACCTAGGTTTTGGATTCCGGAATGAAGTGGAGGTCGTTGGTGAGAGTGAAGATGAAGCATATGCAATGGAGGAGGAGGAGGTGGTTTATGTTGGTATTATAAACTGCTATTACAAGTAAACTATTAAATAACAAAATGAAATAAAACAACAAAAGGAGAAAATCGTCGAGTTGAGGAAGGCCTCTCACCGCAAGACGAAAAACGCCCCGGTAGTGCTCTCAGTTGTGGCATTTCGTCCCCAAAGATGAAACGACAACGTCTCAAGGATTGCGGCAAGCAGGATTTTTTGAGCTCCGTGACGAAGGGACTTTCCGGCGAGGACGAAGGCTGCTTGGACTTGAGCTAAGAGCGGCTAAGATGAGCTAAGAGCTAAGAATGGAATGCAAGCTTTGTATGGAAGCTTTGTTGTTGCAAGTGTTGGTGTGATGAAATGAACTGAACACTTGCCTACTGCCCCCAGGTGAAAGGGTGTTGGTAACTCCCTGCCATTAAGGCGTCGCCGACGTATCCAGGGGAGTGGAGGAGTGGAGAGATGGAAGGTTGGCTTCCGAGATCCTTCCCAAAAGTATTGCTTGGGTGTGGCGGGTGCACCGCACCACGGAGAGGAATCCGGTCGGCCGGGTCCACTGCACCGCCTAACCCGACACCCGACCCGGCGAACGACCCGACGGACCAATTGCCAAGATCCAAGTCCAAGTCCACGGACACGGACCGGACCGGACCCGAAACCGAAACCGGAACCGGAGCCGGGGGTCGGGCACGGCACGGGCGCGGTGCGGTGCGGCCGCGGCGTGTGAGGCGGTCGGCGAAAAGGCTCGCGCGCATGAGCATGTGTGGCCCCAAGCCCACCACATGTCACTTAGTTATCTTCTACAATATTGTAGAAACTTAAATACCACACAAAACATTATTCATTAATCGATGTGGGACATGATTAATGTAATAACTCTTCAAAACCCGAATAAGGTAAGTTTCTCCACTTTAGGTAACATATTAGTTTTGTCCCCCCAAACTTCGAGCCACTATTTCTCACTCACCGAAAATCGGAATCGAGAAATTAAGCACACTATAATTATCTACTCGAAACGTAGATCGACGTCATATATCTCAAAACATTAATCGGATAAATATCGAGGCTCGAAAATACGATCGAAAAGGGCTGAACTTTGCCCAAGCCAAATTAGCATTTAATGCTAATTGAATTTCCATAATAACTAAATAATTTATTTATATATATATAAATATATATATATATCGATTCCAACAATCCCCCACATGAGTGGAAATAGCCAAATGCATGCATGCAGACACACAGCTCTGTCCTCAAGAGACAATAAAGCATCAGGGTAGGTGGCTTGTGACCTTGAACCTTCCTTAGTCAGTGCTATCGAGCATACCGGCGGATTAGTGGACACGTGGCCTTGAACTATTCCTCCATGGTGTATACTTAGACAATAGCGCAAACACTATAAAGTCTCAACCGCGTCCGTTCTCACGTTTGTGTCCTTTACTGGCCATGGACAACCTCTTTGGATTCATAAGTGTTTACATAGAAGCGGCCCTCACTTCTCACTTACATAGGTGATTCTTACGCGAGTATCCTGTCATACTCCACCTTCATAAGGCATCCAAGAATCATTAAAAGTCAAAGACTTAACCTCACCACTTGACAGGTCACCAACACTCTCGAGCTCTTTTAGGGAATAGACTATTTGAGTGTGGTATCAACAGACTCATATAGCTTAGTTTTCCCATTGAACCAAGTTCATGGGATCTCCAATCTACAAGGTTGGGTATCCACTATAATCGCCTTTTAACTTGTGGATTTAACTCCTATTCCCTCTATGAGCTTGTACATTTGATCTCGATTCAAACTCTTAGTAAGCGGATCCGCTAGGTTATCTATAGACTTGACATAATCTACAGAGATAACCCCACTCGTGATCAAATGTCTTACGGTATTATGTCGACGACGAATATGTCTCGACTTACCATTATACAACCCACTCTTGGCCCTACCAATAGCCGCTTGGCTATCACAGTGAATCATCACAGGTGGCACGGGTTTCGTCCAACATGGAATGTCTTCAAGAAAATTACGGAGCCATTCGGCCTCCTCACCGGCTTTATCTAAAGCTATAAATTCAGATTCCATGGTGGATCGGGCTATGCATGTCTGTTTCGTGGATCTCCACGACACAGCTCCTCCCCCTATAGTGAACACATAACCACTAGTTGAGAACGAGTCTTTAGTGTCGGATATCCAATTTGCATCACAAGTACCCTTCAAGTACTGGGGGATGTCTCGAGTAGTGCGGTCCAAAGTTAAGAGTGTATTTCAAATACCTCATAACTCTTACAAGAGATTTCCAATGTTCTCTACTAGGATTACTTGGTATAGCGACTCAGTTTGTTCACCTGGACAAGCTAGATCAGGCCTCGTACAATTCGTGATGTACATAAGACAACCAATGACTCTAGCATAATCCTCTTGAGCAACAAGATCACCCCTATTTTTGCTCAAATGAACATGAACTTCTAGAGGAGTCTTTGCCGGCACACTATCAAAGGCATTAAACCTCTTAAGCACTTTCTCAATATAATGAGATTGAGACAAAACAATCCCTTTAGGAGTTCTTCGTATCTTTACTCCAAGAATAACATCAGCAGCTCCCATATCTTTCATATCGAAAGTTCTTTTAAACATACGCTTGGTGTCATTTATGACTTGAAGGTTTTGTCCCATAATTAACATGTCGTCTACATAAAGACAAACAATTACGAAGCCATTCTTTGTGTTCTTTATGTAAACACACTTGTCACATTCATTGATCTTAAAACCATTCGACAACATAGCCTCGTCGAATTTCAAGTGCCATTGTAATGGTGCTTGTTTCAACCCATATAGGGATTTCACCAACTTACATACCTTTCGCTCTTGGTCAGGTACTACAAACCCTTCAAAGTTGTTCCATATATATTTCTTCTTCTAAATCTCCATTTAGAAAGGCGGTTTTCACATCCATTTGGTGAATCTCAAGATTGTGCAAAGCGGAGAATCGCGAGAAGCACACGGATAGACGTAATCCTCGTTACAGGCGAATAAGTATCGAAGAAGTCATATCCTTCGATTTGCTTAAAGCCTTTAACCACTAAACGAGCTTTATATTTATCAATTGACCCATCTGCCTTATACTTTCTTTTTAGGATCCATTTACATCCTAAGGCCTTGCAACCTTCGGGTAAGTCTGCTAAGACCCAAGTGTGATTCTGCATAATGGAATCAATTTCACTTTGGACAGCTTCTTGCCAAAGTGGGCCATCGGGTCTAGAAAGAGCTTCTTTTATAGACCGCGGTTCTTCATCCAAAAGAAAGACAACATAATCAGGACCAAAGTCCTTAGCAACTCTTGCTCTAGTGCTACGTCTTGGTTCTAACGTTTCAAGATCGACAGCTTGCCTTTTACGGGTATCGAGTTCTATCCCCACATTTCTATAACTACTGGCAACTTCTCTTGCTCCACCACTAGAGCTTGACTCAACTTTATCATCCTTTTTACACGGATAGATATGTTCGAAGAATATAGCATTCCTTGACTCAATAGTAGTTCCAACATTCATATCGGGCACGGCCGACTTATGAATGATAAACCGATATGCACTACTATTCAGTGCATATCCTATAAAGATACAATCGACGGTCTTAGGTCCGATTGTAACTTGCTTCGGCAAAGACACTTCTACCTTAGCCAAACACCCCCACACTTTGAGGTATTTATAGGAAGGTTTCCTTCCTTTCCACAACTCGTAAGGAGTCATATCTCTACCTTTTAGAGGTATTTTTTTTAATAAGTAGTTAGCCGTCAAGACGGCTTCCCCCCACATGTTCTGGGGCAGTCCAAAACTTATCAACAAAGCGTTCATCATCTCCTTTAGAGTTCGGTTCTTCCTTTCAGCCACACCATTTGATTGAGGCGAATAGGGGGCAGTGGTTTGATGAATAATACCACTAGACTTACATAACTCTTCAAAAGGAGCTACATACTCTCCACCTCTATCACTTCGTACCATTTTGATTTTGCAATCAAGTTGGTTTTCGGCCTACGCTTTGAAGTTAGTAAAAGCTTCAATAGCCTCATCTTTACTCCTTAAAAGATAAAGAGTACAATACTTAGTGCAGTCATCAATAAAAGTAATAAAATACTTTTTCCCACCTCTAGTTTGTACAAACTTCAAATCACATACGTCAGTGTGAATGAGTTCTAGAGGTTTTGTGTTCCTTTCTACAGAATGAAATGGTTGCTTAGCCAATTTTGCTTCAACACAAACTTCACACTTGGTTTTGTTAAACTCATTTACTTTAAGTAGATCGAGATTAACTAATCTTTTTATAGCATTTAAATTAACATGTCCTAATCTAGAATGCCATAAATCGGAACACTCAAGCAAGTAAGAGGAAGTAGCTTCATTTTCATTATTCTTTGCCTCAATAGGCTCCTGGCGCAAAGCCATTACAGATAGTTTGAAAAGGCCCTCAGAGAGGTAACCTTTTCCTAAAAACATACCAAATTTTGTCAAAATAAACTTGTCAGACTCAAATACTAGTCTAAAACCTCTCTTAACTAGTACAGAGCCGGACACCAAATTCTTCTGGATATCAGGGACATGCAGCACCTCTCCAAGAGTAAGGTTCTTGCCGGAGCTCAACCTTAGCACCACAGTACCATAACCAACCACCTCAGACGAGGCTTGATTACCCATATTGAGCTTCCTCCCTTGGCAGCTCTTGTACTTGGTGAAGCGGCTTCGGTCACCACAAACATGTGCCGTGGCAGCGGTATCAATATACCACTTCCCCTCATTCTCCACGACGTTTGCTTCTTCAGTGACAACGGCCGCAAGGTCGGCTTCAGTGAGGTCAATCTCCAACATATTTGCTTGACGAGCCCTCTTCTTCTTCGGCTTTCGGCAGTCCTTGGACATGTGGCTGGATTTGCCATAGTTGTAGCAGTCCCCTTCAAACTTGCGGGATTGCACCTTGCCCTTCCCTTTGGGGTTGCTATTCGGACGCCCTCTCTTAGCATTGTTGGAGTTGCCACCTTTCTCAGCAAGGTTGACTCTTGGCTCCACGAGTGCTTTCCCCTTCCCATCTAGAGTCCTCATGTCGGTCTCGATGCGGAGCTTAACCACAAGGTCCTCAAGCGTCATTTCCTTTCGCTTGTGCTTCAAGTAGCTCTTGAAGTCCTTCCAGCTCGGGGGAAGCTTCTCAATTACAGTTGCCACGATAAAAGCATCTGGCAAAAGCATACCTTCGGCGTGGACATCATGGATAATGAGTTGGAACTCTTGCACTTGGTCCATGACTGGTCGAGAGTCCACCATTTTGTAGTCCAAGAACTTGGCGACTACAAACTTCTTGGTACCTACATCGTCAGTACATTATTTTCTTTCAAGTGCCTCCCATATTGCCTTGGAGGTCTTTACATTTGCATATACACTGTACAGACTATCATCTAGTCCACTAAGCAAGAAGTTTTTACAAAAGTTGTCGGAAGTTAGCCAATTATCATAGGCTATGCGGACTTCCAGGTTCTCTTCGTTTTCACTTGGAGGGGCGGGTGCATTCTCCATCAACACAGTGGTGAACCCCAATGTTGTCAGGTAGAACAACATCTTCTGTTGCCACCTCTTGAAGTCAGCTCCACCAAACTTGGCCGGCTTCTCAGCAGCGGGCAACACTCTAGACGAGTGCAGAGGTGCCGTCAGGGTCGGGTTTGAACCCCCCACCACACCATGGTGGTTCACACTCCCAAATGGGATGTTGCTCTGCAAAGCAGAGGACATAGCAGTGAAGTTGAATGCTGTGTTAGTGGCATTAGCACGGTTAAGTGCTATCCTGGCGTCGGTAGCGGCGGAAATGGCAACTAGGGTTGGATTAGCAAAGGCCGGAGCAGGTGTAGGGACAGACGTCGGTGGAACAGTGTTGCCGGAGGAGGCAATGACGTCAGATACAGCGGGGTTAGTGGCAGCAGAAGCGGCGGTAGCGTCGGAGAAAGCAGCACTTGAGGAAGACATCTTCTTAGTTTACTTGAAGCAGATATGGTTTTTTCGTCTTGCGATTGTTGGTATTATAAACTGCTATTACAAGTAAACTATTAAATAACAAAATGAAATAAAACAACAAAAGGAGAAAACCGTCGAGTCGAGGAAGGCCTCTCTCCGCAAGACGAAAAACGCACCGGTAGTGCTCTCGGTTGTGGCGTTTCGTCCCCAAAGATGAAACGACGACGTCTCAAGGATTGCAGCACCGCAGGATCTTTGAGCTCCGGCGAACAGGACTTTCCGGCGAGGACAGAAGCTGTTGGACTTGAGCTAAGAGCAGCTAAGATGAGCTAAGAGCTAATAATGGAATGCAAGCTTTGTATGGAAGCTTTGTTGTTGCAAGTGTTGGTGTGATGAAATGAACTGAACACTTGTCTATTTATAGGCTGCTGCCCCCCCAGGTGAAAGGGTGTTGGTAACTCCTGCCAACCGAAACATACATATCAAGTTTCAAGAAGTTAGCAACAGTTTCCGTCTGGTGTAAAGCATTATGCTTCCAGAAACACATAAGCGGTGCATCAACACCTATACACCACAGAACCGAAAATTATAAATTCATTCTTTTCCTATTCCTCAAAATCCAAGAAAGTTAGATTGATTTGCAATCAGAGAAACGGAGAAGGTGACGAATTGTCAAATCAAAAGAAACAACCTGACCTAAAAAGCGTCAGTAGCAACGTCCGCGACATGGCTTGTTCCACATCCAAAACTCGCTGATCGAATTACGGAAACGAAGGCTTTTACTTGTAGTATTTATTATTCAAGAAAACAAGGATTAGCGTTTCATGATTGAATCACCACTGCAACATCGTCTTTTAGGGTGATCATTCGAATCAAATTAATTGAGATTCCTCCCTTGATCTTTCATTATAAATCTTGTTCATCAATCCAATCGAACGAGAGATGTGGCATCTGTAAAACCTAAATTTACTTACCTTTCATATGCATGTTGTTATTGGTTAATCAGTTTGACTTGCGTTTCAAGTTTAACTACCATATAAAAGAACTTGACACGTCCATCAATTTTCAATCAAAGCCTTTCTGGTTAAAGATTTCGTTTTTTTTTTTTTTAATATCACAGTACTGATGAATTCTTTCATTTTTACTACTCCTTCAGTCCCATTTATAATATCTTGTTGGGTTACAACACGGAGTTTAAGATAGTAAGTGTAAAGGGTTTAAAATAGTGGTGTAAAAGTATTAGATATGGTCCACATATTTAGATAATTGTTTTCAACTCATTTTTTATCATTTTAGATAGGAGACAAGATGAGTGGAAAAATATGGAAAAGGAAACATGACATTATTAATCTGACGGATATTATTTAAGTTCTTTTAATACCTATTATTCATAAAAAAAAGTAGAACATTCATAAATTAATATTATTTGACCATGTAATTGTATTATTTTATACAGGATATTAATTAATTTATAAATTAATATTTATCAAAATACGATGAAATTGAATTTAATTAAATGAATTCGAAGAGTTACACTTAATAGTTCAAAAGTTAAACATTTATAAATAATTGATATTAATCCAATGAATTGTATTTAATTACTAAAAGAAATAAATTTCTTAAGAAAAATAATATCAAATCTTTTTCGGGATGAGAACTCTTACTCGTCAAAACTTCTGATGCAATTGGAAAAAATATCACTTCATCTTTTGAGTGCAATAGAAAAAAAGTTAAATTTTAAAAAAACATGCATAATCTGCAAAAATATAATGATCTAATTCAATTAATTTTAAGTTTTAATAATCCATCATCCCCTTATTACTCTTGCACCATACACCCACTATTTTTTTTTATTAACTATTTTCATTTCTCATCATTCTCAAATATTAAATCCATCATTTGACCATCGTCAATGTATTAGTATTATGCAGTTCATGAAACATGATAATTTTCAATTATAGGGGATTTTTAATTTTTACTCGACGAGAATGTGAAATTGAAATACGCGAGGGTAGTATTAATGGAAAAAGAAAAATGTCATATTGATTTCACCCATATTATATAAAGCATCATTACTTGAGGCATGTTGCCACAAGATTCCTTAGGCCAGATTCCCTTTTAAAGAATATTCTTAGTCGTTACTCATCTACATTTTCATCCTCAAGGCTATGGTACTCCAAATGCCGGTTTGCATCATCAACAACATGTGTTTCTTCATCCTTCCCCCTAAATACACAATCAAAATTTTATAAAAAAGCATATACTGAGATACTGAGGTGACTTGCAAATAAAGAATGTAGAAGCAGTGAAAGATATACGTTGTCACGTAGACGAAGATCCCCACAATTACAAGTGCATAAGCCGGATAATACAACCACTTCACCTGCATTGAAATCTCTCTTAGTATGATGTCCGGACTCAGAATAAATCAATTGTGAGATAATGAAAAAAAAAGAGAAACCTGCTGCTTATAGATGAAGACTCTGATTATTACCACCCACATATCAGATGTGAGGAGAGAGAGGTTAAACAGAGTAGCTCCACTCATCTGTTCAATAGGAAGAGATTGATACTAGAGTTGGAATGCAGATAAATTTGATGACGAAGATAACCTTTAGTACAAGAGGGGCGAGTGTACTGAACACAAAGGATGCTATTGTGCAACCAACATAAGCATATACCTGCAGATGAGAGTAGAATCTTTAAGCCAAATGATGTAAAGGAGTAACATAAATTGGGAAAATTGGAAAGCACTCATACTATATAACATGAGGTGAAACAGCAAAAAGTCCCATATCTTAAGATTACAAGAAAATACTATGATGACAAAAACAACTGCTAAATCATCACACATAACCACAAATATTAAAGAATTATACACAACAGAGTGATTAGTTCTGTTATCTTACTAGTTGAGGGGACCAAGTGATTGATTCAAGGCTCTTCCTCTCATATGTAGCCCTTATACAAGTGAAGGAAGTTGTTGTAATTATTGAAAACAATGTTACCATTGCTCTTATAGCTTAAAACAGGAAGGATACATCCCGGATGAGCTCACAAGCATGCCAAACACCCCAATCATCGCCATAACTTCAATACGGTCTTTTTTCTTCACACAATATTCCTGCAGCAAGATTGAAAGTTATGTTATCCTCATCGTGCTGGTCTCAAAAAGTATCATGATGTTACGCTTCCAAAATGCACGCATCCATATCATACGATACAATCTTCAGAAGAAAAAACAAAGACAAATTTCACTACCAACCGTGCCAACATTGCTCACTGAAAAGAAGATTGTTGCTGCAATTACAAGAGCATCCCCCAAAACAGGATTGGAGCCACCTGAGAGACAAATTAACGATACATAACACATGATTGAGCAGCACCTCCTTCATATTCTTAAGCAATATCTCTATAACTTGTATTCTAAGGGGCATAATAAGCATCAGACAAATGAGAATAAACTTGGATCACATGAGCATGAAGAGGAGAAAATGTCACCTCCAACACTTGGCTCGTAATCAGATACAATCACCAGAGCAAGGCCAAACAGACAAATTCCTACACCAAAGAACTGTAACAGGGTGTACCGCGTGCCTAAGAAGAGGCGTGTGAGAAGAACTGCCCAAGCGATGGTGCAGCAATCAAGTAATGTCACACTTGTGATTGATGTGTACTCGTAAGCTTTAGTACCTGCAGTACATCAAATATGAAATACAAAAATTCCACAATCTTTGAATTGGAAGAAGCATCCAACCTCCAACGACTTTGGGATACTGATACTAAAACAACTTCATTACCAAGATAACTTCCCTGCACATCAACAAAGCCAAGAAGAACATACCAATACCAAGCTACCTGTAATTTATTCATTCTTAACTCAATCAATAGTACCACAAATCCGTGTATATATATCTAATTTCAAGAAATTACCAAGAGTTTCCGTCTACTGTAGAGCATTACGCTTCCGAAAACCATAGCAAGAGCCACATATGAAAAGAATGAGACACTCAGCGGTGCATCCACACCTACACACCACATCACCCAAAACTACATGTTTCAATAATTCAATCTTTACAACAGAAATCTCGTATTACTTTCTTCTTCCCTTACCTTGATTGGTTATCAAAGAAACGGCGAAGCTGAGGATGGCCAGATCAAAAGAAACCAGCTGACCTAAAAATATGGGCAGCAACGTCTGCGCCATGGCTTCTTCGGCATCCAAAACTAGCTGCTCGAATTGTGGAAACGAATACTTTTGATCCAATTCATGGAGTCCAAGCCAACTACTACTTGCAAGTTGCAAGCAAGAAAAACGAGGAATGATAGTTTATGATTAGATTAACACTGCTTCACTGTCTTGAGACTTCATATTGGCCAGTGTTATAATAAAAAATGCCTTGCAAATTTTATAACGTCCGATAGTTTCATTAACAAATACCATTTCATTTAATCGATTAAATGAAGACTCTCATTTTTTATATTATAAAATATTCTATAAATAAATACGCATAATCGAGATTCTCATTAGCAAATAGGACGTCTTCAGTCTCCCATCTCCATTTGTCATCCTATTTTTAAAAAATGATGTAGTAAATTACGAATCATAATTAAGTTGGCTAGAAATATTTTTTAGATAAATCTAATTTTCGGCGAATTAGGCCAGATTCGTCAAAAAAACGAAACCTAAAACCGGATGTTGTGAATCTTCTAAACCAAAAAACAATATTTGTACCGAATTTGTTCGTTCAGTTTAATCAATAGCCATTTTTCAATAATTATCTTTCCCTTTTTTGTTTTAAAATTTCTCTAACTTGAAACTTGTATTACTATTATAAAGTAGTAGAGAGAATATAAGTTAGATAATCAGATAGTAGATGATAAAGTATGAGAGAGAAAATTACTGAGATAATGATATAATTAATAAAGAAGGAGAAAAGATAAAAAATTATGAAATAGTTAATTAATCTATTACCAAATTAGGACCGAGTCATAAATAATGGAACATATGGACTATCATTTTAAGTATATAATATTTAAACACTTGTAGTATAAGAGTTTATAAATTATAGTTAATATAAAATATTTGATAATCCCTCTATCAAATTACAGTTAAACATCGATAAAGTAATATTTGATAAAGTAATAATCTCACTAAGATAATAATTTCTTTCGGACCCGATATGGGTGAATGCACTAAAATAATATTCGATAAAGTAATAATCTCGTTAAATGAATATTTTTTTCGGTCCCAATGTTATTACTTTATTGAGGTTTGACTGTAAACATGTCTTGTATTCATTTTCGGACGTTCCATTATTATTGTTTTATTTATAAAAAAGAAATAATTTGTGGACCACAATCACTTAAAGATAGTTGAACCTAGGGATGTCTAAACGGGATCGGTATTCGGGATATACCGAATTCCGTCTCGAAAAATTCGGTATTGGGATACCGAAATACCGTTTTTCGGTATTCGATATCGGTATTTCATTTCCCAGCTAATCGGGATTTGGGATATACCGATACCGATATCGGTATATACCGAAATACCGATTTAAAATAAATAAATAAATAAATATTTTATAACTTATTAGGTCTGCGTACTGATGCGTCCGTTTGAAACTTAATTGGAAAGAAATCAAAGAATGAAAGTTGAGAGTTGAAACGAACACCCGCACCCGTTGACCCGCCGTCTCGCCTCTTCTTCGTCGGCCGTCGCTGCCGGCGCGCCACCGGCCGTCGCCCTCCGCCCCTGCAGCCCGCCAGCGCCACCGGCACCACATTAGGTACGTAATAGCTTGCCCACTTCCTAATTTTCTTGTCTTCCAACTTTGGGTTTTATTCTCTCCCCCAAATGTTTGATTTTTTGGTTAAATTGATCCCTAATTCGAGCATCTGAGTTTCGACCTCCTAATTGATATAAAATTAATTCAAAGATGACATCTTCATTTCCCCTCTTATCATTTCTTGAACTTTATCAATTAAATTGATCCCTAATTCGAGCTTCTGAGTTTCGAAAAAATACTTTTGACAATGCTTATGATATTCTCTGCTTTCTTTGTATCCTGTAAATTGTTGTCTCAATAATTACTTAGAAGTCTTAATTGCTATGTTTTCAGGCCAGTGTTGCAAAATTAGAGAGTTCTGTTTCTCTTTATGGCGATAAGCTAGAGCTGAAACTTTATGGTTTTAATGACAAGCTTTCAGTTCTCTTATCTAAAGTTCTGGCAACAGCTAAGTCATTTTTGCCAAAGGTAGATCGCTTTAGGGTACGTAATATATTTACTCTTTTCGGATTTTTTTTTTAAATTACGGAATTTTCGGGATTACCGAATCCCAATACCGAAATCCCGTTCCGAATCCCGAAATACCGATTATCGAATCGGTATCCGTATCGGTATGGAATATTTGTTGTTTTCGGGATTGGGATCCCGAAATTCGGTATCGTGGATTCCCAATCCCGTAGCGATCGACACCCCCTAGTTGAACCCACCACTTTAACACAACTCCACCCACTTTCTTAATCTTTATGCCGAAAACAAACAAAACATGTTTAATGGGACGGATGGAGTATTATGACTCACTTCTTTTCGGCATGGAAATTAAGAGTATGAGAAGAGAGTGCATGATAAATGGTATAGAGAAGATGAGTTGGAGTAGATGATAGATAAGAGAGAAGATGAAAAGTAAGAGAGAAAATATGATGAAGTATGAGAGGTTATGATAATTATTTTCTCAAATTGGGATGAAGGTAGTAATATTAATATAATATCACAAATAGTCACATATAAAATAGTACTCCCTCCGTCTAATTAGAAATAACACGTTTTCCTTATTGATATGTCCTACTCCCTCTCGTCCCGCTATAAGCGTCCACATTTCCTAATTAAGTCGTCCCACTATAAGCATATACTTTCCAAAAATAGCAAAAAATACTCTTAAACATGAAGTGAAGTGGGTCCCTTATTCACTACTCAACCCACATTTTTATACTCTCTCTTCAAAAATCTATCTCATATATAATTCCGTTCCACTCCAAAGTAAAAAAATTATGATTTTTAACCTTTTGAAAACTTTAAATTATTTCTTCTATTACAATATGAAAAAATAAATTGATTGCATTTACTAGTCATTGCAAAATTTTGGATAATTCTCATTTTCTCTCACCAATCACTCCTCAAAAACTGTTTAATTCATTATTATAATTAAAACTCATAAAATACACATTAAAATAATTTTTTTTATCTCCGTGCCAAAATCAAATAGGACGTTTATAGAAGGACGGATGTAGCATTATAAATGACATGTTAACTAAAATAATAAAAATTATGTTGACCACATTTAACCATTAAAAAGTTAAACCATTTATTTCAAATAATATCACTTTTTTTATTTCTCCACCCAAAAGCAGCATGTCAAATAATAAATATTTAATATAAAATCGATTACAGTACCTTTCAAAAACGAAAGCATGAGTATTATTTAGCGCCCCCAAATGGAAAATTTACAGCGAAGGAAACACGTAGAAGAATCTCCTATGCTAAGATGCGCCACGTCTGCGACCATTCACGCCTGGGACCACACTCCTTTCGAATTTTGCCATATTGAAATTTGACACGTCCACAAATTACAATCAAAGTTTTCTGGATAGATTCCTTCTTGTTTTTTAAAAAAATATTACAAATACGAAATACGTCATCGAATTGTTCGTCCTTTTTTGTACTACTATTTTTTTCTTTTAATATGTGATATGATATGATTCACCATTTCGATTTGTCGAAATGCTGGGATATTTTTAAAAATAAATAGTTGATGTGCTTGTGCTTTGTAATATTTCGTTAGCCTTCCTTTAAAATTTTAAAAAAAAACTAGCGCATTTTTTTAACCGAGCTTCACACGGTGTTATGATCATTGGTATTGAATATTTCTAAATCTCTCTATTAGTAAGTTACATGTGTATATTGTCTTGTTTAAAAGATTCTAGATTAATAGAATTGAATTGATCAATAATTGAAAACTCAAAACATAACGGATTTTTAATAATAGACACATGAGGATTGTTATTTAATACATATTGCATACAAAAATCAAAGTGTTAAGAAACAAACTTAGCCAAATAAGTTAATTAAACACAAATATAGCCTATCACGATCCAAAAACACAAATATAGCCAAAAAGTACAATTTATGGCGGGCAGTAATGATTAGGGCGAAAAAAGTTGTGAAGGGCGGGACATCGGCCCTCAACATGTTTTTTTTTTAATGAATAGGCCTATGGAGGGCCGATGGAGGCATTAATCTCATGACCGATTAGGGATGGCAAATTTATGGGTCGGGGTCGGGTATCATTGGACCCGGACCCGCCCCGCGCCTTAAAAAATGGACCCGAACCCGGACCCGGCCCGTGGACCCGTACGGGGCGGGTAGACCCGCCCCGGACCCGTGCAGATCCGCAAATATATTAGGTATTAATAAATTTAAAATTATGTTTCCACAAGGATTCGAATCCAGGTCATTCGAAAATTTACAAACACTCTTGACCACTAAACCAACAACTTATTTGTTAAATTTAGATAAACATAAAATATATATAATTTTAAACTGTTATTTTATTAATTTTAATTTAAAACATAAATAAAAATGTATTAACTTTAATCAAATATAATGATTGTAGTAAGCATGACTAATATTTCATGTGAAAAACAAAAATAAAACACAAAAATAAAATCATCTTTCAAATATATTTTGTAGCTTTTATTCATCATATTTCTTTAATTTTTTTAAATATACTTTCATATGTTATGATTCTTATTAAAGTATGAATTTTTTATGTACATGTTATGATTCTTATGAACTTATGAATGAAGTTCATGAATAATAAGAGTGTAGTTTTTTATTTGTTATAAACAAAACTCAATTGTAAATTTGTAATTTTTCATTAGTCATAAAAAAATTTAAATTGTGAATTTATAATTTTTCATTAGTTCATTAGTTCATGAATACTTATTTTTCATGTAGATAATGTTAATCTCATTTTCGAAATACATTTTCATGATTAGAAATTAGAAATTTTAATATAATATATTGAAATCTAGAAAGTTAATATTTATTGTATTTTTATTAGATGTATTTTCACTTGTTATAAAAAGTTTTCAATTGTAATTGTTCACTAATCATAATTGTATTCTCACATATAATCCATTTCAATTAAAGAATAGAAAATTAGAAATAAAAAATAATTTTAAATTTAAATTTTGGAAATAAAAATATTAATTTCATTTTCGAAATACATGCCCGTAATTACAATTTGAATATAGTATATTGAAATTTAGAAAATTAATATTTATATTTTATAAGCTAATTTTTTGTTAGATGTATTATTTTTTTTTTAATTTTAGTATGACATATTCTTATATATAATTATACATGTAAAATATTAACAAATGTGAACATTAGCTCAAACGGCATAAGTGCATGTAAAGAAATTATTGATGCGGGTTCGAATATCACAAATAATACTTTTACACTTCTAAATTCTAATTTGTTACGAGGCGGGGCGGGTCCGCGGCAGGAACCGGAACCGCCCCGGACCCGGTACGGGTCGGGTCCGGAACCGCCCCACACTCCTACGGGGCGGGTATTACCCGCCCCATTGCGTGCGGGTCCAGGTCGGGTCCGACGGGTCCAGGTCCTTTTGCCATCCCTATGACTGATGCATCGGCCATCAACAATTTTTTTTTTAACATGTTGAGGGCCGATGGAGATCGTCCCTCCATCGGCCCCTGACAACTTTTTCACCCAATCATTATATCTGTCTAGGGGTGTTCGGTACGGTATACCTTACTATTTTTTCCATACTGCATACCGTACCGATAAGGGTCGGTATGGAAAAAAGCATACCATTACTGTACCGATCATTTCGGTATACCGTAGTTCGGTGTACCGAAAGTTCGGTATAGCAAATCTCCATATCGTTGTCATACCGCACTTTCGGTATACCGAAAAATTAAGGTATACCAAATATTTAAGGGTATACCGTAAACTTAATCTATGTTTTTTACAAAAACCAAGAAAGTTATTAATATTATTTTCCAGTAAAATTAGTTAATCTATCTATTTTGTATGAATTTGTTAATATTACGGGTTAATATTTATGAAGTTGAAAAATACATTTTTTTATCAATTTCATGATTTAATAGATAAATAATGTGACTTTATGTCAAATAAAGTTATGTCATTTAAGTGAATTTATGATATAACATTAAGATTGTTTGATATGAGTAACATATTTGTAACAACGCGTGTTCAAAACTTACAACCAACATTTTTGCACTCTTTTCTACAAGATATATGCGGTATAAACTTCGGTATGCGATATACCTCAGTATGAAAAATCTCATACCGTTATCGTACCAAAAAAACTTCGGTACGGTATGATACCATACCGAAATTACGATATACCGAAAATTCGATATCTTCGGCATTTTTTCGATACGGTATGTGCGGTATACCGATTTTTCGGTATACCGTAACACCCCTATATTTGTCTGCCATAAAATGTATTTTATGGCTATATTTATGTTTTTATATAGTGATAGGTTATATTTGTGTTTAACTGCTAATATTAAAAATGCCTCCAAATCAAATCAACATAGAATTTGTGAAGCGACACAAACTTTATGCCAATATTGCTTTGTTTCAAGTTAATTATTTTGTTTTAAAAGATTTTAACATTTTTTCGTCCATCGACTGTTCAAAAGTCTAGCTTTGTGGGATGAATTATTCTTACATTAACACGTTTGGGTTATGCACATACTGTATCCATCATTTTCACTAAGCGAAAACAAAAACCGTAAGAAAAAAAACAATAAGTGGAAACCCTGATGATTACAGTTGCCTAAAGTTTAATTTTAGTTCAAAATGGAAACATTACACATCAATTAGCCTTTAATTGATATTCATCCTAAGGAGGACATACTCGATGCATCAATATCTATCCTTGCAGTTGAAAATACTACTGATACAACCACTATAATGAAATATGTCAGAAACCTAAGAGTCGGGAATAAATTTGCACAGTGAGATTTAAACACCAAAGAAACATGCATCTTCTTAGCAAATTCTCTTCGAGACAGCATCCTGGAGAGAGCGTTAAGGCGTATTTGAAGACTTCTTACATCTACACCTAATATTACGACCTACCAAGCGTTCAACAGTAAAACCAGATTGAATATATTGCTGCTTGCATAAAGATATTGATAGAAATTGTTCCTTGGTCCAAAATATATGCTCCACTATTCTAAATTCAGTTATACAATCTCATTACTATTTGATAAATATTCTTTATGGCCTTGGAAATTAACAAGCAACATTAGATTATTGCAGGCCAGGAAGTCCCAGACATCATTAAATTACTTTCGCAAGAGGCAAACGTAGACCATATAATTGCAGTGAATAGGTATTTCATATGAAGAAATTTCATACCTAGAGAGCATGTTGTTCACATTAACTATAAAGTAATAGAAAAGTATAGCACTTTCCACGAGAACAGAATAAGGAATATAATATTGCTTATAAGGAACGAATTTCCTAAGAGTGCTTTATATCAGACTTATGTAACTAAGAAAATCATGGGAATCTTTCTATAAGAAAAAAGAAGCAACACAATATTCATGAATATAAATAACCAATACATCACAAGAAGAATAAGGATGCAGATGAAGTTGTCTTTGTCACACTAATATAAGTTCTAAGCACATGAGCACAATCTTTCTAACAGGTTCAGACACCTTAAGATTAATTAAAACAGAAAACAACTATAAATAGCATAACAACATTCAAGAAAATAGCAATGAAAGGAACCAAAGCAATCCAGCCAATGCCAAAAAAAAAAAAAAAAAAAAAACTTTCTGGGTGGTAATGGACAAATATAGGAGAATTTTTCCACAAATACAAATTACAATTCAAGAAACATATAAAAGCTGAATTCAATTGTTACCTTAACAAAGAATGTCACTCATTA
Source organism: Lavandula angustifolia (assembly GCA_028984105.1). Classification (NCBI taxonomy): domain Eukaryota; kingdom Viridiplantae; phylum Streptophyta; class Magnoliopsida; order Lamiales; family Lamiaceae; genus Lavandula; species Lavandula angustifolia. Next base: position 18,651,938 of record CM054824.1, read on the forward strand.
CAAAGAACTGTTTCTACAGAAAAGCCAATTGTTACCTTAACAAAGATCACTCATTACCAATAACTGTTTCTATAGAAAAGCCACAGCTTTCGCGGCATGAAAGTGGAGTGTGACTGCACCATGCACATTCTATTCACAGTGGCTGCATATTCTAATCCAGAGAGAGAAAGAGAGTACACAATCAAAGTCCACAACTGTATATGTTACTCATTCAAAGCTCAGTTCAAAGGAAAGAGATGAACAAAACAGTGGCTGCATATTCTAATCCAACTTAACTGCTGATTATACAAAATCTTCGGTTTGTGACAAATACAGGTATTATTCGCACACCACCAAGACTGAAGACCGACAATTAACATTAAAAGCTCAAATTTCTACACAAAACAAGCAACAATTTAAGAAAGTCGATCATAAGTTAATTCCCCTTCAAAGCATACACAATTTATTTTACAGAATGAGTAGAAAGTACTAAAGTTTAATTTTGGCCATAAGCATTCTCATCTTTCATTCATATAAAACTAAAAAAACCAATCTTCCATAAGCATTCTATACACAATGCCTTGTCTGTATAAGTTTAACAAGCAAAATTACACAAAATTTGGTAGACGAAAAAATCAGAAGACACAAACAAGAGGATGGACTAATTATGTCATTACTAATTATTTTTATCTACATTCAGCGAGACTCTTCTGTATTTACTAGTCAGAACAATGAAGTGAAGTTTCGATCATAGGCATATTACAGCAAGCTCAACTCCAAGATGGTTTGATTCTAGTCCCCTGTTCATTGTATACAGAACTAACTATGATTATCTGAATGTGAAGCAGAAGGATTACCATTCAAAAACCATAGTTTGGTTAACTGACTTGGGCAACATAAATGAGGTAGCAAATGTATATTAAATTTACTAAATTCATAATCTTGTTTTTAGCCCGACGTACATCCGTTAATATATAGAAATAAAACTCTAGCTCCTCATTTTGCTTATTATGTTACAAAATAAATGCTCTTATTTCTTCTATCAGCTCTGAATAACCGGAGGCGTTCACATCACATGTGTAATCATGCCAAACTTCAGTAGGTGATATAATCTCAAAAGAAAAACTGAAGGCAACTACAAACAAACATTCATGCTTGATTCATTAAATTATTCTTGAAGCACAAACCAATTAATTACGCCATTGGAAAAATCAAAAGGAAAACACATCACACTATATGTGTACTTTTAAACACGAAATCATGTATCCCAGATATAAGAAACAAACAAACTAAGAACCAAACCATTGAAAGAAACAACGCCTGAAAAGCAGAAAAAAAAAAGGCGCAGGAAATTACCTTGTAGTGGCTCACGAGACCAAACGAGGAGTTGTGGTAACCAACGAGTGGTGAGCTATTGGCTGTCGTTGGTAGTCACCTGTGAGTGGAGAGGAAGAGAATAGTTGCACCTTTTTTTTGTTGTGGTCGCCAATTAGAGATTGTGGAGGAATAGACTATAGAGAATGACCATATCCAACACTACTGGAAACGCAATTTTATCTCCAACACAACTGCAAAATAGGTACTTCAAACGCAAAAGCAAATCTATTAATTTTTGAAAGTGTCTATTCAAGTTGTTCTGTATTTCCTATTAGGCATAGAGCATATCAAGCCAATTAATCAATAAATCAGTTGAATTCATAATCAAAAATTTCCAAGCCACAATTCGACAACAAGAGAACAAAAAATGGGATCTCGCATTTTGAAACTTCCAATTTATCAGTTGAATTCGAGTTTTGACGAAGACACATCTATAAAAAAAATGGTCCTACCTGAATGACGGCGGCGACGAGTTGATCGGCCATTAATCGTAATCGAGATCTCAATTTCTCCAAGTTAGTTCCATTTTCATGAAATATTCCATTGAGATTCCACTCTTTCCTCAACCTAACAAGGGAAATATTCATATGAATTCTCCCGAATAGGAGAAGATACATATGCCGAGCGATTAAGCGAGGGCGGCGCGTAGACTCGACACCAGTTGCTGAGAAGTAGTCTGAAATTGAGAACGGAACTGGAGTCCTCTTTACGTGCGGTAATGGAGGCTTGTAGAAAGCAAGAAGGGGGATTTTCTTATGAATTGGGCATGTTTGTGGCTTTAATTAAGGTAATGCTAAGAGTAAATGCAGTTAAATGGATCGATGGCAAAAGGAAAAAATATACGAATAGTAGGGACATTTCCGATATTTCAACGCAAGCAAGAGGTCTAGAACTTTTAAGTACTCCATTCCTTCGGTTTGAAACGACTCGTTTTAAATGGACACGAGAATTAAGAAAGTTGATAATAAAAGGGGCAGTTGCATAAATAGACAATGCAATAATCAAAATTGCAAAAATAGACATTTTTATTATAAATTGCACTCAATAGGCAAATGAATATTTTATTCTATATTAGTTGAGTTTTAGATTGTTGGAGAAAAATGGTTTTTGACTCTCAAGAAAAACTTTCTTGTGATTGTATACTTGAGTACACTAGTAGGATGATAAAAAAAATAAAACAACTCTATTTATTCTTGTATATAATTGGCACTATCAACTTTCATAGTATAACAATATGGCACCATTTCTTGGCTATTGATCATTTTATTGTATCTTTTCGCTAATAAATCAGTTCATCAAAGTTAAAAGGTAACGTTATCATTTTTCTCTCTCGTCTCTAGTTTTTGTTTTTAGTTTATTAATATATTAGCGTATTATCTTTAATGTTGACTAAAAGCTTAATTCGAGAACTAAAGTTGATATTCAGTATTTTTAACTATTTTGTATAGAATATTTAACTTTAGTGTCCGGTAAGACTTATTAGGTTTTGATAAATGTACTTTAGTTCTGAATGAGAATGTTATATTTTCCAAGACCTAAATGCTTAATTCGAGAACTAAAGTTGCTATTCAGCATGTTTTAACTATTTTGTACAAAATAATTAACTTTAGTGTCGTGAAAGAGTTATTAGGTTTTGATAAATTTACTTTAGTTCAGAATGAGAATGTTATATTTTTACTGTATTTCATCAAACTCAGCATAAAAATGGTTTTCCAACCGAGACGTTTAATAGGGCAAAAGATCATCTGTCCCATTTGTGGTGGACCACTCGCAGAAATTTCACCAATCACGCGCGCTGCGTACGTGCATTGGTGGACCATGTTATCAATAAATAAATAATATTTTATTGGTAACATGGCTATGGGTGTAAGTGGTTCCGCTCCGAACCGCGAAACCGACCGGATCGAACCGAACCAAATCGAAAAATGCGGTTCGGTTCGGTTTCGCGGTTTGGTTCGGTTTATTTTTTTAGAAACCGTTTACATTCGGTTCGGTTCGCGGTTTCAAGAATTTTTGAACGGTTCGAACCGAACCGAACCAATATCCTATTTTTTAATTTTTTTTAGTTAATATTTGTCTTTTTTATATGAGAATACTATTGGATTTAGATATTAGATTTAAGTTAAAATCAATTATAATCTATACAAATGAAGAAAAAGGAGTAACAATTCTATAATTGTGAGTTCGGAATGAGTGACATCCTATAAACTATTATTCTTGCATTATTTTGGATTTAAAATATAAATAAAAAAATTAAAAGGTGAACCGAGGAACCGAACCGAACCAAACCATTTATAAGCGGTTCGGTTCGGTTCAGTTCCGATATTGAAAAATCCATCAAACTGAATCAAACCGAATCATTTCTATGTGTTTGGTTCGATTTCTAAAATCGATAAAAAAACCAAACCGAACCGAACAGTTACACCCCTAAACATGGCCCACCAATGCACGCGTGGCACCGCGTGATTGTTGGGCCACTGATTGGTCCACCACAAATGGGCCAGAAGACCCGGATTGGCTAAAACACAACTTTAGTTATCTATCTTCTAACAATAATTTATACTATTCGTCGAAAAACTAACAATAATCTACTAAACATATTCAAGTTTATTTCCCAAATACATAATTAACAATTTCCTAATTAAATTCTCAAGTTTCATATTAATAATTTAATGACACAATTTACAATTTATATTGAAGATTAACGAAAGGTAAAGACAAAAAAAAGAATAAAATCTTCAAATTTAAGAGTTTAAAAAAAACACACTAATGACGGAGAATATTAGTGCCAAAAAAAGCTTGAAACTTGATATTTTTTGTAAATTAAGAATACAAAAGGAAATATTTTATAGCAAAACTAATGTAATTAAAAATATTATTTAATTGCTCACGTATGAGATATTCTAATAATTTCAATTATCTAAATAATATTAATTACTACATTAATTTTTTTTATTGAATAAATATAACATATCATTCTAGATTAGATTAGTTAATTATATGGATAAAAATTGATCAAGTCACTACAATTAATCTAATAAATAATTGATCTAAATTGACCTTAGAATCTAGTCACTATCAACTATTCATCCCAGAATCTTGTCAGACAACATTACATTGCACACAAACACATGAATTTCAAGATTAAAATAATCAATTTGCCTATTGGATGCAATTTTAAATAAAAGTGTCTATTTTTGCAATTAGAGATGTTTGCATTGCCTATTTGTGCAATTCCCCCATAATAAAATATGATAAAAGAGTAGATGATAAAGTAAAAAAGAGAAGATGAGTGAGATAGTAGAAAGTAGATAATAAGGATAGTAGAAAATAGATAATAAAGTATGAGATATAAAATAATTAATACAATGAAAATAGATAAAATGGTGAAAGAAATGATAAAATATGAAAAAAAATTGTTTCATTTTTCTAGAAACATATTATTTTAAATGGAACATCCGAAAATAAAAATAAGTCATTTCAAATCATACAAGAAGGTATAATAACAAACTGAGTTCTAGAAAAATTCAGGTATAAAAGCAGTAAAATCGCCACGTAGAGCAAACGTGGTGTAATAATCAACAATTTTATAATTAGTTAAAAAATAACAAACACAAAAAAGAAGGCGGTCCGTCCAAAATAGCAGTAATTTCTGCACCCCATCCCTCATCCCTCAATTTGTTTTTATGTCTCGTTTACCGTCCTCGTTCTTGCTGATAAAAAAACTCAGAAAGAGGGGAAAAACAGGAGGAAAAATCCCCACCTAAATTCATCCTCCTCTTTTTGCTCTTCCACCCTCGATCCACTATTTTTTTATTAATTAATTTCATTTCTCATCATTCTCATATATTTAATCCATCATTTGGCCTTTTGCCCCATTTCTTTGATCCTTCCTTTTTTCCTTTTCCAATCCCCTTCCTATACATAAGCGCCGATTCCTCCCCTCCGCACATCCAAAAGAGCCTAAATCTGAAAAAAAAGAGAAAAAAAAAACTAAATCATAAACTTTTGCGTGTGTTGGAAAAGGAAAATCATGGCGGAAGAACACGGATTTCAATCTCCCGAAGGTCACCGATTGTGCGTCAATAACTGCGGATTCTTCGGCAGTCCGGCGACGCAGAATTTGTGTTCCAAATGCTACCGAGATCTCTGCCTAAAAAATTCCGGCGATTCCACCTCCTTATTCCCCGCCCAGTCGTCGTCGTCGGTCGTGGTGGCGCATCCGGCCGCGGCGGCGATCTCCTCGCCCGATAAGGCTGAGATCCATGCCGCGGCGGCGGTGGTGGTGCAGCCTCAGCCGCAAAAGCAGCAGCAGGCGGCGAACAGGTGCTCGACGTGCAGGAAGAAGGTAGGGTTGACCGGATTCCGGTGCCGGTGCGGCGTGACTTTCTGCGGTACCCATAGGTACCCCGAGAAACACGACTGCAGCTTCGACTTCAAGTCCTTGGGGCGGGAGGCGATCGCCAAGGCCAATCCGCTAGTCATCGCCGAGAAGCTGGAGAAGATATGATTGTGCGATCGCAGCCGTCGATTACTTTCTCTCTCCTGATGTATGGGTTCCCTGTTGAGGACCGTGTGAATTCGATTCGATGTGTATAATGTTTACAATTTCATAAATTTACTATAATTTCTTTTTCATTTTTTTAGTTATATTATGATTTAATTAGCAATTTGTATTAGCATTAACATAATCTTTATTATCTTGAATATATGAGTCATTAAAGTCATTAAGCCTGCTACGAAAGCCGTCTGCAACTTGTGACGTTCTAGAAGCTAAGCCCTGCAGCCAATCTTGACATAACATATACGTACACCAACGTCGTCCAACTATAGTCCAATTAATTACTTCGATTAATCTCAGAATAACTTGATTTGACTATTAATTTAATAAAGATTCTATTTTTATTTTTTTGCATTTTTTAGTTTTGATTTGACTATTAATTTAATAAAGATTTTATTTTTATTTTTTTGCATTTTTTTAGAAAAAACTACAATTTGTAATTTCGTTTGTACCTGAATACATATGAAAATAAATTATGAATGTTAAAATCTGAAACAGTCGACTGTCTGCTTGAACCCTTCATATAATTGAAATTTATTAAAAGATAAGTTCAAAGGACACGTATACCCTACAGTCTGGATTTTCACTGTTGTTGGAAAATAAAAATAAAAAAGTCCATAATGATTGAAGGCTACAACAATATCATATTCAATCATAAAATTCCGTAATTTAAAAAGGAAAGCAGAATATGTTGCAAATCATGATTGGAATGTGGCTTCTGTTGCAAGGACTAATTGGTTGTTTTATAAGCTGCGTCGCGATTCAATGAACCAAATTTGGTTGCGAAGGTGGTTGGTTAAGATAAGAGCAACCCCAACACATGCTTCTCAGCCATTTGTTTTGTGCCACGTCAAATTACTTTTCTAATTCAAAAATCCGGCTTCTCTTATTACTTAGTTATATACTTTTGTGACAATATACTTTATTTTGACAAAGTATGAACTTTTATAATGAAAAAGAAAACAAATCTTAAAACTGGCGAAGCAAAGTACTACAATATTATTCGTAAGTTAACATTTACACATAATACTACTTTTCAAGAAGCTATATATAATTGAATCAAGTTACTGCAGTACTAATTTTTCACGAGAAAATCCACAATAACTATTCAAAATATTTATAGGGCAAACACAAATTGCAGTTTCAATTATACAAAAATAATTTATGCGTGAACAGTACTGAGCAACTACAATTCGCCAGAAGATCATCTGGCCCATTTTTGGGAGATTATGATGAAATATTTGCGTCGTTGCATTGTGGCGACGACACCAAGCTCTTCAACCATAACTCGTCGGTGGCGACTGCTTCGGCGTCGTTGTTACGGTGCCACGACCAGTGAGCATGGCTGGCGTTGAAAATCCGCAGCCGCCCGTGTCCGAAGCTCGGTTCACGATACATAGAGATTGAAGGATTAAGGTCATCGAACCTAAAGTAACATAGAAACAAAAACATATTTAAATACATCCAAAGTAATTAATTATGTTGGAAAAAATCGTTTATATATATATATTATTTATATATATTATGGAAATTCAATTAGCATTAAATGCTAATTTGACTTGGGCAAAATTCAGCCCTTTTCGATCGCAATTTCGAGCCTCGATATTTATCCGATTAATGTTTTGAGATATATGACATCGATCTACGTTTCGAGTAGATAATTATAGTGTGCTTAATTTCTCGATTCCGATTTTCGGTGAGTGAGAAATAGTGGCTCGAAGTTTGGGGGGACAAAACTAATATGTTACCTAAAGTGAAGAAACTTACCTTATTCGGGTTTTGGAGAGTATTACATTGATCAATGTCCCACAATGATAAATGAACAAACTTAATTGTGGTATTTAAGTCTCTACCACATTGTAAGAGATAACAAAGTGACATGTGGTGGGCTTGGACCACCACACATGCTCATGCGCGCGAGCCTTTTCGCCGACCGCTCCACACGCGGCGCGGCGCGCCGCACCGCACCGCGCCCGCGCCCGTGCCCGGCTCCGGTTCCGTGTCCGTGTCCGTGGATCTTGGTCCTTTGGGTGGTCCGTCGGGTTGGCCGCCGGGTCGGGCGGTGCAGTGGACCGGCTGCACTGGATTCCTCTCCGTGGTGTTGTGCACCTGCCACACCCAAGCAAGTTCTTTTGGAAGGATCCGGAGTGTGGGCTGCCGAACTCCCAACCTTCCATGTCTCCACTCCCCGTAATCGGCGCCCGCCTTAATTGGTAGAAGTTATTCCTGCAATCAACACCTGGGTGGAACTGCCTATAAATAGGCCAGTTGCATTTCATTCTCAACACACCAACACCTGAAATCATCTTAGCTGCATACTTAGCTCTTCCTAGCTCAAGTCTCCAAGCACTGTCCTCGCCGGAAAATTCCGGGTTCGCCGGAGCTCGAAGGTTTTGCGGTGCCTTGTAATCTTCGAGACGTTCGTCGTTTTATCTTTGGGGGACGATACGCCTACAACCGAGAGCACTACCGGGCGTATTTCGTCTTGCGGAGAGAGGACTCCTCGACTCGACGGTTTTGTTGTTTTATTTCATTTTGTTATTTAATAGTTTACTTGTAATAGCAGTTTATAATACCAACAATCGCAAGACGAAATACCTATATCTGCTTCAAGTAAACTAAGAAGATGTCTTCCTCAAGTCTTTGCTTTCTCCGAGCCGCCGCCCGCCGCCGTTCTTTGCCTGCCACCAACCCCACCGCTGGCGGCGTCCCTTGCCCCCCCCGGCAACATAGTTCCGCCGTGTGTCCGTCCCTACACCTACTCCGGTCTTTGCTAATCCGACACTCGCTGCCATGTCCCGCGCCACTAATGCAAGGATCGCACTTAACCGTGCTAATGCCGCTAACTCGGCATACAACTTCAATGCCATGTCCTCTGCCTTGTAGAGCAATGTCCCATTTGGGAGTGTGAACCACCATGGAGTGGTGGGGGGTTCGAACCCAACCCTGACGGCACCTCTGCACTCGTCTTGAGTGCTGCCCGTTGCTGAGAAGCCGGCCAAGTTTGGTGGAGCCGACTTCAAGAGGTGGCAACGAAAGATGTTGTTCTACCTGACAACATTAGGGTTTACAACCGTGCTGATGGAGAATGCTCCTGCCCCTCCAAGTGACAACGAAGAGAACTTGGAAGTCCGCATAGCCTATGATAATTGGCTGACTTCTGACTACTTTTGTAAAAACTTTTTGCTTAGTGGACTAGATGATAGTGCAGTACAGTGTATATATGCAAATGTAAAGACCTCCAAGGCAATTTGGGAGGCACTTGAAAGAAAATACCTGCATCGACGATGCAGGTACCAAGAAGTTTGTAGTCGCCAAGTTCTTGGACTACAAAATGGTGGACTCTCGACCGATCGTGGACCAAGTGCAAGAGTTCCAACTCATTGTCCATGACGTCCACGCCCGAAGGAATGCTTTTGCCGGATGCTTTCATTGTGGCAACCGTGATTGAGAAGCTTCCCCGAGATGGAAGGACTTCAAGAGCTACTTGAAGCACAAGCGAAAGGAAATGACGCTTGAGGACCTTGTGGTCAAGCTCCGCATCGAGACCGACATGAGGACTCGAGATGGGAAGGGCAAAGCACCCGTGGAGCCAAGAGTCAACCTTGCCGAGAAAGGTGGCAACTCCAACAATGCTAAGAGAGGGCGTCCAAACAAGCAACCCCAAAGGGAAGGGCAAGTGCTCAATCCCGCAAGTTTGAAGGGGATCGCTACAACGTGGCAAATCCGCCACTGTCCCAAGGATCGCCGAAAGCCGAAGAAGAAAAGGGCTCGTCAAGCCAATATGTTGGAGATTGACCTCACGAAGCCGACCTTGCGGCCGTTGTCACTGAAGAAGCAAACGTCGTGGAGAATGAGGGGAAGTGGTATATTGATACCGCTGCCACGGCACATGTTTGTGGTGGACCGAGCCGCTTCACCAAGTACAAGAGCCGCCAAGGGAGGAAGCTCAATATGGGTAATCAAGCCTCGTCCGAGGTGGTTGGCTATGGTACTGTGGTGCTAAGGTTGAGCTCCGAAGCAAGAACCTTACTCTTGGAGAGGTGCTTTGCATGTCCCCGACATCCGGAAAAATCTTGTGTCCGGCTCTATACTAGTCAAGAGAGGGTTTAGACTAGTTTTTGAGTCTGACAAATTTATTCTATCAAAATTTGGAATGTTTTTAGGAAAAGGTTACCTCTCTGAGGGCCTTTTCAAACTGTCTATAATGGCATTACGCCAGGAGCCTGTTGAGGCAAATGATAATGAAAACAAAGCTACTTCCTCTTACTTGATTGAGTGTTCCGATTTATGGCATTCTAGATTAGGACATGTTAATCTAAATGCGATAAAAAGATTAGTTAATCTCGATCTACTTAAAGTAAATGAGTTTAACAAAACCAAGTGTGAAGTTTGTGTTGAAGCAAAATTGGCTAAGCAGCCATTTCATTATGTAGAAAGGAACACAAAACCTCTAGAACTCATTCACACTGACGTATGTGATTTGAAGTTTATACAAACTAGAGGTGGGAAAAAGTATTTTATTACTTTTATTGATGACTGCACTAAGTATTGTACTCTTTATCTTTTAAGGAGTAAAGATGAGGCGATTGAAGCTTTTACTAACTTCAAAGCAGAAGCCGAAAACCAACTTGATTGTAAAATCAAAATGGTACGAAGTGATAGAGGTAGAGAATATGTAGCTCCTTTTGAAGAGTTGTGTAAGACAAGTGGTATTATTCATCAAACCACTGCCCCCTATTCGCCTCAATCAAATGGTGTAGCTGAAAGGAAGAACCGAACTCTAAAGGAGATGATGAATGCTTTGTTAATAAGTTCTGGACTGCCCCAGAACATGTGGGGGGAAGCCGTCTTGACGGCTAACTACTTATTAAACAAAATACCTCTAAAAGGTAGAGATGTAACTCCTTACGAGTTGTGGAAAGGAAGGAAACCTTCCTATAAATACCTCAAAGTGTGGGGGTGTTTGGCTAAGGTAGAAGTGCCTTTGCCGAAGCAAGTAACAATCGGACCTAAGACCGTCGATTGTATCTTTATAGGATATGCACTGAATAGTAGTGCATATCGATTTGTCATTCATAAGTCGGCTGTGCCCGATATGAATGTTGGAACTACTATTGAGTCAAGGAATGCTATATTCTTTGAACATGTATATCCTTGTAAGAAGGATGATAAAATTGAGTCAAACTCTAGTGGTGAAGCAAGAGAAGTTGCTAGTAGTTCTAGAAATGTGGGGGTAGAATCCGATACACGTAAAAGGCAAGCTGTCGATCTTGAAACTTTAGAACCAAGAGGTAGCACTAGAGCAAGAGTTGCTAAGGACTTTGGTCCCGATTATGTTGTCTTTCTTTTGGATGAAGAGCCGCGTTCTATAAAAGAAGCTCTTTCTAGACCCGATGGCCCACTTTGGCAAGAAGTCATCCAAAGTGAAATTGATTCCATTATGCGTAATCACACTTGGGTCTTAGCGGACTTACCCGAAGGTTGCAAGGCCTTAGGATGTAAATGGATCCTAAAAAGAAAGTATAAGGCGAGATGGGTCAATTGATAAGTATAAAGCTCGTTTAGTGGTTAAAGGCTTTAAGCAAATTGAAGGATATGACTTCTTCGATACTTATTCGCCCGTAACGAGGATTACGTCTATCCGTGTGCTTCTCGCGATTCTTTGCTTTGCACAATCTTGAGATTCACCAAATGGACGTGAAAACGACCTTTCTAAATGGAGATTTAGAAGAGGAAATTTATATGGAACAACCCTGAAGGGTTCGTTGTACACGGTCAAGAGCGAAAGGTATGTAAGTTGGTGAAATCCCTATATGGGTTGAAACAAGCACCATTACAATGGCACTTGAAATTCGACGAGGCTATGTTGTCGAATGACTTTAAGATTAATGAATGTGACAAGTGTGTTTACATAAAGAATACAAAGAATGGCTTTGTAATTGTTTGTCTTTATGTAGACGACATGTTAATTATGGGACAAAACCTTCAAGTCATAAATGACACCAAGCGTATGCTTAAAAGAAATTTCGATATGAAAGATATGGGAGTTGCCGACGTTATTCTTGGAGTAAAGATACAAAGAACTCCTAAAGGGATTGTTTTGTCTCAATCTCATTATATTGAGAAAGTGCTTAAGAGGTTTAATGCCTTTGATAGTGTCTAGGCTAAGACTCCTTTAGAAGTTAATGTTCACTTGAGCAAGAATAGGGGTGATCCCGTTGCTCAAGAGGATTATGCTAGAGTCATTGGTTGTCTTATGTACATCACGAATTGTACTAGGCCCCGATCTAGCTTGTCCAGGTGAACAACCGAGTCGCTATACTAGTAATCCTAGTAGAGAGCATTGTAAATCTCTTGTAAGAGTTATGAGGTATTTGAAATACACTCTTAACTTTGGGCCGCACTACTCGAGACATCCCCCGTACTTGAAGGGTGCTTGTGATGCAAATGGATATCCGACACTAAAGACTCGTTGTCTACTAGTGGTTATGTGTTCACTATAGGGGGAGGAGCTGTGTCGTGGAGATCCACGAAACAGACGTGCATTGCCAGATCCACCATGGAATCTGAATTTATTGCTTTAGATAAAGCCGGTGAGGAGGCCGAATGGCTCCGTAATTTTCTTGAAGATATTCCATGTTGGACGAAACCCGTGCCACCTGTGATGATTCATCGTGATAGCCAAACAAACTATTGGTAGGGCCAAGAGTGGGTTGTATAATGGTAAGTCGAGACATATTCGTCGTCGACATAATACCGTAAGACATTTGATCACGAGTGGGGTTATCTCTGTAGACTATGTCAAGTCTATAGATAACCTAGCGGATCCGCTTACTAAAAGTTTGAATCGAGATCAAATGTATAAGCTCGTAGAGGGAATGGGAGTTAAATCCACAAATTAAAGACGATTATAGTGGATACCCAACCTTGTAGATTGGAGATCCCATGAACTTGGTTCAATGGGAAAACTAAGCTATATGAGTTTGTTGATACCGCACTCAATTAGTCTATTCCCTAAAAGAGCTCGAGAGTGTTGGTGACCTGTCAAGTGGTGAGGTTAAGTCTTTGACTTTTAATGATTCTTGGATGCCTTGAGAAGGTGGAGTATAATAGGATACTCGAGTAAGAATCACCTATGTAAGTGAGAAGTGAGGGCCGCTTCTATGTAACACTTATGAATCCAAAGAGGTTGTCCATGGCCAGTAAAGGACACAAACGTGAGAACGGACGAGGTTGAGACTTTATAGTGTTAGTGTTATTGTCTCAGTATACACTATGGAGGAATAGTTCAAGACCACGTGTCCACTAATCCGCCGGTATGCTCGATAGCACTAACTAAGGAAGGTTCAAGGTCACAAGCCACCTACCCTGATGCTTTATTGTCTCTTGAGGACGGAGCCGCGTGTGTCGCATGCATGCATTTGGCTATTTCCACTCATGTGGGGGATTGTTGGAAAAAATCGTTTATATATATATTATTTATATATATTATGGAAATTCAATTAGCATTAAATGCTAATTTGACTTGGGCAAAATTCAGCCCTTTTCGATCGCAATTTCGAGCCTTGATATTTATCCGATTAATGTTTTGAGATATATGACGTCGATCTACGTTTCGAGTAGATAATTATAGTGTGCTTAATTTCTCGATTCCGATTTTCGGTGAGTGAGAAATAGTGGCTCGAAGTTTGGGGGGACAAAACTAATATGTTACCTAAAGTGGAGAAACTTACCTTATTCGGGTTTTGGAGAGTATTACATTGATCAATGTCCCACATTGATAAATGAACAAACTTAATTGTGGTATTTAAGTCTCTACCACATTGTAAGAGATAACAAAGTGACATGTGGTGGGCTTGGACCACACATGCTCATGCGCGCGAGCCTTTTCGCCCGACCGCCTCACACGCGGCGCGGCGTGCCGCGCCAGCACCGCGCCCGTGCCCGTGCCCGGCTCCGGCTCCGGCTTCGGTTCCGGTCCGTGTCCGTGTCCGTGAACTTGGATCTTGGATCTTGGATCTTGGCAATTGGTCCTTTGGGTGGTCCGTCGGGTCGGGCGGTGGGTCGGGCGCCGGGTCGGGCGGTGCAGTGGACCGGCTGCACTGGATTCCTCTCCGTGGTGCTGTGCACCTGCCACACCCAAGCAGTACTTTTGGAAGGATCTAGAGTGTGGCTGCTGAACTCCCAACCTTCCATGTCTCCACTCCCCTGTAACTGGCGCCTGCCTTAATTGGCAGGAGTTATTCCTGCAATCAACACCTGGGTGGAACTGCCTATAAATAGGCCAGTTGCATTTCATTCTCAACACACCAACACCTGAAATCATCTTAGCTGCATACTTAGCTCTTCCTAGCTCAAGTCTCCAGCAGCCTGTCCTCGCCGGAAAAGTCCAGTTCGCCGGAGCTCGAAGGTTTTGCGGTGCTGCAATCTTCGAGACGTTCATCGTTTTATCTTTGGGACGATACGCCTACAACCGAGAGCACTACCGGGGCGTATTTCGTCTTGCGGAGAGAGGACTCCTCGACTTGACGGTTTTGTTGTTTTATTTCATTTTGTTATTTAATAGTTTACTTGTAATAGCAGTTTATAATACCAACAAATTATTCTAACTGCAGTCATTGAAATGAAGGAAAGGGTACTCACGTCATTGCAAGCCCTTCTCTATTTCCTCCATCACCAATTGTCACATGCACTGGACCGCATTGATCTGCCTTGTTAACATTAACCCTAGTCTGCAAAATCAGGTTTACACACAATTCTTGAGATCTTCTCCATAACATTAACATCTCTCTCTATATATATACATATATATAATATATAGTGAGAATATATAAAAATAGTCATGTTTATACTTACGAATCTTTCGTAAGCATGAACATGCCCCGCGAAGATCAAATCGACTCTGGCCTTATACAAGATCTCTTCCATGGCTACCCTCATGCTTTCCCCCTCACCTCTATGGGCAGAATTGGAATTATACCAAGGCGCATGAATCAATGCAAAGATCCAAGGGGTTTCCGCCCTATCCACGCTTGACAAGTCAGCCTGTAGCCACGTGTACTGATCCGAGTCGGAATCAAAGTCCGTGTAGGACCCAAGCATGACAATGTGGGCTCCTGCCACGTCAAACGAGTAGTATAAGTTGGACGTGGACTTGCTTTCCTGGTAGGGCATTTGCCATCTCGCGTTGTAAGATTTGAAACCCTGAGGGTAAATAATCGGAAATATCTCAATCTCGTGATTCCCTTCGGTAACCATCCACGGCCTAGCGCTTGCGTACGGCTCCACGAGGCGCCCGAACGAGTCCCATAGCGGCTGCTGAGTATCCGCGTAAGATAAATCTCCCGGCAGGAGAAAGACATCAGTCCTTAGCACCGACATGGGCTAAGGTTGATTCCGTCCATTCGGTTTGTCCCAAGTCACCTGTATTAATTTACATGCACAAATCAATTAAATACAAATTTAAATTAAAGAAAAAAATTGATATTGATTTTTTTTTCAGTCATAAACGTTTTAAAAATAAAAATATAGTTTTTTTAGCCAATTTTGTGATGTGAACTTATGATATCACTAATTTCGTGTTATCGTGATATATTTGTGTCCTTTTTCATGACTTTGTCTAATATTAGTGATCTATGATGGGTTGATTTTTGTGACTATATGAGCAACGAGATGTTTCGTATTCTTTAAAAACAAAAGATTACAAGAAAAGCAAGAATGAGGGTTGGGAAATCAAGGAAACAAAGAAGGAAAGAATAAATGAAATTTGCCAATTAGGTACAATGAATTAAAGCTTTGCTTGCAAGTTTTCCACTCTTAAGATATTGCCTCACTGAAACCAACTTTTCAAACAACGTAAAACGGCAAGCAACAAACTCATGAAAAGAAGCAAAATGTGGCCTACCGGCAACGGCAAACTCGACCGGAAACGCCGACGGCGGAGTCCGGAAGCTGAACTCGGGGTCGCCGCCGCCGCATCTGTAATAATAGGTCGTGGAGGGGTCCAATGGACCAATCTTGACGTGGTGGATATTCCCGGAACTGTAAAAGAAGTAGCTGTAGGTCGAACTTTCTCCGGTGGCTGCGGCGCCGTATTTTCCCGGTGCTTTTCCGAATTCTACTATTGATTTAGATTTCTCATTTGTAATCCATGATACCCTCATATAATCCTTTCCCGCCAATGAAATATGTACCTGCATTTTTTTAACAAGATTACGAAAAGCAAAAACAAATTAATCAAACCTTAATATGTACGTAGGAAATTAAGTGTACACTAGAGTTGATTTTACCTGTTGGGGGTCGGAATCCGACCGGTTATGTGGCCGGAGAATGAGTGGCCGGGAATGCGGACGGGTATATTCCTGCGAAGCCGGTGATGCGAAAAACAAGAAGCAGAACAAGAAGAGGATATTCGGCAACATAATTTGCATATTTGAAGTCCTAAATTGTAACTTGAAGAGGAATGTATAAATATACACATGATTATGTAATCTTGTGGTATTTATATGCATAGTTTTGAGAATTCGGACAGAGGGAAAACAAATAAATAAATATATAATGCAATACTAGGATTTCGATGGCGTGAACGATTGAAATCTCATTTGGGACAACATGGGGATATTCCATGAGTCCGTAGCCACTGTATTATTAATTGTCCTTATCAATTAGTTGCCAACTCACCACAATTTACTGCCAAATTCAACAACACACCAAATTTAATTAGACTATTATATTTTGAGATGTTCTAATCTGTCATTCAGATTTGTGTGCTTGATTGAAAAATTCAGTGCCAAATTACCAAAATTGTACTCGGAAATCAGAATCTCCAGTCACACTTGTCCAAAAATTTTAAAAATGAACTCAAAACAACAAATTCGCTCCAGAACTTGGAATATTCGCACTTAGTAGCTCTCAATACTTTTTCTGTGATTCAAATAATCTCAACTCTCGTTGACATTAGTAGTCCAAATAAAATAGGCTCTAAAAGTTGTTTAGAAAAAAATTACATTATTTAACTATAAATATAACTTAAAATCGCATATGTTGCATGAGACGTCCATATATATGCAAGTAAACGCAATCCAATTTTAGTGGAGGAGAAGCACATATTTTAATTGTAAGGAATTTATCGGACCAGAACACTTGTAACCTAGACAACCTTAGAGCAGTCACACTCTTTCTTGTCAACTTTGTGTTGCACATTTCGTGACAAACTCCATCTTTTGAAAAAAAAAAAAAAGTGTTATTGAAATTTGAACTTTGGATTTTATTTATTTATTTTTAATGTTTTGCTTAATTGCGTTTTTTAATTAAATAAATTGAGAAAGGTTTTTTTCATGGCTTCAGTTGGGCTGGACTGCGCTTAACAAGCCCCCCTTAAGAAAATCTAGTACTATCCCCTTAAGGCCTTAGCAGCCCCAGTTGTGGTCCAAAATTTCAAATATTCAACCGTTCAAAGGATTGGTTAGTCCTTTTTTCCTATTTTAACCAGCGGACGCTATTTTTTTATGCGCACAAGATAAACTCTAAATAACGGCAAGTGAAATTTGAATTCATAACTTTTGGCCCCAAACTAACTACTTTGGCTGCTATTTCATCTCATGGAGACGGTTGGCGCCTTCTAATATTGGTTAGCATGGAATTTATAGGATTAAGTTAATCAATTTTTTTCCAATTTGAATTAGGTTATTATAGGTCCTAATTAAAGGTGATTTGATACATTGAATAAGATGCGAGAAGAAAATAAATTAAATATAATTACAATTAGAATATTTCAAGTAGCTACTATATTAGAGCACCCAAACAAATTTAATTAAGAAAGATTTTTTTTAAAAAAGGGATAAAACCAAGATTTTAAAAGGGGGCCCTCCACAAAAAGGATAACTGGAAAAGCTACTGTGATTAAGGTTGGTGGGGGATTGTTGGCAGTGTGTTGATTTGCCCAAACCACATAATTTGCCCTAATTAACACATTCATACTGCTGCCTGAAAGGTAGACATGACATACAAAAAGTTTATTACAATAAAATCTCACATTTAGAGGATTCATAACTTCTAAAACAAATATATATATATATATTAAATTTGAACAGTCTGTTATCGTGTGAACGTGTGAACACTGCATTTTAATAACAAATGTACTGCATTTTAAAGTGCAATCTTAAAGTACAATACATTTATCTTTAAATGCAAAGACGTAAAGTCAAAAGATATTTACCTTGAAAGTGCAATACATTTGTCTTTAAAGTGCAGTGTTCACACGTTCACACGATAAGGACTGTTAACACGGGAACCACTCCCTATATATATATTCTAAATTAAGGTAGTATCTTCAACACCATATTTGTCCATTAAAGAAACTCGATTTTTAAATTAAAATAATGTATATTATTAAAAAATAGATTTATTTAATTAGTGAAGCCAAAATTTGTCGAACCGTACAGTGGCGTATTGATGAGGCATGAGCATTACAGCAGAGAGGTGGTCAGAAGATCAAAATAGAAAAGGGAGAGGGTGTGTAAATATAATATAAATATTAAATATATGAATAAATGTATTTGGTGGAGAGGGTGGTCCCCCGTGATTTACAATCACACCCCTCCATAGTCATTTGGAAATTGGAAGCTCACGTGTAGGGTTCAATGCACCATCATGTAATTTTCATCATTAGTGTTGCAGGCATTGTTATTATTATGTGAAATCATTAGAATTTACCCCCATAAATAAATAAAATAAGAAGAAGAAGAAGAATTTGGATGTATTGATGAGGTCACTGCATGGGCTGCTGGTTCCATGGTTCAACTCTTCCTCACATGCAACAATAATGCCCAATCAGATTTCAAGGTCCAGCATGTTTACTACTAATCTAATCATACTTAACACCTAAATATCATAATTTCGATAAATCGATTCAATAATGAAGTCCGCACTGAGTAAATCACATGTTTATATTCTAATATGAAAACCGCACTGGAAGAGTAAATATATATATATATATATATATATATATATTAATCTATGATTTATATTTTTCCCAGTAAAACATTGTAAAACTTAGAGTTTTTTTTTTTTTTACTATCAAATGAACATTAAAAAAGGGGCAGCAAAAGTTGATTTTGCTGTAGGAAAGTAGCAAATGTCGGGGTAATCAAAATGTGGAACTATGAAGTAGGTATGATGTTGGAAAAAAGGTTTTTTTTTTTTTTTTTAAATACAGTTGTGGGTGAATAATTGTAGTAGTTTTATAGGCAATGCAGATTATGATGAGCACTCAATTGAAGTGAATTAATGGTTGGAGCCCTTTTCTCATCCAAATCTTTTCATCACTGCCCTACATTTTTATCAAACCAAGATGAAGATCAAAACAAGGCCAAACACTTTGAATCATCAAACACACCAAATCTCTTTCTTTTTCGGTTACAGGGCTGCGATATAAATTTCGATACGAGATCTTCTATTTTAAATATACTTTACGTACGTTGAGACGATATCATTTACGTACGTGTAGAATAAATTGGAATGAATATCGATCGGTTTGAAGAGGAGAAGCAATAATTAGAAGGGTTTGGCTTTACCATCATCATTTGGACTTTCAGACCGAATTTATAACAAAAGAAGAATCTCATCAACTTACCCAATTATAACTCTTTCTTTTTTCCTTCCAAGAAGGTCACGCCTTTAAACTTTTCTTTCAATAAATTTAATAATTTGGCTGGGACCAATTCTTGTGTCAGAGGATAATTAAGTTGTCAACGTTGGGGATTGGATTATTTGAGCCACGAAATGAGTAACTACATGGGAAATACTCCTCTTCTGTATTAATAATTATTTGAAGAAAAAAAAAATCCCTAGTTGCATAGCAAACTAGTATTTTATTTATTCTCTATTAAAGTTAATAATAAGAAAATGAAAATAAATTTATTTCTGTTACTCTGGATACACTCATTTTCATAAGGCATATATCTTCTAGCGAGCACAAATTTAAATAATAATTTATTTATTTTTCAAACGATATATGTCTTGTAATATACACACAATATGATAATAAAAGTTTAATAAGAAACATAACAATCAAATTGTCTGATTCCCTAGCCATAAACCTTCCCTAAATACAATTGAAAAATGGTTACCATCTTACGTGGTCTAAATTATTACACTTACTATTGTAACAGTTAGCAATTTAGCACAACATCCACTCACACAATTTCATTTCCTCTGACTTGGGGTTCTGCTCTAACTCATAAGGGTAAATCAGGAAATTTCGGCAAAATAAAATTTATGTTTTTAACCATATGGAAATTCAGAGCCCACGAAGACTAAAGCTGTCAGTCCATAGACCACATATACTGAAAAACAATTACTTAAAACTTAATTAATTTTCAAATATGGAATATAGCCAGTTGTACGTCCACATTTAGCGTTAAAAATATGAAAAGGAAAATGAGGCTACTTTAGGAAATACTCCCATAAATCCTATTGTCAAAACTGGCTTTACCAAACCCTCATTAATTTTTCATTCCACCGTGTATCATCCAATTACGGTCTATGTCACGCACATAGTTTGACTACGTAGTCGATCGTCGAATCTATAGTTTAACTACGAAATACTAACGTACATTATTCATAACGGGATAAAGTTTGATTTATCTAATATTGAAAAAAAAATAGTATGCTGATGATAATAAATTAGGAGGGAGTGAGATGGGATAGAGTAGAGTAGAGTATTCGATTTTAGTGAATACTCTCTCCGTCCTAAAATTCTTGTCCATTTTATTTTTTGTACGATTTTTAAATAGAGTTGTTAGTTATGTGTAGAGTGGTATAAAGGTGTGACAAGAATTTTGTGATTGACAAGTAATAATTATTATGGTAAGTTGTAAATTGGTGATGATAGCGCAAAATTAATGAGAGGGGATAGAAATTGAAAGGGCCAGAAAAGAAAGGCATGAAATGAAAATAAAAACAAAAGAGAATCGATGGGTGATGATGGGCTACGTCGGTTCGGACCAATCCAAACCATCATTGCGAATCTTTGGGACGGCCGAGTCCCCCTTCCCGTCGTCAAGGTCAAATGACGAAACTACCCATCCCAGCCCATCATTCACATGACGCCCTCCTCATCATCACAATCTTAGAAAAAAAATTGTAACAACATTAAAATCCTTGCGACTCCCTTCCATGCATGATTATTGTGTCTCTCTCTCTCTCTTAATTTTTTGCACTATATATATTGAGGCGCTGTGGCTCATTTTCACACACTTGTTTAGAACAATCTACTCTTCCTTTTTCACTGCCATATTAAGGAGAAAAGGCTCTTTCTGTCCAACAACTCTTCTTCTTCCTCTTCCAAAAGGTGATCTTTCTAGAAATGCTACAATCTGGCTGGGCTGGCCCACCTTGTTATATATTCTTTCACCAATGAAGTTAGGCAAAACCCTTCCACATTGCTGCGTTTTTCTAGTAATCTTATGCCGTCCCACCAACAAAACTGCATGTCTCTGTTTTTCTTTTTTACAGAAACAGAGTTACTTTTTTTTGTGCTGTCATATGTAATTCTGCGTCTTGGGTACTTTGGTTGTTAGGATGGGAAGAATGTTTTTTCTTTTTTTTTTTCTTTTAATTCTTCTCCTTTGTCACCCACCCCACCCCCACCCCACTAATGTAATGGACACTTTATTCTTGTCTTAGGGGCAATGGACAAAAGCAAGAATCCATTTTTTAATTGAGTGCAGATTTGGACAACCTTAAATTCTTATACCGTTTGCCTACTTTCCGTTATACTTATGTTTCCCACAATTAACGCTCATAATTTGTTTTGGCAGAGAATGGAAAAGCTGAACTCGAAGCTGTACCTGGAGAACTACTACATCATGCAGGAGAATGAGAGGCTGAGGAAGAAGGCGGAGCTTCTCAACCAGGAGAATCAGGCCCTCCTCAATGAGCTCAAGCACCGCCTCGCCGCCGCCGGTAACTCCATTCCCGATCTCAATCTGTCCGGCTCCGCCGCCGCCACCTCCTCCAAGCCCAACAAGAAATCCAAGAAATGAGATTCTGCCTTCTCATCATCATTAGCAATGTGGGAGAATATAGTTTTAAGGATAATTAGTAGTAGAAAAAATTCGAGTGGAACTATGTTTTTTTTTCTCTCTTTTGATGTTTGTCAGCCTTGTTATAATATAGAAATGAAATATTAGTGTTATTATCAATCTATCATTCTCTCCCTCTCTCTCCCTCTCTTTCTCTCTTCAAATAGGATAAATGTTTCATTTGCTGACAATGCGAAGCACAAGTTATTCATGCGAAAGTGTTGAAATATTCAATAAATATTATAATGGCCGAATTGAATAAAATAGTCGTTATTGATCTGATTATGACTAAATATAAGATATGATTATATATAAGATTAACAGTGTTGATATAGAAACCTAGCTGTCTCCGAAACAGGGGAGTTTAATTTGAATTCGTATTTATTGAAAATGTTATGTTGCGATGTTTGAGTGATTTAGTTGATGGAGTGTTCGTGACAAAGTGCTCGGGACGAATCTAAATTTAAATTATTAAATGAAAAAGGAAATTAGATGATGCAATCTTTTGTAGCAATTTCTATAATATAATGATTCTTGGATTTTCTCTGTTTTTGTTTGTGATGACGGAATCTAAACCAACAGAATCTATTCTCAGCACTAGTATAAGAAATTGCATTTTCCATTTTTTCCGACTCAAATATGTTATGTTATTTATTTCAAAGAATTTATGAGTATTAAAAGTTAAATATTTACAAAATTTGAAATATTACCTACTAAAGATTCACGAGCCCTAACAAAATTTGTTGAAGCCACGGAGTTCTTGTGACATTCTTTGCCAGTATTCATTTTACTTCATACCATTTAATCATCCAATTCTGAATTTAGGTCAATAAATGAATGATTTCATGGGTGTTACATTATAAATTTCATGGTGTTATGAATAATTTCATCCAACTTTTCATGGGGTATCATGAATATAACGCCTATTTCTCAAACAAATTACCATATATGTAATATTTTGCAAGACTAAGTCACAATATCCACGTTAGCAAAGATTGGACAATAAAGATAGATGAGTATGAGTCCAGTTTGGATAGTTAGAAGACAGTTATAAGAAAAAAAGAAAAGAAAAAGAAAGATGTTATTATCTGCCATGGTGCCTAAATAAATGCCAAGTTTATATCCACTTATTTTTATGATTCTATTACGTGTTTGCTCGTAATCGTACTTTGAATTGATCAATTTTGTTAGAACGAGTTTAAACGTGGATAGTGATAATATAATCCTCGTGTATATACATTGTTCGAATTATAAACGGTAATCCGTGATCCTGTCGGATAATAAATATTGAGTATGATAAAGACAAACTAAAGACTGAATTGATAGTTTTATT
Organism: Lavandula angustifolia; assembly: GCA_028984105.1. Classification (NCBI taxonomy): domain Eukaryota; kingdom Viridiplantae; phylum Streptophyta; class Magnoliopsida; order Lamiales; family Lamiaceae; genus Lavandula; species Lavandula angustifolia. The sequence continues at coordinate 18,675,276 of CM054824.1, forward strand.
CGACTCATTATACCAAATCTATTACCAATCCGGATCCTCTGGTCCAAAATTGGTGTCCCATTCGGTGGCCCACCAATCACACGATGTCACGCGTGTATTGGTGGACCATGTTAGCAATTAAAAACTATTTAAGTTATAAAAGGATGGCCCACCAATGCACGCGTGACGGGATGTGATTGGTGGGCCATCATATGGGCCACCATCATATGGGACAGAGGATGCTGAGCGATCTATTACCCCCAACGTTTATTACATTGTTGTACTACCTCACGGAACACGCATCCAAGTAAACCATTAAATTAAAACATAAGAAATGAATTTTCTAAATAAAGGCATAAATATTAAATAAGATAAAAATAAAAAGGGCTTGTCAATAGATTCTGTAATGAGAGGATCTATCTATGTTTGCATAATGTAATAAGGGAAGACGTCATGAAATCTGGTCTCACAAAGAAAGCCAATGTTAGGGTTTTGATTATATGATTAAACAGACTCAATTGATTTGATAACCTTCGGAGTTGGGAGCCCCACAACTCATGTCACCGATAACGTCACTCCCTAAAGGTTGACCATCAAACCACAACCAAAATATAACTTCTTCTTTTTCAGAAAAAATAATAATCAAATTAAATAATTAATACTCCATCCGTCCCACAATAATCGTCTAATTTCTTTTAAGCATGATAACTTAAAATAATTGTTGGTTGTGAGAAAATATGGTGAAGCCCTAAAAAAAAGTATTTATAATTATTTATTATATTAGAAAATAGAAGAAAAATTGTGGAACAACTAAAAAAGAAAAATGAAATTTTTTTTTGGGCAGAGAGAATAATACTCTAGCATTTTATAAAAATTAAATTTCAAAATAGATTGTAGGGTGGGACAAGTCAAAATAGATTGTAGGGTATGATGATTGGGGAGAGAGAGGCTTGAAAATCGTAAGACAAACTTCAACGAGTCATTGAATGAATATATCCACATTTAGAATTTCTTCCTTTTTCCCCAGAGATTATAAATAGGATTCTCTGATGCCACAAAATATTCTTAGTAGTAATATATCAATATATTCATCTACACTATATCAAATATAAAATTATTCAATTTTATAAAAATTATCCACTATATACTCAAATTTATTAAAATATCCTAACTTTTTCACTTTTCTCACATAAAAGTGTCATGCCATGATCGGACCATGATCGGACCGTGATCGGACCATATCGATGTGTCCGACCGATCAGACATGACCGATCATGGCCTGATAGTGATCGGCCCACTTTAGATTGTGATAGGGCCAGACCGATCATACCCCACTATCCAAGTAGTGATCGGGCCTTTGGTCGGACGTGTCCGACCGATCGGACTGATCGGGCCCTCTGTTCACCGTGATCGGACCATCCCATAGTAGGGGTATTTTCGTCTTCTTGGGTATATAGTGTAGTTAAATATAAGAATTGTGTATAAATGTGTTTGTCTTTTTCCAAATGGGCATTTCGCCGCCGGACTCATATTCTTATTGTTCTTATTGTTTGTTTATTTATTTGTTCATTTTAATTGGGTGAGAAGACATGATACTCTTTCATTTTCTTGATCTTGTATCCTCAGCGGATCTTTGGCCATCAATACAGAATCCAAAACGGCTACCTTACGAATTTGATTATATAATTATGCATTATTTACGAACCATAGTTTTTATTAATAAAAGTACAAAATCAAATAATCAAATTTTAAGATTATTTTTATTAAGTATAATGAAAAATTGACAACAATTCAAGATTTTTTGGTCATTTTAATGAATTAATAATTGTAGGTGGGGGATAAATTTGACGATAGAGAAAGTACAATGATTCCAAGTTGAAGCATTTTCCTGAAGATGAGTCTTATGATGGCTGCCTACCTGCTATTACTAATTAGAAAATTGAAATATGAATCAGAGAGTGAATCATTATATTTGCATTTAAAATATTTGAATAAGTCACCATATGTTTATTATCATGATTCATTCGACCCTGCAAGGATGTGGTACAGCCGTCATTTCTTCTTGACTACATATCTCATTAATTTACCCATACAATCCAAAATAACATCCAATCTACCATATCTTATTATCACATTTGGAAATTTTGGGAAATATCGATACCACAAATTACTGGAATACCCTTTAAAATATACCTGCAGTTTCTTGAAAATAATGTGTTGGCTCGAACATCTGCAATTATGAACACCAGACTCACCATCCCTGAAAACCACCGAATAAAAAGCGCTATATATAGGAAAGAATCACCAGAAACGAATAAGCATCACAAAAAAGAACGAGGAAAATAGAAAAGGGTAGTGGCAATACAGTATATCAGATACCTGCATTTTGTTACTTGTTTATATGAAATAATAAGATGAGGAAATGGGATTGTAAGAACAGATGAGGGAGGTTAGTACAAAACGTACAATCAGGCTAGGAGGAGGCCCATTCTATTGGCTGTTGAGGACAGTCCATCGACAACATTATATTCCATGTGCTTTGTTTTGGCCAAATACAAGCATTGGAGGCATTTCTGAAACTCCTTTCTTGATTGGTGGAGAGGGAGGGATGTTTGATTAAGAATAAAAAGTAAATATCAACTGGATGAGCTTACCAGATATACTAGAAAATATAACAGGTATGCACATAATGTTGCAAAACATATGAGCAACTAGGGCAGCAGTTAGATACCCGGCAGTAAACAAAGGTAGGTTATATGTATTGACACGAGCGAATAAATCAAGATTGAAATGAAGAATCGAGTGGATCTTGTATATGAAAGGATATATCACCAGTACGCACAGACAAGAAATGAAGCATATGTCCCAAAAATGACAGTGTATACTAGCTGGAAACCTGGAAAACAAACCAAATATGCAAATAGATAACAAGGATTATATGAATAAAAAAAAAAAACCCATTAATTCAGTCTTATACTTCTTCATTATCTGCATATGGCCTTTTTTTCCTAGGTGCTCATTTTGTATATTTTGTTTCGTCTTGAGGAATAAAATACTCGTACTCCAAGTAGCACTTTTCCAGTTCTATACTATAGGTAATGCTAAGAAACAAGCCCACATATCAGAAGCAGTTGCAAGTGTTCCATCTAGTGAACTACCCATGAATTTCACATTGCAGCACCAAATAATGAAGAGGAAGCAAATAATATCGACAACTTGGCAGGCTTTGAACAAGCTGCAGTTCCGTTGGAGATAGAACTCCAGAAAATGGTTTAAATGAGAGCTGCAGCAAGAAAACTCAGACCTTTTATGATCTTATCTGATTAAAGTTCAACATATAAATGGCAATATCTAAATCTAACAATGAGGAGAGCCTGAAACTATGAGATGGTATAGGCATTCATATGTCAGTAATGATAACATATAGTCTTCAGCTTAATTTAAAAGAGACTCTGAATACCAACTATTCAGTGAAGTGGTGCCTGTAAAAAACTGAGAGACTGAATTCAGAAATCTTGAGAAGTCCAATCTTGTCATGCAAGAATCACAAAAGCCAGAATAGGATTACCTACGACATAAAACATCGAGTCCTGATGTATAGGCATCAGGATTCTTTTAACTACATTCAACCAAAATGCATGTTCAGCCCATCATCATATACAATGCTTATTTCAGAGCTAATATTTTCAGACGGATTACTCACCATGTGATCCATTCTAATGCCATAAACACTGAGCAGATTTGATGCATTCAAGCCTCTTATCTTATCTGGGACCAGAAAGTAATACATTATAAGTAAATAAATAAGACAGATGATTCAAGAAAATTCTATAGTGGTTAGGTAATCAATAAAGAACCAAGAACCAGAGTTCAGTTATTGCATTGTGATCACTGGTGTAAAGGCACTTGTAGTGACTTTGAATCCCATGTCAAATTACAGTTTTGCAATAGATCGTGGGTAATCCTCAAGTTCTAATGCGCAATCAAGGTACTTTCCTCCCCGAGTCAGAAGCAGCAAAAATCTTCATAAAGTAGAAGACAAATACCAAATACTTAGGTCAGACCAAGTAACAACTTAATCAAATAATGAACCCGAGCAACATGATATAGCTTTGACGCAAACATGATAATAGCAGCCAACAATGTAAAAATTGATCTTGGTGAGTTGAATGTCAAAAACAAACGCTATTGAAGTCTAGCTAACTCAGAAGCAATGAAAATGGACTCACTTTTATCTATATAAGTTTATCTATTTGCTTGCTACATTTTGTAACAAATAAAGAGTATTTTATTGAGAAAACAGAAAAATCCTTTTAAGGATACTAACAACAACTATAAACCTGATGGACTTCGGTGTCCCACAACTATAGTCCCTTACGTGTCACCTCCACATAATATTTGACATGTGGAATACATTTTAATTTAATAATCAAATCAAAATCAATTATGGTGAGTCACATATGCAACATGTCAACACCCTATAAAGTGTGACATACTAGAGAGTATAATGTGTGACAAAATTCAGTTTAGAACTAGTAACATCAGCACATCAGGTAACTGACTAATTCTGGAATTTGAATATTTGAATGCTAAGGTAGCATTCAAGATGATGTAACGACAACTTAAATGATTACGTGATTTGACAATGGCCACTTCATTAATCACCATTCAATATGCTTTTTAGTTGTTAACTCTTATGATCGGATAAATCCACAAACACCGCAACCAGTTTTAACATGCCAGACGATATTAACAACCCCACAAAGCTAAATACAAGCGGAGGAAAGAAACAAGAATATATATGTATTAAACATAGATGGATACTGCTTCTAGTAAGTTCTTAGCGACTCAAGCAGCCAGATAATACCTTTCGGCAAACCATATTTATTATCACTCTTACACATTTCCTTGGTATTACTGGTCAAAACAGATTGAATAATATCTCAGGTGTCAACTCCAAACTGTCAACATACACACTATTGCAAGATTTCAGAAATCAATCTTAACTACGTCACTGAAAGATACTACTATAGCTAAAAATTCTTTATTCAAATTTTAGTAACTGTTGTTCGATTCAGTTCTCTTGGAGCACGGGTGACTATAGAAAAAGCGAAGATCCTCTTACCACCAAGAGGAGGAAATTAGTCACCAAAACAGAACAAATTATGCAGCATTACCATGGGAAATTGGGAGATTTCAAACTAACTATAGCCAGACACATAAAAACCACAAATTATATATAAAATTCAACGATATAGAAAAATTAGGGAAAGGAGGCTTACCGGGAGAACAAGGAAGGCGACAAACACAGAGACGAACAAAGACACAGCAGCCCATATGTCATACCCCGTTCTGGAGGGAGCGGGTTTGGGAAGGATATTGGTGATCCGGACAACAAAAGGGTAACGAAGATTTTATTATCATTTTCTATCCCTAATTTCTCTCTCAATTCCCTCTAAATCTTCTTCTCTATTCGTCTCTCTCTCACTCAATTCTCTCTCAATCATCTCCCATCATCGATTCACTTCTGTCTACTATTCAGTATTTGTGTTTTGCGTGTGATTTTTCGTTGAGGTCTTTGTTTGTTACCTGAAATTCTCTGAGATATCATTTCTTTTGATGGCGGAGAGGAAGTTAGATCTTACGGAGGATCTCATCGATTCAAAATCGTCCGATCAATCATGGATTCCGAAAGTTTCAGTCTCAGATCCGGCAACTATGTCTAACACTCCGGCGGATCTGCACCGGTCTGTTACACCATACGAGAACGTTGTGCAAGGAAGAATTTAAATGAATTTGGCGGGGGTAATAGAAGAATCAAAGTTGGAGAACATAGAATTGCAACGTAAAACAGTCATGTCAACGCACGCTGCCACAACCGCCATCTTATTAAGGCCGCCATCGGCGTCTTGTTGTTCCATTGGCGGCCCGGATTTCGATAGTCGGTCTGTAGTTGCTTCGGTTGCGCTCGGTGACTGTTTCTTGACTAGGAGAGAGAAGACAGGGGAGAGAGAAAATAGTTCTTTAATTTTACAATTTAATCTTATTCTAACCAAAATAAAACTATCAACATCAATTAGGGCAAACTAAGCTTAACTTTCAACAAAACCTATCAACATCACATAAACTAGGGTTCCCACAATTTCTTGTGCAGGTGAACAATAAATAGATCGTTCTTATACGTAAAAAGAATCACCAGAAACAAATAAGCATCATAAAAAGAATGAGGAAAATAGCAAGGGCAGTGGTTATAGTATATCAGATACCTACATTTTCTGACTTCTTAATGCGAAATAAGATGAGGAATTGCGAATGTAAGAACAGATGAGGGAGGTTAGTAAAAATGTAAAATCAGGCTAGGAGGCCCATTCCATCGGTTGAGGATAGTCCATCTACAACATTATATTCCATGCGCTTTGTTTGGCCAATATTAATACAACTATCAATATTAATACTCTTTTTTCCTGATTGGTGGTGGTTGGGGGGGTAGGGATGTTTGATTGAGAATAAAAGTAAATATCAACTGGATGAGATGTCGTTCTGCTTACCAGATCTGCGAGAATATATAACAGGTATGGCCATAATGTTGCAAAACGTATGAGCAACTAGGGGAGCAGTAAGATGCCCTGCATTAGAAAAAGTTTAAATGTGTTAACACGAGAGAATGGAATGAAGAATCAAGTAGATCTTGTACATGTCCCCATGGGATGACATAGCGGTGAAGGTGGGTGGTCCGGGATCGATAGGTAATGGGTTCAATTCCCACTGGACACGCTATGTGTAAGCCTGTCACCCTGTCACATTAAGGGTGGTTTAACTCTTCTGTTTGGTTTGCGGGTTATTGCGACGAGGCGAGGTTCGCGCGCACCAGAAGGTAGCAGCTGCGGGTTCGCCGTCAACAAAAAAAAAAAAAAAAAAAAGTAGATCTTGTACATGAAGGATTTACCCACCAGTGCAAAAGAATTGAAGCGTATGTCCCCAAAATGACAATGTATACCAGCTGGAAACCTGAAAAACAAACCAAAGATGCAATAGACAACAAGGATTACATCACCAAAACCCATCTTATTTCATCTTGAGAAATAAAAAATACTCATACTCCAAGTAGCACTTTTCCAGTTGTATACCATAACACTACAGGTCCAGCATTGAAAATTAACATAACACTAAGAAACAAGCCAACAATTTAACGAAGCGGTGGTACTACTCGGACTAACCATTTAATAAAGTAGAACAGAAATGCGGAATTCCCATGAATTTCACATTGCAGCATCAAATAATGAAGAGGAAGCAAATAATACCTACAACTTGACGAGGCTTTGAGCAAGCTGCGGTTCCGTTGGAGATAGAACTCTAGTAAGTGGTTTAAATGAGCTGCAACCAAAAAACTCGGACCTTAAGCCAACAATTTAACGAAGCGGTGAGTGCTTGTTCGGTCTAACCATTTAATAAAGTAGAACGAAATGCGGAATTCCCATGAATTTCAAATTGTATTACAACAATGATATCCATAAATTATGGATCGTATCAATCTCTACAAGGAAAGAATCAATTCTAATAAAAAGAAAATATAATCTACGATTTAGTCTTAACATATTTATGGATCGTATCAATCTCTATAAGGAAATGATCAATTCTAATAAAAAGAAAATATAATCTACGATTTAGTTTTAACACCCCCTCAAGCGTTGCATGGGATGAAAACAAATGCGAGCTTGGATCGGAGAAACTTCGAAAGCTGGACGAGACAAACTCTTGGTGAAAATTCGGCCAGCTGCAGATGAGAGAGAGGGCACGAACTTTGTGGAAAGTTTCCCGACAGAGACTAAATCACGAATGAAGTGACAATCAATATCAATGTGCTTAACTCGCTTGTGTGAGATCGGGTTCGGCCGAGAAAAACAACACTGTTATTATCACATAGTAGAACAGGTTGAGCCGCGACGGGAACGCTAAGTTCACGAAGCAGATTAGCGAGCCAAACGACTTCAGCAGCGGTATTTGCAAGGGCTCTATATTCAGACTCACAGCTCGAGCGAGCAACAGTGGCTTGTTTCTTTGCACTCCAAGAAACAAGATTACCGCCGAGAAAAATTGAATATCCATAGTCTTTGAGAGCAAAATTATTGATGGCGCGAGTGATGAACTTCCGAAGCAAGGAGGTATTGTTCCCTGTTAAGATGATATCATCAACGTATAAGAGGAGAAAAATAACCGATGTTCCCTGATGAAAGGAAAATAGAGAAGTATCGCACCGACTCTGCCGAAAGCCAAGGCTAAAGAGAAAGCTGTTGAAGCGTTGAAACCAGGCAAGGGGAGCTTGTCGAAGGCCATATAGCACCTTTTTAAGGCGACAAACATGAGTCAGATGTTGTGGATCAACAAAGCCCGGAGGTTGAGCCATGTATACGGGTTTGGATAAGACACCATTCAAGAAGGCATTTTTAATCTCTAATTGATGGAAAGGCCATCGAAAATGAACAAAAAGAGCAAGAATTACACGAACCGTTGCAGCCTTGACAACGGGACTGAATGTGTGATGGAAATCCGATCCCGGTACTTGAGTAAATCCTTGAGCAACCAGACGTGCCTTGTAGCGTTCAATAGATCCGTCGGACTTGTATTTTGTTCAAAAAACCCATTTTGAGCCAACTATATTCGTGCTTGGAGGTGGAGGTACAAGATCCGAAGTACGATTTGCATGGAGAGCATCCATCTCTTCTTTCATAGCCGAGAGCCAATGTGGATACTTAGCAGCCGATTTGAAACCTCGAGGCTCGGTGGAAGCGATGGATGGAATCAAGGCGGATAAGAGAGGAGTAGTGGCAAGATCAACTGGATAACGTGGTTTGTAAATGCCAGCTTTGGCTCGAGTGATCATGGGGTGGGTGGCCCGAGGTGCTGCCGAAGTAGGAACTAATGGTGATTGGGATTCTGGAACCGAAGGAGAATGTGGCGGTGTAGGCTGATTGTCACCAATTTTTGGCAAGGGAGTTGCATGGGAATGAGATAGCTCCAAATTGGGAAGACAAAAGGTGCATGGCAACGGTGGTGTGGGTGGCGAAGGAGCGGACAACTGATCCGAGCCACGAGAATTTTCAAAGAAGGATGTAATATCCAACTCAGTGCAAGGAGTAGCAGACCTCGAGGCAGCAAAAGGAAAATATGTCTCGTCAAATTGAGCATGGCGTGTAACATAGGTGCAGGAAGCGTCAGGATCGTAGCACCGAAAACCCTTATAGGTAGAACTATAGCCCAAGAAAATGCATGGCGTACTGCGTGGAGCAAGTTTGTGAGATGAATAATCACGCAAATATGGGAACACACGACAACCGAATGGCTTGAAATTTTGATAGTGTGGAACACTGCCAAACAGAAGCTCGAACGGCGATTTATCATTCAATATTGATGAAGGCAATCGATTAATGATATAAGCTGCCATGACAAAGGCATCAAACCAGAAAACTACCGGAACATGAGCATGAAAGAGCATAGAGAGTCCTGTTTCTGTAATGCGTCTGTGCTTGCGTTCTGCACGCCCATTTTGTTGAGGGGTGTGTGGGCAAGAGATGCGATGATGAATGCCATGAGAGTCAAAAAAGGTACGAATACGATTGTTAACAAATTCAGAACCTCCATCACTCTAAAATTGTTTAATGCTGGCAAAGAATTGATTACAGACAAAGGCATGAAATTTAACGAACACATTATAGAAATCTGATTTGGCATGCAAATGATAAATCCACGTAAACCGAGAGAAATCATCAATAAAGACAGCATAATAATGAAATCCATCAACAGTAGGAACGGGTGTAGGGCCCCACAAGTCGCAATGTATCAAATCCAAAACAGAAGCAACACGTTTATTATTCAAATCAAAACTAAGACGTTTGCTCTTGGCAAGCTGACAAGGAGAACAAAGTCTTGTAGTGGGTAATAATGAAGTAACTGATAAATACCCTAACTTATTAAGCAAGGAGATAACATGAAATGGGACATGCCCCAAACGAAGATGCCAAAGTTCGTAACTAGCCTTGGATCGGCTGGAATTGACGGCAGCAACCAAGGCAGGTGTTCCACGGTCCAGCACATAAAGTCCGCGATCAAGATGTCCCTGTGCGATGGTTTGCTTTGTGGTTAGATTCTGAATAACAAATATACGATCATAGAAAATCACATCAATAGGATAGTCGTGAGTTAGTTTGCTAATCGAGAGCAGATTCTTAGTGATGTGAGGCACGACCAAAACATCAAGAAGACGAACACCATTATTTATCAAGGTAGAACCAGTATGAGAAAGAGAGAGGGAGTCGCGACAAAGAGAGAGAAGCTCCTCACATAACTGATGAATGCGAGAGACAGAAGAGTGGGAGAAGGCGGCTTCTAACATCATCCAGGCTTCTCGTGAAGTGGTACACTCGACCACCTCAGCCATGGCTTCTTCAGAGAGCGTGGAGAAGAGAACACCGAGGAGACGCTGATCTGTAGAGAGCCATTTGGTGTAAGCGGGATTAGGAACAGATTCACCGAAGGCGGAGAGAACGGTGGGCAGTGGCGCGATTTCTTTGCCATTGACGAACCCTAGCAATTCGAAGCTAGTAAGCATGGGAATAACCTGCCGTTTCCAAAGAAGAAAATTGTTAGAAGAGAGTTTAATTGTCACCATATGAATCATGGTGGCAATGGGAAGAGAATCGGAAGAGGAGAGAGGAACGTCGGCCATGGAGATTTTTAGGGTTTGTAGTGATTAAGCTGATACCATGAAAGAATTTGAGAAGAAAGATAATTTCACCGCACTATGGTAAATCATGTATTGCCACTATTTATAGTACAAAATTACAACAATGATATCCGTAAACTATGGATCGTATCAATCTCTACAAGAAAAGAATCAATTCTAATAAAAAGAAAATATAATCTACGATTTAGTCTTAACATATTTATGGATCGTATCAATCTCTACAAGGAAATGATCAATTCTAATAAAAAGAAAATATAATCTACGATTTAGTTTTAACACATTGCAGCATCAAATCATGAAGAGGAACAAATAATACCTACAACTTGGCAGGCTTTGAGCAAGCTGCAGTTCCATTGGAGATAGAACTCTAGTAAGTGGTTTAAATGAGCTGCAACCAAAAAACTCAGACCTCTTATGATCTTTATAAATGGGAACATCTAAATCTAACAATGGGGGAACTTGAAACTTTGAGTTGGAAAAGGGTACAAACAACACAAGTTTAAGCTAAAAAAATACTAACATACTATGTGATGGTTAGTGGCGGAGCCAGGATTTTGACTCCACAGGTGCTAAGTAGGGGTGGATTTAGGATTTAGAGTTGAGAGTGAAACTTTTCCGAGGGTTCGGGGGCGGAGCCCCCGAAAAAAAATTTAAATACCGTACAACGAATACAAGGTTTAAAACTGAACATGTATTGTTAATTTTCCTTTCCTCGACTGCATGGAGCAGTACATGAAACAAAGTTTTTTTGATAATTCCTCCCAAAACCTTCCAACTTCTGTATCTGTCGAAAATAGAACTGATTTTCTTGGTGAATGGCGTTTGGGAGAAAAAATGTGTGGGGTGATTTTCTTGGTGAATGGTGTTTGGGAAAAAAAAAAGTGTGTGTGGCGATTAGGTGAGGATACTCCAACAATTTACTTGATGAAGAAGCTCCAACAATTTCTCCAATTTTTAATTTTTAGGAGCCAATTTGTGTTCTTTATTCTTTTCTTTTCATATGTATTTGGGACGGATGGAGTATTTGAATTAGGTTTTAAATTAAGAAATTATGTTTGATATTTGATTTTGTATTAGATTTGAACTAGGGCACATCCATTATTATAAATAGTTGCGTTTGGCTCATAAAAAGTCGTTTACAAGAAAGGAGGGGAAAAAGACAAAAAAAATTATAATTTGATCTTGTTGCGTCTACTAGGAATTGAACTCATCACCCTCTTCAACCATAAGGAATATCCAAAAGTGCTATAACCACTGGACTACATCAATTTAATTGAAATTTTTACAACTATAAGCTATCTATAAGAAATCCAACATGTGCTATAGCACCACTTAGCATAAGGGTGGCTCCGCCCCATGGTGATGGTATAGGCATTCATATGTCAGTAATGATAACATACACAGTTTTCAGCTTCAGTTGCTTAATTTAAAAGAGACAAATAGGTGCATAATATGTCATACTTTATCTAACCTGAAGAATATGGGACAGAGAAATATAACAGCGCAGGTACTAAATCCTCCTCACAAAAGCAAAGGAATAATACAAGCTCTGAAACCAACTCTTCTCTAAGTGGTGCCTGTAAAAAACGAGAGATTGAATTCAGAAATCTTGAGAAGTCCAATCTTGTCATACAAGAATCACAAAAACCAGAATAGGATTACCTATGACAACAGGATTCTTTTAAACACATTCAACCGAAATGCAAGCTCAGCCCATCATCATATACAATGCTTATTGAAAATTGACAATATCAAAATAACAGAAAATCAAACACATCTTGCTACCGATATACAGTCACCAATTATAACAGTATTATAACTTCCAGACTCGAGTTGGCTTAAATTACATATCACATCAATATGTAATTGTAAACAGCAAGAAATATAGGATGGATCAAGAGGCAGATAACAAAGCGTAGAAACAAGGAACAAATGTAGCGTGGAACTAAGTAAGCACAACCAAGACCACTAACCACAAAATAGTTATGCCAAGATGACATGCAGGATGCTGTTGAAACTACCGAACTGAGGATATTCAATAAAATGCTCTTTCTAGATGCAACTGACAGATCTCCACCACTATCCAAATATTCATTCTCTGCTAGCTTCAAGCAGAGATAAAAGCTTCAAAGCAAAGGAGACAGAGTACAAGAGGGCGTAAGTGAAAGCAGCGGGTATAAAAAGAGTTTGCCACTGTTAATACAGAAAGTTGCATTGAGCAATCAGTGTCCCTTCTCAATCTGCAAAACCAAATGTAAAAATACAATAAAACAATTCAAATGGATTGGCCTCTGCAATTTCAGAGCTAATATTTTCAGATGGATTACTCATCATACGATCCATTATGATACCACAAACACTGAGCAGATTTTATGCACTTTTCAAATCTTATGAACTAGTGACAATAATTCAGTTTTTTTAAATCTTTATGAATAAAAAATTGTAGGTGGGGGATAAGTTTGACGATAGAGAAAGTATACAATGATTCCAATTTGATGCATTTTTCTGAAGACGAGTCCTATGATGGCTGCCTACCTACAATTACTAATTAGAAAATTGAAATATGAATCAGAAAGTGAATCATTTGTATTTAAATAATTTGAATAAGTCACCATATGTTTATTATCATGATTCATTCAACCCTGCAACGATGGTACAGCCGTCATCATTTCTTCTTCACTACATATCTCATTAATCTACTCACAGTATCCAAATAAATTCCAATTTACCATATCTTATTATCACAATCAGAAAATTGGGGAGATATAAATACCATATTCATAATTGTAAGCAAAACCTTTCAATTATACTTGCAGTTTCTTGAAAATATTGTGTTAGCTCCAAACACAATATCCATGCCAACATCTGCAATTGTCTGTTTCACCGGTGTACAAATGTGGGCTCATGAAAGGGAAAAGCATTATGCAGAAACACACTGTTAGGGATGTGGTTTATCGACGACGACGGCGGAGTCCGTGGTGGGATCCGACTAGTGCATGGCGTCGTGCATGGCTGGATTTCTCGTGATTTATTGAGTCGTAGTTATAGGTTTTATTTATGGCCAAGTGTTAGGGCCTCGTTTTTGAGTCAATTGCCTTTATATTTCATAAACGTTATTATGGTAGGTGTCTAGGGTTTTTTGGGAGACCAATTACGAATAGGAGTCGGCTTATGCTTGGGATAGAAGTTTCTTCTATTTGGGTTTTGAATTCGATCTTGCATTCCATTCATAATTGGATACCGTCCGTTTTGATTTCATTGTGATCCGTTCCAGAATACATATACGATCCTCTTAATTCTAACACACACCACCCCAATTACGAATATCAGACTCAACCTCCCTGGAAACCATCAAATAAAAGGCGCAAAAATTAAGTCAGACATGCACAATATACAGGAAAGAATCACCAGAAACAAATAAGCATCACAAAAGGAATGAGGAAAATAGCAAGGGTACTGGTTAATATAGTATTATATCAGATACCTGCATTTTGTTACTTCTTTAGGTGAAATAAGATGAGGAAATGGGAATGTAAGAACAGATGAGTGAGGTTAGTACAATCAGGTTAATAGGCCCATTCTATTGGTTGTTGAGGACAGTCCATCTACGACATTATATTCCATGTGCTTTGTTTGTCTCTGTGGCCAAGTAATTATATTCAATGTGATATGGATCCTTACGAAATTCCTTTTTCCTGATTGGATAGGGGAAGCAACATTCGGTTAAGATAAGTAAATATCAACTGGATGAGATGTCGATATGCTTATCAGATCTATGAGAAAATATGCCCATAATGTTGCAAAACATATGAGCAACTAAGGAAGCAGTTAGATGCCCTGCGATACACAAAGTTTAAATGAATTGACACGAGGGAATAAATCAAGAATGACATGAAGAATCTAGTGGATATTGTATATGAAGGATTTATCCAGCAGTACGAACAAGAAGAAATGATGCATATGCCCAAAAATGACGGTGTATACTAGCTGGAAACCTGAAAAACAAACCAAATATGCAATAGATAACAAGGATTATATCACCAAAAACCCATCTTATTTCCTCTTGAGAAATAAAATACTCATACACTTTTCCAGTTCTGTACCATAATATTACAGGTCTAGCATTGAAATTCAACTTAATGTTAAGAAACAAATCAACAATTTTACAGAAGCAGCCGGTCGTTTTCCATCAAACAATTAAATAAAGTAGAACACGAATGGGGAATTCCCATGAATTTCACATTGCAGCATCAGATAAAAGAGGAGCATAATACCTACAACTTGGCAGGCTTTGAGCAAGCTGCAGTCCCCTTGGAGATAGAACTGCGGTAAGTGGTTTATATGAGCTGCAATTAGAAAAATCAGACCTCTTATCTGATTAACATTCATATAGGTTCATATTATATTATACTTTACCTAAACTGAAGAATATGGGACAAGGAAATATAACAGTCTAAGTACTAAATCCTCCACACAGAAGCAAAGGAATCATACAAGCTCGGAATACCAACTCTTCTGTAAGTGGTGCCTATAAAAATGAGAGAGTGAATTCAGAAACCTTGAGAAGTCCAATCTTGTCATACAAGAATCACAAAAGCCAGAACCAGATCACCTGTGGCATAAAACATTGAGTTCAAATGTCTAGGCAACATGATTCTCTTAAATACATTCAACCGAAATGCATGTCTCGTTTATCACCACCACCAAAGAAGAAAAAAATGGAAATATGTTTATGTCCAAAATCGTTATAGTTTGATGACAGTGATGGGAAAAACCTCCCCTATCTATTGAAAAGGAAAGCCACCAAAACTCATACATCATATCTAAAATAATAGAAGTCAAACACATTTTGCTAACTATACAGAGTCACAGACTAAAACAGTATTATAACTTCCAGATTCAAGATGGCTTAAAATCCCTTTGCTTGCATGAACATCACATCAATATATAATTGTAAACAGCCAGGAATATACACTAAAAACTTATTTAGGGATCATTATTTAAGATGGAGCATGCACAGAGTGAATTCAGTATGAATACAGGATGGATCAAGAGAGCAGATTACAAAGCATATTAACAAGGAACAAATGTAGTGTGGAACTAACTAGTAAGTTGGACCATAGAACTAAGGACAACCAAGACCACTAACCACAAAATAGTTACGCGAGGATGACAAATTACAGCATTGCAATAGATCGTGGCCAATCCTCGAGTTCTAATGTGCAATCAAGGTACTTTCCTCCCCCAAGTCAGAAGCAGCAAAAATCTTCATAAAGTAGAAGACAAATACCAAATACTTAGGTCAGACCAAGTAACAACCTAAACAAATAATGAACCCGAGCAACATGATATAGCTATGACGCAAACATGAGAGTAGCAGCCAAAAATGTAAAAATTGATCTTGGTGTGTTGAATGCCAAAAACAATCACTATTGAAGTCTATAGCTATCTCAGAAACAATGAAATGGACTCACTTTAATCTATATCAGTTTATGTATTTGTTTCTTCATTTTGTAACAAGTGAAGAGCGTTTTATTGAGAAAACAACAAAATTCCTTCAAACGATACTAGCAACAACAAGTATTATAACATATGTCAGGAAAAACCTTGGATAAAGTACAAATACATTTTCATGGCAAGATTCAGGTTGTAACTAATATCTTCAGCACATCAGGTCGGTGACTCATTTTGGAATTTGAATATTTTGAATGCTAAGGTAGCTGCATTCAAGATAATAAGTGATTGACAATGCCATTGCATTAATCACCATGCACTATGTTTTTAGTTGTCAACTCTTATGATTGGATAAATCCACCTGACAATATTAACAAATCCCACAAAGCCAAATACAAGTCGAGGAAAGAAACAACAATCACAAATTTGTTGGGCCATTTCTCCCACAATTGGGACTTTTGCAACTCAACAAATAATATATACGTAGATTTACAGATAGATGGATACTGCTTCTCGTAAGTTCTTTGTGACTCAAACAACAAGATAATACACTTAGGTAAACCATATTTATTATCATTCTGCACGTTTCCTTTGTTTAAATAGTCAAAACAGGTTAAATAATATCAAGAGCTGTTAACTCCCAACAGTCAGGATAAACTATTGCAAGATTTCAGAATTCAATCTTAACAATGATAGGAATTTTATTCGCAAGTGTACGAATTTAGTCCTATTGTAGTAATATATCTTGGAAGACCAAGGTCGAACCACAGGGACAACGATTTCTCTACTTAAATTATATCTAATAACACAAAACAAGTAAACCAATTGTGATAAATATGTTTAAAATGAAAAACACTAAAATGAGATGAAAATATATGAGAATGAACTAGGGATGTCGGGCTATGATTAGAAATCTAATTAACCTATTGACTTTGTTCTTCAAATATTCTACAGCATGCACTCTAACGTATCTTAAACAATCTCTCGATTCGATTAAGACGTGCTCGCATAAATGCTATACCTACTTTCGTGATATAGAAATTAAACGAACCCATTACAATCCTAGGTGTTGAACATGCTATACCCTTATTAGCCTACTTTCGTGACTATTCTCGAATATATCCTACTATCTATTGCACGGATTAATCTCGAGGGTTACAAGAAATCAATCCCAAACATCATATACATGTGATTAAAACAAGATAGCAGAATTAAGAAATGGATGAAGAACTAAAATCAAAGATTATATATCATTCATAATCATAAACACCCTAATCCCTAGCGAAAGGAATTAGCCACGAAACATAGTCGATAAAATAAGAGAGAATCCGAAAACAAGAATTGTAAAGAAAAGACAACGACGCCAAAAACTTTGATAGGAATAATTTTATTTGCAAGTGTACGAATTTAGTCCTATTGTAGTAATAAATCTTGGAATACCAAGGTCGAACCACAGGGACAATGATTTCTCTACTTAAATTATATCTAATAACATAAAACAGTAAATCAATTTGTGATGATTATGTTTAAATTGATAAACACTAAAATGATATGAAAACAGATGAGAAATAACTAGGGGCGTCGGGCTATGATTAGGAATCCAATTAACCGATTGATTATGTTCTTCAATTATCCTACGGCATGCACTCTATTATATCTTAAACAATCTCTCGATTCGAATAAGACGTGCTCGCATAAATGCTATACCTACTCTCGTGATATAGAAATTAAACGAACCCATTTCAATCGTAGGTGTTAACCATGCTATATCCTTATTAGCCTACTTTCGTGACTATTCTCGGATATATTCTATTATCTATTGCACGAATCAATCTCGAGGGTTACAAGAAATTAATTCCAAAGAGCACATACATGTTGGCCAAACATATACATGTAATGAACACAAGATAATAGAACTCTGAAATTAAAGAAGAACATGAACCAATAAAAGCTAAAATTCATCCATAAACATAAGCAATCATAACCCCTAGCAAAGGGAATTAGCCACTAGACATAATTACGAAAACATAAGAGAATTCGAATACAAGCATTGAAAAGAAAAGATAAGAAGACTTCTCAATCTCTATATCGAATCTTGTTCAAATGTTGTCTTCATTCCCCAAAAGTTGCAGATGACTTCTTCTCTCCAAAATGTTGATGATTTTCTCTCTTCCAATCCGTCTCCCCTCTGGCGTCCCCTCCTCAAACTCCTTTTCCACCACTACTCCAAAAACAACCCCCTTTTCTACTCAACTGCCGTCAGTTGTGGAACTCAATTGGGCTCAATATACTTAATTTTTAGCCCACCAAAAATAGAGGAAAAAGCCCAATTCTTTCTTTCTTCATTTTTCTTTTTTTTTTCGTCCGACTTTCATCCCGACATTCCATCCGGCATTCAATCTGACATTGTTCAATGGTGGTTTTGGTCTCTTTTCTTTGTTTTCTTCCACTTTTCCATAAGAAAGCTTTATACTTCTAGAACACCTATCAAGATCCAAAAATTACAAAATAAGTAGCAATCATGTTCAAAAGTGAAGATTATTAATACTAAAACACATATTAAACAATGCCAAAATTATAGTCTATCAAAATTCCCCCACACTTAGCTCATGCTTGTCCTCAAGCAAAACACACACAATTACCAAGAATTTAACTCGATTATCATTGAAACAAGTTGAAAATAAGTGCAGCAAAATGACGTGAAGACTTAAAAGCTATCATTCTGTTAGTACCTCCTACTATCCTCATATTCTCAACCGGCTAATCAAGTCTAAATATTGGAATGAAGGACAAGAATTTACCCAAGTGAAACAAGAATTAACCTCAATCCAACATATCAAACTTGGAAATAAGTCATTGGCCAAAATTGTCATAGGCGTCCACAACCGTTCCCACAAGCCGTGGCCCAGCCTGTTGTCCGCATCAAGCAAGAGCAACAAGCCTATATCACCCGTTTGTTCCACCACTTACAACTTTCCCAAAGTAAATATATATGATTTTTTTTTTCGTCCTGCACACTAGGCGAACCATGTAGAACAGACACTCTTCCCCCAAAGTGGGCTTTTTTTTTTTTTTTTTTTTTTTTTTCGTCCTGCACACTAGGCGAACCATGTAGAACAGGCACTCTTCCCCCAAAGTGGGCATTTATTTATAAACACCACCAACATACCAAAACAACCAATTCCTTCCAACGCTTTTTCCAAGAAAAACATCAAGGATCGAGGGTAATTAAAGTTCCAACAAAAATGCAAATTCAAGTAGTAAATTCCAAAATTTACAGAAGTTTAGCCAACTTAGAATAAGCATCAAGCATACGGTGTTCACACGAACTTTAACTCTAAATCCACACAACAAATTTTTGCCCCGAAATTCAAAATGCGTCAACGACCATCAATTTAAACTCAAAGTAATCATGCAGTCATCATAACCATCATAAAAACTCTCAAGGATTCAATTTTCAGCATACAGAATAACTCCAAAACAACACAAAAGTGCACTCATACTCCCCCACACTTGTACGGAATATTGTCCTCAATGTTTCCAATATTCAATGATATCAAAACATAGATAAAGAGCAAATTGAAACTGAGGACTTCCCTGCGGTTAATTGGAGGGAGAAGAAGGAGCAGGATGACAACTTTGATATGCGAAAAATTGCAACAAACGACTCTCGATGGATTCGATTTGTTTCCTTTCCTCTTGCCGATTCATGAGAAGTCGGTGTTGTTGCATCCGCATTGTAATAATCCATGATTGCATTCAGATCTGTTGTTCTTTCATTTGAATTATCTTGGATTTCATCAATTCACTCCATGAAGAAAACTGTGGCTAAGAACAAACCTGACAACTCCACCAAAGATTTAAGCACCCACAAACAATATCAACTATCCCCCAAATTCTTCCATTACCATACTATGCAGAGCAAAACAGTCAATAAACCACCAGATTCAACTACCAATGGTATCTCTTATGCAATATCTCCCAGGAACCGATGAAACCCGGCAACAACACCAAGAACATGGTAACAATATTTACTGACTGACTCACCTGGGGTTGTGTAAAGAAGAACCGATCCTCTGATTTCGACGGTAAAATGACTTCGGCGACGTCTCTCGTCTTCGGTAGGTATGGTGACAATGGAAATGGTGAAAAAAATGGTGGAGCTTGTTGACGATTGAATCTTTGGTTAAGAAGCAACACACTCGAATCGAAAGATAAACTTGGATTTGGAATTTGGGGATGAATGAATGTGAGAGGGAATGAAAAACTTTGATAGGAATTTTATTCGCAAGTGTACGAATTTAGTCCTATTGTAGTAATATATCTTGGAAGACCAAGGTCGAACCACAGGGACAACGATTTCTCTACTTAAATTATACTCCCTCCGTCCCATTGGAAGCGTCTTGTTTTCCATTTTGTGCGTCCCATTGGAAGCGTCTTGTTTCTAAAAAAGGCAAGAATATGTGGACAAGATTTAACTATCCAAAAGTCAAACAATATACACCACACATTATCATTTTCTTAACATCCGTGCCCATTGGAAACAAGACGCTTCCAATGGGACGGAGGGAGTATCTAATAACATAAAACAAGTAAACCAATTGTGATAAATATGTTTAAAATGAAAAACACTAAAATGAGATGAAAATATATGAGAATGAACTAGGGATGTCGGGCTATGATTAGAAATCTAATTAACCTATTGACTTTGTTCTTCAAATATTCTACAGCATGCACTCTAACGTATCTTAAACAATCTCTCGATTCGATTAAGACGTGCTCGCATAAATGCTATACCTACTTTCGTGATATAGAAATTAAACGAACCCATTACAATCCTAGGTGTTGAACATGCTATACCCTTATTAGCCTACTTTCGTGACTATTCTCGAATATATCCTACTATCTATTGCGCGGATTAATCTCGAGGGTTACAATAAATCAATCCCAAACATCATATACATGTTGATCAGGCACATACATGTGATTAAAACAAGATAGCAGAATTAAGAAATGGATGAAGAACTAAAATCAAAGATTATATATCATTCATAATCATAAACACCCTAATCCCTAGCGAAAGGAATTAGCCACGAAACATAGTCGATAAAATAAGAGAGAATCCGAAAACAAGAATTGTAAGGAAAAGACAAAGGGACTTCTCAATCTCCATGTCGAATCCCTTCAAAAAGTTGTATCGTTTCTCCTTTTTTCCCTGCCATGAGTATCTTCTCCCCCAAAAAATGAGTTGATGAAGATTGCATCAATCTCCTCCCAGGTATGGCTCGCGTCCCCCCTCCTTCGACTTTTTAAAACTTCCTTCCTTTTTTTAACTTTTAAAATTAACTCCACATGATGCCTCCCAAAGCTGCCGATCTAACTCCCCAAATTACATCTTAATTGGGCTAAATTAATTATGAGAATAAATAGCCTAATTATGCCTTATAATTATTAACAATAGCAGTTTTGTTCTTCTTTTTCCTCTTCGCCCGACATTCAATTCGGCATTCAATCCAAGCTTTGGCACCAAGATTGTTACGTATTGGTTTTGTCTTTGATTTCTTCACTCCTCAACATGAAAGCTATCTCTTTTCTAAAATGCCTATCAAAATCCAATACTTGCAATATAAGTAGCAATCATGTTCAAAAGTTAAATATATCGATACAATTTCAACTCAAAACCAAGCACCGAACAATACTAAAATGTAGCCTATCAAAATTCCCCCACACTTAGCTCATGTTTCCTCAAGCAAGACACACATTGAAAGATACCGCTAAAACTAAAATTCTGTAATCAAATTTTAGTAACTTTTGTTCGATTCAATTCTTTCGGAGCACATGTGAATGTAGAAAAGGAGATCATCTTCTTACCACCAAAAAAGAGGAACTTTATCACCATAACCGAACAAATTATGCAGTTTAAAACTAACTCTAGCCAGACATATAAAAAGCACAAATTATATACAAAAAGTAGGTGCGTAAATGAGGCTTACCGGGAGAATGAGGAAGATGACGAGCATAGAGACGAAGGTAGACACGGCAGCGTATACGAACGGTCGCGTAAGGAAGGATTTAAAGGAATCCGGCTAGGGTAATCGAAGAATCAAAGTTGGAGATACAGAATTGCAACGTAAAGCACGGCCATGCCGATGCACGCTGCCACAGCCGCCATCTTTATAACGCCGCCTAAAAAAATCGGCGGGTGTATGTAGTTGCTTGCTTCGATTGTACGCGGCGACTCTTTCTTGATTAGGAGAGAGAATACAGAGGAGAGAGAAATTAGTTCTTTAATTTTACAAGTAATCTTTAATTTAACAAAAATAAAACTATCAACATCAATTAGGGCAAAACTAAGCTTACCTTACCGAAAATCTATCATCACATAAACTAGGGCTCCCACAATTTCCTGTGTAGATGAACAATAAATCGACCGTTCTGATGCGTAAAAAGATAATCAAATTCAACATCGTGTACGGAGAGAACAGTTTTTTTCTTAATTCGGAATCAAGGTGACTAAATATGGTAGCAATAAGTCTAAGATTAGTTCGGTAGAGCTGCCAAAACTTGAAAAAGCATTTAAAAAATCAAAGCTTCCATCCCCAATTAGATAGTTTTGTTGAAGAATCTCCCAACAAAACTCCCAACTCTGACCAACTCCACGACAAAGACATCTATATATATAACAGAACTATTAATCAATCACATTAAAATAGATGGAGAGATCTGCAGTCAGAATGGAAGCAAGTAAGGAAGAATGCGAATCAGACACGAAACATATGATGATGAAATACGAGGAAGAAGAAGACGATGGAGATCTTTTCGAGATAGACCTTGAAGCAGTTAACAACATCCCTCCACCACAATATTACTGGGAGCCATATTTCACCGCCACGATCAATACACTTCTCGCCAACTGCTTGTTACCGATCGCCGACGTATCTTGCGCAGTCCCGATCGTCGTCGCGGCTTCCGACGCGTCATCGTCGCCATGGCTATCATACAAGGAGATGAAAGTCTGATCGATTTATGTAAGACAACAATTAAACAGCCCTAATTGTTCGTCAATAACGCCATAATCGCTCTCTCTTATTTTGGAAAGAATAATTTTGGCATTTTATTTTGGAAACAAATATCCCGTAATCGATTTGATTTATTTAAGAATAGTTTAGGCATCTTATTTTGGAAACAAATATCCTGTGATAGATTTTAGATAATTTCGGCATCTTGAAAATAACTCAAATTCAAAATATTATTGACTATTAGGTGTATAATTGTAATAAAACAAAAATCCCACCATTCATACAATCATTCTCGAGATTTTTACTGTTGGTTTTGTTTCTAGATCCGATTATACTATGAGGTTTAATGTATGTTGGAAAAATCGAAATGATTATATATATATATATATATATATATATATATATATATATATATATATATATATAAATTAGTTAGTTATTATGGAGAGTTAATTAGCATTTATTGCTAATTTGACTTGGGCAAAATTAAGCCATTTTCAATCGCATTTTCGAGCCTCGATATTTATCCGATTAATGTTTTGAGATATATGACGTCGATCTTCATTTCGAGTAGATAATTATAGTGTGCTTAATTTCTCGATTCCGATTTTCGGTGAGTGAGAAATAGTGGCTCGAAGTTTGGGGGGACAAAACTTATATGTTACCTAAAGTGGAAAAACCGCGCCCGGCCCCGGCTCCGGCTCCGGCTTCGGTTCCGATCCGTGTCCTTGGACTTGGATCTTGGCAATTGGTCATTTGGGTGGTCCGTTGGGCTCGACAGTTGGGCTCGTTAGTTGGGCTCGGTGGGCTGGCCCAGTCCTTGGTGCAGTGGACCGGCTGCACTGGATTGCTCTCCGTGGTGCTGTGCACCTGCCACACCCAAGTACTACTTTTGGAAGGATCTGGAAGAGGCTCTTCAGCAGCCAACCTTCCATCTCTCCACTCCTCCACTCTCCTGGACACGTCAACCTGCCTTAATTGGCAGGGAGTTACCAACAACCTTTCACTCGAGTGGGATTTGCTATAAATAGGATCGATCGCATGTCATTCCAACACCCGAAAAACAACAAGCTTCCATTTACGCATTGCATTCTTAGCTCTAAGTCCGGCGACTGTCCTCGCCGGAAAAGTCCGGTTCGCCGGAACTCGTAGATTTTGCGATGCTTCGCAATCTTCGAGACGCTCGTTGTTTTATCTTTGGGGACGATACGCCTACAACCGAGAGCACTACCGGGCGTATTTCATCTTGCGAGAGAGAGGACTCCTCGACTCGACGGTTTATTCCTTTTGTTTTAATTTTTCGGCTTATTGTATTGTTTTGTAATAGCGGCTTTTGTAACCAACAATCGCAAGACGAAATATTAATCCTACCTACTCAAGCTTCAAAACATGTCTTCCTCAAGTGCTTGCCATCTCGGCCAGCTTGCCGCCGCCGCCGCTCTGCCGCCACCAACCCCCGCCAGATTCGGACGTCATTGCCTCCTCCCGGCAACGTAGCTCCGCCGGTGTCCCGTCCCTTCACCTACTCCGGTCTTTGCTAATCCTACACTTGCTTTGCCCTATGCTCGCCGCCACGGACGCTAGGATCGCACTTAACCGTGTTAATGCTACCTCGGCATATAACTTCATGCGATGTCTTACGCTGCGAAACGGTGCCCCTTTGGGAGTGTGAACCACCATGGAGTGGTGGGGGGGTCGAACCCAACCCTGACGGCACCTCTGCAGTCATCTAGAGTGTTGCCCGCGGCCGAGAAGCCGGCCAAGTTTGGTGGAGCCGACTTCAAGAGGTGGCAACAGAAGATGTTGTTCTACCTGACAACATTGGGGTTCACCACTGTGTTGATGGAGAATGCACCTGCCCCTCCAAGTGACAACGAAGAGAACTTGGAAGTCCGCATAGCCTATGATAATTGGCTAAACTCTGACTACTTTTGTAAAAACTTCTTGCTTAGTGAACTAGATGATAGTGTGTACGAGTGTATATGCGAAATGTAAAGACCTCCAAGCGCAATTTGGGAGGCACTTGAAAGAAAATGCTTATGCGACGATGCGAGTACCAAGAAGTTTGTAGTCGCAAAGTTCCTGGACTACAAAATGGTGGACTCTCGACCGGTCATGGAGCAAGTGCAAGAGTTCCAACTCATTGTTCATGACGTCCACGCCGAAGGTATGCTTTTGCCAGATGCTTTTATCGTGGCAACCGTAATTGAGAAGCTTCCCCAGTGGAAGGACTTCAAGAGCTACTTGAAGCACAAGCGAAAGGAAATGACGCTTGAGGACCTTGTGGTCAAGCTCCGCATAGAGACCGACATGAGGACTCGAGATGGGAAGGGCAAAGCACCCGTGGAGCCAAGAGTCAACCTTGGCCGAGAAAGGTGGCAACTCCAACAATGCAAAGAGAGGGCGTCCAAATAGCAACCCCCAAAGGGAAGGGGCAATGTGCAATCCCGCAAGTTTGAAGGGGACTCGCTACAATTGTGGCAAATCCGGCCACATGTCCAAGGACTGCCGAAAGCCGAAGAAGAAGAGGGCTCGTCAAGCCAATATGTTGGAGATTGACCTCACTGAAGCCGACCTTGCGGCCGTTGTCACTGAAGAAGCAAACGTCGTGGAGAATGAGGGGAAGTGGTATATTGATACCGCTGCCACGGCACATGTTTGTGGTGACCGAAGCCGCTTCACCAAGTACAAGAGTTGCCAAGGGAGGAAGCTCAATATGGGGAATCAAGCCTCATCTGAGGTAGTTGGCTATGGTACTGTGGTGCTAAGGTTGAGCTCCGGCAAGAACCTTACTCTTGGAGAGGTGCTGCATGTCCCCGACATCC
This sequence comes from Lavandula angustifolia, assembly GCA_028984105.1. Taxonomy (NCBI): domain Eukaryota; kingdom Viridiplantae; phylum Streptophyta; class Magnoliopsida; order Lamiales; family Lamiaceae; genus Lavandula; species Lavandula angustifolia. Next base: position 18,701,294 of record CM054824.1, read on the forward strand.
GGAAGAATCTTGTGTCCGGCTCTGTACTAGTCAAGAGAGGGTTCAGACTAGTGTTTGAGTCTGACAAGTTTATTTTATCAAAATTTGGAATGTTCCTAGGAAAAGGCTACCTGTCTGAGGGCCTTTTTAAGTTAAGTGTAATGGCGATTCGCCAAGAGCCCGTTGAGGCTAAAAATAATGATAATGAAGCTACTTCCTCCTATTTGATTGAGTGTTCCGATTTATGGCATTCTAGATTAGGACATGTTAATCTAAATGCAATAAAAAGATTAGTTAATCTCGATCTACTTAAAGTAAATGAGTTTAACAAAACCAAGTGTGAAGTTTGTGTTGAAGCAAAATTGGCTAAGCTGTCATTTCATTTTGTATAAAGGAACACAAAACCTCTAGAACTCATTCACACTGACGTATGTGATTTGAAGTTTGTACAAACTAGAGGTGGGAAAAAGTATTTTATTACTTTTATTGATGACTGCACTAAGTATTGTACTCTTTATCTTTTAAGGAGTAAAGATGAGACGATTGAAGCTTTTACTAACTTCAAAGCAGAAGCCGAAAACCAACTTGATTGTAAAATCAAAATGGTACGAAGTGATAGAGGTGGAGAATATGTAGCTCCATTTGAAGAGTTGTGTAAGACAAGTGGTATTATTCATCAAACCACTGCCCCCTATTCGCCTCAATCAAATGGTGTGGCTGAAAGGAAGAACCGAACTTTAAAGGAGATGATGAATGCCTTGTTAATAAGTTATGGACTGCCCCAGAACATGTGGGGGGAAACCGTTTTGACGGCTAACTACTTATTAAACAAAATACCTCTAAAAGGTAGAGATGTTACTCCTTATGAGTTGTGGAAAGGAAGGAAACCTTCCTATAAATACCTCAAAGTGTGGGGGTGTTTGGCTAAGGTAGAAGTGTCTTTGCCTAAGCAAGTTACAATCGGACCTAAGACCGTCGATTGTATCTTTATAGGATACGCACTGAATAGTAGTGCATATCGGTTTGTCATTCATAAGTCGGTCATGCCCGATATGAATGTTGGAACTACTATTGAGTCAAGGAATGCTATATTCTTTGAACATATCTATCCTTGTAAAAAGGATGATAAAGTAGAGTCAAGCTCTAGTGGAGAATCAAGAGAAGTTGCCAGTAGTTCTAGAAATGTGGGGGTAGAACCCGATACACGTAAAAGGCAAGCTGTCGATCTTGAAACTTTAGAACCAAGACGTAGCACTAGAGCAAGAGTTGCTAAGGACTTTGGTCCTGATTATGTTGTCTTTCTTTTGGATGAAGAGCCGCGGTCTATAAAAGAAGCTCTTTCTAGACCCGATGACCTACTTTGGCAAGAAGCTGTCTAAAGTGAAATTGATTCCATTATGCAGAATCACACTTGGGTCTTAGCAGACTTACCCGAAGGTTGCAAGCCCTTAGGATGTAAATGGATCCTAAAAAGAAAGTATAAGACAGATGGGTCAATTGATAAATATAAAGCTCGTTTAGTGGTTAAAGGCTTTAAGCAAATTGAAGGATATGACTTCTTCGATACTTATTCGCCTGTAACGAGGATTACGTCTATCCGTGTGCTTCTCGCGATTGCTGCTTTGCACAATCTTGAGATTCACCAAATGGACGTGAAAATTGCCTTTCTAAATGGAGATTTAGAAGAGGAAATTTATATGGAACAACCGAAGGGTTCGTTGTACCTGGTCAAGAGCGAAAGGTATGTAAGTTGGTGAAATCCCTATATGGGTTGAAACAAGCACCATTACAATGGCACTTGAAATTCGACGAGGCTATGTTGTCGAATGGTTTTAAGATTAATGAATGTGACAAGTGTGTTTACATAAAGAATACAAAGAATGGTCTTGTAATTGTTTGTCTTTATGTAGACGACATGTTAATTATGGGACAAAACCTTCAAGTCATAAATGACACCAAGCGTATGCTTAAGAGAACTTTCGATATGAAAGATATGGGAGTTGCTGATGTTATCCTTGGAGTGAAGATACAAAGAACCCCTAAAGGGATTGTTTTGTCTCAATCTCATTATATTGAGAAAGTGCTTAAGAGGTTTAATGCCTTTGATAGTGCGCCGGCAAAGACTCATCTAGAAGTTAATGTTCACTTGAGCAAGAATAGGGGTGATCTTGTTGCTCAAGAGGATTATGCTAGAGTTATTGGTTGTCTTATGTACATCACGAATTGTACGAGACCTGATCTAGCTTGTCCGGTGAACAAACTGAGTCGCTATACTAGTAATCCTAGTAGAGAGCATTGGAAATCTCTTGTAAGAGTTCTGAGGTATTTGAAATACACTCTTAACTTTGGGTTGCACTACTCGAGACATCCCCCAGTACTTGAAGGGTACTGTGATGCGAATTGGATATTCGACACTAAAGACTCGTTGTCTAGTAGTGGTTATGTGTTCACTATAGAGGGAGGAGCTGTGTTGTGGAGATCCACGAAACAGACGTGCATAGCCCGGTCCACCATGGAATCTGAATTTATTGCTTTAGATAAAGCCGGTGAGGAGGCCGAATGGCTCCGTAATTTTCTTGAAGATATTCCATGTTGGACGAAACTCGTGCCTCCTGTGATGATTCACTGTGATAGTCAAGCGGCTATTGGTAGGGCCAAGAGTGGGTTGTATAATGGTAAGTCGAGACATATTCGTCGTCGACATAATACCGTAAGATATTTGATCACGAGTGGGGTTATATCTGTAGACTATGTCAAGTCTATAGATAACCTAGCGGATCCGCTTACTAAGAGTTTGAATCGAGATCAAATGTATAAGCTCATAGAGGGAATGGGAGTTAAATCCACAAGTTAAAGACGATTATAGTGGATACCCAACCTTGTAGATTGGAGATCTCATGAACTTGGTTCAATGGGAAAACTAAGCTATATGAGTTTGTTGATACCGCACTCAATTAGTCTATTCCCTAAAAGAGCTCGAGAGTGTTGGTGACCTATCAAGTGGTGAGGTTAAGTTTTTTTTTTAATGATTCTTGGATGCCTTGAGAAGGTGGAGTATGACAGGATACTCGAGTAAGAATCACCTATGTAAGTGAGAAGTGAGAGCCGCTTCTATGTAACACTTATGAATCCAAAGAGGTTGTCCATGGCTAGTAAAGGACACAAACGTGAGAACGGACGAGGTTGAGACTTTATAGTGTTAGTGCTATTGTCTAAGTATACACCATGGAGGAATAGTTCAAGGCCACGTGTCCACTAATCCGCCGGTATACTCGATAGCACTGACTAAGGAAGGTTCAAGGTCACAAGCCACCTACCCTGATGCTTTGTTGTCTCTTGAGGACAGAGCTGTGTGTCTGCATGCATGCATTTGGCTATTTCCACTCATGTGGGGGATTGTTGAAAAAATCGAAATGATTATATATATATATATATATATATATATATATATATATATATATATATAAATTAGTTAGTTATTATGGAGAGTTAATTAGCATTTATTGCTAATTTGACTTGGGCAAAATTAAGCCCTTTTCGATCGCATTTTCGAGCCTCGATATTTATCCGATTAATGTTTTGAGATATATGACGTCGATCTACGTTTCGAGTAGATAATTATAGTGTGCTTAATTTCTCGATTCCGATTTTCGGTGAGTGAGAAATAGTGACAAAACTTATATGTTACCTAAAGTAGAGAAACTTACCTTTATTCGGGTTTTGGAGAGTATTACATTGATCAATGTCCCACATTGATAAATGAAATAACTTTAATGTGGTATTTAAGTCTCTACCACATTGTAAGAGATAACAAAGTGACATGTGGTGGGCTTGGGCCACACATGCTCATCTTGTGCGAGCCTTTTTGCCGATTGCCTCACACGCGGCGCGGCGCGCCACGCCCGCACCGCGCCCGTGCCCGGCCCGGCCTCGGTTCCGGTTCCGGTTCCGGTTTCGGTCCATGTCCGTGGACTTGGACTTGGACTTGGACTTGGATCTTGGATCTTGGCAATTGGTCCTTTGGGTGGTCCATTGGGCTCGGCAGTTGGGCTTGTTAGTTGGGCTCGGTGGGCTACGTGTGGGCTGGCCCAGTCCTTGGTGCAGTGGACCGGCTGCACTGGATTGCTCTCCGTGGTGCTGTGCACCTGCCACACCCAAGTACTACTTTTGGAAGGATCTGGAAGAGGCTCTTCAGCAACCAACCTTCCATCTCTCCACTCCTCCACTCTCCTGGACACGTCAGCCTGCCTTAATTGGCAGGAGTTACCAACAACCTTTCACCTGAGTTGGACTGCCTATAAATAGGATCAGTCTGCATGTCATTCCAACACCTGAAAAACAACAAGCTTCCATTTCTGCATTGCATTCTTAGCTCTAAGTCCAGCAGCCTGTCCTTGCCGGAAAAGTCCAGTTCGCCGGAACTCGTAGATTTTGCGGTGCTGCAATCTTCGAGACGCTCGTCGTTTCATCTTTGGGGACGATACGCCTACAACCGAGAGCACTACCGGGGCGTATTTCGTCTTGCGGAGAGAGGACTCCTCGACTCGACGGTTTATTCCTTTTGTTTTAATTTTTCGGCTTATTGTATTGTTTTGTAATAGCAGCTTTTGTAACCAACAATGTTGTAATTAGCATGATAAACCCCTACTCTTTTGAAGCTTCGCCTGGTCAACTATCCTGTCAAATAATTCAAATCCATAGGAGTTGATATAGGCATAAGGAATAGAGTCCGGCGGTGAAATGTCCATCTGGGAAAAGACAAACACATTTATACACAATTTTTATATTTAACTACAATATATACCCAAGAAGACGAAAATATCCCTACTATGGGATGGTCCGATCACGTGAACAGAGGGCCCGATCAGGGGCTGACCGGTCGGACCGGTCCGATCGGTCGGACACGCCCGACCAAGGGCCGATCACTACTTGAATAGTGGGCATGATCGGTCATGCCCTATCACAAGGCCATGATCGGTCATGCCCTATCACAAGGCCGATCACTATCAGGCCATGATCGGGCATGTCCGATCGATCGGACACTCCGATCACGGATCATGGCCTGACACTTTTAGGTAAGAGAAGTAAAAAAGTGGGGGTATTTTAATAAATTTGGGTATATAATGGATAGTTTTTATAAAGTTGGGTAATTTTGTAGTTGTAATAGTCAAATAGGGTATATTGATATATTACTACTAAGGAATATTACCTTTTCAAGCCGTGAGTTGTACTTGAGTAATGCACGTGTTTTCTTTTCCAATGAAGATTCACTCTCTAGATCTCAAAATTCAAGATCTGCACAATTTTGACAGCCGCTTCTTCTTTTTGACCCTTTCAAAGAAATAAGTGAACCCGATCAATCAGCCGACGATTATCAAACATTCACAACTTGAATATCTTCAATTCATGAAAATAAATAATTTGCAACTAGTGACCCACATCGAATGCAATCCGGATATTCTGGCCCATTTTGTGAGGACCACACAGTGGTCCACCAATCACGCGGTGCCACGTGTGTATTGGTGGCACATATGGCACCGTATGATTGGTGAGCCACAGGAGTGATCCGCCCAAAATTAGGTCAGATGATCTGTGCGCATCAAATGGATGTTTAAGTATTATAATGCATGAAGAATAAATCATGCATGCTCTGGCCCACTGCCTTTCTGAATACTATATTAAACTCGTAATATTTATTTAAATTATAATAATAACCAGCAGCAATTAGTACATGATTCTGGCAAGGAAGGCAGAATCTCAAAGAAGAACTAAACACCACATATTACCTATCTCTTAATGGAAATAAAAAAAATACATAGTACAATCATAGTCAGCATAATAATAATTAATAAAAATAGTTCCATTTTTCAGTTAATATTGCCGGCCGGTAAAGTTATACATCACTACATCAAGTAAGTTGCGGCTAGCGACCTTCTAGCCGCGGTCTCACGCTGCGCGTTGAAGTAGACGGCGGCGACCGGGGAGCCGAGCTCATTGTCGGCGGCGAAACGCCGCGTGTTGAAGCGGTCTCTTGAAGTAGGCATGTGTTTCACTGTTTGTCTGCCTTTTTGTTTGAAGACGACGAACACAAACCTGTGTATTCCTATGCTGGGCTTCGGAATCTCATAGCTTACCACTTCTTTTCCTAATTAAAAAATAAATAAAATCCTTTTTTTTTCTTATTTAAATAAATATTGTGTTTAGAGTAAATTAAATTTAATCATCTTACCAAATGTGTCGTCCGTTGTCCCCGGAATATCAGTCACCAACCTACATATATATATATCATGTACAGTACGTTAGTATTTTCTAAAAAAAAATAAGTAATTAAATATCTTAATTTATTATACCAGTGGAGGTGTTCTCTGAGATATGGGTCGCTGGGGCCAGGGACATCCGGGTCGATCATAACCTGCATTAAAAATGGTTATTATTATTACAAAGAAACATAGTGCTATAAGAGAGAGAGAGAGAGAGAGAGTGATTATGATGAGAGAGAATATGAATAAGTAAGGTGGTTAGTTACCAAAGTGTAGAAAATTCTCATATCACTGCCTTCAATCTCAACCCTGGGCTTCGCTGCCACGGCAGATGGGTAGAACTCGTAACCGTTATAAACTTGTTTCTTCCCATAACTCACCAACATTTTGGTACTAGTAATGAAATAGTCGACAACATCTCCTATCACTCCTGCAACTATCAAGGGGGTTTCTGCCATTGTTGCCATTATACACCAAAGTCGGAGAGAGAGAGAGAGAGAGAGAGAGAGAGACTGTTTTCGGAATAGAGTGGGAAAGAGAAGAGGGGGTTATATTGCCGGCCCTTATGAGGAGCTAATGGGGCAAAGGCCTATGCCCCTAAATTTGAAGGGCCCCAAAAATTTGAATCCTTGTATATTTTATAGCACATACTAGCCCATAATGTATCTATAGCCCAAAAATTAAAACTCATTTGGACCATTTTTCTGTTCAAGAATTTTATTTGGAGCCAATCAATTTATATCTAGTTAAGTAATGATAACTACATTGGCCATAATAATAATCCATAACAATTATTATATATGTGTGTGTTCAAATATATTAAGACAATGATGTAACATTATCTTATACTGTAGTTCTGGCAATCACTTAAAAGCTATTGATCATAAAATACAAATAAACAAAGACGAAAAAAAGAATATTACACAAACTTCTCGTTCAATTATGTGAAGCATTCATATATATGACTAAAACTAAAATTGATAAAATTATATTTACATTGTACTGTATAACAAGAAAGGTTAAATAGACTAGGGATTTTATGCATTGAAAATAAGGTATTGAATAAAATTGATCTTGATGATTTTGTTTCTCAAAATGTCAAAAGATTTAAATTATTCGATCTTTTTTTTTTTTTTCACTTCGGTTTTTTACTTTAAAGTTATGTATGCACACAAACATGGAAGACCCGTATGTACTATCTTTAGCTAACAACATAATTTACGAAACTTCAATAAATGAGCCCATTTTCGCTTTTCGCCTAGGGCCTCCGAAATTTCAGGGCCGGCCCCATATGGAGGAAGTGCGACATGAAGCAGAGGCAGCAGAGAAGAACTATAACTGACCCCCACCACCTCAAGCCTATCTCAAAGAGCCATTTTAGGGTTTGGAACTGGAACAGATTAAAAATGCTGCCCGTGATTCAACCTAATCGAAAATTTGAATCTTATGATCGTTCCACTTAATTTATGATCAAATTAAGGTCTAATTTCATACTCCCTCCGTCTCGTTTAAAGTGATGTGTATTTTTTTCGGCGCGAGAATTAAGAAAGTGGATGATAAAGTATGAGAGATAAATGATAAAGTAATAGAGAGAAGATGAGTGAAATTGTGAGAGAGTAAATAATAAAGTAGAATAGAGAAATGATAAAGTTTGAAAGAGAAATGATAAAATATAAGAGAGATATGATAAAGTAGAAGATAATTTGTAGTACTACCTCCATCCATACAAAGTGTCTTGTTTTCTATTTTGGGTTGTCCCATAGAAAATGTCATGTTTCTAAAAAAAGAAAGAATGAGTGGATCAAAATTAACAACTCAAAAGTCAAACAATATACATCACACAACATAAATTTCTTAATTTTCGTACCCCAAAAAAAGGAGACACTTTCTATGGAACGGATGGAGTATTATTTTTTTGAAAAATTATACTCCCTCCATCCCATTATTAATGTCCCGTTTGTCTTTTTTGGTTGTCCCATTATTTATGTCCCATACCAAATAAAGAAATAAATGAGTGGACCACAATCAATCTAAGCAAGTGGACCCCACCACTTTATACTTTTACACCACAACTTTACACTTATACCTCCACTATCTTAATTACCGTGTTCAGTCCCAATGTAACATAAAAAATGGGACGGAGGGAGTATTCTTTTTAGGAAACGCGTTACTTCAAATGGGACATTATCAAAAGAAAAAACATTTCGCTTCAAATGGAACGGAGAAAGTATAATATATTATTATTGGTTGTTGGATATATGGAAGGCATGCCACTGCAGCTCAACAGTTTAATCTCTTACCTTGTGTCAGGCGCAAATGATAGCTGCAATGAATCTTGCATGTGGTCCCAATTTCACTAGTTTTCTGTGGATAAAGTAAATCTAGGATTTCCCTCTGGGGGTGAGATGAGCTGATGAGGAAAACTGTCTCATGCTATTTTTAACATGTATCTCTAGAACGATTTTGTCTCGTATAAATATATTGTACTGCGCGTTTTAGCCCGTATACATGAAATATTATGTTTAGTAACTTTTTTATGGGCCCAAACCCCATACCAACTAATCACTCGTCTACCAATACTATAACAGTTTTACTCCTGCTACTCAATTTTTACATGAAATTCCGAAAATGCTCATAGATTTTGTAGATTCTCCATTTTGCTATCATCTGTTTTCCTTTCCATATTAAAGAGAGTGGCGGTTTAAACTTTAAATAAGGGTCACTTAATAAAAAGAAGGGGAAATTTTAAGAATTGTTAAATTTGGGAACAAAAATTCATCACGCCCGCCGTCACCGACCACTCCTTCCACCCTTCCTCCCACAGCCACCGCCTTCCACCGTCATCCCATCAGTATAGAACCTCCTACCTCTTCCATTCCCAATTTCCAATTAGCAGTCGCGCCTCCCTAAAGCTCTGCGTCGATGAGTCGGTTGCAGAGGTCTCAAGTTTGCTATTAAGTGATGAGTGGTTTTCACACCATCTTATCGTGTGTTTTTTAATCATATGCTTTTGATTATTTTTGGTCTTAGCTTATTCACGCCTTATGGGGAAAATTGTAGCTATTTAGACACAAAATGAATGTTATTGCAAAGCTATTGCACATGGAATTTGTATGTAGTGAAAGCTGCAGCATAACCATGCATGTGTAATTGTTTGATGTCCCACCTCTTGATTGTCTTATATCTATTTGCTATGCACAAGAGTGGTGATTTTGCCCTATTTAGATAATAAGGCATGTTTTGATAGTTTTGCAAAATACAAACTCGCATAAGATGGTAGGATTCATTAACTTAAATGAGGTAAGGATCTAAAAGTTACTTCTAGATATGAAATTAACAACCTCGGCTATTACGTGAAATTTTGCAAACATAAAAAAGAAGTCGTTACTAAAACACTTTCCTGCTTGAAAACGATGCAGATCAATCTTACTAAAGCTGCCTTCATCCCCTCTGTTTTAGCTCGAAATCTCATGTAATAGCTGAGGTTGTTAATTCCATATCTAGAACCAACGTCTTATCCTTGCCTCATTTTGTAAGTGAATGAATCCTACTAACCTATGCGATCATGATAACTAAGTTTGTATTTTGCAAAACTATCAAAACATGTCTTATCATGTAAACAGGGCAACATGTCTTAATGGATGTGCTAGTTGTAATATATTTTGCATGGTTCTTTATTAGAGCAATGATTTAAAATGGAGAAGCCAGTACTAAGAGTTGACGTTTTACAGGAAGAGTTGTATGCCAAAATATGTAGCCTCTCATACATGGGTGACTTACGAATGCTTTTCGCAGAGGATAAAAACAAGGTAATCATCATCGAGGATCTAGTTGATAATTTGAAGGGGTAACTTACCTTGAAATTGCAATATGTGATGGGATCCTTTGGTTGTGAATGTAACATGCCAACCGCACGTTCATACTTGTTTCAACATTTGGAATGAAAAGTGTGCAACATGGAAAATACCGGTTAAATAAGGCTTATTTTTAATCAGTTGTCATTTGATGTAACTAGCAGGAACTTGGATATGCTTATCTCAACTTCATATTTGATATTATACATTGAAGATCTCTTTTAATTTATCTTGTTAAGACTTCAATATTTTTAGTACCTTGCATTTCCCTCTGGTAATGTGGTTGAACAACACATTTAGTCAAGTTTCTTAGTATGCTTATTGTATGTATGCTTCCCAGGTGAAAAAGATTGTGCAAGGGCAATTTAAGTTATTCCAGAACATATACAATCCATTTCTAGAGGAGTTTGCAGCTCAAGACTTGCTTAGAATATCATCTTCTGCTGATCAAAAAGCAAACTTAATTCAGGTTGGTGCTAATTTTAGCGCGAACTTCATCACTATTTTGAAATGATTACAAGCAAACTATGTTTCTTGCACCTTGGCGAAGGTTTTTTCTTTTCTCTTTAAAACTCCTGGCATACCTGACTGGTTAAATCAGGATTGTGGATGGTCTACCACTAGCTCCCTGGTGTCTTCTCTTCCTTTGCCTCTCAGATGCCATATGGGGATGAAGCCAATTGATGAAACTGGTACTATATGTGATTGGCGGATAAACTCTACTTGCTAATTTGCTATTTCAAATAGAAAATGTGTTTGTTTAACATTATTCCATTAGCTACAGAATTGGTTGGTAAAATGTAACTATTGTACCATAAGCTCCTTATCTTGTATTTTCTAACAAAACTTATGGCTTTCCATTGTTTTAGGTAGAGCTATACAGAAAGTGGCAATAAAATCAAGGGAAGAGGCTGCAGATTGCGTGCGGAGGATTCTGAGACGGAAAGTGATGGTGTCGAGTGCAAGACAAGCTGTGGCAGGTGCAGTTCATGGATTAAAATATATGTCGAGTAAAATGAAGAAAGCATGGAGATCTTGGTGATATAGATATAGTTATGACCGAATGGTTGTCAAAGTCTTCCTTAAGTTGCTCGTCTTATTTATTAACAGAGCAGAGCAGAGCAGAGCGGTAAAATAAGGAATTATGTCTTCTTGTTTTTCTACTTTTATCTTACTTCTTTATTTAGATTTTTGCCAACTTCTAGTGAATTTTTTTGCCATAACTCGCGCTATCTCTCTCCCTTATATTCCAGCGTTTCTCTGATTTTACAAGCTGCCGTCAAGGTTCAGATATAGGAATTCAAGTTCCCGTAACCCCTTCCCGGCTTCCCCTTTGGCCAGCTGCTGCTGCTGGTTGCTTGAATATAAAATTATGATGACATGAATTATGAATATAATACTAATAACTTTTGTTGCCAAAAGAAATTTAATCGAAATAATAGATTGTATATTTAGAAGCAATGTCTTAGATTTTTCTCTCTTTTAGATTCTTATAACATTTTGTAAGTTAATAATCTTTCGATCAAAATATCCCTTTTTTTTTTATCTAAACAGGACAAAATTGCAATAGCTTAAACTTTTTTTAAGTGCTTAAATTAAGGAGAAATTGGTAAAAGTGACTTATTAGAGAATTTAGGGTGTGTTTGCAAAAACTGCTTAAAAGAAGAAAAAATTAAAAAAATAGTGTTTGCAAAATTTATACTGTAGTAGCTTATTTTGTGATTTATAAGTAAAATGTCAAATCATAACTTATCTGAAATTACAAATATGTCATTAAGTTGGAGAAGTTGGTAAAAACCAACTTAACCAACTTCAACTTATTTTAAATGTAGATAATTTTTTCGAATTTAAATTATTGAAAACACCCAAAAATAATTTTTCCTTAAATTAAGCTATAAGTTCAATAATTTAAGCTCATGCAAACACCTACTTACTGGTTGTGCTAGTCTTGTAGATTTCGTGTCAATTTCAAATTTCCTTTTGATTTTACATTTTGAATAAAATACGTGTAAATATAAATTAGTACACCACAAGTTAACATTTGAAATAGCAAATTAAATATCGCCAGCTCACCTTCTGATTTTATTTCCATTCTAATTTACATCTTCAAATCTGAGAATTCAGTACTGGTACCTCCAGCCTCCAAGCAGGAAAACAATGGCCGGAACCACCCGAAAAATCTCCGCCGCCTCTGCCAGGGCTCACACTCGAAAACCGAAGGCAAAAACTTCTATTTTTTCAGGTTTTATATCTCCCCTTTTATATGCGGAATTAATTTGAGAATTAGTCTACTTGATCCTGTAATTTGGCTATTTGCATGCTGCTGTGCTAATGGATTGCAATTATCTATTAAGGAAGCTAGTATGGATCTGGTTATAGTGCAGTAGGTGTCGTTTCAGATTATTCAAGTCGTATTCTTTAGTCAATTTTCCTTCTTACTGGAAACTTTAGTATGGTTTTGCGGCGGTAGTAGATGGGGCATCGAGTTTAGATTTTATCTGCATTTGAAAAAGGACAAGGATAACACAGAATAGCGTGGTATCACTATGAATTAAATTAATCGTAACTTGTTTTTATTGATTCATATGGAATGGATCCGCCTATCCATCTAGTATGATTCAAAGCTTTCAAAGTTCATTTTGGTCCCTTCTTTGTAGTTTGATCAAACTTCTTATGATAAATGTTTAAGGGATTTTGAAGAAAATACTGTTGGTTGGGTTGGTGGGTTTTCTTGCTTGGGCTTACCAAGCAACAAGGCCTCCCCCTCCAAAGACTTGTGGCTCCGAAGGCGGGCCTCCAGTTACAGCGACGAGAATACAGCTCAAGGATGGGAGGTACTTGGCATACAACGAATATGGCGTGCAGAAGGACAGAGCAAAACACAAAATAGTGCTTGTCCATGGTTTTGATAATTGCAGGCATCATGGTTCTGCAGTAATGGCTGGCATTTTACCGGTACTGGTGCTTCCTTTTATGTTCCTTTATGTATTTATGTTGATCAACAACATTAATATAATACAGCTTCTGGACTCTGTTGTTTAATTTAAGTTATGAAATCAACTGCAGGGTGTAGTTGAAAGTAGAGGAATATACATTGTTTCATTTGATAGGCCTGGTTATGGAGAGAGCAGTCCTCACCCTAACCGGACTGTTAAGAGCTTGGCTTTTGACATTGAAGAGCTTGCTGACCAGTTGGGATTAGGACCCAAATTCTATATCATTGGATTTTCCATGGGTGGACAGGTTGTGTGGGGCTGCCTTAAGTACATACCTCATAGGTGTGTTTCCTTTTTGTTACTGTTACGATATTGGGGACTTTCCAATACATCTATACCTTTTTTCTGACTATACAAATATTTTTTTCGTTTCTATCTGATATCATACAAAGTGATTTTGTCTATGACGAACAGACTAGCTGGAGCTGCTCTATTAGCACCAGTTGTAAATTATTGGTGGCCTGGTTTCCCTTCAAATTTGTCTCAACAAGCATATGACCGGCAGCTCGTGCAAGACCAGTGGGCTCTTCGCATTGCTCACTATATGCCATGGCTTACCTACTGGTGGAACACTCAGAATCTTTTCCCTTTTACTGCCGCTATTGCTCATCACCCAGAAGTCTTCACTAATCCAGACAAAGAATTACTGCCGAAGATTATTTCTTTGAGCATGGAGCATCAGGTAAAAGGTCTTTACATTTTTTAATAGCAAAAACCTTAAATGCGAATCTTTTTGTTAGTAAATGTATAGCTAGTTCATCCGTTTTTCTTGCTTTGCACATTAAAATCTACCCTCGTTATGAAACCAACCATTGCAATAAATTTTTTTTCTGCATAACTTCTCCTTTTGTATCTAAAGGCAAGGTTTATGGAAGCAGAACTTGAGTGTTTTTCCTTTAGTACGGCTTGGCATTAGCCTTGTGGGTAGCAGTAAGAAACTTAGATAAACACAATTCTTAGATCATGATATTGGATTCTGTCGGATTATGGATGTGTTGATTGATGGTAAAATATAGAATTTGATATGTATCCATTTGTGTGCAAAAGTACTTGATGTCTACTGAAATATACATAGGAGTCTACAAAAAGGCAGTCACCTTTTTCTCGAGATTTTAAACTGATCTAGAATGGAACAATTAGTAATCATTAAGTACAATTCTAATACTCGTGCCACTCCGGATCCGTTTGGGACGCATTCGGTGTATTCAACATATTTTCGAGTACGTTAGAGATAGAGTCTATCGACAAAGATCGAAGAGAGTCGGGAATGGCAGAGGATCGGGTGTGGAAGAGAACGGGCCGTAGCCTCGTTGATCGGTCGACGTGCATGGCGTGCATGGATGATGGATGGTCGTGTGCATGTGCATGATCGGCGGATTTATTTGGTTATTGGGTTCTTATTAGTACTCTTTTTATTATTATAAGTATTTATTAATTTAAGTTTATTAAATAAGCCCATGAATAGGGCTCGGCCGTGTGAGGCCTAGTAGCTTGGTCTTCTTATTTATATTATAGTTCTAGTAGGAATATCTTATCTAGGTTTTATTCTTGGATCTTGAACGGCGCATAGTTGCGCTTGGCCGGAAGATTTATCTTCCGTGGGACTCGGCTTCGAGTTTGCTTTTGAGTTCGTAATTCAATTTCGTTTTGTTTATTACAATTGCTTCTACAATCTCTTTACTCTAACAATTTGGTCCGACCTGCCGGATGGCAAATACGAGACAACAACAGATGGAAACGAGAATGGATGAGTTGGAGAAGGGATTGAAGGTTGTGGATGTGCGCCTATCGGGTGAATTATCGACTATGAAGGATTCGATGGCCTCCATTCGTGACTTGCTTAAGGATCTGGTGACGGAGAAGCATAAGACGAGCGAAGGTTCCGACACCGGGACACACCCGAACCCTAATCTGGAAGACCATGAATCGGCGGAAGGACCGAAAGCCGACGGGCCCCGAGGCAGGCGGCTAATCGCAAGCACTGCGTCCGGCGCACCGCAGGTTACGTTGCCCACGTTTGACGGAACCGGCGCGGAGGGGTGGTTGACGAGAGTAGTAGCCGATTTGTTTGTGAAGGAAATCGTAAGGCTGCATGGATTTCCGACATCGATCGTCCTTGATCGCGATCCGATTTTTTGTAGTGAATTTTGACGAGCAATGTTTAAAGCCGTAGGGACAAAGTTGCGAATGAGCTCGGCTTATCATCCGGAAAAGGATGGACAAACAGAAGTGGTTAACCGTTGTGTGGAAACGTTATTGCGGTGTTTCGCTTCGGAGCGGCCGAAGCAGTGGAGTAGGTGGTTGGCGTGGGCGGAGTACTCGTATAACACTAATTTTCACTCGACTACGGGAATCTCTCCGTTCGAGATTGTGTACGGACGTCCACCTCCATTTCTTATGGGTTTTCTACCATCAGAAGTTCGTGTTAAAGCGGTGGCCAACGACTTGCAGGCTCGTGATGGGGCACTCCGCCATTTGAAGGAGCATATTGAACGAGCTCAAGATTATATGATTCGCGGGGCAAATAAGCATCGACGTGAGGTTGTTTATGAAGTAGGGCAGTGGGTTTTCTTGAAGTTAAGGCCTTATCGTCAGAAATCACTTTTCAAGCGCAAAAACGCTAAGTTAGCTGCGCAATATTATGGACCTTTCGTGGTAGAGGAACGCATTGGTGCTGTGGCTTATCGGATTCGATTGCCGAAGGGATGCCAATTGCATCCGGTATTTCATGTTTCGCTTCTTAAGGCGGCTATAGGCCAACATGCGATTGAGGATGAATTGTCTGAAGAATTGTGGACGGTGGATCTGGAATTTTATCCGGAGTGGGTGTTACGAGACCGATGGATTTGGAAAGGCGATGACCGAGTGCGCGAAATCTTAGTACAATGGCAAGGTAAGTCGGAGGACGATGCGACATGGGTCGATGTTTCTGATTTATTAAGACAATTTCTGCACTTCAACCTTGAGGACAAGGCTGTTTGGAAGGGTGGAGGAGTTGTTAGAGATAGAGTCTATCGACGAAGATCGAAGAGAGTTGGGAATGGCAGAGGATCAGGTGTGGAAGAGAACGGGCCGTAGCCTCGTTGATCGGTCGACGTGCATGGCGTGCATGGATGATGGATGGTCGTGTGCATGTGCATGTGCATGATCGGCGGATTTATTTGGTTATTTGGTTCTTATTAGTACTCTTTTTATTAGTATAATTATTTATTAATTTAAGTTTATTAAATAAGCCCATGAATAGGGCTCGGCCGTGTGAGGCCTAGTAGCTTGGTCTTCTTATTTATATTATAGTTCTAGTAGGAATATCTTATCTAGGTTTTATTCTTGGATCTTGAACGGCGCATAGTTGCGCTTGGTCGGAAGATTTATCTTCCGTGGGATTCGGCTTCGAGTTTGCTTTTGAGTTCGTAATTCAATTTCGTTTTGTTTATTACAATTGCTTCTACTATCTCTTTACTCTAACAGAGTCATCTACATGTAAAAGGATGTGACTAAGAAAAAATAAAGAAAACAAAAGTTTGACCATTGTGTTGTAGTTATATTGGTTATACAATGTGTTCTCTTATACTACATTTTTGGCATGGCACAATATTTTTTCTCTTCATTCCAAGTGGGTTTGGTCATTTATTTTTGCTTACCTGACATGCAGGCAATACCAAGACAACAGGGCGAGTTTGAGAGCATCCACCGTGATCTGATGATTGGTTTCGGGAGCTGGGATTTCGACCCCATGGATCTGAAAAACCCATTTCCAGAAAGTGAAGGTTCGGTCCACTTATGGCAGGGGGACGACGATTATCTTGTTCCTGTTACCCTGCAGCGTTACATTGCCAGTAAGCTGCCGTGGATTCAATACCACGAGTTACCAAATACTGGACATATGTTTCCTTTCGCTGATGGAATGGTAGACAAAATCGTAGTAGCTCTTATTGGTTAGAAAGAAAGGTTTTCTACTGTTTGTGATTAACATACTCATTTCATGTATATGCACTTTGCTCATTGTTGGAGCCTAGAGCTTCCACTGCTGTCTGAGTTGTATGTTGTATTGTTTCTTATTTAGACAATAATTTAAGATTAAAGGTTGATTGTTTGTGTATGTTTTCTTTTTATTTCTTCTGATATTTAGTTCAAGGATTAGTGTTTCAAGTGCTTCTCTGTGTCTGTCTGTTCCTCCCACGGTGATAATTTTTGAACTAAAAAAGAATCTACATTTTATTAGGAATCTTGATTCTTGAGTCATCAAATTCAAGAATTAAGCAGGCACAATAAACAATGAATAAAGCAAAAAAATTGAACAAAAAAGAAACATGAAATCCCCTGCATTAATAATTCAATCAAAAAGAAACATGAACATCAAATTCTACTTGGAATGTTTAGGCAAGAATCTCCTCCTCATCTTAGAAATCTGTCCAATACTCAATCCAAAAGCCTTCTCCAGAAGCTCATCATTAATCCCAGAACCAAACACAAGATTCGGAATCTTCTGCATCCCAGGATTCTGACTATTAAAGCATCCAAACACAGTAGCAGGAGTTTTCCCAACATTCATCTGAAAATGCACAAGCCCCTTGGGATAAACCATCACATCTCCCTGCTCAATAACCTTGGCAAAAACGTGATTCGTCGAGTCCACGAAGCCCGAATACACCTTCCCCTGCAGCACGTACACCATCTCCGTGGCTCTCGGGTGGAAGTGCGGAGGGTTGATCCCTCCGGGCTTCAGATCAGCCCGAACCAACGACATTCCCAAGGTGTTCAGCCCTGGAAATTTAACGTAGTTAATGGGTTGAGATGACAGCCCGGCATCAGAGAAGTTCCCGACTGATCTCACCCCGGAATACACAAAGTCTTCCGGGGTGACCAGCCTTGGGTTCTTGCACGCCTCAGAACTCGTTTTCGAGTTGGGAATGCAGAAATCTTGGAGCGGGTCTGGGTCTGAAGCCAATGTGTGCCTAGTGAAAAGAAAGAGAGACAGCAGTAGAAAAGCTAAACTTTTTGAATACATTTTACGTTGTTGAGTTTCGAATGTTAGAGCAACTGATGGTTTTATAGAGATGGGTTTTTTTCTTTTAAATTGAACACGTATTATGGTTTATAATAAAATTACAGTAGTAAGCAACAAAAAAGTTTCTTTTTAAAAAAAAATTGAAATAAAAAGGGAAACAGTGGTGGGGCTTGGGACATTGATCACGCTTTAGGTGAGTGCAGGGCACACTCCAAGGAATCAATGGAGAAAGGAGGGCAGGGGAATTATGATTTACTTGACTTTATTTGGTACACATGCGGTTGCATATTATTATTATTTCCCCTATTGTGTTTTTCCCTTGTTTAAGGTAAATAATTGCAATTCATCAATTAGACGTAATTCATAATGCAAGAAGTTTAAAATAAATGGTAAAAGTAGTGGTCCTCCTGCTGATGAAAAATTGAAAATAGAAACCAAAGCTTATAGATGCTGACAAAAAGAGAGGAAAGGAAGAAAGAAAAGATGTCATGTGTTTCTAAATAACAAGGATGCAAAAGGAATTTGTGTTGATGATGTGCAGACTTTTCTTTAAGAAAATCATTTGAAAATAACATCCACACATAGAGAGCACTGACAGATATTGCATAGTTTTAAAAAATATTAGGTTAGTTATTATAGGTTGTCTATTTCTCAGAGGAACAACAACATAATGCTTATCTATCATAACATGTCAATTTTTAAATTTCTTGAACAGTAGTTTAATGTATTGCAGTTCACCTGGCAACAGAGGATCCCTCTTTCTTTACAAACCAATAATTTGAACTGATCTGATACTCGTTCCTTCATGATCCAAAAGATGATGTTCTTCATCAGGGTATCTCCACCATTGATTTTTCTCCAGATTGAGGGAGATGGTCCCTGCCTGACGTGATAAAGCTTTGTGAAACCTCCCAGAAAACTGTGTCATGAATGTATAGGCAGTCTACTTGCTATTATAACAATAGCATCTTTAGATCCTGCATATGAAGGAGAAAGTACAGCTTCTCTGTTTCTTGAACAGCTCTATCGCCAGCACTATTTATAATGAATTTAGCATTACACTGAAATTTTCAGCATTCTGATCTCATACTTCTCACATGGAAAATACTTTACAATACTTCCAGCATATCAGCAGCAGAAAGGGGGTATACAAGGTGAAACCATAAGATGAATACAGCGATAAAAATCAACAAACATACATTTCTAAATTGCATATAAACTCACAGGTCACTAGTATAAGTAAAGCAGGACAGAATCCATTCTGCACTTTCTGGTTTAACACCATAGAAAAAACTTGGAATTTCACCACTTGAAAATACGGTTAGATATAAATCTTACAGTTTTAACCCAGTTCAGACACTCTTCTCATCTATATAGTTATTATATTCCCAACATAAAGCATCTGCAATTTTTGCATAACAGCCTCAAGGAAGGCAAGAAATACTTCTTTATCACTTAAAATGTCACCTAGTTCTCTTGGCATCACATGTCTGCATATCTGCATTGCTATTACACAGTGGCAAAACCCATCTTACAACTGTAAAGATGGAATTGACCTCATTACAGTCATTTTGATATTATTGTTGCATATAAAACAGCTGTTAAATATATATAAGACGAGCAATAATGCATCAGAACCTTCATCATGATTGCAGAAACAAGTCCTTTCAAGAATTACAATGAAACGGAATAACAACACAAAAAAGGGAAACACAACCTGAACTTGTACAGAGAAATATCAATAAAACACAACTGTTGTCAGTCCAAAAATTATCTGGGAAAGACCAGATTGGAATAAATGTCCGCAGTGAGGATCTCAGCCTGCTTCTGCAGCTCATAACAGATAATAAGTCCGGATAGAGTGATGTATCTCTATTCAAATTCAAATTGAATCTCCACATGCTGGTATTTCCTCATGAGTCTTACAATAGCTGAAGTGAAGTTGGCCAACATGTGGCATTCTTCATGAGTTTTGGTCTCAGACACAACACCATGAATAACCAACTTCTGAAGATTAGGGCATCTTTCAAGAAGTCCCGAAACCCACATCGAGAAAAGATCACTAATTACAGTCCACCCAAGCTCCAAGACAATCACATTTTCCAAAACAAAAGAACCTTGTAAACCATACTGAAGCGCTGCCTCTCTTAGATCGTAGTTCAGGGAGAGATGACTCAATAAAGGAAAGCAAGAAGAGATGGTCTCTATATCCACAAACTCATCATCATCATCAAATACAACACCCCATAACCTAAGCTTTCTCAACTTGGATGATCTTGAGATCATATGGAGGAACTTCGCCCACATGATCGTGAAATTGCTCACATCAACAACCTCCAGATTTTCAGCACTCTCGCCAATATCAAGATGGATAACACTAACATCATCGATCTTTAGGAATCTCAACATCCCCTTACCAACAAGCTCAAAAACTTCAAGCGTGCAATCTTTCAAGTGCAACCTCTCTAAGCTATCAGCCTCCAGTATAAACTTATCCAAACTGATTGCCTCAACATAAACATCCTTCAATGAGTGGCTACTCAAATCCATGGTCGCCTGGGGATCTGACATGACAATCTCTAGACTGATTAAGCTCAGGTGCTCAATTCTTGGACAGGCATTAAGCAGAAGACTCAGATCCAAGGCTGATATGCTGACATAACTCAAGGAAAGAGATTTCAAGCAGGGGAATTTCTGATAACTAGGTTCAACTCCTGTAATAGTATTGTGTGCCAAAGCTAAAACCTCAAGCTTCTGCCTACCACACTTCTCAAGCATGTTAATGTTAGGTGTTGTTTTCACATTGTAATGTAGTTGACGCAGGGTTTCTCGAGTGTACATGAGCCAAGCAATAACTGGGGCTGCAGTGAATTCATCTACATCATCCATTATTATTGAGAGGCACTGCAGTCCTTTGGTTTGGAATATAGTCTGAGTGATGATTATCTCGAGTCTACTGGTGGAGAACTCATGATATAAAGGCCAATCACTGGAATTGAATGTGAGAGTGTGGAGATGATTCCTCCAAGCCTCTTGCCATTTCCTGCAAGTTGCAGATGCAATCACAACATCACGAGCAGCTCCAAGACGCGATAGAATGTTCCCAACAACCTCAACTGGAAGAGACTCCATACCAAATTGATCGAATAACTGCAAAAGAGAAAGCCCAAAAGTTGCTATAGCCACCAAATTCAAACCCAAGATTTCAAGTTGAAAATGCAAATAATCCAATTTTAAAAAAACAAAGTGGTTATTCAGATACTCCAAACACAGTGACTGGTTCTACAGCCAGAAATCCTAGTTCTCACAGCCAAGCAACTCCAAGAAAGAAGATTCCAAATCTAAACGCTCTGATCAGTAATTTGATAGTGCCAAGCAATTCCCCCAATCAATAAGCACTCAAGAAATCCCTAAAACCAATCCAATATTTCGTCAGTTCCGCAAACTTTCACTTTTTTCCTTCTATTTCGACGGAATAACCAAACATCAGACGCCTTTCACCTCTTGCTGGAACTGTAAAAGGCAAAAACTTTCAGCAACTAAGTGTTACAAATCAAATACCTGAAATCACGTATTCAAGAAAATACATAATAAGTATCAATAAATTTAAGAAAGAACATTCATAAGAACCGAAAAGACGAAAATCAGAAACAGGGATCGATACCTGAAGAATCCGCCCCGCTAATAAACGCCAAGAATAAATTGATCGATGCAATTAAATCGTACGCGATACAGAATTGGCTGAAAAAGAGAGAGAGAGAGAGAGAGAGAGGAGAAGAATGGAAAGGGTGGATTCTGATTCGCTGAAAGGCGGGGAAAAGCACTACGGCCCCGTTTGGTTCGAGTGGATCCTCGTGTTTGGTATCGAAAAAACTACTCAAGTATCATTCCTCATTCCTCCCTCCATCCCCTCAAATAACACTTTCCCATACCTTCACAATTGGATACTTTTATCTTTCATTCCTCTACTTTTTCCCCTCTCTCTCGGTCGACTCACTCCTCTCTCTCTCTCTCTCATTTTTTTTCTTCTCTCTTGGCAAGAAACAAGAAACCCAGTCACCGCCTCCACACTCCACACCACCGTCTTCGCCGCCTACGACGCCGCCGCTGCCTTCACGCCGCCTACGACACCGCCGCCTTCTCGCCGACAGTGGTCGTTGCCATCGGCCTAAAAATCTGAGGTATGAGCTTCCTTCTCTGTTTTGTTTGAGGAATTTGTGTTTGATTCCCCCAATTCTTACTTGGCGAGGAGATTGGGACATGGAGTTATATTGGGACATGGATTCTTTTCTTCTAATAAATAATAGATCCATGTTTCTGTGCTACTCTGAAAACTGTTACAAGTTACATTCTGGAAAAAAATTATGAACCAGTCAGTAAGAAGCTTTCTTGGGGCTTGAAAAGGGTTGTGATGGTAGCCCGTTGAGAAACTATTCGTGGTCTAAATAATTAGTTTTGTTTCTTGTTAAGTCTAAATAATTAGCTTTCTTGCTTATGTTGCTTATGTATATAATAATGATGAATGTATGTTGTGTTGTTTGATGAATGTATGTTGTGTATGTTGAGTTTGATGAATAAATCTGTAGGAGGCAATAATATGTTCTGTTTCTGCAAGAGTATGTTCTGCAAGAATGTGCTGTTTCTATAATGGTTTTCTGCATTATGTAATTCTTTCTTGTGAGCTGGTTTCTTTCTTGTGAGCTGGTTTTCTGCATTCTGCATTCTGTAATTCTTTCTTGTGAGCTGGTTTTCTGCATTAAGGCAGCTGACGAAGTGCGAGCTTCTCGACGGGGTTTGGCGAAGGAGATGGATGCTAAGGATTTAGAGCAGCAAACTTGATCGGAGAAAGGCCAAGTATGATGGATATTTTCTATTCCCTTGATTCGGTCGAGTCAAAGAAGGAATATGTCCTTGAGCTTCTCAAGTTTGATTAGATTATGTCGGATTTAATTATGTATGACTGATTTATGTTTATGTTTAAGTATGACTGATTACTATGGTTTTTATTTAAATTTATGTAAGACATTATCATTTTATGTTCAATTAGATTTTTTTATGTTTAAATTTTATTTTTTTTATTTCAAAATGTTATAATATATAATAGAATATGATATTTTGTGTACAAATTTATTTAATAAATTTATTAAGCTGATTTCATTCCTTCAGTCAAACCAAACAGGTTTTGGAATCAAGTTCATTCCTGCTGCAACCAAACAACTGTTTTCAGGAATCATTCCTTCATTCCATACCTCCAGGAATGATTCCTGATTCCGATTTCATTCCTTTCTGTCAACCAAACGGGGCCTACAGTGCGACGGCGCATAGTAGTACGTTAAGGAGTGGTGCACTCTGCCTCGGTGCACATCCACCAAAATTAGGTTGTATTTCATGATTCGGTAATAGCAAATTGGCAAAAATAGTCCGCAAACTTCGCGTTTTTGCGAATTTTATCCTCAAACAATTTTTTTTTTGTTTTTTTGACCCTCAACTCCTTATTTTTGCGAATTTTGTCCTCAAACTTCTTTTTTTGTTTTTTTCACCCTAAACTCCTTATTTTTGCGATTTTAGTCCTTAAACTCCTTGTTTTTGCGATTTTAGTCCTATCGTTAGATTTTCCGTCAATTTAACCGGTAATTCAAAAAAAAATTAAAAAAATAAAAAATTGAAAGGGCAAAATCGGAATTTTTATTTACATGGACCTAAATAGCAAATAAAGAATGATTTGGGACCTATTTAGCAAAATAAAATAGTTTAAGGACTGATTTCAAAAAAATTAGACAAATAAGCTAATTGATTCGTATCGACGAGATTTTGCGCTAAATTTTTGATTTTTCATAAAATTTTATTGCTTCGTATCAAATATAAGCTAACCAAGATTTCGTACTAATATAAGCAACATTTAATTCGAAATGCAAAATATATACTGTGAATTAATCATTAAAAAACAAAGTTATTATCACCCAATATTTTTACTTCAAAATAACATGAATATGAGGGAAATATATGTCAGTTCGTAATTTACGATGAATAATATGTTATAAAAAAAATATTTAATTCATAATTTTTCATGAATAATAGAATACGAGGAAAATATGTATCAGTTCGTAAATTACAGAAAATATTAGTTTTATTTGCAAATACTATAATAAGCCAAAAATATTGGGTGATAATAACTTTTTTCGTAAATTAGTTTTAGTTCGTATTCTAGTTATTTTGAAGTAAATATTATGCACTAAATGGTTATTTTGAAGTAAAAATATTGGGTGATAATAACTTTGTTTTTTAATGATTAATTCACAGTATATATTTTGCATTTCGAATTAAATGTTGTTTATATTAGTACGAAATCTTGGTTAGCTTATATTTGATACGAAGCAATAAATTTATATGAAAAATCAAAAATTTAACGCAAAATCTCGTCGATACGAATCAATTAGCTTATTTGTCTAATTTTTTTGAAATCAGTCCTTAAACTGTTTTATTTTGCTAAATAGGTCTCAAATCATTTTTTATTTGCTATTTTGGTCCATGTAAATAAAAATTTCGATTTTGCCCTTTCAATTTTTTATTTTTTTAATTTTTTTTTGAATTAACGGTTAAATTGACGGAAAATCTAACGATGGGACTAAAATCGCAAAAACAAGGAGTTTAAGGACTAAAATCGCAAAAATAAGGAGTTTATGGTGAAAAAAACAAAAAAAAGAAGTTTGAGGACAAAATTCGCAAAAACAAGGAGTTGAGGGTAAAAAAAAAAAATTGTTTGAGGACAAAATTCGCAAAAACGCGAAGTTTGAGGACTATTTTTGCCAATTTGCCTTCTGTAATTGTATATTATTATGTGTATTATTGCCTAATACCCATTTCCGTATAACAAAAATAAAAAATACTCAATCTTTATATTTACTACACAAAATACTCAATTTTACTTATATTACCCTTACTTTTTCAAAAAGTTGACTGACACCAATCATTTTCAGGAGTTTTACTGAATTCGAGACGAATTAATTGAAGAAACAAACAAAAAAACACATAAATTCGAAATGAATTAATTCGAAATTTAAATCCCGCTCAAGTCCCGCTCAGTCCCGCTCACTTAAATTCAAATCCCGCTCGAAAATAAGGTTGCGAACACTCGAATCTCGCTCGAACGAGAGACGAATCCCGCTCGAGCACCGGCCAAATCCCGCTCGGGGGACACAGAATCCCGCTCGGCAGTTTACGGCAGAATCCCGTCGGCAGAATCCCGCTCGCCGCCCGTACAATCCCGCTCGGCACCGCCACGCCTCCAATCCCGCTCGGCCGACACCCAATCCCGCTCGACGAGCGGGATTTAACGAGCGGGATGTCTCCCTCCTCTAATCCCGCTCGTCTCCTCCTCTCTTCCATTTGCTTTTGAATTTTTCTCTCCTCTCCGTCGCCGAATCCCGCTCGAGAATAGGATTACGTAGTTGAATTTGACTCCAAAACACAAGAATGGCTTACCAGGTTAGTCCCGCTCTTATTCTATAGTCCCGCTCGAATTTTATCCGTCAATTTGGCGCGAATCTTAATTATTTGATGTTCATGTTTTTTTTAGAATTATTCGAATTTGAGAAGAATTATTCGAATTTGGACATGAATAATATTGGTTGTTTAATTCGTTAAATTTTCTGAGATTATTCGAATTTGAGCATGAATTATGTTGAATTGGAGCATGATTTTATCATTTTAGGTGCATGAATTTTTCTGAATTTTTTAAACATGATTTATGATTTTCGTAGCATGAATTTTTCTGAATTTTTGGATCATGATTTTATGATTTTTGTACCATGAATTTTTCTGAATTTTTGGAGTATGATTTATGATTTTCGGAGCACGAATGGGTGATTTTTTTTTTAACTGTTATATTGTATCGGTGCAGCCCGTTTTTAAATGAATTGATCTTCTCGATGCGACTCCGAGGATAGACATAGAGTTCTACCCGAAGATTTTTTATATAATTAAAAAAAAAATTAGAGTTTTGGAGGATGGTTCTTTAGTAAACGAATTTAGGAATGGGGTTTTTGGTAGCTTTTTGGATTGGATGGTGGGTAGGAATGCAGCAAGGGCCCTCCATATGTTAATGTGTCATGAGATTGAAGAGGCCGGAGATGATTCCGCTGTTTGGTTTTCCGTGTCCGGGACGACTACCCGCTTTTCTTGTTTCGATTATGCCCTTGTCACGGGTTTAAAGTTTCGATCCAGCAATTTTGATCCGCATGTTCAGCAAGATCCTCGTTCCTCGACTGTGTACGAACAGTTAAATGATTGTACACCAATAACGGGCAGAGATTTGTTGTCAAAGTTCAAGAATGGTGATTTGGGATTGGACGAGTTGGGCTATTTGAAGGTGGCTCATGTTCTAGCCTTAATTTACTTTTTTCTCGGTTATAGCGACACGAAATTAGTCGACACGTGGATTTGGGTATTAGTGGATGATCTACGTGCATTTGACCGATTCCCGTGGGGCTCGTACACTTACGGTGCGCTGAAGCACTATTGTAGTTTTGTTCCGAGAACGGCGCAACAGGCATCCAAGAAATATCATTTCTATGGACCCGTTTGGGCACTCCAGGTGTGTTTAATGATTTTATTAATTTAATTATTAGAATTATTCATATATATCATGTACTAATCAATATTGATTTTCATTCATTGTAGATTTGGTCCTACGATCATTAGGGAAGATCGACTCCATGTATCCTATATTGCGGCTGAGAATCCATTACATCCCACGATCATAGGGGATCATGGGGTACGAGAGCTATACAGATTCGGACAGCAGACACAGCGTCCGACCAGTTCTAGAGGAACCGAACAGAGGCAACGCCGTTCCACTGAAGGTGGTAAACGGGTCCGAACAACGACTGGAGAGAGGGAGCCCGATCAACACCATATCTTCACCGTCGAAGACGTCCGTAAAGTCATTAGGGAGGAAAACCAAAACTTGCAGCGGAACTTGCAACAGGAGCAGCGGAACTTGCGACAGGAAATAGTTCACGATGTGAAGGCACTATTTAGGTCGATGTTTGGTCGATCTAAGAGCCGAGGATTGGGGACTACGTCCTCTCACGTGGGTGGTAACCGTACACCACACGGTCTTGTTAGGAGTGAATCGGTGTCGATGAGACACCGTCGTGACTGAGATAAGGATATGGGAGATCACTCTCCCCGGGTTGAGGAGGAGAGAGCCACATCGGTGTACCGCCCCGTGATTGAGGAGGAGCTAGCCGCCCCGGTGTACCGGCTCGAGGTTATGGATCTGGATGACGAATCGGATAATGAGGCGGAGCAGCCGGTTATTCCACCGATGCAGGGTCGACACAACGTATACGAGCGTGGATGTTATGCTCCGGGGTCGGTGAGGAGCATGTTTGACTATGTCGACCCTGTTTACGGAGATTGTCCGCCTCGTCAGAGCTGGTCCTACGGTGCACAACCCATGCACCCACTTCCTTTCGACGGTGGAAATTGGCGTCAATATTATGCTCCTATTCAGGAGCAGCCTTCAGCACACCGCCCCGAGGTTGGTGCATCGTCTGCGAACCCGGTACGGGTCGAGCCAACCTTGTCGGACGATCATAATTGGCTCGATGAGTTTTCTGTTGATACAGTTTATCAGGTACCGTATAATATTTATTTTTTATTTAATTTACTTTATTAATTATAGCATTTTTTTAATTGTTATTCTTTAATTTTAGGCTTTGACGACTCCCCGAGCTAAACCGTTTGGTGCCCCAATGATGACCGCTCCCATAATAGCTGAAAATTATCGGCAGCAACGTTTATCTGGACTATGTTATTTCACGATTGCTGCGAATTATCCTATCCCCCCGATTTATTCGACGACCTCGAGAATCCAACTAAGGAGTTAGATCAACAAACCATGGATTTATGCATGGGAGCACTGAGGAAGATGAAGAGCCTCGGGGGTATTGATGTGTTGGCTACTCCCCACTATCATCACACTGTGATAGTCGATTCGGTTTTCTTCGTAAGTAATAATTCAATATTTGTATTATGCTTATTAAATAATTACTGACTTTTTTTCATTTATTTAACAGAACGTTCTTTGCGCGAATTGGAAGAAATGCATTCCAGATCTGGATTTTGATGTGCACGACGCAGACAACTTCAACTATGCGCATTTATGGAAGCCGAATGCAAGTCCCATGGAGTACATTCTCGATAAAAACTTGATGGAACATGCGCAAAAGTGGTATAGTGCCAAATACGTAAGTATTTAGCTTAGTTATTTATTTATATTATAAATTATTCATATAGTAATTAATTCTATTTTTTTGAAGCTGTTATTGCCATGTCTCTGCTTCGATCACTAGGTCACTGTTCGGATTGACATTGGTCATTGGAGGATTGAAGTGTATGATTCGCTTGCGCACAAAGCCGATGATCATGGCCGAGCACGTAGGATTCATTCGTTGAGACCTCTCTGGAAGCTGATTGGTCCATTTTTGTCGTACGGCAATTACTGGGGCCTTAATGACTTTGGATATCAGTATCCCGTACCGCGGTCGCCCACTGTGCAGAATATGCCTCGTGAGTTGCAGTTGGTGCAAGCAGATGATAAGAGCTGTGGACCGATGGCCTGCATGGTAGTTGAGAGATTCATTGCCACTTACCCGACAATCAAGTGGGGCAACGAACCCGGCAATGTAGCTGTGTATCATCGGTTGATGGCTCATAAGATCTTTGACATGTGCTATACGAAGCCGGGTCTATGATGACTATATTGATTTATGTATTTGTATTTCATTGACATATTTGATTTATATATTTCGTATAACCAAAAAAAAAAATCTACAGCACCGTCCTCCAAAAAATTTGCACCGATACAATATAACAATAAAAAAAATTTATTACGAATCCCGCTCGGCCGTATGAATCCCGCTCGGCCGAACCGGAATCCCGCTCACCGAGCAGGATTCGTATAACCAAAAAATTCGCATCGAGAAGATCAATTCTTTGAAAAAAAAAATAAAATTATTACGAATCCCGCTCGGCCGAACCGGAATCCCGCTCACCGAGCGGGATTCGTTCAGCCGAGCGGGATTCGTAATTATATTTTTTTTTCTTCAAAGAATTGATCTTCTCGATGCGATTTTTTTGGAGGACGGTGCTGTAGATTTTTGATATAATTACGAATTAACATAATACAAATTAACATAATTACGAATTCATTGATTACTTTGACAATTACAAATTACGATATACTATGTTGGTCCGGAGACGAAAAGTCAGGTGTAGAGGGGGGGGGGGGGTGAATACACCTGAGCTCTGCTTTTTTTCTCGGTGAAGGTCACCAAGCCGATGTTTGCAATCGATGAACAGTGCCAAGTAAGCCTTCGATCACGGGGTCAAAGTGAGTCGGCTTCCGAGCTCTTCTACCGACCGATGTCGGGATTACGAAACTCGCCGGAGACCGTAGTGCGGATAAGTGTTAGGCCCGGAGTCGTCTCTTTTGAAAACGCGTTTTTGCAAGTTAAATCTTTTGGCTGTGCACTTTATAAAATACGTTTTATGCAAACTTATGATTTTCAAGTCAGTTGTATGCTATGCAATAAAACAGTAAATGAACACAAGCGATTTAACGTGGTTCGGATACGCAAGATCCTACGTCCACGGTCCTGAACAAGGCAGGAGAACTTGTTGATTATTCTGAGCAAGCCTCAGCAGGGATACTGTGCACTGGACAGTTCCCTCTAAGTTATAGTCCTTAGCGACTTTACAATCCAAACCTAAGTTTAGAAGGGAGGGAATATTCTCCAACTGAGAAGGAGTTCTTACAACAAGAACAATTCACTAAATGTGAACTCCTTCGGATCTAAGCTATGAATCTAGCAATGAGCTTAGTCTAGAGAAGAAAGGGATCAAAGTGCTCTAGAGAGATGAACTACAATAGGTGTTCTGTGAAAACTAGTTCGTCTCTGGATAAACTTGAAGGTTCTAGAGCGTTGTGAGCTTGAATGATTTCCCTTGATTTCGCGTATATTCCTCTTTTCGAAATCTTCAAATCCTTCTCTATTTATAGTTGTGAGTTGTGACATATGTCCGTTGGAGACGACGATGCCACGTGTCACAAGCGTCCAAAGAAAACGGCCACTATTCAACTTTGTTGCGAACGGGGCGCTTAATGCACTGTTCATGAGAGCAGACTTTTTACCGTGTAGAGTAGGTAAGCGTTGTCGGCTTCTCATTGGTCGAGGTTTGTAGTTGGTGAGTGTCGAGTTGACCGTTCAAACTACCTCGTATGTCTTCTCGCCGAACATTTGAAGGGACTTTAAGTCTTTGGGTCGCTTTTCGTCGGATACGATTCTCGAGAGTCTCTGTCTTCTTCGGTCGAGTCGTCCCGACCGATAAAGTGAGCTTCGATAGTCGGTTGGTCGACTGCGAAGGTATACTGCTTGCACCTGGTTCTTCTACCGATGACCATCGCCTTGTAGAGAATGCTTCTACCGAGGTCCGGGCCACCGATGCGGGATCTTCAACCGAGTTTGATATCACCGCCGACGAAGAATGCAAGCGATTACACTGATGACGTGGGGTTCTGAAAAGTATCTTCACCAGAAGATCAGTTCAACAACTACCCCGTACAGGACTTAGACAAAATAATAAGCATTACATCAAGTCTAACCTATACATCAGCTAATCCTATCGACACACTAATCTACTGATATCAGCTCGGTTTTGGGATCTTCAATTCCATAGTACTACTATGATTTCCCCCAATTTCTTTTAACCCTAGAACAGCTGAGTATCAATCTACTGACTCATATCCAACAATTTCCCCCTAATTGATGATGCCAAAACCTCTATACTAACATCTATTAAAGATACTGACCTACTGACAACAATTTCCCCTTAAAGCATCTGAGGAAAAACTGATAATAGTAAATGAACTTCAGCAGGTGAGAGAAAAGCAAGATCAGAGAAACTGATGTGAGTGTGTGTCAGATCACTTGGTGATCAGTAGTGAAAACATGACACTAAAAAGCTTAAAGACAATGAGCGATTGTCTAGCAAGCGATAGGAACTCTTATAGATAGATCGTCAAAGTACAGGTTCCTATGCTATTACAAAGAATTATAAAAAATAAAGAGGAGAAATCATCGCTGCGTCGTCCCGAAACTCCGAGTCTTCTTCTTGAAATCCACCGAGCGATCACCGGAGGGTCCAGCAAGAAAATTTATAAATCCTTTTTCGCAAAACCCGGATTTCCTCTTGATCTTCCGGGTCTATGCGGATGTAACTCAAGCCGATAGGCTGCATTCGATTTCTTCTTCGATAACCTTTGTGATGATAATGCCTTTTAGCAGCCATGGGAGGAGGATATCTTCCGAATGCAGGTGCTTTCACAGGGAATGTTCGGCTTCTTTCATGATAGGCAAGATCCGTTCTCCGAGTTCGGAAAAACTTCATCGAAACACTCTTCGAACAGCTTGATCGCCCGGAATGTCTTTCGGATAGAAGCCCCATACATACGGATTTTTAACAAACATTTCTTTGAGAGTCTCCCATTGATCATTCGGATCAAGAGTACCCATTTGTCCTCATGAGGTGCGGAATCAACTTCATACGAGGAGTTCCGATAGTAGTCCTCCTGTTCCTCGCTCCTCCGGGTATCTCTGTTTTCTTGGATCGGCCGGCTTATCGGATAGGCTTTTCATTCTTGCCGGGTCGCCCATCCTTTTCTTCTCACGGAGAGCGGCGCTCTAGTGTCTCCTCGTCTCGAGACTCGGTCCTTGCGCGTCGCCTCCCGTGTCGCTTGATCTTCCGCTATCCGCTCGTGTGTAAGAGTAGATATGGGAATACTCGAGCAAGTAGCTTTGATTTCGATCGGAAGAGCCTTAGCAAAATCTTCTTGGGCTTTCTTCTTTTGCTCTTCGACCGTCATAATGACCTTTCTCTTCCCTTTGCCCCGACGACTTTGCCCTTAGGCTTTTTTCTGCTTCACCGCTCCCTCTAGCCGACGCTCCCGGGTCCAGCTTGTCTTGCAGCTCTTGGGCTATTCCGAGGTCGAATGCCTCTTGCTCCGCTTTTGATTTAAACTTCTTGACCGGGGAGGAAGGAGTAGTGGATTCAAGAGCGATTTCCTTCCCCGACCTCTGCGGCACTGCTGAGACTCTTCTTCTTCATTGGCTCTTCAAGGAATTGAGCGATTTCGTCTATGTGCGCAATCGAAGAGGAGATGGGGGTGGCTTGTAGTGGGAAATCAAGGAGAAGGACCTCGGTAGATGTACCTTTCGAGTAGATGGTCCTGCCTCCCGAGCCTGTTCCCCCCGAATCTCTGCGGCCGAGGGCTCTGCTGCCGAGGAGGGTCCCGCCTCCCGAGCCTCGTCCCTCAAGGATCTAGACGTCGCCAGTATCCGTATCGGGTTCATCTTTCACAATATCTTCCCCCCTTTTTGGCATCGCAATATGTGCCGTGGAGGTGCGGATAGCTTTTACGTCCCGCTCCAGGACAGTGCGTGAAATCTTTGATCCGGGAAACCGTGTCATCAAAATCACCGACCAAGTTGCGGTAGTTTTCCCGTCCTTTCTCCCGATCGCTCTAGATTTCTTCAATCGAGCGGCCGACTCCCGACGGAGTTTCAGCAGAGCTTGATCATTTGATTCTGTCATTTCTTTCCGAATGGATTTTAAGGCCTCACTGTTGCTTGATGGCCGTTTGAAGAGAAGTGGTTGCTATCTTGTTTCTCTCATCTATGAAGCCTTGAACTGCTTTTCATGGCCCGAGTCACCGCTCCGAGAAAGTTTTATGCCGAGCGGCAAGCGACGCCGACTCGTGCCGATAAATCGGCCTTTTGAGCACTTAGGGCCTGCTCAACTATCTCCTTGAAATCCGGGCCGAGAAGCCTCTTTAGGAGTTGAGATGTCGCGCCAACTTACTTAGAGCTTCGTTCGAGCCTTGGTGTACTTCTCCCATTTGAAATGAACATCTTTGGCTAGGAGTCGATTTTTCTCACCTTGGCGTTTGATAGCCTCTGTTGACGTAACGTGAGGACACGGAACCGATGGGTTGTATCTCGATAAGAGCCGGTTCCGAGCCTCTCGCTCGTAGAACGAGATCAACTACTCCCTACTGTACTTCGGAGCGCTTGTAGCCTCACCCGATGTGACTATGGGTGGTGTTGGGGCTCTTCTCTTGGGGAGTTTGTCCCTCTGCAGATTCTCCCCCGATCTGCTTCCTTGGGTTTGCCATCCATCTCCTCATCTTGATCATCATTATCACCTTTATCGAAGGTGGAGATGGGGGCGGAGTCTGTTTCGATCGGAGCTCTCAAGCTCGGAAATAGAGCATTGCAGCTCTCAAATCTTCGAAAGACGCCACATCGCCGGCTCTCCGAATCCAATCTTGGCTTGGAGCTCTTGCTCCTCTCGTTAGTAGCTCATCCGGTGACCGCCGGGATTTGGCAAAGTCAATAAGAATATCCCAAGGCAGTAAAACCTTAAGAGTATCCGAGCTCTTGTCCTTCTTCGCTATTTCAACCAGATCTGCGTGCTCGGCAATTTCTCGGTATCTCTTGTTGAATCTCACTGCAAGACGCAATCGAGTGGTGTCGGTTGTTGTCCACTCAAAGAGAGGTTCTAGTGACGGTTCCCTCTTGTCGACTCTGTTTCCTCGTAGCCGATCACTTGGACCTTGTCCTTGATCGTCGCTCCC
Source organism: Lavandula angustifolia (assembly GCA_028984105.1). Taxonomy (NCBI): domain Eukaryota; kingdom Viridiplantae; phylum Streptophyta; class Magnoliopsida; order Lamiales; family Lamiaceae; genus Lavandula; species Lavandula angustifolia. Next base: position 18,735,091 of record CM054824.1, read on the forward strand.
TCGATTCCAAGATTCGAATCGAGTAGTTGCTCCTCTTGAGTAGAAGGAGGAGCCGGCTCAATAATGGTAAGTGGTCGAGCCACCGTGACCTCAGCAGGTCGAGTCTTAGCCAACCTCCTCTTCTTTGGCACTTGGACGGATGGGGGCAGAGCGACGCCGCTCTCTTCGGTTCGAGTGGCCCCTTGTCAATTGACTTCTCTGCTCCAGCCTTTGTCATAAATTTAATACTCTTGAGATCAAAAGACTTTGAGTCCGCAAAAAGCCGAACGTTTCGTACCACACTCTCTATCAGCACCGACATCTTGGTGCCGAGTAGGAGCTTGCACTGCTTGGTTAGCTTCCTCTCTCCAAGAGGCGAAGTAGTGAACTTCGGGCTTGGGCCTTCACCGAGTAGTATAGTAGTCGGCCCAGCTTCACTTCTACTCCATCGTCTATAATCATCATCGGTTGTATCCTCGGCTTAGAAAGCCGATCATAGGATCCACTGAGCTCGTCGAATATGAGAGACAACGTAAGCTAAACCCCCCGTACCGAGGTAGCAAAAGATTTCTCTCGTAGCGCCGTCTTGAACACTATGTCGCTGCGTCCACGTAACTTTTGGACGTAGTCATTTATCTCCCTTTCCTTATAACCAACGGGAGAGATACCAGCGAGGGGAGTTGAAAGGCTTGAACGAGAGCCTCGAGATATTGAAGGAGTGGGTAGCCTCCCTCCACTGATTTGGTGCAACTTCCCGGCTGTAAACAAAAGAAGCCTCTTCTCCTCCTGAGGCAAGCGACTTCCAGTTGTAGTAGGCCTCCACAACTTGTCTCGGCAGATGAGAACGGGGATGCCTCAACACAAGAGTTGCCAGCCCTGACTTCTCAAGGGCGCCAAATACCGGCTCCAAATATGAAAGGTCCACTCTTGGGAGAGCCATCGTCGGCTCAAACCGAACCCGGATGGTCATGATCTCAACCATCTTCTCAGGAGTCTGTACTATCGCCATTGAAATCTGCAAAACAACATATTAGCACTTGAAAATAGAGTAAGTTAGTAGTTGCTAGTAGACATCTGATACATTACCGTATATAAGAGCTTTAAGAGATGCGAAGGCAAAGTTGTTTAAGAGATTTGGTTAAGAAAACAAAGTTGCGAGATAAGCTCTTGAGAATATGAGGAATGGCGAAAAAATGAGGAGTTGATAGAAGATGAAAGATTTTGTATATTACGTTTGATCTTCAGTTTGAATCGCACGGTTCAAATTTAATCTTTCAAAATCAAGGGGCGGCTAAGATTAAATGTTATAAAGGAATGATTACAATAGCCGCCAAAAATATAGATATACGTAATAAAGCTAATGGAGAAGACATGCATTAAATGTGCGACAGAGAGCATTAATTACGCAGGCGAGGAGTCCTGCTGACCTTTCCTCAAACCTTAAACATAATAAATGGTAAGGAATAAATGCTCCTAGGCAACTGAATGTAAGCGACTGATGCATTAAATGAGGCATGCTTCTGAACAAATTAAGTAACGATACTACGCAAACCTCTTCACCGAACTTATCACCGGTTACCATCATTTATCGGGAGGATGGTTGTGCCGATGACCATGTTCCCCCGCTTGCCGTGTGCAGTGTGCATCTCCCAACCGAGTCATTGTACTAAGTTTTCTCGACTTGTCGTGCTGATTCCATACCGATACAAATTGTTGCTAAGTATATCATTATCGGTAGTCGGCTTCTACCGACTTGTCTCGGTAGGATCTAGCGGACCTAGCTCAACCGATAGTTCTCCCGAACCTTGTTCTCGGCTAGTGGTTTGGTCGATATATCGCCGCTTTTGCTTGTCGGGATGGATTTTCTCCATCCCGATGTCCTTCTTTTCGACATGGTCTCCGATGAAGTGGTGTCGGATGTCCACGTGCTTGCATCCGGTATGTAGAACCGGGTTCCGAAGTTATAGCAATTGCACCGGGTGGAGTCACGGTAGATGGGCACTTCATCCCGAGTTATACCATAATCTCTCAATTGTTGTCGAAGCCAAAGGATCCGGGCACAAAGAACTTCCTCGCAGCCATGTACTCGGCTTCGGTAGTGGACGTAGCTACCGAATGCTTGTTTCTTTGAAAACCACGATATCGCCTTGCTGCCTAGGAACCGACATGTTCCGGAAGTTGATTTTCGATCTATCCCGCATCCCGCATAATCGGCATCGAATAACTCCGTCGGTATTAGATTATCATCGCGAGGATACCATAACCCAAAGATCGGTGTTCCTCTTAGATATCGCAGAATCTTCTTCGCCGAGTCTAGATGACTTCGCTTGGGATTCGCTCGAAATCTTGCGCATACACCTACAACATAAGTTATGTCGAGTCGGCTAGTCTGTTAAATAAAGTAAAGAACCAATAATAGCTCTATAATCGGTAGAGTTAACGAAGCTCCCTCTTCGTCTAGATCGATTTTAAAGTTCGTGTTCATGGGGATCTTGACCGGTTTCTGTCGGAATCACGACCGAATCTTTTGAGAAGATCTCGAGTGTATTTGGCTTGATTGATGAAGATTCCTTCACCGATTGTTTTACTTGAAATCCAAGGAAATAATTCATCTCTCCCATCATGGACATCTCGAATTTCTCCTTCATCATCTTCTCGAACCGCCGACATATGACTTCGTTTCGCAGCCGAAAATGATATCGTCCACGTAGATTTGCACCAGTAGAATGTCATCTTTTGACTTTATGCTTGAATAGGGTGCGATCTACCGTCCCCTTTTGAAAACCTTTCTCAAGTAGAAAGTCCGATAGGGTATCATACCAAGCCCCGGGTGCTTGTTTTAACCCATACGTAGCTTTCCTAAGTCTCGTACACCCGATGTCCCCGCTGCGAAAGACGGGCGGTTGTTCCACATAGACTTCTTCCTTCGACGCCGTTCGTAAAAGCCGACTTCACATCCATCTCGATATACCTTAAATCTCCGATGTGTTGCATAAGCTAGGAAAAGACGAATGGCTTCCAATCTGCGACCGGAGCAAATGTTTCATCAAAGTCAATTCCCTCTGCCCGATCGTATCCTTTAGCAACTAGTCGAGCTTTATTTCCGACAATGACGTTGTTTTCATCTCGCTTGTTCTTGAAGACCCACTTAGTTCCAATCACGTGCCGATGTCTGTGTCCGTCGACAAGCTCCCAAACTTCATTTCCGACGAACCGGTTCAGCTCTTCTTGCATAGCAATGACCCGGGCCAAGCATCTTTAAGTGCGTCCTCTATCGACCGAGGTTCTTCGTAGACGTGAAAACAAGAGTAAAGTGAGCTTTCTCCTTGATTTAATCTTGATCTCGTCCTTATAGTTGCTGATGGATCTCCAATGATAAGATCCGAAGAATGAGCATCGAGCCACGAACGCCCGAGTCGGGCTTCTTCTTCGATACTACTTCGCACGCCGTAGGTGTATTAGGCATTTCAAGTAGTACCGTTACGTGACCGTAGTAATTCAAGAAGAAGGTTAGGATCTACCGAGTTTCCGTGTTCGGGGGCATTTAGCTCGGGAACATTAATCGTTCCCCCCGAGTTTATATTCTCGGTAGAGGTCTCGGTTACCACAGGGGCTTCCTCATCGACCGAAGTTACCTCGTTGTTGATTCTGTTCGATAGAATCAACTAGGTTAGCTACATTGCTTGTTGGGTCGAGTCCGAATTTCTTCATCTTCCGACTCATCATCCCAACAATGCTTGGATCTTTTCAGCTTTGTCATTTAGTTCGAGATCCCGTAGCTTGCTTCCGACATCCTCGTGTTTGACTTTGTATCTTTCCCCGTTCTCGCAACAAATTCATCAAAAACAACATGAGGGCTTTCCTCCACGCAAAGAGTTCGATAGTTAAGAACTCGAAGGCTTTATCGACTCGGGAGTATCCTAAGAATACTCCTTGATCGATTTGCTATCAAAGACCTTCAACCGATCTTTCCCATTGTTGTGGATAAAGCAAGGACAAACCGAAAACATGAAAATGAGAAATAGAAGGAATTCTCCCTTTCCACGGTTCGTAAGGCGTCTTCATGTGTTGCTTTGTGTCGGTAGTGAGCGATTCCCGAGTGTAACAAGCGGTGTCGGAAGCATCAGCCCAAAACTTTGAGGGTAGTCCGAGACTGCGAGGAGCGTTCTTGCCGCTTCTTTGAGTGTTCTCGTTCTTACGTTCAAGCAAGTCCGTTCTCGCCGAGGGGTGCGCGCAGTGATGTCTCGTGCTGAATTCCCTCTTTATCGCAAAGATGTCTTAACTACCGAAGTTTCGAAACTCGTTCCTCCGTCCGAGCGTATCTTCTTAATCTTGATGTTCTTTTCCACACCGAGTTTCTTCGATAGATTAGGTAACTCGGTCCGAACATCGATTTGTTGGCGATGAAGATGACCCAAGTATATCTCGAGTAGTCGTCTATGACGACGAGGGCATACTTCTTGCCTCTTATAGTCACCGGAGAGACTGCCCGAATAAGTCCATGTGAAGCGGTGAAGGATTCCATCGGTGGAAGGTGACGGAATAGGTGGATTGCTACTCTTTGTTTGCTTTCCCTTCGTGCACGCTTCACAATTTCTCGTCTTTGATAAACGATTCGTTGGGCGGTCCTCGACTTTAGAGTTCTTGACAAGCTTGTTCATGGTCTTGAAGTTCGAAGTGGTTGAGTCTCTTGTGCCATAGCCATCCCGACTTGTCACTAGATTTCGTCTCGTGCGAGCAAGCAAGCCTCGGGTTCTCGCGGTATTCCGGTTTGCAACGTATATATTCTTCCTCCGCGAACCCGATAACACCGTTTTCCATGTAGATTTATCAACAATATCACGTAAACCGGCGTCAAAGATTACTCTATTAAGATTATCACGAAATTGATCGATCGAAAGGAGATTATGTTGAAGTCCTTCAACATATGTTACTCTTGGAACCGTGGCGGTCCCAATGTTCGCGTTCCGTATCCCCTTGTGTAGCCTTTGGAATTGTCACCGAATTCACTCGGGACCATCTTCTTGTACGTAGTTGGTCGGCAGGCTCTTACGGTAAGTCATGTGTCTCGAGCAGCCATCGTCCACTATCCACGGGTCCTTATGCACCCGCAAAACGAGGCATTTTTAGGTACCCTTTGGTTCGATTGGGTCCTTACAGGTTAGTGGGTGATTTCGGAACCCGAGATCTGTCTCGGGACCTTAGAAGTTCCGGACTTCTTCTTCCGAACCTTATCGCCTTTCTTCTCCACAGGACTTGGAGATACCGACTTTCGCCGATAATTTTGGGTTCAGCGCTTTCTTCTTCCGAGTCTTAGCGCTTCTCCCGACCCCGGGCTCATAGTAGTACGAGTCGTCCTGAGCCGGGTGCTCATACAAATGGCTCCTTGTAATCGTTCGCCCATCCGACCTTCTTGATTCCCCCCGAATTTGATCGTGGTGTCCCGGGCCGGAACCTTTGGTCACTGCTTGTTGCTACTCGGGCCGAGGTGTAATCATTTTCTCGTTTGTTTTTCGCCCGAGGTGTGGTGTCGGCGGCTTGCACCTTTCCTCCGACGAACCTATCGCCCGGGGTTGCTTGAGCTTTTGGAGGTAGAAGCTTCGTGGGTATAGCCCGGGCCTTCTTTCACGTAGTTGACCGTTGTGCTCTAAGCATGCTTTCAAGCTTCTCCTTCGCTCCTAGGTATTGTTCGGTCATCAATCCTCTCCGGACTTCGTCACTCCTTCCGGAGTGAGTCATAGTCATTCCCGCACGTCTCGTGAGCTTCGGCCGAGCTTGGCTATTTCGGTCTCTTTCTCGAATTATCCTTGGTCGAACCGAGATCTCGAGTCTCTTGAAGCCGAGACTTAGTCATAAGAGATTCAATCTCTTCCTTGAGTCTCGCAACTAGATCCACCGACTCGCAGAGACCCGACAATCGAAGAAAGTCTCCGATTCTCGGCCTTTACTGTTCAAGTTCCCCGATGGTTCTGCCTTGAACTCTGCGTCACTGAATCTGTTCCTCTAGCGGATCGTCGTAGGCTTGTACCACATCTAGAGGATCATCTCGTGACCGAGCACGTGTCTTGTGTGCCGTGTGAAGAAGAGGTAATAATGCGTTTAGAATTTACCTCGGCCTCTTCTCCGCCATCGAGACGTATTCGGCCGACTCATCGAGAACTGTCTTTGCGACCTCAACCGCGACGAATGCGGCTTCGTCTTCGAAGAATACATGAATGTATCCTCCTCAATTGAGTTGTCGGATATCTCTCCGGCTATATAGGCCCGCCGTCTCTCGGCGAATTTCTTTCTCCTGGCTCGCCGTTCGCTCTTTGAGCGGTACGAGAGTTCGGGACAATCGTACGATAGTGTCCCTCCTTCTTGCGGTTGTAGCAGGTAGATGTTCTGCGCTTGCTCTTACCAACCGAAGTCTTTAGACGGACCGGCGAGCAGACTCCGATTTCCCGCATTCGGTAGAAGGATTAGATTCTTCTTTCTTATGATAGTCTTTCTTACCCGAGGAAGAATCTCGGTTGTATTTCCTCGGCTTTCGACTCTCTCTTTTTCCCTCCGATATTTGAGAGCCATCGGTGCTAGCCGGTCGGGGCCCGAAGTCTCGAAGACTTTGCTACCGATGTGGCCACGGCTTTGCTTGAGGAAATAGGCTTGGCTCCGTATTGCTTGATCGTTGCCTTGAAGGCGTGGTCGAACCGTGTGTCACTGGAGCGCTTAAGCACTTTTGGGGTAGGCTATGCTCGAATTCCTCCGATTTTAATTCGAAAATATAACATCGGGAGTTAGAGCATTTAGATCGGAGCGACGTAAATAAGTAGCAAATGGAAGCCACTTCGTCTGGGCAACGCTCTCAAGATCTTGGTGTTCATCTCCTTGTTGGTGAACGACCTCCCCAAACCATTGATAACATTGACTTGATTGGTGAATCCGACACTCACTCGTCAATGGTTTCGATAGGCTCCATTGCAAAGGCGTCGAACTTCCGAAGCTCTAGCTCGAGCTTGTTTTCTTTGATCCGAGGGGTTCCATGGCTCAAGATGTGCCCAAGGTGTCCCATAGCTCTTTCGTCGTTTTGCAATCTTGTACCCTTCCGAGATGTGAGTCACTGAGCGTAGTCAGTATGGCATTACGTGCAACTCGGTCAAGGTTGTGCAACTTCTTTTCTTCAGGCGTGAAGGCGAATTTGTCTTTGGGAACCTTAGCACCGGGGCTTGTGCTCCCACGCCTCCTCCAAAGCAAAATACTATGCTGTCGATCATAGGAATGATCGGTCCTGACTCTAGGACATCTGACATGCTGTCGTGGAGTGACGTTAGGTGTGCCTCCATACGTACGCGCCATACCGTGTAGTTCTCTATTGAGAACATCGGTACCATCCTAATACCTGACATATCAGACATTGTAAGAGAAGAGTATAAGGATGTTGAAAAGATGCTTATGCAGTGAAAACGGTTTTCAGGATCAGTTCGAGAGGACCAGTATTTCAGAACCGACGATCAGTTGAACACCGTGCGCTCTGATACCAATTGTTGGTCCGGAGACGAAAAGTCAGGTGTAGAGGGGGGGGGGGGTGAATACACTCGAGCTCGTTTCTTTTTCTCGGTGAAGGTCAGTAAGCCGATGTTTGCAACCGATGAACGGTGCGCCAAGTAAGCCTTCGATCACTGGGTCAAAGTGAGTCGGCCTTACGAGCTCTTCTACCGACCGATGTCGGTATTACGAAACTCGCCGGAGACCGTAGTGCGGATAAGTGTTAGGCCCGGAGTCGTCTCTTTTGAAAACGCGTTTTTGCAAGTTAAATCTTTTGGTCGTGCACTTTATAAAATACGTTTTATGCAAACTTATGATTTTCAAGTCGGTTGTATGCTATGCAATAAAACAAGAAATGAACACAAGCGATTTAACGTGGTTCGGATACGCAAGATCCTACGTCCACGGTCCCGAACAAGGCAGGAGAACTTGTTGATTATTCCCGAGCAAGCCTCGGCGGGGATACTGTGCACTGGACAGTTCCCTCTAAGTTATAGTCCTTAGCGACTTTACAATCCAAACCTAAGTTTAGAAGGGAGGGAATATTCTCCAACTGAGAAGGAGTTCTTACAACAAGAACAATTCACTAAATGTGAACTCCTTCGGATCTAAGCTATGAATCTAGCAATGAGCTTAGTCTAGAGAAGAAAGGGATCAAAGTGCTCTAGAGAGATGAACTACAATAGGTGTTCTGTGAAAACTAGTTCGTCTCTGGATAAACTTGAAGGTTCTAGAGCGTTGTGAGCTTGAATGATTTCCCTTGATTTCGCGTATATTCCTCTTTTCGAAATCTTCAAATCCTTCTCTATTTATAGTTGTGAGTTGTGACATATGTCCGTTGGAGACGACGATGCCACGTGTCACAAGCGTCCAAAGAAAACGGCCACTATTCAACTTTGTTGCGACGAGGCGCTTAATGCACCGTTCATGAGAGCAGCTTTTACTGTGTAGAGTAGGTAAGCGTTGTCGGCTTCTCATTGGTCGAGGTTTGTAGTTGGTGAGTGTCGAGTTGACCGTTCAAACTACCTCGTATGTCTTCTCGCCGAACATTTGAAGGGACTTTAAGTGCTTTGGGTCGCTTTACGTCTGGATACGATGCTCGAGAGTCTGTCTTCTTCGGTCGAGTCGTCCGACCGATAAAGTGAGCTTCGATAGTCGGTTGGTCGATCGCGAAGGTATACTGCTTGCACCGGTTCTTCTACCGATGACCATCGGCCTTGTAGAGAATGCTTCTGCGAGGTCCGGGCCACCGATGCGGGATCTTCAACCGAGTTTGATATCAGTGCCGACGAAGAATGCAAGCGATTACACTGATGACGTGGGGTTCTGAAAAGTATCTTCAGCAGAAGATCAGTTCAACAACTACCCCGTACAGGACTTAGACAAAATAATAAGCATTACATCAAGTCTAACCTATACATCAGCTAATCCTATCGACACACTAATCTACTGATATCAGCTCGGTTTTGGGATCTTCAATTCCATAGTACTACTATGATTTCCCCCAATTTCTTTTAACCCTAGAACAGCTGAGTATCAATCTACTGACTCATATCCAACATACTAAAATGCTTCCGACTCCGGTAAGTCCGGCACATCCGTTCCCGGACACTTCCTCCTAGTATGCCCAACCACACCACATATGCTGTATTTTTTTGGACCGCGTGTTCTCCCACTAGATGTACTTGCTTCGGCTCCTGAGGGTCGTCTACTATTCTTCGGTCTCCCTGCCTGATGCGTAATTAATGGCGGCAATACGACCATTGAGGCCACATCTTCCGGCACCCGCCAATTACGCATGGGGGCTACCGGATATAGTGTTCCTACATAAATCATCCTCCAATTCTCAGTCTTGTATGCATCCGACACGAAATCTAGTAGATTTAGTCCGTCAACCCTAAAGATAAAAAATTTGTTAATACACAAGTCCGGAACAACCCAATAGACGGAAAAACTATTATATCTGATAGCCGCACAAGCATGCGAACACGGGATCTCATCGAGTTGCCACTCACGACATTCACAAGAGTTTTTGCTGATTTGAACTCTCCATTGATACGTTCCGTCGTGAACCTTGAATTTGTCTATGTTCACTGACACAACAGTGAAACGATGTGAACGGTCCTCCGATGGAGCTAATTTTAGCTCTGTAGCAATTGTAAGCAGATTATCTCGTGCCATGGCTTTTGCTCGACGTTGGTCACACCACTGTTCCACCATGTGACCTATTGCCTCGATCATAGAGCATATCGGCAGACGTCGTGCTGTGAGCAGTCTCGAGTTGATGGATTCAGCTATGTTTGAGGTGAGCTGACTGTACCGGCGAACGGGAGACTTCGATCTAGACCACTTTTCTGGTCCGACATCCATTAACTTCTCGTATGCCTCAGGATAGGCTTGATGAATCCCTTCCATCGCACGATCGAAATCATACATCGTATAAGCATAGGCAGCATCATGATACATCTTGATAAGCGTCTGACCATATCGTGTAAGCTTATTCTGAAGATGATAGTAACAAGGGCCATGAGCTGCTTCCGAATAAACAGCCTCTATCGCGTTAGCTATGCTCCGGTGTTGATCGGATATGATTATTAAATTGGTTGGCATCGTAAATGCTTCTCTGAGTCGGGACATGAACCACGTCCAAGAGTAATCGTTCTCAATTGGACCCACACCAAAGGCTAGTGGAAATATTTGGTCGTTGTCGTCTATCGTAGCAGCCACAAATAACACTCCTTTATTCCTTCCTTTCAAGTGAGTTGCGTCGACCACAATCAGATCTCGGAGGTTAAATACCCACGGGGCACGAGAAACATTAAAAGCAACGAATAATTGTTGGAAACGACCTTCTAAATCGACTTTGAGATCAGTTATTGTACCTGAATTCATTGTTTTCAGTACGTAGAGGTAACTAGGAAGCATCTTGAACGAATCTGAGTTCCCGCCATAAATCATCGCGACAGCACAATTGCGGGCTCGTAGAGCAACACTATAGCTTGCTTGAAAGCCGAATTCACTCTGGATAGCTGCCATAATTTCTTTCAGTTTTAGGACAGATTTTTTACGGCGCATTCGCCGAGCAACATAAGCAGCGAGCGCCTTTGCACGAATCCTTCTTGGACTCGTCTGTGAAAAATCTCGATTACATGTGTGTTCGGCATGCAAGCAGTTTACAATCCACAACACATATCTGAGAAATGACGCCCGTAGGAAAAATGGGCAATCACGACTCCGTCTGCATTTATACTCAACCCGACCACTGTCAGAACGAGCCACCCTAAAATTGAGACCTTGTTCCATGTGCCGAAGTGCAACAGCAGCAAACAAATCCGCCTTCTCCCAAAATGTCGCACCTTCACGAAGTGGATAGTCCACAACGTGATCCAGATCTCGAACCATAGGTGAATCCGATGCATCGAGAGGAACGACTGGAAGTAAACCGTCATTTACTTTTTCGGTGCCACCATATATTATTTCGTTGCTTGGAAGGGCACGGTTGTCCGGCATGAGCATAGATATCAGTTGATTCACACCACCTTCACGTCGGATTCATGCCGCAAAGTCGCCAAACGTACATTGATTTAATGCACCAGACACCTCATCGTATTCTTCTTCAGATGAACTATCCAAAATATTTTCTTCATCACTGTCGGATACAACATGGATATCCTCTTCGCGAAAAAAAGTTTCATGTTCGCAAAAATTCTCAGCCCGATTGCTACCACCCGCTTGATCTTCAAAATTGAACCTTGAACCAAATTGTTCAACAACATCGGGTGTATGATAAGATTGATCATTAGAGTGTTCGAGAAATAAAGTCAGCTCGATTTGTGTAGTACAAAGACGAATTAGGTCCATATCGGTCGCGAGAATGGACCTAAGCGTGATACCATGACGAGAAACGTAGATGTAATAAATTTCATAATTTGACGAAAGTGAAAAGGGATTAAGATTGTATTGAATGAACTGTCGTAAAATTGGGATACAAACACTGTTCCCAGGAATGCAGACAACTCTAACTTCACCGCCAATATACTCGGACAAATTGTTAAATTGCCCGTTAAAATGAACAATAATATTATACCAACTATCTATTTTTTTTATGAAACGAGGAAACAAAATTCTACAGAAATAATTTGTAGTTGAAAATAAAATGAAAGAGCAGTGAGTGTGTTCGATTTTGGACTTCAATCACGGTATAAATAGATAAAATCATGATTTTGGAACGAGCGGAACTAAAAACGACCGAGCGGGATTTAGTGAGTGGGATTCTGCACGAGCTGTCAAATAAAAAAAGTGGAGCGGGATTCCGCGAGCGGGATTCTGCTCCCCGCGAGCGGGATCCCGAGAGCGGGACTGGGGGGTAGCCGGGCGGGATCCCGCGAGCGGGATTGGGGAGCGCTCGAGCGGGATCCCGCGAGCAATAACGGGCGCCGAGCGGGATTCTACGTGGCCACGCGGGAATCGTCTCGTCCCGCCACGTGGCCGAGCGGGATTTGGTCTGTACTCTTGAGCGAGATTCTGCGTTAATCATTTGCGCACGAAACGAAACAAAATAACGGTTTTGCAGGCTGACAAGTCTGAAAAGTGGGGATATTTAAGTAAAGTTGGGTATTTTGTGTATCAATTATAAGCTTTGGGTAAAATTGCCTTTTCGATTTCCGATGTGGGTATTTAAGAAAACGCCCCTATTATTATTATGGCTCTTGCACCGACCAATCATATGCCATCTCTTATTCCTTTTTTCTTTTTTAGAAAAATAAATATATAGAAAAAAATATACTAACTGTCTAACTCAATATAATAAACAATAAAAATTTATAGTCCCCGACTAATTATAGATAAGAATAAGAATAACCAAATATGATATTTTATATTCTTCAGGTATATTTCTTAAAGAATTAACTCTATAGAATAATAAAATATATATTAAATTATAAAAATATTTATACACTATATAATATAAAATATTCAGAATAATATAATAACTATATTATAAACTCAACATGATAACAAACTACTTTCGTCTCACAATATTTGATTAATCTCTTTTGGGTGTAATATTTTAAAAGAGTTGTTAGTTGTGTGTAAATGTGTGGAACTTTTAAATAAAATTTTTGTAATAATTTTTCATTTTAGAAAATGAAACAAAAATTGTGAGGCATAAGGATTATATTTATAAAAATTTGTTTATGACAATATTCTATATTCATACATTTTTTTACATTTTCATAAATCCTACGTATTCATATATGGAACTTCTAAATGTAATATGCGTATAATGGGGATACAGATGTATCTATAATTGTACACTTCTGTTTCTAGAATATATGAATACCATAAATCTTTTATATTTTAAAATATGAAGGAACATATATATTTACTTAAATAAATTAATCTTTTAAACCCACCATATCTTATTATATTAGTAATAACTTTTATATAATATTCCTTCGGTCCCTTATTTATATTTCATTCGGATTGGACACGAAAATTAAAACGGTATGTATAAAGGTATCAAATAGTAGTTTAAATATATAAATGATGAGGTTAACTCATTTATATCTATTTCTGAAATGAGACATAAAAGTAGGACAATTCAAAATAGCAAATAAGATGTTATTAATAGAACGGAATGAGTAATATTTTCTCTACACCGCAGGATATTCTTGTACGGAGGATTTAGTCATTTACTGCAAGACAAATGGTCTGAAAGTGAATATGGCGAAGTCAATAACTTATGTTTTTTGCGTGTCCATTTTGTGATATTCAACAGTTGGTTAATTAACAAAAATAAACCGTAATATGAATATATTAACAAAATAAAATGAATTATTTTAGGTACATCTTATTAAATAGAAACGCATATCTTTATTTATTGATGAAAATAAAATAATAATGAAAAAATCGGGCTAACAGTAACAGGTCTCATTCCGAATCTCACTCAGTGTGTGGGCCTATTTAATTTAAAACAGCTAGTAGCAAGATAGGCCCGAAAATAATTTGTTAGAAGGCCCAACTGAATTGTAATTAATTTTTGCATAAATAAATAAATAAAAAAAAGTTAAGTTAATCGACTTGGCTCTACACAACCACCAGCCTACCTTCCAACAACAAATTGACAGCAGCGATCCATTCTCCACGCGCTATCTCTACGAATTGAGCTAGCTCAGTACGCTTGTTAGGCTGCTAGCTGTAGCCTCCCAAAGAAACCTAATTCGGTTTTCCTACCATAACCAGTTCCATAAACCCTTTCACTCTTTTTCTTGCTGCATTGTGTTTGCAGGTTGAGGCGTTCAGGTGAGTAGAAATATTCTAGTTTCGATATCTATGTTCTTGATTTTACTTACTGCTTGCCTCGCCAATTGCACTATGATTTCATTTATGGGTTCGCTGATTCTTTGTACTATGTAGTGTGGTTGACATTTTGGTCGAGTTTCGCTTCTGTATTAATCAACTCTCACGTTCGAATTTATTTCGCAATTAGGGGTTTTTCCGTTCTTCGGAGTTTTTTATGCTCTAATTAAATTGGTGTGTCACTAGTACGTTCGGATTATTCAATGTATACTTAGTATCTCAGGTTGTTGCAATTTTTGGGAATTCTGTATTGCAGGTAATCAGTTAGACTCGTATATTGTTTCTGACGTTGTGTTATGGCTACCTGGACATCCCCGTCTTTTACGCCTCCAGATACTCGTAGGCCAACGGGGGTATTGACAGTTGCTGGCGGCGTAGTTTGCCGCTTGAATTTATTTTCAAGTGTTAGTCAGAAATGTGGTTCGAGTTTTCCCCAATTCAAATGTTCGGCGAATTCTCACAACATTAACCAATTTCAAAACAAGGATTCATTTCTGAACCTACACCCGGAGATATCCTTGCTTAGAGGTGAAACAAACTCTACTACGACCAACCGGAGACAGGATAGGTCTAGTGGGAATGAAACCGAGAGCTCGAGAGATTCTTCAAATCTCAACAATTACAATGAGGCCAAGATAAAGGTTATTGGCGTTGGAGGTGGTGGCTCTAATGCAGTTAATCGTATGATAGAAAGCGAAATGAAGGGCGTCGAGTTTTGGATTGTGAACACTGATATCCAAGCTATGAGGATGTCACCCATTTTACCCGATCACCGCTTGCAGATTGGTGAAGAGTTGACTAGAGGACTTGGTGCTGGTGGGAACCCGGATATTGGAATGAATGCGGCTAGAGAGAGCAAAGAATCAATTGAGGAAGCAGTTTTTGGAGCAGACATGGTCTTTGTGACTGTAAGTTCACATTTTGAATGGCCAAATAAGTTGGTAACAAATTGTCATGAAAAAAGTAAACAGTCTTATGCGTAGTCCTTGAGATAACTGGTAGTCTCTTATTTTGTAAAATGTGCAGGCTGGAATGGGTGGTGGAACAGGAACTGGTGGAGCTCCTGTAATCGCTGGAACTGCAAAGGCTATGGGTATTTTAACTGTTGGCATAGTCACCACTCCATTTTCTTTCGAGGGACGAAGAAGAGCTGTTCAAGCCCAGGAAGGAATTGCAGCTTTAAGAGAAAATGTTGACACTCTAATTGTCATTCCAAACGATAAATTATTAACTGCAGTTTCCCCATCTACACCAGTAACCGAAGCATTTAATCTTGCTGATGATATTCTTCGGCAAGGTGTCCGTGGTATCTCCGATATAATCACGGTATATATGCTTTAGTACATGTGTCATTTTTTTCACTCTATTTGTATATCTTGATTGTGTTTATATATTTTACTCATGCATTAATCTGCTCTGGTAAGTGGCAAATTGTTGAATTAAATATATATCTTGTTATTATAGGATTACCTCGGGGATAAATGTAAGTTCCATTATGTTGATATTGATTCTGATTTTATATAGAAAGACGAGTAGCACTTGATTTAAATGTATGAATAATGGAAACTCAATTCGATTTAGTGTTTCTAACCATATCTTTTGCCATCTGAATGACTTCATGTCTTCCAAGTTCAGATATTTAACTCTTCCCAGGCTGAGTTGGCTTGCAGCCTAAGCCTTACATGCATGAATAACTGCAACTGTTCTTTATTTGTGTGATAATACAAATAATATAAATATGATAATTGTGGGATTTTATTCTATTGTCTATAGCATCAATTAATTGCACTATGTATTTTTGGTATATTCATAATTTGTTATTATTTGCAGATCCCAGGGCTAGTAAATGTAGATTTTGCTGATGTTCGAGCTATTATGGCTAATGCAGGTTCTTCATTGATGGGAATCGGAACAGCTACAGGTATTCTGAAGAAGCTGTTTAACTCATGTTAGAGTTTGTTGTTTATACTATTATCCCTTTTGTTTCAATTCCTTCCTTTCTTGTCCTTTTCCCTTTTATGCTTCTAGCGGTATTCCGAACATATGAGAGATGTGCGAGAGTTACCATTGCTATGCACTCAAAATGTTCTTTATGTTTCTATATCTGAAGTTTGGCATATTTACTGGTGTGGCATTGTGTAGGAAGTTGTTTCTCTGTACGAATGAGCTTGAACCATACTGATATGCTTGTAAAATAGTGTCAGGAGAGGTGTTTTGCTTCTTACAACTTATTTTGATCAGCATGGACATAATTAGTTGGACAAAAATGGATTTTACTACTGTGGCTTATGATTTTTAGCTATAAGATAGTATTTGTCCTACTTTTATATTTAAGGTGCTGATCTTTCTGTATTGGCCGACAATTTATTACATGACTACCATCTGTACTTTTGGCTATAGCCTAATGTTGTGAGTTTTCTATAATGCAGGAAAAAGCAGGGCTAGAGATGCTGCATTGAATGCCATCCAATCTCCTTTGCTGGATATTGGTATAGAGAGAGCTACTGGAATTGTGTGGAATATAACTGGTGGTACTGATCTGACGTTGTTTGAGGTAGCTTGGCTGCTCTCCACCCCTTCTCTGTTATTATGTTATTTGTAACATCCGATTATCTATTGATGCTTGTTTTGCCACATGTAAAGCGTTGCTAGTCTTTTCCAATCCCACAAATTCTGATATTGATGGGTAGTTACAGATATTATAGAGCATGTATGGTGAGGAATTGTAGAAACCCATGCAAAATCAGGAAAAACCCACCCTGTTTTAGTCTGCGCTTTCACTGCTGCCAATGATCTTCGAATGACCCCTTGAAATACTTATTTGAGCTCTAGAAATTTCCTTGATGGTGAGATTATATATCAGGTAAATGCTGCAGCCGAGGTTATATATGATCTTGTTGATCCAAGTGCGAACTTAATATTTGGTGCCGTGGTAGATCCTTCCCTAACTGGTCAAGTAAGTTTCAAGACTACATTTAGAAGCTTGGAATTAATTTATGGGCAAATGAGTCCAATTTACTTTTCTGATAACACAGGTTAGCATAACATTGATAGCAACCGGTTTTAAACGTCAAGAAGAAAGCGATGGAAGGCCCCTCCAGGTACCTCTCTCTTCACCTAAATATCACTAGATCTTTCTCATGCCCTCAATCTTTCATCATACAAGTTTGCAAATCAAAACAAATTATGCAGGCTAATCAGACGACACAGACTGATCCAAACCTCGGTCTGAATAGGCGACCCTCATCCCTTCTGGAAGGTGCTTCTGTAGAGATCCCAGAATTCTTGAGGAAGAAGGGACGCTCCCGTTTCCCTAGAGCCTAATCTCATCATGTCAAATAAGTAATGTTCTTCTACTCACCCTCTCTGTCGATTTTGACTTCTCATCTGTATGAATCTTAGCTTTGAGAGAGAGACACTGCCAAATATTGATGCCTTTTCTTAATAAAGTAGCAAATACATATCTATAGGTTATTGCTGAATTGCCGTATATAGTCTACCTTATTGTAAGCATATATTATTACTATTGATGAAGAAGTGGCATGCCCCTCTTTTGATTCATTCGATTTTATGTCTGCAAATAAGAATTCAACAACCATAATTTAATGTTCGAACGGTTGAGGTGACTTGATCAGGACATGGACTTGCTTAACAAGGGACAGACCCATGTGATTAAGCAAAATATATGACAAAATCAAGTGTATCTTGCGCATGAGAGAAAAAACAGCAGAAGATAGCGACTTGTGCTTCAGAAAAAATTATGTCCATTTAAAAGAGGATTTTTATGGGGGGTAACCAAAATGGTCCAAATCAACAATTAATAGTTGGCCCATACGGATTAATATACTCCCTCCGTCCCGAATGTATATGCCTATTTGACTTTTTACATATATTTAAAAAAATAATGATATAAAAGTTAGATAAATGTTAGTATGAAATATGAGTAAGTTAAAGTAATTATTAAAAAGTTAATAAAATAATAGTATTTACTATTATAAAAGTTGGATAAAATGATCTTTTTCTATATTATCATATTAATTAGACTTTTAGAAATTAGTGAAATATTTAATTAGACAAAAAAATTATTAATAGACATATAAATTTGGGACAGACAGAAATGGAAATGAGACATATATATTTGAGATGGAGGGAGTATTAGTTTAATGTCGCAAGCTACTACATATGTTGACCACTTGTCTATTGGACATATATATTACTCCGGAACGGTTTTTATGTACCACTTTCGTATACCATTATGTGTACCACACCACAAAGGTATTGACATGTGACATTTTTCATTAAATCAAGTGGGTCATATTTAACACATCATGTCAATACCCTTATGATGTGGTACACACAAGGGTATACGAAAGTGGTAAATATAAGTTTTTGTGATATTACTCTGTTAGTTATAATATCGCAATTAACCTTGACATATACATGCATGCATCAAATTCTTAAACCCCATTGGCCCAACTGGTTAAATATTCCGTTTGACTTCGATCAAGTCTTTGCCTTACTTATCTTAGCAAGCAATTCTTAGTTTCAGGACTAGTCTCATAGCGTAAATGAAGCTAAAGCCCTGGTAAATATCACATATCACATTTCACAATATTCTCAAATCAACATCAACTTCACATTCAAAATAGAAAAAATCCTTCCCGATAATAAACATAATATCATTTCCTCCACTTGCTCTCTCTCTCTCTCTCTCTCAAAAGTATATAAACACAGAGTCCCCTTGGGATGGCAAAGTTGGTGAAGGTGGTTGGCCCGGGATCGATAGGTCCTGGGTTCGAATCTCACTGGAAGCAACTTTGTGGAGCCTGTCACCTATGGTTAGCCTAGGGTGGTTGAACTCTCCTATGTGGTTTGCGGCGCCATCGCACTAGGAGCGGGGTTTACCTGTCCAAGCACCAAAGGTAGCGCTACGCGGTTCCACGTATCAAAAAAAAAAAAAAAAAAAAGTATATAAACACAGACATTCAGAAAAGACACGTAAACTTGTCTTCAACCATAGAAAGCGAAAACCTCCATTTGACGTGTAAACCAATACCCCATTCATTTCCTTTTTCCCTTCACTCCCACACCACAAACCTTTCCTTTCCTTTCCTTTCTGTGTGCTATACCATCTTCAGTCCACACAACCTGAACTGAATCATGTCGTCCCATAATCCGCTTCACGAACCCATCCAACAAACCGAATCCAATCAAACCACACAACCACAAAAACAAGCTTCTTCCTCTTCATCAGAAAGCTCTCAAGAACCCAAGAAAAACGAACTCGACCACGAATCCGCCGGCGAACACGACGTGGCAGCACCAGCAGCTTCGGAGGAGGAAGAAGAAGGCAAGACCGGAGACACCTCTCCGCTGGCGGAGGACGGCGGGAGCATCAGCGGGAGAGAGAGACTGAAGAGACACCGGGTGGAGATGTCGGGTCGGGTCTGGATACCGGATATGTGGGGGCAGGAGGATCTTCTGAAGGAGTGGGTCGACTGCGCCGCCTTCGATGGGAAGCTGGTCAGCAGCAGTATTATGATTGCCAGAGATTCTTTGAAGGAGGAAGGGAGGAGGGCTAACTCCATCATTGAGAATGAGGAATTAGTGGTTGTTAATCTTTTTGATTAATTTCTTACCATTATAATAAATAAAAGAGAGGTAGGCAATCTTAAATTCATAATATATATTTACCATCCTTTGTTGATACTGTGATTGATGGATATGAAATCATATATTTATAACGAGAATATCATATTCTGTTGGAGTTACATTATAGATTATACATTTGTACATGCTGTGTGTTTTGATGATTTCATATTATTTATTCAAATTGTGATATAAAGATATTTGATTATGTCGTACTGTATTTTTTAGTTAGGTAGATACTGTATTAAAATGAATTGTGTTTAATTATAATAAAAATAGCAAATCAGATTTTTCTCTCAAAAATCTTCTACACCGTTCCCATCTCAGACAAAGTTAGTTAGTTTTGGTATAAAAGCATCCTTGTACAAAATAAATAATTACGTAGCTCTGATAGCAACTTAATTACTCATTTAATTAAGACAAGAAAGTGCAATGGCTGCTCGCGCAATCCGCACATGCGTGGGAGGGAGCGGGCCTTCTGGTAGATCTGTTCGCTCTGGCCGCCCCGGTAGCTGAAACTGTAGAAAGGCAAACAAGGGTTTGCATGAACATGAATACACAAGGAAGAAAGAGATTTTATTGAAGAAATGAAATGATTAACTTACAAACGAATATCAACCTAGATGTATATATACAAAAGACATTTTCCTTCTAGATGATTCTATCAAACGGATCTAACCATAATATGGTCTAGATAGTTCTTCTCTATCAATCAAAACAAACTAATGCACGTGAACAACTAACTAATCTAAGTAGAATGATCGGCTGCAGCTGTGGCACATGCATGTTCTCATGCACTGGCTGCATGTGCATGAGAACTTGATCCAATGGCTTGTGTGGTGGAAGAACGTAATCCATCTGCTCCATGTGCTTAGAGAACATGAAGAAGGCCAGACTGGATGAGTTCCCTTATAAAATGGCAATCAATCTGTATATGTTTGGTCTTCTCATGATGAATAGGGTTTCCTGCAAGAGCTATAGCAGATTTGCTGTCAGAAAATATCGTGGTAGAAGTGATAGAATGGCCAAGATCCTTAAAGATTTTAATAAGCCATAGAACCTCAGTGGAGGCGGAGGCAGAGGCAAGAGCCCTGTATTCTGCCTCAGCAGAGCTGCGGGAAACAGTGGCCTGCTTCTTAAACCTCCAAGAAACAAGAGAGTTACCAAGAAACATGCAATACCCTGTGATTGATCTCATAGAATCAACACAACTGGCCCAGTCTGAATCACTGAAGCCCTTAAGGCAAAGATCAGAAGCTGCGGCATAGAAAAGACCTTGTCCAACACTGCCCTTAAGATATCTAAGAACCCTATGAGCAGCAACAAGATGATTGTGACCTGGTTTCTGCATAAACTGCGCAAGGGTATTAACAACAAAGGTGATATCAGGTCTAGTGACAGTGAGGTACATGAGTTTTCCAATTAAGCGACAATAGGATGATGCATCACTCAAGTAATTAGTGTCATGTGTACTAAGTTTCAACTTAGTATCCATAGGAAAGGCTACGGACTTGCAGCTAGAGTATCCTTCTTGTTCTAGCAACTCAAGAACATATTTTCTTTGGCATAGAGAAATCCCTTTGGAAGTTCTGGCTACCTCCAGCCCCAAGAAGTATTTCATGCTTCCAAGATCCTTGATTTTAAAGGCATTATCCAGAAACTGTTTAACTCTATCAACTTCAGTGATAGAATCACTAGCTATGAGGATGTCATCCACATAAACAAGAAGAATCAGAGTGTAAGAAGGGTGATGAATGGTAAAAAGAGAGTAGTCTGAAGTTGATTGAGTGAAGCCATAGTCTTTAAGAGCAGAAGGCAGTTTAGAAAACCACTGACGGCTAGCTTGTTTTATTCCATATAAGCTTTTCAAAAGTCTGCAAACTTGATTAGGCCCAGCCTTAGTGAAACCAGGAGGAATACTCATGTAGACCTCTTCATGTAGATCACCATGTAAGAAAGCGTTGTTTACATCCAATTGTTCTAAGAACCAGTTCTTTGAAGCAGCTAGAGCAAACAAACTTCTAACAATTGTAAGTTTTGCAATGGGGGAAAAGGTATCAGTGTAGTCTAACCCCTCTTGCTGTGTAAAACCTTTAGCAACCAGCCTTTCTTTGTACCTTTCAAGAGAATCAGCATTGTACTTTACCCTGTAAACCCATTTACAACCAATAGAAACTTTTCCTGCAGGGAGCTCAGTCAGAATCCAGGTGCAGTTTGTTTCAAGGGCGTGGATTTCATTGTTCATGGCTGTGATCTAGTTAGGGTTGGAAGCAGCTTCAGAATAGGTTTTAGGCTCAGGAATGGAAGAAATGGCAAGGGAATAGGCTTTGTGTGCTGTAGACAGGTTAGAGTAAGAAACATATTTATCAATAGGATGAGGAGAAGAAGAATGTGTACCTGAAACTGAATTGTTGCATGGATGTGGCACAGTTGAGATGGTATTGCAGACAAAGTCCTGGAGATGTAGAGGCATGTGTTTAGTTCGAGTAGACTTGCGGACTTGAGGTAATGGTTGAGTAGGAACAGAAACCTCTTGCTGAGAAGAGGAAGAAGAAGTAGAGTTGGCGTGAGAAACTGAAGGAGGATCTGAATGAGAAGAGATGGGAGTGTGACCAGGATTTGGTGTAGGAGAAACTGAATCAGTGGAAGGGGTAGAAGAGGAGCCATGAGTAGGAATGGTGTGGTCTACCACAGGGTTAGGAAGAACATGAATAGTAGTAGAAGAAGGAGAGATAGGAAGAGGGGGGTCAGAGAGATAGGGAAATGAGGCTTCATGAAAAACAACATCTCTGGAAATGAAGGTGGAATGGGAATTAAGATCATAGAGCTTATAGCCTTTTGTGGTAGGGATAGCCAAGAAATACACATTTCCTTGCACGGGGGGCAAATTTGTGTTTATGATGTACTAGGTTAGAAGCAAAACAGAGGCAACCAAAGACCTTAAGTGCAGAA
Source organism: Lavandula angustifolia (assembly GCA_028984105.1). Classification (NCBI taxonomy): domain Eukaryota; kingdom Viridiplantae; phylum Streptophyta; class Magnoliopsida; order Lamiales; family Lamiaceae; genus Lavandula; species Lavandula angustifolia. The sequence goes on from CM054824.1 coordinate 18,757,555, forward strand.
TAATCAGGAGGGGAACCATGAAGTACTTCATAAGGAGATTTCTTGTCAAGGATGAAGGCAGGGACACGGTTTAAGATGTGAACAGCTGTGAGAATACAGTCTCCCCAAAAAGAAAGAGGCAAATTAGACTGGAATCTTAAGGCTCTGGCAATGTTTAGAAGAGTTTGATGCCGGCGTTCAACAACCCCATTTTGTTGGGGGGGTATAAGTGCAAGAAGTTTGATGTATGATGCAATGTAGATCATAGAAATCATGAATGATGAACTCTGTTCTATTATCAGTTCTTATTATTTTGACTACTGCAGAAAACTGAGTAGATACAAGTTTGTGAAAAAGCTTAAGATGATGTGTTGTTTCAGATTTGTGTCTCATTAAACAACACCAAGTCACTCTAGAAAAATCATCAACTATGGTTAAGAAGTATTTATAGCCTTCTAGTGTGGGTACAGAGAAAGGAGCCCAAACATCACAGTGAAGAAGTTCAAAACAAGCAGATGTTTTAATGGAATTAGAAGGAAAGGGAGATCTATGATGCTTAGCTAAGGGACATACATGGAAAATGCTATCAAATTTGTCAAGAGATGAAGCTATAGAAGGGATGGAAGACAAACTGGAGCTAGAGACATGGCCAAGTCTGTGATGCCAAAGTTGTGAGATAGAAACAACACTATTACAATGAACAACAAGAGCAGGTTCAGACTTCTTGTGATGAATGAGGAAGAGGCCTTTGTCTATCTCAACTATGCCAATCTTCTGCTTCAATTCTGGTTCCTGTATGGAACATTTTCCAAGGTGGAAAGTCAGTGACAATGTAGTGGTGGTGATAAGTCTACTGACAGAAACAAGATTTACATTAAAGCTAGGCACACACAAAACATTATGGATAGGAAGATCAAACAAGAGGGCAGAGCCACTATGGGTTATTGGAAATCTGTCACCAGTTGGTAAGACCACAAAGCTATTCGAGACAGGTTTGGGATTTGAGAGAGAAGACAAATTGCAGACAATGTGATTAGTGGCCCTTGTGTCTAGAATCCAGGAGTTTTGAGGAATAGACTGAAGAATAGCATGGCTATGAGACACATATGAACAATAAGCAATTTTACCTGTATTTGGGCAGTTATTTGTGGAAAGAGGAGTAAGGGATGGAGAAGTAGAAATGTTCTGGATAAGGCTCAAAAGATGTTCATATTGGCTTGGAGAGATAGAGGAATTGGACTGAACTGAGCTGTCCTGTTGTGGAGCAGAAACCATATTTGCTGCGGGTTGGGAATAAGGGCCAGTTGATGGAAAACTTGAGGCACCTCTTGGGCGAAACTGGAAGCCAGGGGGAAAGCCATGCAACTTGTAACATTTCTCCTTGAGGTGGCCTATTTTACCACAGTAGGAGCAGGTAGGGCCATCTCTTCTAGGACCAGAATATGGACCTTTACCATGTGAAGGAGCTTTATAGTTTCCAGAGGAGTTAGGCTTAGAAGTCCTAGAACCATAGCACGCAAGGCTAGAGCTGTTATTTGGACTGCTCTGCCTCACATTCAGGGCACTAGACTCACCAGTTGTAGTCACAGAACCACCAATGCTCCTCAGCTTTTCATCTTGTTGAACCAGGCTATAAATGGTGTCAAGGGATGGAAACGACTGCATTACCAGAATCTGGCCTCGGATTGGAGAGAAGACATCATTGAGACTCATCAGGAATTTTATAGCCATGGTTCTCTCCTCCTGCTCAGAGAAGAGTTGCAGAAGATTGCAAGTACAATGGCGCATAGCACCACAGTTACATGAGGGAACAGTTACATACTGATGCAATTCCTTCCATAGACAATCTAGCTTGTTATAATATGCAGTAACACCAAGATTTCCCTAAGTTGTAGCATAGATTTCCTTTTGTAATTCAAAGATTCTCGGAAAATTACATTGGGAATACCTTTTCTGAAGAATTTTCCACATTTCTGCAGTTGTGTCTGTATAGAGTATACATTGAGCAATTTCTTTCGTACATGAATGAAGTATCCATGACTGAATCATTAGATTGCACTGCTGCCAAGCAAGATAGTCTTCATCATCGATTTCTGGAAAAGTCTCCGGATTCAATATCATGTGCAGCTTGTTCTTTGCTCCAAGAGCAATGCGAATAGATCTGCTCCATGAGTGGTAGTTATCTCCATCAAGTGGAGGATTCACAAGTATGGTACTAGGGTTGTCACTTTGGCTGAGAGTGTATGGATTATTCATATCCATGTTTGTTCTCACCATGATGAAAACTTAGAAGAAAAATCACCAACCGAAGAAAAAAATGTGATTGAAAAGAATTCAGAGCAGATCAGATCTGATCTACTGAGCCGAGGAAGAAAGATTGGAGCTGTGATGAACAGAGGAACTCAGATTGAATCATGAAAACAAGCTCTGATACCATGTAGAAAGGCCAACTAGGGTTTGCATGAACATGAATACACAAGGAAGAAAGAGATTTTATTGAAGAAATGAAATGATTAACTTACAAACGAATATCAACCTAGATGTATATATACAAAAGATATTTTCCTTCTAGATGATTCTATCAAACGAATCTAACCATAATATGTCTAGATAGTTCTTCTCTATCAATCAAAACAAACTAATGCACGTGAACAACTAACTAATCTAAGTAGAATGATCGGCTGCAGCTGCGGCACATGCAGGGGCGGACCCACCCATGGGCTGGGGTGAGCTCCAGCCCGTGTAAGAAAAAAAAAATTCCATTTTTTATAAATAGTAATTTTAGATTTTTTTTTTGAAATATAGCTTAAAATTAATAGTCCCGCCCAACGTATTTCTTTCTATCCATGTCCAGTCCAAGGTATTTTATTGGGCTGGATCCGCCCCTGGGCACATGCATGTTCTCATGCACTGGCTGCATGTGCATGAGAACTTGATCCAATGGCTTGTGCGGTGGAAGAACGTAATCCATCTGCTCCATGTGCTTGTGTTGTAGAAGAATAAGTATCATAATAGAAACCTCCCTGTTGCGCTTGCTTGACGGCCTGCTTGATGGCCACGCATCCGCACTGCTGGCGGTCCATCTCCTTCAGCTGCTCGCAGCACTCCTGGAGGTACTGCTGGGGGTTTGCGTCCTCCTCCTCGCCGTTGTAGGGGCTGCTCCTCTGCTTCAGGAAGCTCTGTCAGGATTGGAACAGGCGGCCCTGCACCTGCTGGCTGCACTGCTGGTACCGGGGGTTGGTGCCGTCCTCGAAGGAGGTGGTCGTGACGGTGGTGGTGTAGGTGGTGGCGCTGGCGACGGCCACCAGGGCTACCAGGAGGGCTGCTGCGAGTGCTGCCTTTCGCCATTTGAGATGAGAGGTTGTTGGAGTGTGTATGTAATGCGAGTGTTTTCTGTATGGTGGTGTGGTGGTGGTGTGGTGGCGGTGAATTTATAGAGGGGTGTAAGGGTTGTTGCATGGGTTTTGCGTGTTGATTGATGGGGGAATAGGTGGATCAATATTTGGTGGATGCAATGCTTTTGAGGTGTGCGCCTCCGACCTTCCACATCCATTCACATGCAAATATTGACAAAATACACCTTCTTTTCTAATTAAAAAAAAATTAATTATTCTCAGTTTCATTTGTTATATAACTTGAAATAACCATATAAGTTTAGCGCCCAAAATCATTACTTAATAGATTTAATATTAATATTTATTCCCAAAAAAATATTACTCTCTCCATCCTACCGAGCTTGTCCACTTTTTTCAGTCGGTAATTTAAGAAAATTGGTGTAAGTTGATAAATGTGTGAGACTCATACATTAATTAATAATTTGAAAATTAATTTGGATTGGTAAAATTACTTCCTTTTTTAAAAATTGAACAAGTTCCGTGGAATAGGCTGAAAAAAAATGCTGGATAAATTCGGTGGTACGTTTGTTTAGTTTATGTTGAACCATTCCACCTACGAAATGGCCTAGTTAGAATCAATTTCATTTCCTGGACTGGGCCTAAGGTAGTGTTTGGAAGAGCTTTTATAAGCAGCTTTTAGTTGTTTATGCTTAAAGTTGCTTAAAATTGTTGTTAAGCAAAAGTTATTAGTATTTGGGACAGTAGAAAAAAAACAGCTTAATTTTAGAAAAAACAGTTTTGCAAACACTGTTATAAGTAGGGGTGAAAACGGGTCGAATACGGACGAATAGTGCTCTTCCCATATTTTGTCCCATATTTTTTCTCGAATTCGGAGTCGAATACGGGAAGGCCGGATACGAATGGGGATTCGAAATATTCGGGATACGAATACAGGACGAATATATGACGAATTCGGATCGAATTCGAATAACAATAATCGGATAATATGATTCATAAATAACTATCTATTTGTGATTGCAACATAAGAAAAAATCACGTATACAATATTTAATAGAAGTTTTAATGCAAACTATAGTTAAAATACTACCCATTATGAATAACATAATTTTTTGGATCAAGAAAGTATGAAAAAATTCCAAAATTCAATATAAAATACCTAACAATAACAATAGATGCACTTAATATTTTTTAAAATATCTTTTCTTAATCTTAATTTATTATTATATTAAAAAAAATTATTAAATAATCCGGGAAATATCCGAATTCATAATCTGGGAAATATCCGATTAAATACGAGAAATATCGAATACGGGCGAATAATGTGAAATCCGAATTCGAATCCGTATCCGATTTAGGCTATCCGGATTCGAACCCGTATCCGATCGGATACTAGATTTGCTCCCCGAATTTGATCCCGATCGGATCCGGCTCCGGATCGGGCGGATAATATTCGATCCGTTTTCACCCCTAGTTATAAGCTGTTTTTCAATTTTTTTTGACTTTTGCTTTTAAAAAGCACCCTCTGACCAGCTTATGGGCTTCTGCTTATTCTGACTTATTTTAAGCAAAAAAAAAAAAAAGGAAGTATTTATTCCAAACATTAAAAATTGTGCTTTTACGATCAAAAAGCTCAGAAGCAGCTTATTTAAGCTGTTCCAAACACTACCTAAATAGAAGCAAGCCTCACGCCCCAACCCAAGCCAAAAAATATAGTGATTTACTTTATTGGTGAGAGTGGTGATCTTTTTTGATTCAGACCCGATTGTCGCGCCGGTATGCATTCTCTCTCTACGCTCAAATATGTCCGTGATTTCTTAGTTGTGAAAATACCCACTGTTAGCCGAAACGAAAAAAAAAACACAAATGTAGCCTGTAACTTAAACAAAACACAAAAATAGTCATTTTGTCCTTATCCGGCGGAGGGCCGATGGGAGGGCCGATGGGGGACCGATGGGAGAGTCCATCGGCCCTCCTTATGCCCTCCTTAGGCCTTCCATTTAGGCCCTCCTTAGGCCCTCCATCGGCCCTCCTTATGCCCTCCGATGAAGGGTCGATCTCCATTGGCCCTCATCATGTTTAAAAAAAAAAAAATTAATAAATAACTTTTTTTTTAGAACTTGAGGGCCGATGGTTTGTTTTTTTTTTTTTTAATTTTTTTACACTTGGGGCCGATGCCCCATTTAACACCCTTTTTTTTTTTTTTAACTTCAGGGCCGATGGCCTTTTTTTTTTTTTTTTTTTTTTTACTTGGGGCCGATGCCCTTTTAACCATTTTTTTTTCTTTTTTAACTTCACGGCCATCGGCCCTGTTTAATTTTAAATTTTTTTTTAAAATTTGAGGGCCATCGGCCCTTCTTAACCTTGCCTATGGACTTCATCGGCCCTGCGCCGTATAAGAACAAAATGGCTATATTTGTGTTTTGTTTTGGTGGTGGACTATTAATGTATATTTATTTCTACTGTTTGGCTACTGATAGAAATGTCTCTTCTTAGTTTTTATCTGGGTTTGATGTAGGGCATGTGGATATGGATTAATTGTTATTTGTCAATTCGTGGTTTTTATTCTTCTGTGCTCACTAATTAGCAGTATTCATGCGTGAATGTGATTTTTGCAATTGCGAATTTGTGTAGTTGTTACTGGTGAATTGAAATTTGACTAATTTTCCCCAAAAATTGATTTTTGTTACGTTGTTGATTTTCAAATCTAACCTTATCTCTGATCATTATTTTCATTTTTCAGTGATTGGACTCAATCTTGAATTCGTGGTATAAATGATGCAAACACCGAACTGTACCTCAGAGGAGGGGGCATTTCAAGTGAGGATGCTAGAGATGTCGGACAAGAAGAAAGGGTTCGTGGAGCTGCTCCAACAACTGACCGTATGCGAGTCCATCTCCGACGAGGCATTCGAGGAGCGATTCAGGGAGGTGGCCAAGTACGGTGACGACCATGTTATATGCGTGATTCAGGGAAGATTATTGCAACAGGGAGCGTGTTCATAGAGAAGAAATTCATTAGGAGTTGTGGGAAAGTCGGACATATCGAAGATGTGGTTGTGGATTCCAATGCCCGAGGCAAGCATTTAGGGAAGAAGATGGTCGAATTCCTGTCGGATCATGCTCGGTCCATGGGGTGTTACAAGGTCATTCTTGATTGCAGCAGCGAGAACATGCCGTTTTATGAGAGGTGTGGGTTCAAAAACAAGGAAATTCAGATGGTCAACTACTTTGTTTGATCAAAACTCATAATGTGGTTATATTTCTACTCCCAACATAGAAATTGCATACTAATTTGAATCAAACATTTTCCCATGATTGAAATCGTCTTTTTATGGATCTCGTAGGTTTCCTTGAAGTTTAAAGTTGCAACAACCGGCCCAGGCCCAAATACTGTCTTGGGCCCCTCTTAGAAAACCCTAAACCATTTAATTAATTGAATTAGGACATATAAAGATCCTCTCAAGCCTCAACTCTCCAATCCTTCGGCGTCGCTCGCTTCTCTTGCTGATTAAGCGATTGTATATTTGTGTAAGTATTTAGCAAATTTGATTCTTTGTTTAATCTTTGACGAGAGAAGAAAAATGATGAAAATCTCTGCATTGTGCAGACGCAACATCTACCAGTTTGATTCTGGTGGTGCGATGAGCGGCACTTTCCACACGAGATTTCTGATTCTTTTGTAATCTGCCAAAATTTCAAACTTTTTGTTAATCACGAATAATTTTGACTTTTTCGGAATAGGCAATGAAATTCAATCTAGTGTTGTTTTAATCCTGTGGTTAGAAATATTGTTAGACATTCAAGAACAATGTAGTTTTGTGAATGTAATGGGTATCGAGTATCGATTTTATGTAAAAGAGGTTGAGAGAATGTTCTATGAATCCAGGCATCACAACATGCTACAGCCTACAAACTGCCGACAGCAGATTTTACAAGACATAATATGAGTAACAAAACCGTCATCGTTGTCCGATCAAGATTATTCCTAAAATCACAAATCTAGCTTCTCTTAAATCATTCACATTATTTTCTCTAGAGATGACTAATCTCCTCCCACTCCCTCTCTCTCTCTCTCTCTCTCTCTCTCTCTCTCTCTCGCTCGCTAACTCCCCTCAGGTCTTTCTCTCTTTCTCAGCTCCTCTCTCCCACCGTACTCTTTGTATCCCGCCTTCGCCTCCATCACCGTTGCTTCTCATGCCTCCGTCGCTTCAACAGTCGGATTTATTTCCATGCCATCCTCCAAATCCGCTTCCGCCTTCACTTTCCAAATTTATGTAGAATTTGGATAAATTTTTTAATTTTATTCATTGGTATTTTCTTGATTGATGTAGTTTTTTTTCTCCTCTTCTCATTTTATCGAATATTTTGAGAAATGAAATAGTAAATGTGAGTTGTCTTTTTTTATGTATGAAAATTTAATTTTTCTGTTTGTATTAGTCAATGTTTAATTTGATTTTGTTTGATTTATTGAGATCTTTGAGTTTGATATGGGTTTATTGTTTAGTTAATTTATTGAAGTGTCATTTTTATAACATAAAGTGTTATTTGTTGTAAATGATTGTGTCATTTGTTTAAAATAATTCATAATTAAAAAAATTACACTTTTATTCAAAACAATAAATGACACATTTATTTATTGTAATATACTTTGAGTAACATTTTTTGTTCTTATGGTGATTATATTTTATTAACTAAATAATTGAATGATGGTTTCGTATTATTATCGAATTAAAGTGACGCATTCTTTAATTATAATTAACGCTTTTTTTATTGATTGATACTTTGAGATCAATGATACTTTGTTGCAATTGATACGCTATGAAAATGTGATAATTTTTTTCGAGACAATTGATACTTTTGTTTATTATGATTGATACTTTGAGTAACATTTATGTTTATTATCCTTCATATTTTATTATGTGATTATTCGATTAAAGTGACATGTTTCTTTATTCTGATTGATATTTTGAGATAAATAACATATTTGTTTACAATAATTAATATTTTTAATAAACAAATGACACTTTTTTTTGGAAACAAATGGTATTTTTTTTTTAAATAATTGATAGTCAATAAATGATACAAATGACACTTTATTCAAATACAAATGACACTTTTATTTATTAAGATTGATACTTTAACATAAATAACAAATGACACATTTTATTCACACTTTAATTCACTGTAATAAATGATACATTTGTCTGTTGCAATTGACACATTATTCATTGAAAATGACATTCTATGATAATGTAACACTCTCTTCCTCCTCCGCGAAATTGATATTTTTGTTCAAAACAAATCATAAGTCTTTTCTTAAAAAAACTGAAAAAAAATAAATAAACTTTTGCTTACAACAAAAAACGTAAAAAACGAAAATGACACTTTTCTTCAAAATAAATAGTACTCTACAAATTCTATTTTTAATCAAAATAATTAACACTTTTATTCATTAGAAATGACACACGCTCGTCCTTAGTTATAATCGATAAAGAATTAAATAAAAATAAATTAAAAAAATATTAAAAAACTAAAGATTAAAATTGAAATAATTAAAAAATATTAAAAAGTATTAAAAAAATTAAAAAATCAAATATAATTTTTGCTAAATAATTTTTTTTTAAAATAAATGAAACAAAAAATGCAACAAAAAAGCTTCGAACCCGAGACCTTTCAGTAAAATAGTCGCGGATCCGGTTCGGGCAATTAGGCAGCGCGGAAGTTTTGAGCACGATTTTTTTACAAATTGCCGACGACAGATTTAAAGAATAGCTAATATTATACTCTCTCCGTCCCAATGGGTTTGTTTTGTTGGTGAGAAAGAATGAGAATTCATCCAAATAGCATAATTGAGTAAAATAGTATTTTTCCCCTCTTTTTTTATTGTAATTAGAGAAATAATTTAAAGTTTTTAAAAAATTAAAAATTATTATTTTATGAGTTCGTATGAAGAGTGTATAAGAATGTAAAGTAGATTGTGAGTAATGAGCGGTCTACCTCTCATTTTGGAATGTATGCAATATTATTGGGACGTACCAAAAAGAAAAATAAGATAATATTAATGAAAAGTACGGGGTGGTAACACTAAAAATTAAGAAAGAGTTCATTTTAAAAATTTATATTAATTATAATTAATATTTTATTACAATATTTAATTTTTATATAGAAAAGCGTGTTTAAAATCATTATTCTTTTAATTCGAATATACTCTAATTATTCCAATTATTTTTGGGTGCCTTTTAATTAAAAAAAAAATATTATAAAAGAGAAAAATATCTAATCTATCTATCTATGTATAGGGAGTGGTTCCGTGTAAACAGTTTAATCGTATGAACACTGTACTTTTAAGACAAATATATTGCATTTTAAGTACTGCACTTAAAGACAAATGTATAATACTTTAAGTATTATACTTTAAATGTAGTATCTTTGTTTTTAATGTGCAGTACATTTGTCTTTAAAGTGGCTCACACGTTCACATGATACACATGTTGTTCACATTTGAACCTCCTCATATATATAGCTAAACCTATTGATGACATGGGGGAAATTTCAGCTTCTGAATCTCGATTTATTGAATCTCCCGCTCCCGGTATTATTTCCCGGCGCTCCGTATACGAACTTCTTCAGACTGGGCTTATTGCTATTGATTCGATGATCCCTATAGGACGCGGTCAGAGAGAATTAATTATTGAAGACAGACAGACCGGAAAACAGGAGTTCCCATAAATACCATTCTCAATCAACAAGGCTAAAATGTAATATGTGTTTATGTAGCTATTGGGCAAAAAACATCTTATGTGGCTCAGGTAGTATATATATATATATATATATATATATATATATATCTATGAAGTAGTTCGTGTGTGAATATCCCGTGAAGGTGTGAACTAAATCGAACCAAATTGGATTTTCCTGTTAAAAAATCTTAACCAAAAGGAAATTATGAGATCTTTTACCTTAAAATAGGAAACTGAATTTGCTGAATGATATTATCCAAATATATATTCAGATTCCCCACTTAAATTAGGAAATTTCTTACCTTAAAAAGGACAACACCGCCTTAAACCTCAATTAAGCATAACGGCTAATAGCAGGTCAGCAACGTCTTCCTGTAATTTGTTGATTCCACTTTCTTGAATATATGTACATCCAATTCACTTTAATTGCTGTTCTGCTATTGTTAGTTTTGATTCAAGCATCATTGCTGCAGAGTTATCCTTTCAATTCAAAGTTATCCTTTTCATTCTTGTACAGTTCCCCCACCTGTTTGACGAAATGTCTGTTCGATTCTTGCTGATTATTTAGGTTATTATACCCTACAGATTCATTATGAGCATTCAGAATCTTCAAGCGTGTACAATGTTGAAGGATTTTACTGAGTTTTCGGCGGTTTATACCTTCCGAGGCAAGCAGATTTTGGCGCATGGTGCGGATTGGAAGGGACCGAGTATGTGTCTGATTTCCTTCCATTAATCATTCCAATCGACGTTTCATGTTGATCAGCGTGTTTAAATTGTAATCTTAGGAAGTCGAAGGCTATCAGTGCAATGCGCTGTAAAGTTTCGTCCTTGCATTGACATACACAAGGTTTGATGTAATGTCCTTTGCGTTAATCAATGTTTCATCTTCTTTTCTTGATTGCCTTATTTCTATGGTGTTTCTCTACAGTGCTTTATAGAGTTGTAGTGGTCTTTCTTATAAGTTCTGTTGCCATGTACCTTTAGAGAAACCCTTTGGCATCATTGATGGAAACACTAATAGTTTGGTTGGTGAAATCATATCAATTAGGTCCACAATCAGAGACAAGCATTGGCTATGAATGGATTCTTGGTGATTTTCTCTAACTGTGTTTTTACTGGTAGTAGTAGTTTCAGATTTGGATCATAGTTCAAGATTTCTACTGTTATCGAAGTTCGATGTAGTCCCCGCTCGTGATATAAGAGCATTACGTAGAATATCAATAGTTGGCTACATGGAGTGGATTAGAGTTTTGCTGACAACCTTGACATTTGTACTACGAAGAGTTTTCTCTTTGACCTTTTCTGTCCCTGCCCCTTCTTACGCAGCTATCTCAAGAAGACAATCCTTTCTTTGTAATTGTTCTAGTAGTCTTACTTCTTCTATCCTTTCATAGAAATGAAATATTCTCTAGGCTAGCTTCAATACTTTAGTTTTTGGGATTTTTTTCGTGAGAAATTTATTTTAAAATGTTTTATGTGGAAGATCTCTGACTATTGTATCTTGTACTTATAGACTCTCATAATGCTAGTTGCTGGGTTGATTACTTAATTTTCTCTACAATTCAAATCATATGCCTGCACTGAATTTTATTTTGTTAGTGTTAACTATGAATGACTAACTCTAGTAGCGTTACATTATCTTTCAGGGGAAAGTGAAACAGATTGTTGGATCCACTCTTCAGGATTCTAAAGAGGGAGATTCTAGTCTCATCACTAATTACGAATCTGATATTTCAGCTGCAGAATATGCTAAAATGTATAAGGATGACAGGCTTATTGGTGGCCATGTGATCATGCTTGGGGCTGATCCATTAAGCATGAAAGCAGCAATTGAAGCATTACATGCTTATCCAGGTCAGTTTGGTTGCCATTCTCTATTAAGCCCTATCCTTGTCAGTCGTAAATCGTAATAGAGAAACGATTTTGAGTTGTATATTAAAATCTTACTGTGAGTTTATGTTGAGCATCACTTAAATCTTAAGATATGATCTCCATGTTGATATTAAATCTTGACCAACGGACTTTTCTCTACACTATTAAAAATATTCAGGTGGTTTGCAAGTTGGAGGTGGTATCAATACAAGCAATGCTTTGAGTTACATAGAGGAAGGAGCAAGCCATGTTATTGTTACATCAGTATGTTTTGTTTCTGTTCTTTTGCTGAAGTAGATTTTTGTTTAGCCCACTCTTCATGTGGTCGTTTGCATTGTCTGAAACTTCTTATTCCTGCTCTTGCAATAACCATCTTTTCACTGACTTGTACTTGTGCATTAGGATTCTAGATTACCATTCAGTGAGATTTAACATAACCATTTGCCAAGTAATCTGCACGTACTATTTCGCATTATCAGATTTGTATGCAGCTGGCAGGTTTATTATTTTGAAAGACTGAAAGTAAAGATAAGGCCTTTTCTGCATATCAGTGAACCCCTTTTTATGGTAGTGGATGATCTTTTACCAGATGCCATAATCATACTTGCTGCACTAGAGAACTATGCTTATTGCGGCCTTTTCAAACAGTGACCACTTATAGAAAATTGGAGCAATTATTTATATCATGGGAGATTTGCATTGTAAATATTCGATCATGTTAAGTAATTTTTTTTTGGATGTAACATGCTGTCTGAAAGTTTCATAATTAAAACCTTACTACTCGGCAGTATGTATTCAATGATGGACAAGTTGATTTTGAGAGGCTGAAAGAACTTGCTCATGCTGTGGGGAAAAGAAAGCTTGTGTTGGATCTTAGTTGCCGAAAGAAGGTATATCTCTTCCTATTGCAATATGTGTGAAAATACAGATAGTTTGATGTACTTGCTTCTGTTTACATAGCAAGTAGCAGCAGCTTGTAATCAAGAGTTTGTGAGATTATTCTGTAGAACTAGAATGGGAGATTGTAGTAATTTCAAATACAAGGGATAATTGGTTTCAAAAGAATTTTTCTTGCTAGCTAATAACTCAATATAGAAAGTGTAACACAGTCAAGTTACTAAAATCCTAGCAGATGACAAAATCTGCTTGTTTTTTTCCTGCTTCTGCCCATGCAGGAGGGTAGATACGCTGTTGTAACAGATAGATGGCAGAAGTTCACCGATGTATATCTTGATGAAGAAGTGTTAAATTTTCTTGCGGGTTATGCTGATGAATTTCTTGTCCATGGAGTGGATGTTGAAGGCAAAAAGTATGTCTTGAAGCTAATTTGGTTCCTTATATTTGTCTGGATAAATAAGTATTTTCCGTGAGATGACCTGACAAAAGGAATGCACATTTGAATTTATTTTGTTTGATATTTTAACTATTACCACTTACCATCCAATTTTCTCTGCCTGCTCCAAAATTGAAGGTTGGGAATTGATGAAGAGCTTGTGGAACTGCTTGGCAAGCATTCACCTGTAAGCTTTTGTGAATCTGCTGTTGAATTTTATTTTCCTTTCGGATGTTAAAGTTTACTCGTTTATTTCAAACTAAACTAATTTTTTCTTATATGTTTGATAGATTCCAGTTACCTACGCTGGTGGAGTGACCACTATGGATGATTTAGAGAGAATAAAAATAGCAGGAGATGGCCGTGTTGACGTCACCGTTGGCAGTGCTCTGAATATATTTGGCGGTAATTTGCCTTACAAGGATGTAGTTACCTGGCATTCTAAGCAAGAGTCATTGGCAGTTTGATATTACCCGGTTCGATTATTTATTATCTGATTATGTACCCCCAAAAGGTTACAATAGATTGTTAAGAGCTTCATTGACTGCTGCTGTTTTGATTCAACTAGCAGAAAATTTCCCCTTTTCTTACTCTTTGGATATTTAAGTAACTCTTGATTGTGATAAATGTAGCTCTTGTCTCTTGATTGTATATCTGTTAAACTATGAAGTATTTTACATTTCTCATGAAACGAAAATTTGAAATCTATCCTGCAGCTAATCTTGCTTGATGATATGCTCCTATCTATATATTTCATACCTAAATATATCATTCCTTCTTCTTTATATCAAAAGCTGGTGAGTTATTTGAAAATTCAAGAACTAGTTCAGCTCAGGTATACTCTCCAGGGCTGGCAGCCGCCCTTTTACAGCCATGCTGATGCCATCTTGATCATTACCGGCGATGTTGACTGATTGTTTCTTTACACGAGAAATCACATCTTCAACAGAGACTCCCTCTTTTTCAAGCATTTCCTGCAGCTCTTGCTTGGTGATCACGAGCTTGATCCTCACGACTCCACAGGTTCGTCTCTCTTTGTCCACGACTTCCTCTGAGAAACTAACCTTCTTTGTCTTCTTCTTCTTCTTAGGCGGCTGGGCTACGGGCAAAGGAAGAAGATAGTACAACCTCCCTCCAAGCAGTGCAGTGCTTGGATGCAGGTGCTTTACAACAGGGAGTTTATCAGAGATTGCATGGTGAGTAAATTCAGACAAAACCTCTTGAACTCTAATGGGGGCTTTGTATTCAATGATCTTTCCATCTGTTTTCATTACACTCACAGATTTCTCCTCAAGAACTAAGCAGTTTCCCATGTTTTTTTGGGATGGAGCTCTGAGAATGAAGGTATGCAAGTTGAAATTTGCTAATTGTGTTGTGGTATTTATATGCAGAGAGGGATGAGGATACCCTTGTAGTTTAATTAATATTACAGGAGAAACCATTTAGCACTTTAGGCCCCACCTTAATGATTTTGTTATGTGGTAAGTGTGATTTTCTCTTAATTTTGCTGTTTGCATATAAAAACTGACTGGTAACTGGGCGGTGGCATGTAAAAAGTTTAATTAGTTAAATGAATTTGAGACTAATTAATGATTTGATGCATAATCACGCATGCATTGTTATCTCTGTAGTAATTATGTAAAAATTGACACCAACCCATGGATGGAGCACTTGTAATATGGGAGGAAGTGGAGCATTACCAAACAACCAAATAAAATTTACTGGGAAATTGCTAGTTAAATTCCAATATTCAATTCCCACCTAGTGGTTGACTATTATTTACCCCATTATGCTTATTTGTTGACTCCTATATTCTGCCAAAGTTATTTATTTTGCCTTTTCTAGTAATCCTTATTTGAATTTATGATCTTCCTTATAATTAGGTCGGTTGGACCTATGCTTTAATATTGAAGTTTTATATAGTCAATAGTTTTTTTCTAAAATCAAATACAAATGTATATTGACCCTTTATAATTTTACTATCCATGCAGTATATGCCGTTAAGATTTTCTATATTTTTGGGTTGCTTGAGTTGTGAATTTTAGAGTATGCTATATGTATAGCATAATATTATTATATGTACAGATCAGTAAAAATATTAACCTCAAAAAAAGGTGTTAGTGGGTTTTCCATGTGCTAGAGGAATATACATACATATATGTATATATTTGTGTGTGTGTGAGAGAGAGAGAGAGAGGGAGGCCAACCTAACTGAAAATGTAGGATATGATGGCATTTTAATGGTGAATAAAGTATCTGTTACCAGTTGGGTTAGTGGAAGGTGATGTTACCAATACGTATGCTTGATATAAGCCTGCTTTTCTAGCTAGTGGATTCAAATAGAAAAATAATAATAATTAGATCTTATATTATTATCATCAAATCTAGTAAAGTTGCAAAGAAGGGGCATGTTACATACTTTCTGTACTATGTTGATTTAGGTATTAACTGGTGATTAGTAAGTTTATCCTCTTTCTTAAGGATGCCAAGTGTTGTTAATCAAGTTTAGACTCTTCACGAGCTGAATAAGAGTTTTAGCATAATTTTGGGAATAGAGGATCTCGTCTAGTTATTGTAAATGCCATTATTTGATATGATGATGATATTAGTAGTTGATGATATTGATAGGAGGATAGATCATAGGTAGGTTGTCCAGTTGAGTCCAAGAGTGGTACAAGCCTATCTCAACTAAAATTTCCACAAATGGGGAATTCAGAAAAATTAATATTCACAAACAGTCACCATCTACTTTTGCCACCCACACTCACTCACCTAAATTAATTAACCCATTCTTTGCAGATTTTTCTTTCACTCTTCAAGATTTCGGCTCCTTTTGGACTAGGGGGTCACCGCCGGGTAAAATCCTTTCACGGCCACTCTGAACCGGACGTCTGTGCAGGAATGCATTAATTATTTGTTTCTTTCTTAAACCGTATCTGATATGAAATCTTTAAAAACTTTAAAATCTATTGTATGAGACCCAGAATCTAGGGAGCTTGACTCTCTTGTCGGCCCAATCATCATTAATAATATAATATTCATGCACGAAGTTTTCAGAGTTGAATTATATTATTCTGCCCAATAACAATCGAATATTATAGCAAAAATCCCTGAAATAAAAATGAAAAAAGAACTACAAACATGTTGCTGTGTTCATCAATGCATGCTTGTGACTCGTGAGAATTGTAATAGTTTTCTGGTAATAGGGCTGTAGATGATCAAGAAATGGGACTTATCTCCAATGTCTACGTAAAATAATACTACTAGGTTGAAAAATTGTTAACATTTGCATTGAATCTACTGGAGCTTTTTGTATCTGAATCATTAAATCCCACAAAGATATGAAGGTCAGAATTACTGTATTACAGTATATGTTTGTGGGACTAAATAAAAAATCTCTTAATTTCCCAGACAATAAAATCTCATCAGCCTCAGCTCCAGCTGAAACAGTTTAAATCCAAGTCCTTGCAGCTCGAGGCAGGGTCGTTTTCGTCATCTGTGTTAAGGTCAAGTTTCATCAGAAAGAAGGGCAGATTCATCTCCGGAGATGTCTTCTTGTTCTCCACGTTCATCAAGTAATCGCTTTCATTGTTCCCAACTCCAACACCAATGCCAATAGATAAATTGCTGGAGTTGGTTTCGGAATAGTTGTCGAAAAACTCTTCGCGATCCTTTATCTGGTCGCGCCATCTGAGCTCATTATAGTCATTCTCCTTTGATTCTATTGGTTGTCTGAAGCTGACTGGATTTAGATTCACTACTTGTTGGTGGTTGCTCAAGCATTCTGCTGGCTGAGTTGTGTGTTTTTGGTGCAGGGGCAAATCCGAGACTTGTTCCATTCCTGGGAATGCAGAGTTGAGACATTGAGTGGAGACTTTGGAAACCAGATCAGATAATTGAACCTTAGCCGCCTCGAGACCAATCGTTCCCATGTTCTGCCCGCCTAGCGTTTCCTGTGCTTTCTCAAGTACGGACTGCAGGTACTTGCCTTGAGCTTCTATCCTCACCTGCAAATGCCGTTGTACCTCCAGCTGTTCGTGTAGCCTCCGTTGCACTTCGATTTGCATTTGTATGGCTTCACCTAAGTGCATGTTTCTGCATCACAGTTGAGTAATGTAAGCAGTATGAAAAATATTACATATGCTAATTTTTTTTGTTTCTCTTACTTTGTTGTTTGGTTTGCAGCGTCTTGAATGTTGTCGTGTGTTCTGTTTGGCCCGGGCATTTGATCTCCTGTGGCTGCAATCAGTTATCATCCCAGTAAGTAAATACATTTGACATATTCTTGTTTCTTGAAATTATAGGATCTATTACAATTTTTGTTGCTCCCACAGTATGCTTGTCCGTGAATGTTTTTACTCAGCCTGTATTTCTGCAATGTGAAAAAGGAATTAAATGATAATTTCTTTCAAAATTCTTTTAGGACAGGTGTAGTATAACTTGATGATTTACTTACCTGAAGGTGACTCTTCAAGTGGTATAAAGTTAGGCCTTGAATACCCATAAGTTTCAAGACTGATTTAGGAGTAGCTTCTGCATCATAAGGGAATTAGCTGAATTCTGCATCTGATGATCATTATGCACTCCTACTGAAGTTGAAAAAATCGCGTTTATAAGCTTACTCTCTGCTCCACCGAGTTGGTTCACTGCTTCAATGAAGCGTTCGTGCAGGTCGGGAGTCCATTTCAGCCTCGGCTTAGCATCCGTGGAGAGTACAAGTCCCGAATCTCCTGCACCACTCACTCCTTGAAGGTACAAGTGCCTTTCACTCGCCAAGGGCATTCTTGTTGAGGCCTGCAAATTCTTCCCTTGGTGGTGGTGAAACATTCTTCTTCTCCTTCGGTACAATTGTCTCTTATCTGTTACTCGTTTTCTTTACGTATGGAAGTTGGGAGCAGGGATTTCTTAATATAGGGGGGGAGGTGGGAATGAAACACAAGTGAAGCATGTAGAATCTGAAACAGGGCCAGAGGAGAAAGTGAGAAGATCCAATCCCATTCTCTCACAGCACTTGAAAAGTTATCCTTTCTATTCTCAGACAGCTGCACTAGCCATGTAAGAATCCCCTATTCTTTCTTGAAAAATTGAACACCTTACAAATAGGTGCAAGAATAGATCCCACTGCAGTCTTTCTTTTCATGGCAAAGTTATTCCCCATTGATGTAGATTGGAGGAATCCACTATCTGTGTTGTTCCCAAAAGAATTATTTTTTCTCTCATTAACAAGATTCTATTGACTGAGCTAGCAACCTGTTTAGCAATGTTATAATATCTTAACACCTATATCCACTAATGAGTTTCCAATGCAGCTTAGTTCTTACCATGTCCTCCAGGTGGTGGGGTCTGCCTAAGGAGGATTGATGCAATGGTATGTATTCCCCTCTAAAATGATGCTCAAAGTTTTCAAACTTGTGTTTTTTCTGATTCTTTCTCAGAAACATATCGATCCAATCTTTGATCATGTGGCATCAAGAAGTTGGCTTAAACTTATTGGGACCCTTCAAAAAAAGAAAGTAAAGAGTACTTACATACTCCTTCATTTTCGTATTTCTCTTTTTCCATAACTAATATTCTTTTTTGTAATAGCTCACAATCCATACCAAAGTGAACTTCGTTCTGTTGATTCAAGAAGCAACTAGCATTAGATTGTAAGAATGATATTTTAAGTCAGTGTTTGGTATTCTTAAAGAATTAGAAACACTTGCTTAAAAAACCAGAAAACATGCTGAAACTATGCAGAGGAAATAATATTCCCAGCTTCAAGTTCTGCAGGAAAAATGATTCCTTTTCTGATATGTTTGGATATTTTCTGATGTGTTGTTTCTTGTAAAATGCTACTACTTAGTCTCCTTTATTAATGGTCTGATTGAGAAAGAGTTAGTGCAGCTATAAGTAGCATGATTTTCTTACCAGAGCAATGGTACATTGACAAGTAAGATGGGATTTGAATTGATGCATGGACAGTATTTAATCATGCAGGTTGATGAGAAATAATTGATAGGTTGAAGGAAGAGAATCAAGTTCAATGATTAGGTAGAAGTAATGTAGGGTGGTGATTGGCTGCTGGAGAAATGGGAAAGATAGAAATGACCACGGAATGATATTCCAAGGAATATGGAATATTGAGAGTTTTGGGGGTCAATTCTCAAAAATATGAGTGGGTTCTCTACTTCCCCTTTCCATTCTTTATTCTCATGGACTTAAAACAGAGTTTCAGATGCTCATAATCAATCATCATTTCTCCTATATATAATTGATATAATATGGATTCGATAGGAAGACATAGTTTTTATATGTTTTTTGCATATTCCTTACTTTTTCACGTATAAGTCTTATAACTTCTACATTTTTACATATAATGAAAATGTATAAAGAATATTTTAGAGACATTCAATCCAAACCATCTAACAATAAAATAAAAGAAATAAATTTCTTTTTATTTTTTCTTCTTATTTTCTATTTTAAGCTGTGCAACCCCTGAGTTAGGCAAAGCTTATTGGTGCCGTACGTAAAATGAAATGTATAATTGTTATTATTTATTGTGTATAACAATTACAATGTATTAATAATAAATAAATAAATACTTCAGCCTACAATTAAAAAAAAATTGTTAGATTTGACTAGAGTTCGGGAGGAATTATTAATTATTAGACCTGGTTAGTAACTGTATTACCTGTCTTGTTTCAGTCCACAAGTAATCAGTTTAACGCGTATCAACTCTGAATTTCTCCGCCACCGTCCACCATTACTTCGCAATTCGGCGCATTCCTCGTTGGAAAACCATGGCCGGAATGTTGAAGCTCGCTCCGGCTCCGTTATTCCGGCCAGTGCCGACCCGCAGAGCAACGAAAGATAGAGTACCCCTTTGCCCTCGATTTCGACGCCGCCCAATTTCAATGCGCCGAAGCCGAAGCCGTTTGCGATCCGGCCCGATAGGGTTTTGGACATTTTGGGGGCTTCTCTCGCTTTGCTCTTTCGCCTTACCACCAGTGTACTTGTCTCAGGGTATTGATTGCTCCATTTTTATTTTTTTATTTTTTTTACTTCTGTTATAGGTTTTTATGCCTCATTTGGTGTACCTTTTCTGTTAATTCTGCAACTAATTTTTTCCTTCATATATTTCCAATTAGTAAGCCCAAAAATCAAAACTTCATTTGGGTTGGAAGGAAATTAAGTTTTAACTCTTAGATTTGAACTTTCTAGTTCCATGTGATGTTTTATGATAGAACAATGAGGCATTGAAATTGAATTTTACTTGTTCCCCAGCTTATTTTTTTTAGTTTTTGAGTTATATGGTAACTTCTTTGTGGATTGAACTTGGAATTGTAAAGCAAATTACTGCATCGGATGCCTTAGTGTGAAAATGAGTTAGTATTTGGATTGTTGTACCCATATATTTTACTTCTCTGGAGGTAAGATTAGGGTATGCTTATTTGTTTAAGGCAAGCAGAAACCACAACTTATGCATATTGAATGTGTTATGATGAATCCGTCTATTGTTCCACTCTAGTACTTCATAAAAGACAAACAAATTATTTTTCATCTCACTTTTCTTAAGAGGAAAGAGGATTCATAAGAACTGTAATTTTTCGTGGCGACTCTGTTTTAAGCATTGCTTGTCGAACATTTATGTATCTAGTCATATCATCCCAAGGTTCATACTGGTGACAGGTACTCTGTAACCGTTGTGCCAGCAAAGGAGATTCCATCTGATCAGTATGCTTTAGGATTCGCTGGTAATTTCCAGAAACTCTCGACTGTTGACAAAGATCTCTCTTCTGTTATTGAAACTTATGTATCATAAGTCTAGCAAGTAACACCCAATAAATAATACGATAAACCAGAATGTTTTGAGCTTTGGTGCAACATTTGTAGTTATATTATTTGAAATGCTAAACTGAAAAAGGAGTTAATGGAAAAAGAATTGGCTGTCAATGAATTGAATGCAGTGCCACATACTATTACTTTTTCTAGTCAATTCACTGAATTAGCATGCTTCTAAGAAGATCCACTCTTCTCCAGGTTTTAAGTTGAAAGAGACTTCAAAGTTAGGCCCTCGCCCTGAGAAGCCGATAGAGATATATGAATTTGAAGGGTACTGGGATTTAATTTCTTACTAATGGAATTTGTTCTTATTACTCTTTGAATTTCTCTATTATATTCATCTCTAACTGCTTGAAGAAAACTAAGTGCTTATTTGGCCTATTCCTATGTGAATTGTCATGGAACATGTGGAACCTCCAGCTGCCCATTTTGTCGGAAGGTACCTTCATAAAAAGATATCATTATTTGCTGCACATGCTGTATCTTTGTAGCACCAACTGAAACTTAATGTCATCACAGGTTCGGGAAATTGTTGCAGTTTTGGATCTTGAGGTATTGTATTATCCTTGTCCAAAAGATGGCCCAAATTTTCGTCCCAAGGTTTTGCAAATGGGTGGGAAGAAACAGTTCCCCTACATGGTTAGACCAAATTATCTATGTTTAACCAATCATGTTGTTCTCAGAGGAAGTGAGCTTCCGGCCTTTTTCTACAGGTGGACCCAAACACAGGGGTTTCTATGTATGAATCAGATGACATAATCAAGTATTTGGTTGGCAAATATGGTATATTTTCTTATTCGGACTTTAGCTTCTTCATGTTTTAGTTTTAGGTATTGAGTGCAATAGATGGAAATGGATGATATTAGGGACTTCCAGTTCTAGATATTGAGTGCATTAAATCAGGAAAAGGAAAAAAAGAGTGAACAAAAAGATAAATTTTGATAGATGTGTAGGTTTAGCCTCCGTTATCCTTAAAATATCTTTTCTATTCAATGGACATGCTATGTAACTTGAAAACTGAAAGTGAAATGAATGATAAGGTAAAGGATGATATCGCTTATACATTGGCTGTTTTGTTTCAGGTGATGGAAATGTCCCATTGCTGCTCTCTCTTGGTCTATTAACTGTAAGAACTACACTTTTTTTTTTAATCATTCCCTTCTGTTCTCGAGGAGCATCTTTTGATTAGTGATTTCTGCTGGCAAAATGTTTGTTCTTTTAGACTTTAACAGAGGGGTTTGCTATGATTGGTCGACTTGGGAAGGTATAGTTTCTCCTCATTTCCCCTTTTAGTTCATACATGTGGCATCCATTGATGCATATTTTTTAATCGAACTAAATGCTCGTCTCAGTTATTCCATTAGTTTTTGGCTCTACATAAACTTATCTGAACATTCTTCTATACTAACTATGCAGGGTTCTTCATACACTCCATCAAAACTGCCTCCTAAACCTCTCGAGATTTGGGCGTATGAGGTCAGATTATGTTGATATTGAATATTTCGGTATCTTCTAGTTTCTTATAATATCATTTGCTGATAATGTCTACTCATGTGGGCAGTAGTCATGTATATGCATGCATTTCAGTCTACATTATTTCCAATACATAATGACATTATTTTCTATGCAGGCTTCACCATTTTGCAAAGTTGTGCGCGAAGTACTCGTGGAGTTGGAGCTACCTCACATACTTCACAGGTAAAGTCCATTGGGTATCATCAAATCTGTGAACATATTGACTATTATCAACTAGATCCATTATAGAACTTATCAACATTCTAGCTATTTAATCATGAAAATATCACTTTGCAGTTGTGCACGTGGCAGCCCGAAAAGACAAATCCTTTATGAGAGAGTTGGGCATTTCCAGGTACTCTGTTTTCGTTACTTCAAACAGTGTTAATGCAATGTCTTAATGGTGTTACTATATTAGTACAACCTGATCACTCTTCTCGTTCTATATATAAACAGGTCCCTTATTTAGAAGATCCAAACACAGGAGTCCAAATGTTTGAGAGTGCAGAAATTGTTGATTATCTCAAGGCAACCTACGCTCTCTGAGTTTTGTCCTGTTTTTCTTGATACAAAGTTGTTATGTAAACAATACATAATATCTTGGATAGTGGCGAGGGGTTTCTCTTTTTGTAAACAATTTATGTCAGCCTCTGCGGGAGATGATCAATGATTAATCTAGAAGACATTTGTCAGTAATCAAGATTCAGACATGAATGATAATCTTGAAAATTAGTAGTGGTTGGGAGAGTAGTCCCAACTTTTTGTTGCAAATCTTTGTCCTCATTATCATAATCATTCAAAGAATATCCCATATTATGTCTGATAAGCTCAGGTGACTGCTTGTACCAGACAGTTGCATGCACTTAAAAAAGGAAAGTGTTGACTACAGATTTCAGACACTGGTAAAAAGTTGAGGGCGTGAAGAAGATTCAAAAGCAAGTGGATGGTGGGGTTAGCAGAGACCACCCTCATCTACATGATTTTATTTTTATATACTTGTATCGTATATTACTCAGTGCTCATAATCATAGCTCATTTGGCTTTCTTCAGTGTTGCAGCCATTCTGCTGATGATTCTTGGCTCACATGCATTTACTACTTTGAGTACGCTTCTCTCTTCTCATCACTAGTTCACATGTTTATTAGTAGAGTTTTTGGCACTAATTGTTTTGTGTTTTGGTTCAAATCTTGTAGAGGTTGAGAAAACACTGCAGTAATCTTCGTCTGAAGAATTGCATTAAAATTGAATGAGTTCAAAAGCAACGAGGGCATTGAAGTAGGAGTTTTCCAGGCACCAGAAGAATTAAGGACAACTCCTAACAAATACGTCGGCTCTTTTAGTGCTCCTCCTTGCACCGAGGATCTTATCTATCTCGTCCTACCTCAGCTGACCAAACAAATAACTAGTATTTTTTCCTACTATATTGATGAAATGAAATACTATATATATATATAATGAAGTTTATGAGACGGTTATGCATGTATTATTTGTTTGCGTGTGTAGGCCAGATCAATATCTAGACAACAAGTAGAGGAGCAGGCTCTTAAGGCTCCTCTGGACATGAGATGCAAGTACAACGCCAGGCCTTGTCAACTAATCAATGGACGACACGTGGAGGTATGCAAGGACTAAACTACGAACTACTGTCTGCCAGCTGGATGTCGCGTGGACCTGTGAACTATCCATCTATAAAATCTTCCAAGTCCTCGTAATTATTAAAAGAATTTAAAAAAATCGTGTTTCCGTATTGATATAAATAGCTATCGTGTTACATCAATCCGAAACATATGCGGAACCGATGGAGAGTGCTTTTGAAGATTGATTTTGGCGTGTTGTAGTAATCAAAACTGCCGTGTAAATTACTACGATTTTGAAAAGAGAAGATCGTTATTTGACAAGTTTAGTCAACAAATCCTCCCTATTTTCCATAAAGATTAATTATTATTATAGAAAAAGAAATAGAATGGTCGGAGTCGAAGACTATCTTTGTGGAAACGTGGAAGCAATCCATGGAAGACACCCTCATTTTTTTGGTCTAATGTTCAATTAATTAATGTCCTTTTCTTCCATCAATTTCAATTTGGAGGACCAAAATATTCCTAGTTTCTTTTTTACTTTAGACGATAGTATACTCAACAACTCCATTAAATTTTTTAGGTACCTTATTAATTGTCATCCCTGACGTAAAGTCCATAAGCTTAAGCAGCAATAACATTGACAATGAGTTTGTATTAATCTCTTTGAGATAACTTAGCGGTTGAGTCGCTAGTTAGTAGTTAAGAAGTGAGTTTACTTAATATATGCCTCGAATAACAATAGTCGAATTTTCTCGTCATGCAATTAAAAAAATGGGTAGCGGAAGAAAATGGATTAGTTAGAAGTTTAGTTTCAGTTTACACGTTAGCACACCGTCAATTGCGTGCTTTGCTGCTATCGTGTGATATTAATTTCTATGTAATAGATTAATATTTAGTTGTAGGTCATCAAATAATTCAATAATAATAATAGTCTTGCGATTTCCTTCATGGTATAGTGGGCCAACGCATTGATCCAACTGGAAGCCTGAATAATAATAAAATATGATTTCAAATTATCACATTGATTAGATACAAATTGAAGAAATGAAATGCAAATCATGTCAGATTTTTAATTAACTATTAACAACTAAATTAAGCGTCAATTTTTTATGCATTTCAAGAATTAAAAATAATGTACTAGACAATAAAATGAATCCCATAAGTGAATATATTAAGAAAAAAAATTTACAACTCCTGAACACAAAGAGTATATACACTGGGATCATAATTCTTAAGTATATAAAAAACAAAAAAAAGGATAAAAATGTAATAATAATTAAAAAAAAGGTAACGGTAAAAAACCTGCGGTTGCTTGGAAACGTTTAGTCAATGTGCCACGTCATCCAACAACTACGTTTTCCAACCAATCCCCGGAGACTTTCTCTCAACTCCTACCCGCTTGCCGATCTAATTCCGCCAGATTCAAATCCTCAGCAGTCAAAGACGCAGACCGCCGTCCCGACGCGAACCGGATCATCCCTCCCAAGCCGGGAGACTCACCCGCCAGTTCAGTTACTGCCGGAGTTTCTCGTACTTTCACGCTCACGCTCTTCCGGTGCGGCGCAACATCCACCGGCTCCTCCACCACTCTCCGGCTCCCAGACCGGGAGTGTTTCTTCTGACCTCTACTAGACCGGAACAGACTCATTACCTTCGAACAAAACCCGGTTTTCTTCTTTTCAGTTGTAGATTTATTATGAACCGCCGGTTTCTCGGTCCTTCTGAGAGAGTTCGACCGCCGCCGCGCTCTTTTAGATCTGACTCTCCCCATACATGATACCTTTGGAGAACCCGGTTCAGCCACAGGAGCCGCCGGTTTTCCAACCGATGACCCGGACCTCTTCGGAAACAGCCTAATGTTGGCCGGTTTAGAGCAGACCCGCCGTTTCTCGACGAAAGTTGGTTTGTGAGGAAGTCCGATCATGGATGCCTTGGACTTCAAGCTAACGGAGAAACGCTGAGAAGTGGCGTTCGAATTAGGGTTAACGGGTTGACTCGAATTCGAGTTGCCTCTGGTTGACTCGTTCCGCTCGTAAAACGCGTTCCGGTCGAACCAATCGTATTCCGCGTCCTTCGATAGCCAGAACGATTCCGGCGGCAAGTCGTCGGGGATGCCATCGTTTTTTGGTGGATCGTCGTCGGCTTGTGTTTCGCAGGCTATTTTCCGGTCGTATCCTCCGCTGGCGCAGGCTGTAACTAACGTCTCGAGATCGACTTGGGGCATTATAGGGATATAGGAAAAAAGAAGAAGAAACTTCGTACGATTTTGAAGGAAGAGGTTTCGAAATTTCTTAGAGAGAGAGAGATGGAATAGAAATATTAGGCCGATGCAGAATAGGAAAGAAGATTTACATTAATAGAGAAATAAAAATAAAATCGAATTTTGTCTTTTTTTTCTTTTTGTGTTAATAATTGTAGATTTTTGGGAGGGTTTCAACTGCTTGACTGCTCATTTCATCATGTATGCCGTTGGTTTCTTTTTTGTAGTTTTTATACCAATTTTCCTTTTCCTAGAAACAGAAAAAAAGTTCAGATTTTCATGCAAAATCATAGGCAAAAAACAATTAATGAAATTATTTATCTAATATTTCAGGTACTTTTCAGATTTTGTACATTTTAATTAAAGAAAATCTTACTGAAGCTTAATCCATTTAAAAATATTAATTATAGAATAATTTATTAACTAGTGTAGAAATAAAGATATAGTGTACAAATAATTAATAATAGAATAAATTATTAAGCCTTTCAAATTATTAGTTGCTATGTTTAATATCGAAACACAGCATGTGATGGTAGGGTGATTGTCCAAATTCTCTACCCACACTATAATGCATAATAATTTACGACTTTTTGCCAACAAAAACCTCCAAATTGATAATAATAATTGAGTTATAAGTAAGGTTGTCAAACTCGCGATCCTAGATAGGATCGTTGGGCTCTACTAGGATCGTGAATCGTAGAATCGTGGTAGGATCATAGGATCTTACCAAAAATTAAATTATAAGTAAATTAACATTAACAGATAAAAACTTTAGGATATAATATCCATAAACATCTAAAAAGCCATTAAGTCTCTAAAAAACACAAAACTTCAATCAACGAATAAGCTATTCCATTCGGCGCTGATCATATCAATAAATAATTAAATATAGAATTAGCAAGTGTATTGTGTGGTTTATGTCTTGAACAAGCATCCTACCAGTAATAAAAACTGTAAACTGTAAAGATACTCCATATCAAATTTGGTAAGGGAATAAACCAGACATCTCTCATTTTTTTAGTATAACTTATGTCTACAGAAAAACACTTTTCAGCCTTATCATCATCTAGTTTCTTTTCGAAAATTATTTTTAGAAATCAAACAAAATTCTGAATCATAAAATATATAAGAAAAAATTATCAGTACAATAAACTAAAAAATACAAGGAATTACTTCGAGAAGTCAAAAATTTCGAATCTTGAGGCAAATCGAGAAAACAATTAACATTACATATGGTCCATACATTCCGAAACATATCATTTCTTCAACAATCGAAGCTATTCGAGAGATGAAGTCGTCAAGTCACAATTGATTGGGAATTCGAATCAATTGATTGAGTTTTTTTTTGAAGAATGAAGATAGAAAAGGCGATTTAGGGCTTTTAGTCTAGTTGGAGTCATTTACGACTTTTAGGGAAAAACAATAAATATGTTTTTATTTGAAAAAAATAAATAAATAAAAAATCTGATCTTGTAGGCTCGTGCTGATTCGCGCGATCCCACGAGTCTACTGCTGACTTGTGATCCCACCCGATCCTATCACACAAGCAATCCTACATTAATCCCGCTCGTTTGAGCCTCGCAACTCATAAAGTCGGACGAGTCTACGTGTTGACTCGCGAATTTGACATTGGTTATAAATACTAATAAATTAATAGCGGATAGATCAAGGCTCAAATTGTGCAATTTTTTTTGCAGTCCTAATAAATTTTAGGTAATTTATTTGTAGATTAAGCTATCGACTTACTCGACTTAAAAAAGTGTTCATCTAGCTTATGGGTGGATTGATTAATTAAACGAGTGCTGACTTTGACTTTGAAGTAATCAAGTTTGGCGATGTGGCTTGTAACAAGAGACATGTCATTTATGGTGGGTTTGTCTATTACTCTCTATCCTCATTGAAATTAAACAATTTAATTTTTTTTCGATGGAGTTTTTTTTAAAAAAAATTAATGTATATAAAGTTGTGGTTCCTAAAAAAATTTTTTATAATAATTTTGTCAAAAAAAAAAGGGGATAATTTTTATAGGACTATTCGAAAAAGTATATTAGACTATTTCAATGGAACGAAGATGTAATACGTAATTTTTTTAATTTATTAACATTTTTTCCCCATCTTTTTCTGTGCTATTAGAGCCGGCAAAATGGGCCTGACCCGATGGGCCGGCCCGTGGTACCCAAAAAAGGATTGGGTTGGGCTCTGAAAATAGAAGCCCGCCCAAAAAAACCACGGGCTATATGGGCTTTGGGCTAAAAAAGCCCGGGGTTTTTGGGCTAAAAAGTCCGCCCGAAAAAAATACCTAATTATTAGGTAATATTAATATTAATACATAAATATAAATAAAAAAAGATGGGAGAGAAAAAATTCTCAAAGAAAGATTCAAAATGCAATTAATATATGTTGAAACTTGACAATTTTAAATTGTTTATTGTCTTAGTTTGAATTTTTGTAATGTTTACTTGTATACGGCTTTGAATTTTGATATTTATTTATACTTATATCTATAATATGATTTATTTAGTCTATTTAATCCCTTCATAATTTATACTTTATTCAACATTAATATAGTTAATTTAAATTATACATATTGATTTTATTTTTATACAACAAATATATAAGTATAAAATTATAAAAAATATTAAATAAATTAGTGGGCTAAGCCCGCCCGCCCGCCCGAAAGCCCGAGGTCGGATTGGGCTTCATAAATCATGACCCGGTAAAGTACCGGGCGGGCTCGGGCGAGCTCAAAAATTAAGTTGTCACGATAGGCCCGGGGCTAGGCCGGCCCGCCCGCCCATTTTGCCACCTCTAGGTGATACCACCGACTGTTGACTGTTCTTAGATACCTTTTTAGCAACATAGTTTCCTTTTTTCAATTATGGCTAAGCCCATCTATTTCTTTCAGATCTTAATTAGCAACCATATCCAACATGGTGAAGTAGTGGATGGTTAGTAGACATTTCTCACCGGCCCAGCAACCGATTTTTCTCGCCAAACTGGCCCATTTACATTATTGCTTCAATAATTCAAAGGTGCAAAATTCAATCAAATGATATACACTACTAGATAATTATTATGTGTGATGATGACGACTTTCTTCAAGTTGGAGTGGAGAAATGGGGATTGCACCTCGATCGCCGTCTACAGCGTGGTTCGTAAATTGTAACGAAAATACTAGTACAAATTTAGAAATGCTTTAAAACCAATTATATCAATTGTAAGAATTATCACCCTTGAGGTGATTATGATGTATTGCACATATATATACAAGTTTACAAAGGGTAAAATAATATAATTACAACAATAATATGTATTAACCCTAACACCCCCCTCAAACAAGAGTGGGATTATGAAGAACTCGAAGCTTGGACCGGAAAAACTTAAATAATGGACGTGGCAAGCCTTTAGTAAATATATCAGCAATCTGTAAGGAAGAGGGCACATGTTTAACCTCCAGCTTCTTCGAAGATACAAGCTCACGGATAAAATGATAATCAATATCAATGTGCTTAGCGCGTTTATGCGCTACTGGATTTTGAGCAAGGAATATCGCACTATTGTTGTCACATAGCAATAAAGGAGAATCCGAAGAAGAAAACCGAAGCTCACGAAGAAGATGAGTGATCCAAATGATTTCAGCAGAGGCATTAGCAAGAGCACGATATTCCGACTCACAACTAGATCGACTAACTGTAGGTTGTTTCTTAGCACTCCAAGAAACTAAGTTATGACCAAGAAAAATTGCATAGCCATATGTAGACCGTCTAGTCTCCAAACATCGCGCCCAATCTGCATCAGAGTAGCCTAGAATAGCAGAAGCTCCAGAAGACCGAGTGATGGAGAGGCCATAGTGGATTGTACCCCGTACATATCGTAAGATACGTTTCACCGCTTGAAAATGATCATCAGTTGGTGCATGAAGATATTGACTAACTGAACTCACAGCAAAGGACAAATCTGGACGGGTGATGGTTAAATACTGCAAAGCACCAACAAGTGAGCGATAAAATGTCGGATCCTTAAAAGAATCTGAACCAAGAGGATGAAGTTGTGAACCAACAACCATTGGAGTATGAACAAAAGCGGCATCAAGCATTTTAGCACGCTCCAAAATCTCACGTGCATACTTGGATTGACTAAGGAAAAGACCATCAGAAGTGTAGGATACTTCAAGGCCTAAGAAGTATGTAAGCCGACCAAGATCCTTAATAGAAAATTCATTATCTGTCTGTTTAATGAACTTCTGAATAAAATTCGAGTCATTTCCAGTAACAATAATATCGTCCACATAAACAAGCAAATATATCAAAGTTTTCTGACATGAAAACATAAAGAGAGAGGTATCAGATTTGCAGCATGTAAAACCAACGCGAATCATGCATCACAGCAAGTGTAAGAACAACGCGTACTGTGGATGCTTTAACAACAGGGCTGAATGTATGTGTATAATCAAATCCAAGAACTTGAGTAAAACCTTGAGCCACAAACGTGCCTTAAGCCGATCAACAGAGCCATTGGAAAGATATTTAGTACGATATACCCATTTTGAGCCCACAACATTAATATTAGGAGGACGTTCGACAAGCTCCCAAGTACCATTGCGTTGTAATGCTGAAATTTCCTCATCCATTGCAGAAACCCATGCTGGATTTTTGATTGCAGACTTGAAACCCTTGGGCTCGGAGTGAGATAAGAGAGAAGCCAAAAGACCGGTTAACTCATAATCTGGAAAAGATTTAGGTATAGAGATGCCTGACATGGATCTTGTACGCATTGTTCGAGTAGGAGCAGCTTGATGAGGAGCAAATGATGAAGTAGCTGTAGTATGTGTATTGGAAGACGGATCTGATGCTGACTCCTCATGCAGCTCATCTGAAGTCACAACATACTCATCATTCAAATTAGATGATGAAGAAGAAGACTCAATAGTTGGTGGCCCACTAGTAGCATCAGGTGGACAAATACTACACGGCAATGAAGAAGATCCAGCACTAGGATTTGTATGAAGAGGATCTGAAGGAGAATTTAAATCGGCAGCAACAGAAGAAGGCTCAACAAACTTGGAGATTTCCAAGTTATCCATTAAAACTCCTGAAGCAGTGCTACTATAAGGATATAACATTTCATCAAAACGAGCGTGACGAGAAATAATAATACGCCCAGATGTCACATCCAAACATTTAAATCCCTTGTGGAGGCTGCTATAACCAAGGAAAACACAATGAACACTACGAGGAGCAAATTTATGCTTAGTAGTTGCACGAAGACAAGGATAAACACAACCAAAAGGATGAAAATTAGAGTAATAGGGAGTCGTACCATATACCATCTCAAAAGGACTCTTATCATCAAGGACAGGTGTTGGTAACCGATTGATAGTATATACCGCGGTAGCAAAAGCATCAACCCAATAATGCAGCGGGACATACGATTAAACCAGTTTCAGTGAGATGCCGATGTTTTCTTTCAGCTCTTCCATTCTGAGCAGAAGTGGAAGGGCAAGACATCTGATGTCGTATTCCACATGTACGGAATATATCTTGAATTCGATGATTAGTAAATTCAGTTCCCCCGTCACTTTGAAAAATCTTAATAGTAGTAGAGAATTGATTCTCAACAAGACGTTGAAATTGAACAAACACATCATAAAAATTTGATTTAAATCGCAACGGATAAAACCATGTGAAACGACTATAATCATCGATAAAAATGGCATAATAATGAAAACCAGATATAGACAGAATAGGTGCCGGACCCCATAAATCACAATGAACTAAATCAAACAAATTCGCAACACGTTTTTCATTATGAGAAAATGGTAAACGTTTGCTTTTCGCCATTTCACAAGATGAACAAAGACTAGGTTTGGGCAATACAGACGTCAACGACAAATGACCCAATTTATTTAGCAAACTAATAACATCACTAGACACATGTCCAAGGCGTAAATGCCATAATTCAAATGATGCCTTCAAGACTTTATTTTGCAGAGAAGAAAATAGTGCTTCGAGCTCTCTATCCAACACATATAATCTTGATTCACGCCGACCTCTTCCTACAATCTTCCCGATTTGACGATGCTGAACAACAAAAGAGTTATCATCAAAAATAAAACGAACAGGCATATCTCGTGTTAACTTGCTAATAGAAAGTAGATTTTTTGTTATGCCATGAACCACCAAAACATCAGATAGGGATAAATCTGGATTTATAGAACAGAAGCCAACATGAGATATATATAAATAGTCACCATTTGCAACTTTAACAAGAGAATTACCAGAATAAGGAGTAGAGGACTCCAAATTTGCTGGTGTAGAAGTCAAATGGGAAGAAGCTCCAGAATCAACATACCAATCTGAGGTTTCTTGAGAGTTAAGATTAACGGAGGATTGAAAAGCCTTCGCCAAATTAGCAGCCGAAGAAACTGAACTTGTAACAAACCGGTGTCTATTTCCCGGATTGTTAAACATATTTGATTGCCAGATCTGAGATTGGAACTAGAATTAGATCTGGATCTGAATAAACATGATTTCGAGAGAGGTTGAGAACAAGATATTTAGAGAGTATGATTGTGAAGGAAGTATAGATTGAGAGAGGTTGAGAACGAGATATTTAGAGAGAGAGAAGAGTAGACTTTTAGAGACAGAGAGGAGAGTTGGACGAGAGAGAAGTGGGAGAGAGATTGAGAGACAATTGAGAATTGATTTCTTTGTTTGATTGATTGATATCATAACGTTATGCAAACATGTTTTTTATAGGCTACACATATTACCATAAACATATTTAAATATAAAACATAATAATTAAGGAAAACATAATAATTAAAGAAGTGGATCCACACTTTCCCACTTTCCCGCTCCGTAGCCCGAAAACATTCCTATTCGATGTCGATTTTATCACTCGGAGCAATCATTCCTTTTCCGTACCCGTTCCTTCCAGAACGGGGTGTGACAGAACTCGACCGAGAATAACGTTGTGGACAATCAGCAGCATAATGACCGTCTATACGGCAAATTTGACAACGTGGAGAGCGACGGAAGCTACCACGCCCACTAGGAAAACGCTGCGAAGCACGACCACCAGAGTTTGATCGGTTAGATCCACGACGACCACCCGAAGACGTAGATGAACGAGACACATTGAAAGCAACAGTTGAAGATGTTGTAGAATCTTCTAAAGAACGCTGAAAAATAGCAAAACTTTCTGCACGGGATTGCACTTCGTGAAAATCCGGCAGAGGATCAAGAGCCATTTGAGACATAGAAAAAGAGGAGAAAGAAGATCCTAGTGCTCGTAAAAACCAATGAACCTTGTCAACATTATTGACAGGACATCCAATAGCAGCCAATTGATCACAAAGCCCTTTGAATTGACGACCGAAATCCATCACAGTACGCGAGCCACGACGAAGTGTTTGCAACTCATCTTTGAGTTGAATCTCTCAAGATTTTGAATTCAAACGATAGGCAACCTCAAGCGCCGCCCACACATCATGAGATGTTGAACAACCGAGTATCTTGACCATCGCTTCATCAGAAAGGGTAGAAAGAAGCAAACTTAAGAGTCGCTGATCTTGTGCAGTGGATTCGGCAGTAGTGAGATCAGCAGTACGACATTCAGCAGTAGTGAGATCATCAGTACCATCAACATAATTAAATAAACATTGAGACTTTAACAAAGTCTCCACTTGATTTCGCCATAGAAGATAGTTGGAGGAGGAGAGCTTGATAGTGATCATATGAATGAGAGTAGAATAGGGAAGAGAAGTGGAAGATTCAGTCGCAGGCATGTTGACGGCTGGAAAAAGATTAGGGTTTTTTTAGAAAAGAAGAAACGGGGTGGCTCTGATAACATGTAAGAATTATCACCCTTGAGGTGATTATGATGTATTGCACATATATATACAAGTTTACAAAGGGTAAAATAGTATAATTACAACAATAATATGTATTAACCCTAAAATCAATTTCCACAACATTATAATTAAACATATAATACATACCTGTCTCCATTTCTAGAAAATTTAACATAATAATAAAATTTATTTACCTCTCTCCTGTCGTTATTTAGCTACTACATTCATATATATATATATATATATATATATATATATATATATATATGTGAGTGGAATGCTATTAAATTCGGTCTATTAGTTATATATTTGTTGTATCATTGAAAATGGTATTGTTGAGTCATAGTTAATTTGTTAAAACATTTTGCATTTCCACAGTATCTTAGGCCTTAGCTCGTTTTTTAACAATTAATTTCCTTTTTAAATATAATCCAACTGATTTATTAATGTGTTATATTGGATAAGGGAATTAGATTATATGTTTAATTAATTCTTATCCAATTGATATTCGATTCAAAACTAAATAGTTTTGAATTAAAGAATTATAGATTGAAAGAAGAAGAATAAAAAAAAATTAATGTAAAGCCGTAAATATAATTATTTAAATCGAAAATTAATTTGAGGAGTATTTATTAACAAGATGATATGTAACTACAAAATATAGTGTTGAACAAACATCTAATCAAACGGCAAATCAAAGTTTATCTCCATTCCTATAACCACCATCATGAGGGGTGTAACGGTTTGGTTCGGTTCGATTTTTATGTATTTTAGGAACCGAACTAAACACATAGAAATGATTCGGTTCGGTTCGGTTTGATGTGTTTTTCAATATCGGAACCGAACCGAACTGAACCGCTTATAAATGGTTTGGTTCGGTTCGGTTCGTCGGTTCACCTTTTTATTTTATTTTTTATTTTTTAAATCTTAAATAATGCAAGAATAATAGTTTGTAGGATGTCACTCATTCC
The DNA here is from genome assembly GCA_028984105.1 of Lavandula angustifolia. Lineage (NCBI taxonomy): Eukaryota > Viridiplantae > Streptophyta > Magnoliopsida > Lamiales > Lamiaceae > Lavandula > Lavandula angustifolia. The sequence goes on from CM054824.1 coordinate 18,792,840, forward strand.
GAACTCATAAGTATAGAGTTGTTACTCCTTTCTCTTCATTTATATAGATTAGAACTGATCTTAACTTAAATCTAATATCTAAATCCAATAATATTTTCATATAAAAAAGACAAATATTAAATAAAAAATTAAAAAATAGGATATTGGTTCGGTTCGAACCGTTCAAAAATTCTTGAAACCGCGAACCGAACCGAATGTAAACGGTTTCTAAAAAAATAAACCGAACCAAACCGCGAAACCGAACCAAACCGTATTTTTCGATTTGATTCAGTTCGGTCCGATCAGTTTTGCGGTTCGGAGCGGAACCACTTACCCCCTTAACCAGCATATCAACTAACGCAAAGAGGAAAGAAAATAATTATAGAGGGCAATTAAAACAGGTAGTTGAAAGTCATTGCCACATAAATGATAGAAAGTGGATTCCAGGAAAGAAATTTGAAACCCTTTTCAACTTCCACTAAATAAAAAATATTCGATTTAAATATTTGGCATCAAAATAATTAACTATTTTATTGATTATATTCGTATTATTTGTGGGAGTTAATTATATTCGACTTAAACAATACAATACTCAATTATTTTTGATTTATACAATTTTGATCACAAAACAAATCCCACCACTAAACAAATCCAATATTTAGTGTGTTATTTGATAAATTAAGTGAGTGGGACCACACTACCGTACCAGCTTTATGAGGCCATTTTCAACTTTAACGTGATCGGCACCGCCTCTCCCACCAAGTCAAAAACCTGCAGTCCACAAATTTCAATACTCTGATTTATCTCCATTCTCCAACACCTACAAGCTAATAAACCAAAACCACAAATAATAATTAAAAAAAAGACTAGATGGGTGCCTCGGTGGAAGCAGCCCACAACGTCCGCGTCCTTGGCGGCGGCGACACCACGATCGTCCTCGGTCACGGCTTCGGCACAGATCAGTCGGTGTGGAAGCACCTGGTCCCCCACCTAGTGGACCGGTACAAGGTCATCGTGTACGACAACATGGGAGCCGGCACCACCAACCCGGACTTCTTCGACTTCGACCGCTACTCCACTCTCGAAGGCTACGCCTACGACTTGCTCGCCATTCTCGACGAGTTCAACGTCGACAACTGCATCTACGTCGGACATTCTCTATCCTCCATGACCGGCGCCATCGCCTCCATCTTCCACCCCGATCGCTTCCGCAAGATCCTCATGCTCGCCGCTTCACCAAGGTCGATTTCACTCCCCTTTTACCATTCATTTCAATTTCAGTTTCATAAGAAATTAATATGGAATTAGAGAAAATTTGTTGTTAATTGGCCACTATTTAATAAATAATTACAATTACAATATTGTTTAAACTGATAATTAAGATTGAGTCAGGTTCTTGAACACGGTGGATTACTATGGAGGATTCGAGCAAGAAGACATCGACCAGCTGTGCGAGGCCATCGAGTCGAACTACAAGTCGTGGATCTCTGGGTTTGCGCCGCTGGTGGTGGGCGGCGACATGGAGTCGGTAGCGGTGCAGGAGTTCAGCCGTACACTTTTCAACATGCGGCCAGACATCGCGCTCAGCGTCTTCCGCACCATTTTCACATTCGACCTGAGGCACTTCCTGGAGCGCGTCACGGTGCCGTGCCACATCATCCAGAGCTCCAAGGACTTGGCGGTGCCAGTCTCGGTGGCGGAGTATCTCCACCAGAACCTCGGTGGGAAGTCGATAGTAGAGGTGGTTTCCACGGAGGGCCACTTGCCTCAGCTCAGCGCGCCGGAGCTCACCATCCCGGTCCTCCTGCGCCATATACAGCATGATATCGTTGATGACTCAGATTCCATCTAGCTTTTTACTTTGTATCTACATAAATACTTCACCTTCTTGCCCACACATTTACTTCACCTTCTTCGTCATTGAAGCTAAATTCGTTATGAGAATTTCAATATATCATACGTAGACAATAGGGGCGAACTAGACATATGTTTAAATTGAATGGCAACTTACAATTAAAAAACTCAAAATAGAAAAAGAAAATAAAATGATTTTACCTGATGACCGATTTTAAGAAAAAATGGGCTAAAATATTAAATATGTCAGCTATTGAGATTCTTGGATCATGCATATTGTAGTAAGTTTTTTAAATTTTGAAATTATTGAAAACATATTTGAGATTCTTGAATCATGCATGTTATTATAGTAAGTTTTATAAATTTTGAAATTATTGAAAACATATTTGAGATGCATGATGTCGCAAAAAAAAATTGAATGACTTTTATGTGTTAGACAATCTTGACACACTATGATACTATAAATGATTTTGCAAATATAAATACTAGGCGTAGTTATTTTTATTTTTATGAGTAAATAGATTTTTTTTGTATGTATTTGATTTTAATTTATAGAGAAAGAGCCCATTTTTTCTGAACGCCGGCCCTGTACTGGCTTATTAGCGTCTCCGTCTGAAGCAGTGTAGCATGCATTTCTTCGAGCGAAGCAGCGGCGGAGGTCGTCGGTGAAGACATCCATGTTGAGGGAGCAAACACGCATTGAATAGGTGGAGCTCCAATTGTCTGCCACCATCTATTTCAATGGGACTGAGGGAGTAATACATAAATTTTTAATTTATTAACATTTTTCCCCCATCTTTTCTATGCTGTGCCTGTGGGCGACACTACCGACTGTTCTTAGCATATTTTTTAGCAACATAGTTTCCTTTTTTTAATAATGGCTAAGCCCATTTATTTATTTCAGATCTTAATTATCAACCATATCCAACATGGTGATATAGTGGATGGTGATGTGGTGAGAATGAAATTAACTTGCATTTTCAAATTGGAAAGAGATTAATAATTAATCGTTGTTTTTCGTATGATTTGACCAACTGGCGATTTTGTTTCATCCACAAGACTCATTTTTTTACCATTCGACCATATCCGCATTTATTGTTCTTGATACACACCATCAACCGATTTCTAGCTAAACTGGCCCATTTACATTATTACATTCAATAATTCAAAGGCGCAAAATTAAATCTAATAGTTTAGATAATTATGTGAGATGACTTTCTTCAAGTTTATAGGGATTGCACCTTGATCGCTCCTCTACCAGTCGTTGTATCATAATTGTAACAAAAATACTAATTTAGAAATGCTTTAGAATTAGGTACATAAATTCCACAGCACTATATTTAAAACATATGCATGTCTCAATTTCTAGAAAACTTAACATAATAATGAACTCTATTTACATGTCTCCCGTAGTTATTGAGCTACTACCCTACTGCATTCCTATTAATATATAAGAGTGAAAAATTGTAAATCTGATAGGTCCAGCACACATAAGTGTCCAGGCCCATCTTTTGTTGTCCAGCCCACTTGACTGATTCTGGCCCGTTCTTGCCGCGCCTGTTACCGCGGTTCATGCCGAACCGTTACCGCGGTTCACGCTGGACCGTTACATTTACCCTAACTATATATAGGGTTGTTGTGTACTGTGGAGCGGCGCAGGCAAAAGATCATCTTCTTCCTCTCTCTCTATACTTTTCGAATCTTTCTTTGAGCGAGTGATTTAGTGTATTTCTGTGAGGATTTGGTGTAATAGTTGATAGGGCCTGAGGCGCCGTGTGTGTCTTGTGGTGTGGTGGCTGTGTCTTAGCGGTCTGAGCCTATTTACTGTAAGATCTATATATCGTGTTTATATCTCTTGTATTGTGGCTATTGTGCGATCCCAACAGTGGTATCAGAGCGGGTTTCATCACCGCTAAGTTACCTCAGCCTTGACTGACTAGATCACGAACGGGCAGTTTCTGAACTGTAACCCTAGTTCTAAGTCAGTCCGCTCCAAAAGGTAAGAACGAGGTTCAAATCTCCGAACCTCGCTCTGGTAAAGCGGCTTAATCCTCTTGTTCTTTTCTTATCTTAGTTCTGCCAACTGGTGCAGCAGGTTTGGGAATTGTTTGCTGGTAGTACTGCCGACTGGTGCAGTTAGGGTTTTTGTGTTCTATCTACTTACTTTTCTGCTGTGTTTTCATATTCTGTGATTTATTATTCCGCCTACTTTCGTTGCTCCTATAAATCTGTGAATTTGAAATCTTATTGCTGTGATCTGTAAAGATCAGTTCTCATAACCGTATTCTACGGTTAATTTTCCTTAAAATTAGACAGTAGCTTTGGTGAACCCCTGCGCCCATGACTCGATCCTGCGTTTTGTGAACTGGAAATCCCTTAGCATAGATACTGTAGGATATTAACCCTGTCTTCTGTTATTAATGGCTTTGGTATCCTCAAGTGGGATTGCCACTTTCAATGGAAAATCTGATTTTAATTTGTGGAAAAAGAGAATGACTGCTATTCTTGTTGAAAAACGTGTGTCTGCTGCTATTAATCATACTTATGAGTCTGATTTGTCTGAAAAGAGAAAGACTGAGATGAATGACCTTGCTCTATCTGCTTTTACCTTGAATTTATCTGATTCTGTGTTAAGAAAAATAGAACATCTTGATTCTGCTAAAGAGGCTTGGGATAGGTTAAATGAGCTGTATACTGAAACTTCCCTTCCCTCTAAGATGTACCTACTACAGAGCTTCTTTAAATTCAGATTAGACATGACTAAGGATATAGATGAGAACTTAGATGAATTTAATAAGCTTCTGCAGTTGATTAAGCAAACTGGTGACACTAGTATAGACAACTATGCTCCTATTGCCTTGCTGAATTCCATTCCTGAAACTTATAATGATGTTCAGTCTGCCATTAAGTATGGGAGGGACAAAATTGACCTAGAGACTGTTGTCAGTGCCTTAAAAAGTAAGGAAATGGACTTGAAATTCAGTAGAGAGGTTAGGGTAAGTGAACAGAGTACTTCCTATCAAGTGAGAGGCAGAACCAATGAGAAAACTACTTCTACCTTCAGTTCTGACAAAGGGGGGAAGAAAAATACCTTTAGAGCTAGATCTAAGTCTAGATCCAAGGGTAGAAAGTGCTTTAACTGTGGAGAATATGGGTATTATCAAAAGGATTGTACTTCACCTAGGAGAGGAAAACAGAATAATGACCATAAGAGTGTTTCTAATGCTATTCTTGGTGATGATTCTGAACAAAATGTGCTTGGCAAATACTATATGGTTACTGAACCTGATAACCTCTCTTCTGTGAACACTGTGAATTCTGTGCAAATAAATGAATGGCTTATGGATTCTGGAAGTGCCTACTATGTTTCTCCTTTCAAAGCATGTTTTTCAAATCTGAAACTTGGTGATTTTGGTTTTGTGATAGTTGCTAATAGGGACAAATGTTCTGTACTAGGAATAGGTGATATTTGCCTAAAGTTTAAATCTGGCTTTCAGTATACAATGAAAAATGTTAGATTTGTTCCTGATGTAGCATGCAATTTACTGTCTTTTACTGCCTTGGAAAATGATGGGTTTGGGGGAAGCTGGGGAAATGGATGGATGAAGGTAAAAAGGGGTTCTTTGGTGGTGTTTAAATCTAAAAGAACTAACAACTTGTATCCATTCACTGATGTACCTGTCTTACCTGCCTCTAATTTGAATGTGTTGTGGCATCTAAGACTTGGGCATGCTAGTTCAAAGAATTTATCTACTTTGAGAAAAACTGGAATGTTTGGTAAGGATAAAATTTCTGATTTACCATTCTGTGATTCCTGTGTGATTGGTAAATAGCATAAAGTATCTTTTCCTGTTTCTGCTGCTCCTGATAAACCTGTTGCCTCTGATATTCTTGAATATGTTCATGTTGATGTGTGGGGGCCCTCTAGTACCCCTACACATAGTGGCTGTAGGTTTTATTTGTCTATTATGGATGATTTTTCAAGGAAAACTTGGTTATTTCTTTTGAAACAAAAATCAGAAGTTTTCCAAATGTTCTGTGATTGGAAGATTAAAGTAGAAAACCAAAATGGGAAGAAAATTAAGGTTCTTAGAACAGATAATGGACTTGAGTTTTGCAATTTTCCTTTTGACAATCTATGTGTTAGATCAGGGATTAGAAGGCACAAAACTATACCTTACAACCCACAACAGAATGGGGTAGTGGAAAGGATGAAAATAACTCTTTTAGACAAGGTTAGATGTATGCTAGAGTCTGCAGGGCTGTCCAAAAACTGTTGGGGTATAGCTGCATTAACTGCTACTTATCTCATAAATAGACTACCTTCTAGCTATCTTAAGGGTCAGTGTCCTGAAACTGTCTTCTCTGGCAAAACTCTAGATCTGTCACACCTTAGAGTGTTTGGTTGTGCTGCATTTGTCCATCAAAAGGGGGATAAGCTTGGTCCTAGGTCTAAGAAATGTATTTTCATAGGCTATCCTGATGGTGTCAAGGGTTATAGATTGTGGGATAGGAGTGTGCCTGGTTTTAAAGTCATTATTAGTAGAGATGTGGTTTTCAATGAATGTGAATTTCCCTGCTTACCTGCTGTTACTCCTGTTCCTGCTGATGATACTGCTCCTTCTGAGGTGGAGCCTGGCCCTACTTTGCCTAAATCTATTCCTTCAGAATTTGTTTCTGACACTGATATAGGTGACTCTGGTACTGATTATTCTACTTCTAGTAGTGAGTCTGATTCACAATCTGACTCTGTGCATGATGTATCTACTTCTACATCTGAGCATGATCCTCTGTCTGATTCTACTCAAAGTGATTATTTGCTCTCTAGGGATAGAGCTAGGAGAATTCCTCATACCAACTCTAAGTATGAGGATTATGTGATGTATGCTTTATCTGTGTGTGAATCATTGGATAATGAACCTACATGCTACTCTGCTGCTCTGAAATCCCCCTCCTCTGCTCAGTGGTTAGATGCTATGAAATCTGAAATACATTCCTTGCATGTGAACAGAACCTGGACCCTAGTACCTAAACCTGCTTCTTATTCTCTTGTGGATTGTAATGGTCTTTCAAGCTTAAACCTGAGTCCAATTCTGTCAGATACAAAGCTAGGTTAGTGGCAAAAGGTTTTACTCAAAAAGAGGGCATAGACTACTCAGAAATCTTTGCTCCTGTTGTTAAACTAACTACTGTGCGCATTATGCTTTCTCTAGTGGCTCATTTTAACTGGGAATTAAAGCAAATGGATGTTAAAACTGCTTTCCTTCATGGGGACTTAGATAGACAGATTTATATGAAACAGCCTGAAGGCTTTGTTAATTCTTCTAAACCAAATCATGTTTGTTTATTGAAGAAGGCCTTGTATGGTTTAAAATAGTTCCCTAGACAGTGGAACAAGAAATTTGATCAGTGTATGCTTTCATTGAATTTCTTCAGAAGTTCCTTTGATCATTGTCTCTATTATACTAAGTCTGCATCTGTTCCTGTGTATTTGCTGATTTATGTAGATGATATGCTCATTGCTAGTCCTTGTATTAAGTCCATTAAACATGTTCAGAAATGTCTTTGTGAAACTTTTGAAATGAAGGACTTAGGAGATGCAAAAATGATTCTAGGCATGCATATAACTAGAGACAGACAACATGATACTCTCACTCTTAATCAGATTTCTTATGTGAATAAGATTTTGAGTAAATTCTCTATGTCTGCTGCAAAATCTGTAACTGTTCCTCTTGCTTCACATGTGATATTAAGTAAGGATTAGTCACCTAAAACTGATTCTGAAATGCTTGATATGCAGAAGATACCCTATGCTAATGCTATAGGCTTGGTGATGTATCTTATGGTGTGTACAAGACCTGATATTGCCTATGCTGTTAGTTGCTTGAGCAGATATATGTCAAAACCTGGTTTAGCTCATTGGAATGCCTTAAAGTGGTTGTTTAGATACTTGAAATTCACTAAGCATGTTGGTATTTGTTTCTCTAAACATCCTGATGGTACTAAACTAGTTGGTTATGTGGACTCTAACTATGCAAATGATAGAGATAATAGGAAGTCTACTACTTCATATGTGTTTACTCTCTGTGGTTCTTGCATAAGTTGGAAATCTCACTTCAACCTATTGTTGCTTTATCTACCACCGAAGTCGAGTATGTTCTTGTCCGCCGTTAAGCCTTAAAAAGAGGTCCGTATGGTTAAAGAGTCTTCGTCCGAACTTCACTTTCTGCATAAAGATGTGACTGTTTTCTGATAGTCAATCTGCTATTCAGTTAAGTAAAAACCCTGTGTTTCATGATAGAACCAAGCATATTGATGTTAGGTTTCACTATATTCGAGACTTAGTAGAAAAGGGTATTATTATCCTTGAAAAAGTTCATTCAGATTTAAATCCTGCAGATATGGGTACTAAATCTTTGAGTACAGAAAAACTTCAAACATGCCTTAAGATACTAAACATCAGATAAGTTCCTGTGTATCTACCCTCTTCTCCCGTTTGTTTGTGGTTTTTTGTTTTGCAGGATTATGAAGTTGTTCAATGAAGAGGGGGGGGGAGCGATGATGACAAATAATGCTGGATACAAGTCTTCCCTCTTGAGAGGGACACACCACATATGGGCCTAAGGTGGAGTATGTAAGGCCCAGCACACATAAGTGCCCAGGCCCATCTTTTGTTGTCCAGCCCACTTGACTGATTCTGGCCCGTTCTTGCCGCGCCTGTTACCGCGGTTCATGCCGAACCGTTACCGCGGTTCACGCTGGACCGTTACACTTACCCTAACTATATATAGGGTTGTTGTGTACTGTGGATCGGCGCAACCAAAAGATCATCTTCTTCCTCTCTCTCTATACTTTTCGAATCTTTCTTTGAGCGAGTGATTCAGTGTATTTATGTGTGGATCTGGTGTAATAGTTGATAGGGCCTGAGGCGCCGTGTGTGTCTTGTGGTGTGGTGGCTGTATCTTAGCAGTCTGAGCCTATTTACTGTAAGATCTATATATCGTGTTTATATCTTTTGTATTGTGGCTATTGTGCGATCCCAACAAAAATAATATTCTCTATTAGTTCTTTTTCTATTTTTACCATCAGAAAAAAAAATTATCAACCGCTATTAAATTCGGTCTATTAGCTAATAAGTTATAACATTGAAAATGGCATAAGACCCAGATCGTAGTTAATTTATTAACATTTTGCATTTCCACAATATTTTAGCTCTATTGGTAAGTAATTAATATTATTCATTTAAAGCGTTCTTAGGCCTTAGCTCGTTTTTTAACTATTAATTTCCTTTTAAAATATAATCCAACTGATCTTTTACAAGTTTTAATGCGTTATATTGGAAAAGATTTTACTTCGTTTTGCATATTTTGATCAAAAGGAGAATCCATGAATTAATCAAACTCACACGATGATACGATCAATGCGATTCTATAACAAACACTAGAAATCAATAACTTCTAATACTATAAGATATTAATCGTAAGTCAAATGTTATTAGTAATAAAATATAGAAAAGTATTCATATTACATTATTGAAATTGACCAAAATTATGATTAGTATATAAATTGACCAATTCATATTGGACAACCTTGTTCAGTTGTTCCACTACAATTTTGTAGTTTGCTTTTAACCCGTATTCCTTGTCTCGACCCACCTCCAACACAAACAAAACAGTATATATCTGGGGCCGTTCTGCAAATAAGGAGAAAAGAGAGGGCCGTACCGGAAACCCCACACCCGGATTCAAAATTGTGACCGTTGGCCCATCTGATCGTGGGAGTAACGGTTTTTCTTGCCGTCTTAAAAAACAGAGCAACACATTCGAACAGAACACTACCTGAAAATCACAAAAAAATCAAATGGGTTGCGTCTCGTCAAAACTGGTAGCTAAGGAAATCGCGCAGGAGAAGAAGAAGCTACACCGAAATGGCGATTACACTCACCACGTCGTCTCTCTCACTTCAAGCACCTATGGCGTTCTCTCACTAGACAAAGAGAAGGCTAAAAACCACTCGCCGCCGAGGCAAGAATCGGAAGCTATCAGCAAATCATGCGTTTCGGAAGCTAAGAAGATTTCTTCCCCAATCCGCGAAGAGCCGGCGGAGATCATCAACGAGTGGGAGCTAATGGAAGGCCTCGAGGAGGTAGCCGTTGTCGTTAATTCCAAAATTTGCCCTAAATCGAAGCTTTTCCTACGCCGATTTTCCGACAAGGATCCGAGGAGCCCTCTCAAGTTTCTGAGTCAAATGACTTCTCCGAGGAAGGCGAATAAATCGATCGGGAAGGAGAATAAGGGAAGAGGAATTAGGTCATTGGATAATAGCCCCAAAACTCTTTTAAAAGAGAGTAATAATTTGAAGGAGAGTCAGAGTACGAAGAAACCATCTCCGAGATTATGGGCTTCGATCAAAGGAAGTCCGAAATGTAATAGTTTAAGGTTCGATTCAAGTGTTGTTGTGTCTAGGAGGAAGAATTTGGGTCCATTATTCGATCCCGACCTCGTCGCCTCGCTAGAGAAGGAGGTTTCGGAGGAGGAAGAAGAGATCAAGAAAATGGTCTCATCTTCTTCAACGCATGTGATAAAGGCGAAGAACTCGCAAAATTCGGACAAGATTCTTGAATCTTACAAGAAACTCTGCCCTCCCGGTGGAGAAAACGCAGTCATCATATACACCACCACTTTGAGGGGAATCAGAAAGACCTTCGAGGACTGCAACGTGGCAAGATCGATAGTCGAATCTCAGAACGTGGAGATGTTCGAGCGCGATATTTCGATGCATTCGGCTTTTAAGGAAGAGTTAAGAGTGTTGATGGGGAGCAAGGAAGTTAGGGTTCCGCAGGTGTTCGTGAAGGGGAGATTGATTGGTGGGGCGGATGAAATGGTGAAGCTTGATGAGGAGGGGAAGTTGGAGTGTTTGTTCGATGGGATTGCGGAGGCCGGCTCCGCCGCGTGCTGGCGGTGCGGAGGGGTGAGATTCGTGATGTGCGTGGAGTGCAGTGGGAGTTGTAGAGTTGTTGGTGGGGATGGGAGGAAGAGTTTGAAGTGTAATGAGTGTAATGAGAATGGGTTGATTCAGTGCCCTAAATGTTGTTTGAGTGTGTAGGTTTGACTCACAAAGCCCATTTAATTTAATCTTTTTGTTGATGATTCTCATCTAATTTGCAAACAATGGGTAGTTTCAATTAGAGGGGTTTGATTTTGCTTTGCGGTATGTATTTAGAGTTAGTTAAGGCAATAGCATCTGCAGCTGTAGCAGATCAAGATTGTATTTTTTTTTTTTTTTTTTTTTCTGCATATGTTGGAAATTTGGTTTGTGTTGTTTGATATAATCCTTGTCCAATTTAATAATGTTGGCTTGCTTTGGTTGACTGATTTCTCAAGTTTCACGGTTTGCATTATTAATCATGATCGTCTTGGGTAAGTTAAATAGAGTCGTCGAATACTGAAATTCGTATAAGTTTTTAATCATTTTACTTTTGTATTGGCGGTTGTCTGTCCTGCCACCACCTAGCTCCGTCTAAGTATTTCATCCGTCCCATTGATAATTACTTTTTTCTTTTTCGGTTTGTTCTATTTAAATTTGTCCCTTTTCAAAAAAAAAAAAAAAATTACATCATTTCATATTTTATTATATATCTCTTATTTTATCATCCACTCTCATCATCTTACTCATCTTTTTTCTTACTTTATCACCTATTCTATTTTCTTAATTTTTTTGCCGGAAAGTCAATGAGTCATTATCAATAGGATGGAGGGAATGTGAAGATTGAAAATGACAGAAGAAGGCTTAGGTCGACCAACCTGATCTAAAAAGAATATTTGGAATTCAATTCTAGTCCAAACAAAAGATGCAGAATTGCAGATAGCGACTTATGGTTATAGTTTGTTCTCTCTCCCTTCGATTATTGATAGCAGGATTTTGGTACCTTTCTCTTCAATTGTTACTAGGTGGAGTTTGATTCCTCACTATACGCGGGTTCCTTCTTACGCTTCCAGTTTGGGGTTTTCTTGTAATGTTCATCATCCTAAAATAGGGAAGGCCTTCAAGTTTTATTCTTTACACAAATTCGGCGACTAAGATCAAATAGAAATAAGACAGTCAATCAAATTGTTTGAAATGTAATTAATATCAAGTAATCTAAAATTTACCTTAGAGCTGGAGCGTATAGTGACCGAATGACTCTTGAAATATTATAGATGAAAAATATTTGTAGGTATAAAAATAAGAATTTTTTTTAATTATTTTTAATTTCTCTCGAGTCTACAGGAAGGTAGACCCGCTCTGATACCAAGTTGTAACACCCTAATTTAAATAACACTTTTTCTTGAAAGTGAAGAACCAATAATCATATAAAGAAACTGATTAGCAAATCTTTTTGGGTACCATGTTTTCGCTATGTCACTCTCACGAACCTTAAGTTGATGATAACCCGATCTTAAATCAATCTTGGAGAATACACCCGCTCCCCTTAATTGATCGAAAAGATCCTCTATTCTCGGCAAATGATATTTATTCTTGATTGTGAGTCGATTTAACTCACGGTAATCTATGCACATCCGCATCGACTCATCCTTCTTCTTAACAAAAAGGACCGGAGCTCCCCAAGACGATACACTTGGACGTATATACTCTTGGTTCACAAGTTCTTGTAGTTGCATCTTCAGTTCTTCTAATTCCTTGGGAGCTAATCTGTAAGGAGCCTTTGATATCGATGTTGCATTGCACCGGCACTAAATCAACCTTGAATTCTATTTGCCTATTAGGTGAAATTAAAGGCAATTCTTCGGATCACTTTCTCATCACACAACTTAGCAAAAATAAAGGAATGTGATGCTCCATAATCAAATAACACAACGACGAGACTACCAAAAATTAAAAGCGTACCCGTCATGGCATCATGATCTTCGGTATTCTCCACCTGAGCCATGGAGAAGAATAGTGCATTGCCCCTCCTTTCCGGTTGTGCATTTGATCGTGTCCTACTTAGACCTCTACCCACAAGTGTATGGGGTGTTGGAATATAGGTGGTGAGCAAGGTCGTCTCCCAAAGGACTATGCGGTTAATCGTGTAACTACTCCTATTCGAATGCTTAAACTCTATCTAGACGATGAAAACTTAGCGGGGTGATTAATCCTAGGCAATAATTGAAATAAATCTAAGCTAAGGGCAATAAAGAAGCTAAATTGATGAAAATCCAAGAGAAGATATTCTAGGGGTAGACACTAATGATATGTAAAAGGATCTAGCTTACTTGAGCTTGCTACGGTTAATTACATCTATTTATGAGCGGCGCCGGATATAGCCTAACTAACTCTCGGTGAACTTAGACCGTGGATTCTAGATTAAGACTATCGTCTCCAATTCATCGAAACTTATAACTCCCAAAAGCCCTCGAGTTTATTCCCTCACCCGTATCCCGCAACCTCTCGGCCTATTGGAAAGAGGTGCTCTATGCTCCTAATTTAGAATTAATTCTCAACTCTCGTTTATCGAATTAGTTCCATGGATAAATTTAAATGGTGATCAATCATTTAAACAATCATTAAAAGCAAGAGCATAGAGAAATAGAGTAGATTAACCATAAGCAAATCTAGCAAACATCAATTCTCAAACAAACTCATCAAGTCTAGCCCCTAGAATAGTGAATTTAACTACTAATGTTCTTGATTAGCAAAATATTCAAATCATAGCAAGTTAAAGACATGAGAAAGCAAGGGGAAAAGAAAATGCAAACAAATCCTAAAGTCTTGTCTTCAATCTTGATTGTTTGACTCCTTCTTCTTTAATCTTCACACAATTATCAACTTCAATGGTGGAGAATGGAGGATTTTGGGTGTTTGGGGGAGAAGGAATGGTTTTGGAGAGTGAAAAGGGTGAAATTTTGTGTGGTAGGTGAGTTATGGTGGCTAGGTTATATAGTGACCCGGGTCGAAACCGGGTCAGAAACTGGATAATCCGCGAAAAAGGGGGCGGACCGCGGTCCAGTACGAAGATCGGACCGCGGTCCGGAACTGTTTTGTTCAAAAAAATTTTGGGCAGAAGGCATCGGACCGCGGTCCAGTACAAAGCTCGGATCGCGGTCCCGTTTCTGCTGTTGCGCAGCAATTTTGTTTTGGCTCGTTCTCCCTCGTTTCTTATCCAAATCTCGATCCGTTTTCGGCCACGTGACCCCAACGAGCTGAACTTTAAGGCTCAACTTCCATTTTCTTCAAAATAGGTCTTCATTCTCCTGAAAAATCAATAGAAACTAACCCAAGTAGCATATTCTTCGAAAATGATGAACTATGCAAACACAACATGTACAATTATGATTTTTCTTAGTAAATAAACATGTAAGCTCTCTAAGACCTATAAAATCCATGTTTGTAAACCCCCCAAACTTAAACCGTTGATCGTCTCGAACAACAAAAAGAAGAAGAAGACGAAGGCAACAAACATGGAAAAGCGACACGTTGACTATAGAGGCTTCAAATTTTCTCAACAAAAATAAGTTGTAGATAAATCACATAATCCATCTCTTGCATACACCAACAATTATCAAAGCTTGGCCAAATTGTATTCAAAATCCTCACAAAAAGGGTAAACCAATCGCTCACTCTCAAGTGTATTATGTGGGACGTGTTTACACTCAATTCAAGTCAAACATGCAATCTACCATAAGCTTGCCAATCCTCTAACCTCTCCATCGCACAATGTAAGTTCTCACTAAGATCACAAAGGTCTTTGATAAGGGTTGTAATATTGGCTCTTTGGAAGGGTGAGGAATATTTGGTTAAAGTGACTCATATAACCCAATTTGCATGTAACATTTTCATATCATATACTCATCACTTCATATGATCTTTTATCTTCATTCCCACAATTCCAACTAGCTCATATTTGACATTAAGTTCTTCTCTAACCCAAGTTACATCTCTTTTCTTTTAGCACCACTTTTTTTTTTTTTTTTTCATTCTCATGTGGGTGCACATAATTCCAACAATTGAACACTTTCAACATTTGTATCTCAAGATAACATTTTTCATTCTTACTCATTCATCATTTTTCAAAAACCTACACCTCCAAGTCTCTTAAGCTCACATCCCTTCCCATTAGGCTAGATCAAAGAAAATGGTTAAGGCTCAAAAGGGGTGAACTAGGATATTCATGCTTGGGTCACTTCTTTGGGTAAGTGTAGTTATGAAGCATGGCCTAAGATCATCTCTTAGTCGACTTACAAACGCAACCTCAAGGAAGATACCATGGCAAGTTCTAGAGATCAACATGCAAGCCCGAACAAAATCACACAAGAAAGGAGATCGACCATAAAATGTGATAGTCATAGCTCAAGTCTCACAAAGGCTCTTTGATTTCAAACTCAAAAAGGCCAAATCTCTAAAAATGGCTAAAGCATGCTCAAGACTTCATATAAGACTCATAAACAACATTTTCTCAACACAAACCATAGCATCTCATCATTAGCCTCATCAACAAATCAACCAAACCATGTAAGCAAGCACCAAACATGAAGAAGCAAGACAGTAGGAGACAAGCAAACTAAAAGAAACAAAACAAGAAAAGTAAACACACAAACTAAAGACAAAAAGCATTAAAAGAGAGACAATCAAGACACGACTCCCTCCCCCCAAACTTATTGAACATGAAGGGAAAGTAAGTTTGAATAAAGGAAGTGTGCTAGATCGTCGCAAACTCACCGGATTAATTTTGAGGAGGGAGATAGTCCAAGGAGATCACCATTATCTCCTTGCTTTGCTCCGGCCTAAAGTAAGCTTTCACTCTTTGACCATTAACACGAAATGGGGCTCCATCATGGCCAATCAATTCCATCGATCCATTCTTCATCACTTAACCAATAACGAAAGGTCCCGACCACTTCGACTTTAACTTTCCGGGAAAGAGTGAAAGACGAGAATTAAAGAGCAAGACCTCATCTCCGGGGGTAAACTCCCTCTTCTTGATCAACCGATCATGAAATTTCTTGATCATCTCCTTATAAAGGCTTGAGTTCTCAAAGGCCTCACACCGAAACTCATCCAATTCATTAAGTTGGAGAACCCTCGCTTGACCCGCGGTTTTAAAGTCAAAATTCAACTTCTTGACCGCCCAATATGCTTTGTGCTCAAGCTCTACCGGCAAATGGCACAACTTCCCAAAGACCATTTGATATGGGGACATTCCAAGAGGTGTCTTGTAGGCCGTTCTATAGGCCCAAAGGGCATCATCAAGCAACATCGCCCAATTCGTTCGATTGACACTCACTGTTTTCTCTAGAACTTGCTTGATCTCCCAGTTGGCAAGCTCAGTTTGCCCATTGGCTTGTGGATGGTAGGCGGTGGTGATCCTATGCTTCACTCCAAATTTGGTCAAAAGGTTGGCAACCCATTTGTTGCAAAAGTGGCTTCCTCCATCACTTATCAAAGCACGAGGAGCTCCATATCTCGACAAAATGTGCTTTTGGACAAATTTCAACACAACTTTAGCATCATTGTTTGAGTGGGGATAGCCTCTATCTACCTCGACACATACTCCACCGCCAACAAGATATATTGAAAACCATAAGAAGCGGGAAAAGGCCCCATGAAATCAATCCCCCAAACATCAAAAAGCTCCACTTCTATAATGTTGGTCAAAGGCATCTCATGTCTCTTAGAAATTCCACCGGTTCTTTGACATCTATCACAACCACTCACAAAGGCATAGCAATCTTTATAAATAGTTGGCCAATAAAAACCACATTGAAGTACCTTCATGGCCGTGCGGTTGGCTCCAAAGTGGCCTCCACTAGGGGAGGCATGGCAATGATGAATGATGGAAGACCATTCTTCTTGTGCTACACACCGCCGAATCACCATGTCGGCACATCTCCGGTAGAGGAAAGGTTCATCCCACATATAAAACTTGACATCATGAAAGAACTTTTTTCTTTGATAGCTTGACATGTCCGGAGGTTTAACACCGGAAACAATAAAATTGACTATATCTGCATACCTTGGAGAAGTGGCTTGCACTTGCAATATTTGCTCATCCGGGAAGCTTTCATTAATAGGAACTCCATGATCTTCTCCTTCCACCGGGCCTTCAATTCGAGAGAGGTGATCGACAATCACATTCTCGCATCCTCTTTTGTCCCGGATCTCTATATCAAACTCTTGAAGTAATAAGAGCCATCGAATAAGCCTTGGCTTTGCATCCTTCTTGTCAAATAGATATCGGATGGCGGCATGATCGGTGTGAACAATGGATTTCATTCCAACCAAGTAAGGTCGAAACTTGTCATATGCATACACCACATCAAGTAGCTCCTTCTCGGTTGTGGTGTAGTTGGCTTGAGCCTTGTCAAGCGTTCTACTCGCATAATAGATCACCCGGAAGATCTTGTCCCTCTTTTGCCCCAAAGCCACCCCTACGGCAATATCACTTGCATCACACATGAGCTCGAATGGTAGACTCCAATCCGGCACTATCAATATGGGAGCACTCACCAATGCCTTATTAAGACACTCAAAGGCCTTCAAACAATCATCCCCAAACGTGAACTTGACATCTTTCTCAAGCAAGCGGCTCAAAATTTTTGAGAAATCCTTGATAAATCACCTATAGAACCCGGCATTCCCTAAGAAACTCCTCACGGCTTTCTCATTAGATAGTGGTGGTAATTTTTCAATGGCAACAACCTTTGCCCGATCCACTTCCAATTCGCTAGAAGACACCTTGTGCCCAATCACAATCCCTTCCTTTACCATAAAGTGACATTTCTCCCAATTTAAGACAAGGTTGATGTCTTCACATCTCTTCAAAACAAGGCTAAGATTATGCAAGCAATGATCAAAAGAATTACCAAAAACCAAGAAATCATTCATGAAAACCTCCATCACATTCTCAATTAATCCATGAAAAATAGCCATCATGCATCTTTGAAAAGTAGCCGGGGTATTGCATAAACCAAATGACATGCGTCTATAAGCAAAGATACCATAAGGACAAGTAAAAGCCGTTTTTTCTTGGTCCTCGGAAGCTATCATGATTTGGTTATAACCCGAATACCCATCAAGGAAGCAATAAAACTCAAAGCCGGCTAGTCTATCAAGCATTTGATCAATAAAAGGGAGGGGAAATGATCCTTCCTAGTGGCGGCATTCAACATCCTATAATCAATACACATCCTCCACCCATTTACCACCCTAGTAGCAATAAGATCATTCTTCTCATCCTTCACAACTATCATCCCCCCTTTCTTAGCAACCACTTGAGTTGGACTAACCCACTCACTATCCGAAATGGCAAAAATAATCCCGGCATCTAACAACTTCAAGACTTCCTTCCTAACCACCTCTTGCATTATCGGATTTAATCTTCTTTGATTTTGCCTTTTAGGTTTATACTCATCTTCCATCAAAATCTTATGCACGCAAATTGAGGGGTTAATTCCATTTAAATCTAAAATTGACCACCCTATAGCCGACTTGTATTCCCTCAAGACTCTAAGCAATTTTTCAAGTTCAATGGGAGAGAGATATGATGATACAATTATCGGATATGTCTTGTCTTCACCAAGGAATGTGTTGGTCCGGAGACGATAGTCAGGTGTAGAGGGGGGGGGGGTTGAATACACCTGATCACAGTTTCTTTTTCTCAAACCGAAGGACAGCTGAGCTGTTTGGTGCAACTGATGAACAGTGCCAAATAGTAACCTACTGAGTGTGTCAGCTACTGAGCTCTCCTACTGACTTTAGTCAGTCGTTGAAACTCAATCGGAGACGTTGTGCGGATAAGTGTGTAGGGCCCGGAGATTTGTCTCAGTTGAAAATGTGTTTTCGCAAGATAAATTCTTTTGGCTGTGCGCTTTTAAAATACGTTTTATGCAAACATATGATTCTGAGCGGTTTGTATGATATGCAATAAAACAGTAAATAACACAAGCGATATAACGTGGTTCGGATACGCAAGATCCTACGTCCACGGTCCTGACTTGGCAGGAGAACTTGTTGATTATTCTGAGCAAGTCTCAACAAGGTATCTGTGCACTGGACAGATCCTTCTAAGTTATAGTCCTTAGCGACTTTACAATTCAAACCTAAGTTCGAAAGGGAGGGGATAATCTCCAACTAAGAAGGAGTTCTTACAATAAGAACAATTCACAAAAAGTGAACTCCTTCGAAATTCTAAGCTATAAATTTGGCAATGAGCTTAGTCTAGAGAAGAAAG
The DNA here is from genome assembly GCA_028984105.1 of Lavandula angustifolia. Lineage (NCBI taxonomy): Eukaryota > Viridiplantae > Streptophyta > Magnoliopsida > Lamiales > Lamiaceae > Lavandula > Lavandula angustifolia. Next base: position 18,811,882 of record CM054824.1, read on the forward strand.
GGATCTAAATACTCTAGAGAGAAGAACTACAAATATTCTATGAAAGCAAGTTATTCTCTGTATAATCTATTGAGTTCGCTAGAGTGTTCTTGAGCTTGAGCTTTTTCCCTTATGAGTCCCGTGCGTGGAGCTCGGATTTCATCTCTATTTATAGTTGTGAATAGGCATATATCCGTTGGAGAAGACGATGCCACGTGTCACAAGCTTCCAAAGAAAACGGCCATAAATTCGAATTGTTGCAGTAGGGCAGTTAATACTGTACATGAGAGCAGCTTTAGTTGGTCAGAGCAGGTCAAAGCGTTGTCGGCGTCTCATTGGTCGAGGTTTGTGGTAGGTGGGAATGTGTCAGAGATAGAGTTAACTATTCCACATCCTCGTATGATCTTCTGCTGAACTTCGAAAAGACTTGAGCAACTGGGTCGCTTTCTGTCGGATACAGTAGACTCAAGACAGTCTCTGTCTTCTTCGGCTGAGTCGACTGACAAGCTGATAAGGCTTTGGTGGGTCAGCTGATGACTGCGAAGGAACTGAGCTTCGCATTATGTTCTTCTGCTGATATCTTATCAGCTGATGGGTTGTCTCCTACTGAGGTGAAGATCAGCTGCTGGCTGAAGAACGCAAGCTCTTACATTGATGACGTGGGGTTCTGGAGAGTAACTTCGTCAGAAGATCAGTCCAACAGTTTACCCCGTACAGGACTTAGACAAAAAGATAATCAAAATAAAACAAGTCTAACCTATACATCATCTAATTCTATCGACACACTATACTACTGATATCAGCTGGGTTTTGGGATCTTCAATTCCATAGTACTACTATGATTTCCCCCAATATTCTTTTAACCACTAGACAGCTGAGTATCATCTACTGACTCATAACCCAACAATTTCCCCCTAATTGATGATGCCAAAACCTCCACTCTAAAACAATAAGGAAAGGAAAGCTAATCTACTGACAATAATATCCCCCTAATATATCTGAAAATACAATCAAGGTGATCAGTTAAACATCAAGTCAGTAGGCGAGAGATAGGCAAAATCAGAGAAACGATTATGTGAGTGTGTGTCAGATCACTTAGTGATCAGTTGTGAAAACACAGACAAAAGCCATGAGACAATGAGTAATTATCTGGCAAGCAATAGAAACTGTTATAAATATGATCAAGAGAGTACAAGTTTCTATCACTCTTACAAAAGGAAGACAAGGAAAGCAAGATCACTGTTGACGTCTGAATCTCTGGGTACGCTTCTTGAAGTCTTCAGACTTATCAGCCGGAGGGTCCAGGTAATAATACTTGTAGATTCTGGCTCTCAGGACCTGGATTTCCTCGTGATCAGCAGGATGGTCAAAGTTCAGGCAGAGGTGATAAGCAGCTTCTTCGACTTCTCTCTCAATCTCTTTTGTGCACAGCACGCCGCGAGTAGTCCGGGGAGGAGGGATTCTTCTGAACACTAGAGCTTTGAAAGGTATCTTCTCTCTTTCCATGATCTGACGAAGCTGATCTCTAAGTTCCATATCAAATCGGCAAATAAGCTCATCAAAGAGTTGGTCAGCTGGTCTGTCAGTAGGATAGATACCCCACACATAGTATCCCTTGATAAAATCTTCTTTAAGTCCCTCCCACTGCTCATTAAGCCCGGCTGGCACCCACTTGTCCACATGAGGGATAGGGTCCTTCTTGATATAAGGTGCCCTCCTGAACTTGGAACCCTGTGGAATCTGCTTCCTTGGATCAGCTGCTGGCTTCGAGATAGAGCTAATCATTTTAGCCAAGTCAGCTAATCTCTTCTTCTCTCTGAGGGCCGCTGTCCTTGCATCTCCTCTCCGGAGACTTAGTCCCTTCAGCGTCGCCTCCCAGGTGGCTTTGTCCTCAGCCTCCTGCTCGGATGTAAGATAAGGCGTGTAGTGACCCTGAGTTGTCGGCTGGACTGCAGTGGAGGGGGCTTTGGATAGCTCCTCCTGAGCTTTCTTTTTCTGTTCGTCCACCAGCTGCTTAGCCTTGCCTTTGGCAATTTTGCCCATCAATTTCTTAGGCTTCTTGCCTTTCTTTGCTTCTTCCACCTGATGCTCATGATCCAGCTTGTCTTGCAGCTGTTGAGCAATTCTCAAGTCGTAAGCTTCCTGCTCCGCCTTGGTTTTGAACTTAGGCGTCGAGGAAGATGGAGTGGCTTCAGTAGTAATCTCCTTCCCCGGCCTTTGCGGTGGCAGTTGTTGTGGCTCTTCTTCTTCTTCTTGGTCATCAAGAAATTGAGCAATTTCCTCAATGTGCTGAGCGGATGAGATAGGTGCTGGCTCAGTCACAATCGATTGGGGGAGTGGGGCATACTCCAGGAGGAGCACAGCTGAACTGGGTCCAGCCTGGGTGGCTGAACCTTCTGCTTGAGGTACAATGTTGGTTCCTTCCCCCTGAGTAGAAGTACCTTCCCCCTTATTAATTTCTTGGACTTCTGGGCTCTTCTGGACCTCATCATGTTCCGCCTCAAGATCTTCAATCTTAACTTCTCCTTCCCCCTTTTTGGCATCATCAGCCTAGGAGAGGTGAGTGCGGATGGCTTTAACGTCTTTCTCCAAGTTGTAGACGAGGTCTTTGATTTGGTAGTGGCTTCGAAGTCCTTGACCAGATCACAGTATTTATCCCAGTCGTGCTCCTGATCTTCTCTGAATAATCTGAGTTGTGCGGCTGACTCCTGTCGGAGTTTCAGCAGAGATTGATCGTGGGAGTCTGTGATCTCCTTCTGGATGAGTTTAAGTGCCGCAGCCTGTTGAGTAATGGCAGATTGGAGACTGGTGGTGGCCACTTTATTTCTTTCATCCATGGTGGCTTGGACAGCCGCTAGCCCCTTAGTCAGCTGCTCAGCGAAGATATTCTGCTGAGTGATCAAGAGCTGCTGACTCTGGGCGGCTAAGTCCGCCTTCTGAGCTGCGAGGGCTGTCTCAACTATCTCCTGAATATTGATCTGTTGAGTAGGAGCTTTAGAGACTTTTTCGACCCCTTCTGCAAGTCGGTTGATGCTCTCCGTCTGAGCTTTTGTGTATTGAGCCCACTTAATGTGAATGTCTTTCGAGAGAAGAAGGCTCTTTTCACCTTGGCGTCTAATAGCTCTGTTGACCGACTTCGAGGACACGGAACCTATAGGTTGTATCTGATAAGAACTGGTTCCGAGCCTCTGCTCAGATGACGTGAGTTGTTGCGCTCGACTTGGCTTCGAGGCAACCTGGGCTTCACCAGATTTAGCAGGTGGTGGTGATTGGCCCTTTTCCCGGGGAGTGGAACCCTCAGCAGGTTTGGCTTGTTCCACTGGGACCTCAGAAGGTCCAGTCTTTGTCAGCCTCTTCCTTTTCGGCGGGTCAGCACGAGGGGACAGGTCTGACACGACCCTCTTCGGCTCAGGCGGCCCTCGCCCGACTGACTTCTCATCAGCGGCTCTGGTCTTAAACTTGATGAGCTTGCTGTCGAAATACCTGGAGTCAGCAAAAGCTGAGCTCCTCGAGATGTTCTGCTCGATCACGATGGACATCTTAGTCCCAAACAGTAGTTTACCCACACTGGCGAGCCTCCTCTCTCCAGTGGGTAGAGCGGTAAACTTCTAAGCCTGAGCCCTCAGCTCGGCTAAGTAGTAGTCCGTCCAATTGACGCGGACTCTATCGTCAATAATCATCATCAACTTGATTCGCGGCTTAGAAAGCTGATCATATGATCCGGCTGAGCTCATTAAGATATGAGAAACGATATAAGCGAGCGCCCGGTATCTCGGTAGCAAAAAATTCTTCGACAGAGAGGTCTTGAAGGCTATATCCTTCCTACCGCAAAACTTCTGCACATAGGCATGGATCTCCTTCTCCTTGTAACCAACCGGAGAAATACCTTCGTCTGTCAGATCGAAAGCCAGTTCGAGAGCATCTCGAATGTTGAACTCGTGAACACTGGCATCCCATGAGAGGGAATCAATCTCTTTCATGTATGAAAAGCTGGAGACTTCGGCTCCTGAGTCTAGAGTCCTCCAGTTGTAGAAGACCTCTGCTACTTGCCTGGGAAGATAGGCTCTCGGTTGCTTTGTAACAAGAGCGTCTAGGCCCGATTCTTCCAGAGCGTCAAAGACTTCCTCTAGATACGGAATGTCCACTTGGCGAAGCGCCATCGTGGGTTCGAACTGTATGCGCGAGGTAATGATCTCTTCGATATTCGCGGGGGTCTGTATCGTCGCCATGGAAATCTGCATCAAAACTCGTTAGCACTTGAAAATAGAATTAGTCAGTATGAGTTTTAAGCACGCACGATTAAATACATTACCGTAATATTTAGAGCTTGAAATATGGAGATGCAAAGCAGATTTAAGATTTTGGGGAGAAAACTGGATTCGCAGAAAAATAGCTCTAAGTTCGGAAATGGCGAAAAGAAAGGAAATAGTAGAATATGAAAGATTTTGTAAGATATGCGTGATTAGCCGTTTAGATCGGACGGCTGGGTTTTAATCTATCATTTTTATCGACGGCTCAGATGTGATGTTATAAAAGGAATGATTACTTAGCCGCCTCTACCATAGACCCACGTAGGATAATGCGCAGTTAAAGTAAGTGAGAAGACATGCATTAAATGCGCTGCAGACAGCATTAAAGACGAGTTACTTTAAATAAGAACGATTTCCTACTTACTTATCCTTAAAGATTAATGGCGGGAAATAAATGCTCATTAACTACTGAGTGCAAGCGACTGATATAATAAATACGAGCATGCTTCTGAAAAAGTTTAAGTAAAAAATACTACGCAAACCTCTTCAGCTGAACTTTTACGATCAGCTGGTTACCGTTAAGGTTAAGGAGGATGGTTGACGTGCTGATGACCACGTTCCCCCTTACTGTGTACAGTATGATTCTCCCGACTGAATCACTGTACTGATCATCTGACCTGTCATACTGGTTCCTACACTCCAATTGATGGCACTTGTCAGTAGTTGTCTTCTACTGATATGATTCAGTAGGATCCAGTAGACCTAGCTCAACTGATAGTTCTCTGAATCTGTTCTCAGCTAGTGGTTTGGTCAGTATGTCTGCCCTTTGCTTGTCAGTATGGATTTTCTCCATTCTGATATCCTTCTTCTCGACATGGTCTCTGATGAAGTGGTGTCGAATATCCACGTGCTTGCATCTCGTACGGAGCACTGGATTCTGAGTTATTGCAATAGCACTTGTGGAGTCACAGTAGATGGGCACTTCATTCTGTATTATACCATAGTCTCTCAGTTGTTGTCGAAGCCAAAGGATCTGGGCACAGCAACTTCCAGCAGCCATGTACTCAGCTTCAGTAGTGGACGTTGCTACTGAGTGCTGTTTCTTTGAAAACCAAGATATCAGCTTGCTACCTAGGAACTGACACGTTCCGGAAGTTTATTTTCGATCTATCCTGCATCCTGCATAATCAGCATCAGAATAACTTGTCAGTATAAGATTATCGTCAACAGGATACCATAACCCAGCGTCAGGTGTTCCTCTTAGATAGCGCAGAATCTTCTTTGCAGAGTCTAGATGACTTCGCTTAGGATCCGCTTGAAATCTTGCACATACACCTACAGCATAAGTTATGTCAGGTCGGCTAGCTGTTAAATATAATAGAGAACCAATAATAGCTCTATAATCAGTAGAGTTAACAGAAGCTCCCTCTTTGTCTAGATCGATTTTAAAATTTGTATTCATGGGGATCTTGACTGGCTTGCTCGAGTTGTAGCCGAATCTTTTGAGAAGGTCTCGAGTGTATTTGGCTTGATTGATGAAAATTCCTTCGGGTGATTGATTGACTTGAAATCCAAGGAAATAATTCATCTCTCCCATCATAGACATCTCGAATTTCTCTTTCATCATTTTTTCGAATTGCTGACATATGGTTACATTTTTGCAGCCAAAAATGATGTCGTCCACGTAGATTTGCACCAGTAGGATGTCATCTCCTGACTTTATGTTGAATAGGGTGCGATCTACTATCCCCTTCTGAAAACCTTTCTGAAGTAGAAAGTCTGATAGGGTATCGTACCAAGCCTTGGGTGCTTTTTTTAACCCATACAGAGCTTTCCTAAGTCTGTACACCTGATGTCCCTGCTGAAAGCCGGGCGGTTGTTCCACGTAGACTTCTTCCTTCAGTACGCCGTTCAGAAAAGCTGACTTCACATCCATCTGATATACTTTGAATCCTTGATGCGTTGCATAGGCTAGGAAAAGACGAATGGCTTCCAATCTTGCGACTGGAGCGAAAGTTTCATCAAAGTCGATTCTTTCTGCTTGACTGTATCCCTTGGCAACTAGTCGAGCTTTATTTCTGACAATGACGTTGTTTTCATCACGCTTATTTTTGAAGACCCACTTAGTACCGATCACATGCTGATGTCTAGGTCTGTCCACAAGCTCCCAAACTTCATTTCTAACGAACTGGATCAGCTCTTCTTGCATGGCAATGATCTAGTCAGCATCATTGAGTGCATCCTCTATTGACTGAGGTTCTTCTGTAGATAAGAAACAAGAATAGAGTGAGCTTTCTCCTTGACTCAATCGAGATCTAGTTCTTATCGTTGCTGACGGATCTCCTATAATGAGATCTGAAGAATAAGCGTCAAGCCATGAACGTCTGAGTCTGGCTTCTTCTTCTGATACTACTTCTACACAATCAGTAGGTGTGTTAGGCATTTCAGTAGTACTGTTCTGTGATTGTAGCAGTTCAGTAAGAAGGTTAGGATCTACTGAGTTTCCAGGTTTAGGGGCATTTCGCTCAGGAACATTAATCGTTCCCCATGAGTTTATATTCTCAGTAGAGGTCTCAGTTACCACTGGGGCTTCCTCATCGACCGTTGTTACCTGTTGTTGATTCTGTTCAGTAGAATCAACCAGGTCAGCTACATCGCTTGTTGGCTAAGTCTGAATTTCTTCATCGTCTGACTCATCATCCCAACAATGCTGGATCTTTTCAGTTTTATCAGTCAGTCCGAGATCCTGTAGCTTGCTGCTGACATCTTCAGTGTTTGTCTCTGTATTTTTCCTATTCTCAGTAACAAACTCATCAAAAACAACATGAGGACTTTCCTCCACGCAAAGGGTTCGATAGTTAAAGACTCTGAAGGCTTTACTGACTCGAGAGTATCCTAAGAATACTCCTTGATCAGATTTGCTATCAAAGACCTTCATCTGATCTTTCTCATTATTGTGAATAAAGCAAGGACAGCCAAAAATATGAAAATGAGAAATAGAAGGAATTCTCCGTTTCCATAATTCGTATGGTGTCTTCATGTGTTGCTGTGTAAGTAGTGAGCGATTCTGAGTATAGCAGGCGGTGTCAATAGCATCAGCCCAGAACTTTGAGGGTAGTCCAGAGTCTGCTAGGAGCGTTCTTCTTTGCTTCTTTGAGTGTTCTGTTTTTACGTTCAGCAAGTCCGTTCTGCTGGGGGGTGCGAGCAGCTGATGTCTCGTGCTGAATTCCCTCTTTATCGCAATACTCCTTAACTACTGAGTTGAGAAATTCTGTTCCTCTGTCTGAGCGAATTCTTTGAATCTTGATGTCCTTTTCCACACTGAGTTTCTTCAGCAGATTGGGTAGCTCAGTTTGAACATCAGATTTGTTGGCGATGAAGATGACCCAAGTATATCTCGAGTAGTCGTCAATAACGACGAGGGCATACTTCTTGCCTCTTATAGTCACTGGGGAGACTGGCCCGAATAAGTCCATGTGCAGTAGCTGAAGGATTCCATCAGTGGAAGGTGAAGGAATAGGTGGATTGGTTTTCTTTGTCTGCTTTCCCTTCAAGCATGCTTCACAATTTCTATCTTTGATAAACGATTCGTTGGGCAGTCCTCTGACTTTGGAGTTCTTGGCGAGCTTGTTCATAGTCTTGAAGTTCAGGTGGCTGAGTCTCTTGTGCCATAGCCATCCCGACTTGTCACCTGATTTCGTCTGTGCGAGCAAGCAAGCCTCAGGTTCTGTGGTATTCCAGTTTGCAACGTATATATTCTTCCTCCGCGAACCTGATAACACTGTTTTTCCTGTAGATTTATCAACAATATCACAGAAACCAGCGTCAAAGATTACTCTGTTAAGATTGTCACAAAATTGACTGACAGAAAGGAGATTATGTTGAAGTCATTCAACATATGTTACTCTTGGAACTGAAGCAGTCCCAATGTTCAGTGTTCCATATCCCCTTGTGTAGCCTTTTGAGTTGTCACTGAACTCAATTCTGGGACCATCTTCTTGTATGTAGTTGGTCAGCAGGCTCTTCTGGTATGTCATATGTCTCGAGCAGCCACTGTCCACTATCCAAGGGTCCTTATGCACCTGCAAAACAGAAGCATTTTTAGGTACCCTTTGGTTCAGTTGGGTCCTTACATGTTAGTGGGTGATTTCGGAACCCAAATCTGCCTAGGAACCTTAGAAGTCTGAGACTTCTTCTTTTGAACCTTGTCAGTTTTCTTCTCCACAGGACCTGGAGATACTGACTTTTTGATGATTTTGGGCTCAGGAGCTTTCTTCTTCTGAGTCTTTGCGCTCCTCCTGACCCTGGGCTCATAGTAGTACGAGTTATACTGAGTCGGGTGCTCATACAGTGGCTCCTTGTACTGTTCTGCCCACCTGACCTTCTTGGTTCCCCCTGAGTTTGATCGCGGTGTCTTGGGGCTGGAACCTTTGGTCAGTTGCTTTTTGCTGCTCGGCTGAGGTGCAACGATTTTCTGCTTATTCTTCGCCTGAGGTGTGGTGTTAGCAGTTTGCACCTTTCCTCTGACGAACCTATCAGCCAGCGCTTCTGAGCTTTTTGAGGTAGAAGCTTCGTGAGTATAGCCAAGACCTTCTTTCAGGACTGTTGGCCGTTGCGCTCTAAGCATACTTTCCAGCTTCTCCTTAGCTCATAGGTATTGTTCAGTCATCAGTCCTCGGCAGACCTCGTCACTCCTCTTGAGTGAGTCATAATCTTTTTGTACGTCTGTGAGCTTCGGCCGAGTTGGGCTATTTCAGTCTCTTTCTCAGAATTGTCCTTAGTCAGAACTGAGATATGAGTCTCTTGAAGCTGAGACTTAGTCATAAGAGATTCAATCTCTTCCTTGAGTCTCGCAACTAGATTCTCTGACTCAGTAGAGACCTGACAATCAGAAGAAAGTCTCTGATTCTCAGCCTTTACCCGTTCAAGTTCTCGAATCGTTTTGCTTGAACTCTCTCGCTCACCGAATCTGCTCCTCTAGCAGATCGTCGTAGGCTTCTACTACGTTCAGAGGGTCATCTGTAACCGAGCACGTGTCGTGTGTGCTGTGTGAAGATGAGGTTATATTAAGCTTGGAAGTTACCTCAGCATCTTCTCCGGCCATCAGGCAGTATTCAGCTGTTCCTTCAGGAACTATTTCTCCGACCTCAACTGCTACAAATGCAGCTTCATCCTCAGAGGAATACATGAATGTATCCTCTTCAAGTGAGTTGTCGGATATCTCTCCGGCTATGTAGGTCTGCCTTCTTTGGGCAAATTTTTCTCTTCTGGCCTGTCGTTCTGCTCGTTGAGCAGCTGAGAGTTCGGGACAGTCATACTGGTAGTGTCCCTCCTTCTTACAGTTGTAGCAGGTGGATGTTCTGCTGCTTTTTCCGGTTGAGTCTTTGGATGGACTAGCGCAGGGCTCGCATTCCCGCATTCGGTAGAAGGTTTAGATTCTTCCCTTTTTGGATATTCTTTCTTACCTGAGGGAGAATCTCGGTGGTATTTCCTCAGCTTTCTGACTCTCTCTTTTTCTCTCTGATATTTGAGAGCCATCAAAGCTAGCTGGTCAGTGCCTGAAGTCTCGGAAGACTTTGCTTCGATTGTGGCCACTGCCTTGCTTGAGGAAATAGGTTTGGCTCCAGTTTTGCTGACTGTTGCTTTAAAAGCGTGGTCAATCTGTGTGTCAGCTGGAGCACTGGAACATCTTTGGGGTAGACTATGCTCAAATTCCTCCGTTTTTAGCTCTGAAAATATAACATCAGGAGTTAGAGCATTAAGATCAGAGCGACGTAAATAAGTAGCAAAAGGAAGCCACTTCTGTCGAGGTAGCACTCTCAGGAACTTGGTGTTCATCTCCTTGTTGGTGAACATCTTCCCCAACCCGTTGATGACGTTGACTTGATTTGTAAATCTGACACTAAGCTCGTCAATGGTCTCACTGGGCTCCATTACAAAGGCATCAAACTTTTGAAGCTCTAATTCGAGCTTGTTCTCTTTGATCTACGGGGTTCCTTGGCTCAGTACAGCCAGGGCATCCCAAAGCTCTTTAGTCATTTTGCAGTCTTGCACTCTCCCGAGATGAGAGTCACTGAGCGTTGTCAGTATAGTATTTCGCGCAATTCGGTCGAGATTGTGCAGTTTTTTCTCTTCAGGCGTGAAGGTTGATTTTTCTTTAGGGATCTTAGCACCAGTCTGTGCTCCTACACCTCCCGCAGCAGCGAACTGAGCATTGTCAATCATGGGAATGATGGGTCCTGTCTCAAGGACGTCCGTCATGCTGTCGTGCAGCGATGTGAGGTGTGCCTCCATTCTCACGCGCCATACCGTGAAGTTCTTTATCGAGAACATCGGCACCATCCGAATACCTGACATATCAGACATTATGTGAACGAGTATAAGGATGAATGAAGAGATGCTTGTGCAGTGAAAACGTTTTCAAGGATCTGTTCGAGAGGACCAGTAGTACAGAACCGGCGATCAGAAGAACACCGAGGCTCTGATACCAATTGTTGGTCCGGAGACGATAGTCAGGTGTAGAGGGGGGGTGAATACACCTGATCACAATTTCTTTTTCTCAAACCGAAGGACAGCTGAGCTGTTTGGTGCAACTGATGAACAGTGCCAAATAGTAACCTTCGATCATGGGGTCAGAGTGTGTCAGCTACTGAGCTCTCCTACTAACTTTAGTCAGTCGTTGAAACTCAGTCGGAGACGTTGTGCGGATAAGTGTGTAGGGCCCGGAGATTCGTCTCAGTTGAAAACGTGTTTTCGCAAGATAAATTCTTTTGGATGTGCGCTTTTAAATACGTTTTATGCAAACATATGATTTTGAGCGGTTTGTATGATATGCAATAAAACAGTAAATAACACAAGCGATATAACGTGGTTCGGATACGCAAGATCCTACGTCCACGGTCCTGACTTGGCAGGAGAACTTGTTGATTATTCTGAGCAAGTCTCAGCAAGGTATTTGTGCACTGGACAGATCCTTCTAAGTTATAGTTCTTAGCGACTTTGCAATTCAAACCTAAGTTCGAAAGGGAGGGGATAATCTCCAACTAAGATTGAGTTCTTACAATAAGAACAATTCACAAAAAGTGAACTCCTTCGAAATTCTAAGCTATAAATTTGGTAATGAGCTTAGTCTAGAGAAGAAAGGGATCTAAATACTCTAGAGAGAAGAACTACAAATATTCTATGAAAGCAAGTTCTTCTCTGTATAATCTGTTGAGTTCGCTAGAGTGTTCTTGAGCTTGAGCTTTTTCCCTTATGAGTCTCGTGCGTGGAGCTCGGATTTCTTCTCTATTTATAGTTGTGAGCAGATATATGTCCGTTGGAGAAGACGATGCCACGTGTCACAAGCTTCCAAAGAAAACGGCCATAAATTCGAATTGTTGCAGCAGGGCAGTTAATACTGTACATGAGAGCAGCTTTAGTTGGTCAGAGCAGGTCAAAGCGTTGTCGGCGTCTCATTGGTCGAGGTTTGTGGTAGGTGGGAATGTGTCAGAGATAGAGTTGACTATTCCACATCCTCGTATGATCTTCTGTTGAACTTCGAAAAGACTTGAGCAACTGGGTCGCTTTTTGTCGGATACAGTAGACTCAAGACAGTCTCTGTTTTCTTCGGCTGAGTCGGCTGACAAGCTGATAAGGCTTTGGTGGGTCAGCTGATGACTGCGAAGGAACTGAACTTTGCATTATGTTCTTCTGCTGATATCTTATCAGCTGATGGGCTGTCTCGTACTGAGGTGAAGATCAGCTGTTGGCTGAAGAACGCAAGCTCTTACATTGATGACGTGGGGTTCTGGAGAGTAACTTCGTCAGAAGATCAGTCCAACAGTTTACCCCGTACAGGACTTAGACAAAAAGATAATCAAAATAAAACACGTCTAACCTATACATCATCTAATCCTATCGACACACTATACTACTGATATCAGCTGGGTTTTGGGATCTTCAATTCCATAGTACTACTATGATTTCCCCCAATATTCTTTTAACCACTAGACAGCTGAGTACCATCTGCTGACTCATAACCCAACAGAATGCATATTTAAGATGATCGGGAAGCGGTTTCAACTCGAGGGTGAGAGTCTTCTTGTCATCCTCTTCTTCCTCTTGCTTCTCATCCTTGAGCTTCATGAAACAAGCTTCATGTTTGGGAATCTCTTGCACATAACTCATAGAAGTGGAGTAATCAACTTGTTCACCCTTGATAGTGCTCCCAACAAGAGAATGAGATGGAGATGAGCTAAGTAGGCACTCCTCTAATGGGTCCCTTGGAGCTTGAAACTCCTTCGCATCTATGCAAGACTCCACCATCTTCAACACCTTGCATTCTTCAATTTTCTTCCTTCCTTCATCTTCATCATGAAATTTAAGGGCTCTAAAAATGGAGAATGTGTGGCTTTCATCATTCACCCGGAGAGTAAGCTCGCCTTCCGCCACATCAATTAGAGCTCTTCCCGTAGCAAGGAATGGCCTCCCAAGGATAAGAGGTATATCCTTGTCTTCCGCCATATCTAATACAAAAAAATCCACCGGGAAGATGAAATTATGCACCTTAACCAACACATCTTCCACAATCCCTTTTGGATAAGATATAGATATATCCGCCATTTGGAGGGCGATTGTGGTTGGCTTTATCTCTCCAATCTCGAGCTTGGTGAAAATAGAAAGAGGCATCAAGTTGATGCTAGCTCCAAGATCACATAAGGCTTTCCCAAACTTGTCTCTTCCAATGTCACATGGAATAGTGAAGCTTCCGGGATCCTTCAACTTGAGAGGTAGTTTCCTTTGAAGAACGGCACTACACTCCTCGGTAAGATTAACCGTCTCAAATTCCGCCAACTTCCTCTTCTTGGCCACCACTTCATTTAAGAACTTTGCATAGTTGGGCATTAGTTGCAAAGCTTCTACAAGAGGGATATTTATGTGTATATTATTAAAAATCTCCAAGAATTTGGAAAATTGCTCCTCCACATTCTTTTTCTTCAACCGTTGTGGAAATGGAATAGGAGGCACATAAGGAGGTGGTGGGTGATATGGAGATGGCTCTTCCATGACTTTCTTCCCTTTGTCTTTATTTGTAGCTTTGGTGGTTTCACCACTTAGAATTTGGCTCTCCCCCATCTTAGATGACCCATCATCCTTCTTGTGACTATCTTCCACAACCGGCATTTTTGGACCTTCATATGAAGTTCCACTTTGGAGGTTTATCGCCTTGCAATCCTCCTTTGGATTCGTCACCGTATTGCTTGGGAATTGCCCTTTTTGATGTTGAGCATTCAAGGTATTGGATATTTGCCCCAATTGATTATCTATCATCTTCAACTGAGTCGGTTTTCTCCATCCTTGTTTGAGAAATTGTCATAAATTTAAGCAACACATCCTCAAGGTTAGGCTTCTTCTCTTGGTCAGAGTTGTTTGGGTTCCCATACGAAAGATTTGGATGCACCCTTGGGCCTTGATATCCTCCTTGGTAATTATTTTGGTAACCCCCTTGTTGAGGACGAAGATTACTATAATTCCGGTTGTTGATGTAGTTCACATCCTCAACAAGAATATGGGGATCTGACATAACTTCACTCTTGGATTGGACAAGAGCATTAATCTTGCTATTCATAACGGTCAATTGGGCGGCTAACAAAGCTATCGGATCCGAGCTCGAAGTAGAAATTGAAGACACCGGCTTCAAGATTGTCCTCTCTCCGAGCCATTGATAAGAATTTGTAGTCATATTCTCAATGATCTCCAAGGCTTCTTGGCTATTCTTGCTCATTAATGCTCCTCCCGCGGCCGCATCCACAAGTCTTTTCATATCCCCCTTGCATCCATTGTAAAACAAGCATACCTTAGTATCTTGATCAAAGCCATGATTGGGACACTTTCGAAGCATCTCCTTGAATCGGTTCCATGCCTCATAAAAAGTCTCTCCATCCAATTGTTGAAATTGGGTGATTTCCGCCTTCAACTTCATGGTCATCCCCGGAGGAAAGAATTTGAGAAGGAATCTTTGCATCATTTCTTCCCAAGTGGCAATTGGTTCCAATGATTGATGCCACGTGCTACAAATCTCCGAGAATGATTGGAGCTTTGTCACGGAGGGAGAAAGGATAAAGTTTAATTTTAAGAGCTCCATCCGGCACTCCGTTCTTCTTCACCGTGCTACAAATCTCCGAGAATGTAGCTAAGTGAGCATTAGGATCTTCCATCGGACGACCTCCGTATTGATTGTGTTGAGATCATGGATATGAGTCCCGGATTGATCTCAAAGTTGTTTGCATCGATCCCCGGACCATGTGGGCCCCTTCAGGGGCGGATCCAGGATTTTCGGTTAGGGGGGGGCGAAATTTATCAGGACTTGAGTTTTCTTTGTATGGGGGTTCGGGGGCGGAGCCCCCGAAAATTTTTTTTTTTAACACATTTTCTACTTAAATCTAATTATACTTACTCTTTATGGCTTATTTAAGGATTATATTATTCTTTCATGAATAACTCATATATTTTTTATATTTATTCGAAAAACATAGCACAAAATCCTATTTTGACATCACTCTAAATTTAGTTATAGAAAATTATGAAGAATAACAATATCTAACTAAGGAATTAATAAGTATTTAAATGATAGTTTATTTATACTTCAAATGTTCTTAATTTTATACCAATAAGTACATGAAAAAAGAAAACACAAACATAGTATATTAATTGCATCAAACACAAACATAGTATATTAATTGCATCAAGTTATAAAGGTTGACTCTACCAAACTAGGTATCCAAAACTCAAAATCTACACCTTCACTAAAATATGTGACACTTAATATAGGTTTTTAAATATTTTTTAAAGTTAGGATAACAAATTTAAAAATTTCGGGGGAAATTCGAAAATTTAATTGAAACAAGTATAAAAATTACTAGAAATAAAAAATAACTCGTAGTATTGCACAAAAATTTGGGGGGGGCGGTCGCACCCACCCGCCCCCCCTTGAATCCGCCCCTGGGCCCCCTCGTTGAATGGTAGGTTGAAACACATTTGTGAGTGGAGGGGTTTGTTCCCGATTCCTTTCCGCCTCTTGGTTCCTAAGTTGTTCTTGAACCAATCTCAATTGCTCTTGGAGTTGTTGAATGACATCTCCACCTTGTCCCTCCATTTGTGGAGGTAATTGTTGGTGCCTTCTTGCCTCACCTCGGTTGCGTCGACAAAAGGCCTCGATTTCCGGGTTCAAAGGGTCGTATGGCAAACCTTTAGACCTTGTGTTCATGCACCTATCAACCACCAAAGATCTAACTTCAAACACCAATAATAATAATAATAATAATAATAATAATAATAATAATAATAATAATAATAATAATAATAATAATAATAATAATAATAATAATAATAATAATAATAATAATAATAATGGAAAATAAATGTCTAAACTAGAATCAAGCACCGTTTCAAAATATCACACAAATAAACTCAATAGTCCCCGGCAAAGGCGCCAAAAACTTGATCGTGTCCTACTTAGACCTCTACCCATAAGTGTATGGGGTGTTGGAATATAGGTGGTGAGCAAGGTCGTCTCCCAAAGGACTATGCGGTTAATCGTGTAACTACTCCTATTCGGATGCTTAAACTCTATCTAGACGATGAAAACTTAGCGGGGTGATTAATCCTAGGCAATAATTGAAATAAATCTAAGCTAAGGGCAATAAAGAAGCTAAATTGATGAAAATCCAAGAGAAGATATTCTAGGGGTAGACACTAATGATATGTAAAAGGATCTAGCTTACTTGAGCTTGCTACGGTTAATTACATCTATTTATGAGCGGCATCGGATATAGCCTAACTACCTCTCGGTGAACTTAGACCGTGGATTCTAGATTAAGACTATCGTCTCCAATTCATCGAAACCTATAACTCCCAAAAGCCCTCGAGTCTATTGCCCTCACCCGTATCCCGCAACCTCTCGGCCTATTGGAAAGAGGTGCTCTATGCTCCTAATCTAGAATTAATTCTCAACTCTCGTTTATCGAATTAGTTCCATAGATAAATTTAAATGGTGATCAATCATTTAAACAATCATTAAAAGACATGAATAGAGTAGATTAACCATGAGCAAATCTAGCAAACATCAATTCTCAAACAAATTCATCAAGTCTAGCCCTTAGAATAGTGAATTTAACTACTCATGTTCTTGATTAGCAAAATACTCAAATCATAGCAAGTTAAAGACATGAGAAAGAAAGGGGAAAAGAAAATGCAAACAAATCCTAAAGCCTTGTCTTCAATCTTGATTGTTTGACTCCTTCTTCTTTAATCTTCACACAATTATCAACTTCAATGGTGGAGAATGGAGGATTTTGGGTGTTTGGGGGAGAAGGAATGGTTTTGGAGAGTGAAAAGGGTGAAATTTCGTGTGGTAGGTGAGTTATGGTGGCTAGGGCTTCAAGTTTTGGCTTTATATAGTGACCCGGGTCGAAACCGGGTCAGAAACTGGATAATCCGCGAAAAAGGGGGCGGACCGCGGTCCAGTACAAAGCTCGGACCGCGGTCCCGTTTCTGCTGTTGCGCAGCAATTTTATTTTGGCTCGTTCTCCCTCGTTTCTTATCCAAATCTCGATCCGTTTTCGGCCACGTGACCCCAACGAGCTGAACTTTAAGGCTCAACTTCCCTTTTCTTCAAAATAGGTCTTCATTCTCCTGAAAAATCAATAGAAACCAACCTAAGTAGCATATTCTTCGAAAATGATGAACTATGCAAACACAACATGTACAATCATGATTTTTCTTAGTAAATAAACGACATGTAAGCTCTCTAAGACCTATAAAATCCATCTTTGTCAGCATTTCCTCTTGCATTAGGTCTATTATTTCCTTGACCACCACTACGATCGGCCACTGTCGTGCTTGATCCCTTTTTTCCTCGTTTAGGATACTGATTAACAATGTATCCCTTTTCATGGCAATAAAAGCAAGCTCCCACACCCTATAAACATTTTCCATAATGATGTTTCCCACATTGAGAACATTGTGGCTTTGTCTCTAATGGTCTCGATCCACTTCCTCCCTCAAACCTCTCTTTCTTGAGCGGAAAATTCGGTTTGCTGCTCATCATGGGCGCCTTTCTTTTGCCATTGTTATTCGCTTGCTGCAAGGTAAACTTATTCAAATTTAGGTTGGTTGCAATGTCAGCATCTTTCTTCACAACCCTTCTATAGCTGGCAATGTTGCAAACAGATAAAATCCCCTTTATTTCTTCTCAAAGTCCCTATTCGAATTTTATTATCTTCTTTTCCTCAATATCCATGAGGTGGTGTGTGTATCTCGTCAGCCGACTAAATTTCTTTTCATACTCCACCACGGTAGAGGTCCCGTGGCTTAACATGAAAGACTCCATCTGCTTATTCATTTTGAACTCCATGGTGAAGTATTCTTCCAAGACCATGTCTTGAAATGTCGCCCACATTAAGCTTGCCTTTTCTTGGTCACTCATGGTTGCGACAACATCGTTCCACCAACGACCAGCATCTTCAATCAACTGGAAGACAGCGCAATCTACCTTCTGCTCCTCTGTGCACTCGATGTGTCTGAAGCACCGACTAAGTGCTTCTAGCTAATTTTCAACAGCTTCTGGCTCTTCACGACCATTCAATTGCAGAGGGTTATAACTCCGAAAATCTCTCAATACGCAGCTGGTAGGAACTCTTGGTGTCTTTGTGTTCCTTTGAGTCATAAAATATTGGAAGGCACCGAAGAACATGGAACTCTGATTTATTGTTATAGTTTATTTTCTCTCCCTTCGATTATTGGTAGCAGGATTTTGGTACCTCTCTCTTCGATTGTTACTAGGTGGAGTTTGATTCCTTACTATACGCGGGTTCCTTCTTACGCTTCCAGTTTGAGGTTTTCTTGGAATGTTCATCATCCTAAAATAGGGAAGGCATTCAAGTTTTATTCTTTACACAAATTCGGCGACTAAGTTCAAATAGAAATAAGGAAGTCAATCAAATTGTTTGAAATGTATTAATATCAAGTAATCTAAAATTTACCTTAGAGCTGGAGCGTGTAGCGACTGAATGACTCTTGAAATATTATAGATGGAAAATATTTGTAGCATAAAAATAAGATTTTTTTAATTATTTTTAATTTCTCTCGAGTCTACAGGAAGATAGACCCGCTCTGATATCAACTTGTAACACCCTAATTTAAATAACACTTTTTATTGAAAGTGAAGAACCAATAATTATATAAAGAAACTGAGTAGCAAATCTTTATTCAAAATACAAGTGGTACTTCAAAATATGTCCAATCCAGAACACTCACAAGAGGTTAATATGAAGGATAACGAGATAGCCAATCCAGAACTCACGATGATATTAATATGAAGGATGACCACTAGTTAATCCAAGAACCATCTTATAAGGAATATGAAATAATACTCGTCGATAATCACATCAATAAGGATAATCATAAATCAACGTCATAAGTAAGAGTCCACACATCTTGATTCCATTGTGAAAATGACTTGAACAAAATAAGATAATTTAGTGTCTTAATCACGCCACACCTAAACGGTCAACGAAGAACTATGCTTTATAAATAAGAGTATTGGAAAAAGAATGCATGATTTGTGTGAGCTTTGATATCTTCTATCCAAATAATTCATATCTACCATCCTATTAAGACAACACCCAGAAACTGACATATATGCTCACACCTATATAACACAAGCATGAAATCATGTTTATGTATACAATACCGTAAATTTGAGGAGCAAACATGTGGCAGTTAAAGGAAAAGAATTATCTAGTAACCATACTTTATACTATAATATTAAAACTTTGTGAAATGAATATATTATAACAAAAGAAGAGTAAGGAAATGTAATACAACAAATTAAACTCAAATCTCTCTCATCCTCTCGGCTCCATCTCCCGACAGCCTCTACTTCTCCCTCTATCAAAAACCGAGTCGCCGACAACCGTAAAACCTCCGCCGACAACGAAAATGATAACAAATTAACCCAATCCCTCTCAGAACCAAAACCTACACTATACATATTATTCTTAAACACATCCATTCAACTGATTCCCTAAAATTCTAAAGCAAAGACCATGGTGACAGAATTAATCGTCTAGTTTTCTACTGATCTAAATCTCATATGAACATGCATGCTCATGAAAATTTATAATCATAATTTATTGAAAATCTAGAAAGAAATAATTTACCATATTTTACCTTCGAAACCGAAACCAAATTCTCGTACGATGCTTAAGGAAAAGAAAATGAGATTCTTTACTGGAGAAATTTGAAAGATTATTTTTGATATGGAGTTGGGGAGAAAACGGTGCTGCATCTAGGTTTTTATAAAAAAAATATTTGGGCAAACGTTAATTGGATGAAGCGTTACACATCCACACTTATGTAGAAATTAAAGGGACTTTAATATAAATGACCACTACTAATATTTCTATTATATACATAGTTATAAAGAAATCATTTAAAAGAATAGAGTAATTCATGGTTCTAACCAAAAACGATGCAACACACGTATGGTTTAGAAACTAAAGAAATTAAATACTTTTATTTCTCTAATTAACAAATACTAAAACTTTACTTTAAAATTCTAAGGGCGCAACTTCGACTTACTTAAATCTCTATATTCAATATATATATATATATATATATATATATATATATATATATATATATATATTTAACACATAATAATAAAACCACATAAAATCACTTTAAAATAAAACTAATTTTGGACGGGTTGTAACACATGAAGTTTTCTTCTTGATTTCTTCTTCTGATTTGTTGCAGGCTGCCCATAAATTAAAAAAAAATAATAATAAATAAAAGAAATAGGAAATGCATTTTCTCTCCTATGTGTAGGGGAGAAATCTTCACTCCTTCTAAGGTAAGGGATAGGGGAGGGGTGGACGAAGATTAGAGGAATTCCCCTAGAATAACTCAATTTTACGAGACATAACACTAATAATTAGAGGGAGAGTACAATGTACCTCTAATATATATTCAAAAGATTATTTTACTATTTATTTTTGAGTTTATTAAAAACAACTGTAGCAATTCTATTGGCGGAGCGTAAAATGTATTTGGGCTAGAGAGACTTTCAACACCGTACATATAAATAAGACAACCCATTCAAATCAAAATCCACACCGCTGTCGTTCTTCTTCTGGAATCCGGAACAACTTATTTCTCCTTCAACTATGGCTGGAAGAAGAAAAAAGTTGAAACTGTGAGTTGATTTTGCTTTCTCGAATCTATGTAGTCGCAGTGGTTCGTTGTCTGAATTTATGCTTCATATTTGATGAAAGCTGGCATTTTATTGTTCAACGTGTGTAATTTCTTCTCTTCTCTTTTGCGATCAGATTTAAGTGTTTGGATAGAGCGAGATTGGATAATTCTTTAATTTGGGAAATATATGGAAATTTGCTCGGTTTATCTCTTTATGTTACTGTACCAAATTGAAGTGTGAACTAGGGTTCTTGATTATTAAAAATAATCCGTGCTTTATTGTAGAAAGGTGTTTTCAAAAGAGATCGAGATCTTTTGTTATTACAAGTAATAACTTTTCCGTAAAATTTTCTTTACTAATATGGATATGTTGCTCTGTTCTGTTCATACACCAACGAAAATATAAGCCTCTGTGGTAGCTAGCTTAGTAGTGAATCGACCGTAGCTTACGAAATTTCTATGGTTGTAGATTGGGTGAAACAAGCAGAGACAAGAGAAGAGTTTCAAAGGGAAAGGTGAAACCACAACCTGAGCTCCCTAAAGAGGTTGTGGAACTGATTCTTTCTCACTTGAGCATGAGGGACAACATCCGCGCTTCCGTTGTTTGCAAAGTATGGTTAGCTGCAGCATCTACCAGAATGATTAACAAGCCTCCCTTGCTCATGTTCTTCCCAAAACTCGGCCACTTGTACGAATTCTACGACCCTTCTAACCGCAAAACATATTTCCTCAACTTGCCCGAGCTACATGCCTCTAGGGTCTGTTATGCCAAGGATGGTTGGCTGCTGCTATACAAGCCTACAGAGCATTCTCTATTCTTCTGTTGCCCTTACACTCGAGAAACAATCAAATTGCCC
Source organism: Lavandula angustifolia (assembly GCA_028984105.1). Taxonomy (NCBI): domain Eukaryota; kingdom Viridiplantae; phylum Streptophyta; class Magnoliopsida; order Lamiales; family Lamiaceae; genus Lavandula; species Lavandula angustifolia. The sequence continues at coordinate 18,833,207 of CM054824.1, forward strand.
AATCTTGAACTTACAGACCAGACAGTTGCCTTCTCTGCAGCTCCAACTTCTCCTAATTGTATCCTTTTTACAGTTAAGCAGGTAAACCTAACACTTGTGGCAGTTAGTACTTGTCGCCCTGGAGCATCGGCATGGAAGATTGGCAACTACCAAAATCATCGCCCGTTTGCTAGCAGCATTTGGAATAAGGTAGTTTTCTGCAGGGGTGTTTTCTACAGTTTGAGTGTTACTGGCTGGCTGGGGGTTTATAACCCTGCAAACAGTACTTGGGTTGTTCAAGCTTTGCAGCCGCCTAGTTGTCCACAGGATTTCTTTGTGAAGAATTGGTGGAAGGGCAAATTCATGGCGGAGCATATGGGAGATGTTTTTGTGGTGTACACTTGCTCTGCTATAGACCCTGTGATTTATAAGCTGGATTGGAGGAAGGAATGGATGGAGATTGTGAATTTTGGAGGCATGTCGCTCTTTGCTAGCTTTCTGTCTTCCCATGCTAGGGTGGACCTTCTTGGTGCAATGAGGAACAATGTCTACTTCTCTAAGGTTCGGTTTTATGGGAAACGGTGTGTTTTGTATTCTCTCGACAAGCTGAGGTATTATCCGAGGAATCAACGTTTAGATTATGGTGAACAGGATCCATATGACAGCATTTGGATCGAACCTCCTGAAGACTCATCATGTTTTCTTTGAAGGTAGTAGTTAAGTGATGAATGTTCTTTTCTGGTTTTTGCTAGTCTATTTTAATGCGGTTTTATTCTCTTCTCAGCTTCATCATCTAGCTAGTGATGTAGTAGTCTTTTAACTCTGGAACGAGTCAATACATGACTACTGTAATCTATTCATTAAAATCTTGTTTCTTTATCTATTTAACATGTGTTACCATCATATGTTTTAAGTTTTCTCTAACAAACAGATCAACAATCAAGGCAACAGTAAAAGAGGATATATATAATATATATAGTGGATTCAAGTTTCAACAGCAGCAAACACCAGCAAGAGGCTTAAAAGTTAAAAGTATATAACTAAAATCCAGACCATTTGCTCCAGTCCCCTAATGCAAAAGTAAGGTTTCTATATAACACTCACAAGTTCAAGTAATGCCCCTGCTTGAATTGCTTAGATGAACAAGTGCTTGAAATCTCCATTTGCAAGTTGGCAAACAGTGTTGTAGCTTGCTGTATCTGAAGAAAGAACAAATCACAATATGAACAGCATAAAAATTCTCAATCATGTGAGAGCAGACTGTTGAGTTTGATTGGGTTATCATTTATAAAGCTTTATCATTTTCGAACAGAACGCCATATTGCAAATTTAGGGCAACAAATTACACGGTTTAATTCTAACAACAAGAAAGGGGTTAAAATACATGACATATAATCAAAATCAACGAAATTATGAAGATAAATCAATGCAAAACAAACAGCAGTGTGATTAGAGTAGCTGCTAAAAAACACAAGGAACAGAACAGAAAAGGAAAAACAGTATACAACAAAACGCCCAATTTCACGGCAAGAAATATAAAAGAATAATACTTTCAAAACTATAAAATTCGAACTGACCAAAATTATCACCGAAATTGGTCCAGATCTCAGCCTTAATAGACTGATTACTTTCAGCGATGCCGATAACCTCGACGAAAGTCGTCGGAGGGCTGGAAGGATGCCCCTTGACGACCAGTTGCTGCTCATCAGTCGATTTCCCGGTGATTGAGCCGCCGTCGCTCCTTAGCACCTGAATCACCGCGCGAACTTTCCGGCCGACATACATCCGCAGCAGCTCCGCGTTGACAAAAACCGCCGGATTCGATGTATCCATTTTTCTTCCAGAAACGGTAAATAAAAATTCAAACTAGAAATCAGTAAAAAAAATATGAAGTCCTAAACTAATTACTAGGGTTTATATAAGCCTCACCGTTAAATTGTTGACGGACACACAGAATAGATGTTAGAAATGGAATTGAGCAAGGCGAAGAGGATCCCTATGAATTGAAATGAGAACCTGTTCGTGAAAATAGTCTAAATTAATAAGCAAGACTTGGAGTTGAAATGGCGGAAAATGTTCCCGCCAATTTCTTATATCCACCCAATATTCACTCACTCCGCCCCAATACAAAATATTTTCTTATTTGAGAAATTCCAAATTGAAAAAATGAAAATATAATTGCAACTGAAGAAATATATGCTTATCAGCATTTTATTTTAATTTATTTTAAAAAATAAATATTTTTCCACGTATTTTGAGAGAGTCTATGAAAATAATTTATTTTAAAAAATAAACAATTTTTGATTTTATTTTTATAAGATGATAGAAATAATTTATAAAAATAAAATGAAAACAGCTTAAAAATATAGATTTTATTTAACTTAAATGCTTATAATATATAAACACTTTTACCATAAACAATTATTTTATAAACAATCTTAGATCACATATTTTCCGGCTAAGAAATATAACAATCGTTGTCGGATATGTGCATCGGTAATCCTCTATAATATGGAGTATAATATAATTAATATACATATACATTCTAAATTTTCGCTACTTTGCCCAGCCTTTTAACACTAATTCCAGGCCCAGTTTTTTCTACAATAAGCTAACCCGCCCAACAAGCTTTGTTAGGGCCAGCCTTTTATAATTAATTCCATACCCATCACTATTTCCAGGCATAGTTTGTTATTCTCAGGTGGGCCCCAAACCCCAAGCAAAGCTTTTTCGTCCAGATCCATTTTTCCTGCTTTGTGCCGTCTCCAGTTGTCTTGTCCGACATTTTCTCTGAAGATGAGAATTAAACTAGAGTTACTGAGTTAACCTTATATTCAACTACTTATAATACTAGCATGCATGCAATTTGGTTTTATTCAGCGACAAGCATAAAAATATCTTTCAGGAATAAAAACCTCGTATACATACCTTCACGATACTGCTTCCACATTGTCTGTTTGCAGTTGTAACCGTTTCAGTTCGAGTATGGTAGTAGAGATCGTCCGATCGATGCAGCTCAACTAAGTTGAAGCGTACATAACCCAACTCTCGTCCTGCTCTTGGAGAAATTGTCGACTGACAAGAAGAAAGAATGAAGAAATAGCATAAGTAGAGTAGTGCAGCAGATAAGGATAAAATAAAATGAATGCTGCAAAAGGAAGCTGAAAGTGCAGAACATACAAACTCGATATTTCTAAGATCCCAGAAGTTGGCAGTGATTATAGCCATTGCAGCTTCCTTTATAGCTACTTGCTTCCAGATGTCGGGGCTACTGTCTCTTTTGTCACGTATTCCTCTTTCTTCTATTTGCAAATCATCACTCGTAATCTGTCACAAGCACATTAAAATTCCATATTAATGCATATTTGACCATAAGATTAAACAGATCCTACAATTAGTCTAGAATTCCTGCACTATAATTGCTTCGTATACTTTGGTCCTTCCATCACGTAACATGTTGATAGCAGCGATCTCGATGATGTTGGCCAGCTCAGCACCAACCATTCCATCAGTCATAGTGGCAACAGCCAAGTAGCCCACATCAGGGGCCATTGGTTTCTTCCAAGCATGAACCTGTGACGAAAACAAATAATTGAAGGTAGTAAATATAGGACCATGTTGGCATATATGAATTCCCTTGAAGATTTCATGAACATTTGGCCACATGTGGGCAACAAATCACACCTTCAGAATTTCAATACGGCCAATAACTCCGGGCTTGTGAAGGCATATTTTTCGATCAAACCTCCCTGGTCTTACAAGTGCTGGATCCAAAATGTCTGGCCTATTTATGGAAGCAATAGTAATGACTTCTCCTTTGCCTTCAAACTCATCCAAGCATACAAGAAGCTGTGGAGGATTGGTACAATGTTGCATATTAGTGGACTCAGACCTTTATCATGTCACAACTATAAAGAATTCAATATGTGCAAAGGTGCAAGGGACCTGATTTAAAGTAGTGTCTCGTTGTAGTCCACCAGACTCCTTAATCAAACCACGTGCTCTTCCAACATCATCCACAGATGGAGCCTGCATGAATGCACGTCTAGTTCAAATAGCATTACCAGATAACTTAGTTATTCCACAAAACACAGCTACGTGAAAGTAAGAAAAGAAGAAGAACAGTTTTCATTGAAGACTACAGCTTTCCAGAAAATGAAGGTAATAGAATTGATGAGCAATTGATTAAAGATTAACATGAGCGATGATCCTAGTTGCTTGATACAAAGAAGTCCAACAATCATTATAATCAAATACAAAAAAGAAAAAATCTTACATTGTCCATTACTTCTTGGTAGAGTGCTCGAACAAGAGAAGCACCAACTACGCGTATATTTCAACAAGCTGAGAAGTAGAGATGGAGAAGAAGTTTACACCTGCCTCACTAGCAACAGATTTTGCTAATAATGTCTTCCCCACTCCAGGGTGTCCATGAAGCAGTATACCGCCTAATGAACCCAACATTAGGCAACATACATATAATAGCATAACTAAGAAGAAACATCATAAGTCAAATATGCAGTTAAAATAGCAAAAACAATTATTCATTCAATGATGTTGGAAGCTTTGTTGTACTTCCTCAACCATATTGTAGCACAGACCTTAAATCCTTTACATTCCAAATGCAAATAATTACTCACTTTTTAAATATATAAGAATTGCAAAAAGTTACAACAATATCATTAAGTTCTAGAGATAAGTCAGGATTGCTAAGTTGGATAGGTTATTCTGTAGCTTCCTTTATTTACTCATATACAGAAACCACTTATATTACTTGTCCAATTGGTGCCTCTAGGAAACAGCTTAATGTCCAATTCAGTTTGCAGTAGTAATCAAAGACTATGATACCACAAAGAGAACTATTGCAAACATAAAATCCCAGAAAATCCATGAAAATAATTCATCACCAACTTATCTTATCAAGGCAAATGAGGATTAGAGTACAAGAAAACATGTCAATTTTGAATTAAGGTTTCTCAACAGACTTCAAACTCTAAACCAACATTAAAATAAGATTTTTTCATAGATTTCATGAATCAAATAAGAAATATAGGGATGAATTTTATCCAATGCAAATAATCTAACCAGGTACTTTGAAACTACGCATTCGATACATGTCTCCATGGGTAAAGAATTTCACAATCTCTTCGAGCTCAAGCGGGATCTTCCCGGGTCCTGCAACATCTATCAACTTCACATCCATCCCTCTTTCTAGATACTATGGAAGTCTCTAATTCTGCGCCCTCTAACACGAGCACCACACCATAAACTGTTTTGCCATTTTCAAGTAAGGATTATCTTCCCCCTTTGCTCCCGCTTCCTCATCATCTTCCTCAACAATTCCTGCAGTTTATCTTTCTAACTCCCTTATCTTCTTCTCCTCAGCCTTCTGCTTTCTATAGTTAAGAACAACAGTACGATAAAGTATATAAAAGAAAACAAATCCAAGAGCTGCAGTGACATTCGAATCACTGGCTAATTTATGCTGCATAAAGTATATAAAAGAAAACAAATCCAAAAGCAGAGCCCATTTTCTTTCAAATGGGCTACTGTTTTGGTTTGGGCCGGGTCTTACTGAACATGACTGTCAATGGCTGTAAATAAATGAGAAATATGAAGGCAACAACAATGCTATCAAGAAAAATCATAAAGCCAGCAGTATTATGACCGTGAGATCTTCCAATTCATTTAGAAGTCGTGAAGGTTTGTACTACATGGAGAGATGAATTAGGAGAAGAATTCTATGACTGTGACGAGTGGAATTCGAGTCCTCCACTAAATTACAAGTCGTGTTGCCACTGATCCAAGTTGGCCATTCAGAAGAGCAGTATGACTCAACTGCTGCAGTTTTCCATCATCTAAGAGGAAGATTCTTTCAGCCATCAAAACAGTTTCTAGCCGATGAGCAATCACCACCACCTGCAAAGGAGTATGTTATATGAACTTTTTGCTGCAATCAATCAAGAGTTTTACACAGACACAATGGCCAATTACCAGGGCATAAATGAATCTAGAGAGTACTTAAACATGAAGTGCATTTAAGCTCACCGTGCGATTTTGCATTAGGCGTTGAAGAGCTTGTCTCACCAATAATTCAGATTTGCTATCTAATGCAGAAGTTGCTTCATCTAAAATAAAAATAGAGGGGTTCTGATAGAGTGCTCTGGCAATAGCTAGCCTGAGGTGTACATGAGGCAATGAAAAGGTCATGAAAAATTCAAATTACTGAGTACTGTACACGGTCCCATGCATCGAATTAAGAATGCGAGAAGGCCATAACATGAACTATTGTAAGTATGAACAGTGCTCTTATGTCCTAGCATTCAAGAATCTAAAATACTCAAACAATTAAAATCCCTTGCCTTTGCTTCTGGCCTCCACTAAAGTTTGAGCCCCTTGGTCCAACAGTGGTCTGATACTGATTGGGAAGACATTTAATGAACTCATCTGCATTTGCAGTTTCAGCTGCAAATCTAACTCTTTCCATGTCAATGCCACTCAATAGATCTCTGTACCCTATGTTCTCTGCAATGGTCCCAGAAAAGAGTACCTGAGATGGAGTGTTGACAATAGCTTTCAATTGATAGCAAATGTGAACTATAAGGCTTCATTCACATGCTTATTTATTCATAATATTATTACATCAAGTAGTACAAAACAAACTAAATTATAGCCGAGTCATCCGTAATCATATTGAGTTTTAGTCGATTTGCTTAAAACCTACCGACTCTAAAGCACAAATTTAAAGGGACATAGGTCCTGCAAGCCACTTACTGAATCTTGAGATACCAGACCAACATGTCTCCTTAAGCACTGTAATTGAATATTTTGGATGTCACAGCCATCAATCAAAATCAAACCTGCCGGTGCAGAATTAGAAAATTCAGTTACACGAAAGTAAAGATAAATAAGATGTAGAGGCAGATGTTTAACTCAGAGTGACAAAGCAAACGAAATTCAGGAACTAAACTTCTATAGGGACTCCAAATACTCACCAGAAAGAGGCTGATATAAGCGAAGCAGAAGTTTCACAAGAGTTGTCTTGCCGCCTCCAGATGGACCAACAAGAGCAATTGTTTCGCCGGCTTTAATATGAAGATCCAGCTCATTCAGTACAGGAGCCATACCATCTCCATATGAAAAAGAGAGGTTACAAACTTTCACTTCTCCCACAACAGAGGTTAAGTTAACTGCATTTGGTTTTTCTATCACCTGCACATGTCCATTTAAGCAGCATACAGACCATATACTTTTTAAAATATTTTTTATCTATTTGAAACAAGAGCAGCAATTCAAGAATTTGAATTATACATTAGCCTAATTTTTTGTTGGTTCCATAGTTACTCTATAATAATTGGCTGCTACAGAATCTTGGTTTGAAGCATTATGATACAAATCCTGATATCCTTAGTCTCACAATATCAAAACATTAAATAATGAGTTAATTAACTTCTGGAAGCAATTATACTCGTTCAAAATTAAATCCAAAACCCCTAACAGGAAATATTCTAACCTGTGTCCAAGAGCAAAGGATAAGTCTACCTGGGTTTTGAACAAGGTTAAATTAAACAACCGCTCAATTGCTGGTTCTCCTTGCTTTAACTCATTGTACGCTTTTCCAACATCCTGCACAAGTCTATAATTTCAGATTGATACTCCCAAGACAGATGCAAAAAGAAAGCAGCTACCAAATAACAAGCACAAGAGATAGTTACTTCTATTTCTCACTTTTAAAAAAAGCAGTGAACTTGTAGCAAGGAGCTAACACAAAAAAAATGATATGTTTCTTCACAAGTGTATAAATTAGAATAGGAGAGCCTAGTAGTCCTTAGTTGTCAATCATAAACAAGGTATAGCATACACAATAGGTTTTTATACATAAATTGTCTCACCATGGAGGCAGAATCAATCGGTAAAGAGCTAAAAGGTAAACAAAGAAGGAACTAAAAAATAGTGTATGGTCCAAAACTACAGAAAAGAAAGGCATACACCAATGAGATGCCACCGGGCATTTAAACCATGCCTAGGAAAACGCTGAGCAAAGAAATAAAGCAGTCCAAAAAATTTGAAAGAAATAGCATCAATATGAGCTTAGCTTTATAAAGTCAAACATTCCATGCACAAGGTTACCATAAATACCAGATTACTGGACTCTTTTTATTAGAATCAGAAAGCAACAAGTTGCAAAAATCATTCTGTAGAATGAAATGAGTTCTTAGATTGTATTCTTAATTAAGACGCCATACTACGGAACCATTGACTGTTTTCAATCTGCAGAAAATCATCATAGAAATAAAATAAAGAAACTAGTGAAATAGGAGGGAGATACATTTACCTGAATAGGATCGATCAAAAGAACCAGTGATGTCATGAAAGAAACCAGGACGGAACAATTTAACAAGCCTCTTGAAACTATGATTGAGGTGGCACCCAGAAGGAATAAAACCACAAAGAACATTATCTGTACTATCTGAGGGATTAAGACCTTCATTTGCTTCTTTTTCAAACGTGCATATAGATCAGCAGATGCAAGTGACTCAAATCTAATACACTCATTGGGTTCTGCATTGTTTGCCTTCACAAAAAGAATTGAAGGAAAGACCTAAGACAAAGGAAATGATGTATATGCTGTCAAGCCTCGGCCAAATACTAGATAAAAGAGCAACTCATGGAACCCCTGTATAAAAAATAGAGTACAGTTTCTTTAAATTTTGTGAAGTACAAGACATGAATGGATATGATATGTATGTGGATAAGAATAACAAGGAAACAACAGTAAAAATGCTCTGAAAGAGAAAATCTACTATACCTCATTTAAGTAGGCTGCTAGAGATGCTGCACTAAGATTTGCATCATTTGATATCGCACGAAGCTTTTCCCCAAGGCATCCAACAGCTAGAGCCATTGCTGGAATTACCTTAAAAGAAGATGCCATAAAATTTCGGTTCGTCAATTTTACTGGAACAATTGCTAAACAAATGGAGTTCAGTTATATGAATTGAATACGTAAAAACACCAATTACTTACCAAGGCAGCGATTAGTGAGAGTTGAGGACTTATGATCAACATCTGTGATGCCATAGCTGATAACTGTAAAGAGCTTGGTACTATTGTCTGTTGAACAAAAGTGATAATGATGTGAAACGAAGGGAACCAAGCAATTGACAACGCATCTGCATTCGTAATTGACAATAATACTGGAAGAAGAACCCTAAATCCTAAAAGAACAAATCCACACGACTCTCAAGGTAAAAAAGAGCAAAAGACATCAAAACTAACAACAGAAGTCCTCACATTCAAAAGAGAATGCACCGTGTCTGCCACGTTCTCTGCCTCTGCTGTGATCCTGTACGCCACGTCGCCGGGAGATATCCCATTCCCACTTTCGAAGAACCCCAAATCCCTGTGCAAAACCCTATCGAATACATAAACCCTTATCTTATACGCACAATTCAACGCGGCCTCCCACAAAAAGACCTGCTGCAAATAATTCGCCACGATTCGGATCAAGAAAAGAAACCCCAACACCAAAGCCCCGTTTCTTACGCTCTCCGTATTCAGAACGGCGATCGAAGAAGATAGTTGTCCGGTCAGGGGAACGAGTTTGGAAAGCGAATAAACCGAAACTGCACTGCACAACCAGCCAGAGAGGATCGGCCTCCATTCCGATTGGAGGTAGGGCGATAGTGATTTGTGGGCCGGGAACTTGATCGCTGGATTGCTTTGGTTGCAAGCAACGGCTCTTGTAGCAATTGCCCAGCGGATTCGACAACTTTTTATGATCGGAATCTTGCGAGATCGACCGAGGATTTTAAGATTGTGATGGAAGATGGAAGGGGAAGATGGATAGTATGGCGGTGGAAATTGGAGAATTTGGGTCATTGAATTCTGTCAACAGCAGCTACACAATTCTAATGGTGCAAGAAATGCCAAATTTATGTTGTAGTTTTGAACTGTGGCGTAAATTACCTTTTGAACTGTGGTGGGAGTAAAAAATTACCAAATTTATTGATTATAGTCTATAAGAAACCCTGTTCGAATTGGCGGGAAGAAAAAATTACCAAATTTATGGTGTAGCCATATCTTAAACTAAGGGACCCTAAAGAGTTGTTCCAACTATCCCCTAAAACTTGCACAAAAAATTGAGAGCCAAGAATCTTTCCCTACGAGAAAATTGGTTCCCCTTTTAATTTTTTTTTTTACTTTGGCAGAAATTAAAGAAGATCAGAGGAGAAATCAGATGTAAATCAAATCGGTACATTACACAAATTCGACAGAAAATCATCGGAGATGAATCGAGATCGGCAACGCTCCAATTCTCCACCAGAACTCTACCGCTGCGTCTCTAGATTGGCGGAGACACCAGATTGGCGGAAATGGAGATCGGCGGAGATGAGATCAGCATAGATGAAATCGGTGGAGACCGGATCGACGGAAATGGGAATGGAGACCAGATTGGCGGAAATGGAAATGAGATCAAAATAATATGGAGATCGGTAATTGTAGTTGGAATTTTCTGAAAGGGAAGGGATAGAGGAAAATCATTAGAAACAAAATACTATTTTCGCAAAAAAATATGGATAGGGCTCCCCTACCATGAGGGAAACCCTTGGAGGTCTCTTACTACAACCTGTATGAAACCCTAAATTACCGTTTGAATTGGCGGTATAAAAAATTACAGTTAAACCTCGATAAAGTAATAATTTTGGAATCGAGAAAAAATATTCATTTAATGAGGTTATTACTTTATCGAACATTATTTTAGTGAAATTATCGGGACCGAAAAATTATTATCTTAGCGAAATTATTACTTTATCGAATATTACTTTATCGATATTTAACTCCAAATTAATGGTTTAGTTTCCATTCTGAATACAGCCTGAACGAAACCCTAAATTACCCTTCGAATTGGCGTACAGATGAATGGCTAGGAGAGGTCCTACGGATGAATGGCTGCGCTAACAATAATTCATAAGAAAAATATCCATTAACTATTAAGATTTTATTATTTTATATTGTTAATATCTTTATTAATTTTAGAACTATTTTTGACACTGTAAAAATCAAATTAGGAGATAAATTACATAGGAATTTAGATTAACTCATATGTGAAGAACTGAAGATGACATTAACGAATTGGAGGTCTAGAATTTAAAATAAATTTTCAAAATAATATTGATGATGACTAGTTAAACATAATAAAATACTTATGATACAAAACATAAACAAAAAAGGGAAACTTATGACAATTACTATTCACCATTAATTTCAACAACTTAGGAAAAATATTACCAAAACTTGGATGCAATTTTAAAAAGGACGACATACTTAGATTTCAGTTTTAGAAAGTATCCCGAAGTTACTCGTAGTTGTAATATAACCAAGTTTATATTAATACCTCTTATTCATTAAATGTATGTTTTATACGTACTTATGCACTAATTAATAAACAAAAAGTATTCCGAAGTTACTCATAATTAATGATAATTAAATTTTAATGAGATAATGATGAAACGAAATTTGAAAAATCTACTCAAGGAAATACATAAACCTCAATGAATTGATGAGGATAGGCAAAGTATAAAAAACACAAAAACTTGTGTGTACTACTTTCATATACTCTTGTGTGTACCACACCATAAGGTATTGATATGTGTTAAATATGGTCTAATGAGAAATGTCACATGTCAATATCCTTATGGTGTGGTACACACAATAAAAAGTCAATATGTCAAATAAACTGTAAAGATTTCAAAAGTATATAACTGAAATTTAAAAAGGATAGGAGGGGGTACAATATAAACTCACTTACATTATAAAACTATGTGAAATTTTTTAAACTGGTTGTTTTTCAACTATTCTATGTTTTATGGGAAAATTTTACACTCTCTGTCCCATATATTTTATTGTGTCTTCTTTTCTGTGTTATTCCATAAATTCTGTCTCATTTTTTAAAATATTAAGATCTTATCTTAGAATTTACACATAATTTTAGGGATTCACAGCTTTACGTATAAGTATATAACTAATAACTATTCTTAATCGAAATAATTGAGATAAGATTTATAGTGGGGAGGGAGTGATATTATAAAGTTGATTAATTTCTGAATGCATTGTTATATTTAAATTGGTGTGCGTATTAGAATATGCATAATTAAAATTGTACAAAGATTATAATAAAAAGGTGATATTTTTAATGATATTTATACTAAAATGTACTACTCTCTCCGTCCCACAAATAATGACATAATGTCCCTCTTTCTTTTTTGGGATGCCCCACAAATAATGTTCTTTTTCCGAAAATAGCAAATTATTACATATAATCAACCACTTTTTTTAAAGGTCTCACCACCTTTACTCATTTTGCAAATAATGACATAATGTCCCTCTTTCACAAATAATGTTCTCTTTCCGAAAATAGCAAATTATTACACATAATAAAAAAGTGATATTTTAATGATATTTATTCTTATTATTTACCTTTATAAATTAATTAAAATACAATTGTATCATATAATTAAATTAAATATAACTATATATTTATTTAAAATATAAAATCAAAATTATATATTAATTGCAAAAAAAATTAAGTTACTTATAACAATCATATGTTACATAAAAAAATATAAATTGTTATAAAGTAAATAGAACGAGAGAATAAAAGAGAGAGCGGAAATGAGATGTGTATTATTATGAGGGTGGAGACCTCTATTTATAGAGTACAAGATAGACTGCTAGGGTTTAGATATGGTCGTCAGATATATAATAAATATTATCTACAACACTCCCCCTTGATGGACCATCCCTAAACAGAAATTGTTGTCTCATTAAAACCTTACCAGAAAAACCCAATGGGATAAAAACTGGTCGAAGGAAAAAGAGTACAGCTGCTCCACCTCAATATAGTCATTCTTGATCCTTGAGTCGGCGCATATCGATCTTGTGTACCAACTTCTTGAATGTTGACGTTGGTAATGCCTTTGTAAAAGAATCCGCTAGGTTGTCACTTGAGCGAATTTGCTGGATGTTGATGTCGCCACTCCTTTGGAGATCATGTGTTCCATTGTCTCTTTTATGAATCAATCTCAATGACTCATTTACTCGTGTGTTGCATTGGATGCCTCGTTAAAAACCTTAACTAAGAAAACCCTTTGGGAAAACTTAGAAAGGAAAAAAGAGTACAATCATTTGACCTTTAGGAGTCAATCTAATCTTCAGGATTATTTACAATTTGTTATTCCCTCTCAAGATAACAATCTTTAAAGTTATCTTCAAGGTCTACACTAATATGTGCAACACAAGTTTAATTATTCTCATAGAGAATAACATGAAATATGTCAATATATCATTACTCTCATAAATAGACCAATATCATATTTGTCTCGAAAATAACAAAGGATGGTCAATACCATTTCAAATTCTCCAATTGCACATAAGTAAGGAACTTCTGGTCCTAAAACATCTTTGTTATCTATATGTCTAAATGAGTTTTCATCCACTTAAGTGATTGAATCAACCATTAGATAGGCATGTAGATGCGATACAATAAAATCTCTTTAAAGACCTTTCAGGTAGGTCGATTAGCGTAACTCCATCAGGGAGATGCTCGATCTATAGGTCGAGACAATTATTAGTTCAACCCAAGTCTTTTAATTCTAACTCCGTCTTTTAGGCATGAGTTGATTTCCTCAAGTACTTTTGTACATAATGATTCACATATCCTCTTCAAGAGGAATTTGGAGTGATGTGTTCTAATTTTGTATTCCGCGGACTTCTTATCTCTTAGCACCAATAAATCTCTCACGCTTCTAGCGCTAATGAGAATCAATTGATTTATATTTTCTATGAGGAACTTCAGTTTGTTCATGGTGCATATACAACAGGTATATGAGATTTTAGTCACTCCTTTTGTACTAACTAATTTGATGAACTTCTAGTTCATAGTGCATGAATTTAAATAATTAATCCAACGAAATATTTGCAGCATTCAATCATTTATATTTCGTATCTCCCCCTAATGCCGACAATGATATGAGTTGGATTATCAATGAATAAAATAATTCATAATTATTTGCTCTATGTAAGTCATTTGGACGGAGTATACATATAAGTATTATGCTCTTCATGAGTTTCAATCAAAGACTTTTGCAGTCTAATTGACAACATCTTTTTGACTTACATGCTTTGAGCAAGTTAAATTCTTCAGGGATCTTCAAATATATGTCACTGTCTAGTGAATCATATTGATAGATATTTACTAGATCCATAAAGCGTATAACAAGCCTTTTGTGAGATAAGTAGAATTAATCAAATACAATGGCGTCTATTATGGGAGAGTACATAATTAATTCCCGGTCTTTGAGAAAAACATTGTGTTACGATTATTTCCCTATATCTCGCAATTTTTTTACTTCTCTTTGTAACAAAGACACATTCATATCCTTCGGGGATATTTTTTCGGATTTGAACTACATGTCCAAATGTTTTCCGGCTTTCTAGGGAATGTTAATTCACCTTCTATGACTTCGTTCCTCTTTGGTCAATTATTTCTATCTTGACAATCTCTTATAGATCGTCGTTGAGGGTCCTCTTTTTTCATTTCAAGAGTCATATTAAAGGCGAATATATCGTCATGCGTCCACGACGATACTTGATCTCTCCAATATATTGAGATCTCAATAATTTCATACGCTTGTAGTTCTTTAGGAACTTCATTTGATTGATTAATCATTATCGTCATTGTTTAGTTCATACGTTGTGCCCCTTTTCTTAGACACAAAATTTCTTTTAGAACCAATTGATCGACCATATTTTTGACGAACTTTATATTCATTTGCTACCATTTGTACTTGTCCTTCAGGAACATTTATTCTTGCGGGGGTATTTACAGCAAATGTATAACATTGTCACTTCTTTTATATACAAAAGCATCAAGAAGTTGGTTTGTAATCTTTTGTAAGTGAACCTTTCGACTTCTCGTTCACATTGATTACTTCAGGAACCCAAATGTGACTAGTTTTTACTTGTGCTTTTATTTGGATGTAGATTTCACATTGATTACTTCAAGAATCCAAATGTGACATATGTTCCAACTAATGTTGGTAATGTTATTTCATCATAATAACAATCTTAATGTGAGATCATTTTTATACGTACAAAACCATTTTGATTATGGACATGAGCAACTAGGTGTTAAATATCAATCACAAAGCAATATAATATTAAATCCTCTTCAGGAGGCACTTGGAGTTGTAATAAACTCACTCGCTTTATCAAGACAAATCTTCTTGATGGAATTGAGCTCTTTATTTTTGAAATAGTAGTTCTAGCAAGTGCTATATTTCTTCTAGAAATCGAGCATTCATGTAAATTAAGAGATTCTTCAAGATCTCTCTACAGCGCCCATATGAATTTTTAATTATGTTGCGCATCAAAGTTACTTGCAGATGTCCAAACTTATCATGTCAAAGCATAAAGCTCTTTGAACTTCTAGTTCATGACATGGTTTGCCTCACTTGTTTTTATAAATGTGTAATACATTCAAGGTGTTAAAGTGATAAATTTTCTTTTGTTAGCTTCTGGCTAAATGCAAAAGAATCACAACCTTCTTATATAATTTCAATATGATATCCATTGTAACAGATATCCTTAAAACTTAGTAAGTGTCTTCTAGACTTGCTAGAGGACATGTTCAATAGTTAATTTAGTATCATTTGACAGAATGATACAAGCTCTTCGGGAGCCGTTAATGATGTTCGATGCACTAGATTTTAAAATCTTGCAATTTAAGATGCATCTACTCGTATCGCACTTTAGGGAGGACAATTAATTAATATCTTTACGCAATCCTGCTGTGATACTTCGTTTCATTCTATTAATATTTCCCATATGCCTCTTATGGGCAGATGAGCATCGATATCAAGATTTCATTAATGTCAACTTGACATAAATAATGTTTTTCATTCAGGAATATACATATATCACTCAAGATACGAGTTGCTCTTTAAGAGCATTTAATATTTTTCTAGAATATAAAATGATGCTACTTCAGGAGCAAAAGTTGAGGCATTTCCACAAATATGTTATCGTAATGTTAGTATTATAATATGGTCATTCTTCAGGAATGTAATTGTGCTACTTCCAGAGCAACAACTTAGTTTTATTCACGATACGTGAAATCAATAAATTGTGAATTTTGAGATCTATCGGATCTCACATCTATTCTTGAAAAGAAATTAATTCACAATAGGATGTTGGAAATGCAGTTGTCATTCAAAGAGGAGCTCTTGCTACCACTCCATATAATTAGGTAATTTTTTAAATTATAACATACCTTTAGATATACATTGTTCTTTAGGAACATGTAATATTCATCAAGCATATTAATTGTACTACTTCAGGAGCAACAATTAAAGTATGATTATTGTGATATATGATTTCAAAATGACAAGTTTTAGTTGTTCCAATAACATGTAGAGTTAATTGTGCTACTTCAAGAGCAACAATTAGAGTTATGAACATATAACATTTGTCAAAATCAAAATCTTGAATTATTCTTCAAGAACATGTAGTATTCTTCAGGAATACAAATTGTGCTACTTCAAGAGCACCAATTTAGTTTATATTAAACGACTTCAGGCGAATGACTAATATTTTTGAGAAACCCAATTGTTCTTCAGGAACATATAGTGTTCGTTGGGGATATCAATGATACTTTGGGAGCAACAACAATAACAATTCAAGAACCAAGATTCGCCATCAATAATATATATATATATATCAATTGTTCATCAAAAGTACATAATATTCTTCAGGAATATTAATTGTGTGCTGCGTCAGGAGCACCAAATTAAGATTGTATGCATATATAGATATAAATATTATACAGTATGCAGGAGAAAAAAACTGAGGTATGTAGTAAATACATAGATAATATTGTGCTACTTCTGGAGCAATAATTAAATTTCAACAAATAATTTTGAGTTGCTCGTTAAGAGCATGTGATATTCTGCAGGAATATGAATTGTGCTACTTCTGGAGCAACAATTTAAGCTAAAAAAAATGGTTTTGAATTGCTATTCAAAAGCATGTAATATTTTTCAGGAATATTGATTGTGCTACTTTAGGAGCAACAATACAATATGAGTAATCAACGAATATTATAATATAATAAACATGAAAGAATAATATAATAATTTCTTCCTCTTCTTAAAAACGTGTATGAGCATGGATTAATGAAACAATTACCTATTGAAATCTGAGTCCAACATAGTCAACAAAGGTTGCTAGCTTTAGACGCACCATTCAGCCTCTTTAGATCGAAACAATTACCTATTGAAATCTGAGTCCAACATAGTCAACAAAGGTTGCTAGCTTTAGACTCACCATTCAGCCTCTTTAGATCGATCATCCCATGTTTGGAAGAATTTTTTTCAATCTTAATAGTAAAATTGGACTTCGGCCGTGGATTTTTTTCCATTTGGAATGAGAGCTTTCATGCTGATAACGTGTTATAAAATAAATAAAACGAGAGAATAAAAGATAGAGCGGAAATGAGATGTATATTATTATGAGGGTGGAGACCTCTATTTATAGAGTACAAGATAGACTGTTAGGGTTTATATATAGTCATCAGATATATAATAAATCTTATCTACAACATAAATTATATTTAATGGAAATTTCATTTATTTTTATTAAAGTTATGTATTTAAAAAAAATAATCAATTTAATAAAATATGAAAGGGATAGGGGAAGAAGAAATAATGGGAGAAAAAATGAGTCCTCCAAAAGAAAGGAGGGGATTCGGGAATCGGGAATCGGGAATCGTTGGAGGGGGCTCCATATCACATGTCCCACTTACCCTGTCCCAGTACCAAAACGACGTCGTTTTAGTGCTTGTCAAAAAAAAAAAAAAAAAAGATAAAACGACGTCGTTTTGATGTTGGAACAGGGTTGGGACAGGGCAAGTGAGACAGGTGATCTGGTCCGTTGGAGGTGTTTTTAGGGGAATATAATAGGGAGGTTGGAGGTAGTGTAAATAAATTGAGATATATTTGGCCGTGAATAGGGATAGATATATTTTGACTCTCCTATTTATTTATATATATATCCCCATAGACCAAATCAAAATCCCTACGAAGCTTCCGCAATTCCCAATTTCTCTCATACAACTCTCAAATCAAATCCGATGGCGTCAGCAGCGGAGAACTCCGGAAAGAAGATAGTCCTCCGCAGCTCCGATGGCGAGGTTTTCGAGGTTGAGGAGGCAGTCGCCGTTGAGTCTCAGACGATCAAGCACATGATCGAGGACGATTGCGCCGACAACGTGATTCCGCTCCCCAACGTGACTGGGAAGATCCTCTCCAAGGTCATAGAGTACTGCAAAAAGCACGTTGACGCCGCCGCCGCGTCTGATTCCGTGAAGGCCGAGGACAAGGTCGCCTCCACCGACGAGGAACTCAAGGCTTTTGACGCCGATTTTGTCAAAGTCGATCAGGCCACGCTGTTCGACCTTATTCTGGTATATTTCACTTATTAGACGTTGTTGATGTTCGTTTAGGTTATTTTGCAAGCATTATGGGTTGTTCTTTTAGTAGATTTAGGCGCTTTGTGGTTTAAGGTTTTGTGTGATGCTACTTGTTTTTGCTTTATCTTCAATAACTGCTGTAATTACTTTATTCCTCATTGCTATGCTTTCTACTTGGTATTGATGGATTTTTTATTTGAAGTTGTTGGTTTTTCTGTTTCTTCTAGCAATATGTTTAAATCTGAAGCTAGAATCTAATGTTTGTTTGCCGTCTTTTTATTTATTTGGATAAGGTTATGGATTTGTTTGTTAATGATAATTCGATTTTATCTGAAGCACAGCTTAAAAAACCAGAGACTAGGACTGATGAGTAATCATAACTGTGTACACTTTGTCATTTTGTTGTATTGTGATTTTTTTCTCTTCAATCTCATTAACTTTTGAAGTTGGATCTGTTGAATGCTTGCTGTAGTGCCACCTTCTATGCATTTATATGTCTATGCTTTTCTTCACTTGTATGTGTTGAACTTATAAAAGGTTCACTGGGCAGTGGGCATTAGATTCAGACCGGACTATGATCAAATACTGTTCAGTGTCTTCCTCTTTCCACCTTTATTATTGTTAGGTTGTGGTTCTTGTTATTTGTTGTGTGTGGAATATATAATTCTTGCAGAGTTGATTATTTCACTTTTGAAGTGAAGAATTGCTTGCAGTAGATATGCATTTTTAGGACTTTCTTTTCTACTTTTAATTTTATCCATCTCAGTTTTTAATACCTTGAGTCCCTAGTTCATTGTGTGTGTAGTAGATTTCTCAGATGGTTCTGCAACAAATCAACTGTATCATTGCTTGGTCATTGTTTGTTATATACATGATTTAAGTGGTTGACGCAAGAAATTTGTGTTCAGCTAAAGCCTTTAACTGTAGTCATAGTCTCATTGACACTTTGTGGACGTGAGTGTGCTTAAAATTGTTGTTAAGTGTTGGGAATTTAGCTTGTTCCATAAGTTTCCCTTCTGATCGGCTTTAGTGTATTATGCTTGATTGAAGATAAATGAATCTGAAAGCTCTCTTTTGCCATCAGGAAACTAGCTGGACGGTTACCATGTTTAAATTACAAAGTCTAAGATATTTAGGTGTTGTTCCTCCTGGTGACCATGTTTAAATTACAAAGTCTTAAGATATTTTTGTTCCTCCTGGTGACCATAGTTAAATTACATAGAATTTGAATGTTGTTTTTCCACTTCCTGCCAGGGCTTGTATATTAACTATGACTTCTTTTAATATTTGCAGGCTGCTAACTACTTGAACATCAAGAGTCTTCTGGATCTGACTTGCCAAACAGTTGCTGACATGATCAAGGGGAAAACACCGGAGGAGATCCGGAAGACATTCAACATCAAGAATGACTTCACTCCTGAAGAGGAAGAAGAAGTCCGGCGGGAGAACCAGTGGGCTTTCGAGTAGAAGATTATGTGAATAACTTATCAGCCACTTCGGCTGGTGAATGAAGCTCCTACTAGTTATATGCATTTATTTTGTTACTCTTTCAGTCGAATTGTTTGTGAAGTTTGGTTGCCTTCACTTGGACCATTTAACTCTTAATCATTATGCGTTTGCATTTAATGTTTTGTTAATGTCATCCATGTTCTGTTGATTCCTCATCGTTGTTGTTCATGTTCTTTTGTGATTAGGGTTCTCATGCATTTAATTGAACTGCAGAAATCTCAGCTTAGGCTGTGGAGGGATTTGTTTCTTGTTAACTATTTTACCTATCAAAAATAAAAAGTAATCTGTTTCACAAAATTGTTGCCTGTGCATCTTTTGTTTTGTTCCTTAACTGTATCTATTGTTAATCGCTTAATTTTCACTGTTTCTTCTTTGTGCCATGAATGCTACAATTTTAATATTCAAGAAATGCCAACTGCTTATGATAAACAAACATTTGGTAGTCCAAGAGGTGTAATCGAAATACATGTATATCAAAGTCAGAGCAAACTCGTCATAAAGTGAAAATACGAGGTGTTAATGCTATCGGAAAATCTCAAACTACAAAATTTTCACCGATCTCTCACATATGATATGATGTTGAAAAAGTTGTTAAAACGGAAAACAAAAAAATCAATTTCCTACTCTCGCTTCTCTCTCATTTTCTTGGTTACGGCGAAAACTGTCCCAACAACATCCACCACGATCCCAGAAACGACGATTGCCTTCTTAAAACTCTGCAGCGCATCCTTCCTTTCCTGTTCTTTCTTTTCAGCCACGTTCTTCTTCCCTTGCTGCCACCCACAAAACTCGTGTTAGACTGTAAAATTGGCATAAAAAAAAGGGACGTACTTCCTAACATATAATATAGATAGTGAAGAAATGAACACGAGATATATATAGCACGTACATCGGAATCCACCTCGAAATCCTTGTTGGAGGCCGGCAGCTGGAAATGGATCACCGGGGGTCGTCATTTGTGTTAAGTTTTGGATTGGTGAATGAAATATGATAGATGGTTTTTGGAGTTAGCAAAACTGGGAGATATGTTTACAACTAGAAATAAGGATCTGGGAGTCCTTTGCTTCCCTTCAAAATAGCTGCTACGACTCAATTTGGATCGCCGAATGCATTTCTAAATTTCTACAATATTTTTGCTGTAGAGATTTTATATCATCATCTGTAAAATCATTTTTGGAATTTAGGAATTAGAAATGTTTAAATCTAGGGAATTCAAATTGTGAGTTTGCAACAATTATGGCAACACATATGGAGAGTTCTTTTATCACATGGAACCACTTGGCTTTTGGATTTTACTTGAGATAAATAATCAGCACGATTCTTTTACAAAGTAAATATCGGCAAATCCAATTATGCAAGTTTGCATCCACTCTAGCAACGCTTATTTTTTCTTGCATAATTCGAGAATACAATTAACATAATTATTTTTAAAAAGTAAATAAACTCAACGGTAAATCTTGGAAATTCAAATTATGCAAGTTTGTATCCAGTGTGGCAACGGTAATTTTTCTTACATAAGGAAAGTATTTTTAGCTCAAGGAAAACACATGACTTTTGGATTTGATGAGTTGTATGATTAATATGATTCTTTAAAAAGAATAAATTAACTCTTTGACGGAAATCCAACTTGTGCAAGTTCGCAACGATTATTTCTTACGTAAGGAAAAACATTCGACTTTTTGGATTTGATTCGGGATATATGATCTTTCACATATTTATCTCTATATTTAGAATTCACTGATTTTCAATTGTTTTTAAAATTGCAGTTTTATGAGATAAAAAAATGATCATATGTTGAAATCTTGATCGTCAATCTTTCTTCCAATATTTTAGGCAAATAATCTGGTGTATCCTAAGTAAAACAAGTGTTCTGCTTGAAAATTATTACAATTAAATTTCGATAAAATAACAACCTTAAAATTTGAAAAAAAATTAATTTAACAAACTTATTATTTTATCAAATATTATTTTAATACATTAACTTACATCGAAGAACTGTAGTAGTTTTTTGGGTAGTTCAAAAATCAATCCAACCATGTTGTAAAATAAATTGCAAAACTCAAATTGATTCAGTTTCTGTACAGTAAGTTAGTAGGAATCCGTTTTTACTGTCTTGCTGCATAGGACTTCTTTTTAAAAAAAAAGGTATTTTCAGCCGTTTTCAATTATCGACCTAAATTTGTTTTCATTCACATAAACCCCCAAATCCATGAAGCCCAAAGGCAAAAGCTTCCATAACATATAAATTCAAAGTAATTGTTACGAATTGCAGTTTGATAGAGAGAAATTAGGGCTTGATTTGATCGGATGGAATTCAAATTGTGCCCTAATTATGAACTGCGTGAATTAATCAACCAATTCAACCAAACTACGTAGGAACCGAGAGTTCACCGGAGCCGCGGGGACCTCCTCGTTGTTAGGGAAGTCGAGGAGGTCGTCGATGGCGAGTTGGTCGGTGTTGGAGAGGCGCTCCGGAGCAGCTTCCATGTGGATTGTTGTGGAGGAGACACACATAAGAGGGAGAAGAATGAGGCTGGGGAGGGATGAGGATGAGAAAGTGAGGAGAAAAATGGCGAAAAGGTAGGGGAAAGAGAGAGAGAGAGAGGCACGCAGGGGAAAGAGAGAGGATTGTTTTTTTATTTTAATTTCTAGTTTTTTATTTTAATTTCTTATTCCTTATTTAATTAAATTAGTTAGTGGATAGTTTTAATTCCATATTTATGTATATTTATTTAAAAATTATTTATAACATATAATTTTTATAAGAATAACATAAATTCATAAGATAATACATTTTATTACAACACTTGTTTCGAAATAAAAATACAAGACTTATTAGAAATTAAGAAAGATATAATGAAAACAAATACATAGTAGGAATTAAGAAAGACAAAATAAGTTTCACAACTTTCAAAATTACACAATTTTCGAAATGGTGACAAATAAATTACCGTTAAAAGACTTTGTTGATCGACACAACAAAATAAGAAACCACGCTGCTCATGACAAATTTAAAGATGCGGTAATTTAGCATTTGTGGAATGAATATACTAATTCCGAATCTTGAATTTATGTGTAATTTCTTAGTTTGTTTGTTTGTTTTATGTAATGTTGTTTTTTTCTCGTCATTTGAGTACTTTTTTCCCTCATTTGGAGGTTTTGACGAGACTCGGCCCTTGAGTTTTCGCTATGTGATCTCCAAGAGTTTTTATGATTTAATTTCTTATTCTTTTTTAATATAATATAACTCTATTTTATCATTATATGATTTAATATTATTTTTTATGAAATTGTGTAATTAATAATTATCTAATACATAATTTAATGTCTACATTTTATTTATTAATTATCAAGTTATTTTAGATATATTAAATTTGTATCTAATATTTTAGTAGTATGAAATTGGAGTGTATCAATGTCTAATTAAGAAAAATATGTAGTTAGAATTGATAGGTATTTTGTGAAATGATATATTAAGAATATTTTTTTGGAATTGAATTTAAATTTAATGGTTGAAGTACTGTTTGATGTGACAAAACTAAAAACGGTTTTAGTGTTTTGGTTGGAGTTACTCTTAGAAATGGATGCAGTAGTTAGGCAAATTGTATTCGTGCTGCCCCTGCTCCTCGATGAGTAGGCAGAGCTTTTCGCCATGCTTCAATAAATTCGCCGCCGCCGCTGTGGTTGCGGGTGGCGGCAAATGGAACACGCAACTGAGGGAACTCTCGAAGAAAGGGCAATACAATCAAGCCCTCCTCCTCTACCGCCAAATGCTGCGCTCTGGCGCCACCGCCAACGCCTTCACCTTCCCCTTCATTCTCAAGTCCTCGGCCGCCCTCTCCCTCCACCTCTCCGGCCAGCAGCTCCACTGCCACGTAATCAAGTCTGGTTGCCTGCTAGAGCCCTTCGTCCAGACGGCTCTAATTTCTATGTACTGCAAGTGCTTCTCCCTCGAAAGCGCGCACAAGGTGTTCGACGAAATTCCTGAGTCGCCTAGACTAACTGTTTGCTACAACGCCCTGATTTCCGGTCTGGTTCAGAAAAGACTCTCAAATGGATTGCATTTGTTCGGTGAAATGAGAATTCGAAACGTACCATTACACACAGTCACGATCCTGGGATTGGTTCCCGGTTGTACGATCCCACTTCACTTGAATTTGGGAAGATCATTACACTGCTTAGCTACAAAATACGGTTTCATCACTGATTCGAATGTTGTAAACTGTTTTTTGTCCATGTATGGGCGTTGTGGGTCAATTGACTCTGCAAGGAAGGTGTTCGACGAAAGTCCTGAAAGAACTTTAATCACTTGGAATGCCATGATATCCGCATACTCACAGAACGGACTCTGTAGCAATGTCTTGGATCTCTTCCGCGATATGCAATGCTCACGAATTTTCCCCGATGAGGTTACGTTGGTCGGCGTGCTCTCCTCGTGTGCCAACCTGGGCGCGCACAGGATCGGCAGTGAGGTCGAAGAGGTGATTGACTACCGTGGCTTCGGATTCAATCCCTTTCTGAAAAACTCATTGATCAACATGTATGCTAGGTGCGGTAACTTGGTAAGAGCAAAAGCGATTTTCGATGATATGCTGGAGAAGACCTTGGTGTCATGGACAACGATAATAGGTGGGTATGGAATGCACGGACAAGGAGATGTTGCTGTTGAACTGTTTGATGAAATGCTCAAGTCAGGCATTCGACCTGATAAAACCGTTTTTGTCTGCGTTTTAACTGCTTGCAGTCATGCAGGGCTAACCGATGAAGGGTTAGATTATTTCCACTCAATGCAGAACGTTTACGGATTAAACCCCCTTTCAGAACACTACTCTTGCGTCGTAGATCTTTTAGGTCGAGCGGGTCGTTTGGAAGAGGCGTTCGGGTTGATCAAGACGATGCCCATACAGCCGGATGGTCCCGTGTGGGGAGCCCTACTCGGAGCTTGCAAGATTCATAAGAACGTGGAGTTGGCGGAGTTGGCGTTTGATAAGGTTGTTGAGCTTGAGCCTAGAAATATAGGATACTATGTGCTGATGTCAAATATTTACTTAGATGCTGGCAATATGGAAGGTGTGCTGAGAATTCGAGTGATGATGAGAGAGAGGAGGCTGAAGAAGGATCCTGGTTATAGCTATGTTGAGTATAAAGGGAGGAACCATCTCTTTGTGGCTGGAGATCGACGTCATCCTCAGTCGAAACAGATCTACGCTAAGTTAGACGAGTTGGGAAGTTTAGTATACAAAGAAGAGAATCAGAAGCAACAAAGAGAGACTTCATTTGCGCATAGTGAGAGGCTGGCGATTGCTTTTGCATTGTTGGACTATAATCAAAATGATGAAATTCTAATTATCAAGAACTTGAGGATTTGTGGGGATTGTCACATGTTTGTGAAAACAATCAGCAAGTTAGTAGATTGCCGGTTTGTGATTAGAGATCCGACCCGTTTCCACCATTTTGGTGGTGGGTCTTGTTCTTGTAATGACTACTGGTGAAATTTGGTATACAATCAGAATGTGGTAAAAATCAATGGCCACTTACAATTGTCTTAACTTGATCTGTACCAGAGACAAATTCATCTTCTAGAAATGGGATTGTCTTCCACACCATCAGCTTTGTAGGAAGATCTTTTTTCCCTGCAGATAAGAATTTTAGTTTTTATTGGGTTGTAATTTCGAGTTCTCTTGCAGTCGTAATATCAAGAAGTCGTACCGCTTAACGCCTTCTCAGTGCAAATAGCTGCATAATGTGAACCAGCCAACTCTAGGAGCAAGAATTTCCAACTGCTTGCAGCATTGGAAGGATCATCCAAAGAATCCACAACAATTTCAGATGCCTATAAACAACATTTGCCATATCAGGCACTGAAAATAATGAAGAGGCGAATTTGAAAACGGAGAAACTCATTAAATACAGAACTTTACAACACAAAATTAAAGATAGTACTATTATATAAAGGAACACAAGATATTTCATGGCAAACCTTAGTATTCGAGTCCTCCCTAAAGCGAATAGTAAATGTTTTGAATGGTGCACCAGAAAACCCTTTTCCTAATGCTTTGACATATGCCTCCTGAAAGTGATAACTTACAGTGAGAATCTCTTAACTTAAGAAGGAGGCACAAGTGATTCAATGGGCGAGGCTGACCTTGAGTGTCCATAATTTGATAAACTCCCTTTGCTGAGCTTGTGGGTCATAAATGGCTTCTAAGGATTGGACTTCGTATTTGGAGAAATAACGTCGAGCTAAAGATAAAATGCTGTGTTTAGTGCTCCGGTTTTTTTCTTCCACATCAATGCCAATCTACACTAGCAAGAAGGTTCAAATACGTACTAGTTAAACGAAAAGAACTGAAGTATACTACGGAGATGACTAGTGTGAAAAATATAACGAGAACTAACTTGAGAATGAATAGTGACTCCACAAGCTATCAAGGAAGAGGTGTGGGAGAGGTTGAATTGCAAGGGAGGTGGATCCCAACCATCAAACAATGGCCACCATACCTACCAACATCTCCCATTATTGTGAAGGAAAGGTTGATGATGTTGATGCAGAAATTCACCCCAATCAGAAAAGTAAAAACAATAAATAAGCTAAACCTCAGGCTTCCCGTGAATGTTCTTCTGGAATTTCAACGATCGAGGATCGACAGCTGAGTTCACTTGATCTATCAACAACCAACATGACCATGTGTGCAAAGAATTTAGTAAACTGCAACTTGTGATCATCAAAGTTATGCATAAAATCTTGAGGACTGATATAAAAAATAAATAAATAATTCTAATCTTGAACAAATGCAACGAACAGAGTAAACCTAATTCTCCAAACACTGAACTACAAAAATGAAATTAGGCAATCAGTTTGATCAATCACCACTCAAACGTCATGATGGCAAGATATGATGCAAAACAATTATGGAGGAGAAAGAAGAAAACCTAAATAACCAAAATCACACATTTTGGATCAAACATAAGGTAATCACGACATACATCTGGCAATTGTGGTGCGAACCAGTGTGCGTGCTAGCAACGCGCTCTTCCTCAGCTCCTCTCCTTGCAACCGCAACACATTCTCCTTCTCACACGGTGACAGAATATCTGAATACTGCTTTAGCAGAGATTCACTCTTCACTTCACTGGGTTTAACATACCAAAGATGCGTCTCCCTGAAAGAAAACCCCCAAAATTGAAGATTTTTTGAAAGAAAAACAAAATGAATGACAGAAAGAAACAATAACGCTTACGTTGGAGCAGGGAGCTTAATTTCATTTAAAGAGTGCGAAGACCGGAATAATGTTCTATCGAAGCAATGCAACTTCATTCTTGAGAATCCTCTCCGCATTCGAAGAATTGAGAAAGGGATAATCGAAAATCCGAATCAAATAACTCAGAGATTAAATTAATTGGTTGAAGGTGCTTCTGAGATCCCGGAGCAAACGGCGAAGTTTCCGCAATTGGTATGCGACGGCGAAGTTTCCGCAATTCGCGGTGGCAGACTGCCACGACGTCGTTTCACCTATTGGAGTTTACTTAATGCAAATTAATGAACTTTTAAATATGATGACTTAAAAATAAAATAAAATTCAAACCTCAATATTCTCAATCAATTAATAACTTAAAATTAAGTTTAACGACGTAGTTTTACTAAGGTATACGAAAACAAATTGTTTTCGAATTGCAGATGAACTGCAAATCAGATGACATAGTCAATTAAATTACATCCAAATCCATGTTTTCCGAAGAAAACTAGCATCTATACATGGAAATTCTGAATTCACAACCATGAAAAAAAGTCAATGGAGAACAATCTCACAATAATACTAGAATGAATAACACATCACATTCTTTCTCCCTCATCTCCATCTCTCTCTTCACCGCCATGCCTCCCTTCGTTCTGTGCCTGAATTCACGCGTCGAATCACGCACACTTCTTTGCCACTCTCTGCAGCAGCAGCAGCAGCCTCCTCTGATTTCTTGAGCCCTTTCTTAACCTGACTCCATGTTCTTGGCTGCCCGGATTTCGACCTCGGAATTCTGGAATGGCTTCTTCCACTTCCAAAAGACCTGTTCCCACCTTCAAGAATGCTTACGCCAGAGCTAAGAATATCGGCAAAAGGATTAGTAGATTTCTGATCAGGTAAGATATTCTCAATAGGCCTTAGAAAGCCTTTATTCCCATGTCCAGCTTCAGCTTCAGCTTCTTTGCCTTCTTCCTCCTCGCGTATTTCACATTCCTCTTCTTGTTTCAAAGCAGTGTGATGATGTTCATCATCTGAGGGCTCCACCTGCAGATCTGGAGCAGCTTCCACAACTGAATCTTCTCTCTGCCTCATGGTTTTGACAATGAGAGTCTTGAGGAAGTTCATTACTTGGACGGCATACATCAATGCTGTTAGAGGATCAGACATCTGAACAAAGAAGACAAGTTGGATCAGTGCTCGATCTATGAACCACAAAAGCTGGGGTTAAATGCATTAAACCCCCTATGCTATTAGCTTTTCACGTTTTCCCTCCTAAACTATGAAAATGTGCATTCATTACCCCTAAGCTTGCACGTAAGGCTGGAATTTTTTACCAAAATTTTACTATTCCATAACAAATTCTATAGTTCATGGGGCAAAGCACAAAAAGCCAATAGTCTAGGGGGTATAATGTATTTAACCCGAAAAAACAAACTCTTGATCAAAAAGTTTGATCCTTACTTGAGTCATATTTGGAGCGAAAACCATGGCTATGTTACGCGCATTCATCTTGTTGAGATGTTCGAACTGCGCCACATCAGCCATGAGATTGATAGCCCAGTCCAAGAGTGCTGCTTCTGTGGGAGGAAGGAGGGTCGCAAGATGAGCACACTCTTCTTCTGACTGTGCCTGCATCACCTGCTCCGGCTCGAGCAGATCCAGTATCCCTTTTGGCAGCTCTCTGAACCAAGCCTACACACCACCAATACACTGTATGATGATCAAGAAATAAGCAAGGCTTGAGTTAGAGGTGGGAAAAGAGGTACCTTAATTAGACCTGCTAAACAGTGGACATCAATGTCATCAGGAATCAATCCATTGTTTAGTTGTTCTCTCACATACTCCTCCTGTCCATTCTCTGGATTGATTCTGAAGATCCCTTCATACTGCAAATTGGACGCTAAATGAATAACTATGTTGGTTGGATTTCAAACGCTGGACTAACTGGAAAGATGATGTTACCTCGAGGCCTCTCTGGGAGTACAAGCGTCTCTGCATCATGAGTAGTATGGTGGGCACACAATTACCTCTGCAGTCAAAACAGAGCTGCATGGACTCTGTTGAAACTCCAAAAACTCTCGTACTACTCCAGCAAAATATATTTCAAGTCAGCATAAGGAATGCGAGGGCCTCAAGAAGATAGAGTCCTCCACAAAAATTGAAAGACAAATTTCACAACTCCAGAAACTTCTATGTTGCTTTCCTCATACTCATATGTTTGTTTCAAGCAAAATCATGTCCTCATACATAAGTAAATTCTATACTTTCTATATCATGATCTATACAAGATACTTTCTTGATGCAAGAAAACATATGCATAACAACTGAAAATAGTACTAATCCCAGCTTTGTGAAATATCAAAACTACAACAGAATTGATAATATTATTCAGACAAATTTACCAAGAACACAACTTCTCATGCAAATTGCTTGAAATAGTGAGAGAGACGGGGGAGAGAGGGCAAAGCTGACCTGGCACTAGGAGGCCTCCTAGGAACTTCAGGTTCAAACTCAACAGGAAGGCCAAGGAAGCCATTAAACTTGTCAAAAGTAACATGAGCAACATGCCTAACATTAGTAGGGCAACCAATCTCCATTATCTGCTCTTGTACCACACCCCTATTTCTACAGCCCGCCAAAGACTTCCTAAAGACCGTCAAGAAAACAGCCAAAACCGGCAGCTGATCCCCTTCCTCCTCTCCTATCTCTCTACCTCTACAACTCGTGTAGAAATCTGCCGAGTCAACCGAGTCATGGCTGCGTTGGGACAACTCAACAAAGTTGGGAATGGAGGTTGGAGGAAGTTGTTGAGGTGGGGAACGTAGTATCTCTGTCATATTTCCTCCTTTAAAACGGATATGCGTGTTGTGTGTGTTTCAAGATTTAAGGGAGTTTTGATGGAGGGAAAAGTATTGAATAGGGAAGGGTTTGGTGGTTGGAGGGGATTAATTAACCCTTTGTTTTTAAGTGAAAACTGCAGGTTAATGATTGTGAGTTTGGTGGTAGATAGGTGGATTAATGGTGTGTGAAGAAGACAGAATGTAGGGATAAGATGAGAGAGAATGTCGAGTAGTAATACTCTTTCTTTGAGTAGAGTTTGATTCAAGTAAAATTTTGTGGAAGGTGGGACTCGTGCATCATAATTTATATCTTTCCTCATGCTTTATCTGCACTTTATCCTTTATGCTACAACGTACATATATTTGCAATACTAAAGGTGGAATCGGTTTGGTTTGGGGTATAACCAAGTAGCAAAATTCCATGACGACAGCCTATCTTAGTTGGAGCCAACAATTATTGAAAGTCCAAATCCTAATTAACTCCCCTTACTAACATTTGTCCTATTTGTTATTCTAATGATTTTAGTACCATTTCGTCTAAAAGGGAATTTTGGTAGTCATCTCTTTCCTCGACATTCAACCAATTAAGGATTTTCTTCCTAAGATTCAATTATAAATGCACTCTAACTACTTCCACCAGCTTATAATAATTGCACTCGATCACGCACGATAGAGTTGGCAATTCACGATGCACAAGAAAAACAAAAAAAACCAAAAAAGACCAGCAATATCAGAAATTGACCCCTTCCCATAAGATGATATAGCATTTAATTTTAATCGGGCATTTCAAGAAAATACAAGGTTTCACAAAATTGATTTGAATGTATCAGCCCATATAACGTTTGCAGTGTAATATTACTACTATACATCGAATATTATATTAATATATGCAATAGAAAAATAATTATCAACACACAGGTTAGGATCTGAAAATCACACCACTGGATACAAATCATCTCGCAACTAGCAAGTAAGATGGTGAGTTTGTACAGCAGATAAAAGTGACACGGATTTGATATCACTACAACTAAAGAATTCCATATGAGAGGCAACTACAGATTAGATAGGAATGCGCATACACAAGCATGCACAGTTATTGTTGTGGTCTAGCAACCGGCTCAAGAGCTTCGACAGTAACCACACTGTTGCCTCTAATTACCTGCAATGGAAGCAAACGATGGCATTCATAAGCTGTGTTGGCCAGCTCGATGTTGAAAATGGTACACCATTAGATTGAAAAAGACTTAACCATGCCAATGTCAGTTTTCTCACTTCCATTGTTGTCCACCACCAGGTTCATGAACTGATCAAAACCACGTAGTGTTCCAACCACCATGCGGTTTGCATTTAGCTTTACTGAAAATTACAGCAAACATTAAATTCCAAAGTTACTGAAAAATCAAGGCATTTTCTGGCAAACACATAACATGAGAGGACAGTTAAAGTCAGTTTCTCAGAAACTGGTATTATACAAATGTGTTGCCTAAAACCTGCATACTAGACTAGTCAGCCTGAAGCCCACTGCTTTTTTTTGGTAAAGATTTATAGTCAAATGCTACTTAGATATGTAGTCAATGCACTTTAGACATGCATATATATATATATATAGCATTACATGGTCGGCTGACTAAACATAAAATTTCTAAGATAACATTGAGTTAGTGAACTTGTATTAAAAAGTAGTGGAAATATGTCTTTATAACCATTCTTACTAAAAAAACACAAATCTACCCACCTACTATAATAATAGTTATAGAATACCCGATATTACCTATTTACCCTTACTTTTTGCAATTGACAAACGGGTGCCGATGAGACCCAACGGATGCCGATTGTTTGTCATCGGCACTAGAATTATCCAATAGACAATTGTTAAACAATTTAAAATACGAGTGCAAATAGACAAAAGCCGTCAATAGGCACTACCAAAGGTACTGCCATTGGCACTCCTAATTTTTTTTTAAATAAAACAATTGAAACAATTATAACTACGAGTGCTGATTGGCTAAGGCAATCCATCGGCACTGCCAAAGGTGCTTCCATCGGCACTCTATATTAATTTTTTTTTGGTATATAAAAGTTAGTCAAAAGCTGCAAGTAAAGGCACTGCGATTCTGCGATAGACACTGCAATAGGCACCGAATATAATTTACAGTGCCGATAGAGCAAATAACCCCATCGGCACCACCATCGGCACTGATTAATTTAATGTTTTATGTAAGAAACGGCACCAGCTCTCACAGAAACAACATAACCGAGCCAAAACTTCTTTCGTCACCGAACATTGGCGACGTTGAATCGAGGCGCCGCCTACGCTCAACCGACGTCCCGCCGCCGCTGAACCCGCCGCCCACCGCCGTGTGAACGCCGATCCACGCTGCCGCTGCTATGGCTTTTTCGGCACAGGTATGTTTCCTTTCGGCTCCGTCGGCTTTCAACAATTTCTTGAAATTAATTGTGCAATTGATTGAGAATATATGATTAGGTTATGATTTAGTCATGTAATTTGATTGAGATTGTTGTTGAATAGACGAAAATGCAATCGAATTTATGTTAGTTTAGAATTTTCGGCCGAAACTGCATTTCTATCGGGTTTCGTGCCGGGTCCGATGGCGACCGGTGCCGATGGGTGCTGATGGTGAATTCTCCATCGGCACTAGGTGATTTTAAGAACAAAAATAATCCTTTCGGCCGATGCCGGCCGACGGCCAGTCCATTTGAATTTTTTTTTAATTTAATAATGAAATATTATTTATTTTCAGCCTGATTATATCCGACTACCCGTTCGGAAAAAATCCCCCAAAATTACAACTTATTGGAGAGATCAATTACCCGAATGGATTAAGCTGTGTCTTTCACGTAAGGGGGGTAATGAGTTAGTTCTCCGATTTATGAGTGGTCAGTTTGGGCACCTTCTACAGTGGAGGAAAGGGAAGAGTGCCTCACAGGCTCTGCATCAATTGATGTGCTACGAGGTGCAGTGTGAACCTGGGGAGGTTCGTTTTAACATAAATGGGAAAGAGTTGAGATTCTCGAAATTCGAGTATGCATTAGTTACTGGATTGACATTTGGGGAAAGTACTTTTAATCCGGATGCGCCTCGACAGCCACAAGAGTCGGGAGTCTTCATGAGACTTACAGAGGGGAAAGCCATATCAGGAGGGGATTTGTTAGCACTGTTAAGAGATAACAAACTCGGTGAGCTTTCAGCAGATGATTATTTGAAGGTGGCAAATCTAGTGGCTTGGATGTCCTTCTTCTTTGCACCTGCTGATACGAAGAAGATTGAAACGTGGATGTGGGTATTGGCCGACGATTTGGAGGCATGGAATACTTTTCCATGGGGTTCGTACACCTATAATGCCCTACTGCACTACTTGACATTCGTCCCTAAACGAGTGGATTTAGTCAAGTCGAAATATAATCTGTACGGGCCAGTTTGGGCACTTCAGGTACCATTGTAGCTTGATTCTTTATATTGAATTTTTTGGTTAAAAATCCTTTTTTTTAATTAATACTCCCTCTGTCCCGCTAAAAACGTCTCAGTTGACTTCGGCACGGAGATTAAGAAATTTTAATTTAGTGTGTATTTTATGAGTTTTAATTGTATAAAGAAAATGACACAGTTTTCGAGGAGTGGTTGGTGGAAAGAAATGAGAATTATCCAAATTTTTGCAAGGCTAGTGAAAGGCAATCGATTTTTATTTTTTATATTTTTTTTATATTGTATTTGAAGAAATAATCTAAAGTTTTCAAAAAGATAAAAATCATAATTTTCTGAGTTCGGAGCGGAACATAATCGAGTGAGAGATAGATTTTTGAAGAGAGAGAGTATAAGAATGTGGGGGGTTGAGTAGTAAGTAAGGGGGACCCACTTCATTTTATGTTTAAAAGTAATTTTTACTATTTTAGGAAAAGGACAGAAATAGCGGGACAACCCGATTAGGCAAGTAGGACAGAAATAGCGGGACAGAGGGAGTATGATTTATGATACAGATTTGGGCTTATGAGGCGATTCCAGATCTGGCACGATTGTGTGTCCGTCTCATCAATACGGGAAGTATGCCCCGCTGTACAAAGTGGGCATATATTACGCCACCAGATACAGAGTGGATTAGCTTCTTTGCATCTCCGGTAAAATAACTTAGTTTATTTTATTTTTTCATTAGTTCAACATAATTGCTTAAATCCACGAATAAATTTCTTACTTTTGATTTTAATATCTTGAACAGATAGAGGGACCCCTCTCGTCCACGCTGACCCCGACTGATGAGGACCCCTCTCGTCCACGCTGACCCCGACTGAAACCGGCTATCGTCACCAACATCGAGATCAGTATAAGTGCCAAGATTCATCATTTCGAGCAAATGAAGATATTTAGGCAGTTTGCTGAATGACTCGGCATGTTCGCCGTAAATCATGGATATGGTTGCATTGCGTGCTCGCAAGGCAACACCATATGTCGTTTGAATTCCAAACTTATCCATCAGATCCGCCCGAATATCCTTGGGTTTCAGTAACTTGCTTAGGCGGCGCATTCTTCGTGCAAACATACTCCAATCGGGCCGCGCACGAACGTTGAACTTTGAAATCAGCTCCGTTTTCCATATGGAATAATGCCACCGCAACATAAAGTTCTTCTTTCGAAGAAAACAGCAATCCTAGACGCAAATTCCCGCCCACAACCTGATCCAAGTCATTCGCCACTGGTGAATCGGATATATCAAGGGGCACAATTGGGAGTAGCCAATTGCTTGCTGCTTCCATATTGCTATATATAATATCGTCGTTCCGGCTGGGGCGGTTCACTGGGACGAGCATAGACATAAGTTCGCTAACGCCACCCTCTCGCCGGACCCATGCAACAAAATTAGCAAGCGAACAATTAATCAGAGCATCTGGAATATCTTCATCCTCGTCATCTGATGATGATGAGTCGAGATGAGCCTCGCGATCTTCATCACTCTCGACACGAACATCCCTTTCGGGAACACTTCCAGATGGATTGCTTCCGCTACCGTGCTCCCCAAACCAATTAGAACCTCCGAAATGCGAAATGTCTTCCGATATTTGGTTTAGGTTGGGGACTACAAATTGAGGATGTTGAACTACAGGATAAACAAGAAATACCACCGGCTCTACGTCAATAGCGCACAAACGCATCAAATCAATATCGTGGCCGATGAGGGCCTTCATGATCCTACCGGTTTTTCGGGAAGCGGCGGTATAGTAGATGAAGTAGTTGCATGAAAAAGAATAAGCAACGAGCATTCTGTCAACATTCTCCTAGAGATATGCAAGAGAAATATTATTTGAAAGAATGTAAACAATGAATTCATGGCCGCCGACGTAATTCGATTCATGATCGAATTCGCCGTTCACTTTTACGATAATAGATCGAAAATCTTCCATTTTTTGGGAATGAGAACGAAGAGAATGAGAAGTGAGTGAGAGTAAGAGTAATTTTGTGGTAGAGAAGGAGTAAGTTTACATATCGAGCTCGTCATACTTTTATGCAAAAGAAACTGTATCAACAACATTTTTGCCTCGTTCAGTAGTCTAATCAACATAATTTTGCATGAAAATTCACCATAGGCACTCCTAAGGCACCCGTCGGCTCTCCATAGGCACTGGGCATAATAAATGATATAGTCTGTCGCCTACAATATTGCGCAGTAACACATGTCCTCTCAATTATAGGCACCCCATCGGCACCCATAGGCTTTGCATCAGTACTTCAACATAGTCCAAAAAAAAGTCATCCATCTTGTGTCTTGTCAGTCTCGAAAATTGAGGCATGCATACTGTGTATCTTTCGAATATGTTGAGCAGTCAACAAAAAAAGTGAACAATCGGCACCGATAGGCACCCTTAGGCACCGCATCGGCACTACTACTCATCAATAGGCACTAATAAGCATGCCATTGGCACTGTGTGTATTTTCGAATAGAAGTGCCGAAAATATTCAATAAAATAAACTTTCGGCTCTCAGCGGCACCAATAGGCACTCAATCGGCACTGAATTCATTTTACAAGAATTTTAAATTCGTATCTTGAAAATTAATTGTCGGTACTCATCGGCACCTGTAGGCACTATATAGGCATTGTTTTATTTTAAAAATAATTTTAATTTCAAATTCATACTTAAAATAAACCGTAGGCACCCATCAGCACTGCATCGGCACTCTAAGATTTTAACAAAAAAAAAAAAGGAAACAAGAAACCTAACGAAATTAACCGTAGGCACCCATAGGCACTCCATCGGCACTAGAAGATTTTAACAAAAAAAAAAGGAAACAAGAAAGCTGACGAAAATCTGAGGGCAAATTGGTAATCTTGGGTATTTAGTGAATATAAGTTTAATGGATGAGTAAGTTTGTGTTTTTTTATGTGGGATTGGGTATCTGTCGCCCAGCTCCCTAAAAAGTACACAAAACCAAAATCTCGTTTGTGCACATGTGCTATTGTTACAAACTTCAATATATAGATATATAGGTTCACAATAACTTCAAAGACTATGATACTTGCCAAGCAAAGAAAGGCTGAAATTTTCGAATGTATGTATCTCAAGGGATAACTGAGCTGCTTGAACTACCACTAGAAAACCAGTAAGGCATGAATTTTCTCTACCACCTTACTACAAAATTAAAGGTGAAAAACTCACACTTTCTCCCACACGAATTACATATGTTAGAAGAGATAAAAGAAGTTCCACGTTTTCCAAGATAATATATAAATTAGGTGGTTCACATTACCAATATTTTGAATGCTTTCACTTTCACAGTAGTACAAGAATCATATACAGTAAATATATTGCACTAAATATAAAACTCTTAGATCATACTGAATACAAATAAAAAACAGTTTGTGTCATAAAAGAATGAACGTGATAAAAAAAACATACTTCATGATTATGTTAACTTTAATTTATCTAGTTAGGGGTTGCAGTCAATTTATAATAAATTTGGCATCAAGGTATATAATTTTAATTGATAACATAAACTGACCATCAATTTTGTGCAAGTTACAAATTGATTTCAGAGCTTGTATTTAGAATGAGTAATGTCAAGCTTGTTCTTTAGAATTAAATCACTATATGTACGGAATATAAACTAATAGATTTTGAACAACTATAAACGAAAAAAAAAACAGATAAACCATCATTCTTGGAGAAGGGGAATGCTGATGGCTGATTGCTAGAGAGAGATAGAATTCCGGTCAGGGTTCGGCGTTGTTGATAAAACCCTAGAAATTAAGAGGGCGATGAATTATGAAAAAGATTTGGAGGGGAATGCTATACGAATTGTAGGAAGAACAAAAGGCTAACGAACTCAAAAAATTAAACCCAACGGGCTTACGTTGTACTAAATCGGCTTCAGCCCGTTACGGTCCAATATAAGAATATTACTATTGTTGATAATACTCCATCCGTCCCGCTATTTGTGGCTCACTTTCCCGAAATGGATGTCCCATTATTTGTGCCCACTTTCCTAATTTGGTAAAAAATTACTCCTACTCTATCATCTTCTCTCTCCTACTTTATTACATTCTCTCTCATACTTTATCATCTTTCTCTCATACTTTATCATCTTTCTCTCATACTCTCTCAATATCTTACTCATCTTCTCTCTCATACTTTATCATCTACACTCTCTCTCATACTTTATCATTTACTCTCTTAATTTCCGTGCCGAAACCAATTGAGCCACAAATAACGGGACGGAGGGAGTACTAATTTGGAGCGTGCGTATATAAATATAGTCGTTAAGGAAACGTATGCATTGCTGGCAGAAGGTTACCGTTCGAAATCTATACACATTATTGCTTGTGAGTTTGTTATCTGTTATAATTATTTTATAGTTATCGTGTAAGAGCAATTTTTATTTTTTATTTTTTACGCACATTCGGTAGCAGTTGTAGGTTTCACTCGTCATAACAAAAACTATCGTTCCTGTAGGAATATTAGTAAAGAAATTAGTAGAGACTATATTTTAATATTGGAGAAGAAAAGCATAATGTGACGCAAGTTCTCGAAATTGTTTAAACCTAACTTGACCTCAAAATTAAGTAATTAACCCCAAGAATCACGAGTCAACCAAATGTAGGTCAATTTCTTCACTAGTTGCAAGTATACTCCATAAACATCAATTGCAAGTACAAAGAGCAAAATATTATAGTGCCGTCTTTGTTTACTTATTTTCCAAGCACTGACCTTGATTGGCTCATTACCACCCTAGTGCCTAAAAATTAAAGATGCTAGTTGACTAAATTAATTCACCCATTCTATATTAATAATGTTATCCCACCCACCAATTGTGGATTTTTTTTTTAAAGTACTCAATGACTTGGTGTAGTGTATGCAATATCAATACTGAAATGCTTGTTCTTAGTGTATAAATTAACATCAATTACCATATGTACAAATGATCCCATGTAATTAGGAAGCGTAAATATACACTTTAGAGACAAAATAAAATCAGCATACAATCCACACACTTCGAGGGGCAAAATTGAAAATTTTAGGATTACTCATAATACTCGTGGAAGATATATAATACTAACTTTTTTTTTTTTTTTTTCATTTTTATACAGAATTGTCATTTATTTGGTTGTAGATTATAATCGCAAAGAAAATTATCATAATTGTCGTGTATATTTATATATATTGATGTGATTTCATCTTGATCCACCGTATCAATCTCAGCCGGTCACCAATCAGGCAGTTATAATCTTATTCTGTATATTTGGGGATTCCCTTTTTAATTAACTTAATTGTCGATCTAGTTCAATTATACGACGGTTGAAACTAATACAACAAAAACTTTCCTTTTCTAATAAATATCGATACATACTAGAGTTATATCGAATCTTCTACATGTAAATTATATTATTGGATAAGTGGGAACAAATAAATATAATGAGGTCTTCTAATGTAGGAATATTGATCGATTGTACCATAACCCAGCTGGTTGTGAAAGGTGGATAATTTAATTAATCCCGTGCTACACCATTAATCTTGCAATATACAGTTATCCACGTGTGTATGTGTGTGTTCGCTGGTGAATAACGGTCGAAGATTAATCTAGTATACATCTGTAATACGTGTCAATTTTTTGGTAATTTTATGCGCAACCTGTCATGAAGTGAACATGTAATAAAAATAAA
This sequence comes from Lavandula angustifolia, assembly GCA_028984105.1. Classification (NCBI taxonomy): domain Eukaryota; kingdom Viridiplantae; phylum Streptophyta; class Magnoliopsida; order Lamiales; family Lamiaceae; genus Lavandula; species Lavandula angustifolia. Next base: position 18,872,467 of record CM054824.1, read on the forward strand.
AACAAATATTTAAAAACTATATATAACTAGATAATTGCAAATTTCAACCACACATATATTATTACTAATATTTGAAAGCTCAATAATAGTTGGCATCTAATCATATGCATAATAGTGTGGAACCACAAGAATTTGATTTTGAAAATATGGGTAGGATCGATCATTTTTTTATTATGGACCATCAAAAGTGGTAGAACCCCCCACTAATCATAGGTCCGATTAGTCTAACAACTTGCGGGTGAACCTTCTAATGCTCTAATATCATTTGACCATCTACGCTTTTTTAATTTAGTGGTGAACAAACATGGATTACAAAATATTGATAAGAATAGTACATCCAATCATAAACTCCAAATTTGCCTAAATTAATCCACTTATAATTGCTCCTACTTATTGTACCAAGTCAAAGTAAATGAAATAAAAAATAAATCACATGAAAAATAAAATACCACAATCAATAGTCTCCAAACCTAATTTAAAAGTCAAAAGGATGACAATCTTTGCCACATCCCTCACCCCAATCCAACCACCCTCCGAAGAAACACTACAAAAGCCACCTCACCCACCCTTTCATTAAATACAAAAGTCAAGAAACAATCATATATCTTCCCTTCCAACCAAAATACTTGTCACATAAAATGTTGGGGAAGAAACTTGGTTCAATGAAGAAACTGGCCAAGAAGGTTAAGTCGTTTGGAAACATTAATGAGGCATCGAACTACGAGTGCTTGCTGAGAGACGGCAAAGAAGGCGGCGGCGGCGCCTCCACGCCTACCGGGACATTTCCGGTGTACGTGGGTGAGTACCGGCAGAGATTCGTGGTGCCGACTAGTTATCTTTCACACCCTCTGTTCAAGATTCTGTTGAAGAAGGCGTACGATGAGTACGGATTTGACCAGAGAAGTGGACTGGTTGTGCCGTGCAGCGTCGCTGCGTTTCAAGAAGTGATTAGTGCAGTGGAATGCAGCGGTGCCAAATTCGATTTTGGTGAGTTGGTAGAGGAGTTTATTTAGCTAGGCTTCATTAATTTGAAAGTCTTGTTAGAAGTATGTGTGTAGTCATCATATTAGGGTTGAGAAGAATCAAGATTTGTATACCTCAGAACAATATCATGCCAATACCAGGAAACTTGTCTAGATGTAGAGTAGATCTTCTTTTACACCATGTTTAATTAGAAACATTCATAGCTACCATATTTCAGGGTCAACTGTATGTATCTGCTGTATCTATTTTCATAGATAGAAATTCGGAATGGAGAAAGTTATATTGCAGCATTCATTCAATCATTCTTCACTAGACCTAATTATTACATTTATAAAACTGAACTTTGATCCTATCAAATCGATGTTCGAATACTACTACTACTACTACTACTACTACCTAATAACATGTAAGTTTTTTTCAAAATCTACTTACTCTAATGGGAATGCCGATGGATTGAACCTTAGATCTTGAATTGAATTCAATTATAAGAAACGTGAAAGTTCGAATATATGTATAGTAGTATTAGTATACAACAGGCCGTATAATAACATTACAGGATGAAGGAATAACTATATATCATAACTCCCACCATGCACTATCGGACATAAGAGGATAAAAAATGAGGGATAAAATTAAAGCAGATAAGCAGCCACGGTCCACCGAGACGTTCAAAGATTTTGCATGCTTTATATAATTCGGAAACTTTTGATATTCCATGATAATTTGACCAAATTAATGGAGATGGTACGGCCTAATTTGTACAAACTCCAATGTAATTTAATACTCCTATCCTATTATATACTAGTATAAATAACCATCGTGGAACTAATAAATTCATCCATTAATAAATTAGGGTTTTCTTTTTCTCTCGCTTTTAAATTATTCGGTCGTGGGAGTTTAAAGTTTATTGGCAATACTGCCGTTTAAAAAACACCACTTGCAAGAATATTGGAGCAAAGTTGCTTCAACATATCAATATGGCCAAAGATCAAATCCTCATTCCAAGATTATGTGACCTACTATTAAGTTTGCCTTTTCAATTACCAGATGAATTTAGCCATATGAATCATATCCGATACAATTATCAAAGTCAAATCGACCTTTAGCTATTATATTCGGACACTTTATCACAAGTCTACGAGTTTTGAAAATCCTAGCTGTAGTTAAAAAGACAAATTGGCACAAATTGATCCTTAATCTTTTTTTTAGTTTATTGGCCCCCAATGTTTGCCAAAAAAAAAAAAAATTCGAAAAAGATCATAATTTTGAAAATATTTTTTTAAAAAAAAGTTCAAGTTTAATTTAAAATTGGATGAATTGATCCCTGAAACTTTTATTATGTAAATACCCCTATGCATAATACTTAATTAAAAATTAACAAAAGGACCAATTTATCCAAACTAGCAAACATTGGAGACCAATAAACTAAAAAAATTTAAAGACGAATTCATCCAAACTAGCAAATATTAAAAACTATTTATGTCAATTTATCAGTCAAAGAAGACCTGCGAATTGAGAGAGAGATGGAGCGCGCGCGGGTGAACCGTGGTAGGCCTGGTGGCCTTGTTTCATTTCAATGGGTGCATTTGACTGTTAGGATGAGCACATTAGAGTTTGGACGTCAACGTACAACATGCATGTTCGTACGTCTCAATTGACTAAAATCACTTGATTTTGTGGTGACCTTATTTAGTGGGTGTTTGGAACAGCTTATCGAAAGCTGTTTTCAGTTTTAAATTGATGTGGAGGTGTTTGGGATATCCAGCTTAAAGCTGAGATTCTCTAAAATTGGGTCAAAAATAGAGAAGCAGCTAAAGCTGCTCCACCCCAGCTTTTAGTTCAGCTTATTGCTTATGATTTTTTCGGGCAAAAAATTATCCTTAAAAACTTTATTTAATTCTAAAAATATTTATATCCCTAATATTTGTTAGAATTCTTTTTCTTCAACATACTAGTCGTGTCTCTTCCTCTATCTATCAATTATAGTATTATATAATATTTATATTAATTTAATATTTTATAATATTAGATTAAAATTATAAAGCAAAAAATAAATATAGAATAAGAATAATTTTTGAATTTTATTTATTTATTATAAATTATAATTATTTAATAATACTAAGGGCAAAATAGACATTTATTCTGAAAAGTAATAATAAACTACTTCTATCAGCAATATTTCAAACACTATTTTTTCCACTTTCAGTTGCTTTTAACACTTATTTTCAAACACTAACTGATTTTCAAATAAATTGTTTTCAGCTGCTTTAAGCAACTTTCAACACTTATCAATAAGCTTCAGCTACTCCAAACACCCTTTAATATAATACAACCGCTCATGTATGGATAAAGCTGCACTTTTAAATTATAAAATAAATTAATTTTAATTTGTCCAAGTCGTCTATGCTATAAAATTTTCACTATAGCCCAGCCCATTGTATTGTTGGGGCCTATTCATGCAAATTTTCATTTATTTACAGTTCGAGTTTTTTAAATTGGGCCTTGATTTAATAGATCGATAAGAGCCCATTTATGATGATTTGGATTTTCGCAGACCGTGTGACCTAAAACGGGACGTAATCTGATATATGCCGACAGCCATAAGTTTCACGTGTTTTTTTGACTTTCAACGGAATCAAACGTTACTAAAAAATTAAGGCTTATAGTAAGAATACTAGCAAATTATTTAATTGTGCTGTGCACGGTCTTCGGATCATGCTCTGACGTTACTAATAGACCAAGTATAAGCAATAAGTATGTGGGTGTTTGTGTAAGCAATACGATCAAGTATCAAGGTATCGCAATTTATATTTTCGAAAACTCGAGATGTCTTTTTTGTATAGCGTTGTAGTTATTATTTAAGTTTTTTTATCCTCATTTCTTGATAATTGATTCTAGTTGATAGGTGATTTTTTGCACATTTATTGCATTTTATTTTTAGCGTAAGTGTAACTTTTTTTCTGTTTTGCTAGATGACTGTTATGATACGAACCGCTAGTAAGCGTGTCACAATGGTTATTACGAACACTGATCGATTGCGTCATTTCCGTAGCTGCAGAATGGATTTAGAGCACACGTACGGAGGGTTCCTTGCACTTTGGCAGGATGTCAGAGAACTTGTACAGAGTTTGAGGCTTCAGAACGCCTCATACACCAGACACCTAGGAATTGGGGGAATGTGTAACAAGTCAAATTAATGATCTGATATTAAGAGATCCGTTGACTGATGAACGAACTTGCAATTTTCAAAAGTTGGTATGCCGACTTTCTAATCAGTGGGTTACGGTGACGTTCCTCCTACTTCAAGGGTTATTACAGACGAAGATCGGTTATGGCGTTTCCGTAACTGCAGAAGGGATTGGGGGTACACGTAGGGGAAGTTCCTTGCAAAGTATTTTGCATTTTGGCAGGATGTTAGCGAATTTGTTAGCGAGTTTGAGGCTTCGGAGGGCCTCATAGACTAGACGCCTAGGAATTGGGGAGAATGGGTAATAACCCAAATCAATAATCTGAATTTCAAAGATCCGGCGGCTAATGACCGAACTTGCAATTTCCGAAAGTTGGTATGCCGGCTTTTTAATCATTGGTTTATGTACGGTGACGATCTTCCTGCTCTAGCCGCTAGGTTCTCTAGCACCGTGTGTTCGGATTCGTCGGTGGTGTGAATGAGTTAGTATTGTGGGTGATTTGCGTGTATATATTAGTGCATGATTTAAAGTTCTCTAAAAATATGAGTGTTTTGTAATGATGTGTCGTATAAGTTTAAATCTTTTTAGTTAAATAAATATTATAGTATTCATTATGTAACATTACGCTATTATTACTCATTTACTCGAGTACATATACTCTAATCACGTCCGATTATCTATAGGATTTCATTTTACGTAAACACAATCAAATAAAATCTCATCATATAAAACGAATCGTTTATCCTTCCAAAATCAAATACTCATGTCTGTAATAGTCTTTAAGGAATGTTTACAAATAATTTTTTAAATTGTTTATTTATTTTTTTACCGTATAAGTAATTATTAGTAATTAACCATGAATAGTGTGTTTTTCTTATTATACGCGGATACTAATTAACAATATATCCTAAGATATCCTATACTTTTCCGAAAAGCAGATTAAATAGTTTAAATTGTTTTTGTTATTATAATTAGTAGGTTGCTTGCATAAGTGCTTTGTCATTATTATTGCCACGTTCGTCAAAATATAAAATTACAGTTAAACCTCTCTAAATTAATATTGTCGGAATCCTGAGATTTTATTATATTAGAGAGATTAATTTATCTATAAATTAATATTTATTAATTTAGAGATGGTTTTCGAACTTTAGCGGATCGAGTTTGAAATGGGCTTATAATTTTTCTTTGAGCAGCGTGTCCTTTTCATTGAACACTATTCATCTTCTTCTTTGAGCAGCCTCTCCATTTCAGCAACAAAAACCTTCACCTTCACCCATAAGAAAGTTGAAATTATCAAAGAATTAGAAGATTATTGTTCAAATATAAAGTCCACGTCGGATTTTGCAGATTGCTACAGTTATCGCCATTTTTGCAGTAGGAAGAGAGAAAATTATTTTCACCATTTTGCAGTTGAATTTGCATTTCGGTTGGGGGACGAATTCCGGCAGCATACACCATAATGCAGCCGGTTGGAGATGGCTATAGCATTATGAATTATAGCAAACCAAACCACCCATTCAGAAAAAAAAAAAAAAAAAAAAAAAAAAAAGAGTAATACACAATAAGCAAACACATCAAATGTAAGAATTCAACCATTTTATACAAGTCAAACGCAGCAGCACAGTTTAAGGCATTACTTGGGACGACGATCAGAATTCCCGGTCAGGAAACATGATCGGAGCGAGTAGAGACCAGATGAACAAACCGGCGGTAGCCCAACTGGTTACGATACGAACGTAGACCGACGGCCACCCAACATCGACCAACCTACCGCTGTCGCCCACAGAGGTCGACCAACCAGTGAGGAGCATGGCGGAGTACATGCTCGCGAGGGAGAAGATTAAGTGGAAGAAGGAATATTAATATGTGACTGATTTCGACTTCTCTTCATCGTCATGGTGCTCGTCGGTCTTATCCAACGGTAACAAAGTATTTCCAGAACCTTCAGAGAAGCCACACCACAGATTTAACCAAAAATACTACGATGCAAACTAACATTATTCAAGACAAAAAATATCGATGATAACTTAGAAAATAACGAGTATATTCAATAAAAATGCAAGCAGAACTATTTGGCCTTATTCAACCTATCAACAAGTGCTCAATCTACTTTTCAAAACCAGCATATATATATATATATATATATATATATATATATATATATATATATATATATCAAGATTTTCATAAAACAAGAACAAAATAATGGCATTAATTTAGATAGAATTGAAAGGAGAAGATCTGTCACCTGCTCGGTGTGAGCTTGGAGGGGAAAGTAAAGTTGTCGAGGATCCAGCACGTACAGCAGAATATACAACAGATAGCACGGTAGTAAGGAGCCCGAGAGAAAGACTAGTGGTGGAAACTGCTATAGAATGGTTGTGAAGACCGTTACATTCGTAATCCCTAGGTTCACTGGCAAGCCCACTGTAGCAGAGGTATGTAATATACAGAGATATTACTGATGATGGCAAAATGCTTCCGCCTACCTATATAGTCGAAAATGTATCATATGGTTAAATATCATGATTACTTGATAATTTACAGTAAAAAACCAAACACACATGTAGCAATGGAAAAGCTTGTAAGACGTGAAAAAAATCGACAAATTTTCACGCACATAAGAATTTAGCCTAAAAAATGACCTCAACCAGAAAGATAGTCATAGACAAAAGAAATCAGACAGAAATTAGAGATAATGACATTCCAAATAGCGTCAGAAAATATCAACATGGTTCACTACAGTAAGATATAGAGCATATATAGATGTCTGCAATAAAAAGGACGCTTCCATAGTCCAACATGTACAAGTAGATCTGCAAACAACATAATGCCCTCATTATAAAGAACGCCAAGTGTGTTAAATTATGCTTAGGTTCCAAATAGGATATACCTGGCAGAATCTAAAATCTCATTCGATTAACTTGTGAGTCTACCCAAAAACATTTCATTATTCTAGCATGTAAATGAATTGCAGAAAACTTCATCTCCTTTAAACATTTCATTCTTCTAACACATAATACTATGATCATTCAAGTCGCACAGAAGACTTCTCTTTATGCTATAACATATTTTGTATTACTTATTCCTATTCACAAATTTATTACCCATACATCTGGCAATAAATATCTATATGGCTATCCTATAACAAATACCCCTCTTTTCCCTGAATCTTCCTTCAGTTGGTCTGAACCTAATCATCTGTTGCGTATGCTAACTAGTCTATCGGCCAGACTTCAAATTGCTCACAAAAAAAATAATAGCATGGTAATGGCAGATGAAGAGATGATATAGAAAAGGATTCTCTTCACATGACCATAACTTTAGCCCTTCGATTTCTATGGACATACTATTTTAGTTCAATTTCGACCAGTAAATTGTATTTCTATAGAAACGAACACCATATTTATTTATGGATAGAGAAACATAGGTACTTACTGATGGATGTAAAGTGACAATAGCAAACACGAAGATGAAAATCAAAGTCATCACGATGAAGAAAGTGTTAAGTCCACAATCATGTCCCGAAGGGGTAAAGAGATAGAAGAGAGCTCCAGAGAATAAAAAGGTTACCACATAGCATATAAGTGAAACAACGAGCAAAGCCATGTACTTACAAAGTCACAGCAAGAAAGGTAAATTTCCTGAGATAAGATAACATAATTATATTTCATTCTTTCATAAAAACAATGGGAGAGTTCATCACAATAGGAAATACCAAAACTGCTCATCATATCCAACCCATTTTTCATTCCATCCATGAACAAAGTCCAGCAGAAGCACAACTTGAACAAGAAGGAACAGCCCTGAACCGAACTTTGATGTTGCTTCTGCATTCAGAAACCAAAATATAAGCATCTCAATCCGAAACTTGGAAATAACTACATGTAGACAAATGGATCTATGCAGCATAGGGTACTTATGCCATATAGTAACTAGTAAGAGAAAAATACTCCCTCCGGCTCCAACCCACCATTCTTGTCTCATTTCCAAAAGGAACAAATTATTACACACTTTATTTGAAGCCCCCACGTCCTTACAACTAACAACTCTCCTAAATTCCGTTCCCAAAAGAAATGGGACAAGAATGGTGGAAAGGAGGGAGTATATTACATGGTTGTTCGTCTTTCATGGAGTATATTACATGGTTTTCCCTATTACACTGAAAAATTAGGGATACTTTACTAATGCCTTCCATAGGAGAAATAATAATCAACTTTTGATTTTTTTTTTTTTCATAACCCTCATCTTGATCCAATGGCATCATTTTCTCTGACAAGATCTTAAATTCTTAACAGACCAAAGAGGGCGTCATGCAAAAAAGTTCTAAAACAATTACAACAGATAATCCTTCTCAGATTAAACATGATCCAACTTTCATACTAGCCAAAACAAAGATACGGCTGATATTCATCTAACAAGCTGGTCCTAACACGTATGTGGTTCAGCACACTAATCAGAGCAGTAGTCTGGCCACAAACCTTTTGATTTCCAAAAAAAAAATCAATTTTGAAGTAGTATTTACACTATGAATTTAAGCGCATCATTTGCTTGACGTCAGAAGAGGGGAACATAAATTGAATGGAAGATTGACAAATTACCTGATGTTAGGCGGTGCAAATTGAACGGAATCCGAGCTGAAGGCAATTAATATCCTTAAACACCAGCAACTCACTCAACTGCAAGAGAATCACTGCTAAATAGAATACTTTCATGAAGAAATCAACAACGATTAAAGGACAATTTTGGGCAGCGAAAGGCAAACGAATTTAAGCGCATCAATTACTTGACGTCAGAAGAGGGGAACATAAATTGAATGGAAGATAGAGAAATTACCTTATGTTAGGCGGTGCAAATTGAACAGAATCCGAGCTGAAGGTGGTTTCTGCAGGGGAGAACAGGAAGTTCTTTTTTATGTGACCCCAAGTGGCGCTCGTATATGCGTGGCAGAAGGGCGACGGCGGTAGCGGGTTGGTCGGCGTGAAGCAGGAGGTGGAGGCGAGCGGCCGTTCAATCTTTCAAATCCCATTCAGTGACCATCAAAAATACAAAGTGCTGAAGCTTATTAATTGGGCAGTTAGGGTCAGACGAATTTCAAAAATACCATTGGTGAGAAGAGTGAATATTTTATCAAGTGAGGGTATTTTTGGTAGTTCATGTTCGGGGTGTTTCGGTACGGTATACGGGACCAAATTTATCATATGATATACCGAAAATTAAAATTATGCCGAAACATGGCACCGACCACCCGAGTTGTAGAACGGAGTCACTGACTATGGCACCGACCACCCGAACCCTTGCCGGAAGCTACAGCAGACGCACCGTCGGCTGCCGGTACATATCTCCGGCAGCTTGATCCAACCGACGCCGATGCGCAGACACCTAACGCGGATGAAGTGCCGCCGGTGAACGCTGAGCCGTCCAATTCTGCGGCGGAGGGAGAAATTTCGACCGAATTAAGTGATACTCCTCATAGGTTAGTTAATTGCAGTGTTTTATGTTCCTGGATTACTGTGTGTATTATTAATTAATCGTGTGCTACTGATTGTAATTGGGTTGAATGTCGTAGCTCGTAGTCGATAATTGTTCCATTTCGGTAAAGTTATACACCGTCGGTGTACCTTTGTTCGGTATACCTTTCGTACCCGGTAAATACCGATAATACGGTATATACCGCTTGTTCGGTATACGGTATATACCGCAACCTTCGGTACGTACCGTAGGTTCGGTATATATCGGTATACCTCGGCATGAGAAAACTCATACCGTTACTGATACCGTGATTTTCGGCACGGTATACCGTTAAATTCGATTTTTCCGGTTTTTTTTGGTACGGTACGCACGGTATATGGTATTTTCGGTAAAATTATACACCACTAGTTCATGTACCTTTGAGTTGCTGTGTAGGAAATTTTTTAGTTATAGGTAGATAAAAATTTATTATAAAATCCAAATAGGGAAATCTATTCAAATTTAAATACAATTATAAATAAAATCATTGAAATTGAATTTGAATATAAAAATCATCTGATTCATGATCGTAAATTTATCTTTGTACGCAAATTATGCGGTTCTTGTGATATAAGTTACCAAAAACGTTTCACATTTCTTGCATTTAAACTACCACGTGTTTAAAAAGTCATCGAAAAAAAGTGCATGTCTAATAAATATTTGAATTTGACGATATGACCATGAATTAACAGTTGAAAGTAGCTCCTCCCAAAAAAATATAAAATCATCAAATTGTGCAATAATAAATAAGGGGGGACTAAACTCGACTTTATATAGTAGAAAAGAAATGTGAATGCAGTGAATTAGGATGAGAACAGTCTTGTTTTGTTCTCACTCCATTATGCGAAACTGCTATTGAAAGTCGACAGAAACTGGATAAAAATAACATGTCCATTATACGGTTTTTTTAACAAATAAAAAAAAATTATAAAAAAAAATATCATGGAAAATTATACGGTTTTTTTAACAAATAAAAAAAAAACGAGTGAAACCCGCATTGTTTTGTTACTTGTGGAGTATAATTAGAAATCTTAATCTTATTTTAATTTAAATGGAGATCGATAATTTAAACTGTTCATCCTTTTATTATTATTATTATTATTATTATTATTATTATTATTATTATTATTATTATTATTATTATTATTATCTAGAGTTGGAGGAGGTATAATTGGTAGTAATTTTTAGATGTGCGAGAAAATATCCAACGTTTGCTCATGTAATCATGTTTACTCAATTTTAAATATTTTAAACGCGTGATTAACTTCTCAATCGGGCCCTCGGCCCAAGTATAAAGGGTCCGGGCCCATGAGGGAAAATGAGTGATTGGGGCCGGCCGTCCAGCTTTCATTATTTAGATTTTTTAGTTAGAAATTTAAGGATGGATCACCGGTCCAATAAATCACTGTTCAATTGGTGTTTGATTTAAAACGACGTAGATTTGTATTAAAAATATGTATTCTTTAATTATTTATTAAATTTTTTTTCAATCTTATCCTTTTAATTTATAATTTTTCAATACAAAACTACGTCTTTTTAAATCGGATACGAATTGGACATGAATTTATTGGACATGTGATCTCATTCCCTAAATAGCCATGATTTTACTTTACTTGGAAACTCTAATAAAATTTGGATTCAAACAATTAGTACAAATTATTTTATACTTTATTGGTATTTGTTTATTAGAAAGGAGTAGACAGCTTTGCTCAGAGAATATTTCTAAAGCTGTATAAAGTAGCACACGGAAAGTATAAAGTATTTTTTTGTATTATCAATCACTATTAATCAAATTTGTATATAATTTGCATCAACAATAAGATATTATTAATAAAATTAAAGTCCAATTATAATAAAATATGTCCAGAGAGCGAGGAAAATGTGAGCAAGTAGTGAAGTTGACGAAACAAATAGGAAAAAGCTAAGGAAGAGTCAGCTGTTAGCTGACGATTTAGTAGGTGTTTGCAAACACTTAAATTATTCAACTTATAGCTTAATTTAAGAAAAAATTGTTTTTGAGTGTTTTCAACAGCTTAAATTCGTAAAAATTCTCTACATTTAAGTCAAATAAGTTGAAGTTGGTTAAGTTGGTTTTTACCAACTTCTCCAACTTAATGACATATTTGTAATTTCGGATAAGCTATGATTTGACATTTTACTTATAAATTACAAAATAAGCTACTACAGTATAAATTTTGCAAACACTATTTTTCAACTTTTTCTTTTTTTAAGCAATTTTTGCAAACAAACATCAAATTCTCTAATAAATCACTTTTACCGACTTCTCCTTAATTTAAGCACTTAAAAAAAGTTTAATCTATTGCAAATACCATTATACATCTCAATCTAATTCCTCTAACTATAAATAGCCTTCCAAACAGAACTACTTCATCTCCAATCTCTCTCTCCCTCTCTCTCCTCGCAGAATTTAAAAAAAAAACGAAAATCCGCTGCTCGCATACAATGGTAACATACGCATACCTTTAATCCTTTATCAACCTGCAAACCAGTTCTTCATTTTCTCAAGGTTTTTTTAACTTTTTATTTTCCAACAGGAAAACGAGATTGGCATCATCAAATACCAAGAGGTAAATGAAACCTGCTCAAAACCTTCTATTTCAAGCAATATAACGATTTCGGAATCTAAATAATTGCTATACGGTACAGGAATACATTGTGAGTTCACGTGGAGTGAAGCTATTCACCTGCAGCTGGTCCCCTGCAAATACAAAACCGAAGGCTCTGATTTTCCTCTGCCATGGCTACGCCATGGAGTGCAGCATCTCCATGAGAGGTAATATTGAATCCTCGATTGAATTTCTTCAATTTCATATCCAGTTTCTCGATTAATCGATTGATCGATTGAACAGGCTGCGCAGAGAGGCTAGTTAAGGCTGGGTATGAAGTCCACGGCATCGACTGCGAAGGCCACGGAAAGTCGTCCGGCCTGCTCGGTCTCATCTCCAGCTTCGACGATATCGTCGACGATCTCTCCGAACACTTCACCAATATCTCCGGTACGTGATTCTCCTCCGATTAATTACTTTCATGTACTCGGAACCGTTAGATGATGGATTAATTAATTGAATATGAGTTTTTATATTTGAATATCTAATTAACTGATCCCTTAATTGATGGGATTAACGAACGTGCTTTGTTGACCTATTGTTTGTTTAATATTTTGATTACGCAGAGAGAACAAATAATCGGAACAAGATGAGAATACTAATGGGCGAATCGATGGGAGGAGCAATGGTCCTCCGATTGCATAGAAAAAAGCCCCAATTTTGGGATGGTGCCGTCCTCGTTGCTCCCATGTGTAAGGTATGCACTCAATGTATTTCGTTGTATGTTAATGAATAGATTTTAAGTTGATTCCAAATTGGGGAGGAAATAGATATGGGAAGTTGCATCTTTTATAGTATTATACATAATGCTGACATCATAAAATTTGGAATTCATATAAAAAGTTAAGATAGTCCTCTCTTGGGTGCTAACGGTGCCGTTATGCGTATTTATTTAGTATTTGTTGACTAGCTTAAAAGAATACGCATAAACGTTACATAGATAGATAGCTTCTATTTTCAACTTATGATACAAAAATAATGGAATTTTTTTGTAGATTGCTGACGAGATGAAACCAAGCCCAGTGGTTATCGCCATTTTGACGGCTCTTGCTCGCATCATCCCTACATGGAAACTTACTCCAACTCCAGATGTCGTTGACATTGCCTTTCGGGACCCACAAGTTAGAAAAGAGGTAAAAGAATAGTTATATTTTGTGTGGGGCCAGTTGTGAGTGCTAATTAATTAAATTACAAATGCTTGCAGGTAAGGTCCAACCCATACGCATACAAAGGCCGACCTCGATTACAAACTAGCTACCAACTGTATACAGTCAGCATGGATTTGGAAAAAAGACTTGAAGAGGTTTGGTTTTTTTTTTTTAATCTTATTTAATTTGTGTTTTTATGACTTTGGACCCTTCCCCTTGATTGATCCGTACAGTTTTTTGTTGAGAAATCTTGATCATATTCGGATACAATCATTTTGCACAACTTCATTGAATGGGGTCCATTTAAGTTCAAATTAATGTCTACAATTATATTATGATGATTTCTTATATAAAAATAAATTAATAATGGCAGGTTTCGTTGCCGTTCATTGTTCTACACGGAGAAGAAGATAAAGTGACTGATCCATCGGTGAGTCGGTTGTTGTACGAGACGGCGCGTGCGTCGGACAAGACATTCAAGTTGTATCCCGGGATGTGGCACTCTCTATCGTACGGCGAGCTGCCGGAGAATCTTGACATGGTCTTCTCCGACGTCGTCAAGTGGTTGGGCCAAATATTGGACGCTAAATTGGAAGAGCAACATAAGTTTGCTAATGATAACAATGCGATCCAATCAGATTCCAGCAAATGAGGAATTTAAAACGCACTATATAACGTATGTTGGTTTAGATTTTGTTATTTCTTATACTTTGGTGATTATTCTTTAACGATGTAATTTATCCTTTTCCTTTTATATTAATTGCAATGTGATTTATTAAGTTTGGGAGTTTGAAATGAGATTTCTTACTATTGTGTAACTAGTTCGAAATCGACAAACACAAAATACACTAAGATATAGTAATAGCTAGGTTGCACGGATACGGAATTCGTGATACAATACGACACGGACACACGAGACACGAGATACGGGATACGACTTTTAAAAAAAATCTTAGGACACGATACGGGTGCTAATTTATTTAAAAATATAAGATCAAATATAAAATAAATTAATTTTGCATATATATTTATTAGAATTAGATGTCATGTGTATATAAATGTATTGGATACGGTAATTAGAGTGTCTTGTCGTGCCCCACACATGTTCAATATAATACGTCATATTTTTCAAAGTGTCCGTGCAATGTAGAATAATAGTGTCCAAACGTTTATGGCTCCAATGGGCCCAACCATACTTAACGTCCACTAGTTTTGGGATAAACTCTAGAAATATAAGTTTTTTTTAAAAAAAAATTAAGGTTATCCACAACTGCTATCGAATTGGACACTAGGTAAACTCTATTTATGTGATCTAGCTTACAAATAATACTGGAGGGGCTAATCACCCTATATTAGCTATATATAAGTGACAAACACACACAACAGTCTTGATGAGTTTTGAACTCACGACCTTTGCTATGCTATCCCAAGAGGACTCTAGAGGTATAAACTTACTTTAGATATGCATAAGGATAAAGAGAAACTATTACGTATGTCGTAACTTTTAGTAAAAGTTGTCGATCATAATACGATCCCGTTTGGAAGAGCTTAAACATGACTTATTTCAACTTATTAATAATAAGAATTTTTGCATGTATTTGGAATAGCTTATTTAAATAACTTATTTCTCTCCATAAGTTACTTTTGATTTATTTTTATAACATTTTTAGCTTATGATAATTTATAAATAGCTTATGTAGAGATCCACCTATCGAATTTTGACTACTATAATTTTTTATACTAAAGTTTTTTTTTTATTGTACCGTAAATTATTATTAATAGGTGAATCCAAATGCAAACAACTTATTATCATAAGCTCTTGTATAATAAATCATTTTGTCATAAATTATTATTTCAATTGTTTTCCCAAGCAAGGGCGGATCCAGGATTTTCGGTTATGGGGGCGAAATTTATCGGGACTTGAGTTTTCTTTGTATGGGGGTTCGGGGGCGGAGCCCCCGAAAAAAAATTTTAACACATTTTCTACTTAAATCTAATTATACTTACTCTTTATGGCTTATTTAAGGATTATATTATTCTTTCATGAATAACTTATATATTTTTTATATTTATTCGAAAAACATAGCACAAAATCCTATTTTGACATCACTCTAAATTTAGTTATAGGAAATTATGAAAAATAACAATATCTAACTAAGGAATTAATAAGTATTTAAATAATAGTTTATTTATACTTCAAATGTTCTTAATTTTATACCAATATGTACATGAAAAAAGAAAACACAAACATAGTATATTAATTGCATCAAACACAAACATAGTATATTAATTGCATATATAGGTTGACTCCAGCAAACTAGGTATCCAAAACTCAAAATCTACACCTCCACTAAAATATGTGACACTTAATATAGATTTTTAAATATTTTTTAAAGTTAGGATAACAAATTTAAAAATTTCGGGGGGGCGAATTCGAAAATTTAATTGAAACAAGTATAAAAATTACTAAAAATAAAAGATAACTCGTAGTATTGCACAAAAATTGGGGGGGCGCCCGCCCCCCAGAATCCGCCCCTGCCCAAATAATACCTACTATAATATTTATGGTGTTTTAATGTAGTTGGAATCCGAATGTCACATGTTTGGAAGATCTCTTGTAAATTAAAATTTTAAAAATGTCATGGTACTCAATTTTTTTCTGGAGTGATTTGAATTGATAATTCCTCCATGCGATGCATATTATAAATTCGTGAACTGTATAATTGTGTATAAAAAATTACATAAATAAAATATAAGACAATTAATAATTAAAGATAAGGTTCATGTCAAATTAAAATTGATGTGAAAGTGGAACTGTTTGATGTGATTAATTAAAGATAAGGTTCATCATCTCTCATTTGTTTTTATTGTATATACATCAAGACTTAACAACTAGGCGTTTAAGGTAAAGAAGAAGATGATATTCAATCAATATGCTTTTTTCATCGTGAGATGTTTATGTAGTATTTGAAACAGTTTAAATAAATTATTTTTGGGTTTTTTCATCGCAAAAACACTTTTTTTTAATGTTTAAAATTAAAATTTCTGTTTTTTTGGAGTTTAAAATAAGTCAGAATAAACAGAAGTTCATAAGTTGATCTGGAGTGATTTTTAAAAGCAGAAGCAAAATAAAAATTAAAAGCAACTTATAAGAATGTTTAGACAATTGCTTTTTCTAAAATTAAGCTATTTTTTTTTCTAATATTGCAAACACTAACAATTTTTACTTAATAATAATTTTAAACAACTTTAAGTTAAATTACTAAAAACTACTTATAAAAGCTCTTCCAAACACTACCTGTGTTCAATTTTCAGCCATTAATAATTATAAAATATCATATTGCTAACTTCCATAGTTCCATTAAATAATTTGTTCATAATGATTTAATCGGTTTTGTAATAAATAATAATGTCACAATCTAACATTTTGTCCGTAATATTTACATCATTATTTTACATCATTACGTGTTTAATCACCAATACTACTGGAATTACTTCGGAATAGCTCCGAATACATTAAGTTTACGTTTTTATTTATTCAAACTATAGACTTATGTGCCATAACTTGTTAGATTCACAACCAGTTACAAAATTGGAAAAATGATTTGACAACTTTCCTAATTGACATTTTGAATTAGACCACTTTCCTAGTTGGTAATAGCAATAAATGCCCACATTTGGCCCACTTTTCCATAGCCATCCACTATTAAGGATAAAAATATATCCAATGAAAGAGATATTAAACAACAGAAAATGCAATTCATTTGAGAAAGAAATAAGACAGGCCCCGTGCGGGTCGAGCTCCAAAAAGGCCCAACTCTAGAACCCAATAAAGGCCCAACAAGATACTAGGTTGTTATAATAATCAACCCCACATGTAGTAAATGTAAATTCTTAATAACTCCCATCAACGAGAATCTTCTTCATGCGGTCAACCAGGTCAGTCATCTGCTCCCTCGAATGCAGCGGCGCAGGATAGACACACGCGCAGTCCAACGCGCCGTTGCGGATGGTGTCGAAAATGGCGACGGAGGGGCCGACGCCGTGGGCGGAGGAGCAGCCCATGTAATCCTCCACGCCGATCTCTCGCTTCATATCCCTCGTGTTGTCGACCACCGGATCCTCGAACACCGATACCAACGATGTTCGGAGCGACGAAGACGCCGTCAGGCTCGGATTGTCCAACACTCTCCCCATTAGGAAGTTCAAGTCGCCCATGTCCGAGAAATGTCGGTTGCACTTCTTGTAACGCGCGAATTCGTTGTAGCTCGTTTCGGCCAACTCCCATACTTTCTCCTTCCCGTTTATAGCGTGCGTGGTGAGGATCGGCAGCTGGTAGTATCCTGACATTTTGGACAAATTTTTTTTTTTTTTAATCATCACTTTTTTCTTAATTTTATATCAATCACAACCGATCCAATAATATGAATTAAGTGGAAAATCTTTGATTTTGACAATAATAATTTTGGGATTTATAGTGGCGGGCCCCACCCGCTTTTCTTACCAAAATGATGAGTGGAAAGTGGCGGGTCGAGAAGAGAGCGGGCGTCGATGAGAAAAACGACGCCGTATTTCTTCTTTATCTTTTCAGAATCGAGTCGAGTAGAATGAGCCGCGATTAGCGCAGCAGCTGCTAATGCTCCACAAAGCTTAATACCTCTAGATTTGCAGGCCTGCAAATGAAAGAATTCTTTTATTAATAATCAAGAAATTTGCTGGTCTGAAGCGTCCCCACGACTCTATTCAATTCAACATTAACGTATGCAGTATGCCTGGAAAAGCACAGTAGAGGACATATATGTCTCTTGCTATAAATTTAGGGCACATGTGACATGTCCCAGCCATTCCACAAAAAGTCGTCCAAAAAAGAAACCTAGTCATTAATTTCAATTTCACAGAGCCTGACACTTTTTACTCTAAACAGTTGAACAAGTAATGAATGCACAAATATTGCATAAACAAAAGGTTTTTTTAATCCCAAATTGTAGTCCAAATTGTGGGACATAGAAATGTACAAGAAATTAAAGGTGGTTAGACTTACAGCGAGAAGTGCTGCAGTTAGTTGCGTGTCCATTCTGAGCCTTACAACCTCGGACCGCCTGCTCATCTTCGCATTCTTGAACTTTAAATTGGTCAGCCTTAAGGAGCTCAATGAATACCCCAACATGTCCACCCCATGTGCCCAGATTGTCTTCTTCCTCATCCCACTCGGCACCAGCCCCTCGATCGCCGCGCCGCCCTCCCCCTCGTTCTCAACTCCGGCGGCCTTCCGCCCTCCCTCCACCTCCATCACCAGATCCATCATCTCGCGGAGGATCGACTCCGCCGTCGAGCCGTCGCATGCTGCGGCGTGCAGCCGCAGCATCACCAGGCACGTGGTTTCGGAGAGGGCATAGAGGGCGGCGCCGATGACGTCGGCGCCGCTGCATGGGAAGGAATTAGGGTTGGACCAGGTTTTGTCGTTTAGCTCGTGCTCGGTGATGAGGTGGCACGGGGAGAGGTCGGAGGTTTGCTTGGTGGAGAGGCGGCGGAGGAGGGACGAGGTGGTCGGAATGTCGTGGAAATCGACGGCGACCAGCGGAGCGGCGGCGGGCGTGAGGAACGTGAAGTGCTTAGTGGTGGCGTCGTAGTGGAGTTTGGAGCGGAGGAGGGGGTGGGAGTTGCAGAGCTTTTTGAGGACTTGGTGGAGAAGTGGGAGTTTCGACGGCGGTTTCGCCATTTGAAGGGTTAGCACGGTGGTGCCGGTGCCGCCGGCCACCGCGCGGGACCAAGTTTGCTCTATGTTACCTAGGGTTCTGGCGGAGTTGACTCGGTTGTGATCGTCGCCTGTCATTTTGTCGGAGGTGGTGCTGGTGGGGAGAAATTAAACTGTGGGAGGAAATAATATGTTTGTTTGATGAGACATGCAATGTTAGGGACCATAAATATATAGAGACTTATTGCAATAGGATTCCTCTATTCTCAATAGGGTTTCATTTGTCTTTTTCTATATATCTTGTTCAAGTAATTACACATGTGCGTTGTAATAAACTAATCATGTTCGGATTCACTTATTAAACCGTGTATATGTGACAAGTTAGGTGAATTTCACATCCTTCAAATTTGCTCTAGTACTACTTCAAATATGTGTATATAATTTCACTAATAGATGGGGTCGTGGGATGCCATTCTATATATTTGCATGAATAATAATGAAATATAACATAAAATATATGAAAATGTAAACGTAATTAAATATCTTCATCTAAAAGTGAAACCGTACAATTGGGAATGCTATAGGGCCATGTTAGGGCGGTACCTGGTATGACATGACGTTTTTTGCAAAATGCAACGACTTTCAAACAGAAGCAGAAATACATGTCGGTTGAAGTCATTAATTATATACATATATTCAAATTCATATTCTCAATATTTTAAAACTATATACATTACTGTTGTTATATAGTAGTATTATATCATTGTGTATATATAAAAAAAATGTATAATCGTATGTATATATATAGGTGGATGTTCAAATGTGAACAGTCTGTTATCGTGTGAACACTGCATTTTAAAGACAAATGTACTGCATTTTAAAGTGTAGTACTTAAAGTGCAATACATTTGTCTTTAAGTGCAGTAAGTAAAGTGCAGTGCAATACGTTTGTATTTAAAGTGCAATGTTCACATGTTCAAACGATAAGAATTATTCACACGGAAACCATTTCATTATATATATATATATATATATATATATAAAATGTTGTTATATACTTCTAAAGTACAAAATAATGATGGATGATTAAATTGTATGTATAATATATAATTAATTTTCATTTTTCATCAACCAAATATCAGCTGCTCATAAAAGCAATAATATATATTCTGCTACAAAATCTTTAGGGGCATTTTTAACAGTAGCCACACAGTGAATATACACACACATATATAGCCCATCATTAAAAAAAAACACAAATGTAGCCATTTTTGTCTTATACTAGCGGGGGTAGATGGGAGGGATGGAGAAGGAATGAATCATGGCCCAATAAAAAAATAAAAAAAAAAAAAAAAAATTTGAAAGGGCATCGGCCCGTGAGAGCCGATGGCCCTCATATCACTTTAAATGGGATCGGCCCTCATATGTATACAAATTAGTATTTCTTTTTTTTTTCATTATTTTTTTTTTCTTCTTTGAGGGCATCGGCCCTCATATGTATATAAATTTAAAAAAAAAAAAATTACTAAGAAGGAGGGCCCTCATATATATTCAAATTTTAAAAAAAAAATTACTAAGAAAAAAATAATCAGTAGAGAATCAGAAATAGAAAAAAAAAAATAATAAAAAAAAATAAAAATAAAAAATAATGAAGGAGGGCCCTCAAAGAAGAAAGGAAAAAAAAACAAAAAAAAATGAAGGCCATCGGCTAAAAAAAAAAAAAAAAAAAAGGAGGTGATCAAAGGCCAAATAATGCAGCTCATCTGTATGGATAAAGACAAAATTTTTTTTGTTTTTTGAGGTAATTAGTAGTGTTTTTTTTTTTTTTTTTTTTTAGAAGGTATACCACAAATCTTTATGTGGGGATGCATTCATTTTTGCAGATAGTTAGTGTCTCTATTTCTGTACTCTCTCATTTATTTATTTCTGTTGTTTTAAATAGAAACAGTTTTATTTTTCCTAAATGGAATATGTTTGTTGACTATTTTCGCAAATAATTAATGATTAAAAATTCAGGAATTACAAAAATCACTTATACCACAAATTAGATCTAGGATTAAGATGGCATGGCAAATTCTACAATTTGAAGAGTTTACGGGAGGAGTTTTTTTCTAAAACTACACAAAATCGTAATTCGGCACAATTTGAAGGGGATGGGGGCGATCTTACAAAATTACCCCCTTAGTGAATAAATTGCAATACGGTCAAAGTTAAATTGAGTTCTAATGAATGTCTCAGCTATTTGTGGAAATTGGTTACATTGGTAGATTGCAATTGGGTAGCTGATTTGATATTAATGCGACCGGTATGTTAATAATTAGTAGATATGAATTGCGGAAACAACCGACATTAGTTTCATAATTCATGTGCCGTACGCTAATTATTAATACGGTCATCATTATTCACGCGTTACTCACCTAGTTGATTAAATTAATAGAGAACACTTTATCTAGCCGATAAGGATAACTAAATAAGTTATCTAGTCGATCAGATAAAAGTGTAAGTTTTATGGTCGATATTTGAATTTTTGTTTTCTTCTAATTAGTGTGCGCCCATATTATTTATTTTTGACGAATTATATATTCATAAATTCAAAAAAAAATTATAAGTAATCGGTAAGTCACAATCGTTTAGTGGTAATCGGTAAGACACAATAATAATAATAATAGTTAAGTGAAAAATAATCGTTTAGACAAAATAATTGTTTAGTACACCGATATAAATTGGGCAAATCTCTCAAAAACTCATAATCGTTTAGACGGTAGGGTTTGACGACACGAAAAATTGGTGAGGGATAATCGTTACGGTTGTAGGAACAAGAAGGACGATTGCAATTGCCAGAAATTCTTCGTGAATCCCCGTTTCTCACTTCTTCTCCGATTTTCGTAATCCATTTATGATAAGTATTGATGATAACAATCGTCTTGAATATTTTATAATCGTTTAGGAATGAAAATAATTGTGTAGCTGCAATGATCAACTATGTAGTCAACTAGAAAACTTTACAAGTCGAATTCAAACCTTTAAATAATTTCTAATATATATATATATATAGGGAGTGGTTCCCGTGTGAACAACCCTTATCGTGTGAACGTGTGAACACTGCACTTTAAAGACAAACGTATTGCACTTTCAAGGTAAATATACTGCACTTTACGTATTGCACTTAAAGACAAACGTACTGCACTTTAAGTATTACACATACAATACAATATCTTTGTCTTGAAAGTATAATACATTTGTCTTTAAAGTGCATTGTTTACACGATAACAGACTGTTCACATTTGAACCTCCACCTATATATAATATTATAATAGTATGAAATTTAAAACATATTTGATTTAGTCATGATATACTTGTATATGTTTTCAATAATCTAAAATTATAAGTTATAATCCATAGAAAATATATTCAAATCTCAAACTTCAAACTAACTTGATAGATTGACTATACGTATATTTTATATAAGCTCAATGATGAATCCAAATTATATTTACTATTTGCAAATGTATTACTTTTTAACACATAATAATTTATACTTAACCTATGAACCAATTTAAATTAACAAATATCATTTATAAGTATTGATGATAATAATCGTCTTCAATATTTTATAATCATTTAGGATCGAAGATAATTGTCTAGCAGTATTGATCAATGTAGTCACTTAATTCCTTAATCGTGTAGTCCATAAGCTATAATCGATAAGTTATATCGTGTAGTAAGCTATATCGATTAGCTCACTTAATTTATTGTCGATTAGTCAATTAACACCTTAATCATGTAGTCGTTAAGCGTCAACTATATAGTCAACTAGACAACTTTATAATCGACTACTCAGCTAAACGACAATAAGTGATGCAAAATCAACTAGACGACTAAATACTTGAGTAGTTGACTAAACGGCTAAAGAAACAATACAGCTTGCGAGGATCGAACCCAAAATCAACTAGACGACTAAATACTTGAGTAGTCGAACCCGTGACAACTAGACGAATTAAACGGCTAAAGAAACAATACAGCTCGCGAGGATCGAACCCGTGATAAAATATAGTTGTAGTTGGTCAACTAAGTAATTAATTAGTCGACTAATCAAATACATAATCGACTACTTACGAGTTCACAGGATGACGGTCCCAAATTCACTGGACAAGTTACGTTATACAATACTACATTGGATACCTTGCAAAACCTATGCGTTAAAATTTAGTGGCACCTTCTAATTGTGTGACCAATCTGACTACAATTACTGCATTTCTTCGGACGTTGTGGTCTCCTGTTCGGCTCTCCACCATTTGGGATTGCATTTATGTCAACATCTGTAACAATCAAATATGTGTATTAGGATGAAATATATGTAAGTATAAAATAAATCACAAGATACCTTCACTAGGAATATAAGCAGTGCAAGTATGTTTATTCTGACCACTGTTATGACATCTACTACATATTTGTCGGCGTCTAGAAGATCTATCAATAGCAGATCGAGCTCTACTCATCCTTGCCGACCAGCTTGACGCTTAATTATGGGAGCACAAACAACAATTGCAGAAGCAATGATCTGGATGTGGCATCGGCATGATCATTGATGAATATGTTTGCATCAGATTATCTGTGTTGTTGTACGATACTACAAACTCAATTACGGATCGCCCAGCAAAGCTATCGAGCAAAGTCATCATCAAATAACAGATAATGAAACTTACAAAATAAGTATACATAAAGATTAACACATGTCGTATAGCTGTTGTTGCGTGTCGACATGGTAACAAATCAAAGTTGAACTCACGACAATCGCATGTACGCTCAATAAGGTCGACAATGTAGCACATTCCATCATGGTCGATTCGATACACATCTGTGGTCGTCCCACGTACGGTCAGGTGGCGTCCGAGCTCCATATTCTTAGCTAACTTCATTTTAGCAAACTTAGTTAACACATTCTGTTTCGAGATTGCATTCGCACGTCGCTCATCGAACCACTTCTCTACTATATACCTATAAATATCAAGTAGTGATCATACGGGGAGCTGTCGTGCCCACAACAATCGAGCATTCAGACACTCTGCTGCATTCAATGTCATAAAATCGAAATGACGGGTGGGGCACTGTGAACGCGACCAACGATGAACTCCAATTCCCAAAAGCCTATTGTAGGCACCATGCTTCCTCAAACCTTCCAAATAAACATACAATCATGAAACTCTTCATCTCGATAACAATAGGTGGCTTCTCCTATTATAGAGCGAATGTGGTCTGTATAGCTTGTCATATTCTTTGTGACGTGGTAATAGCATAATCCATGAGCAGCTTCCGGAAATACCTCCTCCATAGCATTCTTGATACTCTTATGCTGATCCGAGACAATAAGGAGTCCTTCACGAGATCCAAAAGCCTCTCTCACATGCCTCAAAAGCCACACCCACGACTCATCATCCTCAATAGGACCAATCCTGATTGCAAGTGGAAAAACCTGCTCATTGCCATCTTTCGTCACAGCTGTAAAAAGAATTTCCTTATTTTATCTCTTAAGATGTGTCATGTCGACTACGATCACTGGCCTGAAATTTAACTGAAGGCTGCAATGTAAGGGCCAAGTGCAAGAAACATATACTTGAAAAGATTATCGTCAGTCATTTGAAGACTAATTGATGTTCCGCTGATACTTTATTGAATCATGTGGAGGTAGCTCGACAACATCTGATACGATTTTTCATATTGTCAGTAGCAATTTTCAATCGCAAGATTCCTAACGCGTAGGGCAAAGCTGTAATCTATATCAATTATAAAGGCAGACTTCAACTCCTTAATAGTTTCCTTTGGCTTCAAAATAACACCTTCACCCGGTTTACGTGAGAAATGTGTAGCTATTACCTTGGCGGGTAAATAGCGAGGAGTAGTATTAGAAAAATCTATATGGCAAGTATAAACCCCATCGAACGTAATCACCCGCCAATACCTCCAGCTGATGTGGCATGTAACATAAAAGGGCATCCATTTCTATGCTTGCATAGATAATTCAATCTTGTGGTGCTTGATCTCTCGACAACATATTCAACTCGATTCTACAAATGATAAGTGCCCACAACAATCTCAAGTGCATATTTGCTCTTAAATAAAATCCCTACTGAAAATCTATTGATGTGTCCACTCCACGGTTCATCTCGTTCTATAGGACCAACAAGATCCAAATCAGCAAGTGGAACATTCCAGTTTTGAATTTGACTAGTATGTACAAGTGCTCTAGTATTATTTGAAGGACCAATCTCCACTGATTGATTGAAATGAAGGTCACATAGAGCAGTTCGATTCAGGAACTTATTAATGTTTGCTGGATTTCGAGCACGTGCATTAAATTCATTCAATAGCAAGGAGTTCATTATTATATGTCTCGTCCTCCTCTTCCTCATCATCATCAGAATAATTTGTTCCCTCTTCATCCATCACATTATCATCATTATCACAAACTATATTGTGATACGTCGGACTCGGCTCATTATAATGGTAGATATTTCTTGTCGAGCTCTGCCCAAGTTCAATACTTTTTCCAATAGTGTACACAATTGGAGAACTCCTATCCTCGAAAAGCATCCGGTTCAAATCTTCGTCGTCATTTAGAGGGACCTTAATTCTTCTACCATTGGGAGTCCTTGTTTGATAAAATAAATCATACGCTGTAGTTAAAGAATTGATTTTCAAGTTCCGATGAATATCATGTACTAATTGATAAATGTTGCAATTCATCCACGTGTAGAATAATAATTCATCACCACCTTCGTATTCAGATTTGTTCCACTGACCACTGTGTCGAAGAATAATACGTTGACACCTCATTTATAATAAAATAAAAGATATATTAATAAGAATTATCTATAATATGAAATTAAAAATGCAACATATTCGTCAGTCTTCTACTAGTCGATTGACGATTATGCTACATAATGGTTAATCGTGTAGTAGACAATAATCGTTAATCGTGAGTCTACTACTAGTCGAATTATGCTACATAATCGTTAATCGTGTAGTAGACAATAATCGTTAATCGTGTAGTAGACAATTAACGATTGTGCTATATAATTGTTTAGTCATGAACAATTATATCTATTTCCATGGAAACTTATAGTCGCATGCATATTAATACATTTGAATACATTTATACCACTTTTGAACGGTATTTCGACTAAATGAAGCAAAAATAATCTAGATAAATACATTTAACTATATTAGATCTCCTCATAATTTCTAACAAAAACAACATTGAAAATGGTAAAAATAAGGAAAAACTATACTTATTTTGTTCGATTAAATGTGAAAAATGGAATAACTTACCGGATCCATGTCTTCTTTGTACAAGAACTATAAAAATTTGGATATGTTCTTCAATATTTTGGGAGGATTATTCGTTTCGAGTGTGTGTAGTTGTGAGATTTGCTTGTTATTTTTATGTTCAGCTATTTTGTTCAAAATTCCTCAATTAATTCATCATTTAATTTTTACTGTGCGTTGTTAGAAAAAGTGAGAGAGGGTAGTTGTTTTACCGTTTACATCTAATATTTGATTTTTGATATATGAAATGTATATATTTTATCAAAAGTAAAGAAGATGGACCCCATAGTAATTAAAAGAAAATAAAAAATAAAATATCAGATAAAAAACTTTTACTTTTATCTTGACGGCTAGATAACTTTTTAATCTGTACCGGCTACTTTTATACATTCACACTTTTATTTTTCTTCTATACAATGCAAATTTTCTACCTATTATATTATATAAATAAATAATTTCATTTGGCAGTATATCATGATCCCCGAGCTTGTACTTTTGTGTAGTAGCATCTATTTATTTATGAAAACAAAAAAAAATCCCAAGTTATTATGTAGATTGCAGTATTGCACACTTATAAATTCGTCTTATGAGCAATAATTTGCAAGTTACAGTTTCATAACCTAAAAATATTGGTGAAGTTCAAACTTCTCGGCTTCGGTTATTGTCCATTGAAACAATGTTTTACAACCGAACAAAAATAAAAGTAAAGAGTGTAATGCTATTAATGACAATGAAACCAAAAAAGTGAACCGCGGCGTACGAACTCAGATAGCTATTTATTTCATTACCACATGGCATCTAAATAGAAAATAATGAGATCAACCTATTTCAACTACTTATAATAATGACGAAAACTGAATTATAGTTTTCTTTTATAGTAATTCTTTTTTATTATTATTACAGTACTTTATTTTATTTTGACGTACAATTTTGGAGGTCACAGTCGAAACTTGAAAGTTGGCATGTCCAAAGCAATATCGATAACTAAAATCCGAAAACCAACAACTAATACAACAAAAATTGAAAAACTAAAAAGAAAGTGTTGTAAACGAGAAGTGTTTGTGTATGAACACCAGCTGAAAACAATGGAGGATCGAAGTTTCTAGATTTCAGAAGAGAAAATTTCTTATTGTTGTTGAAGATGAATGATACAGTGGCTTATTTATACTAAACCAGTTCAAGACGCTATTGTGCTAACCAGAAACTAACTAATACAATAACAGACTCAAAGACGTTTTATTTGTAAACACGCTTCTATTAGTAAGCTATTATTCTCCGCCATCCGATCGTCCAGGTAAGCAAGATGATCACACGGCTTCGATTTAACCATTGATAACTGCCTCAACCGTCTCCTTCCTTCACTTCTTAACCACACCAACTAGCAACCTCCAGTAGTAACTGCTCCAACAGCTGCTCCAATCTCAACAGAAAGTAAGACAACTATATTTTGAAATAAGCATGTGATCATATTCTGACGACGAAAAGATAAAGAAATCAAACTACTGAGTGACCCTTCCGAGAGGAGCTTAAAAAGTCAAAAAATTATTTCCCTTACAAAAAAGTCAACCTAAATTATAGAAAGAGTGCATAAAATGCTAGGAAAACAATAAATACAAGGACTGAGATGATCCAAAAACAAAGAAAGATTTAAATTGAGATTTATATATAAAAATAAGAGTCAAAAGTTAAAAGCTGGATTATCAAATTCATACTAGGTATCCTATGGTTCGCACAGGCATCAACGAAGTAGAAGCACAAAAATACGAAGAAGAGATATATTACATGCACAACCTCAAATCTAGACCGAGAACCAAAAATGTTAGACCTGTTGTTTCTCGTGCATGCCTCAGTCTTCACTTTTCTTCTTCTTCTTTTTATCTTTCTTTTTAGCAGAAACGTCGTCACCGCCGTCCTCGGTGTCTGAGTGTTTTCTCTTCTTTTTCTTCTCCTTCTCGCTTGCATCCCCATCAACCTCAACCTCTTCAGTTGCTTCATCGGCGTGTTTTCTCTTTTTCTTCTTATCCTTCTTAACTGGCTCAGTTTCAACTTCGGCCACATCAACTGCTTCTGGCGCAGCATCTTCGGATTGAGTCTTCTTCTTTTTCTTTTTCTTCTGCTCTTCTTCAGCGCCTTTGTGTTCTTCTTTATCGTCCTTGGAGAGTGATTCTGTAAGTGCAAGAATTGAATCGGCAGCTGGATTGTAAGTCTGCAAAACAAGATTACAAATTCAGTAAATAACATAGACAAAGTAACGTTTGCTTTGTTTTGGTTGAGTATGTTTCAGACCTTGGCTGGGGTAATCATCCCTCCTGATCCTTTCTTACGGTCCTTGTCATAAAATTCGATATTTGGTTTTCCTTTCACGGAGCCTGCAGCACGACTTAGTTCTTTTCCTTCTAGGCTCCTCAGTCGTGCTTCAAGCTATAAAGAGTACAATGAGTTATGAAAGAAGATATGGTTAAAACAAGAACATTCTATAATATTACAAAACAGGGGATTTCAGGAGTACCTTGAACCTACTCTCCAAACCCATTGTATTATCTTCACTATCTCCAAGAGCATCAATTCGGATAGCCAAAGCAGCTTTTGCTGCGAGAGAACGTGAAATTTTACCCTTGTGCTTAGGGGCAGCTTGACCAATTAGAGAAGCATGATATATAAGTCCATATTTCGGAGTTGCATGCTTAGTCTTCAATGCTCTGAAGAGGGCCTTCTCTGCACCAAGTATCTGGACTGTGCTTCCAGGTTGCTTAGCCAGATTCAACAAGCTGCCTCCATGGGCAATTAAGCGAGCACCTACGAGCTCTCCAACAAGGGCAGTAAGATTTGGGGCAATAGTGTTCATCCTGCTTTTTAAATAGTCATATAACTGAGCTCTGTACTCAGAAAGAGAGAGAACTTGGTTGCATAGATCTTTTATGTTCTCCAAATCCAGATCACTAACTTCAGTTCCCATGGAGATCACTGCAGCCTCCTTCAATTCTGCCTCCACTTCCTCGGGTAGTATCTACAACATTTGAAACAATATCTGTTGAGCTAAAAGAATATGAAATTAGTGTCACGAAACATAACTTAGAGAAACTTACAGGGAAATATTTTTTAATGAATCGGCATGTATTAGACATACTAATTACAGTACGATGTATGAACCATGCTTTTTTTTAAGGCAATTCACAACCATAGAACCGGCATTCTGTAGAAGTATTTAATAAAGACTTCGTACCAGAAATGGCCCAGACATTCTCCAAAGTAATCATATTACACCAAAATGATCATATTACTTATAGTAAGGGCTGGGCAAAATAGATAGCAATAATCATCCACCTCAGAAAAGTCAAGCTTGGCAGCATTTGATCGGTAGCCCATCAGTTTCACTGTCTTTGCATAATGGATATTGTCTTGTATGATCTTCGCAAGTTCGGGAAAATGCCAACCATACCATTCCCTGACCCTCATCGCATATGTATTCAACTCTTTGTCAAGGTCATCCAACAAGCTAATGGCTTGAATAATCATAGTATCAACCTAGAGCAGTAGCCATCACAACTCATCAATAAAACCAAAAGAATAGGAACATGAATAAACATTCAACATTGTAAGTTGATACACTGTAAAGCTAGGGATGTATTAACAAGAGAGATAGAGGACTCATATATCATTAGAATTCATATTTTAGGATTCATTTTTACTTGCATAGCATTGTCAAGAAGCTACCAAGCACACTTTCATTTCATTCAGGATTCTTCAACTTTTAATGCAATATAAACTACAAGCATTTAAAACCTTTTGAAATCATCTCAAACAGGGCATCTCACAATAATTCTTAGAAAGTTGCGTATTTTGTACATCCGTGGGCCTAATTCTTAGTGATAAGTTTTTTGATCAGGTAAATTAAGATTAATGCCTTTATATTAAGCAAGTTCGGAAATACCATAAGCAGAAAAAAGAAAAAAAGGAGAGAGATTCCATAAGTGAGATCAATATGAAGCTACAAAAAGTAGACTACAGAATAACTGACCTTATCAGGAGTGAATTTCAATTTGTGTCTTGACAAGCTGTGAGATAAACCAAGGCTCATTGGAGCCATATCTTGTGTTGCCAGACCGGTTATCAGTTCAGTCAATTGACTTCTGACACCTCTCATTAATTCCATTACCATATTGCTATGGACACAGTCAATTTGCTGCAAGATGTAAAACAACAAGAATGAAATCAAAACGCAAAAAATTAGGATGTTAATTAGGCAAATAGTAAACATGTGGTAACTTACGAGCTTCTCTTTGATTATGTTTCCAAGTTTTGAGTCAGCAACAGCTAAAGTCTCACCATCACAATGGCTTCGCAGGAATTTCCGGAGACCTTTGCTGGGTTTGCTGTCTATAAGTAAGGTAGCAGCAGCCAGAGCCTCAGATGTATTCTCGAACTTTGAGAAAGCTTTAAGCTTGACAACCTAAGGTGACATCAAAACAGTAATTAATAAAATCCTAAAGAACTATGAAGACAAAGTCAAACAATCAGATTTAGTTCATATTCAGAGCCAAAAGCATGTTTTGAGCCTAGAGCAAGTTTTGCCATATGAGGTTTATTTAAAATCGGACCAATGCCAAAGAAAACAGTTTGGTCTAATAACATTGAGCGAAATATAATAGATAATAATTGGTTTAACTTTTCAACTAGTCCTACACAATCAACTGTAGTACTAAAAAGCAACTTTTTGAGAGGTCGATCAAAGATGAGTTACTTGCCTGACTTTATCAGTAATTCTTTATGAGTTACTCTACAAATTGCAGTAAATCCCAAAGAAAAACTAAACTAGGATTACTATTGTAAATTCCTTACTATTCAAAACAAGCAATTATAAGGATAGCAATTCAGGATCAATACCTGCCTCGCAGAGTCAGGAGTAGCGAATTCCTTCCCCAAATCCTGCAGTAAAAAATTGAAAAAACATTCAGAAAAATATCATCACGCAGCAAAAATAATGAAGACTCCGACAAGAAGTACCTCGACTTTGGAAAGTTTTCCTTCATCTAGGACCTTGAAAAGCGCAAAACCAGCCGGCGTCTCAAACAGAAGCAACATTTTCGTTTCTGCTGAACCCAAACTCCGCCGTCTCGCTTCGTTTTAGGGTTTAAAATAAATGGAAAAAGGCCGCACCTGCTATAGGGTTTTAGGGATTCTGGTACTATTTATAATGCGTTATGTACTACCATAATATAACAGACTGAAATTTATTTAATTATATTATGTTAAATCTATTATTGGATTAAAAAAGTTTGTTTTAGTTTTTCAGTACATAAGTTTATCATTAATGCTAAAACTCGATCAATTATCTATCGGCAATTTTTTGTATTGAAGAATGAAGAGTAAGATTATCTATACGTCAACATAATCGGGACAAAAGATTAATATTGTCATAAATAAGTTACTATTAATTAATTAAATATTAAATAGAGGGTTATTTATATAATTTATTAAAAATAACAAATACATAATTATAACTTGAAATTGTGTTCTTCAAATTGCAAAGTTATACAAATTAGAAACATGTAATATTTATAGATTCTAAAAGACAAATGTGTCCTTTTTTTATTACTTCATCCGTCCCGTTTGACTTGTCTTATTTTCTTTTTTAGGTTATCTCACTTGAATTTTTTTATTTTATTTTATTTTAAATAAAAAATAATTACTACACAAAATATCACCTTTTCTTTTTTTGGATTTACCTCTTTACACAATCACTCACTCATCTATACATATCTTAGGCCTCGTTTGGAATAACAACTTAAATAAACGCTTATACTATAAGTGTTTATGACATAAGTGTTTATGTTATAAACGCTTAAATTGAATAAGCTATTGCGTTTGAATAAATTTATATATAAGCACTTAATTAGAAAAAATAAAATATAGTTTAAAAATTTATTATCAGAAGGATTTGATATGATGACCTATTTTTCATAAGTTTTTTTTTTACTAGCTTATGAAAATAAGTTAAAAACAATTTTTTTTAGAATAAGTTGTTTTCATAACGTGTGCAAAAGCGCTTATCTCACTACTACAAATTTGGCATACGACAACACTTGAAAGACAACGTTTTTTGTGTAAAACCGTTGTCGTAGCTCAAAAAACTGTTGTCGTAGCTAAAAACCGTTGTCTTTTATATCAAAAGTGCGCTCATAGACAACGATTTTTTACTACTGTTGTCATTGATCCGTTGTCGTATGTCAAAAAAGACGCTCATAGACAACGGTAGTGCATACCGTTGTCATTTAAGCATTGTCGTAGTATATGGATGCGCTCATAGACAACGGTTTTTATCAACCGTTGTCATTGATCCGTTGTCGTATATGCAAATAAACGCTCATAAACAACGGTCCTAATAACCATTGTTGTACTTTGCTTTTAAAGATTTCTTCTTAGTTTAGTTTTTTAATTAAATTTTGGACTTATTTTGAAGTTATATTTGGATTTGAATAAATAAATTTCCTACACAATTTTTTCTAGATGATTATTGGTGATTCTTTCTCAAGATAAAATGTTATTTAAAGTAAGGTGTTATAATACATATTAAATTTTTAAAATTAATTCGAGTGTGCCGCTCTCTCAGACACATTCTATCCGACCATTCTAACTCGCGCGCAAGATCCGATTATTCTTGCACCCAGACGTCACCGCTCTCTCAGAGACATTATATATATATATATATATATATATTAATTTTAAGAAATTTCATATTTCGCCCCGAATATACATTTCACCCTCTTCTCTATCGAATTTTTTAAATTTCCCCCCCTCTCCGCCCCTGAAGAGAAGGGAGTTAATGTTGAGGTCCTCTTACGGTCTTACCTTTCAGGCTGATGAAGTTGCTATTAGTATTACGCTTCTATGTGTGCCTCTTTGATTTTCTTGGTTGAAATTGATGTCAAGAATGGCGGTTTGCAGGCCGTTCAGCGAAGACGAGTTGCGCCGCAGGTCGTGTCGTGCAACGAATGCCAGAGAGAGAGAGAGAGAGGAGGTATAATTGTTTCTTTATTTTTGTGCTTTTTTCTATTTCATATGGCTAAGATTTGAAGTTTCATAAAGAGGACAACCGAGAATCAGTACTCTAAATATTGGGTTTTAGGGTTTGGAAAGTTGATGGTTGCTGAATGGTCAAATAGAAGGGGATGTTGGTCTTTTGGTAGAGTGTTGTGTGAATAGACTGACCGTTTATGTCGGTAATATTCAGGTATTCGGACCTAATGTCCAACAGAGGGATCTGTTTGAGCAGACAGTATCCCGACAGTGAGTGAGGTTTTGGAAGGTTTTAACAAACTGGCACAGGGAAAACCTATAGCATGGAGGGTGAATCATGAATGTAAGAGATCAAAGGTAATATATTTCCCCTCATCAATCATCTTTGAAGATTTTGGTGATTAACATTCGGCCGCTCATTTTATTTCATTAACTTAAAGGGAGCTCCACATGGAGAATTGCCACGAGGAGCCGGAGTAATACCTAGAGCAGTAAAATAAAATTATGATAATATATACCCCCCCTTCCTTTTTTTTTAAATATATATAAAAATAAATAAAAACCCCCCCTTTTTTTTTAAAAAAAAAAAAATTTTTTTTCCTAAAAAAAAAAAAAAAAGAAAAAAGGAGGGAAAGGAGGGGAGTAGTTTATAGGAAGGACAAATCTTTGAGAATACTTTCTTGTGAAAATTACATCTCTTATGAAGCTTATATGGCGGATCATTGACTGTAATTACTTTGTTTTAAATGGATATCGGCATCTTTCTTTCGGCCTGTAGTTGTGAGATATATACAACATATGAGAAGATAAAACCGGAGCAGTTCTTCATAATAAGGTGCTTTTTGGATTGCTTTAATATATTTTCTTTTACTTGTGGGTGAATCAGAAAATGTTGAAATCAACTCTGATTAAAGCTCTAAATGGGGAAATAGAATGACTTAAAGCAGTTAACTTTGTTTTGGTATGATGTTTTTGTGTATCATACTGATACATCTTTTTAATGCAACTCTATCTCTCTCTAGGGGTTTATGCTACAAGGGAGAAAAATGGGGTGTACATCCCTAAGGAGCGATACTATCCGGAGGAGAGTGAGAAAAAGGTGCTGCGCAATAGATGCAATGACCCTTCTACTCTATCAGCATCTAACTCTTCCCACACATAACAGTCTCCTGAGGTTTTTAATTCAGTTGTCTTGATTAGCCTATGACTTACAATTTGGTTGGAAGAATGGGTTTAAACATCTGATGATGGAGTGCTCGTTGCTCTGTTGTTTTTCAGTAAGCTATATGCATGGACTATTGTAATGTTTCATAACTGTCAATGCCTCTTATTTGAGTTGTTGACAGAAAGACCCGAACCAAACAAGCAAGTTGTTGGAAAAGATCTTGGAAGAGTTAAAGCAGTGCCAATACGACCTCAAAGAGCGGGATTCATCATAGCCGAGCAAAAAAGCTGGTATTGTTTTGGACGTGCTTGACAGTTGTACTTTTATTTCATGTGGCGTCTAACCTTGTTTCTGAATATTTCATTAGAAAATGCATTGGCTCGTCAACCATGTGTGCTGCGGGCTGATTTGGAGAAATCCAGAAGGACAACACCTCACTATTTCTTAAAATTGGTAAACCTTATTGTTGCCTTTTAGTTCATAACATTTATTTGTCTGGAGAGAAGAATCAGTGTACTTCATTTCTATTCATTTGCAGTGAGAGAGGACAAATTGAATTCTGAACCCAAGTCAATTTTGAACAGTTCTCAAGCTTCTCTCACCAAGCAGCTTGATGCCCTTTTCAATTCACTGGCTGGATCGACATCTCAACAAAGTGAATACCTCCACCACACTGATAGTTTGTAATTCTTTTCTTGAACTACACAATAAGGTAATTTTTCTACCTTGTAATTTTTTTCCCTCTTTCTTGTAAAATCTAATTTCTGAATTTGAATAATGTTGTTACAACATTGTTGTTCCCCTGAAGGTATTCCATTGTATTTAAGAAAAAATTATCCACTTGTGTAACTAACTGTTATAACTTTATGACAACGTTTTGATGTAGGCTTCTTTAGAACTAAAAAAGAAAGTAAGTGATTCCAGGACATTGTGTGTCTGATTTTGAGGCTGTTCAAAATATTGTTAGGCTGCACAAAGCTGGCAGTAATATTGCCTTGGATGAGCTGTCAGCTCTAGCATATTGTAACTCACATTCTGCAGGAGCCCGTATTTTGACTTTGTTTGTTATAGTCGAATGGCCTGTTAAATCTATGATGTGGTTTATAGCAGCAGAGACTATTAAAATTATTTCAATTTTTGATAATCTTCAACAAGGGCTATCAAGTCATCAAGGGGGAATGGCCGACTTAGCAAGAGAGCTTAGACAGTTCTATATATTATTCCTTTTTAGTACCACCTAAAAGGCAGTTGTTGTACCAGTAGGAAGGTTGTGCTAGTTCTATTAGGTAATTAACTCGAGTTCTTTTCAGAGATTTAATGCTGGCACGGAGCACTTGGTGGGTGCCTCAGAATCTATTCATGGATTTATTGAAAAAACTTTCTAAAGTTGAGACGAGGTGTATCACTGAATTTCCCAAAGCTTATGAGGTTTGATGGATTTAAGATTTATTTCTGCAGGAACTACAACAGGACAGATTCCCAGAAGCTTATTTGCTTAATTAAGGGGACCACTCTGGTTTCTGATTGTTTGCATTACTTTGGACTTGAAAAGAAAATGGCAGGATTGTTTTACACAATCAGAAAGGATATTGCTGACTTCTCTGCAGCTAAGCATTGCTGTAT
Source organism: Lavandula angustifolia (assembly GCA_028984105.1). Classification (NCBI taxonomy): domain Eukaryota; kingdom Viridiplantae; phylum Streptophyta; class Magnoliopsida; order Lamiales; family Lamiaceae; genus Lavandula; species Lavandula angustifolia. Next base: position 18,908,750 of record CM054824.1, read on the forward strand.
AATGGAGTAACTTTTGCAGAAATGGTAAGGAACAAGAGAGTGCTGAAGAAATGAGATGTTCGTGAAGATTGAATGCGATGCCAAACAGTGTCTTATAACATTTCAGTTCAGATCCACAAATGTTGCAGCTCCATGGATTCAATCATACAGTTGTAAGATTATGAATAATTTTGACACTTTATTCTCAAATTTATACAAGGGAACTCTATTCCACATAAAGTCCGCACCTTGTATAACACTTGGCAAACCATATGAAGGTACACAAACATATGAATCTAATCTTACCCTAATAATAATAGCCGGCTTACTAATGAGATGCCCCAATACGTTACAAAATTTCGCAATTAGAGGAATAATTGAAACAAGGGTATCGAGCCTCTTAATAGCATTATTGATTAGAAATGCATTTTCGAGAATTTGACTCCGTACCACGGAAGGGCTCATTTGCACATTTGAAAGATAGCCAAAAATTTCAAGGGAATGCTTGGAAAATTAGTTTATACAAATCCTTTTTGGACAAAACCACACAAAAAAATGCCATTGTCAAAAAGTGACAAGGTATAATTTCCATTTATTGATGAAAAGGGTTGTCCCTTTTACGACTAATTCCAAAGGTACACAAACATAAAAAAAAATATATATATATATGGTAACAAGGTGTCTTGAACAATTTCCTTTCGACTCGTTAACACAAATATCAATCACTATTCTCCCTCATTCATATGCTTCGGTTTTCTCATGCTCCATGCGTTCAAAGTCTTGATTCTAACTGTCTCTGTGCCGTTGTTGAATGCATACAAATGCGCATTTTGGTACAATGCTTTGACCGGATACACTCTAGATGTAATCACAGTCTTCCCTCCCGCAGCAAAGCTCTCCACAACAGAGTGATCAATCTGAGAAACAAAGAAACACCCACTATCATCATCACAATCTATCACTACAGACCAAATTATAAATAAATTAAAAAATAAAAAATAAAAATCTAAACATACCAAACTCCTTAGAGAGAGCTTCATGTCCTTCAAATCCACATCTACAAATCCTCCATACGAAGGCCTATACGCATCCTTCCCGTCCTTCATCTTCGTCTTCGTTTCCCGCGTCGAGGACCTACAATCACCATTTCATTAAAATTGACATAAACAGGATTCTGATTACAAGTGTAGAATAACATACATTGATGCATCCGAGCACAAAAGCACTAGATGCTTGTTGCCATCCTTGAAGATTCTGAAGAACACAGGAGTGAACTCCTCCATTTTTTCAGAAGCCAACGTTATCAGCCCAAATGGGCCTAATGCACCCTTCACAGTCGATTTCTTCTCGCCGCAGAGCATCTCCGCATTGTACCTATCCCATTTCGGATCGAACGGCTCAGCATTGTCCAAGCTCTCGAATGAGAAGACTACATCCACGTCAGCCTATCATATGCATCAATGTTAATTATTACAAAATAAATAATATATATACTGTTAATAAATAAGAAATAGAAAAGAGTTTTTAGAAAATAAGAGAAAGAATGTAAACGTAAATTGTATTGACTGCATATATAGAGATAAGCCCTAATATATATAGAAGACAGTGGCGACCGTATCATGAGATGAATATAAAAACTTAATTACACTAATTTACAATTATAACCTTATTAGGATAATATCAATATATACCTGCGCAGCTGTTATTTCTTTGATTTTAATCTTTTCTCCCTTATTAAGCTTCACATTGCTCAACTCAAACGACTTCCCTCTTAGCAACTCGAGTTCTTTAACCGGCCATAGTATCAGCTGTTTACCACTCGGATCTAGCTCGATAGTACGAGGAATAAGCTGATTTTAAAAAATATAAAATAATAAAAAAAATAGTAAAATTAAAAATACTTATAAATATGTAATAACATCCGTACTCAAAATGTACCTGAATACCGGCCCAACCCTTCTTGATATCGTTATCTGTAGTGTCGGATTCGTTAGCCCAACCCCACAAGATTCTCCGATTCTTGCTGGGATCGAAGAAGGATTTGGAAGCGTAGAAATTTCCGTAATCGTATCTCAATCCGTTCCACCCATCAACGAAATCCTTATCAGGAATGTATCTGTCCTTCTGAAGATCGTACTTTCCGATCGTGTAGTATTCATATCGTGTAGTGTCGAGGCTGACTTTGAACACGTGTCGCACGGTGGGGCCAAGGACAGAAGTGTCCAACCCACTCTTATGCACGGTTGATACCGGGAAGAAATCCGGGCACTCCCAGTTGCCGGTCTCGGCCATGGAGTGGAGCGGGTGCTTCACCTTAACCCACCGGAAAAAGTCTCTGCTCCGGTACAAAAACGCCATGCCGCGGTGCTTCCGCCGCCCGCCCATGACGATCCGCCAGTGGCCATCGGGGGTCTTCCACGCCGTCGTGGGGTCGCGGAACGCCGTCTTGTTGACGAATTCATCGGCGACTATTAGAGGATTGCTGTCCGGCTTGACCCAGTGGCGGAGGTATGGGTCGGAGAGGTTGGCCGGGATGGCGAAGTTTTGGACCTGCGTTTGGTTCTGGTCGACTACGCCGGTGTAGAGGATGACCGGCTTGTTGCCCGGGAGGACGGTGGCGGAGCCCGACCAGCAGCCGTATTGATCGAACGGCTTCGATGGGTAGATGGCCGGCTCGACGTTTTCCCAACTGATCAAGTCTTTGGAGACTGCATGAGCCCAGACTATATTGCCCCATACTGCCCCTTTTGGATTGTATTGGTAGAATAGATGGTATATTCCGTTGTAATACATTGGTCCTGTAAAAATCATTATGAATTAATTTTACATTTTAAGTAAAAAATTAAATTAAATCGAATCTTGAGTTGTAAGCAAAAATTAAATGGACTCACCGTTTGGATCTGAGATGTGGATTCACCCCCCGCATCACATGAAAAAGAAACAAAGACATCGGTAAATATCGAAATAATACGGAAACCCGGATATTCAGGTTTCCGAATATAAATAGTTTTGAAATAGAGAATCTTGACAAAAATATATTAGTTGTAATACAATAAATGTTACTTCATGATCAAGATTCTTGATGATTATGAAACCCAGTGTCATTTAATGAAAAATTTAAATATTTTATACTAATCTCGAAAACTATGATAGGATAAGTTTTTTTTATGTCATAGGAAATGCTCCTCAGTCCCGAATATATATACATATTTGACTTTTAACACATTAAAAAAAATTAATGATATGAATGTTAGATAAATGTTAATATTGGAATATGGATAAATTAAAGAAAATTACTAAAAAATTAGTGACAAAATTGTATTTGCTATTATAAAAGTTGGATAAAATGATTTTTTCTATATTATCATATTGATTAAACCTATGAAAATTAGTGCAATATTTGGTTAGACATAAAAAATTATTAATAAGCATATAAAAAATTATTAATAAGCATATATATTTGAGACCGAGTGAGTATTATTTAAATAAAGATTGTAAAGTGCAAATTGTTCCGGGTACCGTTAATCCAATTTCTGGGTGGTTGAAAATGATAACCAGTTCTGTGTTCTTGCTTGACATCCACGGCGACCTCGTTCTGTAAGTGCATAAAAACCTTGTGGGATGCTTCGACGCCATTAATATTAAGCAATGCTAAACAACAAATCAAACAAACTGCAGACACAGCCCAAACAAAACTCTTGAAAAAACCCATATTTTGGCTGTGACAGTGATGAATGAAAGGCAAGGGAAGCAAGGGAATGTATTTATAGACCAACAAAAAGGTTAGAGAGAGAGAGAGAATGATTTGAGAGACTGTAGAGATAAATAGTGGCGAGAGAGAGGGAGAAAATAATTAATTTGATGATATAAATCGGAATGCTTGTATGTACCACATTCGTATACTCTTGTGTGGTACATATAAAAGTAAACAAATGTAACACACAGAAATCAATACTGACTAGATTGGCAGAGGATCCTCTGCCCCAGTTTTTGGTGGACCACTAGGTGGCCCACCAATCACGCGGCGCCACGCATGCATTGGTGGGCCACCTTCTTTACAATAAAATCACACATGTCTCCACCTTATTGGTGGGACACCCAGTGGGACACCCACTGGGGCAAAAAATCCGGACTCGACTAGATTGTATTTATTTTACATTTATGTATGCTATTTTCAAAATGTGAAAATTGGTTACCATCTTTCAAGTCAATTACCTTTAAATTTTACTATTCATGTCAATGTACACACAAGGGTATACAAATGTGGTACACACAAGCATTTGTGGAAATCAATATTGATTAGATTGTATTTATTTTACATTTATGTATGCTATTTTCAAAATGAGAAAATTGGTTACGATCTTTCAAGTCAATTACCTTTTAAATTTTAATATTCATGCCAATACTCTTGTGGTATGGTACACACAAGAGTATACAAATGTGATACACACAAGCCTTTGTGGAAATTAATATTGATTAGATTGTATTTATTTTACATTTATGTATGCTATTTTCAAAATGTGAAAATTGGTTACGATCTTTCAAGTCAATTACCTTTAAAATTTTAATATTCATGTCAATACACTTGTGGTATGGTACACACAAGATTATACAAATGTGGTACACACAAGTCTTTGTGGAAATCAATATTGATTAGATTGTATTTATTTTACATTTATGTATGCTATTTTCAAAATGTGAAAATTGGTTACCATCTTTCAAGTCAATTACCTTTTAAATTTTAATATTCATGTCAATACCCTTGTGGTATGGTACACACAAGAGTATACAAATGTGATACACACAAACCTTTGTGGAAATCAATATTGATTAGATAGTAATTATTATACATTTATGTATGCTATTTTCAAAATGTGAAAATTGGTTACGATCTTTCACTACAAAAAAACTGCGTTTTACCGATGGAAAATTTCATCGGTAAATCATCAATTTCCGTCGCTAAAAATGATACCGATGGATTACATTTAGTCGTTGTTGGCCTTGTCGGTAATTCGTACCGACGGAATTTAGTCCGTCGGTAATTCGTACCGACGGAATTTAGTCCATCGGTAATATTTACCGACGGAATTACGACGGAACAATCGTCATAAAAATTTAACCGGCGACCACCGCCGACAAGCTTAGTTCAACGGCGTACCGACGGAATATTCCGTCCCGTCGGTAATAGTACCGACGGAAATTTCCATCGATAAATTCAATCTTTAATTTCTGTTAAAGGTGACTAGAGACCGACAGATATTTCCATCAGTAATAACTGTTGACACCATACCGACGGAATTTTCCGTCGGTATTCCGTCGGAAATAAGTATTTTTTAAGGCAATTTCGCTTGTTTTTTCGTAACCAATAAAGACAACCTGTAATATTTCTTCATAACAAACAAAACCAACAATCAACGAACTAGTAATAAGCACAAATATAATGAAAGACTTAAACAATTAACTAAACGAAGTAGTAAGCACAAATAATCACAAATAAGCACAAATATATCTCAAGTTATAACATAACGAAAGGTGTGTTCAAAAGTAATACCTCCGTCCCGCTATTTCTGGCACACTTTCCCGAAATGGACGTCCCGTTATTTCTGACACACTTCTTAATTTGGAAATAACTATCATCTCTCTCATACTTTACTATCTTATCTCTCCTACTTTTTCTTACTTTAGCATCTTCTCTCTCTTACTTTACTATCTTCTCTCTCTTACTTTATCATCTACTCTCACTCATCTTCTATCTCCTACTTTATCATCTATCCATATCTCATTCTTAATCATCTACTTTCTTAATTTCCGTACCCAAATGAAGTGTGCCGGAAATAGCGGGACGGAGGTAGTAGTTGTTAATATCAAAAATCTAGAAAGATTGGGAATGTCAGTCAAGCAGGAGGTGTGGACTGATGTGACTTAGAGTCCTCATCGCGTCTGCTCGAGGGATCCTGCGAAGCGGCGGCACGGTGGCGCTGGCCGAGGCAGAGGACGACTTCGGCGGAAGACGAATTCACCGAAAAAGGATGAATTCGCAGGCTGGATCTTAGGCGTATAGGACAAATTCACCGGAACGATACGAATTCGCTGGCCGAGGGAGAGGACGACTTCGGCGGAGGACCAATTGGCCGAGGCAATGGACGAAATCGGCGGAGGACCAATTGGCCAAGGCAATGGACGAAAAACGGCGCGCGGAAAGATTAGTGTTTTTTGGACGATGAAAGTTTTTAAGAACTAGGACATCATCGAGGGAATATCGACGGATATGTCCCTTGGTTAAAAATTTTTAAATATTAGAAATTATTTAATACATATCGACGGATATGTCCCTTGGTTTAAAATTTTTAAATATTAGAAATTTTTAAATATTAGAAATTATCCGTCGAAATTAATTTTAAAAAAAATTAAAAATAAATAAATAAATAAATAACGACGGATATATTCCGTCGATATAATTAAAGACGGATAAATCCGTCGAAAATCGGTCGGTAATCATAAAACTTAAAATCCCTCGAAAATCCGTCGAAAACAGCCGACCCGCATTAGGTCCGTCGAAAATTCCATCGGTATACAACATAATTCTTGTAGTGTCAAGTCAATTACCTTTTAAATTTTAATATTCCAAGATAATTTTTTATTCCTTGGCTGCTATGGAAATTGAAATTTATAGGACCCTAGATGTCGCCGTAATTTAATAAAATAAATATAATATTAAATATAATTTTTAAGATTTGATTGCTCATTCATATAATTTCATATTGATTGATTGCTCTCCCTAACTGGTCAACCGTTCCTGGTTCTTCTCTCGATATGGGATTATATGAATGAGCAATCAAATATTATAAATTGTATTTAATATTATATTTATTTTATTAAATTACGGCGACATCTAGGGTCTTATAAATTTCAATTTCCATAACAGCCCAAGGAATAACAAATTATCTTGGAATATTAAAATTTAAAAGGTAATTAACTTGAAAGAAACGTAACCAATTTTCTTATATTAGAAATAGCATACATAAATGTAAAATTTCCTCTTAAAATAAAGATAAAAAAATCTCTTCATGGCAAGAATTGAATGTGTACCTATTTCCATAATAAATATTCACATTCTGAAATAAGTATTAAGTCAAAATTGACGATCCAGCCAAAGACTTGTCAAAGAAAAATATCATATACTACTATTATTGTGTGGTGTCTAAGAACAAAATAGTAAATTCATTTTTTAAAAGAATTGCGTGTATAAATATACAAATTAATTGTAGGCAAAATAAATCTATAAATATGGATGGAATATTTAAATTGTTGACTAGCGCGTTTGCGTGTGTAATTATGGTTGTGTGTGTATTGAAGACTCTAGGACCATATATTGGAAGGGTGGAGTGACAGAGATTCAACTATAAATCTATTATTTGAAGATACCACTATCCGACATGCTAGTGGTAAAGAGGACAATAATCTTGTAAAATTGATGTGCTTTTCCTAAAGCTTTATATTGTGACAAAAATACCAAAATAAATTCGTTTATATTATTAAACTTGAAATCCACATGTAAATATGAAGTGCATGTACATTCGAATGTGATTTTCTTCATCTGCTGGGGCACACTTTTTCCACCCTTTTCCTTCGATTTTACTGTAATTTAATTATAAATTCTCAGCATCTATTGTTGTTGACATACCCAGATCTAATTTAGGCATCTTTTTGTTGTTATGTAGAGATATTTGTTTAGGTATTGACTATGCCACACAACCCATACCTAGTTAAAATATTAAATATTTTTTTTAATTTAACCATCTCATTTGGTTATTTTTATAAATTTAATTGATTTTATGGTGGTGGATGTGCGGCTATGAGAGTCAATTACATGCAAAACATTTTCATATATATATTGCGTAATAACAAGATTTATTGAATACACGTTGCAAAAGAAATTATTTATTTTTCGTATCATCAAAGAGTATATGAATCGTATATTGATCAATCATCAGTGTGACGTCATTATTAATTATACTTACGTATTTAATCTTACAGAAATAGAAAGATTAAGTAGGGGACCTAGCTAGTCTCCCCTCATCTACATAGCTCTATAGTGGAAACGACCACAAGAAATATTCATTCATCACGTTCTAGCAATTATATATATACTCTTGATTTCCTTATTTCGGTTTTTTATTTATTTAAATAAATCGAGTAGATTCATTTCCCCCCTAAAAATATCTCTTAAATTTTAAACCATTTTACCACATAAATTATACTTTAAAATCACACTTCATTGAGCACCACTATGCAACTTCCCATTAAGATTTGTGACCACAAAAGGACCAGACAAACAAGAAATAAATCATTCTTAATTTTTTGAGAAAGCGAAACCCACAACTATTATAGGTAGGGTATCCACTTCTCTCTCCATCTCTTTTTGGCATTTAGCTTTTCTTTTTGTTTTATTTTTCTTAGCACGTTCACTGATTTTTTTATTCCCGTCGTTTAATCTCCTCGTTGAAAACTTTAGCAAGTGCTCATACCAAATTCAGAAAGTCAGCTCTACTATTTTGATAAACATTCATTTATATTCTCTCCGTCCCATTATTAATGTCACACTTGTTTTTTTTTTGTTGTCCCATTATTTATGTCTTATACTAAATAAGAAAATAAATGAGTGGACCAATCAATCTAAGCAAGTGAACCCCACCCCTTTATACTTTTACACCACAACTTTACATCTTTACCTCCACTATCTTAATTACTGTATCCAGTCCCAATAGAACATAAATAATGAAACGGAGGGAGTACTTTTCTATGCTCTTTGCGAGTAATCTGAATATACATTGCATTAGTATGTCACTAGTGTTTTTTTCATTTGGTGAATTATGAGGATAAAAAACTATGTACGTATTGCGAGCCAAATTTGACAATTAATATGCATTCATTCTATTTCCTTTTTAGAACAACTTTTACCTATTATAGCCAGGAAAACTTTTTATTATTATATTTATATACACGCACCTTGTATAGCAAATCCGTGAGTCTTATAAGATAATGATGTATCCTTGTGGCACTCTCAAATGAATAACATATGGTACCCGTAAAATATTGTGATTGTGATGCACAAGAATGTGGTGCCTACAAGAGTACAAATTGTAAAATAAAAGAAACTCATAATTCTGTCCGCACTTTAATGATGTCTCATTAGAGAATGGTATTTTTTTCTCGTGTATTAATTATGTTAAATAAAATAAAATATGAGAATAAACGTGGCAATAAATAGAGAGCAACTTTTACAATCGTGATGACGATGGAACTTTTTGAGAATACTCGAAAATCTTCTCATGCGACGACGAAATCATATCTTCAGTTGACGAAGTCAAGGAACAGCAGCTGATCAGGTCATCAAATAAAATCCATCTTGATTTGGAATTCAGAATTCGTGATTACTTGATAACGGCTGTTGTCTACAGTCTAAGGAAATTCAGCAACGTCCAACTTCTCCTATGGCCTTGCATCCCGCATGCGAAAGTTACATACAGATCAGTTTATCTTATACTCCTTCCGTTCCACTCCATTAGTCCAATTTTCCTTTTTGGACCGTTTCACTTTATTAGTCCACTTTCCTTTTTTAACTTAAAATAACACTCTTATATATTCTAGTGGACCCCACTACTTTATACTACTTTACACACAACAAACAATTTTTTTAATCTCCGTGCCGAAAAGAAAGTGGACTAATGAAGTGGAACGGAAGGAGTATAAGAAAGTCCCAAAATATTTAATATTTCAAGTTTTATACCGTTCTGATCACGCATAAGCGTCACAATTATAATTATATTATACTAATACCATATCCTTCATCTAAGATAACTTCATGAAAGTGCAAAATTTGAAATATAGAGACCTTTCCAAACAAGTCAATTGCATTACATGAATGCATAGGCTTCATATGCTTTAGGAAAAAGTTATAAGCTTGTGACTCAGCCGGAAATTAAGAAAAGGAACATAAACACAGAAAAAGAGGATAATGCAGATAAACATCAAGCCACTCAACTTTTAGTCTTAACTGAGAATCCAAAATAGTCGAAAGATATATGATCAAACATAAGAAATTTCATCTTTAAACTAGAAATTGTTCAAATACTGGATAATAGAACTCTCAGCTTCAAAAAGCATATGCATATCCCAAGCATACTTGCCAGAATCCCAATGGCAAACCAAGAATTACAGCCTCCTTCCCCTTCGGCCACCCTTTCTCCGGGTGCTGTCGGTTGGGATTGGAGTCACATCCTCTGAGGATAGAAATAAGAGCAAGTTAAGTAAAAGCAACAGAAGCCAAGCAGGCAATGCAACTAACATAACCAATACTGAACAGATTAAAGAATCCAAGATGTCCAATACCTATCCGACCAATTTTCATGCCCGAACGTGCAAGGGCTCTAAGTGCAGACTGAGCACCTGGACCAGGGGTCTTAGTCTTATTACCACCAGTTGCACGGAGCTTGATATGGAGAGCATTGATTCCCAATTCCTGTAAAAATCCATGCATCAATGATACGACAATAAGTAATGACCTCAGTCAGAAGATAAAAGGCGGATCAAAATATTTGAAATGAGGAAATAACAAGTCATGTAGCTTTAAAATATGTAAAATGTCGAGACCTTGCATCTTTGGGAAACATCTTGTGCTGCAAGCATAGCAGCATATGGAGACGATTCATCCCTATCAGCTTTCACCTTCATCCCACCTAAATGCAGGGAAACACATTACAAAATTTCAAAATGGAACAAATGAATCACTTAAATTGGAAGCTATTACCACAATAAAGATTATATCAATAGACAAAGATAAAGAAACATGCGAGCTTCCATTTCAAAAGTAATACGACTAAAATACTTGCAAAAATATCAAACTCATTTAAGGTAATATGCAATCACGCATTACAAGACATACCGGTGATGCGGACCATGGTTTCACGCCCAGATAAATCAGTTACATGCTGTAAGTCAAGTTAAGGTAGATTAATAAAATGTGAGATGTAATAAAACATTTACCCCACGAGTAGCTCTGATGAAGTGAAATATGAACTCACAATGAAGGTGTCGTTGAACGAGGCAAAAATGTGGGCCACGCCAAAAACCAATTCACCGTCCCTGGTAGCAGGTCCAAGGGTGACATTGTCTTCCTTAGGCTCCCTGGTTTTTCTCTTCGACTATTACAAATCAAAGAGATATAATGCACATCAGGAAGAAGGTTCATGTAAATTAGGAATGGATATTGCAAAAACTACTTCTATGGAACGAGAGGTATAACACAATCACTCGATTGAAACCGAAATCCCCAACCTACGACTCACGTAAGACCACAAACGTCATCTAAAATAAGACTTTTCCTAACAAATTAATTGATGAGCACAAAAAAATCAGAAACCTAGTAAACCCAATTTTTGCTTCAGCTATCAATCTAAATAAATATAAACACAATTTCAACCCGACGCCACTTGCGCTAGAATCTGAACATGAAGAAAGAAAGATACAGAATACACAACACTAATCTAATAAGTAAACAACGAAACAGCAGAACAGAAACCGATTTATAAGCATAAAACAGTAAAAATTAACCTGAGCAAACAACAGATTACCCGTTGGTCCGAACACGAATTTACGCAAACAAACATTAGATAATGCAACTGTAAGTGATGTAAATTAAGAGAAGTACCATGGCTCTCGGCTGCAATAGAGGCGGAGGATAGGTCTATGAGGCTGCTACACGAACGTAAAAACCCTAATTGCGAGATATAGTGGAGAGAATAATATATGCAAGTCCTCGAATTTTTGAAGCCTACATCACAAATGGGCCTGGGCCCTAAATGGTCGCTAACGATTTCCTAAAACGATTTTAGTTTCAAAAATTATTAGTACTACAAAAGTTTTATTCGTTGTATGGCTGTAATAAAATTTTAACTTAATAATCCAAAAAGAGAATATTCACTTTGCCAAAAATAAATGATTATTTTTATTTGGTTTTAGCCTAAGGTTGTTTGTAAATGATTATAATAAACACATTTTATTTACTTTCGTTTAAAGTTTAAAATAATTGATTTTAAATAGAGTAGATTTTTTTGTATCAATAACAAAAAAATATATACTTGATAGTTTATAAAATTATGGAATTTTAAGTACCAAAAGCAACTCAATGGATTTTAAGAAAATTGTTTGATTAAGCAGTCTAGTTGTTTAATTTTAGAGAATGTGCCGCAATAAGCCAATTTTCCAAACACTAAAAAATTACTCATGTGGTCAATAAATAAATAAGTGCTTAAAATTAGTATTTGCATACAATACCTAAATTTAAATCCAACAGTAGAATCACCTACCGATATGGATTTTTTATATTTATTTAAGGGGGGTGTGCAAGAATTTGCACATCAAACACCCATAAATGCAAAAATATACATAAAATTCCTAAAATGTAAAAATATACATTTACATTATTTTAAACCTATAAAATACCCTACAACCTAGCCTCCTACTACTACAACCATCAATTCTCTCTCTTCTCTTACATTTTGCATGAAAAAGCACGAAGTGGTGTGATGAGTTGGACATACATACAAGCATCAATTTTCGTGTCTCTCTCTTCTATTATTTAAACTTTTGTATCTCTCTTTTTTACATAACATACATGTAATGTAAGACAATTAATTCTTTCAATTATTTACATAAAATGCATGCAATCTAAGGCAATTACATGCAACATTAATTCCTTAAATTATTTACGTAAAATGCATGATCTTCAGGTAAATAATTATGTCACTTATATTTAATATTTTTTAAATATATGTTTACATACATAATATGTACATAATAAATAGAAAAATTCCAATTACGTAATTATTACGTAATTGCTAATTTATTATTAGGTAATTGCTTATTTATTAACGAAGTACGAATTATTTTTGCACATTTTATCCTAAATTCGATAAAAAGAAAAATTCAATGTACATATTATTACGTAATTGCTAATTTATTCAATGTACATATTATTTTTTAACATTTTATTAACGAAGTACGAAGCTTAATTATATCCAGTACATAATTATAGTAAATAAAAAAAATTACCGAAATGCAGGTAGTAAATTACATAGAATTCCCAAACAGAGTTCAAATCCTAAATAAAGATGTCCAAGCAAACTAAAATAGAGATACGTCCAAGCAAACCCAAATGCAATGTCTATGAGATCAAACAAAAATACTAAGGGATACAGTTGTCACACATCATAGCCGTCATTCTTTTTCGGTGCTCGATTAGCGTGGACAGGCGAGACATCATCGTCGGTATCGGATACCGATGAATACATGCCGCAATTTATGCCGGTCAAACTAAGTGAAGTAGGGGTCGGGGCATATAAAAGGACATTGAGACCGTCCATATTTGTGCTCCCACACACCCGCATGCTCCAGAAGCTTGTACAAAAATTTGTTCAATGATATAAAAGCATGTGCAGCCCTTCATCCATCCATAAACACCTCTCTCCTCCACATCATCTCCACATCAATTTAATATATTTTTTTTCAATAACACAATTTTTAAACACACATTTTCATTAATCCATCCATCCATCTTTAATTATTTCTCTTTTCTTTCATCTTTCCTTCTTCAAAAGTCTACTTTTACCAATATGTGGGCCTATTCAAGATTTTCTCTCTCCATCCAAAAGTTTAAACAATTTAAATTCTATCTCCATTTAAAAATCTACTACACTGGTACTATCATCCATCCATAAATATGGATGACTTTTAAATGGACCATTGTAGTTGCTCTAAGAGTTGCAATTTTTGTAGAGCCGTAATCTGGAGTACCACTATGCCACATTAAGTCATATAACTCAACCTTCCAGTCGTCAAGGCAGTTACAGACTGTTACCCAATGGTCCGCGGGAACGAGGCATGGTGATCGTTGTTTTCACCAAATAAATCCTGCAAAATGCTAGAACTTAAATCAGTATAGCAAACATGTATCGAACACATGGAACAAAGATTTTAACAGTAAATTTCCTATAAATCGAGATGTTGGTTAGCAACCACGCAATTTTTGGATTCACTAAACTAGTCACGAAAATTAAATGTTCGAATTTAACAAGCAAGAAAAACGGGTTCAACAAAATGTTCCACACGCACGAACAATCGATCCTCGACACTAAAGATAAATTAATCCCCCCTTAAATCAATTAGTTGTAGGACACCGTAATTAAACTGACACATCCCCTATTCCCCCTTAATTAATCGATAATCGTCATGATGAGCATTGAAACGACTACTTCCCTAAATTAAATGCAACGTACGTTGGTGGACAACTAATAGATTTAACACCTAATCAGCTTTAGGAACTAAGGTAACCAATTTAGGAGCCTACTCGTATGGTGGACATCTAATAGTCTCCTACCAAACTAATCATATTGTTCAAAGAACAATTATGCTACTTATTTAGCCTAATCTCACGAGAAACGATGGAAGTACTAAATTAGCTATGAATTAAATTAACCTAGGGTAATCAAACCTAAATTAATTAATTTAATTAATTAACCTAGATTAATTTGGAACCTAAGTGATTAATTATTAAGCCTAAGTCTCACGAATTAAGTTGTGCGCGTTTCACATCTTACCGAACCCTTAAAAGAAATTAGCTACGCATATGGGTCCGACCAGGCAGGCGGACCGTAAAACTGGACAGAACCCTAAACATGCTGAAACTCGAAAATTAATTGCACGAAAAACTGTACTATTAGACAAACTGAATTAATACACGAAAATAAACGAAATTAACACCAAAAGATCAGAAGGTACCAATAAGTAGAATCCAAATCATCCAAATAATACGCAAGAATCGAAATCTTTAAGGCTAAACTAAGAAACGAAAGTAAAATAATGTTTGCATCTCCAAAACCGAACTAGAACGAAGGAATAAATCTCGACTCTCTGCTGCTCTCTCTCTCTAGTGCGGCGTGAAAATGATGTGAATATATGTTGTCATTTTCGTTCGTCTCCTCTCCTATATATAAGGTGGCTCCTTTTCCTTGTAGAAGTAGGGTTTTTATATCCAATATGGAAATATATTAATTAGATAAATCATATCCAATTATTTTCATATCATCTCTTTCCTTATCCTCCACCTTCCTTCTCTATAATTTCTCCCAAAAATCAATCTTTTAACCCCCAAATCATGTCTGTCACCTCAGCATCTCGTCACCGCCACATCAACACTAAAATCTGCAAGGCAGCACATAAAATACGGTCCAACTGCCTAGGTAGGCGCCAAAACAGACAGAATTTGTATAGTACGAATTAGACTCATCAAACATCCTTACACTTGAACTATACTTGCCCTCAAGTATAAGAAACACAAAAGAATACGTACTATTCAAATTCAGTAAATCCCCAAGACTCAAAATAAAAAGACACAAGACGAGAATTAGACAAGAAAAGACAAGGAAAAGAAAAATACAAAGACTCGAAACAAAGATAAGGAGCAACACAAGAACAAGGACAAAAACAATACATGAACGAAAATAAGAAGCAATTGCACAGACACGGACACGGGACACGGTACAACACGGACACGGGACACGAGATAGGGCATTTTTCGAAAAATTTAGGACACGACACAGGTGCTGATATAAATAATATTAAATTATTAATATATATATATATATATATATATATATAATAAGTCAAGCTTATATATATTAATAAGTCAAGCTTATTATATTAATAATATTAAATTATTAATATATATATATATATATATTAAATTATATATATATATATATATTTAAAATGATTAAGTCAAGCTTTTCAATATCAAACTCATTGTTCAAATGATCAGCTCAAACCACATAAGTCATAATCATAGCATAAAAATGTGAAATACTAAGATAAGTAGATAACAATAAACATTATTCTTAAAAGTCATAATAAGTCATAATAATCTAAATAAAAAGTCTAATATTTCAAGTTCTATGAATCGGTGTATGGTATTTCAACCAACAAATTCTTTTCCACTCCCGGCTCATCAAGGGTGAGATTTGCAATCTCTAAAATCCCAACATCATCATGCAACTCAAAACTGTTAGTTTATTGACCTGTTAAGAGTCTAATTTTTTTTTGTTGTGTCCGTGTTCGGGAAGAGTCGGACACATAAATTCCCGTGTCCGGGAAGTGTCCAAAATTCTTTATTTTTTTTATTTTGTGGACACATTTTTTCCGTATCCGACACATGTTGGGCGCGTGTCCGAGCGTGTCCGTGTCCGACACGTGTCCCACACAGTACGATGAACTTTTTTGGAGTGTCCGTGCAACATAGAGCAATACCAACCATATCCGTAATCTCCGCACTCAAAGAACCAGCCAAACATGTCAAACCATGCAAATATGAATCTCATCAAACAAGTAGAGTTGCAAATTTTAGACAAGGCACACAAATATCAACTTGGTCAAAAACCTAAGCAAAAGTGGATCATCCTCACGGTTCACTCAATACTCTCTAATCTAAGTTCGGTCAAGCCACTCAAAGAACATAGTCCACTCTATCACGATAAAAGATCATCACAACTGCAACATCAAGGAGGTCTTTCTATTTTGGTTGTAATGGGGCTGAGGACATAGACAAATTTGTTTTCGATAAGGGCCCTAGGGTATCTAAGCTCCAAGAAATGTAGATCAATGTCATGCATGTCATACATGCTTAAAATGAGATAATCAAGAATAGATAAATAACGCCCACCACTAAAGAATTACACATCAAATGCTACTAATATAATCACAAGAACCCTTCACACAGTCTGATTTTCCACGTTTTTCAGTTTTTTTTTGAAGAACCATTGTTCACTATTCACGAAAATCTGGGTACAAATACAATCGGACCTTAGATATTGCTATTTATACACAATTCCGACCAACAATTAATTTCATAGCATATACACTAGGTAGGCAAAGGATATATAAGAAGATCAATCTCACACAAGCGTGTAAAACATGCAATGGCACGGGAAAAGAGAAGGCTAAAAAGGTCTCGGCTAAAATTTTCTGACTAAATCAAAGAATCGGTCAAGGCTCAAATTTAGTTCACTATGAGATAGTGTAAGGTATGAAAGTATTGTCGCGGGCAAATGGTTTAATCCCTAGTGCCTCCTATCATGTATCGCAAGTGACTCACCTTTATTGCAACTTCGTGGACAAACACTCTCAAAGAAATTAGTATGAAGTGTCGTACTTTAAAGGCTCAAATCTAATATATGGAGTGTGTAAAATTCGATCCACAATTTACTTATTATTCGTCATCCCAAGTTACATACAAATGTGCACCAAGTCCTACTCTCCACAACAATCAACATAATTACATATTGAAACATAAAGCACAAATAAAACATGCTTAGCATATAACAAGAGTGCATCAAAAACTTCAATTTTTTTGGCATGCTTCGAAGACAGAAAGGACGACACAAAGTGAAACGATGTAAAGACCTCCCTCCTTACACTTAAACCCTTGTGTGCCCTCACGCAAGAAAAGAAAGGAAAAGAAAGAACGGAGAAACATAACAAAAAACACAAAACAAAAATGAACAAAACCTCCTTACACTTGATCCTTATTAAGATCAAGTGCAGACAACAAACAAGACAAAAGCACATAAGAAAATAAAAAATAAAACACAAATTCAAAGACGCAAAAAATAAAAACGATGGGGAAACGACATCACCTATCGCCCCGCCTGGGCAGACGGGGCAGGACAGTTTGCTCTAGCTCATCAAACCGGCGACGAAACTTCCTCCTTACACTTAAGTTCGCAACACTTTCTTAGCCAAGATCTGGAAAAACAACATAAAACAAAAGCGAAGCAATAAAATCAACGGAAATAAATGAAAACAAACACGGGTTGCCTCCCGATAGCGCCTCTCTTTACACTATTTGGCTAGACTATCTTCCAAAATCAACTTTGTGATGGTGTGCATAGTGGAGTCTCATCCACTATCTTGAACATCCGATGCAATCTCTTCCCACGGTCTTTATACCACATGAAATCATCATAGGCCTCTCTCCAAAACTCTTTCTCACACTTGGTTGATGGCCTATCCACTTGCCAAATGATGGAAGTATGCTCCCTTGCTGCCCTTTGCTTGTCTCTTTCAGGTTGGGGCTTTAGCTTTGAAATGCATGGCTAATCATCAAAAGATAACAGTCTGTTGTAAACGCTTTGCCTGGGCAAGTGGACGATACTGTCGTCAGTTTTTGGCGAAGCATAGAGTGCCATGATGCTCTCCTTAATCGCTTCATCCCTCATGTCTTTGGCATCCAAATCAGCAAATCCATGTGTGAGAGTGGGGTCCATCTTATTCTGCAACAAATGTGTCTCAAGAAATTCTTGGACAAAGCTCTCAATAACGTCAGTAGAAAGGGCATTTTCATTCTCATGATCATTAGGTTTCTTAATTGCATTATCAATATGATGAACATAAATTTCATTATGATACTTAACACTTATGGAAACTTCATCAACATCAATTACTGCCCTAACAGTCTTCAAAAATGGCCTACCTAACAGAACACCTGCAGTACCCACAACTTGCCTATCATTTGTATCTATAACATAGAAATCAGCAGGATAGATAAAATTATTAATTCTGACAAGGATATTTTCTAGCAAGCCTATGGGTGCAATGCATGACCTATCAGCAAGTTGTATAATCACCCTAGTAGACACCAATTCAACTCCAGTTAATTGATTATACACAGACAATGGCATAACATTGATTGATGCACCTAAGTCACACATAGCATGCTCAACCATCACATTCCCCATGAGACAAGGTAAAGTAAACATACCTGGGTCTACGCACTTGGCGGGGAGCATCTTCTGGATGATTGCCGACACCGACGTATCCATCAATACGTTCCCAACTGCTGGATCTTACCCGCTATGAAGTCTTTGACAAATTTCCCAAATTGGAGAATCTTCACGGCCTCCAAGAAAGGTATGTTGATTTCCAGCTTTCCGAACAACTTCACATAATCCATGTAGTCCTTGTTCGGCGTCCGTTTCCTCTTCAGTGCCTTAGGAAATAGTGGGGGAGTGATTGTTTCAGGGTCTGCCTGGGCAGTCTGTCCGTTTATGGCAGTCAACTCTTCATCCTCAATATTCTGCAATTCTACAGGGTCTGCCAGACTGCTCGGCTTGGCCAGTTCGGCGGTCTGTTCTACTGCAAATCTAATCTTTTGGGGATTCGCCTTCGGTATTGGATCGGGCAATTCTTTTCCAATCCTCAACATGATGTGATTGCAATTGTGGGAGTTTGGATTAGGCTCAGTTTGAGAAGGTAATTGCCCTTGACTTCCTCTTATCTCTTGAATAGAAGAATTCAACTTGGAAATCTGTTTAGACAAATTCTCGAAGGTGCTTTGATTATCCCTCTTGGTCTGATTAATCTCCTCTTGTGTCTGTTGTTGATATGCAATAGCATTCTTTTGAGAAGAAATCATTTATGTCATCATCTTCGCCAACAAACTGTTCTGGTCCGTCGGCTGACCTTCCTGCTGAAATTGCCTTTGATGCGGAGGCTTGTAGGGTTGTTCTTGCTCTCTATTAGTTTCGTGATCGAACTAATTTTCCTTTTTACCATACATGCTAATTTGACTTACATTAGCCATAGCATTCGGATTGGGCTGGACTTGCGACGGTAATTGCCCTTGACTAGCCTTCATTTCGTGGATTGAAGAATTCAACTTGGAGATTTGCTTGGATAAATTCTCGAAGGTGCTTTGATGATCCCTCTTGGACTGATTTATCTCTTCTTGCATTTGATGTTGATAGGCAATTGCATCCTTCTGAGAATTTATCATATCCGCCATCATTTTCTCCAACGAACTGCTCTGGTCGGCCTGGCCAGACGGCTGACTCTGCTGCGGATATTGCCTTTGATGTGAAGGCTTGTAGGTTTGTTGATACCCTTGTTGCGGTGGTGACTGGAACTGCTGGGGTTGATTCATCCGTTGTTGGTACGGTTGTGATGGAGAATTTCTTATCTGGTGTGGCATTTGTTCTTCTTGTCTCCACCTTAGGTTCGGGTGAACCCTTTGTTGTCCATTCCAATTGTCGGATGCATTAGAATCCTCTCCATGACATTGCAATGAAGTGCGTCCCTTTTGTCCGCATGCTCCACATGTGTGGTTTGCCATCAGCTGCGATGACGAAGAAGAAGAAGGATTCTTCTCTTTGAACAACCGATCTAATTTATTTTCAAGTTGGATGAAATTCTCCTCCATTTTGAGTCCAACTTTCATGTCTAGATCGTATAGTAAGTCTCCACTTGAAAAGTTGATAGATCTTCTTTGCATTCTTGGACCTCTATACTGTGATGTCGACTCGACAAGGCCTTCAATGATAGCCTTAGCATCATTATAGTAACTATTAGCAAAGTTACCCTTCAAACCGACGTTCACCATGGTTTTTGACTCGTCTGTCATTCCTAGATAAAAGCACTGCAACAAATCCACATCAGAATAGCCATGGTTTGAGCAACTATCAACTAGCTTCCTAAAGCGCTCCCAATAAGCTCTGAAGGATTCATCAAGTTCTTGGGTAATTCCTGAAATCTCCTTTTTGAGTATATTGGTCTTTGATTGAGGGAAGTACTTGTCCAGAAATGTGTGACGCATCTGAGCCTAAGTAGTAATTGACCTAGGTCGGAGACTAGAAAACCATGCACGAGCTCCGTCTTGAAGAGTGAACGTGAATGCCTTAAGTTTGAAAGCATCCAGATGACCCTGCCTATGCAAATCGCATACCTGATTGAATCCCTCCAAGAAAGAGAAAGGATTCTCATTCAGCTTCCCATAAAATTTTGGACATGCCGCGACCAAATTCAACTTCACATCAATCTGTTCAATAGTGGTTATGTGAATCGGTCCGGGCAGGTCCTCTCCCAAGTTCCACAAACCTGAGTTCATCTTCAGATTGGCTCCTTCTTCGTTGGCCATGATTTCTTCCGAACTACTCTCTTTAGAAGACTGGTTCGCTTGGCCAATCAGAGCAGTTTCGACTTCTGGTTCGCTGCTACTGTTACTAGCTCCTGTTCTGTCCTCCGTCTGGGTAGTTGAACCAGTTGCTGCCTGCTACAGCACACGTTGCTTTTGCAGCTTTGTTGCCTTCCTATTCTTTTTTGTGGTTTTTTCAATTTCCGGATCAAAGTGTAGAATAGGGTTAGAAGACCTGCTCATGCAACACTTAAAAAGCACAAAAGATCAGTAGGAAAATAAGCTAAAAATAACACCATTCCCCGGCAACGGTGCCAATTTGGTGATCGTTGTTTTCACCAAATAAATCCTGCAAAATGCTAGAACTTAGATCACTATAGCAAACAGGTATCGAACACAGGGAACGGAGATTTTAACATTAAATTTCCTATTAATCGAGATTTTGGTTAGCAACCACGCAATTTTTGGATTCACTAAACTAGTCACGAAGATTAAATGTTCGAATTTAACAAGCAAGAAAAACGGGTTCAGCAAAACATTCCACACGCATGAACAAAAGATCCTCGACACTAAAGATAAATTAATCCCCTTAAATCAATTAGTTGTAGGACACCATAATTAAACTGACACATCCCCTATTCCCCCTTAATTAATCGGTAATCGCCATGGTGAGCATTGAAACGACTACTTCCCTAAATTAAATGCAACCTACGTTGGTGGACAACTAATAGATTTAACACCTAATCATCTTTAGGAACTAAGAGAATCCAATTTAGGAGCTTACTTGTATGGTGGACATCTAATAGTCTCCTACCAAATTAATCATATTGTTCAAAGAACAATTATGCTACTTATTTAGCCTAATCCCACGAGAAACGATGGAAGTACTAAATTAGCTATGAATTAAATTAACATAGGGTGATCAAGTCTAAATTAATTAATCCAATTAATTAACCTAGATTAATCTGGAACCTAAGTAATTAATTATTAAGCCTAAGTCTCACGATTTAAGTTGTGCGCGTTTCACATCTTACCGAATCCTTAAAAGAAATTAGCTACGTATATGGGTCCGACTGGGCAGGCGGACCGTAAAACTGGATAGCCCTAAACATGCTGAAACTCAAAAATTAATTGCACGAAAATCTAAACTATTAGACGAACTGAATTAATACACGAAGTAAACGAAATTAACACCAAAAGATCAGAAGGTACCAATAAGTAGAATCCAAATCATCCAAATAATGCGCAAGAATCAAAATCTTCAAGGCTAAACTAAGAAACGAAAGTAAAATAATGTTTGCGTCTCCAAAACCGAACTAGAACGAAGGAATAAATCTCGACTCTCTGCTGCTCTCTCTCTCTAGCGCGACGTGAAAAGGATGTGAAAATATGTTGTCATTTTCGTTCGTCTCCTCTCCTATATATAAGGTGTCTCTTTTTCCTTGTAGAAGTAGGGTTTTTATATCCGATATGGAAAGATATTAATTAGATAAATCATATCCAATTATTTCCATATCATCTATTTCCTTATCCTCCACCTTCCTTCTCTATAATTTCTCCCAAAAATCAATCTTTTAACCCCCAAATCGTGTCTGGCACCTCAACATCTCGTCACCGCCACATCAGCACTAAAATCTACAAGACATCACAGAAAATACGGTCCAACTGCCCAGGTAGACGCCAAAACAGACAGAATTTGTATAGTAAGAATTGGACTCATCAAGGCATACTGCTATAACCTATACAACACAATGCAAATTGTAAGATAACATAGTTTGCAAGGGTTTATGAGTTTTCCGAAACTTACATAGCTCGCCCATCGCCATCTTGTGACTGTGTCAATGAGCCCCTCCGGGGGAGTCCACCAAGTAAAGTCCGCATATGGATCAAAGCTTCCAATTTTCGGGTTGCAGCAGTTATTTCTCCACTCTTGCATGAGTGCGGCCTAAACCATTTGCAGTGTTAAGCTATTATATTGGCGAGCTAAGTTAGATTCACAGTGTATATTATCAACTAAAACAATATACTTACAAAAAAATCAGTATCAACCAAAATTGTTGAAACCGGATTAATGTTCGGGAGCAAGTCTTCCCCCTTCCCTAAATGGCGTCTCATAGAAGCTAACCAAAGGTCAATCATCTACACAAAAATTCCATAAAACAATGTTAAAACTTAATGATATCGTACAGTATACAAACATAAATTCTTTCTTGTACCTTCGAGCCCATCATTTCCTTGACATTTTCGACCTTGGTGAAGAAACTCTGGTGCAATATGAAGAGAGACTTAGAAATCCTAACGTACGCCATAACATCCCCCTCGCGTCACTCATTATATGTTTGGATATTTTTTTTCTATATACTCATCCTTATCGTGAGATTGATCAATGTTTGTTTCTTCTTTCGTCCCCGCTTGGCAAGGGCCTTACCCTTGTCAAACTGGGTGGCTAGAAAATGTAAAAATCCCTCTGGATATTGAACTCGCTGGGGCGAGACTCTTAGGATATATTCTAAGTCTGGCTCCACTATAGGAATACGACTCTCTTCGAATTCCTCGGTGCACTATTCTGATTCTGCAATTGATTTATAAAACTATGTTATTACTCAATAATTTATATAGTTCTAGAGTTGCATGTGGAGTACAAGGTTATTAAGATAGAGGACTAAGTTCAAATATACCACATCATCATCCCAGTGAGCAGTTGATTCATCCCTAGTGAGCAGTTGATGTCGGGAACCCTCGGGTTTTGGCTCGGTGGCGGGAAGCCTCTAGCTCGGCTCGGTGTGAGGAGGAGTAGCGGGAAGCCTCGGGCTCGAGCTCATTTCGGTGCGAAGAGGATGAGTAGCGGGAAGGCTCAGGCGCTGCTCGGTGTAAAGAGGAGGAGTGGCGGGAAGCCTCAGGCTAGGCTCTATGTGACGTAGAGCGTCTTGAACCTTTAAGCTTTGCTCGGAAAGAAGAGGAGCGGCGGGAACCCTCAGGCTCTGCTCGGTGCGAGGAGGAGCGGTGAGAAGGCTCGGGCTCTGCTCGGTGCGAGGAGGAGGGCCGGGAAGGCTCGAGCTCGGCTCGGTGCGACGTGGAATATCTCGAACCCTCGGGAGTATCTCGGTGTGAGGTGGATCATGTCTTCAACCCTATACTCTTCAACACTCCGTTCAGATAACTCTTCACTTTTTAGAGGATAGTTTTCTCCACGTCTTTTGCACATTTCTTCCTAAACTCGGCTTCATTGAAATTTGGAGGATAATTGGATCTAGTCCGTCGACCTCTGGGTCGCCTCTCAGGAGAAGAATCTGAGTCATTATCTTCCACATGTGTTTTTCCTTTTGTACGGTGGATCGCGTGTACCTATCGATGGTGACAACGGAGGAGACACTTCCCCTGCTCTACCACGTGGCCTTGGGATTCCCATGTCCCTCGCAGCCTCATAACCAAACAATACCGTCTGAGGCCGATGGAAATGCACCCCAAGTGGTTGTCCAATTTGGGTGCTCAGATACCAATGTGATTCTTGTTCCAGTCCACTAACTACGAATGTACCACATTCAACATTCTCGTCAAAGAAGCCACGAAATTGATCTTCGATAACGGAAAGTACCACCTTAACAAACGGGGGATAGAATTTGCATTAATAATGCTTCCGGCACGGGCTCTAAGTGAAGGGATAGCTTCAAATGCCCAAACCTGCAACAGAATGTATCAGTAATTAGTGTATATTTCACTACTATGATGAAATTCGGCCATAATTATCTGTATAGCCCATATGGGCCCGGCGAAATGGTAGCTGCTCCCGCACACCCTTCTTCCCAACGGCATGTGCTGCTTATAATACAGTAATATTTGGTATGCATATACACCCCATGAAAATCTACTTCATCTCTCTAGGTCATCCACCAACACCCAGATGAACTCATCCACCAACCTCAGGTTTGGGATGCCCATGATCATCAAGTAAAGCATTAGAATATTAGCCACCTTGATGTAGTCTAAAGGCGATGCATTTTCGGCCATATGGCTCTTGAACACGGCATGTAGCTCCTCCACAATAGGCATTTTCTCACCACAAAAGAGAGACCGCACCGTAATGCACGATAAATCATGGCCAGCGGTGGGGTCGAAGGATGAAGAAACCATGCAAAAGTCGAACACTAGTGCAAACTCGAAGGGACCAAATGAAATCAGTCCACCGCTGATTTGGAACCAGATACATTCGTCAACCGCACCGTCTACAGTCACCTCGCGGCACATCAATTGATGGAGAGCCTTACTAGCAGTCCATCCACCCTTCCATGACATGATGTGTCCAAACGGACTCGTCCTAATAAACTCATCAACCAGTTCTTGCCCACCTACTGCAAGCAACGTTGCTCTAATATCCCCTATGATGAAATCCTTCCAATTTGTGTTCAAGGTTGGATAGACTGTCTTTCAGTCGTACCTAACCCACCTCCAATTTGAAGGAAAATTGGAGGTTAGGAACGATTACCTTCCTCCTACGTATGTTGTTGCAGCTCTGATTGTTGCTCGTGTGTCAGATCTTCTGATCTGTGTCCCGGCCTTATTCTCCCTCTGGGTGGTCAGAGAACTGGAGAAAATAAGATTACGTTTCTCCACACATTCACGCACGGCGTCACTAATTTTGTGTGTATATATATGTTCTGTTTCTGAACAGAATACTAGTATATATAGGCTTCAAAAGCTAATATAATATTAATATATTTGTAGCCCATTAATTTAATTATATTTCTAATGGGCTTCCACATAATTAGCCCATAATATAATTAATTAATCCACTGGGCTACTAATATTTATCAATTAATTGGCCCAGCCAATTAATTTCAGATAAATAACATTATTAAATAATGTAAAAATATATTAATCCATTAATAATGATTTTTGAGAGATAATAAATAACTAGGCAACTAATTGGGCCAGATCAGGGATCTAATACAAGAAATAAAGCTGAGCCTTAAATTAATTAATTATCTATGCTTAACCCAGAGCAAAATTAATTAATAAACAGAGATTCATTCCACTAGAGAATCTGTGCTGACTTACCCCTTTCTCCCAAATTGAGCAAGGGCTTGTATTTTAGACTTAATCGATCTCCGTATTTAAGATAGAAATATCCGTTAATTAATTAAGCTCACTGACAGCTTAAATTAATTAACATCTTATATTCCTGAGTAGTACCACTCGACCTTATTAACACACCTGAACTTAATCAACCGGCCGGGTTTAGTGTGCTAATCCTTTCGAGTTCCTCAGGGGATATTATCAACCCATTTTACTAGAATACGGTTGCAAGATACAGACAACCAACCTGAGCCACAAATAACTACTAACACCCAAGATACGTAGATCTGGTCGCGATGACGTTCACCATAGTAGGTCAAAGTGATAGATAGTCAAATGCGCTCAACTGAAGTCTTACCAAGCTTAAGACCAGTTAAGTCACCGAGATCTTGGTTCTCCACTAAGGTCAGTTAGGAGAACACATCTCACTGTGATCCATCAATACACCACCTTAAGTTTACCAATAAAGACAAGCAGCAAAGACAAGCCACTTCTTATCTAAAATGCAGCTTAAACCAACAACTTATCCTTAAGTTGTCTCAGCTGTGATAACTGTTTATATCTTGTCAGTTCAACCAATTTGTGTTGTCTTCTGTGATACCCGACACATCACACAAATCTAACTTTTATACAAGATAAAGGATAACATGTGCAAATATATATATTTATCAGATAGGAGAATAAAATAGTGGTAGGGACAAAACACATTGTATACAAGCATAAAATTTGCTTTCAGTATACAAAATCCCAACATAATTACCCTACAGTAGTTTAAAAACAACGAGATAGAGAAACTAAGACTCTAACACACGTTAGTACTACATAAATACATCTTTACACTTCTTCCTAAATTGTAACATTATATTGCGACGTATTATGCGAAGAAAGAAAAAATTCAGAACCTAATCCAACAAAAAAATGTAATATTTAGTATAAGTACAATATACTATTTCAAACCAGGCTCTGTCGAAGTTATAGGACATGATTATTCATGAACCACAATCAAACCCTAGAATGTCGATACGAACATGACAAAAACAATGAAATAATCATTTTCTCTAGTAAATGACGTGTTCATACATAAGATATATTCTTGTTTTTAAAGTTATTATATTGTGAGTTAACTACCTTATGTTATTTATGTGACTTCATATATACAATAAGCTAATATCAATCTCTATTAGTAATAGCAATCTCTATAATAATAATAATAATTATATCATACTCACACTTACGGAAATAATTCTAGCAATCTCCAATTTTTTTTAGTCTCAGTACAATATACTATTTAGTCTAATCCAAATAAAGAAAATGTACTCCCTCCGTCCCATTATTTATGTCCCATTGGGATTGGGCACGATAATTAAGATAGTGGAGGTAAAGGTGTAAAGTTGTGGTGTAAAAGTATAAAGGGGTGGGGTCCACTAGTTTAGATTGATTGTGGTCCACTCATTTATTTTCTTATTTAGTATGAGACATAAATAATGAGACAACCAAAAAAGTCAAGTGAGACATTAATAATGGGACGGAGGGAGTAATATTTAGTCTCAGTACAATATACTATTTCAAATCAAAGTGTTTCGAAGTTATATGTTGAGATTATTCATGAACCACAAACTAGTATTACAAATGCAATATGATTAACATTTTTTTAAAATCAAACCCTAGAAAGCCGATATGAACACGAAAAATGCAATGAAATCATACTATTCTCCAGTAAATGACTTTTTCATACATAAGATGGTTTCGTGTTTTTACAATTATCTTAGCACTGCACAAATAAATCTTACTACTCTGTTTTATACCTAAACAAAAGAACTATAGTATAATCATAGTATACCGTAAGTTAACTTTTTATGTTATTCACGTGACTTCACAGCACAGAGTTAGCCGATGCTTATTCCCCAGATGTCGTCATTGCTTCTTCTCCGGGAAAAGAAGTTCACGACCCGTGGGCCTTCTACCTCCACGCGGCATTGCTCCGTCAGGCTTTTGCCCATTGCGGAAAATTCCCCACTGTTGCCTCCCGTAGGAGTCTGGGCCGTGTCTCAGTCCCAGTGTGGCTGATCATCCTCTCGAACCAGCTACTGATCATCGCCTTGGTAAGCTATTGCCTCACCAACTAGATAATCAGACGCAAAACCCTCCTCGGGCGGATTCCTCCTTTTGCTCCTCAGCCTACGGGGTATTAGCAGCCGTTTCCAACTGTTGTTCCCCTCCCAAGGGCAGGTTCTTACACGTTATTCACCCGTCCGCTACTGGAAACACCACTTTTCGTCCGACTTGCATGTGTTAAGCATGCCGTCAGCGTTCATCCTGAGCCAGGATCGATATCTATTATCCCCCTAATATATTAAGCTAATCTCATACTTATATATATTAAGTCAATCTCATACTTATATATATTAAGTTAATCTCATACTTATATATCAAACCTATAGTTATGAAAAAATATCAGCAGACGATAAAATAAATAAATATTAGCATTACTAGATGCATGCCATCTTGTCTAATTGCATGCCAAATAAATACTATTTCATTTACGATGCATGCCAACTCAATGCATGCCAACTAATTATTTCATTTACGGTACATGCCAACTAAATGCATGTCATCTAAATATTATTTCATACGGCATTCACTATTAAATATGTCTATAAGTAAAAAGTAAAAAGTTTGATTAGGAACCAGCTGATTAGGAATTATTTTTTTCACTATTAGAAAGATAATGATTAGGAATTATTTTTTTCTAATTGCTCTGTTACATTAAATATGTCTATCAGTAAAAAGTAATTGTTTAGTCCATTTAAATAATATGTTTATCTTATTCAATATTACAACTTTATCAATATCAAAAATTATGTTTATATTCTTCGGTAACACCAAATAAGTTTACACCACGGAAAGTTAGTTCAGAATTAACGAAAATCACTAAATTATATTAACAAAATTCTGGAGGGCACGATATCACTCAAAAGCTTAACGAAATTGCATAAATTAAATTAACGAAATTGCCTAAATTAACAAAATTATCTAAATTAAATTAACGAAATTACCTAAATTAAATTGACGAAAATCCCTAAATTAAATTAACGAAATTACCTAAATTAAATTAACAAAATTACCTAAATTAAATTAACGAAAATCCCTAAATTAAATTAACGAAATTGCCTAAATTAAATTAATGAAAATCCCTAAATTAAATTAATGAAATTACCTAAACTAAATTAACGAAATCTCCTAAATTAAATTAACGAAATTGCCTAAATTAAATTAACAAAAATTTCTAAATTAAATTAACGAAATTCCCTAAATTAAATTATCGAAATTTTCTAAATTCTATTAAGAAAATTGCCTAAATTAAATAACGAAATTTCCTAAATTAAAGTAACGAAATTCCAAATGTTTATCTTCAAAAAACTAAACCCTAAAAGTATTACAATTTTCCACAAGATTAAAAATCAGTTCTAAAATTATTAACGAAATTCCAGAAGTATATCTTCAAAATATTACAATTTCCCAAAAGATTTATAAAAATCATATACTAAACTAATTACGGTATTTCTATCAAAAGATTCTTTATAAGCATGCTCTACAAAGATCATAAACCAAAATATATAAACCTAAAATAAAACTAATATGTCAATTGCTAGGATCGAAATCAATTGAAGCCTTTTAGTGAAAGAGGGAGATGAAGGTAATCTCCGATGTGAAGTATTCTCAGTTTAGGGGAAATGAATGTGAAATTGGACGAAGAAGAACAACAAGGGAGTGTCAAGAAGAAGAGAAGAGGTGTGAAGAAGGAGAGAAGAGGTGTGGAGAATTATACAACCTATCGTGTACGTACCTTCAATAAAAAATGAGTTACCATATATTCCTTTCAGCATGCTTTCTCCCAATGGTTCAGATTTGTTGACTACTTTTAATAGGGTTTGAAAATGTAACACTATTTAAGGTACTCAATTATTGGTTATATTAGGTTCGATAATAATATTATATATATGATAATATTGTATATAGGATAATTTTGAATCCTTTTTAGTTTCGAAATTGGACAATATATAGGATAATCTTGAATATTTTACGAATATATATATCAAGGTTTTACGTAAGAATAATTAGGAATCTGTGTATATATATATATATATATATATATATATATATATATAATGACATTATTAGTTATATAAATTTAGGAGAATGGATACTGCTACAATGGTTTCATAGTCTGGAAAAATATGTTACGTCTCCAATTTGATCCCTATTTGCGCTTTAAATTTTCATTTTATTTTGTTTAGTCTACACTTATCTTCTAGAGATAAAAATATTACAAATTTTATGAGAATTTGTAATAGCACAATGTTATCTTAGTTTGGGAATATTCAGTAGGTCTCGGGTTCGACCTTTCTTCACTTCAAATAAATAAATATATATATATATATATATATATATATATATTATATCTTCATAAGCATATTTTTTTTATATCAACACATCTTATTTCATGCATGCATGAAATAAGTTTTCGTCTAAACCGAGGCAACACGAAAAATAAGGCTAAAGCAGCCGACACACATTGTGCACATACTTTGCACACACACTGCACACACAATACATGTGAAGTAGGTAAATTTGTACATTTTGCATTTATGGAACATCATGTATATTTTTGCATTTTCCAACTTTGAAATGTATAGAGTTGACACTCCCATCTTTAATACAAATATATTTGTAGCAATTTTTATACTGTGCTTTTACTGTAAATTTGTTATTATTCGAGAAATTGCAATAAAGTACCCAATCATTTAATTTAAAAATAATAGTAACTCTATTTCAAATTTAGCATAATCCTTACTGTTATTGTGACAATCCATGCATGTGGATATCAAGAACTCTGTAACAGGATAAGGTTCTTCAACAGTTCTGCAATAACTCTTGAAATTAACAAATGGATTAAATCCTTACACAGACTCATAATCACATGTTGTAGCATGTATCTTCTTCACCAGTGGTGTCTAAACTCTGAACTGATCATAATAAGTAGATTTGTAATAAGTTAGAGTTTTGCTATTTCGACACACTTCTTTAAGGCCTCCAAGAGGCTTCTCATGATCCGTGGTTCTCCGGGAGGTGGTTGGTCCCTCTTGGGCCCGTTTCGGATGGCTCGGAACATTGGAGCCGAGCCATCCGTTGCTGGTGATACCAAACAATCTATGTACACAAGGACTTCTGTCTCTCCATCTCCAACTGTGATGAAACCAAGTCTAGCTCCACCAGGGATTTTGTCAACCTGCTTGTATATAATAACAATTTACATAAATTGCCCCAATTTACATAAATGGAACAGCTTATTACCAACCTTTAGTGGCACTGGAAGCGGTAAATTAGCTCCTTGGCATAGACTGTTTCCCCACTGTCAAAAAAGATTAATTCTAAATGAAAAAGAAAAAGAATGCTCTGTCTATCTACAACAAACTATAAACATTTCAACCAAAGATTCATCAACATCTCTGTCCGAATCATTAACATAGTTATTATTGACTACAAAACTGTTAAATTACAATTAATGCATTATAAATAGTGGAAGTAAAAAATAGGTGGTCAGCAGTATGAATAGCACTTTGGAATGTTTATTACCTGAAACAACAGTGTCTCAAATCTACCGACATCGGTGTTTGAGGGAAGTTTCATGGTCCCTAGAGAAACTCCATCTTCATCAACTGGTGAGATGATATCTGCTGCTGATGCCTTGGATAGTGCAGCTAGTTTACGTTTGCTCGATAATTCCGGTAGATTAAGAAACTGAACAATGTTGTTAGAGGTAATGAATTGAGGTGTCTTAAAAGTAGATGGTGAAGATTTGAGATGGGATGCATGAACTATGTTCACAATGTTTCTAGCGGCCATGGAAGCCATGTATCTTGTTAGTTGTTGTGTGCTGTGATAGTGGTGCGGTGTGTTTTCATGTTATGTGGTGCAGAGACTGGGCTGGGATTTGGATGGATGGATAGAGATTTCTGATTCAATTTCAACCGTGGATTCATGATTTAGAATCTATTACAATTCAAGAAACAAACTCTGATGTGCTCCAGAAAGTGAATTTAAGTAAATCATCCCATAAATCAAGACCTCAAAAGATAGATAACTTCGGACACAATTAGTTCAACTCTATTTTACCCTTTCTTTACTTTTAACTGAGATTAAATTAGCTCAATTCTTTACCTGTCTTGGAGAAATAGTTTCAGTATTACATATCTAGCAATCAAAATTACACAAACCAATTAAAAATCTTAACAAATCAATAATTATCATAACAAATACGACTAATTACAAGTTAGAGACGAAAATTGTTCTGGGTCTGTACAGCACACATCCGCGAAGTCCGCCCCAAACGCAATACGAAGACGAATATATGAGAAATGGTTAAGCATTTCATTGAGAGGAGCAGGTTTCGAGCTTGGGGAGAAGGCTACGCCATGCGTCGGCGATGTTGGTAGCCAGCTGAGCCTGACCCTTGGCAAATTCATGGAAAGCCAGACCCAAGTCAAACGTCTTCTGTTCTTGGAATCGAACCATCTCTTCATTCATTAGCTTCACAATTTTCTCAAACCTTCTCCAGGCTTCTGCACCCTCAGCTTTGAGCTGTATGAGAAAACAGATTATCAGCCAAGATTAACAAAAGATACACAAGTAACTAAAAAAGTGACATGACATTAGTGACAACCTCCTCATATTCATGCTCTGCCTCGACAAGTTTTTCTGAACGTGTTAATCTGAGCTTGTTCCTGCAAATAAATGTGCACGGTTTAGTAAACTAGAACTGCAGGGCCAAAGAAAGAGAAGGCGAATCGTATAAGTTTAGGGGCCATACATATCTATTTCCTTAAACTTAATTGCTTCAGCCAGTTCGCAATGGTGCCTGAATGCATTTGCTCTCTCGCCTATTGTTGCCTGTCCCAAAAAATCAACAGAAGGTATTAACTAATTTCTGTTGAAAGCAAATTAATACAATGCAAATAACGAAAATTAACAGTGATGGATATTCATGTACACACCATGCATGGGTAGCCAATTGACCACACACCGTATAGTATTGCTATATTTCTGCAAATTGAGAACATGAACTCACCTTAATAGACTGCACCGACAGGACATAATCTTTTAAAGGCTCTTCAAAATTCATCAAGAGGTTCTGAGCCTAACAACAGGAAATGAGAAGTTAAGCAATTATATAATCTTGAGAACCTTAACAATTCAAATCACACCTCTCTCTGCAGTTTAATCGACAAGCTCTCTGATTTTGCCCCAAGCTCAGAAAATGCCTTTCCAAGAGCATTCCCTTCACAGTCCCCTAAAAGCTTTACTGCCTTACCAAAATCTGATAATGATTGTCCCAACTCTGTGACAATGCAAAAAGCATGACTATAACATAGCGAAATATATTTGGGAAGAAAAAAGAAAGAAGGCTAGGGCAGGGTGGAACATGCATTAAAATTGCAATTAAGAAATAAGTTCGCTAAAACATTAGGTTTTCCTGGAGAAAAACTGAAATAGAATAATTTGCACTCGGCCAAAAAAAAAAATTTACATGGTCCTTATATTTGCAATACCTCTATGTCTCTTCACAAGACGGTAGGCATGCTTCTGAGCTTCAGCTAGGTGATCTTCAAGCTGAAAAACGTAGTTCTTAAGCTTCTCATATTCAGGAGATGATTCTTCAACAGGTTTCTCCTTCCCAAGAACAACATCACTCACTTTCGATTGTACGTCCTGCCAATATGAAGCTTCCATTGTCATTATGAAATGCTTCACCCTTGCCCGATAAACGGAGCATAAAAAGGGGCTTAAATGATCTCTCAGGTAATCTATGAAAGGCAGACAATATTGTTGCAATTCAAAACAGCTAATGTCCTCCGAGTCGTAAAAAAAACATGTTGAAAGTATATTTGCTGCTGGAAATAAGAATTAATAAAACTCAAACTGACATTCTTTCCTTGGGTGATCCAGCGTGATAGCTACTAATGCTACAGAAATACAATACCTTGAAAATCTGTATCAGGTCTGCTGGCTTTTTCTTGAAAATACCAGTTTCTTGGGATCTTGCTCTTTCCATTGTCTGCAAATACAAAAAATATCATAGATGAAAAACTAGAAAAAGGTTTAAGAATGTAAAGCCAAAATAGACAAAATAATATACTTCATTTAAAATCTGACAACAACTAGCTGAAACTTAAATATGGATGAGATTAGTAAAAGAATTGGCTAAAACTAACATGTATTGAATCATAGATAACTCTAAAACTACCCTGCCTTATTTACACTATTGTCCACTTCCTCAAGGCGTAGAGGGTCTTCAAATACGAACACTATGGCATACACTGGATGGCATCAAATTGCATTTCAATTTTGACTTCCTCAGACCCAACCCCCCATCCTATATTAAATGCATGCTTGTACATGCTCTCCTCATAAATTTCTTCATAACAACTTAAGATTCTCCGTCTCTAGAAAACAACCACAAATTCAATTTCTTGGTAGAACAAAGTTCCAATTGTTAAATCACCTGTTCATCAACTGTCAAAAAGATTCTTAAATCCTCACTCTGTTTCAGCTCCTGATGTGAAGCTACACGGTTGACAAACATATCCAGAGCTTGACGCCTCGTCTCAATGAACTCAGCACTAAATCTGAACTTCTCTGTATGTCAGAAGGCGATATTATGCTCAGTAACAGTACAATTTTTTTATGGAAATATAAGGTCATGGACCAAAAATCAACTTCATGCCATGTCAGGTGGTTCAAAGGAAAGCATAAACTAGGGAACATGAAAATAAAAATCTCCTGACCCGTGGGAAAAGTGAAGGATCATCCTCAGTAAATTTCCTGTCAGAGAATGATCATTCACTAATACCGCAACTTAGAGCGAAGGCGGAATGTCGTAACTCTGCCTCTCGCTCTAAAGAGACAGGGAATTGGATTTTGTGGATAAAACAGTTGGCAGAGCATAGTTAACATGGTGCGAAAGACAATTTCTTCAATATGGAAGAAGAGTACGAAGATCCAGAACTAGTGATGAGGAAGGTAAAAAGACATCTTAACATATTACCTACAGTGCTCTTCTCTGGAATAGGAGGAATGAAGACACCCTTGTACTTTTCAAAAAGGCGGTCTCTTAGCCAAAAAAAATCACTGTACCTTCGGATAACAATTTTTCCAGGACCATCATACTCAGGGAAGTTCATCTGCAGAGAAGTGCTGGAGTTGTTATTTCATGGATCTAGGTTAGAAACCTGGATTTAAAACTGTAAAACAACAATTCGAAGAAAGAGAAAGGGCAATATAAAGCTCATTCAAGGTACAACTGAGAAGATAGTATGAAAGAAGCTGTGTACCATGCCACATATCAAAGAAATAGTGATTGGACAAAAGTGACTGAAATACGATTATTATCCCAATAAGTTATATCCAATTTAGTTCCACTCATCCTTGTTCCATGAAAAATACAACTTGATTTTTGTGCCTTCTATCTTTACAATCTTTAAGAAGCTATTTGATGTACTTTCTGAGTTGATCATTAGAAAGGTAAACTAATTACCACGGACTACAAATGGAAACTCAACTAAATGCAAACAGCAATACGATAATGCAGTTAAATGTTGATTAGACACGCATATTAATAAATACAACCTTGGTAATAACTTTGTAGGATATATAAGCCTGAACTCCATTTCCCATTTTGGCTGGATCAGACACAGACACGGTTAAATACGGCGACTGCGACGACGGAGATCGAGGACTTTGCACCAGTGGCCCTGATCCGCTTTCCTGCCACGGACATTCATCTCAAACTCACAAAGATTGCAAATTGAACGAAAAATATGAACTGATTGAAGGACAAATCACAATCTATCGATCAAGAGAAACGACAATTTTGGTGAATTTTGCAGGTACCGTATTTATCATCTTCGCGTTCCGGAATAAGCGAGCGTGACGCTAACCTACGCTGCGTGAGTGCAGTTTTTTCGACGACGGAAGGCGGCGAGTTAAAACGGATGTGCTTCGGGGTTTGGCTGGAGAATAGAAACTGCTACCTTACGCCACCGGGGGAGAAGACTTCGATATTAATCGGATGGGCCCACTGATTCTTCTGGTGTCTGCCGAACGTTCAAGTCTATTTCATAATTCTTTACTCAGACCATCTCCAACGGTCCTTCAAAATAAGGGATTCCCGTAAAAACAGCTTCCAACGATCCCCTAAAACCTCCCCCAAAATGAGGGAGTCGAAAATCCTCCCCTATACAAAGGGGAGAAAATCGGTTCTCCTATCTTTTCCCTTTCCATTTTTTGTATTTTTGTTTTTTTCCAGTTGTGGAAGAAGTGGCAGAAATTAGAGGAGAACTTACATGTGAATCAAATCGGTACACACAAATTCGACAGAAATCACCGGAGACGAGATCGGCGGGGACCAGATCGGCGTGGATGAGATCGGTGGATACCAGATCGGTGGAGATATATCGGCGTGGATTCCTGTCTATGAGAGAAATGAGAGAGGCGAAGAGATCGGGATGAGAGAGATAGGATTTTCATTGATTTTATGTTATAAAATTTTAGAAGTTGATTTTATGTTATAAAATTAGGAAAATGTAAACATTTATAAAATGTGTTTACATTGTATTAATTTTGAAAGGAAAATACATTACATAAATTTAAATTCTACATTAATTATCTAATAATAAGGAATATCATCTCCGGAGGATCCAGGCAAATCCAGCACGTTTTTGGGACGCAAGTTATTTGGGCGATATTATGACTTCCTGCATAATCATGCACGATAATTGAGGATGAACGAGACTTTGATGCTCCGATTGAAGTTGAAAGAGATGTGTCAACCACAGATATTGAATTTGAAACAACTCAACCCGATCGAATTAGAAGCTTGACGGAGCGGTTTAGTGAAATTAAAGATACAAACGCTCATTTCGAACTCCGGAATGCACTAATTGATCACTTGTGGAATGAATATTCATCTTCAGGGAATTAAATATTATGTAATCTATTATTTTTATTTAAGTAATTTGAATTGTCTTTTTTTGCAATTAATGTAGAATTTATTTTTATTTAAGTAATTTGAATTATCTTTTTTTTGAATTAATGTAGAATTTTAATTATGTATTTTTAATAAATATATTATTATGTTTAATTTAATTATATAAAATAATTGCATTTAAAAGTGATTTGTAAAATTAAAAAATGAAAATATTATGGAATATTCCTTTTTTAGGAGAGGGATAGGGGAAAACCGTTGGAGACGAAACACTGTTTCCGCACAAAAATACGGATAGGGCTCCCCTAATATACGAGAAACCCTTGGAGGTGCTCTCATCCTTTTCCCCTAAATTAAGGTTATAAACTCACCATGAGCTATTAGATTTGCTGTGTTTTGCTTTCCAAATTATGATAATTTATAAATCGCCTTTTAAATTATTAGTTTAGTGTGTGTTTGATTTCTAAATTATGAAAATGTATAATTTGTCTATTAAATTATCTAGTTTATTGTATAATTTCAAGTAAAAATCGACAAATATGTGCAAATATATAAATAATATTGTAATACCCCGTTTAAATCTAAGTGCTATTATAAGGATTTTATATTAATTAAATAAGAGTTAACAATTATTACTGCTTCCAAATAAATTATCAGGATGATCATAATACTCTTAATAGGATTATTACATTTGTACTCTAATAAGTATTGACCCACGTATATATGTATATATATGGAGAAAATATGGGTTTAGAGTTTAGGGTTCGGGATTTAGGGTTTAGGGTTCGGAGAAGATATAATAGAATTTTGAAATATTATTAGATACGCTCAAATCTCCCTCCGTACCTTTCTCAACTCCTACCCACGTCTATCTCTCCCACGCGATCGTGAATACAAGAAACACCGATTGATTTTCCTAATGCCTTTGATGATGCCGCTGCAACGAAGCTGATTGACAGAGTTCACTCCACAAGAAAGCCCCCTCCACGTTGCATTCAAGGAGAGAAGAAGAAAAAGGGAAGAATTG
This sequence comes from Lavandula angustifolia, assembly GCA_028984105.1. Classification (NCBI taxonomy): domain Eukaryota; kingdom Viridiplantae; phylum Streptophyta; class Magnoliopsida; order Lamiales; family Lamiaceae; genus Lavandula; species Lavandula angustifolia. The sequence continues at coordinate 18,946,892 of CM054824.1, forward strand.
GGTTGATGTATAACGTGAAGAATGGGATGATGTCCCCGCACAAGATGTGACGACCCTAAAGACCTTTTTGCCTACCTCCTCCTCTGCCCCCCCCCGTCCCTTTCCTATGCAAGCCATCAGAAACATCATATCTCCACCACTCTTCGGCTATTTAAACAAAAGAGAGAAGAGAAAGAAAGGGAAGGAAAGAAGTAAAGTTTGCACAACCACCACCATCGTTCATCTTTGCCGTTGACGCACAAGACGAGATCTCTCTGCCTCTCCAAATCTCTGGTCAAACTCTCTCATAGTCGACTAAAAGGTCCCTAACCACGCCGTGCCCGGAAGAAGGTTAGGAGGGTAATGTTCTTCTCTCATTTCTCCTTCATGAAAAGCCTCTGCGATTATACCTCGAAACTGGTTTAAGACACCGTGTAGACTTTAAGATGATTGGTCTATTTGATTTCCTTTCAAGCTTTTGAGGAATGTTTTTCTCCTGTTAACGTGAGGTTCCAGTTGGTGATGATGATGGATGAGTGTTTCAAGTACAAGAATTTCTTTACTTTACCTCGTTATTGATCTAAGACATGTGTAGATAAAGAGAAAATAACCTGCTGCATTAATTCTTGTGATATTGTGATCGGTTTGCATTGTTTTGATCTTCTTGTATACCTTTCCTCTATGTTTTTTCCACATTTATAAGTAAAAATACGTTTATCTATGTCATGTCTATCATGTTGAAAAGTTGGAATCTTAAATGTCTTTAATAAACCGTGTAAAACTGCAAAATATATAGCTCGGTAAGTGTTCGATAAAATGTTTAAGTCAATGCCTTGTTTCCTTTTTAGATCCGCACTTATACCTTGTAAAACCTAGAAATTTAGACACCTTTAGGAAGCCCTCCTTACTGGCTTCCTAACGCTGCAAACCGTTCGTAATTTAGATTTCAAATCGAGTTGTTATTCGTTGTCGAAAACGGCACCTCGAGCTACCCCTTGTTTTGCGAGCAGGGAAAACGACACTTTCCAAACGACTCCCAAACTCTCTAAAACTGATTAATACCCATCAACACTCATACAATCGGAAAGCCCTTCTTGTTGGCTTTTCAAAGAGACCCTTCGCGTATTTTTCGGAGTTGAGACCAACGAGATACGAAGCCACAAAAATTCAGTTGTCTAGCTGCTTGCCTAAGCCGAGACAATACATTTAAGTTCTAATATACCATACTCCCACCTAATTAAAACTGTAAAAGAATATATCTTTGGAAAGCTGCTTTCATCGGCTTTCCAGCGCAAAAATTGTTTCGAGAAACGGAGTTCGGACCAAGAAGTTATTCACCGTCGAAGAAGGCACGCTGCACTACCTTATGTTTTTTTTTTCAAGCTGCGGAGCAGCATCATTTGAGCGTTTACAACACCCTTTTTATTGTCCTAAACCCCTTTGACACCTATACCATTTGAAAGCCACGTTTACAGGCTTTCCAACGCCACTTCTCACTCGTCATTCGAAGCTCGGACCAAAACATTATGCCTCGGCGAAAAGGCCCACTTAAAACTGCCCAGCTGGCGAGAAGCGCAGAGTAGCAAGCTTCCAGCCGATTTTGATAACCCGACTGAACCCAAAACTCTAAAATCCTTGCACCATCACAAAGCTTAATCAATAAGGACTCCAAAACATATTTCCGATTGTAAAAACGGAGTCCCGATCGCCGAGATATACCTCGCTTGAAAATGATCTAAAAACTGTTTGAATTAATGCCTAAACCAGAAAATTCTAAGTATTGAACAAAGGGCTTAGCTATGACCCGTTTTGCGAGATCTTTTGTGAATGGCCCTCGGATCTAGTAACCCCAAACCCCATACCGTCTTAAACCTTGTCATCCAAGCCATCTCCAGACCCTTTCCTTCGCCATTTGGAGATCGTATCAAGAAATTACGGTTCGGCGAAAATGCATCGTTGAAACACCCTACTCTTCCCGGAATGTGCAGATCCCCCAACTTTAAAACAGTCTATGAGCTTCATTCCTTTTTTAAACTCATCGAACCATATACCGATAGAAATTCGGGTTCATCTTTCCAAACCCATGCTCAACGCATAAAATAAAACTCAAACGAAAAAGATATGAGCCTACAGAATACCGCTAGCAGAACTGCCACATTTTCACCAACTCAAGTTCGGGGACTACTTTCGATATCAAAACAGTATCTGATTGAGAAACTTATCTCTACGGTCTCATACCTCTCCTGGGGAAGAATCTAAACATGAGTTTTCATCGAAGACCGACATTCGGATCGTTCAGAAATAAAGCCGGAAGTTGCTGCGAAAAATATTTCTAAAATATATTTTATTTTCTAAATATCCCCTTAAATACCGGGAAAATACCAAAGCTACAAAATTACCGAATGAAGAGAGGCCACTATTGAAAATGCGTATAGGGTATATCCGAGCAAGAATATTGAAGACGAGTTTTATCATTTCAAGAAAAATAGCGAAATAAAATTCGCTCTTCGTAACCAAAAACCTTATTCGCTAAAAACGAACTTTGTGGTCTAGAATTCAAAGAAATTCTAGGACTTTGTGATTTAACCCTAACATAATTTAGGTCTCTATTGCGCCACGAGGTGGGTTATATTTTTCTCTAAACTTATTTTTGAGTTATTAAGCTCTTAAATTATATGACATGTTGTTATCCATTGAAATGTTTTTATGCGCATTCGATTAAGTTTAATGCTCTTGTATGGTCGATCGAGGTTCTTGTTCTGACCTAACACATCAGACTGGTATCGTGTACACCCCCCGTTAGTTGTGCAGTGGGTTGATCTCCACTGTGCACTAACTTGTTACTCCCTCCATTCCACTCCATTAGTTCAGTATTCCTTTTCGGGATGTTCCACTCCATTAGTCCACTTTCCTTTTTTAACTTAAAATAACACTCTTATATATTCTAGTGGACCCCACTACTTTATACTACTTTACACACAATAAACAACTTTCTTAATCTTCGTACCGAAAAGAAAGTGGACTAATGGAGTGTAACGGAGGGAGTATAAGGGGCCAGAAGATCTGGCCCATTTTTGGTGGCCCCTTCGGTGGGCCACCAAGTGTTCCTCCTCCCATTTTGGGACAAAAGATCCGTGTTGGTATAAGGGATTATCTGGGGAAAGATCCGATATTCAAAGTTGAAAAGGGTGCTCTGAGTAACGGCTCGAGACCTTAGATGGAATTGGATCCGAAGAGGATATGTTCCGGGATCGCAACAGAGATGAAATTGGATCCGACGAGGATGTGTTCCTGGATCGCAATAGAGATTAAATTGGATCCGACGAGGATGTGTTCCGGGATCGCAAGAGTAACTAAAAGAATGTTGCACGCGCGCGCAAAAGAAATGGAAAATATTTCGTATACTTAGGAGTATCTTTTGTTTTTAAAATCTCCTAAGCTATACATTTAGGCTCTGGATAACCGCGAGTTTTATAAAATGTTTTATTAAATGCTCGCCCACTGAGTACACTAGTACTCAGTCCAAAATCTTTTCAAAAACTTTTTCAGGTTGAGCGGTCACTGCTGACGGACGGAGCCGAGGCGAGGGTTGCTGTCAAATAATTAAATTCAGCTGTGCTTAAATGATTTTTGTCCAATTCAAGGAATGTAGTTCTTTTGTCAATCGTCACTCTAGACTTATTTTTATCCGAATTACTTTCTATGTGTTCAGATACTCATCACGTTTTGAATGAATCTCGAACCGAAGATCCTATAATTTAATATTTTAATTTCTTTATTATCTTTTAATAATGAATTCTTGAATTGTTTATCTGTATTGTACCACACCCGGTCACACGCCTTTTCCCGAAAATCGGGCTGTGACAAATATCATCCCATATCAAAAGTTGTGTGTGGTTTCTCCAATGTACTCCCTCGGTCCATTAGTAACGTTATTTTTTTTAGCAAGGAGGTTAAAAAGTAGTGTTTTGTAATGTATATTGTTTAACTTTTTTGTAGTTAATTTATGTCCACACATTTTTTTAAATTTTTTAAAAAACATTACATTTATAATAATATTCATCAATAATAAATACATAACATTACTAATGAGATACATAATAATAAATACATAACATTACTAATGAGATACATGGAGTACTATTCTTTTTTGTGATAATCTAGAATGACATTACCTATAATTAGTAAGTGGAGATGAAAGAAATTGTTAAGATTTAACTTTTTTTTTTGTAATAAATTAGATACTTTATTGGATTTTACCCATCACTTTAAATAATCTGTAGTGTTTGGAGTAACTGAAGCTTATTGATAAGTGTTGAAAACTGTTTAAAGCGGCTGAAAGCTGTTGATTTGAGAATCTGCAGGTGCTTGGAATGAAGTGTTGAAAGCTATTAAAATGAAAAAAATAGTGTTTGGAAATGTAGCTCGTAGCAGTAGCTTATTTTCACTCTTTAAATGAAATAACGCTCTTATCCCTAATGTTATTACATAATTATAATTTATAATAAATAAATAAAATTGATAAATTGTTGCTATTTTATGTTTATTTTTTTCTTTATAATTGTCATCTCAATACAAAATTAATATATATATTATATAAAATATTTGATTGTTATTTATATTACAATTTAATTTATATTAAAACATAATAATAATTGATCATTAATTATGGAATTATAATTAAATTTTATGGACAAAGTTTTTATGGAATAAAATTAATTTTTGAATGATAAATTTGTTCAGTAAATTTTATAAGTTGTACGGTATAAGTCATAAGCTGGGGTGAGGCAACTTAAGCAGCTTCTCTAAATATATGAAAAGAAATAGAGAAGCTCTAGCTGAAAGCTAGAATGTCAAACACTATAAACTACTTAATATAAACTATTCCAAATACTCCCTTAATAATCGTGTCCAAAAATAATGGGACGCTAATATTATAACAAGAGGAGTATTCTCTTTGTTTCATTAATCAAGTCTCATTTTCTATTTAGTGATGTCTCACTAACCAAGTCATATTCCATAAAATGAAAATAAATGAGTGGACCACATCAATCTAAACAAATAGATTCCATCACTTTATACTTTTATACCACACTTTTTTATTTTTATACTACATGTTTTCTTTTTCATTTACTTTCTAAATATAGTGAAACGGAATGAATATAATTTAAAGGATACTTTATTAAGACCGTTAGAAATTGAATATGGGATTTACCCGTGACCCCGTGACAATAATCCCCGCGTCCTATTTAACTTCCACGCGCTCTGGCAATTTATTCCCTCGCGATACATCACCACCAGCAATCTCTCGCTCCGTGCCCTAGCAGTTTCCACCCCTTTTCACTAACAATTTTAACTCGTTAATTCAACGCCAACAAACAATTCGAAACTAATTCTTCAATTTCATCCGATTTTCTTAACTGAAAGAGAACAATAATTTGGAAAAATTGAAATAAATAAGAAATAGAAAGCTTCGCCAGCGGTGGCGCTGCCGCCACCCTGCCGCCGGTGACGTCTATGCTTCCGGAAGCTGCTATTGACTCGAGCCATACTTTGGCGGAGCTTATGCCTTGGATGATCCACAGCTGTCATTAGACAATCTCTTACCGGTATGTTTTGTAAATTTACCGTGTTTCCAATTCACTGACAGTTGATCGTTCTATGTAGGTAGGTTAGGCTGATTGTTTCGAGTGTTATCGTTAAACGTAATTCAGCTACGGAGAAGTATTTTATTTTGTTAGAGGTATTTAAGAATTAGCTATTCAAGTTCGTGGAATTGAATAACCAAGTCGGTAACATGCACAGATTGGTTAGAGCGAACTTTGATGGCATACTGTCATGTTGTGAGAAATATGAAAGAGTTTAGCGTAGAATTTCTCTGTCCCTACTTGAGTGGTAACTGTAGCTCGACCTGGATGTTTAGCTTGATTGTGGTGTTGCCTCTCAAGTATTTTGAATTTTGGTTCCAGACTTCCAGTTCTTGATAACAAACAATAGCACCCTGGTTAATTGTGATGTATAACTTATTTGCAACCTTTAATGCGAGACAAAAAGTAATGCATGTAAAAATATTTCCTGCAGATGTTGAAATGGCGAAGGCTAAAAAGGCAAAGAATGAAGAGCAGAGAGATGAAGATAATAGTAATTCAGAGGCAGTTGTCAAGCATCAGAAGCTCTGTCTGTCCATTGACATGGACCACCGTCGAATCTATGGGTCTTTTTTCTTGATTCAACTCCTTTAATTTCTTTAATATTATATATTGAAACTTTTGTATATGTGAGTGCCTTGTGGCAAGGTTTTAAAAAGCGTAAACGGGTTTCGAGGCGTTTTTTCATGGTTTCACGAGGCGTAAGCCTCGAAACGGAACGAGGCGTAAAATTGAGGCGTAAATTTAATTTTTTCACCATAATAAATATATAATAACACATAAGTCAAAAGTACTCTCAAATTCAAAATACATGGGATTCAATATTCTCCACAACTAGGATTTTAACTTTTTAGTGAAATACATGGGAATTTGTGGCCAAAATGTCTTTTCTGGAAGAGAAATACAATGAATCTTACTAGCTCATCTAACCTCTTCGTTTTATTAAGTTAAATAATTAATTATACCCAGTTATCTAATAAAACTTCAGGCAACTAATCACATAAAGAAATGTCTAATTTAATATAACATCTTCGTTTCTGGAAGCAGCACTAATATTAATTTCAATTCATGTTGTTTTCTACTCAATTTTGATTCTAATCTAAATATTTTGGGTTGGGCTGACTGAAAATCTAATTAATGTAATTAGGTTTAAGCCCAATTATATTAATTTCATAAGAATTCGAATTCTGGCCCGATAAAAAAAGGGACCGCCTCAATGAAAAAACGTCTCAAAGGCGGGCCTCGAGGCGCGCCTCGCCGGAACGAGGCGCTCAGATGAAGCGTATGGTCTGAGGCGTACGCCTCAAGGCGTTTTTTCGCCGTTTCGATTCGAGGCGCGCCTCGAGGCGGGCCTCAATTGGGTTTTTTAAAACCTTGCCTTGTGGAACTCCTTCCCCTATTGATTTAAGTTTGTAATTATTCTTTATTTGGCTTGCGTGATTGATTCGAATGTTCGGTGTTGAAATATTTATTTGTTGGCATTGAGATCACATTACTTTAGGTTCTTCAATCTATTTCCCCTGTAATGTAATGAAATTTTTTATGGGATGCTTCTAATTGGGACAGTCATATCCCTTTAGTTTCTTGGGAAATGGCAAAGCGACCAAACTGAGGGGTATTTGTATTGATAATTGAGTAAAAATACAAGCAAGTTTGTGGAATGCAACTTATGTGCTATGGCATCCAAAATCTCAGGTACACAGAACTGCAGATAGCTATACCGGACAATGGAATAGTGGGTTTGCATGCAGATAATTTGGCAATTGAAAAGGTTACAGTTGATGGAGAGCCAGCAGTGTTTGAAGTTTTCCCTCACTATCAGCATCTGGACCCAAAGGATAGATGGTCCGTGGTTTCCTCAGCTACTTCAGCTGCTGATGCCTCCGGGTCCGTTTATTTGTCATCCCTTGAGATTGAGTTACTCCCTAATTTGCTGATAATGTGTAGCAAGACCACTAAAACAGATAACGATCAAGAAGAATGTATGCAGTTGGACAATGGGGAACCTGGCTTGGCTGATGCTAACAGGTTTTTAAGTCATAATTCATTTGTTGCTCTACTGTTCTCCATATTAGATTCTGTTTTTTACAACTTCTAGTTTTGTTGATATGTGGATACCATCCATTTTTTATGTATGCCAAGTAACATCTTAACATGTTATTGCATTGGTATACAAATCCCGTCCCTGATTCTTTTTCACGGGTATCTGTTATCAGGCAAGGTAATAAATGAGAAAAATCGGTACAAGGCTAATGATTGATGAGCTTTGAATCTTTTTTGGGTAAAACTTAACACTTGGTTTTGGAGATCATGTAAAAGTTAAAACGATTGTTTGAATTGAAATACTAGAAAAGTGAAAATAATTACAAAATATTGTTTCAATATCCTGGGAAAGTCATTATTCCTCAATTCCATTTTTCCTTGACTTTCCTTTGGCTAAAAGCAAGCTAAGAGAAAAGGAGAGTCAGCAGCAAGTGTGACTGCTTTGGCAGGGGCGGTGCTCACAATAAAAGCAGTTTTAGGAACTGAACATAGTTGGCAGCAGGTGCACTGCAACTATAGAAGCAGTGACAGAGATCCGAAGTAGTAGTAGGAACTGATAGGAGGACAGAGTAGAAGTAGTAAAAGTAACAGAGCAAAGTCAGAGCAATTAGCAGCAGTAGATTCGTTCAGAACACAGCGTCGACCACACAGCAGCGGCAGAGACATTTTTTTTACTTATGTTAAAGCAATATCATGAAAATAATTTGCTTTATATATTTATATAATTTGCTCTTGTATATGTATTTCATGCTCTTTTTCCTGATATATCAAGATATTTGGTTCCATGGTGATGCTTAATAGTATCACCTGTATTGCATCAGGTTAGATAGAAAAATTGACATATGGTGCCTCAAATCGGTGCAACTAAACAATTATATAATCTGGGTGTGATTTAATTGATAAGCAAACTATGTTTAGTTTAACCTTCTCTCCGTATGAATATGTTTTTATATGAACTTAGTTTTCTTCTTTGTCACCCCTTTGTACAAAAGGTTCTGGGATTGTGCTCAATAGTTTTCTTGTTCAGATGGTCTTATGAGCTTAGTTTCATCTTACTTCTCACGTAGGCTGGTGCAGAATGTAAAACAAGTACGCATAGAATATTGGGTAGAAAAAGCAGAGACTGGAGTCCATTTTGATGGCAATGTTTTGCATACGAATAACCAGTTGAGGCGTGCACGGTGCTGGTTTCCTTGTATGGATGACAGTCTGCAGTGTTGCAGGTATATGCAAGTTTAAAATGCCATTTTAAAGCATTTTAATACAATTTGAGGTTGCTTTCTTATGCTCATGATTAATTAATCTGTGTTTTGTACAGCTATGACCTCGAATTCACGGTGGCCAGTAATCTTATTGCAGTTAGTTCTGGAACTTTACTTCATCAGGTAAAAAGTTCAAAACAATGAATATTCTAGCAAAAAGTTTCTCTGGAGTACATATAGTCACTCTTCCCTTCTTTAATTAAGTAGCTCAAAAAGATGTTTAGTAATTCAGGTTGGTGGAGTTTTTTAAAATTGAATCGCTCTTTTTATTTATGGAGAAGCAATGTGGGTAAAGCAGGAGACATCTTTTCATCCTCCACGAGGAATGGTCAGGATTCTCACTGCTGAGATTTATGTTTGGCTCTTATTATATAAGATGTCAATCAGCTATCATGAGATAGCAATAAACTGGTGCTAAAGCTCTTTTCCTGACAATTTTGATAAGATGCATTGACTGTTTAGATGTTGTTTAAACTGTTTAACATAGATATTAATGAAGACTGAGGGACAAATACCTTGAGACATTTGGGAATGAGATAATATACAAAAGTGTCTCTTTTAAGTTTTAACAAAAGAAACCACTGCATCGAATTTATAAGTTCTTATATTGTGCTTTAATCACGTAATTTATGTGGCATTCCTTGGTATATGATATTATTATTCATATTCAGATGTGGAGAGGTACTCTGTGTTCTTAATGTTTATGTTTGAACAGCGCCATGATGTATTTTTGTCTGGTGTGTCGCCAACAAATTCTTTCTTGTAGGTTTTAACAAAGGATGATCCACCAAAGAAGACATATGTTTATAAATTAGATGTTCCTGTGGCTGCTCAGTGGATATCTCTGGCAGTTGCACCATTTGAAATTCTTCCTGATCGATATGGTGGTTTGTTGTCATACTTTTGTCTACCTTCTAACTTGTCAAAGCTGCGGAATACAGTGGTATTCTTCTATAATGCTTTCAGGTATGACAAGCATATTTTAAATATACTTATGTCGTCAGGGTTTGATATGCCATTTCCAGGACCAGTATTAGTGTATTAAGTGTGGAATTTCATTTTACTTTATCTGGTCCAATATTAGTGTCCTCTGTACTTGTTAACAGCCATTATGAGGATTACCTGTCTGCATCATTTCCATTTGGATCATACACACAAGTATTTGTTGCTCCTGAGATGACAGTATCTTCATGGAGTTCGGGAGCTTCAATGAGCATCTTCAGTTCTCATCTTCTGTATGATGAGAAGCTCATAAATCAGGTCTGCTTATGAAAGAATTGCCCCTGTAAGCTGCGAATGATTTATATATCCTTTGGCCATCCTGCTTAACTTTTTATTACACACCCCTCTCCTAGTTAATGAGAATAAAATGCAATAAGCTAATGATGCCAGGTACTTAGTCCATCATACATTCGAAGAAATGATTTGGTTATATGACGTCGGGTAGATTCTGTATGTGAATGCTTTGTGAGACCTACACAAGGTGTATATGATTACTTTTGTTGGTTGGTTCAGGAATCAAGCTATATGCGCTGTATCTAATAGTGAATAGCATAAAAGGCTCTAAAAGATTCAAGACAATGCTTTCTTTTAAGGCTTACGAATGAATCTGGTGATGGTTGTGGTGACTGAGACTATGCCAGGTCAACAGCAGAGAATAAAGAATTCTTTTGTTTATAAATGTGGATAGGAAAGAAGAACTGAAAAAGAAAAGGCAAACATGAAAAATGAGGAAAAATATGAAAACAGAGAAATGAAAGAACTGATCAAGGGGATTTAGCCATTTAGTCATATTGCTATGTTTCATACTTGTATCCCTTGATTTAAATTTACGTATTTGATAATATATCACCCTTACAATTACATCTAGTATTCAAATTATATTGACATTAATTCGTATCCCCAAAATTTACCACATGATGTAGCAATTGTCTTATATCTGGCACAAAAAATGTATAAGTTCTGTTCCACCTATGTTTCGCTTGCATTTTTGTTAATTTGGTTTTGGAGGATAATAGAATGAGATAGTTCTTCAGATATAAGTGATTCCCACTAATCAAGTTCTTTTATTAATTCTATTACCGCTTATGGATTTTCTGCGCAGACTATAGAGACAAGGATTAAACTTGCCTATGCCCTTGCCAGACAGTGGTTTGGAGTATATATCACTCCTGAAGCTCCAAATGATGGTGATATGCTAATTTAGATGTTTGTACTTTGCACCTTTAATTATGGAAAACCTCAATCTGATATGGTTGTTGTAATACTTTATTTCAGAGTGGTTGGTGGATGGTCTTGCTGGGTTTCTTGCTGATTCTTTTATTAAGAGGTTTCTGGGAAACAATGAAGCACGCTATAGAAGATACAAGGTTCATTATTATTCAATAACTCTTAGTCTCTTACATTGAGATTATTTGTTTTGTTTCGTTTAGACATAATATGAGTTCATACTGGCTGATAATGTGTTGCTATGATGGGGAAACTAGTAATTCTGAAAGAAATGAAACACGGAAACCTACAATGCTTCTGTCTGATCCACTTAGTAGGATACACACCCGAAAACCTGTACATTTTGTGTATTTCATACCATTATTGTTTTACATTAGTGGTCTTTTGAGGCCACCAACAGAAACTGCCTCTAGCATGACTCTACAGCACCAAAGTTATTCACACCTTACTCCCCTAATGAACTTTAAATGAAAGAGTATCTCTACCTAAAACCAATAGGAGTGATTGGGCGGTGACTGTATAATGAAACCATTATTTTATTTTATTTTGGATCTTCCAGAACATTTTCTTAGGAGACTCTGAAGTCTGACCCATATGTTTCCCTAGTTGGTAATTGACTTGAACTTGGAAATTTAAGCTTCATTTATTATAACGATAATCTTCTGCACATTTCTTGTCTTTTTTCCTTTCTCTGGACGTCCAAATATTTGGTTCTTAAGTATTGCAATTCGCATCCTTCACTTCCTTGAACCCACAGCTCATGTCAAAGCTCACTTTTAAAATCATGCTTTTAGGTATGCAGCTTGCATGTCGGATATTGAATCTAATTTGGAAAGTGTTATGTGGAATGCTAACTTCTGGCTGTGAATATACTTATAGATATACGCAAACGCGTATTGACTTCTATCTCAGTGAAACTACTTCAAATATAACCAGTTAGGGATTTCTTTTAGCATAACATTGACTTCAAAAAAAGCAAATAAGGTTCCGCTTCCCCTCGCGTAAATCATTATTCAGAGTTCGAACATAAACCAACATTTTGTGCTATGGAGGGAGTGATTATCAGCATCATGAACTTATGATAGTTTTTATTTTGTTGTTTGATAAATCCCACTCAAGCATACTACAGAATCTATATGTTAAATCCCACTTTGTATATGTTAATTTCATTAATTTACCTAGAAATGGAGTTGCTGAAATCAATCTCTGTTTGATGTAACCTTTTCGTTTATTTGGCATTTACTGCAGGCTAACTGTGCTGTTTGCCAAGCGGATGATAGTGGTGCGACTGCCTTAAGCTCCAGCCCTGCTTCTAAGGATTTATATGGCACCCAATTTATTGGTTTCTATGGAAAAATAAGATCATGGAAATCTGTAAGTTTTATTTTGGTCAGTTAAGATAGATTTACTTTGGGACCTTTGTGGTATTGGCTTAACTCTCTTTCTCTATTATAGGTAGCTGTTCTTCAAATGCTAGAAAAGCAGATGGGTCCCGAGTCATTCCGAAAAGTAAGAGCCTTAAAGTTTGAATCTCGCTATATAAAATAGGGCTGCTAAATGTTTGTCTTCACTTTCTGTTTATGATATTATCTACTCAAAATCCCACGTTCAATTCTTCATACGGTGTCATTTGTCCTCTCTGATGTTTGCTACAGAGGTTTGTTACTTGAGTGTTATGCCTTGGTCAACGTATCTTTTTTTTTTTTCACAATTTTGTCATGCTATTTAATCCCTATCTTCATAAGAGTTTCTTAGTCTGCAAGTGATTTTTTTTTTTAATAATGCATTACCAACCACCTCCTAGGATTGGCAATTGGTATATCTTGTCAAGCCCCAGCCTGAAAGGTGTGATTGTAGGGTTTTTAGATGCTTGGGAAATTCGTAACTCTTGAGTTAACTACTCTCTAACTAGTATATTAACCCCAAGATCTGGTCTTCATCCGATGTATTGCCTTTCTTTATGTTTATGAGTTTATGATTGCCTTCTCCATCCACAGATTCTGCAAAATATTGTTTTGAGGGCTCGGGATGGCAATCGTCCTTTGAGAACTCTGAGCACCAAAGAGGTAACTCTATCGGATTCTTTTCTTCTTGCTGTATTAATTTCATGCTCGTGGCACACCCAGATTGTGTAAATTGCTATCTTATCTAGTGTTAATCTAATTCTTACTCTGGAACATAGCCTCCAGGTATAATTTCTCCATTAAAGCCAACTTAAACACCTATTCTTAAAATGTGAAAGATAATTGCTGCTATGTCTTATAATGCTATCTATGTTATATACTTTTGAGGTGAATGTATGCCCTGTGTCTTAGTTACTGGACCGTGGCATTATCTTGTCTGGTCAGGCACGCTAGTACTCTGGTGGAGGGGATAGGTTCCGTTGGTACCTTATGTTTGACCTTCACCATATTTGGTCCTTGACCTCTAAATTTTATAACTATAACTTAGAGCTAGTAGCTCAAATGTGGGGTTTAATATTTTAATAATCTGAGTATCTTGGATGTGTATATCTGGTCATTCATTATTATTTTGTTTTAAAAAGTTCAGACACTTAAACAAGGAAATGGGGGGTGGGCGAATTCTGTGTACTCAAAAAAGTATCATTTGAAGTTATACATGTTTTTACTTTTCTTAAGTTGCATTTTTCTGTTTTTCTCTCCAATTAAATAAAAATCATGTCAGTATCTCAAACTTTCTGATACTGTTTCATGGCAGTATCCTACTGATGAAAAACTGGGACAAATTTTTTTTTTTTGATGTAAGAATGGAATGATACCAAACTGCTTCTGCAAGAGCTATATTGTTCCCTTCTTCACATCTTGAATATCTCCTTTTTCCTGCATGTATGTTTTAGTTTCTATGCATCACAAAAAGCATTTTCAGTACACCTGTAATGTGCTCGTCTGATCTCAATACTATCCTGCTAATGTTTATATTAAAGTCGCAATAAAGATCTATGATGAAAACTGATTATCCAGGTGCAAAATCATGCTGTTTGCTGTTAATTATTACTGATAAGACCTTTATTTGGACTTTTGTTTCCGAGAATATACTTCCATCTTGCTATATTGGATGAAAGTACTAGAACAAACTCTCTCTCTCTCTCTGATCACATCTTACTCTTGACATTTTATTGACTTTTGATTGCTGGCAGTTCCGTCACTTTGCTAATAAAATTGGAAATCTTGAGCGCCCCTTTCTTAAAGAGTTCTTTCCTCGCTGGGTTGGATCTGGTGGTTGTCCAGCGTTGAAGTACGATTGTTGCTGTTTGTATTGTCGTTTGGCTGTTCAAGTATTCTTACTGATACATTTTCCCTTCATTCCACTTAGGATGGGATTTTCCTATAACAAAAGAAAAAACATGATTGAATTAGCTGTACTCCGAGGCTGTACTTCTAGACCTGATTCATGGGTGGGCATTGATAGTATCAATCCTGATTCTGAAAACCGAGATGGTGTAGTTGGGTGGCCTGGGATGATGAGTATAAGGGTGCATGAACTCGATGGCATGTATGATCACCCTATTCTGCCCATGGCTGGCGAACCATGGCAATTACTTGAGATTCAGTGTCACTCTAAACTTGCTTCAAAGCGCTTCCAGAAAACCAAGAAGGGCTCTAAGGCTGATGGTTCTGATGATGATGGTGATGCTGTGCCCACACAAGATGTGCGACCAAAGTATGTGTAAAATCTAGCATGCATATATGCAAGACTTCTCTTGAACCCAATCTTTAACTACAGTTATATCTTTCTAAGATAATATCAATTTGACTAATGCAGTTCTGAGTCTCCCCTATTGTGGATTCGCGCTGATCCAGAAATGGAATATCTTGCTGAAGTACATTTTAATCAACCTGTGCAAATGTGGGTGAGTGTAAAACTCAGATCTTAGCTCCTACTTCGTAGTAGAAAGAAGGAAGGTCAATAAAATTATACAGAAGTTCTTTAGCTAAAAATTAGTAGATATGTCAACGGTCAAATGTCTCATAGGATAAACACAAAAGTGTGAAGAGGAGGTCAAATAAAATTTGTAGATCTGAATCACTGAGAAGTATGTTTAAATCAATATGTGTTCCATTTATATATGTTTGTTTTTGTTTCTTGTATTGTGTCACAATTTTTGGATGAAAAAACTGTCTATCTGATTGTGCTATTCTGTTAGGGTTCTTTTTTCTTTTTTTTTTTTTTTTTTTGGGGGGGAGGGTTCTGTATTCACCATAATTTCATTTTTTATACTACTTGAGTCACTATCACCATGTATGAAGAGCACTGAAATTAGATGAAACTGAATATTGACAAATGACATGTTCTGAGTTATAAGAATAATCAATCAGTTTACGGTTGTCTGTTGTCTGTTGATGTGAAATGTTTTTGTGTTTGCTCTGTAGATAAATCAACTGGAGAGGGATAAAGATGTTGTTGCTCAGGCACAAGCTATTGAAGTATTAGAAGCATTGCCACAACTTTCCTTTTCTGTTGTTAATGCTCTAAACAATTTTCTCAGCGACTCCAAGGTCCTTCCCATCCTTTACCCCACTTCTGTATCTATTTTAATCTGGTCTTATCTGTGTCTCCTCAAACTGTCTTTCTATTGCTACTGTTCAGGCTTTCTGGAGAGTTCGCATACAGGCTGCTTATGCATTGGCTGCCACTACAAGTGAGGTATATCAAATGCTCTTTCCGTTTCGAAACATTTTATGGAACATTAGAGACCTAGTGCACTTGCTATCTGATTTGGTTGTCTTGTTCTTTCTAAGTTCCCGTGGTGTGTTTGTGTCATGGTCCACTGACACGACAAGGAAAACAAACACAGCCACGAGTCCGCTGACACCATGTGCTCAACCATGATCAAATTGAATCATAAATACGTTCTATTTTCATCATGTCAGTGGACTCGTGGCTGTATTTGTTTTCCTCGTGGACTGTGTTCTAGACTGCTATTAGGAATAGACTATTTTGTTATACGTGCCATCCGCCATGTCAACTGTCATTGTTCCATCATGTAACAGAGCAGGTCATAATGCGGCAGTCATAATTTGGTTATGTTATTTTGATTATTTATTTGCTTTTTTAATATTTTGCTCTACTGTCTAATCAGGACAGTGACTGGACGGGCTTGCTTCATCTGATAAATTTCTATAAAAGTCGGAGATTTGATCCAAAGATAGGTCTTCCCAGGTAGACTCTTTAAGTTCAAGTAGGAATTCAAATAAATGAAAGTATTATCAGGTCAACTTGTTGATTGTATGCTCTTTTCTATTAATAGGCCCAATGACTTTCATGATTTCCAGGAGTACTTTGTACTTGAGGTAATAAAATGACTTTCATTGTAACATGAATGTTTTTAAGATAAAATTGCACTTCTATTGTCTTATTAACATCGTGCACCTCATCACAATTAGTTTGTATGCTTCTTAGTATTTGAAAAGTGTCATCCCCCATGATTTCACTCAAAAAGAAAGTGATGATTTATTTGGCGAATGTCCTCTTACAGTAAATTTTATCGAACTTTTATTTGTTTGAATTTGTTTGCATGTTCCTTCTTTTTTGGAGTTTGATGGATAAATGGAGTTTCTCGTTGCTGTATGTGACTGTGCTCCCAGATCTGGTCACCAACCAAGCACCTCATGGTTAAAATGCCATTTTTTTCATGGAATCTGCAATTCTATACTTGTCAAATCTTTACTGGAGCAGGTGTATATTATTCAGTGATACAGATCATAGAAAGGTCAAAGGTATAAAAATATAGAGGGCTGGTTTATATAGAAATTTATTTTCCTTTAGAGATAATTAGGCTATGACTGGATCGTGTTTTTAAAGGATCTCTTGTGAGTTAAGTGCAGTACTTTGAGATAATTTTATTGCATTATGTGATGTTGAACTCTGAGTATGATGATGCCTAAGAGCTTTGGTTATCATTTTTTTTGTTATTTGCTCATCCATTTGATTTTTTACAAGTTTAATTCCATTAAGTGATCTAACAATCTAACATATAGCTTGTTTATATAAAACCTTCAACTTTTGTCTATCCCAGCCTTCCGTATTTCATTACTCGTCTAATTTTCTGCATCCTGATCAAGTAACAAATAATTTAAGCATAGTTTCAAAATAACATTAGGTTTGGGGAAATTTATAAGGTTAAACGCAATCGGCAGGGTTCTATAGTTACCCTCTTAATTATACTTATATTGACAAGTGGTGTAAGCCTCTATATGATGAACAGACTTATTTTTTAGTTCCTACTGGTGCTTGTTAGACCTTTTTCCTCTTCTTCTTCTTTTGAAAATAGACTTGAATCCGTTTCATATTTCATTTTAAATCTTTTCTGTATGTAGTTGACTCCTTCCTGAACCTGTATTGCTTCTTCTCAGGGTTCTTTATCGGAGTCTAATTTTATTTAACTGAAGATTGTTGAACTCATATTTCTGTCGAACTGAAGGTCATATACCACTAACTAATGAATGAAGAAAAACAATAATAATTATACCAGTAATGCAGATAACATTATGTCTTATTATCAGGCAATACCACATGCAATAGCTATGGTCAGATCTCCGGACAAGAAGAGTCCTAGAGAAGCTGTGGAGTTTATTTTTCAACTTCTAAAGGTAATGATTCTTGATTAATGACTCTGTTTTGCTGATGAGTGATGATATTTCATAGGGAATCCAACTTTGTGTTGATAATAATGCTATACATGGACGGTTAGTAATACAAGTGGCAGAATTCCTGATAAGATATGAGTTACTTGTATGGGACAACTGGCTGTATGAAACAAGTTGTATCTATGATTTAATATATGATTGTGAAGTTGGAACATAGCTTATTTATATTTCACATTTCAAAGAACAATAGGAAATGCATTTTGCACGGTTCCTGTTAGTTTCCAAGTTATTTGTTCTTCCTGTATCTGGATTGAGTTGATTGCTGGCTATTCCAACTGGATTGCTTTTTCCTGATTTTTGTTCTGGTTGGAACATGCGTGTAGTACAATGATAACAGCGGGAACACATACTCGGATGTTTTTTTGGTAGCTGCATTGGTCCAGTCTGTTGGTGAACTTGAATTTGGGCAGCAGGTATATGATCCGATTCACTTCATTTATGTTGCATAGTCTTTTTGTCACTTGTCTCGCTATCCTCCTTATGTTTCTCTCATGTAAGTAGATGTATCTAGTTTTCTTTATATGGATTTTCTTAGCATTCTACCATTAATTGAAGAACATGTGGCCATAAACATTGATGATATCTGTAGTGTGATCACATAGCGAGCGCCTTTTCGGGGTTTTTTTCCATCTTTGATGGATATCAAGCATTTTTTTCAAGTTGCCTACACAATACCGTCTAGTAAATGCCCATCCTAATTTAAATTATGTTTGTGGAAACAAAACTGTAGCTAACTGGAAATACTGCAGAGTAAGTTTTCCGTTTCAGTTACTAGTTTTTTTTTAGGCTATTTATCAGGAAATACTATTTAGGTTGCTACTCTTATTTATTATTTCAACCTGTTCTTTCTCGTGAAGCCAGGATGTTTTGCCATGTTTGTTGGTTTCTTGGTATTTCTTGCACTGTTGTAATAAATGTGAATAAGTAACAGGCAAAGTCATATTTTGTGGCAGAGTGTCATCTTTCTACCCTCCTTGCTGAAGCGTCTTGATCGTCTTTTGCAATTTGACAGGTACTAATTGTAGGTTATTGGCTGCAAAGATGAATGCCTATCTTAAACTCGTTTGTTTCTAACAGTTTGAATAACAACATGATGCCAACTATTATTAGACAACCTATTATTTTTTGTTGTTGGTTGTGACGGATTATGTTTTTTCAAAATTAAACAGGTTGATGCCAAGTCACAATGGGATTTTGACAATCTGTTGTATCCATTCACTTACTCAAATGGCACTCAAACTATCTGAATTCATTCCTCTTGTAAGTTCTTCCCTGCTTTTGAATGTGTGTTAGACTGGGTCATTCCTAATATATATGCACTGAGTTATGCAGGATCATGCCATTGAACTTATCAAACCATATCGGGTATCAAAGACATTGAAAATCCGAATTGCTGCAAGCCGCAGCCTACTTGAACTTGAATTTCAATTTCTAGGAATAGATGCAGCACTGAAACTGTTCATCACATACGTTAACGACGAGACATCTCTACGAGGTTTTTTTTCCCTGCTCTGCTCTTACCCTGTGATTCTCTTGTTGCTAGCATTTTCTATTCCATTCCTTTTTGTCCTTGTATAAATGGTGTAATAATCGCATTCCTTTATCGTTGGCTATTTTTTTTATATTTCATCTGGTTTAGCATGATGTGCATTCTGAATCTGCTCATATTCTTGTTTACAGGACAAACCAAATTAGGTGTCTGTGCTTTGCGCATATCGCAGATGACTGCTCAACCCTTTTGCGACAATAATGTAAAGAGTGACACACTTGTTGCACTCTTACGCTTGCTTGAAAGTCCTCTGGCTTTTAACAATATTATTCTACGTCACTACATCTTCTGTATTTTGCAAGTTCTTGCGAGAAGGTGCGTATACTTGCATTCCATGATAAGTATGAAGTATCAATTAATTGATCTCTTTGTTTGGTGGAAGACTGGTATGATATGACTCTTTTCCTTGCAACTCATCATTAATTAATGATAGCGGCCAATAGGACTTTTGTGCTAATAAATGGTGCCTAATTGCTTCATCACTACATCTTTTGTTTAGATGAATGTTGAACCTGCTGGTCGTGTTTGTGATTCAGTTTCCTGAAAAAAAAAAAAAAAGCATCAATGATATGTTCAGCATGTGCTTCTTTGTACTTTTGAAACAAGAAATCACTTGCATGGTGAGAATCTTTGAAGAGTGTAGTGGTTTTTTTCCCGGAAATCTCAATAAAAATTACTGTACGATATATGAATATGAAATTAATGCTTGTGTAAGTGAGTCAAACACAGTTATTCCTCTCTATTTTCGAGTATATTTGAATGGGATGTGTATAGCTTTGGCCTCTATTAAGTCACAGAAAAGGAGTGGTAAATAGGAAACTAGTCTGACCGGTATGGGCTGATACGAGTAGTCATATATGATATGTGAGTATAATAATATTCCCACAATTAGGTAACTGCGAACTGTACAGATCCTTAAGCTCTTGTTTTAAGTTCTATGTGGACAGATATGATCTATATAGTTCTTGTATGATGGATAGTTGGTATGTCTTGATTCCTTATTACTGATTTGATATTTTTGTATTCAGGGTTCCAACGCTTTATGGTGTTCCAAGAGATGAGACACTAAGGATGGGACATACTAAAACGTGTAGCGAACTTAAGAACATTTTTGCTGCCCTTATTAAGCAATCGAAGACTCCTGAGCCTTCATCTGCATCTGATATGCCACAGAATCTCTTAGTTCCAGACGGTTATACAGAAGGGGAAACTTTTCTTGAAAAACACGAACCGACTATGGAGGTCACAACCCCTGTGTTTGATAATTCTGTGATTCCAGCTACACAGATATCAGATGCCCCTTCTGCTGCTCCTGAACAAAGAAACTCAGTATTACATATTCCTGAAGAAGAACTGACAATGATGCCACAATTGCCGTTGCATGTCGAAGATCATCAGCCAATGGAGGAAGTTACTCACTCTTTACCCAATACTTTCATTGATACAGAGGCTCCGGAGAAAACTAAAACCTTGGATGAAATTGAGGCTTCCAGAAAACCAGAACCTTTACCTGATACAACCGAGGCTTCTACAAAACCCGACGCGTTTATCAATTGTCTAGAAAGTGAACCAGTCAGCCTAGTCCGCGACAGTACGGTCATTAGAGATGCTACCGTGGAACCTGAACCTGATACCGTTTCTATCAACCGTGAGGTTAAGAAGCCAAAACTAAAGATAAGGGTCAGAAAATCTGCTGTATCAAGTAGGGCGGAAGATCCGGATAGAGCATCTAGCTGGGCTGAGGATCCCGATAGGACAAGAGTCTTGAATCTGCAAGACGGTCATAACGATGTTGATCGTGGAGCCAGCAGTTCAGTTTCCATTGATGCACCGAATAGAAACTTTGCTGAAACTATGAGCACCGGCAACCACAATTTGGAGGATGCCAACTCATGCCATGATGTTGGTTCTCGCGTAACAGCCAGTATAGGCAGTGCTAAACCTGCAATCGAGGGAGAAGAGCTTTTCAAGGAACTACAGTGCACTGCAGATTCAAGCAAAGTTTCCTTTCCAACAGATGATCGCCTACCTACCGGCTCGAAAATTGATAGTGAGACGCAAACAAGTGAAAATCATCTCGGTGGTGATGGTGGAGGCAGTTCAGTTCCCACTGATCTGCAGTTTTATGGTAAAGACAAGGAAAAAAAGAAGAAAGACAAGGATAAGGATAAGAAGCGCAAAAGGAACGGTCACCACGACGATCCGGAGCGCAAGTGCCGGAAGAAGGAAACAAAGCGAAAGGAGAAGGAAATGGCAAAACTTATGGCTGAGAAGCCACAACCTGCGCCTTTGGTTGAAGCTTCAAATCAAGATAAGGGGATGGAAGTCGTTGCTAGGGAGGACGACCCGACCGGAGTCGAGTTGGGGAGTAGAAATCAGCTGCTTGAAACTAGACAAGACACGGTTGGTGAGGAAGAAGCTGCAAAGAAGAAGAGTATTTCTGAATTAGTAGGCAATGTTGAACAAAAAAGGGATGAAAATATGGCTGTGAACAGAAATGAAGGCAGCTCAAAGGCAGCAGCCACAACTCCGAGTGCGCCTTCTCATAAAATTAAGATCAAGTTTAAGCGTAAACAGTGAGGCTACTGTCATTTTTTGTAACACATTATTGTCTAGATTTAGGATTTAGTGAATGCTGCCTGGGAAATTATTTGTTTGCCTTTGTCATCTACAACAAATAATTTGATATCAGATTTTTGTCTAATGCATGTATAATATATTCTTTTCTTACGCATAGAAAGAATTAAAAGGCGATTCTCTAGCCGTTAATTTTCGCGCAAGGGAAGTTCACAAGCTACAAGTACTGTTTCTCGTAAGGAAAGTTTACAACCTACTCCCTCCGTATCAATATTAATGGCTTAATTGATTTTAGCACGGAAATTTAAGAAGTGGTGTTATCTTTTATGTGATGCAGATTATTTGAATTTTTGATAGTTAATTTTGGTCCACACAATCATTACCTTTTTTAAAAATGAGTCACAAATATTTGGACATTCATTTTTCGTGAAAGTAAACCATAAATATTGGGACGGAGGGAGTAGTATTTTAGCATAAGGAAAGCTTACCAGATAATTTCGCGTAAGGAAACTTTACAACCAAGTAATTTTCGCATAAAGGAAAGTTTAAGGCCGCCGCATTTTACGTTATTTTCGCATAAGTAAAGTTTTAAGGCTCTTTCCGCGTTTTATGGTAATTTTCGCAGAAGGAAAGTCTAAGGCTCCTTCCCGCGTTTATGGTGATTTTATACAAGGAAACTACCTCCAGCTTGCAGATTTTAAATTACCAGATGATTACCTGCTACATAAGAGTATCTACGAGATTTAATGCAAATATACAGTAGGTAACCGTAACCCATACAAAGCAGTCCTATATTACTGTTTATGTATTTTTATTAATTTCCATGCTGACGCGACTTTTGGGTATTGCTTAATATGAATGAAAAATATTTGACCATTCTATTCTGAATATTACACTAGAGAGAACGTCCAATGTGTCATCAACCTTACAACCATAAGAATGGCCAAACTGGAAACTCATGGCATCAAAAGCATTCGTCAAACTTTCATTCGCCCTATCTGGAAACAAACTTCAGACAATACCAACAGTTAAACTAGTCATGTAAGGGCTTCAGTAGCTGATCACTCCAATCATAGGGCTAGTCTTTCACGCTAGTCCGAAGTATCTTTACATCGTGAATAGGCCTGCATTAACCAAGCACCACATCAAAACCATTTTCCAGCCTCATGGTTAAAAAGGTGGTGGCAAAGAACTCATGAAGCATAAAGTCTGATGTACAACTGAATATTAATCACACAATCATGAAGACTAATCTTCAGCTTCATCAATGTTGACTATCAAAAGGCTCAACCAACTAAATTCCACCACCAGTTCTAGCCAACCACTAGATTTGTTCTAATGCATGCTAATGACTCACTCGATGTTTTATTATGCATATAACAGAGGTCAACAACTCTACCAGTGCATACCTATCAGTGTTATCAGTCTGGACACTGCCAAGTCTCTTGACTATTTCCATTCCCCTGCATACTCTTCCAAATATTGTATGTTTTCCTGTAAAGACAAGTTTTTTATACATTTGTCAAAATCATACATGAAATAAGGCACACTAAATGTTGTAAGAGAATTAAAAATTGCAGCTAAAGCACAAAAATATCAAAGATGATGCAGATTAAATCATCTAAGCAAAAACAATAGCTGAATAACAATAGCATTCCAAAATTTCTCTTATCAGTTAACTTATTGCATGAGATTTCGAATTTAACAAGATACCTCAACAATAATTGAAATTCAAATCCTTAAGTCAACTTTGAATTGGAAGCATGGAGCTGATAGAGCTCTATAAAGAATAATAAACTGAACCGAGAATTTCATTTACATGCAAATATAGCTTCACAAATATCAAGAAGTTGGTTCCAAATCAGAAGCATTATCATATAATATATCAATTATCGAATTTAACAACATTAAGGTTGGAACACTAATGATATTATAATATATTAGAAAATGTTCTCCATTAAGGTTGGAACACTAATGATATTATAATATATTAGAAAACTTTCAGGATGAATATGATTACCATCCAGAGAAGGCGCAGGAGCCAAAGTTATAAAAAACTGGCTTCCATTCGTATTTGGACCAGCATTTGCCATGGATAAGATACCGGCACCAGTGTGTTTCAACTCCCTGCGTATCTCGTCATCAAAGTGCTTGCTGCAGAAACAAAACAAACTGAAGTCAATTTTAAACTGATATCTTCTGTCATCATCCAACCTTATCCAAAGATTGAGCTGGTAGCAGGATGTCCTAACAGATTATCTAACATACTCAAAGAAAATACTTTTGAAGAAATCCAAGTATAAGTGAATACAGATCATTGCATTCCCAAAAGGAAAATGAGAAACCCTATCATATAACCTCTTATTGGACAGATAGAAAACGAATTGTTCAAATAAGTATCATAAAACCCCTAGCTAATTCGAAATCAAAGGGAAAGAATGTGTAACCTCTATTCAATCGGCATTTAAATTCAATAGTCTAAAAACACATACTAAAATTCATTGGGGGAAAAAACAACAACAACAAAGATCGATTCATAATTTCATATCCTATTTATCATAGAACAAAGACAATAAACAGATAGAAACGAAATATAGACAAGCAACTAACAAACAGTGGAAAAAGCAGAGAGAAAGGTGAAAGTACAGACCCATAGATGGATTCACCACCCCTACCAGTCCCGGTAGGATCACCTCCTTGCACAATGAAATCCTGCAAACATCACATGATACATTAGAATCCTAAAACAAAAATCATGAAACAGCAAAAAAAATAATTTATGAAACCGAAATCTCCAAACAAATAAATTGAGAGAGAGAATTATATGCAGAGTAATGATAACCTTAATGATTCTGTGGAATTTGACGTTGTTGTAGTAGCCCTTGCGAGCGAGCTTCATGAAATTCTCGCAGGTTCTAGGCGCGTGGTGGTAGTACATCTCGACAGTAACCGATCCCATGGAAGTCTCCAGAGTTACCTCCGGCGGTTCACCGTCGGCAGTCGCCGCCTCTCTCGGCGCCATTGATTCCTCTTCGACTAGTCAGTGGGAGAGAGAGTGCGTAGAAAAGAGTCGGTATGATGGGTCGGGTATGGGTATTCTAAACCCTAAAAAATACTATCTGAATTTATATTTTAAGAATATTCTCCAATAACTTTTATTATTTTTTTATTAGAACTGATTCTCCGGAAACGAGCCCAGGATTAAGGGTGCTACCATAGACGGAGACGAACGAAGGCAACAAGTATAGCGGCCATCAGAAAACTGTCGAATAGCATCGTCATTTCGTCTCATCTCAGGAAAGCCAACTCAAATATTGTCTCAGCGTCTTCAGTCATTCTACCCCTCTTAATTTTTTCTAGGGGCATAGATAGCATCAAAGCTCTTCGTCGGAGGTACATACCTCGGAATTAGCAAGAAAATCTGAGCGAATTGGTTTTTACTCAAGTTTCTATGTGGTAGAGGATTGGAATGATAAATCTATATGTGATTTATGATATAAATTGTGTGTGTGTGTGTTTTTTTTTTTTTTTGCTTGGGGTTTATGGTGCTTCTCGAAAGTTATGAAATTGTCTGATAAATGATGAGGATGATTGTTACTACTGAAGATTTCTACAGGATTGTGACTATGAATTAGTTCCATAGCTTCTTTCTTCAACCTATTATAATTGCTAGTAATACAGTTGCTGTGAGGAATGATTTGGGTGCTCACTTAGAGAAAACAAATGTTGAAGAGAATTGCTTCGTTCGTCGAGTTTTTTCGTAAATGTTGGGGGAACTCTCTGCTGTTTGTTGGGGATATGGTTGAAGATAATTGTATTTGAGAGACTAATTGTTTAAAAAAAAATATACACCTAGGAGTTCATTTACAGTGGGATTTATTGCAGTCTAAACCACTGTTTTGTGTTACATGAGATAGAGCTTGTTGTTGCTTTCTCTCTTTTTTTTCAATTGTAAGTGGAAGCTTGATCTTTCGAGGTTTTTGTGAAAGAATTTAATGCAAGTACATCGATTACTCACAAAGCACATGCTTTAAGCTTCTTTCTAAGTTAGGCCATTCCTAGGGAGTAAGGGTGTAAAACAAGTAGATCCAAACTATATATCATGCTGAAAAGAGAATATCAGGGAAGAGTATGGTTTCTAGCCTACCTAACTAAGTGAAAGTCGAACGGAATTGGCTATGCTCCCCTCCAGAGTCATGGTTTTTAACTACCCAATTTCATTAGATCAATCAGCTGCCAACATTTTAGGTCCTACAGAGCAGTTGTGGCATTTTGAATCATCTCTATTCCATGAGTTAACCATCTTCCCTAAGCCATTCGTAATGTCATCAATGAATCGAAATGTTTTATTTGATTTTGTCAGAATTGTGCTGAATGACCGGTGAGAAGCTGCAAAGTTATTATTTGCACTTCAGAATAAAAAAGATCAGATGAGGGTTATTGAATGTGAGAGAGATTTTATACTGTATTCCGATAGCATGTAGGTCATTCCTTGTATTGAGACTTTAATGTGCTTGCTTATATGTTGGTTTCCACCAGGTGTAGATATTAGTCTTGAGGCTTTGTATGTACAATAATTCCACTAAATATCCAAAACTGGTTTTATACTTTTATTTCATTTATATATCCTAATCTAAATTTATTAACTCTACGGTTAATGATTATTTTTAAAGATTTTAGGTTGGAAAAATTGTTACAACCTATTAGCACAGGTGCTTTTTTCTGATATTCCAATTCCTCCTGTGGTATTCTTATTCACTTGTAATTGCATCTTCATTCTAAAATCACCTAGATATAAATTCACACAATTATTCAACATATTGCATTCCAGACATAATTTACCGCTGAAGCCCAAATGATGAACTAGGGAGAAAAAGGGGAGAAGAGTGTGGCGGAGTAATTTGTGGAAGATTTGACAAGAGGAAAGAGAAAAGACCCTCAACCAGAACCAGAATGGTGTGTGTGTGTGTGTGTGTGTTGGAGAAGTTGAAAGAAGACGTTTCAATCCTCTAAAAAGCTCTTGAAACTTTGCCATAATTCAAGCAAGATTCATTTACCTGGTCGGCTATTGTTTTTATTGCAATTTTTAAATCTTTTTCTCGCTGCATTTTCTTTTATGTTTTCATATTTAGGAGTTATTCTCTATGCTTCTACTTTGGCATAGCATTGATTCGAGTATAAAATCTTAAATAAAATTTGAACTTGTGTTTTCAAGTCGGTTGGCTATTGGGCCTTTTTCTTTTTTTTGCTCAAGCTCATTAAATTGTAAGCCTGCTGACGTGGGATTTTCAGTTTATTACCATGAAGTTTCAAGAAAGAGAGTGAATTGCCAAAATTATATTCCCTAAAAAAATTATTCTCAAAATAATATCTTTCAAAAATAATTTTAAATTAACATTCTTTTTGCCACCTATTTATTTCTTAGTAAATAAATATCTACATGGACAATATATATATATATATATTTTTGCATTACTAAATTACAATAAAAATATACTTTATTGTAATAAAATTGTATTTTCAAATAAAAAGAATAAATATATTTGTTAGCTTTTTTTATTTATTTACTTGTACAGTTAATTTTATTTCAAACAAAAAAAATATTTTTATTCTTTTATATAAGAAAGTAAACATTTTTTATTATTATAGTTGCAGAATAAGTAAAAAAGAAAAAGAAATACAACTGTTGCGATTAGGAAAAAAAATTCCATATTTTTTAAATAAAACCAATAAAAATTATTTTTTAATTCCTCAAAATACTAGTACAATAAAATTAACTTAAAAATTAAAAATTATTTTATATATATATATTTATTTGGTAAATAAGTACATAAGTAGTAAAAAGAGTGCTCATTGAGAATTATTTTTTAAAGAATATTAGTTTGATAATTAATTTTTAAAAAAATGTTATTTTGGCAATTGACTCCAAGAAAGGAGGGCTGACTGATTCCAAATTTGTTGTATTTCGTCAAAGTCAAAATATTAGCATTAATTGGTTCGGTCCCAAGAAGGCCAGCCGGCTATCTAGTTGAAACGTGAAACGTGATCGTACCATCCTTCGTTCTTAAATGTCCACTTTTTCAGGTTTCATATCTAAATCAAATCGATTGATAGATTTCCATCTTTATTTAAAAAAAATTAGGTAACACATTACGCTCAGTTTCAAAATTTAAGATAACTTCTAAGTTCCGTGAGATCGAGTATAAATGTTTTCTTAATTAATTAGGAAAATGGTGGTAGTTGAAGGAAAACATGTACACAACTGCCGGAGGAGATTCTTTTATTTACGATACAAATATCGTGTGCTGAAATTTGGCTGCTTAATTTGTCTTTTCCTCAACACTATCTCGCTTTCATGCCATTTTTGTGACTCAATTTTCTTGAGCATTTCTTTACTTTTCTATGAGAATAAAAATTGTGTTGTGACCCTTATTTTTGGCTTCATTCTTCATCCATTTACGTCTCTCTAGATAATTATTGGGATTGATTTATTTGCATGATAATTTTTTCTAACCATTATACTAAAAAGATTTTTCAGCTAGAAGACAATGAATTTTATTGATTGAATGATTGAACTTTGTCATATTCAGCTTTTTTTTTATACTTGATGTGATCTATAGTCCGTAGTAAATAAATGAACATAACATGTAAAGAACCAAATAATTAGAATCAACACCATCCCCTCTTCCACCTACTTCCTCTTTCGACTTAAGTTGAAGTTAACCTCTAACTCCTGATATTTGATTCAAATATCTCTATCAATATGTCATCAAATAAATGTAACAGTATATTTCATTTGTTCTGCAATATATTGAAATTATATACAAATTAAAGTATACTTTTGAACTATTGCAGTTCAAAAAGAAATTCACCTAATTCCGAGCTGCAAGTTGACCCCCTTTAAATAATCACACTTTCCCTTTTACTAATTGATCACTATATTCTTTTCTTGTCCTAATCTTGTACTTCAATTCGAAACTTTTGCACTTTTAGTTTCTATCTGTATAACATAAACCAGCTAAAAGCAACAAAAATGGTTACTCCGAAAGCCACGCAGAACGTATCTAATGCCCCTTCTGTCCTCTGCTTTCTCTCTCTCCTCTCTCTCTTCATTTCCACGTATTCCTTATACCTCCGCTGCCCTTCCTCCACCCTCTTTCTCCCCGTTCCCTTTTTGCCCTCCAAAGCCCCTTGCAAAAAGACCAAACTCTCCTTCCCGTTCAAATGCATTCCGTCCATGTCCTCCATTTCCAAGCACACTTCCCTCACCTGCATCTCCCCGCTCTCCGCCCCGCCGCACGTGACCACTATCCCGCACTGCACGTGACCACCGTCTACGGCCACGATTAAAGCGTATCGGACCTGCACTTCCCCGGTCAACCAGTGGCGCTGCACCGCCACCGGCTGGTGCGAGGAGAGATTCACCGCCTTCTTCCCGATCGGATCGATTAGAATCCAGCTCAATCTCATGTTTTCGATCATTTCTCTACACTCCTCGTCTCCTTGGGGATGCTTGATCGGCGTCGGAACCACGTCTTTTGGCTCGAGGAGGTCGACTCTGAACGGCGAGCACCGGAACCACCCGCTCACGGTCTCGCTTTCCTGAATCTTCGTGAAGATCAGCTTGTTTTTGTAGTGCACGTCGACGGCGGATATCAGCTCCGGCGGCGGCTCCGATTGCGAGTGTGCAAGGTTGCGGTCGGTCAAAATTGGGAAAGCGTGTGAGTAGAATGCGCGGGGCCCGCCTCCGGGGAAATCGGAGATGATTTGGCGCAAACGTGAGGATGTGGTGGACGGCCACGTGGATTGGCAGATGTTAGACCAGAGGCTTTCGTCGTCGGAGAGGTGGCGGAGTGTCGGGGAGCACGCGGCGGCGCAACCGAGAGCTGGACCGTCTATCTTGCTCAGTATGTGTGACTTTATGATGTCGGAATGTAAATCGGAGAATCCGGTCTCTCCGTCTTGCTCCGCCCCGATGGTGGTGGTTGTGGATGCAGACATTTTTTGAGTTTTGACTGAAGAGTCGAACAGATTTGATGAATACTTTATTTTGTACTGAGCTGCTTATATAGCAAGGCGTGAAATGTTATATTACACAAATGCCCTTACGTGATATCAAACCACCGGCATTATTGGTTAATTAAAGGGTGGTTTTGTAAATTTTGAAACTTCAACTATGCAACTGTGAACCAGTCTACTCCAAAAAGTCATTCAGCGTTTGCGTACGGACAGGCGTTGAAAAATGAGAATATTTAAACAGAAAATGATTATATAATTAGATCTTAATGGCCCACAGCAAGAAAATATATAAAAATTAAGCACATTAATCGGTGCACTGACGCAATCTTGAACATAATTTTAATTTTGATTAAATTAATTTAATCTGATACTAAGAATGATTTAGAATAAAAGTCACTATCTTGAGTTAAATGTTGATCAAGTAAAAGGTCATTTTTGGAGTATCATCATCAGATAAGCTATATGGATGGCCAGAGTTCACCGGCTGATGCAAATTAATAAAACCGTGCATTTTTCTTACATTGAGCTATGATCTAATTGTTTACTCATTATTTTGTTGGAGCTTAGGGACAAGTGTATTGAATAAAATAATTGGGAGAGAGAAAATTGAAACATAATAAAAAGTGGAAATATCCCCTGTTACAAATCGAAAAAAAAAAAAAAATAAAAAAATAAAAATAATTATAAAAAAAAAAGTGTTTGTGTCTTTTTTTGTTATGGGTATGGGATTGATGGTGAGGGGGGTGGGGTGTGTATTCTTTTTTTTTTTTTTTTTTATATTTTTTGAGGCGATTGGTCCTTTTTTTTTCTTTTTGTTTTTTTTTTTCTTTCAGTGGCCATCGGCCCTCCTTGACCTACTTCAATTTTTATTTTTTTTTTTTTTTTTTTCTGAGGGCTATCGGCCTTTTTTTTTATTTTTTTTTTTTTTTTTTTTTGTAAATTTAAATTTAAATTTTCTTTTTTTTTTTTTTTTTTTCTTTATATTATTTTTTTTTGGTTTTTTTTTTTTTTTTTTGTTTTTATATTATTTTTGGTTTTATTTTTTTTTTTATTTATTTTATTTTTTTTTTTTTTAAATTTTAATTTTTTTGGGGATTTTTTATAAAATTTATTTGTTTTGATTTTTTATATTATAATTTTTATAATATTTTAATTTTTTAATATTTATTTTTATTTTAATTTTTATTAATTTTAAATTTAAAAAAATTAAATTTAAAAAAATATTTAAAATATAAATTTTAAAAAATTTTATATATTAATTTAAATTAAAAATTTAAAAATTTAAAAATTTAAAAATTTAAATTTGGGTTTTTTTTTTAAAATTTTTAGAATGTTTTGGTTTTTTTTTTTTTTTTTTTTTTTTGTTTTTTATTTAAATTATAAAAGGTTTATAAATTTGTATGATGTTTTTTTTTTTTTTTTGTGTGTGTTTTTGAAATTTTTAATTTTTAAAAATTGATATAAAAATGGATTAAAAATAATTTGGGGGAGGGGGCGGGGGGGGGTTAAAAAAAAAAAAAAAAATTAAAAAAAAAAAAAAAAAAATTCTAAAAAAAAAAAAAAAATGAAAAAAAAAGGGGTTTTTAAAAGTTTAAAAAGTTTAAAGGTGTTTTTGTTTGTGTGGTTTAATATATATATATTGGGAGATTTGAATTTATTTGTGTTATTAATAATCCCCAATGCCTTAGGGTCAACGAATCTTATCATTACATAAATGCAGGCTATGCAGCATCAAGGAAGCTTCAGTGTGAAGATGGCAAAAACTTCTTCATAAACATGGCAGTTACCAAATCGACTGCCTTCGTTATTCCCCAATTTATTGACTTTCAATTGTTAAGCCTCGTTGACTTGACTAATTGTTAGGACATTGCCTTTTTTTCTTTTCTCCCAAAAAAGTCGTATCATTTTTTTAATGTTAAGTAATGCATCATTTGAGGCTTCTCTGAATAATTCAATTTTATGATAAATTTCGAGGCTAGTGGGGCTGATTATTTTTAATACAAGAGGGCTATCGAAAATGTGACAACTAACTACGTGATCTTCATTAAAAATGTGAAACAATAATTTACCATTATAGTAATTTATAGGTAATGTACGGACTTAGATCACCGTGATTCTCGTTTTTCTTTTTTTACCAAAAACGAACTATTGCTATTTGAGTGTATAAAGTGAACAAATCTCAAAGTCACGTAAAAATTGTAATTAACATATGTTATTTAATTAGGAATGTTTCATGTTTGACCTATTATGTTTGGCATCCGATTCACATCAGTCCATTGTTTTGACGAAGTTCAAATTTAGTCCATTAATTTATAAAAATGTTCAATTTTTTTCTAAATTGATTCAATTTTGGTCATTTAAGTGCGTTTTTTGTGTGAATTGCAATAGATTCAAACAACTCTAATATTTTAATTATACTTTTTATTAAAAACCTCAAGCAGCAATCACGTTATAGAATTAGAATCCCTTTTTCTAATTCAAAGCCCTAATTCCCTTCAGAAACGATTCTTCCTTGTAGCAAAATCTCATCTCCTTGAAGCAATCACATGGGAGAATTCGAATGCTTGAAGATTTGGTTATTGATAAATGCTTTCTTTCTAAATGTTATACTCCTTGAAGCAATCACATGGGAGTACTACAATTCTTTCTTTTGCAACAATTTCATATGATTCTTTCTTTCTGGCATAGTTATTTGATTGAAGCTGGTTAAGTTTTAATTTGTTAGTGTTAGCTGAATACCTATGCTGATCGTTAGATGACTGCAATTGATGGTAGATCGAGTTTTTGATTATTGGCTGCACATTTGAGGTTTTTGAGATTTATGGAATTTCTATTATTTTTAACCAACGCGTGTCTACACGCTTAAATGGACCAAACTTGAATAATTTTGGTCAATTTTGAAAAATAGACTAAAATTAGACACCTTTACAAATTAGACTTTGTTTAACTGAAGTGAATCGAGATAATAGGCCAAATATAATTTTTTTCTCCATTTAATCACAACCCAACCCACAATATACTACATCAGGTCCTCCCAAGGAAACGTTTTTCTTGATTCTAATTTGTGAAGAGAATTGACAAGAAACTCACCGCAGATTAATCGAAATACATTAAAGAGTGAAAAAGATTCCACTAATAATACAAAAATGAAAATAATAATGCAAATTGCATTTATTATTAAAAAAACCTAACAGTGATTTGCGTGGTGTGTTCACAATCTCAATTTATAATTCTGTGAAACGGAAAAAAAAAAATCATTAATAGATCTACTGCATCAAGTATTCTCTTAAAATAATAAATAAAAAAATACACACGAAGATATCCTAAGGATTTCTTGTCGAAACTATTTATATTAACATTAAGTAGAGTCTACACTTTCACAACATCCAATACAGCTACTATTCTATATTTGTCAATCACACCTAGCTACCGGTCAATTAAGCAATCCCCTCCATTAAATAGACCTATATATCCTCATTAATCATGAAAAGCCCATCTTCTTTCACCAGTTTAATATAAAAAAAACCTAAAACCTAACAAACATTTTGATTTTCCAGTATTTCCACGATCATGGGGCGTCGTGTGTATGTGAGAGAGAGATTTGCAAATAGACGTGTGAATTATTTTAGTGGTTTTTTTTTAAAAACCGACAGTGGTGTGCATTAGCTGCTATGATTAGACTTAAGCAGGAATCAATTAATTAATTAAGGTATCAATATATAATAACACGTTTTTTATCCACTCTCGTTTGATTCTCGTGTTATAAGTGGGATTAATTAAACGGAAGAGACTTCCAAGAAGCCGGTTAGTTAATTAATTGGTGTATCAGCTAGTTGAGTTTATAAAATTATTAGAATTGCCACTAATTTGAGGAGAGGGAGACTAATATAATACTACATTCAAGCTTTTCAACACAGTTACTATGGTGAGATTGGTTTTAGCATAAAAGTGTGAGACCTACAATTTAAAATGAAGTGATTTTTAATAATAAAGGAGTAGGTCCGATAACATAAGAATTTAACCTTTTAGATTGAAAATAAATTAAATGAGACGATCCGAAAAGAAAACCGTGACAACTAAAATGGAAGAGTAATATATATAACTACTCCCTCCGTCCCGTTATTTGTGGCCACGTTTTTTTCGGCACGGGAATTAAGAGAGTAGATGATAAAGTATGAGAGAGAGTAGATGATAAATTATGAGAGAGAAGATGAGTAAAATAATGAGAGAGTATGAGAAATAAGATGATAAAGTAGGAGAGAGAATGTAATAAAGTAGGAGAGAGAAGATGATATAGTAGAATATATGATAATAATTTTTTACCAAATTAGGAAAGTGACCACAAATAACGGAATACCCCTTTCGGGAAAGTGAGCCACAAATAGCGGGACGGAAGGAATATATAATAAGGGTATAGATTCCTTTTTTACGAGGAGTCGAGATTTAGAAAAGGACAAAAGTTTGCCGTTGGTTATTTATTTATAGATATGAGTTGGTGGTTGTTTTATATGGAAGTAAAAATAAACAATAGTCTCCAGTCTTGACTGACTAAAAAAAGAAGGCGGGTGGGAGAGAGATGGATAGGGTTTAATCTGGCCGGGGATATGTGTTCCGTACAGTCCATGTCATGATGGATAGAGCCCAACTCCCTTACGGCCCGGCCTAATTTTCGTATGTGATGGATTGCTTCTCCACGTAAACGGATAGAGTTGGAGATCTGTACAGGCAGCACCAGCAACGCTAAATTTTTTCCAACACCAAAAAATAAAGTAAAAATAATATTGTTTCCAATTTTGCAACTGTTTTAGCGTTCTTCTTCAGCAGCCAAATCTTCAGTAAGATTTCAAATTCTCTGCTGCTGAATCTTGGTTTCCTTTAATGTCTTTCCACACGCGCCACCATAATCTCGTCTCATCTAGGTAACTCTTTTCCCTTTTAAATTTTATATTTTCGTTTTCTTGCATATCTTAATGGTCTGCTAATTGTTTTATCCTTTTTTTTAAAAATCCTGTTGGTTCTCCACGATTGCGAGTAATTTCCGATGAATTTTACAGTCCTGAGACAATATCATGTATCATGTTTTTGGGTAGCTCACACTGCTTATTCTACAATTATTTCAAGCTTATTTAAGTTAAATTATAGCAAAAGTCATGTTCGAAAGATTGAATGCAGTCCGTATGTATTAGTTTTTGGAGTTTCTTCAGTTCATCTTTGTTTTAGTTGAGCGTTGAGAGTTAAAGTGATTCTTCGTTGTAGGTTTAATACTGCAGAATAATTGTTATTAATAACAGTTAAAATAGATCCATGTGTTTCATCAGAACACAAATAGTGGTGTTAACTGTTAAACTTCAATTGTTGCTTTACCATTGTTGTTATTGGAGAAAGACCAATTTTCATATGTGAAGTAGAGCTATGACTCTAGAAACAGAAGACGAGTACTGTTAAAAATAAATGAATAGATATAAACCTATAGACAAGTTTACCACATATGTTTAAGGAAAAGATGGATATGCTGTTGAGTTTTATGGTCATTGTCCCCTTTGAAGATACAATGCAGTTGTTTTCCATGATGGCTGAAACAAACAGAGAAGTTTTCCGGAAACCCTACTGCTGGAGCATATTTGGTATAGCAGGACATAAATCAACACTTTTGTTACATTTTATTTTTTGGTCAGTGGTGGCAATAAAGAGTCTGTGTGGAATTACTGTATTCAATCTGGTTTTGTTTTCTATGCTCCTCAATCTCCTTCTAAGAATGAATCCACATCGAGCAAACCAAATTTCTTTTCATGATGGGCCATCATTCATTGAGTTTTTCATAAGGTTCTGTCCTGTCCTGTGTTTGTGCTTTTTTTCTATAAGATTATCTTGTAACTGGTAAGCAAGTGAGATGTACTCTGCGAATGGGTCTGATCAGGGTGAAAACTGGTAGGTTCTTGCAATCTCTCTCATTGGTCCTATGAAAAGTGAACTCTGGCATCTATGAATGAGAACATGATTCTAGATACACTGATGATGTTTCAGATGATACATACTTAAACCGATTATGATGGAGGAATACTTATTTTTTTCAGGAAATAGTGGTTAGGATTTATTTCTTGGTTCACATTTGATTCTGGACACTATATACCATGCACAACTAATTGGAGTGTTCCCTCTCTTTTAACAATCCCCCTTATACTTCTACCAATTTGCATGGCCTTTTGATGTTACTTATGAGTTAAGTAGGTTTAAAAGGCATGTTTTTTGTTGGTATCGACTACTTGGGAGACATGATCATTGCTTTATTAGTGTAGCTTTTGTAAATTTTTAATGTTGCTCATCCCTTAACTTTCCTTGCAGCTCTTCAAGTCCATGGCTCCCAGTTAAACCAATCAAAGCCTATTTCCTTAGCAGAAAAATTATTGGTCTGGATCACCTGATACTTAATCATAGTTATACAAGAAAGAACCGTCATGTAAGGATATCTAGTTTGAAAAATAGTAAATTTAATGTTAGCTACAGGTTTTCAGATTTACCAAA
Organism: Lavandula angustifolia; assembly: GCA_028984105.1. NCBI lineage: Eukaryota > Viridiplantae > Streptophyta > Magnoliopsida > Lamiales > Lamiaceae > Lavandula > Lavandula angustifolia. The sequence goes on from CM054824.1 coordinate 18,983,388, forward strand.
ACAATCCATTATCCTTTGCAAACTAAGGAGGCTAGATAGTCTACAGCCTTTGGCTTCTGCTGATGATGGTGTGACAGTCAATGGAAGTTCTCAAACAAGAACCAACAATGATATGGAGGAAATAAGGTATAAATTGAATCAGTCTTTGCAAGATGAAGACTACAATACTGGCTTGGTACAATTACTGCATGATGCTGCAAGAGTATTTGAGTTGGCAATTAAAGAACAAAGCTATTCATCAAAGATATCCTGGTTTTCAACTGCCTGGCTCGGTGTGGATAAAAATGCTTGGGCTAAAGAACTTTCTTATCAGGTTAGCATTCTAACATTTCAATTTTGATTTAGGTGGTTCTTTATGTCAAAATATGTCAGTATTAGGAAAAGGGACAATTTAGCAATTATACTATTGGTCCAGATTGTAGCAAAGGTTTAGGTTGTCTATCATTTTACTGTTCCATCTTCTAGATTGTCTTAACGGTTTATGGAAATATTCAGGCATCTGTCTTCTCTCTTCTGCTAGCAGCAAGTGAGATTTCATCTCGAGGGGATGGAAAAGACAGTGATATCAATGTCTTTGTGCAGAGGAGGTGTGTTTGCATTTCAATTATGTAGCTTCTGAATTGTCTGTGACAACTGTTTGATTTAAAGCTTCTTTTATTTTGTTTTTCTGGTTCTCCGTGGGTTAGGTGTGCCGTTTACAGTTCCTGGTTTGCAGCTTTTCTAGTATATTCGTAACTCCTATAACACTTCTATTAATGCATTACTGCAGCCTGTCAAAGCTATCTGCTCCTTTAGAGAGTGTAATCAGAGATAAGTTATTGGCCAAACAGCCTGGTGCTTATGACTGGTTTTGGTCTGAGCATATCCCAGCTGCAGTGACCAGCTTTGTGAATTATTTTGAAAAAGAGCAGCGTTTTGCACCTGCCACTGCAGTGTACGCAATAATCTCATTTCCATGTGATGTAGCATATGCTGATATTAACACACATATATATTCATCTGCAAGATGAATCTATTTTCACTGGATTTTTTAACAGGTGCAGAAAAGGGATTACCTCAGTTTCAGGCAATTCGAGTGACATATCTCTTCTCATACTAGCCCTTTGTTGCATTTCAGCCATCATGAAACTCGGACCCACAAAAGTTTCTTGTGCTCAATTCTTTTCCGTCATTCCTGACAATATTGGTAGATTGATGGACATGATGGTTGAGTATGTTCCTGTTCGCCAATCTTACCACTCAATAAAGGAAATTGGGCTCCGTAGGGAATTTCTCGTCCATTTCGGTCCTCGAGCAGCTGCATGTAGGACGAAAAATGAATTGGGTGCTGAGGAGGTTATGTTTTGGGTGGGTCTAGTACAAAGACAGCTGCAGCGAGCAATTGACCGGGAGAGGATATGGTCAAGACTCACAACCTGTGAAAGTATTGAGGTCCGAAGAATTTCTCTTTCTAATCGGTATTCTGTTCACAATTCTCTCTGTTGTTTTTCAAGTGCTTATATATCTTCTTCTATATTTTACTGAAGGTTTTGGAGAGGGATTTAGCCATATTTGGGTTTTTCATTGCTCTTGGGAGAAGTACACAGACATTTCTGTTCAGTAATGGCTTCGAAACCATGGATGACCCACTTCAAGGATTTATAAGGTGCAAATTTTATATTGCAGATGAATTCCCCCTTTCCTGTTCACCATTGAATTTTTTCTATGCCTTGCTATCTTTCTGAATCAGGTACTTGATTGGGGGAAGTGTGCTATATTATCCTCAGCTTTCAGCAATAAGTTCCTATCAACTGTATGTGGAGGTTAGCTGGAAAATAAATCGGCTTTATGAAATATCTATTTTTCTGAATAAACTAAAGTGCTCATTCATTTAACAGGTTGTGTGTGAAGAGTTGGATTGGCTTCCTTTTTATCCAGGCTGCAGCAGTAAATCAAAACGCACATTTGGACACAAGCATAACGAATTGCCACCCAACCCTGAATCTATTCCCCTGGTCCTAGGTGTGTGCTCTTACTGGATAGAGAACTTTATAAAGTACAGTACATGGTTGGAGAATCCCTCTAATGTGAAGGCTGCTAAATTTCTTTCGAAAGGGTATGCAACTTACAGAACTTCCAAAGACAATATGCTGAGTTTGCCAGCTGTATATGTTTTAATTTGAGATAAGTAACATTAACAATGCAATTGTTCTCTTCACTTGTTACAGCCACGAAAAACTGAAAGTATGCATGAAAGAGCTAGGGATACAAAGGTAAGTTGAAGTAGGGAATTATAGGAGTATTTGTTTAATGGTTGGCTTCAATTGTTCCTTTCTTTTTCTTTTTGGTTGGGTTCAAGTTGCACATATCAGATGGAAAAGACTAAATAAATACTATTATGCTTTTCACTAGTTAAATTTCTATGCAAGATTTTCCTCTGTTGCTTAAAACTTTTTTTTTCTCTTAATATACAATAGTCCTTGAACCAGGTATTTGAGTAAATTATATGGTTTCATAATTTTGAATTGTTTCATTTCTTCATCAAGAAGTAGGGCAAAAGTCTCTTGTGTAAACCCATTGTTGATTCATATTGTCTGTATGGTCAGCTGCATCTACCTTATGTAATTCATCGTCTTTTAAGTTTTTGCCTTATTAGAACCTGCTATTTTTATCAACCGGACTGGATTCCTATATTTTTGTCCTGTAAGAGATAATAGTGGAGTAACTTTGTTGACTTTATCAAGGGGAACATGTATTACTCTCTCTAGTTTGAACATGGAATGATAAGCCATGGAGCCCGCAACTTGTTGGGAGTAGAGGCATCAAATTCTACTTGTTATTTTCCACGATCAGCTTGTTATTTCTTTCAAAAAAGTCATTTGCATGAATGTTAAGATTGTAGATTATAAACTCTTGGTTCTAAATCGGCATCATGACCAAATTTGATGACAGGGATCATTCACCAGTTGATAAAGAGACACAGTCATTTGATAAGGTATTTAGTTTCTTTACTAAATTGATTTAATGGTTAATAATTTTTTAGTTACTTTCTGGTAACTTTGTAAGAATTGGTGACGGAACTTTCACATTTTACTTTGTTGGTGAGGTTAATCCTTGAAGGTAGTAATCTATTAAGTAAAAATTTCTTCACCTTTGCTTCTTGCAAAACGTAATTTGGCTAAACACGAGATGTTAGTGAAATAGAACAATAAAAGTGTTCTAAGGTACTCATGTATTTACTGAATCTGCTGAATGTGAAGTTTTATAGTCGAGAGTATTTGTGCTAAGGTTTTTCATCAATTGCAAAGTTGAGTTGTTTTTTCTTCGACTCTTCTTTTTCCTCTACTCCCTTTCATACTCGATGCTTGTGCAATCTAAGTATAAGTTCTCTAACTTCCGTTATTGCTTCAAGGTCGTTTGCAACTTTGATCAGAAAATTGATAGTTTGAAATGAGTACATATGAATTATCTTTGTGCAAGAAAGATAGTATCTATAATGTAATGAACGCATATATTATGTTAGGAATTGGGGAGTGTTGAAGAAGCCCTTTTACGACTCGAGGAATTGCTTCAGCAGTTGCATGTATCAAGCTCTAGTTCTGGTAAGGAGCACTTGAAAGCTGCCTGTTCAGACCTTGAAAGGATTCGGAAACTGAAGAAAGAGGCGGAATTTCTTGAGGCTTCATTCAGAGCTAAGGCTGCTTGTATTCAGCAGGTACGCTGAAACTCTTCTGAACCAGGGAATCACCCTTAAGATTTTGGCAAAATCTGCAGCTATAGATTGCTTTCAACATGTCTAATGCTTAAACTGTGGTTGAACTTTATTTTTGTCTCCTTGACTTCCAGAACCTTAGTTGTCATCCTTTTCCTTTGTGAGTATAGAGATTCTACTTGATCTACTCCTGATACCTTGCTGAATTGTATTTTTCATTTCTTGTTTCATTGTTGTTGTTTTTTTGCTTACAAATGAATTTTGGAACATATATGTCGTTTTTGAGCTAAAAGAATACTTCATATCTAAAAAGTTTCTCATTGACATGTATATAAACACAAACTTTCTCTTAAGGTTGTTCATTAGTCTCCGTCCTTGAGACACATGATTTTTAGGGACTATTGTTGGCCAAGAGCTCCATTTGGCAGAAAATTACAAAATTGCCTCTCTTGAGGTCGAAGCCTTACATCTTATGAGACTTTCAGAAAGAAAAAAGAAAAAAGAAAAAAAAAGTGGTTCATTATTCTCTTTTTAATTTCATTGCAAACAATGTTGAGATCTTGGCGATGCTCGGCAATATTAGGCCCTGAATTTATTCCCTGGGTTATGTCTTATGTAAAGGGAGATGTTGATGGTCCTGGAACTCCAGTTCGTGAGCTGCCAGAATATTCTAGAGGAGAAATTGGTGACAGCTCTGTGAAGAAGATAGATGATCGTAGCGGGTACAGAAATTCTAGATGACATTATGTGTCTTATGTTACATTCAGTCCTCATTTTTCATTACTGATCTAAATTTGTTGCTGATTTAATTGTATTTTCTGATTAATTTTCTTTTTTCATTTCTCCTCCCCCCACTCACTTGGTTTAGCACTTCTCGTGGATTATGGGGTATCTTAGTAGGCCGCCCTAACAAATCCTCTGCCCTGAGATCTTCAACTGCCAGTGACAGTGTATGCCCCGACTGATGAAAGAACTTATTATTGGCTATTTATTTATTTGTTCATTTGCTGCCTTTTTTGTTTTGGCTGTTGAACTATTTAAGTTTTGAATTTCTGAAGATTGTGTTTTATAATACTGGGCGCATCAGCTCACAAATTATCTACCAAATCTCTCAGTTAGTATGAATTAGGGACAGTCCCTGGCAGAGATGCCTAAACACCTTGGGATCTTCCTTAGTTTACTCAACTAGATACATTTTACTCTGTCAAATTTAGGATGTTGACATGGTGTAACTATTATTTGTTAGTGGAGGAAGTGCATATTATATATTTCCTCTTGCTTGCTACTGGGTCTGGTCATGGGGTAAGAAATGACCAGCACATGTACCCCACCGTTCTTTTCTGTGAACTTTATTGATACCATGCTTTTTGTGTGCTAGAATAAAGTTGGTTATTATCTTAGAGGTTTTGTAAATTTAACAGTTTATGCATTTTCGTTGTTGGCAGAACGATATGTTTTCTGAACAAGAAACTGCTGATTCAGAATCAAATGAAATTCAACGATTTGAAAATTTACGGAGTGAACTTATGGAACTTGAAAAACGAGTTCAAAAGAGTTCCAACAGCTATGAATACGAAGAGGTACATTTTTTGCAGTCCTCTCTGAGCAGTATTAGCCTTTTGTATGCCTAGATATATAGGAGATAATGATTAAGGTAGATTTTATTAACTCAATAGCGAAGAAATAAAAAGATGAAGCAACATCCATGTCAGCCTGCTGAGCACAGCGGTCGAAAAGCCTAACTTTCCTGAGGTTCTATTGGATAATATCCCTAGCATGATATCCCATCTTTATTGGCCCATCATAATGGTCGATTCTGCTAGCCAATACTAATGGCTGTTTACTGTACAACTAGAAATAAATTAAACAACTCAACTGAAAAAAGCAAAAAAATGAACACCTCTAATGTTTTAATTTTTTTACTCTCTTTATTTTCCTATAAAATTGGAATAATGCTTGTGCAGGACGAAATTGAGATGAAAGGTGATTCATCCTCTATTGTTAATGATGACAAAGCCATTTCATTGGTGCAAGTCGAGAAGAAAGATAATATTATTGAGAAATCTCTGGATAAGTTGAAAGAAACAAGCACGGTATGAATATCTTACCCCTCTATATCTGACAGTTAGACATGGCTATGTATTGTGCTGCTTCTTTCCAATTAAAGCTATGGATTGAGATGACATTCTGTGTATTTTGCTGTTATAGGGTTTTTATGATCTAAAATATTTTCGAGAAAGCTAGCTACTAATTGTGCTCTTTGCACTGCATTTTGGTGTATCAATAGTCAATTTATACTTTATGCGACTGTCTGCACCTGAAATTGTCTTCTAAATGAATGTACACTACAACTGATGTGTAATGTTTTAAAGTAATGATGTAGAATCCTGGCATTCCTTGTCTTGTAGTAAAAGACAACTTATTGTAAACATCATGCCTTATTATTCTACATGACTGTATAATTTTTCATCCATTTTCTGGTTATTTATTACCGTCTCAAAATCTTCCGTCTATGCGTAGGATGTTTTGCAAGGAACTCAGCTTCTAGCAATTGACACTGGTGCTGCTATGGGACTGCTAAGGAGGGTGCTAATAGGAGATGAATTAACTGAGAAAGAAAAATATGCTCTCCGGAGAACATTGACGGATTTGGCATCAGTAGTTCCAATTGGCGTCCTCATGCTCCTTCCAGTAAGAGACATTTTCTCTAGTTATTTGGAGTCAGCCATGACTGATTGGTCTAAAGGACTCATAATTTGGCTTTATGTAGAAGTTGCTAAGCATATAATCTATTAGAAGTTGTTGATAACCCTCAATACGAATCCCTTCAACTTTTCTTTCATATACTGATGTTAATATACGTTGCAGGTTACTGCAGTTGGCCATGCTGCTATGTTGGCTGCAATTCAACGCTACGTGCCATCGTTGGTATGTTTTAAACTAGCGAACCCTTACTCTTTTGACTGTTGCCAGACAGCCTAACACGAGTTCGTCTGTTCCCCTGCAGATACCTTCAACATATGGAGCTGAAAGGTTAGATCTCTTGAGGCAGCTGCAGAAGGTAAAAGAAATGGAAGATGAAATAAGTTCCGACGAAAATGATGAGGAATAATCCCAAATAGAGGCCCCATAAGAGATCTCTTCTTCTACCACGCTGCTCTCGGTTTATGGAAGGCATGTGTTTATATTATGCACAATTGAGCCCTAGATTGCAAAGCAGATTCCAGGTCCAGTAGGGCGGTACTAAGCGGGCTATACGCGAACCAATATGTTAAATACTAAACACCTCTTCACGATTGAGCAGTGTAAATCTCTGTTTATACATATTGGGATGTCAATTTGAAAAGAAATTCGTGTCCATGTGTAATGTTTCTTTGTGCATTGCATTGACAAATCTTAAAGATATGATTCAAGAATGTTTTCAAATTCTCAATTATCATTGCCAGAAACTGTTTCTATATTAAGGAAAGCCTGCTGCTTTTGGGATTCAAAAATACGCAAAACGCAATATTTCCTATTAAAGATGTTTTGTATTGGTCGGGATTAACCTACGCATAATAATAAAAGAATAAAAGATAAGCTTGGTGTCTATATTTTCATATATTTGTAATTTTGGTGCCTATATTAAAAAAAATTGTAAATTTAGTGCCCAAACTTAATTAATTGACAAGTGTAAATTTGGTTGCAACTTTAGTACCTCACCATTATCTACTTTAAAGAAAGGGCATAATAGTAAATTTATAATAATTAATACTATATTTTTATTTTAATAGTTCATTTTTATGTATAAATAAATGAAATAAAAAAAATACCATTTATCTACTATGAAAATAGAAAGAGACGAGATATTCATGGAAAATTTTATAATAATTAATATATGTTTATTTTAGTCTTTTAATTTAATTTAATTTTAATTACTTAAACTCTAAATTAATATCCCTTATTTACTAAATTAATCTTTCTATTGTACTTTAATCTTTGGAAAAAATTAAGTGATCATAATTAATTTGGTTTAGTAACAATTAACAAAGACCTTGGGGTTGAAAAGTGTAGATACAAGATTAATTTTAGGGTTCAGTACTTAAGAAAAATAAAATTAAAAGATTAAAATAAATATATATTTCTATTTTCATGGTGGATAAATAGTATTTTTCTATTTCATCTATTTATAACAAAAAAAAACAAAAAATAATAAAATTATATTTATAAGTTTACTATTATGCCATTTCTTTAAATAAAAGATAATGATGAGGCACAAAAGTTGCAACCATTTATTAAATCTGGATACCAAATTTACAATTTTTTTAATATAAACACCAAAATAGACAAACATATGAAAGTAGCACCAACACCAAACTTGCTTTTACTCATAACAAAATTACCGTTACTTAAATCATAGTTCTTCCATTCCAAAATCTTTGTCCATATTGTTTTTTGTACAATTTTTAAAGATAGTTATTAATTGTGTGTAAGGTGATATAAAATTATTGGTTCTATAAAAAAAATTGTGTAATAATTTATTAAAAAATAAAAATAGTTAAAAATTTTGAAAAAATTCAAAATAAAATAATGGAAGAATTTTGGGAGCGAGAATATTACCTTATTTTGGTTATACTTTGTGGGCAGCTAAATACCAAATTTTGAGACGAAGAGCAAACTCATTCCAATAGTAAAATTCTTCTTTCTCTTCCCAAGTCAATGTAAATCCGCAATTTATGAGAAATAATTAAGCCCGGATTTATCTTGTATGCTTGTAGCAGCAACCATTGGAATTGGAGCGTTGTCCAGTGATCTATTACTTGTTCGTCTCTTGATCGTAATGGAATACACATACTAGCCGTCTTCTCTTGATCGTAATGGAATACACATACTAGCCGCTGGATCCAGTTTCTGGGCGCTAATTTGCCGGTCTCTTGATCTAGAAATCCGGTTAGTCACGACAGCCCAATTTGAATTGTAGTTTCAATTATCGATATCGTCGAATTGTTGCGCGGTAACTTCTTGTTCTAGATTTAGGAATTAGATTCGATTAAACACTTCTTCGTACAGGTTGTCAGTGGTATTCAGTGCGTAGTTAAACCCTGAGATTTTGTTCTTCTTCGGTAAGTTCGTGGTCGAATTCTGCATCTTTTTCTTAATCTCATTAGGATCCGTTTTTTAGCAATTGAAAATATTCGAATCTGCAGTAATTAGTGTATAACATAATTGAATCTGGACGTTTCTTGTTTGTGTGAATGTTTATTCATCCAGTTGATATAATTGAGTGTGGAGTATAAGTTGAGCCGTCATTATCTAGGCAACAATGGCCGCCACACCAACCCAGAACCGCCTCCCTAGCGGTGGTGTTCCTTGGAATCAGGATGCTGAGTCTCTGTTCCGGATGAAGCCAATTTCGGAGATCCGAAATGTAGAGGCGACGACTAGGAAGCAGATCCAGGAGAAGAGCGAGGAGCTCCGCCAATTGGTGGGTAACCGCTACCGCGATCTTATTGATTCTGCTGATTCCATTGTAGCCATGAAGTCTACTGGTGAGTCTATTGATGGAAACATATCCGCCATCCAAGACGCCATTCTCCACTCTCTGTCTGCCTCTGATGTTCCGAGGTCCCCACACGCCTCTTTTAAACCTGTGGGAACCAATGATTATGGAATTGCTTGCCGTGTCAAGTACCTGGTGGACACCCCGGAGAACATTTGGGGCTGCCTCGATGAATTGATGTTCCTTGAATCTTCAGCGCGTTACATCAGGGCAAAGCACGTGCATTTCAACTTGATCAACTCCAAGGAATACAAGAATGTACTTTCCAATTTTCCTCTGTTGCAGCACCAGTGGCAGATAGTAGAAGGCTTCAAAGTTCAGATTTCTCAGAGGAGTAGAGAGAGATTGTTGGATCAAACTGGGGATCTTGGGATCCGGGCCTTTGCTGATGCACTGGCGGCTATTGCAATTATAGATGAACTCGAACCAAAACAGGTTTTGACTCTGTTCATAGATTCAAGAAAGTCAATCATGTCTCAGAAGCTAAGTGCATGCTGTCGTGATGCCAATGCTGATAGCTCTGAAGTTATTTCTGTCTTCTGCTATATTCTGAAGATAATACAGATCACTATAAGTCAAGTTGGAGAGTTGTTCTTGCAAGTATTAAATGATATGCCTTTGTTCTACAAAACCGTTTTGGATACCCCGCCTGCTTCACAGTTGTTTGGGGGCATACCTAATCCTGATGAGGAGATTAAACTGTGGAATTTGTTCAAGGACAAGCTGGAGTCTGACATGATATTGCTTGACCGAGATTTTATTTCCAGCACCTGTTCTGGTTGGCTGAGAAACTGTGGGAAGGAGATCACGAGCAAGGTAAATGGAAGGTACTTGATTGATGTAATTGGTAGTGGTTATGACCTCTCATTGGCGGAGAAGTTGATAAGGGAGACAATGGATGGTAAGCAGGTTTTGGAAGGCAGTTTAGAGTGGCTGAAGAGTGTTTTTGGTTCTGAAATTGAGTTACCATGGAAGAGGACAAGGGAGCTTGTGCTCGGTGAGGACTCCGACATATGGGATGACATCTTCGAACATGCTTTTGTTCAGAGGATGAAAGGGATTATAGATTTGCGTTTTAATGAATTAAGTGAAGTTGTTAATGTTGTGGAGTCTGTTCGAGCAATAGCAAAGCCTATCATTGGTCATTCTGGTTCTCAAGATTACTTGAATAAATTCCAAAATGGTGGCGGGGTATGGTTCATGATGCCAAATGGTAGAAAACTAGGCTCAGTTCCGGGCTCCAAATCACACCAGCCCCAAGAGAATGATTTCGTCAGCTGTCTCAGCACTTATTTTGGCCCTGAAGTCAGCCGGATTAAAGATGCTGTGGATGATTGCTGTCAAAATGTTCTACAGGATCTCTTAAGTTTCTTGGAGTCCCCAAATGCACACCCTAGATTAAAGGATTTGGTACCTTATGTGCAGAACATGTGTTATGGAAGTCTTTCGACCATACTAATGCAACTCAAGCATGAACTTGACAACCTATATGGTGACCTAGAAAACAAAAATAAAGATGACGCTTCCAAACTTTCTCCTGCTTTACTTATAGAGAGATCATTATTTATAGGGAGACTTCTCTTTGCTTTTCAGAAGCATGCTAGACATATCTCTGTGATACTTGGTTCACCTAGGTCGTGGGTAGGGGAAGTAATGACGGTTGTCTCTAGTCCATCCCCAATTGGATTTAGAAATACTAGAGTCACCAGTGAGTCAGAAATTATTGATAGTCCTGGGAGAAGAATGCTTGATTCCGGCAGGAAACAGGCTTCTCTAGTGGCATCTGCTTTATTTGGTACAGATGATAAGTTGAGCTCACAACTGCAAGAATTACAACAGACTACACAAGATCTTTGCATAAGGGCTTACAATCTGTGGATATCATGGATTTCTGATGAACTTTCAACTTTATTCTCTAGAAACCTCAATGGTGATGAAGCCTTGTCATCGACTGATCCAGTCAGAGTAAGTGACTTCTAGTGAAAACCTACTGCTGGTCATTCTATCCTGCCATACTTATCATGGGTTAAAAGGTTATATGCTGCTTATTTGAGTAATTACATCACTCGCAGTTGCAGTCTTCGAGCTATTTCAATCTGCATTAGTCAAACTACAAGTTTTTAAACATGAAACCCAAAGTAACATTTTGCTCTTAAAGATCCAAATTGAAAAAAAGTAATTCAATGTCCTAAATTGTTTCCAACTATTGAGCAGGGCTGGGAGGAGACTGTAGTCAAGCAGCAAGAACAGTCTGGTGAAAGCGAGTCTGAGATGAAGATATCTCTCCCTTCGATGCCTTCGTTATATGTGGCATCATTCTTATTTTATGCATGTGAAGAGATTCATCGTGTAGGTGGCCATGTCCTTGACAAGCCAATTCTGCAGAACTTTGCTAGAAGGCTCTTCCATAAGGTATACAATGACTCTTTCATTAGGCTATATTGCTGGTAGTGGCTCTGCGCTAGACGTGAATGTCTCATCTTTGTGAAAACTGATGAATTGCAAGAGTGGCTCTTCATATAATTTTAGTTAGCTAATTATTACACTAATATATCTAGAGCATACCTGGTACACTTATGTAATTCCGAGTTATCTTGCCTTATAGAAAAGGACTAACTTGCAATATCTCTAGGAGAACAGCACATATCAACTATGTTAAAACATATTGCTCAAATTATCTGCAGCATTCCCACTACTATCTCAGGCCTCCCACTACTATCTCAGGCCTGTTCTCATCTGCATAAGTTCTGATATTTCTGGATAAGGAAGTGTATTCATGTTCTTCTGCAAAGCATCAAGCATTGGCTTCCTGTATGATTACTTGTTACTGTTGTGCTTGTATAGGTTACTGGGTTGACATTTAAAATCTATTGTGCTTCTATAGGTGGTTAGGATTTATGAGGATTTCATGTCAGCTGAAGAAGGTCACGGGTCTCAAGTGTCCGACAAAGGTGTTCTTCAAGTTTTATTCGATTTGAAATTTGCTGCTGATATTCTGTCCGGTGGTAATCTTAACGCAAACGAAGAGTTTTCTGAAACTGCAAATGTGAAATCTCCTTTTAGAAAGAAGCAGAAAGCACAACATCACAATTCAGTTGTAGGAGAACATACAAAACAGTTGGTAAATCGCATTTCTCAGAGGCTTGATCCCATAGACTGGCTCACGTAAGTTGTTAGAACTAAGATCTTTATTAATGGGACTTCATTTGGCTGAGAACTCTTTAAATTTATAGCTATTTGTTGTTTTAATTGTTTGTTTTCCCCTTTGGGTGATTCTGATGCTCATGTTGAAATAAATAAATCCGAGGCAATTTTTTTAGTAAAATATATGTCATTGGTAAATGACAACAGGAGAATATGTTCTTCTCGTAATAAGACTTAACAGGTAAGGTTATTTACACAATTTAAAAATGTAGGAGACAATTATTACTCGAGATGCACCTGGAAAGTGAGATATAGAATTGAGAGAAATTTTGTTTAACTTCTAAAAAAAAGATCCTGGAATTAAGAGTTCTAAATGTTCATGTACTCAAACAATCAAGCTCTTAATTATAGCTTGTTTTTTTGTTCCATTTATGGGGAGTATATTGTTTATTTATAGTTATTAGTCATGCTAATGCAGCTGAAATTGCTGTCTGGTTATCTTACTGATTTATTTTCATGCATCTTAGGTATGAGCCATATCTTTGGGAGAATGAGAGACAGGCATACCTTAGGCATGCTGTCCTATTTGGGTTCTTTGTGCAACTTAATAGGATGCATATGGATACTGTGCAAAAGCACCCTACCAATTCAGAATCAAATATTATGCGCTGCTCTACAGTACCCCGTTTCAAATACCTTCCCATCAGGTGGCTGAAAGTATCCTTCGTATTAATAAGGATTTTATTTTGTTTACAACTTCTTGTTGATTCGACTTCCATTTGAATAATTCCCATGCAAGTGCTTTTACTGAATGTTCTCAAGCTTTGTGTTTTAAATTAGTGCTCCAGCATTGTCTGCAAGGAATGCAGTAAGGACATCTGCATCAACGTCCGTGGATGATGTTTACTCGAGAAATTCCTGGAAGAATCTCACAAATGATGATATATCCCGAACAAGTGATGTAGATGAAGACTCGAGTTTGGGGGTGGCTGCCCCATTTTTAAAGTCCTTTATGCAGGTGCAGTTTCTAATACTTACTGTCGAGTCCTGTGGATAGTTTCATGCTCATTATATTTTGAGAAGTTGACAATATCTTGAGTTTTGTCAGCATGGTTTGAGTTCTCTGAGTACTGACTAGTTAATAATTCTGGTCATTTGGACCTACGATGCTAAGCTAAATCTCTGCACGAGTCTCTTTTCGATTTAATAAAAGATGCCTCCATTGCTCTCGAGTCTAGACTAGGTGCTGATTTTATGTGAATCCACTGATGTATTTTTAGCAGCCACTGCTGTAAACTTGAAATTTTTTGTGACCTCTTCCTGTTTTCTCTTTGCGTAATTCAAGTTGAGAGGCAAACCTTTCATGGTGGAGCTGTTGATATTTTTTCAGGTTGGTAGCAGATTTGGTGAGAGCATAAGGCTGGGATCGATACTGACAGACGGGCAAGTTGGAAGGTTTGGTGACATGTTACCTGCTCAAGCTGCTGGCCTACTTTCATCCTTCACTGCTGGCAGATCAGATTCTTGACTACTGCATCCATCAAACATGGTTTCTTTACCTATCGATTCGAGAACAACATAAAACTGCTGCCTCGGCAACTATGGCTCCCCAATAGTTGCTATTTTTGGTAAGTATCTGCTATAGATCTTCTGATTGTGGTAAATTCCTATCATTCTTATGTGTTGAACGAGGGATTACACCTCCAATGGTCGGTGCTTTGAATTCTTAACTAGTATTTTTGTGCAATGTAGCTTTGAGTATTAGAAGCTATGTTGGTGTTTGGAGCATATCCAAATCGAAGCTGCAACACTTTATTTCTGCTGAGGTGGATATCATTTTGTAGGAGATCAATTGTATCCTCTCTTCCTATTTTACTATATTATATATATGTTGTTAATGTCTGCGAGAGACATTTTTTTGTAATAAATAAGCCATGTAACAATTGCTTATTTTTACTTTTTATTATCCTCTTCGGATTTGGAAATACGGGTTAGCATAAGTTGGTTATTGGTTCACTATCGTATCAAAAAACAATAAACACAGAAGCTCCTTTTGTTACTTGTAAAACCTACGTGCTGTATGTTTTGAAACGAAACAATATTTAAATGTTATTTTAATTACAAACTGGAAATTATTGTTTATAATTTTTATTTTTTACGGAATATTCTCCATCTTATGACGAATACAAATAAAACAAAAACCTTGGCTCGTTTAGATTATACTATAGTCTAAGAAACTTGAGTTTAAAATATTCGAACCAGAAGCTGAAAATATAATCCTCAAGATTTATAAGCTTTGGTCGTATCCAAAAATCGAAGAAGAGGTACCCGGCAATGAACTGATGACACCAAAGTTCACCTAGATTTTCTTTATAAGAATTTACTATTTACATTTGACTCTTCACTCTATAAAGGAATGTTCTATTTTTATAGCTTTTATTATTGAATTGATATTTTTATTATTTTTTTTAGATGAAGAAGGTAAATTGTTATCTGAATAAATTTTGTGCCTTTAAAAAAAAATACAAAGAGGTCAACCATATCTTTTATTTATATTTATGCTTTATTTAAAATATTGCTTCTTTGAGGCCGTACTATTATTAATCACTATTTCTAAGCCTATCCTTAAATCCAATTTCGTATCGGTTTTACCCTTTACTACTCGCTCCTTTCCCCAAACCAGATTTTCGCGGTGGTCTATTGCTCGATCCCTCGGCGGTGGGGTTCTCCTCGATTAAGGTCTCTATCTCTCCCATGCATCCTTAATTTTCTGTTTCTTTCGGATATTGTTGCTCCTTGATCTAATTAAGGTCTGCGGTCATAAATTTGATCGGAATTTCTGAATTATTTGAAAGGCGTGTGTGAATTTTGGATTTGGACATTCAGATTCCGTTTCTGGGGTATCTTGATTTTAATTCGTTGACTGAATCTTAGTTTTTATCCATAGGGTTGGTTTTTAAGTTACAAGCTATGTGATTGTTTACTGTTTTTTTTTTTTTTTTGTAATCAACACACAATATACTATGTGTTGGTAATTTGATCAGGTGGATTGAGTTGTTTGGGGGTATAAGAATGGAGAGTGGGTTTGGCAGCAGTAGCAGTGATGCTGGAGATTTTGAGTGTAATATTTGTTTGGATTTGGCTCAAGACCCCATAGTCACCCTGTGTGGTCACCTCTTCTGCTGGCCCTGCCTCTACAAGTGGCTTCACATCCACTCCCACTCCCAGGAGTGCCCTGTTTGCAAGGCCCTCGTTCAAGAGGACAATCTAGTCCCTCTCTACGGCCGTGGGAAGACTTCCACCGACCCTCGCTCCAAGTCAGTCCCACATCGGCCTACTGGCCACAGGCCTGAAACAGCGCCTCCACCCGATCCGAATGCCAATGCCAATGCCTTTGCACAGCAGCAGGGATATGGCTTTATGGGAGGGTTTGGTGGTTTTGCACCCGTGGCCACCGCTAGGTTTGGGAACTTCACACTGTCCGCGGCGCTTGGGGGGTTGCTGCCCTCCTTCTTCAACATTCAGGTGCACGGCTTCCCCAATCCCAACCTGTACGGAGCAGTCCATAGCTTGCCGTATGGCTATCCTAATACGTTCCATGGCGGGAACCACCAGCAGCAAGCGGATTCCACCTTAAAGTTGCTATTGTTGGTGATTGGTTTGAGCGTGCTTCTAACTCTTATTTGGAGTTGAGGTAGATCGAATTCTCTTACTTGTATCTTTCACTCTTTTGTATGAGACACCCCTTTTACTTCCTATAAAATCTCAGGTGTTACTGTTGAATAGGCTTCTGTCCCCAGGGTATGGCTTCTTAAACATATGTTGTGCCATTTCGATATATTTATATGTGTGTGTGTGTGTGTGTGTGTGTGAGTGTATCAACGAGTAGAGACTGCCCAAAGGTAGCCTCAAGTATCAGTTTGATTTGGACAAAATGTTATGAAAAAAATGTGGCTATGCTGAGTTGCTACTTCTGGAGGTTTATGAGATATATGTAGGGAGTGGATTATGTGAGAACCCACATTTAACGTGAGAACAAAGAACCATGCATAATTATTATACTCCCTCCGTCCCACCCGACTTGGCTTCTTTCCTCTTTTTCATTGTCCCACTTGACTTGGCCACTAACTAAAATAATACTCCAATAAATTCTAATGAGTCCCACCACTTTATACCACTTTACACACAACTACCCACTATTCTTAATAACCGTGCCCCAAACCTATTAAGCCATGTCGGGCGGGACGGAGGGAGTATATTTTATGCAAAAAAATTATAATTTTACATTATGCATAATCTTTATATATTTTATGCATAAAACATATAAGAATTTTCTATGTTTTGTAGTTTTCACATTAAATATGAATTTTTTGGTCACTTCCAACCTTGAATGCAGTGATTATATTGATGCAACTTTTACTATTGGAAAAAAGAAAAGGAAAAAATCCTCATTATATTGATTTCTGAAGGGAATAAAAGGGGAAGAAAAATTCTTCAGTTTTTCTAGTGGCGGCCATGCAATCAATAATCAGTTCATTCTATCTTCACGAACTAACCTGGTTTCTATGATCTTAATCTCCCGTCACTAATTGAATCGCAGCATCAACAGAAGTAAGAATACGATAAGTAATCAACTACAAATTCCACTATGTTTGGGGTGTGGCAACCCACTATGGATCTAGATCGTGAAGTTATGAGGAATGGGCCACGACTCTCTGATGAGCAAAAGAGTAAATTGGTTGAGCTAGTGTTCCCCTTGGAGATTAAGGCTGCCCTCCTCTCGATTGGTAGAGATAAAGCTCCTGAACCAGATGGTTACTCATTGGCTTTCTTCAAGGCAACTTGGGAACTGGTGGGAGGGGATGTAGTAGAGGCAGTCAGCGAATTCTTTGCTAACGGGTCCTTATTTTCGAGATTAAACACCACTACTACATCCCTCATACCGAAGACAGCAAGCAAATAACCCCACTCCGGCGGTCTTTCGGCCAATTGCGTGCTGCAATGTTGTGTACAAAATCATCTCTAAAATATTATCAAACCGAATGGCAGGTCTGCTCAATTTTCTTGTCAATCCGGCCCAATCGGCATTCATTCAAGGGTTCAACATCACGGATAATATATTCTTGGTTCAAGAGCTCATGAGGAAATATGAGAGGAAGCATATTTCACCTCGATGTGCTATAAAAATCGACCTCCGTAAAACATATGATACAATCTCATGGAGGTTCTTTCATAGCTTGCTCGAGGATCTTAATTTTCACCCGATATTTATTAATTGGGTTATGGAGTGTGTGTGTCTCGACGCCTTCCTTTTCAATTGCAATAAATGGCAGTCTTCATGGTTTTTTTATCCTTTGGAGTATTTCTCCCGGCTTCTCTACAAACACAGATTATAATTTCCACCCAAAATGCGAATCGGAACAGATTACTCACGCTTTCGCAGATGATTTGCTACTCTTTGGTGATTATATGTCTATGAAGATCTTAGCTACGGCCTTACAGGAATTTGCAGATGCCTCTGTGCTCGAGGTCAATAGATCGAAATCTTATTTGTTTACTGGGGACATGTCCCAAGCCGAAACTCAATCTATAAGTGGGTTTTTGGCTTCCCCGTGGGCTCATTACCGGTTCGCTACCTCGGCATTCCGCTAGCATCGAAGGTATTAAAACTCACTCACTATGCTCCGCTAATCGACAAAATCGCCTCATTTACGAAGAGATGCTATTGGATGCAAGTATTTCCTCTACCAGCGAATGTAATTGAAAGGATCACGGCCATCACAAGAAAGTTTTTATGGGGATCTCGAATGACGCCGGTGGCTTGGAAAAAATGCTGCCTCCCTCAAGATGAGGGAGGGTTGGGCCTTAGAGATTTGAGTTCTTGGAATACTTCTCTACTATCTAAGACACTGTGGAATATTCATCATAAATCTGATTCGTTATGGGTCCATTGGGTTCATCGCCATTATCTTAAAGGATGCTGAATTTGGGAATGAAAATCGAGCGGCAGTAACTCTCCTCTAATCACACGCCTTACTTCCATCCGTAATCGGATATTAGAAGGCATAGGAAACTCGGCTGCTGCAGCAACTCTTCTCTTGCAGGGATGGCACGCTAAGAAAGGTTCACCTACGGCCTATGATTGGTTTCGTCCAAAAGGGGAGAGGAAGTTTTGGCACAAATTCATATGGAAAGCATTTATTCCTCCGAAACATTCCTTTACCGCTTGGATGGCCCTAAAGGGAAGATTATCATCTCTTGATCGCTTATCTTATCTCCATGTGGATTTATCTTGCCCAATCTGTTCCCTATCGACCAAAACTAACTCGCATCTTTTCTTTGCATGTAATGTGACTCGTAAAGTATGGGAGGGTATTAAATCATGGCTTGGGCTCACTCGTAGTCTATCAATCAAATGGATTAGCAGAGACAAAATGGGATCGAGGGTAGTACAAAAGGCGAAACGGATTACGCTTATGACAACAATAAACCAAATATGGCGTGCTAGAAATGGGAGGGAGTTCGAAAATATTCCTTTCGACGACGCTAGAATTATTTGGAAAATCAAATGTGATGTCTACACGACTCTATATGCGCTTTTCCCTACTGAGTCGGTCGTTTCCCATCTCCCATGCTGGTAGCTGCCGCTTGTTGTTGTTACGGGTACTCTTTTTCCTTGTTTGGTGTTTTTTCCCATGAGGTTTTTCACCGGACAAGGTTTTAACGAGACCCGTAATCCCCCTCCACCGCTTTCAGTGGTTGACTTTGTCATCTCCGGCATCTTGGATTAGGCCTAATCGTTGTTGGATGATAGGTTAATCTATGTAATGTTCCTTGCTCCCTCATAGTTTGGAGCATTTCCCTTCACATATAAATCTGTGATGTTTGTTCTTGGTTTGTATATTCTTGGTGATAATAAAAGTTTTATTCAACCAAAAAAAAAAATAATCTACAAATTCCGATAGAGAATTACCAACACCATATGAGATCTTACGACTTCGGACGAAGGGAGTATTTGGAATAGCTTTTGCTTCACAGCTTATAGCTTAAAGTTGTAGTTTTGGTATTTGGAAACTTAGCTTTAAGCTGTTTGCTTCTCTATTTTCTACTAATTTTAGAGTTTTTTCATAAGCTGCTAATTGACAGCTTCAACAGCTTCTGCTTATAACTTATGGCATATTAATTTTTTTTGGAAAAATTTATCCTTAATAAATATATTTAATTCCAAAATAACTTTTAACCCTAAAGTATATTTAATTCCAAATTTCCTTTTCCCGTAAAGTTATCTTCTTCTTCAACAACCAAAAATATCATATTAGTATAAATTATACTAATATGATATAATATAAATTTACATATAATATATATAAATTAACTTAATATTTTATAATATTGAGATCGAAATTATAAAGTAAAAAATAAAAAAAATATGATCAATTTCTCAATTTTATTTATTTATTATAAATTGCAATTATTTTACAAAATTAAGGGCAAGATAGACATTTTATTTAAAAATGATAAATAAACTACTGCTATCAGCATCATTTTCAAACAATATTTTCTCAATTTTCAGCACTTATTAGCAAATACCTAAAAGTTATCAAATCAACCGTTTAAAGTTGTTTTCAGTAGCTTTAAGCAGTATCAATAAGTTTCAGTTATTCCAAATACCTTCGAATGCTCAAGACCACGGCTAGTCTCTTATTTAACCATGCGGAGTTTGCCCCCCTTTCTTTGTCTCAAAGAATTTAGAAATAAAAACGTTTAGCGATTTCCTTATATGAAGTTCTGCATATTGCTTACGCAGCTACGACGTATTTCCTTTAATATTTGGAGATACTTTTCTTATAGAAAAAAATAAGAAAAAGAAAGAAGTGTTTCCTCGAAACAATATTTTGGCACTTGTTTTTTCAAGAAACCCTAACCAAGTATTTTTAAAATAAACTTTATTTATGGGGAAAAAAAATTAAAAAAGAGCCATGCTGAAAGTTTTTTAAACAACCTAGGGACATATTGTAATAATTAATTGAGGTTTAATAAAGATTAGATTAGTCATAGTTAGCTTTAATACAAGTAAGGATCTAATCACTAATTATCTAGGAATCAAGTGAGAAATTCCTATTTCGTATAGTTGGATAAAAAAACTTAGTTAGAATCGACGGATCAAAACTCGACCATTGATGGTAAATAAAAAGATAAATAAACTTATCAGTATGTGATCGGTGACCATATACACTGAAATACTACTTCCGTCCATTAAAGTTGGTCACATTTTTCTATTGGGACGTCCCACTAAATTTGGCCACTTTCCGAATTTAACAAATAACTAATATTTCTCATACTTTTTCATTTTCTTTCTTACTTTATCATCTACTCTCACTCATCTTCTCTATCATACTTTATCATGTACTCCTCTATCATACTTTATCATCTATTATCTTAATTTCTATGTCGAAAAAAAAAGTGATCCACTACAGTGAGACGGAGGTAGTATAAATTATGGCAAATTGGCAAAAATAGTCCTCAAACTTCGCGATTTTGCGATTTTCGTCCTCGAACAATTTTTTTTTGTTTTCTTGTCCCTGAACTCGTTGTTTTTGCGATTTTGGTCCTGACGTCAAATTTTCCGTCAATTTAAACGGCAATTTATTTTTTTTTTGTTTTTTTAAAATAAAAGGGCAGAATCGGAATTTTTTTTTCTGAGAACCAAAATAGCAAACGAAAATTAATTTAGGACCTATTCAAAGATGAATATACGAAAAATATATGAAAAATAAAGTAAAAATATACGAAAAAAAAATATATGAAAAATATACGAAAAAAATACGAAAAATATACGAGAAAAATGATACGAAAAATAGTTAAAAATGCAAAAAATATACAAAAAATACGAAAAATATACAAAAAAAAAATGAAAAAATATACGAAAAAAATATGAAAAATACAAAAAATATACAAAAAAATGATACAAAAAATAGTTAAAAAATGCGAAAAATATACGAAAAACACAAAAAATATACAAAAAAAATGATGAATAGTAAAAAAATATACGAAAAAATAATTTAGGACCTATTCAAAAATATACGAAAAAATATATGAAAAAAAATGATGAATAGTAAAAAAAATATACGAAAAATATATACGAAAATGATGAATAGTAAAAATTATGAAAAAATATACGAAAGAAATATATGAAAAATATACGAAAAATATATGAAAAATATACGAAAAATATAGTAAAAAATGATGAATAGTAAAAAAAATATGAAAAATATACGAAAAATGATGAATAGTAAAAAAAATATACGAAAAATGATGACATTAGTGGAAGGACATTAACGAATATACGAAAAATATACGAAAAAATGATGACATTAGTGGAAGGACATTATGAATAGTACCACTATATAGAAAAAAAAAAAAATATATATATATATATATACACTATGTACAATAGTATATAGCATACATGATTCGGGGAGCTTGGACAGGCTAGGGTCCCTTCGGGACCCTAGCCGATCTAAGCTCCAAGTGACTACTCGTAGGGGGCGGGTGGGTTCTACTAAAACCCTTACATCTTAACCCTAGGGGGCAGGGATGTAACGCGCCCCCTGGGTTATCCGTGGCACTTTTCGTATATCCGTTAATGTCCTTCCACTAATGTCATAATTTTTCGTATATTTTTTTTACTATTCATCATTTTTTTTTCGTATTTTTCGTATATTTTTCGTATTTTTTTTACTATTTCTCGTATCATTTTTTTCGTATATTTTTCATATTTTTTTGTATATTTTTTGGATATTTTTACTATATTTTTCGTATTTTTCGTATATTCATCTTTGAATAGGTCCTAAATTATTTTTTCGTATATTATTTTACTATTCATCATTTTTTTCGTATATTTTTCGCATTTTTTTACTATTTTTCGTATCATTTTTTTCGTATATTTTTCGTAATTTTTTCGTATATTTTTCATATATTTTTACTATATTTTTCGTATATTTTTCGTATATTTTTCGTATATTCATCTTTGAATAGGTCCTAAATTAATTTTCGTTCGCTATTTTGGTCCTCAGAAAAAAAAATTCCGATTTTGCCCTTTTATTTTAAAAAAAAAAAAAAAAAAAAAAAAATTGCCGTTTAAATTGACGGAAAATTTAACGTCAGGACCAAAATCGCAAAAACAACGAGTTCAGGGACAAGAAAACAAAAAAAAATAGTTCGAGGACGAAAATCGCAAAATCGCGAAGTTTGAGAACTATTTTTGCCAATTTGCCATAAATTATTAATAGTGCAAGTTTCAATTAGAGAAACCACCATTAATCTGAAAAGATTTATTATTTTATTTTTACAGGTAATTATTCATTTAAGATTATTATAAGCAATTAAATTTTTTTTTCTTATTGTATTTCAATATTAAGTTTTGCAGATAATCAATTTCTAAATCAAGAATACTAATTTTACCCATTTCTTCAGACTACTTACTAATTAATCTTTAGTTTATGACTACTTAGAAATCTCGATTGTCCAATTTCTTCACTGCTCACTCTCTCCAGAGATCATTTGTTCTTCACTCGCAGCCGCTTACTCCCGCCTCCAGTCCGCCATTAAATCACTAATTATCTGTTTTCATCTCAGGTGGAATTCGTTCTTGATTTATTATTTGGGATAGTAAAAGCTTAAGTTCGTCGAGAAAGAAAGGTGATTACATTCGCGAAACCCCACTTTATATCACAAGTCCCCAATTTAATGGCGTCAACATTTAACCCATTTATTGTCTTATCTACCACTTGCTTTACCACTTGCTTGATGAAATGCCTGAACGAATTGGACGTTGAGTTCTTATGGAGAAGAGTTAATAACTTAAGAGGCAAAACAATTATACCTTTATTGTTCACTTTATGCTTGTTTTTCTTTGATTTCTAGCGAGCCGATATTGGCAGTGTAGCCCAGCATGAAGCTGAGAGTGGTCAGGAGGATTTACGATTATGTTCGGTATGATCTGAAGGAGATAGCATTTCCTTCGTCTTTGCCTGATCCACCCCACATCAAAAAGCGCCATAAGCTTACGTGGAAGGAGTGATACCTTGTTAGTTCTTCTAATCAATAATTCTTGCACTGTTATTAAATATTCTTGCGGTACTGCTATTGATTCATCCAATGCAATTAAGTGGAATCTTAGTTGGTAGCTTAGAGAATGGAATCTAATACTTGTATGTGAATATTGGGATGCTAATCTGTTGTATGTTTTCCATAGGTGTTGAAAGAAGCCTCTAGACTATATGTTGCAAGCTGGGTGAGGGATATTGGTCAAGAACTCAGGCCAAATGATCACAAGAAGAAACTAGAGAGTGAAGATAATCCCAATGGGGAGAAAGGCACGGTGGAGGAGAAGGAGCCATCAACTCTCGAGGATCTTGGTAATTAAGGAATTTCCTCTTTTAACAGTTACTTATTTGTTGTCTTGTTGAACCCACACTATTTGCTTGTAGGAACTTATGCCCTTTAAAAAAACTCCAACTTTACACCTATTTCTTCTGCATTACAACTGCAGTTGATGCTTTCTCTACGATGAATAGTGAGTTTCTTAATTCGATTTTGAATGCAACGTATAGTTGTGGCTGCAAGGGGAGGAATGGAGACATTAAGGCTTGCTCTGCAGCGAGTTTACATGACCTGAGCCTCAGCTTATAGGGATGTGTTTATGAGTTTTATTGGAGGTTATCAAGAGGGTATACAGCAAGTCATGGAAAAGAGGGAAGAATCCAAATCTCAGCATGGAGTTGAGCCTCCCAAACAATAAATTTGACTTGAGAGTTGGTGAGGCTTTCTCCATACGTTTATTGGTCTGAATTGATTACTTTGCTGTTGGGTTAGCTGGACTTTTCCA
The DNA here is from genome assembly GCA_028984105.1 of Lavandula angustifolia. Classification (NCBI taxonomy): domain Eukaryota; kingdom Viridiplantae; phylum Streptophyta; class Magnoliopsida; order Lamiales; family Lamiaceae; genus Lavandula; species Lavandula angustifolia. Next base: position 19,007,652 of record CM054824.1, read on the forward strand.
GAGGCCTTTTTGTGAACATTGTTCTTTTTATCGTTGGAAATTTAGCATGCGAAATGGGCTTGACCCAAGTTTACATCTTACGCTCTAATTACTCCATGATGGAATAATGGATTTAAAGATATTTATGTACAGTCGAGCAATCTCTAAGAATGATAGTGTCTATTTTATTTGGAAGGAATTCTAGGATCTTGCTGTGTCCAAACTGATTTGATCTATTGGGAACTTGGTCAGGTGTTCTAATTTCATTAAGCTTAGGTTGAGAGTTGTGGCATTTTTGTAATGGACCTTATGTAATTCACTGCTAGGCTAACATATCCTTTCTATCACTTGTTTCCAACTTGAGCATGCTAATGCTCATTCTTGTCTTCATGTGACTTTGCTTCCACTTGCAAGGTGTTAAACTCAACTTGGAATCAAATGAACATCAATTCAAACCAAGGGCTTCATATGGCATTATCCCCACCCCCACCATAAATGACTTCCCTGCATTTGAAATGGTCCCCTGGTCCATCCGGTCTCCAACTGGTGCAGGCTTTGTTTTCGTTTACGTCTGTTTGTCGGTGTTGTTCATATGCATTGGCTGATGAACTGATTGTATTATGGTAATATCTCATCATCAGGAGACCATGCTAACACCATTGACTTGAAATCATCTTACAAGTCTTAAACCACACCTTTACTAGTCTGTTGAATTATGCAAAAGAGTTGAGTTGACACTGTTTAATTAGGGATCCCATGCATAATTTGGGGCCCTTCCTTACCACTCGCAGAAGCATCTTAACTTTTCTGGGACCAGATTTGACCAACTGTTCACCTGGTACTGCACCTTTCCCCCTATCTTGTAATTCCCATTCATTCTCTACTTTCACATGGAATGAATCGACATTGTACCATTTGTCCTGTCATAATCCCTTCTCATTATCATAATTGCCTTTTAATTCTATCATCTATAGTTTTCCTCTGTTGCTTGAAAATACTTGTGATGGATGCCTACAGAATACTTTATAAATAGGAAAGGTTTGGTATTATGTTGCAAGAGATTTTACATTTAAATTTACTTGGATACACGATTTACTCAATAACATATGCTCAACAAATCAAGACAAATGAAGTTATAGTGAAGAGCATATGTGTATTTGGAAATTGCTATTCTCAAAAAAAGGTACCAACTTCCTTCAACCTCCACTTTGGTAGTATTTTTTTTTTTTTTTTTTTTTTTTTTGATTTGAGGAACCCGCAGGCCTGCTAAATTCTAATCGTATAACTCAACTCCTTGTAGCAGACCCCAAAACCACACAGGAGGTCAACCACCCTAAGGTGACAGTACTTACAGAACGGCTGAGAATGAATTGAGGAATGGCTCAACCACTAGGACAGTGAACCAAGGTAGACAAAACCTCCACTTTGGTAGTATTATGTAATAATGATGATGATGAGCCCATTTGAAAAAATCTCCAGGCAAAATCACTACAGTACCTAAATTCCACACGATCTCATACAATGTTCAGATTCTTGATTGCAACCATCCATATCCCACCACCACCCAACAAAATCTCTCCTCTCTCTCTCTTTTCCTCTCTGTATATAGTACTATCTCCGTCCCATTATTAGTGGTCACCTTTCTTAATTCGGATGTCCCGCTATTAGTGGCGACGTCCCAAATTGATAAAAAATTACCACTCTCTTTCCTACTTTATCATCTTATCTTTCCTACTTTATCATCTACTTTCATTATTATACTCATTTCTCTCTCCTACTTTATTATCTTCTCTCTCCTACACTCTCATTTTCACACTCATCTCTCTCTCCTACTTTATTATCTACTCATCTCTCATACTTTATTACATATTCTCTTAATTCCCGTGCCGAAAAGAAAGGCGCCACTAATAATGGGACGGAGGGTATATATATATATATATATATATATATATATATATATATATATATATATATATATATATATATATATAGGAGAAGGTTTAAATGTGAACAGTCTGTCATCGTGTGAATGTATGAATATTGTACTTTAAAGACAAATGTACTGTACTTTAAAGGTAAAGATACTGCATTTTAAAGTGCAATTCTTAAAGTGCAGTACATTTGTCTTTAAGTGCAATGCGTAAAATGCAGTATTAAAGTGCAGTATATTTACCTTGAAAGTGCAATCTGTTTGTCTTTAAAATACAATGTTCACACGTTCACACGATAAGAGTTGTTCACACGAGAACCACTCTATATATATATATATATATATATATATATATACCCACTTTAATCTCTCATCTCTCTAGTTGCTTTACATCTTTATTTTCTCCTCCCCCTGGACTTATGAGGGATTTGCAGACTAATGTACACCTTTTCTAGTGAGAGAAGCTTACCCGGAAAATCTGATTTTTTTTCTATTTCTGTCTTTTCCATTCATTTGAATTTTTTTTTTTGCAAGAAATAGCCGAACAAGGTCAAATAGTGGACGTCACATCCATGAGATCTTATCCTTGCTGATAAACATCTGCTCCTGAGAAACTGATATCCTGTTGCATCCATAAAGGTGTCATTATTATTATTGTTTATTTTAAAAATTATTATTACCATATAGCAGCTACCTATCCTAGCTGTGACATGATAGTCTTTCATGGTAAGCATGCAAAGCCTCACATTCATCTCCATACCTCTTGTGGACCACCCACACATCTAAGATAGGCTTGATTCAACCCAAATGTTCACACAATCGCACAAACGTTAAAATCATTATAGCCTTGCAGTAATAATGTTAACCAACACAATTTAAATACAAGAAAACAATCCCCAAATCCTAACTAACTTTCAAGTCTACCAGTAAAGAGTCTAATTTATTAATACTAGATTTTATAACCTAAGTTGTGAAATATAGTCAGCTAAACTGCAGAAGCAGACACAAGTATCGTCCATAAAAGTGGCAGATTCGTTGACCCCCTGGGAATCCAAGTCTATATCTAAATATACGAGCCTAATTTCCACCTTATTTACGTTGGACCACAGACCAAACATCGCGTGACATTTCTACAAAACTTTGATGTAAGATAACTACAAACAATATTCAATCCGTGGCAGATATGGCGACCTCATCTATATAAATGCATTCCCATTTAGTTTCCCCAGTTTACACGATTCCTCATAGCTGGAGATTTTTTCATATTATAAATTTGTTTATTATCTTTAATTATTTCTGGGTTGCCAAGGGGACCTCAACTGGATTAGCGCAGTCTAAAATAAGCATTTTAAAATATTCAAATACAAGTATCAACATTTGCAATAATGATTTGACATGCACTATCACACTAAAAATTAAAAATATTCCATGCGACGAGGAAAGATATTTGTTTCGGGAGTAGGGTGATGGGAGGAGGAAACCTATTATAATAATATATCATAAGCATATCTTTTGGTCCACCCTACAATTTTTTTGGGGGATTAAATCAAATAAATGCTTGTTCTCGAAAATAAACAAAATATTCAAGTTTCTTGAGAAAAAGGGAAGAACTCAACATGGATATATAATAATGGCAACTATCTCCAAGCAAGTAGTACTAATCTATCTCTATAATTATGGTCTTATAATTAATTGATTCCATAAATAGAAACGATATTAACTAATTGAAAGCTAGGCGGATGGTGTTCAGTCCACACATATATATTTATATATATCACAATAGCCATATTAGGATATTACTGTAGCTCATGTATCTGTTTCAACACAGGAAACATCAAAATCAAATTGGGAAATTGAGCACTCAAACCTCATTATCATTATCGTGAATAGTCATAATCCTATATAATTAAAAATGATAAAATATTTGGCATACCATGTGATTATTTGAGTAATACTGATATGGATGATATGGTTGTTGGTGATGGCCCGACATGGGCGATCCCGCTGGGGTCGACGGCTCGGATTCATCGGCTTGGCACTCCAAGTTAACTCCGAACAACCTCAGCGTCTTAGAATTCCCGCTTCCTACAGATGATGTTGTCTGCTTCGGCGAACCTACGGTTGCTCCTGTAGTGTCATCGCGTGTCCCATGCGTTAACTTAATTATATTATTTACCCGAAACCCACGTGCACTAAATGTTGTGTTTGTGTGTGTTCTTGCATTTTCTCGACTCTACTTGAATTCATTGATGGCGATGGGACGATTGACTATATATCTTGTTAAACTGAATAGAGATAGCTAAACTAAGAACTACTTGCTTTTCTAATGATGTCTTGATTCATTTTATTCTCAAATTCGTACTAGCAAAATATCAACAGTAAAACATGCTTTCTGTTTATGCGTGCGTACCACAACACACAGTTCTCAGTAGCAGACCATATACGCACCAAAAGTATATATCGAAATTTCAAATATTTTTGTGGAGGGTAGGGTTTTCAAATGCATTGGGCATGAAAATTACCTGCATGAATAGACTGTGATTGGAAATTAACAGAATTAGAGGGCGGTTGGACTGGATACTGGTGACCGGAATACAGAATCCTACCCCACCCACCAGCGCCGCCGCCGGCACTACCTCCGCTACCGGTAGCTAGTGAAGCAGCAGGCTGAGTACCAGTAGAGCCGTCTTGGCCGCCGCTGATAGAATTTCTACGCCTCCAGCCGATGAAGAATCGGCCAGTGTTGACGCGGTCGCGTGCAAAGACAACTACATCTCCGGCATCCAGACGCTTCTCTTTCACGAAGCGGCTCCATCCCTTGGTGAGAACGTAGCTCTGGCTGCTATTCCAATATGAATACCGGAACCGCCACGATTTCCCCAATTCATCCTCAAACCCTAGCAGCAAGCCATTCTCGCCGGACTCGCCGCTTCCGTTCAATGGAAAATGCTTCTCCGCCTGCTGCTTCGGTATCACGAGGCGGTTCAATTTTCCAACGTCGCTCGGCGTGAGCAGCTTCTCGAACAACCGCTCCTTCTGGATCTCCTGCTGCTCGATTAACTCGTGCTCGTCGGATAATTCCTCGTCGTCGTCATTGTTGAGGTCGAAGGGGGCGGCGCTGAACATTGGCGCGGCGCGGTAGCGGTCGGCCGGAGCGAATGCGGCGGCGGAGTTGTGAGAAGCGGTAAGTGATTTGTGGTTAGGAGATGAGTTTTTTTGATCCAGTGTGTAGTGTGACCACCAGTGGGATTCTGGAAGCTCTGCGGAGAAGTGGTTCATTGACATTTTTGAGTGTGATTATTATTACGTTCAGTGTGGTGAGAGAAATATATAAGGGATTGGAAGGCAGAGTGGGGCGTTTGTTTCTCTCTCATACACGCGTAGACTCACAGGTGTGGTATATATTGTTTTGTTTGAATGTGGAAAAATTAGGGAAGTATACTACTACTGCGAGGAGAGAGAGAGAGAGAAAGAGAGAGAGGCGTGTAAATACGAGACAATGCATGTACGTATATGTAGAGGGGGGGAGGCGGTGTAGTTTAAGGTTGTTGTGGTTGCGTGAGAGAGTGAAAAAATCAATCATTATAATCAGTGCAATCTCACACTGCCACTTTTCAGGCCAACACGGAAATTAGGTCATCAGGACCTGCACTGCACGGCTATTATAATTACTCTTATTTATTATCTATTATAATCTAACCAAAACTCCCTTTGATTATATTATTATGAATTCTTAATTATTAGTGTTCCATAAATTATTACTACCATGTTTCTATCTAAAAAACTCAGTAGCTGCTACTATTCAATGTCTCGGGAAAATTGCGACACTTGCCATGTTACTGTGTTGGCTAACAGATCCATTTGTGGACCCCACCACACCCTCTTACCAAATTAATCTCGCATCATTATTTTTTATTTTATTTTGAGAATTAGCTGTTCCTCACGAATAAAGGGATAATATTATTAATATCCTCAGAATTACAATTATGAGTTGTAAATTTATAGGAAATCAGTTTAGATTATTCTATATGCATGCTTAGCAAGCCAATAATACGCAGTACATATACGGTTCAATAAAGACCAGATCCAGAATCGGAAAACGATATTTAATAATTTTTCTACATTATTGATGATTTGAAACATTTAAAAAATTGGGTTGCCAATAATTATAACTAAATTTCAGCGCAATAGACTCTAATTACCGAACTACCTTAGTCGTGGAATTTAACGCCTACTTCTTTTTAGCCGGAAGCACGTTACTACGCCATCATTTGTAGTAATAAATTTGGGCCATCTCCACATAATACATAACAAGTACTAGCATATTATATTATGTTGAACTAAGTATGTGTGACGTTCTCGATTGTTTTTGTACCTATTCGTGTGTGTTCAAATAAATGTCGACACCCACTCCCAGTTGATGGTTTGCTATAACTCAAAAAAAGGGATATGCTCGGCCAATTTGAAGCATCATGCTGCCATACTTTGTGGTGGGGGACCTCTGTCAAAACCCTAAAGCCCCTTCTTCATTTTCAGATTTAAATAAAAAGTACAAAATTCTTTTATGATTTAATGTTAACGAAACACTATTATATATATAAAAAAAAATTATGTACATAATATAAGAGTTGTAAAAAGAAGCTAACTACGATTTTTTATCTGAGGAAAAAAAAATGAAGACAAAATAGTCGTGGAGTACTTGAATTCATCTCTGTGGCCTGAAATAGCAAACTCTAACTTGAAACAGGGGCATATGACAATGGTTGATTACTTTCTTAACCATATACAATAAATTATGTCACTGGTGACAACAGCATGTACAACAGACACCTTTCTTAATTTATGAAATAAAATCTAATTAATAATAGTATTTGATGATATACATTATTTTATGAAAGGAGGTGTGTGGAATATATTAGACAATGAATCCAGGGAGGAGACCGCCTTTTTTTATGTGTGTGTTGGTGTTTGAATTATGTCCTCACATTTCTATTTTAATTTTCAATTTTCATCATCCCCATATTTCCTTGTCACCTTTGATTAAGGGCTCTCTCTCTCTCTCTCTCTCTCTCTCTCTCTCTCTCTCTCTCTCTCTCTCTCTCTCTCTATATATATATATATATATATATATATATATATATATATATATATACTCTCATTATTTCTGTTCTCATTATTTGCCTTAGATCCATCCAGCTATTATTTTGATTTCAAATAATATTTTTCTCATTTTGATCATAGACTAGTATTTATAATGTGTTATCTTATATATAATGTGATGAAAGTATAACAAATTAGGGGAAATGGGTGTCATGTAGTGATCATAAATGTGTTTGTTAGGAGATTGAGACAAAATCCCACCACTTCAAAGTCCAGTGGACTTTAGCTTTACTTTGCCTTTTGTATTTGCGTATATATATTGGATACAAACAAACACAATCAAACAAAATGTACTCCCTCCGTCCCGGATACACGTCCTATTTCTTTTCGGCATGGTAATTTATGCAGTGAACTTTTGTGTGTTATGAGAGAGAGTAGTGTGAATGGGCCCACAAAAAGGATAACTTTCTGTGAGATAGATTTATTTACTTTTTAAGAAACATGACATTTGTGTGGTACAACCCGAAATAGAATACAAGACGTTTCATGTAGGACGGAGAGAGTAATACATAAGAGGTTGTTGCAAACCCACAACAAAACAATGTCTAGGTCTCATCTCTCTCTCTCTTACATACACATGCAATTGTAAATTTGTATATAGAATAGTGGTCACATGCGCCATGCTATTCATCAACAAATTCATCGGTGTTTACGTTAAATAGTGGGGAAAAATCGGGAGACATGCTTCGTCATCAATGGTCCAAGTCACGAGCTGATATTCGCAAATATTGCCCCGATTCTCTAATTAATTGAAGTAATTAGAAGTGGCTTATTCATGAAAGTGACCTTCTCTCTCTAACTAATCACAAGAAAGAATATACACATCTGATAGGTATCGTCACCGTACATCTCGTATCTATTAATTTAAAAGATAGTGATAAAACAAGACAGTAGACGCACGAGGACCAAGTTCAATTATTTGATGTTTTGCAATAATTAATTAGGCTGGGTATCTTCCATTAATAATTTGCAAATCGTGATTCAGACAGTAGCAGTTCAATGTAACGAACGCTGCTTCCCTAAAAATATGTACAATTCGGGGACCAAGGACAATGTATCTTTGTCCAAATGTCCATTTTCATGTATAAAATTAGGCTACTGCATCAATAATTAATTGCTGGGCACATAGGATCTTGCTATAAAATAATTTTATCGGATGCCATTATTGGTAAATTCATTCCACATATGATCATGATTTCGTGTTCCGTGTCCGTATTTTAAAAGATATTTTTGCTTTTTTTAGATTCGTCCATTAATTCCTTTGTCATGGTTTATTAGCCCCAAACTGATGAAGAAGGTTATTCCTAAAGAATATGCTGTGACACCTTGTTAGTTATTTTGTCGGTTAAGATTTTCTACGATTCAGGTAACTACTATTACTGCCTCTTATGATCAAAAACTAAATATTGGAGTACTATGATTAGAATTAATTTGAATTATATAATTTGCCTTAAACCGTTATAGCGAAGCATGGGCTGAGTTCGGATCTGTACTGAATGTGGATAGTCCAGATGGATGTAGAAGAGCCACGTCGCGAATTATATTATTTTATTGTTATATTTTTATAAGGCTGATTATGGTCCTTAGAAATTAGATTCCAATCCAGCAACACATTGGGCTCTCCTTTAACAGGGCCCACTGGATCCATACCCGGAGCTGCAGAAACTGTTGGGCCCACTTTGTATTTCCATTATCACGTTAAATTAGGGATGTCAAAAGGACCCGGACCCGACCTGGCCCCGCACGCAATGGGGCGGGCAATACCCGTCCCGTAAGAGTATGGGGCGGTTTCGGACCCGACCCGTATTGGGTTCGGGGCGGTTCCGGTTCCTACCGCGGACCCGTCCCGCCCCGTATAGAACCGCACCGGATCCGCCCCGTAACAAATTAGAATTTAGAAGTATAAAAATGTTATTTGCGAGATTCGAACCCACATCAATAATTTTTTTATATGTACTTATGTCATTTGAGCTAATATTCACATTTGTTAATATTTTACATGTATATATAGTTATTTATAAGAATATGACATACTAAAATAAATAAATAAAAATTAATACATTTAACAAAAAAAAAGCTTATAAAATATAAATATTAATTTTCTAGATTTCAATATACTATATTCAAATTGTAATTACGAGCATGTATTTCGAAAATGAAATTAATATTTTTATTTCCAAAATTTAAATTTAAAATTATTTTCATTTCAATTTTCTATTCTTTAATTGAAATGGATTATATGTATAAATAAATTATGATTAATGAACAATTACTATTGAAAACTTTTTATAACAAGTGAAAATACATCAAACAAAAATACAATAAATATTAACTTTCTAGATTTCAATATATTATATTCAAATTTCTAATTCCTAATCATGAAAATGGTATTTCGAAAATGAGATTAACATTATCTATATTAAAAATAAGTATTCATGAAGTAATGAACTAATGAAAAATTATAAATTCACAATTTAAAATTCTTTATGACTAATAAAAAATTACAAATTTACAATTGAGGTTTTTTTTATAACAAATGAAAAATTACACTCTTATTATTCATAAACTTCATTCATAAGTTCATAAAAATCATAACATATACAGAAGAAATTCATACTTTAATAAGAATCATAACATATGAAAGTATATTTGAAAAAATTAAAAAAATATGATGAATAAAAGCTACAAAATATATTTGAAAGATGATTTTGTTTTTGTGTTTTATTTTTATTTTTCACATGAAATATTAGTCATGCTTACTACAATCATTATATTTGATTAAAGTTACTACATGTTTATTTATGTTTTAAATTAAAATTAATAAAATAACACTTTAAAATTTTATATATTTTATGTTTATCTAAATTTAACAAATAAGTTGTTCCTCTAGTGGTCAAGAGTGTTTGTAACGGATGACCTGGGTTCGAATCCTTGTGCAAACATAATTTTAAATTTATTAATACTTAAAATATTTGCAGGTCCGGGGCGGGTCTACCTGTCCCGTACGGGTCCGGGGCTGAGTCCTAAATTCTGGACCCGTGCGGGTCCATTTTTTGAAGGCGCGGGGCGGGTCTGGATCCAATGATGCCCGGCCCCGGCCCGCAAGATTGTCATCCCTACGTTAAATCCCTCGCCTCGGTAATATTAATATTAATCTTTCACTTTTTAATAGAGTTACATAAATCTAAACATCCCAATTATGTCGTCACATTCTTCCTTCTATTTTTTCCATAACATTCAAATTGGTCATCGATATTTCAACGAATCAAATAAACCTATACATTCTAATTTCGGTCTGCATATTCGTCCTCTTCTTCCGCCACTTTCCATTAAGTTTTAAACCTCAGTCATAATTTTTTACTTGAGGGAATAAATTAATCAAATAAACCATGTATTTTGATATTGTAACAAAGCTACTGCTCTAAGGGAGCCATGTCAGCAGAGAAAGAAAGTGAAACAAAAAGAAGAATGAATATGACGGGTGAAATTAAGATGTTTAGGCTTATATGATTCAATTGAAAGATCTAATACTAATTTAAATGTTGTGAGAAGTGTGAAGGCCTTATTTGTCCAACATCATTTAATGTTTGATTTTCTTTTTTTCTTTTGCCGGGTTTATATATTTATGTATTTATTAAAAAGAGAAAGAAGAGATGATGGATAATAATGTTTGAAATGTGGAGTGCAAGCCAGAATGACGTCCATAAATTTGGGTGTTCATTTTTCTCATGTGTGTTGAATTGTTGAATAGATTGGCCGCCCAGACCTGTCACAGTCTTGGTCTAATTTTCTAAGAATATTAGTACTTCAAATTTCACCAGTCCACTTTCTCATAACAATCACATTTGTCTGCATTTCCTTAGTACGGCAAATCTTGATGGCATATTTCGAAATTGCTATGTTCCACGATGAAATAAAATACGAGATGTGAGTGTTTTGGAAAAACAAAACTGCAGAGTGACATCCACTCGTTATGTCTTCAAACTATCAAACTCCAAGTAATAAATTCTGTAATGTCAATATTACGACACATATATATCCATTCTTGCATTCTAAAGAAACTTACAAGAAGTGCAAGTGAGAACGTTTGAGGAAGGCACATAATTGCTCTGCACAAACTTCCACTGAAAAGTGGTATGCTCTACGAGCTATCAAGACAAGAAATCAACAAGATGTTAACTTCTTCATATGACTAAACCTCACCATTTAGATCTCCTGCTGCCTTCTGTTGCTCTCGACTTGGAGAGACTATACGGATCTCTCGGAGGCAATGAATGCTCCTTGTTCGCATATGGAATATGGTTCTCCCTCCCTACCCGAGATACGTGATTCTTCTTCAGACCTTTGCCTGGTTTCAATCTCTGAATTTCTTCCAAATAACTACTCCTCAAAACTTCATTATCTCCATCATCAAATCCCTCCTCATCCAAGCGTTGCTTACCTGCACCTTGACCTGCCCACTCAACTCCATCTGAGACGCTCCTTTGAAGATGAGTGCTTCTTTGGGAGATGGAGTTTCTTGCTTTAGTATAACCCCAATTGGCTCCTTTATCAGTGGTTTTCTTCTTGTTACTCAAGTCGATTTCAATGGAATGAAGATCACTTTCTCCAGAGTCGACACCATCATCAAGTTCTTCATCATCACGCTGATGGGGCTTGCTCAAATGCGTTGCTCGGTCTTCGTCTTTGTCTCGTTTTGGGCCGAGGAAAACTTCAAGCTGCTTCCTCAGCTTGCCAATGGCAGAATTCTTCTCCTCAAACTGATGCTTGGCCTCAGAGAGCTTCATCTGAGCTCGCTCCTCGTGCAGCTTGTCAACCAACTCCAACACCTCCCTTTCCTTCTCGACGTCTTCATGGACTCTAAGGGACGCCCTCTTCAGCTTCTCCACTTCCGCCCTATCCTCATCAATGTTCCTCGCCAGTTCATTGCTCACCTGCTCGGTCAACTCTCTCGCTCGTCTCTCGCTCTCTAGCTCCTCAACCGCCTTCACGAGTGACGACTTCATCTCCGCTACTTCCTTCCCAAGTTTCGCGTTCAGGCTCTCGAGCCTACGCCTCAACTTCCGCTCCACTTCTAGCTCACGAGCAACGGACCAGATCGCAGCTTCGACGGCAAGGTGTTCATTATTCTTCCAAGATGCCTTCTCTTCGGCGTAACATTTCATGAGATAGTTAATCTCGTTGCACTCTGACCGCTGCTCGTGGATTAGCTGGTTGACTTGCAAACGAGCTCTCTCAAGCTCAGCGTGCAGCGCGGAGATAAGAGACGTGCTTGACGACGGCTGATCTGCTTGAGCCCAGATGCGGTTCACAATCTTTAACAGCTCCTTTGAAGTAGTTAGAGCACTACTTACATCCTTCAGACGGTTCTTACTGCCACCAATAACAGATTCACTTGAAATCTGGGGCCGAGATCGAGTCTCAATCTGCAAGCAATTAATTAATATAGATGTTTTATACATTAAGCCATACACTACAAGAAAGAATTTTGACACAAAATGATGAAGCTTCTATTTACCTCCATAAAACTTGCATCGCTAATAGAATCAGTAGCTCTAAAATTTCGGTGAATAGACATAAGCTTCTGAGAAATGGATGGCGTCTGCCTCTGACGACTACCTGTCCCGGATCGATCCATTTTCTACAAGACCAGAAAATGGGGATTAGTTCATTATGCAAAAAAGAATTGCAGAACACAAAGGAAAAGGAAATCAAATTAACATGTATAACTTGCCAACATCTGTAATCCAGTTATCAAAGTGAATTTAGTAATTGATCCAGCCACGAGTCCAGCTAACGTATTCATATCAATGACAACTATATATGTGCAAATTATACATGATCAAGAAAACTAAGCAAAATATCATCTAAAACAGAGCAAAACACATGCTTATTTCAGTTTTAAATACTCATCCAATCAAATCAACCTTACAAGAATAAGCAACTAGAGAAGGATGATCCCACCTCAGAAACAGTCGGGCTGTGAGGCGGATCGGACAAGTGTGCCGGTAAAAAGCCCGAGCCCGGATGCATCAATCTCTCGCCTCTAGGAGTCATCATCCTACTCCCACTCTTCTTGTGATGCCGCTTCATCGCCTCCGAGTTGATCTCACTCATTTCCGGTGACGGCATCTCGTTCATCTCCCAAAGGGTGGCAGCAAGCCTCCGGGCCGAGATGGGCCGGGCTGATTTCCCACTCTGTGAATACTTGGGAGTGTCGATGGCACTCCTCAAAGGAGTGGTTCTCCATATCGGCACTGGGGTGCTGGATCGAGACCTCACAAGCCCAGCCCGATTCTTCCCCACCAAAATGGCCCGCTTGTTAAACCTATAATTGTAAACTCTTGATGATGAAGTTGGTGAAGATGAACACCCCCTTTTCCGAATCTTGGTGGGCATATTGAGGCCCTCCAACATCACATCTCTCTGCCCTTTTCTCGGCATCGCGGTAATTTAATACTTAGTTTATTCTTGTTTCTTGATGATCTGTATATGCAGTTGAAAAGGATGAAACTTTAAGCAAATATATATCACCTCAACCTACATAATCAAGCGCATAATGGTATAATTAATGCAGAACTGATTTTTTGGTGCGTAAACAGAGCAAAGCTTTCAACTTTCAAGATCTTACATGATTTTCCCAGAAAATTTGCGGGATCACATATCAAAACGAAACGACGAGATTGAGAAAGGTTTATACATGGAATGTTTTTCAGTGGTGAAACAAAATAAAAATTGTATCTTTGTTTTTTCCCTCGAGAATCTTGTTACTGCTACAAACGTGGTTTCATCAATCGAAGTTTCAAGATGGAAAAAGAAATCTGTTCATATAATAAATTGGGGAAAGATTTGAATGGAGAATGTGTGGAGAAAATGATGCGATTCTTGATCTCCTTTTGATTTTCAAAAGATTTGCGGAAAAGAGAGTAACTTGACTGGGATAGTGGATTCAAAGTTGAATACCTGTGTAGAGTGGAGGTACTCCACATGGAGCGCGGCGTACAAGCAGAGAAATAAGGAAAGAGCATGTGAAGCGAAAACGTGGTGGGCTGTACCAGAATGTCTTTTTCGGATTTAACAACGTGTAAATCCGATCTGTCTGCCGAATTAAATAATACTCCCTCCGTCCATTATTTATGTCCCATTGAAATTGTGCACGGTAATTAAGATAATGGAGGTAAAGGTGTAAAGTTGTAGTGTAAAAGTATAAAAGGGTGAGGTCCACTTGTATAGATTGATTGTGATCCATTCATTTATTTCCTTATTTGGTATGAGACATACATAATAGGACAACCAAAAAAGGCAAGTGGAACATTAATAATGAAACGGAGGGAGTATAATTTGGTACGAATATTATACGATTGATGACGGCTATGCAAAATTCTTTGTCCAGTCAGACAGAACATCTGATTGACTTCTCTCTGTCCCAACTCTCCTCTCCCTCAACACCCATCCCTTATATTTTTTCTTATTTATTCACAAAAACATTTTAAATTAAATTAAATTTGTTATATAGATATTTGGTGATATGTTAAAACTTCATACGGTAGAAGAATTAGTGATTAGATGCAAAATTGAGGAAAAGTTGAGAAGCACTAGCAACATTAACTTTAGAAAAAGAAAATCTTTTTCTCAAATATGCTTTCAATGTTTGATTCATATAATCTCCCAAGGAGTGCAGGATGGCAATAATTATCCTCAAATAAAGTTACCTATCAATCATTATTCATTAGACATAATTCTGTTCAATCACTCAGCTAATCATTCCGTAAAAATTGCCATTAAAGATTGAGGAAAAAGAGCCAACACCTGAAGTTGTTGAACTCTGTCAACGTAGTTAGTCAGAAAGATATTCTTCTTCCTGGGAATCATTGCCTGCAGCTGCCATTCTTTGCCTATAGAAATATGTAGACAATTAGATTGCAAAAACTGTTCATATAAAAGACTAATAAGTAGTAGCAAAAGAAACAATTTGCAAACAACATATAGCTTACTTCATTTGGTAGCAATCCTAATCAGACTGGGAACTGGTGGATACGGATCTCTTGGAGAAGAAGCAACCGGGCTCGATTGATAGCAGCAAAGCATAGGAACAAATGCTCCTCAAGATCCACTAGCTGTTGGACAAAGTTAGCACGGTTTCTCTGCAGCTGTTTGAGTATCTCTTGAATGCTATACTTGTCTCTGCCTCTTTCCAATCCTAGGTGAATCAGAAGCCTATCATTTTCCACTGCTGCATGCAGACGGGCCACCAGTCGATCAATGGTGTCTAGATCATTCTGAAGGACATAAGCGCCCTTTGCAGCAGCATCAATCTGAGCTATATGCATCTCTTCTCTCTTAGTCATACTTGAAGGGAGAATGGTCGGGCATACGGGGATTGCAACGAGGGCAACAAGAGCATGAGTGGCTATAGCCACAGCTGAAACAACGACACCCACCGCAGCAACTATCAAACACAATGCACATCCTCTCGAGCAGTGGTTTACAAGATGGACCCTTGATTCTGATTTTCTTCGATGAAGGTCTAGCTGTTCCCTGAGCTGGGTCAAGCAGTGACGCATGTCACTGAAGCTGTGTGAGTCCGGGTATAGGAAGGGGTTGTCAATGCAGTCAAATTTGAGAAATTGATTAAATGCCGAATCACATTGGGCAGGAGAGAGGGAGTAGTGGTCCGAACGGATCTCTAGTGAAAGGTCGTCAAGTAGGCTATGTATAGGGGTGTAGAGGAGGCGGGCGTTGTGGATTCTCTGGTAGAAGAGGAGGTATAGACGGGAACTATGCTCGCTATGATCAAAAAAGGTTGTGACAAGATAAGTTAGAGGATTAGGGTTGGTAAGTGAAAGTGCCTCCTGAACAGACTCACGGGTTGGTTGGAGAACATGTTCCAACAGCTGAGGTTCCTCAAAAACATCCACATGCCCAATGGTTACATTTTGGTCAAGAGAACTACTGCCTTGGGCAAATTTTCTCCGGATCTCGCTATAAGAATTTGTTTGGATTGTAAGGTAGTATTCTCGACTAAGGTTAACAGTGGGAGAGCGTTGGTCACTTGATGTCGGGGTATTATCTGCATAACATGGAGAAATATCTTTCGCATATAAATAAGGACCAATATATGAAAGAAGGATAGGTGAGAAACAGAATTTCCTTCAAGAATGCTGAGATTGAGATGAGTATGTTCCTCTCATTAAATTGATAAAGATTCATTTTTTACTAGATGTAGATTTCTATGCTTAGAAGCTTACCTTGTGAAGCAGGGGATGAAATATTGTTGTTTGTTGATAGAGGAGATGGAGGCTTCAGAGAGCATCTAAATGGTGTTTGTCCTCTCATGTGGGATATCTAGCAAGATTCAAAATCATATCTAAATAAACAGAGGTGTTCATTAGTTCAACAGGAAGCCTTCATCACCAGCAAATTCTTGCTGAAGCAACAAACATACAAGGATAAATCTGTAACCAGAAAGTGTGCAGCATCAAGTATCAGTCATCTTGAATCGGTCGCAAGTAAACATCA
Source organism: Lavandula angustifolia (assembly GCA_028984105.1). Taxonomy (NCBI): domain Eukaryota; kingdom Viridiplantae; phylum Streptophyta; class Magnoliopsida; order Lamiales; family Lamiaceae; genus Lavandula; species Lavandula angustifolia. The sequence goes on from CM054824.1 coordinate 19,024,240, forward strand.
CACAGTCCAATAATAAAACCTTGAATACATAACAAGAAAACAAGCATACCATGTTGGTGTAATCTGAAATATACAGACACAATCATAGGACTCCTTGAAAGCAACTCCTTTAAAAGTATTAAGAGGGAAAGGAGATCTTAGGCAATCAAAGGTGCTAATATGGTATGAAAGGCTTGTCAACTAAAGACGGAATCTTTCGCGATAGTTCTCTTAGGGAAAACGTCCTAATGTTGGTAATATTATCTTTATCAGAATTCAGAACAGAAGAACAAAATGGAATTAGAAATAATGCAAGAAAATAGTCATTTAACAACGAGTTGTACACTCATCCTCTTTAATCAATATAGGTTACTTCTCCAACTTCCCCAGACATGGGAAGTTCCCCTGAATAACTATGAATGTCAAATTTCAAGACATAAAAATCAAATAATAACACAAATTTCTTTTATTATTCAATCTGCAGAACTACAAGATAACAAGGACAATGCGAGCAAATAATATGAACATCTATTTTCTTTCAAAAACCACTACATATAACCTCATAAACAAGAAACAAAAAAGATCAGAAATCACAATTGAAAAAACAAGCTGGTGTAAAACCCTATTAAAGCACAACGAATTATCGTATTGAAAATCTCACGGCAAAGACGTGAACAGTGCACCTTGGGGCAAAATTGAAGATTTTGAGGCTCTGCGGTCACGGAACATTAAGGAAATGAAGGTTGTTCGAAGCTTTCGGCAGTCGATATGTATAAACGCGTAACTCAAGAAAAGAAATTTGACATTGATGTTAGAGAATTTTTTTATCCTAACTCATGTCACATAATATTTTAAAAATAAAAAAATACAAGAAAACAAAATCAAAAATATTGTTTAATTGAAGTTAAATCTTGGACCACAAGGTCTTATAGACCTGATATAGGGTATAAATTTTCGATGTTAGAGGTTCTTTTGTGAGGCGAACTCCGGCGAAGTGTTTCTTGGCTTTAAACCAACGCCAACTCAATAATTTTTAATCGTACATATATTTACATTAATTATTAAATAAAATCTAAACAAATAAAATATAATCTAGATTACTTACCTTAATTAATTTATGCATCTTAAATAACATTTATATTTAATAAATTACACTAGTTTGGTGTGAGAATTACCTCACGTTGGAGTAAAAAAAGTGTTGGAATAGTCCTAATTAATACTCTCACTTAAGAGTTTCCTGGAGTCTGAAAATCAATATCGTTTTAACCTAGGGAAATTACCTCTGTTTGAGTTTGCCAAACCACCAAATTCTCTTTTTACTGCACTGAATAGGAAATGTTTCTATAAATTATTCAAAGAATGGAGCAAGCCATCAACTTTTTCTAAAATTAGGCCAACATATATTCATCTGTTGACACATCCATTTTAACTACCACAAATTGCAAGTATGTGTAAATCAAGCTTGAATTCTTTTAAGAACAATTATATGACACCTACTAATGGTTCTCCAGCATGATCATCCAAGTATGTAATGGCGACTGCAGCGTGCAGAGAAGCTCCAACAGCAAGAGCATCCTCGTCCAAAATGAAGTAGGGCGAGTGCAAGCCTTTGAACGCTTTCATTGTTTCGTTTCCCACCCCGATCATGAAGAATGCTGCAGGCATCTTTTCTGCATAGAAGCTGAAGTCCTCTGCTCCCATCACCATACCTTTGAGCAGTACACCGTGCTCACCCAGTAATTTCTTTCCAACCCTCTTCCCGTGCTCGTACATAGCAGGATCATTGATGGTTGCAGGATATGGTATCAGTTTCTCCTCCATGAAGTCAACCACAGCACTACATTGATGGACTGCTGCTTGACCTTCTATCACCTGCATACATATATATATATATATATATAGCTCCATGCTTTAATACCACATGGTTTTCAATTTTCATTCATTTTGTCAAGCCTAATCTGTGGTTGTGCAACAAATACTTATATCCATCACTATAAGTTTCAAGAACCAATAGATAACAAGATAATGAGAAGTATATACCTCTTTAATTCTTTGCTTAAGGTATGAATAGCTTTCGGAATTCACAAAACGGAAAGTCCCACCAAACTCAACAATGTCGGGTACAACATTCAAAGCTGCACCACCTCGTACATATCCAATTGAGACAACCTAGATCATTGCACACAAAGAAAAAAGGGCAAGAATTTCATTAATCACATTAGGTATCCACACAAGTGTCCTTCAAAATCCTCAGAAAACAGAGTAGAAACAGAATTGGAGGAAGAAAAGAGACATACTCTTGGCTCCAGAGGATCAGTCTCCCGCGAAACAATGTGTTGGAGTGCAAGAACCGCCATAGAAACAGCAAGAGTTGGATCTCTGGTCCTATGAGGGCTAGCAGCATGTCCACCTTTCCCTTGAATGACCACAGAAAACCGGCCTGATCCAGCAAGCATTGGGCCAGGTTTGGAGCTGATAGTACCGGTTGGCAAAGATGGATCAACATGCAAACCAAACATGCCTTGGATTCCTTCTAGAGCTCCTTGCTTGATCATATAGTAGGCACCAGCATGACCTTCTTCCCCAGGTTGAAAAACAAGTTTAACCGTTCCCTTTATGTAGATTACCCAAAACTCAGATCAACTTAAACAAACACAACAACAATGCAAGCCAACATTGTTTACCTTTAGTTTATCACGGTTGCTCTGCAACAACTTAGCTGCTCCGAGCAACATTGTGACATGAGCATCATGACCGCAGGCGTGCATTTTGCCATTAATTTTGCTCTTATGCTCCCATTCTACTAATTCCTACAGCCATAAGCTTCTCATAATCGCGAAATATAGCAAGAGGAAGAACATAGCATTATCATACTGGTATAGCAGCAAAGGGATAGCTAAATTGAAATACATTTTCACAACTTCGAGGCATCTTTCATCGAGATAAATGCAAAAATTCAAAAATCTAAACAGAGTGTAATTAGGTTATTCAGAATACTCTGTTTTCGACAAGACAGCCTTAGCATCAATTCATAAAGGAGGAGCATACATCATAGTGCTGTAGCAGCAAAAGGATAGCTAAATTTGATATGCATTTTCACAATTTAGTAGCATCTTTGATCTTTCATCGATAATAATTCAAGTAGACATTCGAAAAGGAGAGTGAAAATAGGTTGTTGAGAATTATCCTTTTTCAACACCCCCAGCATCGATTCACAATCACAGATGTTTATATCTTCACATAGATTTTTCCGTAGTTCAACGATTGATGATGCACAACCTTACCACCAACAATTGTTAAATTGAATTCAAAATCAATCAGCGAACAAAAAAAATCCAAATATATCAACATAAATCAAATCGAAAGCGCGAAGAGAGAGAGACTTGGATAGGAAGGGCATCCATGTCAGCTCTAAGACCGAACCAGGGGCGAGCGCCCGACCCGATACGGGCGATCACTCCAGTTTCCGCAACGGGCCACTCATACTCAATACGTAGCGAGTCAAGCTCGTTTCGAATGAGTTGACTCGTCAGCTTCTCTTGGAATGCCAATTCCGGATACTCGTGGATTCGCCTGCGAAGCCTTTTCAACCAGTCCAGAAACTCGGCGTCCCTCGCCGATTCCAAGAGCTCCCTACTCAGCCAGTCTTCTTCCAGATACGAAGCGCCATCGCAGCAGATTGAAACGACGGTTAAGAGAGAGAAGCAAAACAATGGGAAAATCCGCATGACTTTCCTTCTAGCCGGCCGATGGTTGTATTAAGTTTATCTTTTTTCCTTAATAACGTTTTAATTATGTTTTTGTTTGTATAAATAATCCGATTGCAACCCGACTGATTTGGACTTGTTGGATTATCAACTTGGAATTACGTTAATTTATCGAGGAAAAAAAATTCATTAAAAAATAAAGTGGATTGTAAATTAATACGCCCTCCGTTCCATTAAGAAAATAGAGTGGATTTAAGGAAAGTGGTTGGTTGTGAGTAAAGACCATGATCCTTAAAAAAAAGTTGATTGTGTATAATAATTTATTAATATTTTCAAAAATAAGACATTATTTGTGGGACGTCTCGAAATAAACAGAGAAAACAAAAAAAAATGCCAATGAAGATAAAATAAACCTTATAAAGATTACTCCTAAAATAAGCCCAATATATTTATTTTCTACAAAAACTTTCCTTATGCAGAAAAAAGAGCCGTTGCCTGATTGGTAGATTCTTAATTTAAGTGAGTTTAACTACGGAAATAAAATAAAATAAAATCCTTAAACAGTTAAACTCAATTGTTTCCTTATGCGCAAAACAAACTTTCCTAATGCACAAAAACAACCGTTGGCAGAACGGTTGAGAGTGACTTTAACCCCAAGGAAGAAGAAGCCCATTCAACTTGCATTTTCTTAATTTCCTTTGTTATATGTATCTTATCTTATCTTATATAATTATTAATTTTCTTCAACATGAATTAGAATGTACACATAAATCACATACAAACATGATTTACCCAGCGGCCACCGCACAAGTTACATCATCATTTAAAAAATTGATATTTCTACAACTTTACAACTTATTTGATTCGTCAAGTTTTGGGCTTTATTATTGATCCATATTCCATCATGCCTAATATAAGAGGACCCAAGACTGGGCTACAAAGTCCAAGTAAGCCATATAATGCTATTGAGTTAATATCTAGTTCGTAACGTTTTGGGCCTTATTATTGATCCATCATGTTTAGGATAAAAGGACCCAATATCGGGCTAAAAAAAGGTACAAATAAGCCACGTATTGCTTAATTGGTGAAACTCACTAACAAATCACATTTTAAAAAAATACTTTACGAATCTGTACTTGAACGAAATACTGATCATCTACAATTTTCATATTTTAGCACTTTCGTCAACTGAAAACAACGAAAAATAATTAAATTACCAAAACTATAAATCAATAATTTTTATTACCGCAAGTGTGCACATCAAATAACTATATTACATATTTAAGGCTGTTATGTAGTCGAATCGTGCATTAAAAACCCTCATAGGAAAATGCAACAAGAAATTAATTACACCGATGGGGTTGCTTTAAAAATCAACATTAAATTAATTTGCAGGAAATTTCAATGAATGACAAATAAAATAGTAATAGGTTTGACAGCTGTGGGAACTGGAAAAGGAAATACGTATAATGTTGAGGTAATTGAACTCCAATTTCAAATTATTCCACTACATGATTTTCTTTTTTAATATAATTAAATGAGTCATTTATTGATGTTATTTTTATAAATAAGAAAAAAAAATCAGGAAATATGAGTTAAGGCTAATATTGTAGGGTAACATCAGTTAATGCTGCTGTAGACGCACAATGGCTTAAATGAGAGGAAGTTGAGATTTAATTCAACTTTCATAAATATTGAATACAGCATTTGTTAGGCCCGCCTTCCTTCTTCACTGTTTCTATGCAACTTGAATATGTTTACCCTTCAAATCTTCTGTATATTCAAATTAACAAATTTTACAAATTACAATTATTTTTAGTTTCTATACAACTCTGTTTCAAGATCCAAAGTAGATCCATATATGCACCAAATATAACCAATTTCGAAGCGATTTTTGGCTTTGGATAATTATATACACAGTTTCTCATGCATTCTTGAAGTAATGAGATTCTGATATTTTTTCCTAGTTTCTTTTACGCTAGGAGATATAGAAGTGATCCTCACTCATCTACAACTATAATATAAATGTATTTTTACAATTATATATTATAGTTGAGATTTTCAAACTCGATAAATAATAATTCTTTAAATTTTGTTTTTAAAGAAAGCCCGCTAGTCATACCCTAACATCAAAATTCTCTTTTTTCCTATGATCCGTAAATTCAATGCAACGAACAACAATTATGAGTGTTTCGTCCTTGCAAAGAAGCGGTCAACTTTTGACCCAAAAATAAAACAAATAAATCACGTTCCTTCCTATTTAGTTATTTTACTTATTTACTCTCTCTCTCTCTCTTCCCAAGTTTGTTTTGGTAATTATCTTGGCATTGGAGAAACCATTATGCAACGTCTGGGAATTAATGGTTTGGGCTGGTGAACAATGTTTTTAATTTCTCTATAAATATCAATGTGAAGATACGGTAGATCTTGTTCATTTAAATGCATTTGATATTATGCCTTATACGGAATTTAATTTCAAAACCAGAGGAAATTAATTGCAGATGCCATTAATTGTACTCGCTAAATGCATGTAAGACCTCACATGCTCTTGTTATATACCGCTGACTTTTAAACACGATCTCAATAGTATCAAACAAAATATAATAGTATCTTAAATTAGATTTACAAGCGATTATATTAAAGATTTAATTAATTACACGTTGATTGAACTCTAAGATACACGAAAACTCAATAAATTTTGATTCGACCTTGCTCCAAAATTATATCTGATGTAAATTATTCTATAACAACCCCCCAACCTATTTAATTTTATGCGGTTCTAAATATTGACGTAAAACGGAGCGGCTTGTATATACCACTTTCGTATACCCTTGTGTATACCACACCAAAGAGTATTGACATGTGGCATATCTTATTAAATCAAGTGGATCATATTTAACACACGTCAATACCCTTATGGTATGGTACACACAATGATATACAAAAATGGTACACACAAGCTTTTGTGATATTTGAGGGTGCATGCATTGGTACGAGTACGATCATGGAGAAAACGCACAAGTTAAATTAGGTTGGGGGTTGTCATGATTTTTCGGAAAAAAACAGTACCAATTCTTAAATGTGTTAAATGTACAAAATTATTTACTTTCCTATGGTATTTTTATTCCAAGTTTCTGCTCAAGCTTTTACTACAATTCCAAAATCGTGCATAAAATGAGTTAATCACCAATAAATCCCATAAAGAAAACTGAGAAGGACAGTCATATCCATTATGAAGGCCTGCCTGCATACTCCAAAACCATCTCCCAAGACTAATTTTAAATTAAAAACAAAATTAATTATCACATCTTTACAATTGAATACTATTGCAAAATCATATCTATATAATGAGGGACCCTTTTATTATTAGATTTTATATGTCAGAATTTTGGAAGGGCCCACATGATTAAGAATAATTAGCATGTTTCAGAAATATGGTGTAAGAACTATGTACATTCTAACTTCCTAGTTATTTTGTGCTAACTTAACTCTTATTACGAGTAGTTCCGATAAAGGATCGGACTAATGCCTTATACAAAAATTGTTAATTAGGAATATAATAGAAAGAATTGTATAGTAACAAGTTGCAATTAAGCAATAAAAGAAGAGGATGGGATAGGTTAGCTGACTGTTATGGGTGTTTCAGACAAGCAATTTATTGTCCATAAACACGATGATTAATGGCACTGATAAGATTGAATGACAAAACACATTGAATTCCCATGTAAAATGGTACTCCATTTCTCATCAATTGAGAAGATATACAGTTGAAACTAACCAAAACAAGAAATGTTGAAAATGAAAGACCACACCATAAATACCACAATTATATACTCCTTAATTTCCTTTCTGACATTTTTCAAAATTGAAGTTTAGTTCAGTGTTTATTTAATTCTTCCTCTCAGAGTTTAAATAAATTATATATGTATAGCAACTGTCTTAATGTCTCACTTTTGTTTTGCCAGGTCCTCAATTTCTCCTCAAACCAGTCAACTCTTATTATATATAGAGAGTGGAGAGATCAAAAGCTATCATGCAAATTTATGCTTTTATCCTTTATACAGTTGATTTGTTCATAAAGTGAGCGCATTTTTTTAGCTTGAGATGTAATCTCAGCCTTAAATTGCCTCGATCCAACGATTTCTATTTGTTCTTAATTTCTATAAGATTGGATGTTTTCATCACAACACACCCTTATATATTTAGTAATTTAAGAACTAAGAACTGCTGTAGTCTATAAGTTAACGCACTTAAAAAGATTTTAATTTTACCTGTATGTATATATACAGTATAAAGTGAAATGGACATCCTTCTCTTAAAACATTGGACATGCATTAAGCAAAATGAAATTTCATTTAATATGTTTTATTAATTTTGTTTATTAAATAAAAAATAATATAAAAAGGCAATCATCTCATTTAACTTACCTATGAATGTCTCTTTCTCCAATCTTATAGTAGCCAGAGACAAGAAATGAAAGAAGTAGGATTGCTACGTTGATGGCTCTTTATATGAGCAGTAATTTATAAACTTATTTTAGTGTTTGTAACAAGATTTTTAATTTAATGGAATTGGGTATGATGGATAGCAAGACAGGCATAATAGTAACTGAACTTCGGCAATAATTCATTCAATTAATCGCCTTTGAAGTTCTTCTCTACCAGAAATTCAATACTTATTAATGTACCAAATGCTAATTATAACAAAGGCTCATCTTAATCATTTATATAAACAGATATGTATTTATATTTTCGATATATCTAAAATATGTTGAAGGAGTTGAAGAAATTGGAACTCGAGTTTCTAATTGGTGTGAGTCGGTTGAGGATGATAGGGAGCTAATGTTTCATAATTGTGCATGTGCGATATAAATAGATTAATTTGGCCTTAAACTAAATTGAAGTTTCATATTAAAGGCACATGGATTAAACTAGCCCGTCTTTACTAGGGGAGAAAATTTAGCATTGAGAGCAGGAGAAGTTAGATAAATTATAGATGTTGGAATTATGGTTAGTTTCGTATATTTAATTATTTATTTTTAGTGTAACTAATCATTAGAAACGCAGACTTTGCATTTTCGGATGGGCTTTCTTGCTTTAGAATTATTCCTTTAAAATTCTGTTAGGTGCATGTGGACAAAATATCACCAACTATGTATGGATCTGTCACACACATACAATTAGCTAGTTTATATCTTTTGTGACACTGGTAAAGTGTTAAAATTGGAACAATTGTGACTTTTCTTCGAACACATAATATATGGATGTATTATATTTAAAAGTCAATGAAATCATATTTAAATAGTTGTGCCTGAAAGCATTATCATTATTTAAGAAAATTAAGTTCTGGACTGTCTAACATTGACTTTATAGGATCAGATTTTATTATTTTTCCATAATAAAACCAACCAAACACGCCACCATTTTAGGGGTTTCTGCTTTTAACGTCTTTTTAATTATAAATGACTCCACCTCTGTTTTTTTTTTCTTTCTGAATATTCAACAATAAGTAAAATAATATATCCCTCCTATAGTGAAACAGCATGATATAAGAAACAATTATATCTTGCTAGCACAATAGGCAAAACCATTTAATGCGTCAAATAATTAAGCTGTAATGATTATAGTCTGATGTTTAAAGAATTTAATTAGGCGGGTGGCACATAACGTCCCATATAGTTTTAGCAAAGTGTATCCGTTTCCTCTTCATAATAATTAACATAGATTATTTATAATCCAATTTACGAATAGTACTCGAAATATTTCATTCATGGCAAATATATAAAAGAAAAAATATTGAGTGTGTAAATTTGAATTTTAGAACTTTATACCTATTCATATTGTTTTTGACCTTTACCAAATATAATTGATTTTATACCTTGTCATGTCACGTCCAAACTCATACAGTATAGTTCTTATTCTACTACATATTTATAAATTGAATTTGTTGCATATTAAAAGTATAGTAGAATTCACCCCTTGCATGGGAGGCGTAGTTATAATGAATTACCTTCATCAATAAAAAAATCGAGTTAATTTTTTAGTTCAAATGTATAAATACCCTCTATCAATTGTTGACATCACATCTATCATAAAACACATATATATGCGTTCACTCTTTTCCAAAGTATGAAATAAATTATGCTTTTGAATCACTTAATTTGTGTTTGAAGTATAGTGTTAGATTTGGAGGGCATTACTTTTATTGGATATAAAACATACAGAAAAGGAAAAAGGAAAATGTGAAAGAAATTGATTAACGATATTTACAGATTTGATAAATAAATAATAATAATTTATAATTTATTATAAGCAGAGAATCTAACTACCCGAAGTAAGAAAAATATTGATGATTGTTGTTTGTTAGAAGAATAATTCTCTAAAACTCCATTTGGACACGAAAAAATAAGCAACCATCCACAACGAGAGGGATGCCTTCTCTTCTAATCAAACTGTCACTGCTTAAATAATACTTATAAATAAACAATGCAACAATTACAAGTGTAACTTCCCTAGCCTACCAACCCCATGCACTAAAAGCCTTGTTTGGGATTTTTTATTTTTTTATTTTAAAAAAAGACACGACAATAATTTTCGAGTATACAAAGAGTAAACTTCATTGTTACAATCATCTAACAACCACATCCGAGAATCATACCCACAGTCACTATTCGAATACATTATCAAATACCCATCCCATTTATAATAACATACAAGCTACATGTGTTGTACTCTGTGGGTGGAGTTACATTCAGTGATAAAATAATGGGAGGATAATTGGTTATGGTCATCAACTGCGAAGGTTGTTGAAGCATTTGACATAGATGTTGTAGATCATTAAATGGAAGTATTGCAAAATAGGAGCTGTTCTCTCGTGTTGGATTTTTCATACATAACATTATATTCAACATTATGACCATTACGCACAACAGTTTATTTTCCAAGTTTGCCCAAATCGATAAGAACACATTTATTTTTTCTTGGTATCCGAAGTTGATATACCTACAAACAAAATTCAAATAAAAGTTTACTTCGATGATGGATTAAATATTAATGATAAGAAGGTTGTTGAGTGCATGTACTACCAAAGCCTTTCATCGGTGCAATATATATCACAATAGCAAGTACATATTTATACATAGACGGATCTAGTATTCATAAGTAGGAGGGTAAAATATGATACTTCATCCGTTCCGAATATATATGTCTATTTATTTTTCTACACATAATAAGAAAATATTTAATGATATGAAAGTTAGATAAATATTGGTATTGGAATATGAATAAATTAAAGTAAATTACTAAAAAGTTAAAGACATAATTGTATTTGTTATTAGAAAAGTTGGATAAAGTAATTTTTTTTTCTAAATTCTCACATTAATTGGACGAATTAAAGTTAGTGAAAGATTTAGTTAAATACAAAAAAAATGTTAATATGCATATAAATTTGGGACATACGAAAAAGAAAAATAGGCATATATATTAAGGACGGAGGGAATATATTAAAGGATGAAAAGAAAATTAGAATAAATAGCCACACACTCTTTTAGTCTTTTCTATATCAGCCCATATGTAAAAAATGAAGTGTGCGCGCGTGCGAAAATGAGAGAGAATGAAGGATATCACTTTCATGTTCTTTAAATCGCCCACTTAAAATTAATTTCTGCTACATATATAATAAAAATAAATCACAATAAATGAGATATTGAATTGCATTGGGCCGATTGGTAAATAATTATAAGTTGCCAACATCATACAACTCAGGCGGCGAACAATTCACATATTATACTTTTATACATGCATGAAAAATCCATGAATCAGAGAACAAGGAGGAAAACGTCAAATATGACATTGCGCAATATTATCTTAGGAAAATTTAAAAAACTATTTTCGAGAAATTAAAAAAAAATAATCATAAAAAAAAGACTTTCAAATACATTTAATTATATTATCAACATGGCGCCATCTTACCTATGCAAGAATTTAAGATCCTCCCAGAGTTCGTACCGGTGTGGTTGGATTTGTTAGAAATTCATTTGCTTTAATAGCTGCTGAGCTTTCGTTTATGTACAAGATATAAATTTGTATAAACAATAATATACACACATTTAATTGCTCATGACATATCCATCTATTTACATAAATTAAATAAAATACACATTCATATGAAATGTCACATAAATTATACCTAGTGAATTTTATTGAGAATAACGTAAAATAAACCTATGTTTCTCAAAACAACACACAAACACAGACTCGTATAGGCAATGAATGACGGCCTTCCTGCAGTTATGCATAATTGCAATATTTACTACAATTTTCCTTTTCTGCAACCATCTTGGGATCTTTTCAAACAATTAATACATTTCCTGCCTCCCAGTTTACACTCGCTCATCTTCTACCATTGTACCATTCATTTCTTTTCCACTAACCTCCCCTCTCTCTCTTCTCACAATTTAATTAAGCTTTAAAGATATCCCATCTCTCTCCTCTCCAACCCCTCTTATATATATATTATGGCTCTAGAGGTCCAAACCAACCTCCTCAGCCGCTTCAGCAACCTTATGTTACTGGTGTTTCTGCTGCTCTAAGTGGTGGCCGTAACCTCCGGATAGCCACCACTCTCCTCTCCCTCCACCGCCCTTCCCCCACCTATAAATCACTAGAGCCCATCTCTCCAAAGTTACTCTATATTCAGGTAATCATATCTTCAATCCTATTTTTTCTTATCATTAAAGTAAGTTTTATTACTCCGTTCTTATGTTAATTTGAAACAGGTGTTATAGCATCCAAAGAAAGATAAAAATAAATCAAGCGGAACAAGATGAGTCGAAGGAACGGACTGGAACTGGACCTGAAGTTGAATTTGTCGCCGCCAAGGCTGAATCATCGCCGGGTGGAGTCCCCAAGCCGATCACTGACTGTGTCACCGACATCACCGCCGAGCTCATGCATTTCGTCGGAACTGAACCAGCAGGATGAGTACCTCCGGTACTCAACCAGCCCGGAGGCAACATCGATGATGCTGGTTGGGTGCCCGAGGTGCCTCATGTATGTGATGCTATCGGAGGAGGATCCGAGATGCCCCAAATGCAAGAGCACTGTTTTGCTCGACGTCATCCATGATAAAAACGCCGCTGCCACCACCACTGCCAGGAAGACAAAGAAGAGTTAGTCAGAGAGCATTCAGAAGAATCTACTATGATTAGGTAGTACAACCACCACCCCAACCCCAGAAAAAAACCAAAAAAGAGATATTTATATTATATTTCCCCAACAAATTGATAACCAAAAGGAATTGATTTCTAGAATCATCTCCCATGTAGCACTTTTGGTGCTCTGTTTCTAAGGCGGTGGAGAAAAATATAAGGGAAATAGAGCCTTAATCGTGCTACATGCCTCCTTTTCAAGTCCTTCCTCACCTTCATGGAAAGAGTTAATCTATTATAGCAGCAGCTGTGTTGGTAGGTGAGATTTGTTCCATCATTAGCAGAAATCTATGTCCATGTTCCTATGTTTTTTCTTATCAGAATGCCAAGTAATTTATCAGCATGCATTCTCACTGCCATTTTCTGCCTTAGACTGAAGCTCAACCAATCACAGCAAGCCACAACATCAAATCACCAAGTTTGATAGGTGGATACTTCCTTTTCTTTTCTCTCTATTTTTTTTTGGGGGGAAGGGGGTAAATGAACTCTTCACTAGTGCTTCTAAAAATTTATGAAATTTATTCTAATGGATTAACTGGAAATAAGGGATAAGCTGGTTGGGCTTAGAGGTAACATAAGTACATAGAAGCATTATCATAGGTTTTCATCCTGGGCCCACAAAGTACAAAATCGCAGTTTCACTTCAGATTAACGGTCAAATTTATTTTTGCCTCCAGGTTCATAGCCACAAATTTTTGAGGGGTGTTTGGTAAAAGGACCGAAGGCAGAAAAACTAAATAACATATACTATATGCCAATCGTTGAACAACTTAAACATTCAGATATATTGAATAAATGATCCCTCAAAGCCTTGTTCTCTATCAGATTCTTTGTTTCTACAGAATGATCATGTGAATTCAATAGCTTAAAAATGGTTTAACGAAAAAGAAACTAAAGATCCAAGGGTCCTCCCCTAAAATACTCCCTTGTTATGCCACCGTGTCCAAAAAAAAAAACAGCAATAAATAAGAAGCTAATTTTATCAGCAGCATTAAGGCATAAATGCCTGGCTAAGTAGTTCCACGTCGACATTACAATTAAGCTAAGAATTGATGCAACCTACACGACTGTGCATGTGAGGTTATTATGAGGTCAATGATGTTAGTTACGAAAAGGGGGAAGGGCAACTACGTAATATCACAAAGGGGTGAGTTGTAATGAGGTTGTGGTAGTTCGAGCATTGAAAAAAAGGAACTATATTAGATTGAGAGACCATTAAAACCAAATAAATGCAAGAGTAATTGAGACGGTTGAGAATAATGAGCCTATTACGTCAGATGATAAATACAAATTCAATTCACTAGCGCAGGCCCTTTTCTTGCATCTTCATCTTCAATTACATCTTCATCCTCTGGATTTTTATATTATGCTTTTTGCGCCTTAACTTCCTAATTAAATGACATCTTCTCATTTCCATGCACGCCCCTCCACGACTCCATGTTCTACTATTCAATTCTATTAACTCCCTTTTTTCCCTTTTTCACAAAACCTCGAAACCTTGACTCAACTCTCGTTACATCCCCCTCCTCTGTACATGTTGCATTCACCTCTATAGAGACTGTGAAACTGAAAATCTATTCTTCCAGTGTAAAAGATATAAATAATATATGAAGCCTGGGTTGTAGAACAGTGGAATGCTAGGTGGTTAATTAGTTTTGTGAGTAGGATCTGAAAAAACAGTGATAAAAGGCCTATCTTAATTATTAAAAGATTAAACCCAAATGTTACAAAGTCATACTAAAGGGTTGACACTTGACAGTCTTAACTTTAGTAAGGGTCCAATCCAAGATATCTAGTGCATTTTGCTGAAAGATATATAATCCATGAACGAACAGGATAAGGGGCCCAAATTAGGCCATTGTCAACAGCAAATACTTTATTTTAAGAAAAAGGGAGAACTACAAGCTACTTTTGTACATGAACCATCTGATGATTGTTGGTTACCTGGTGAGAAGCATTCAACAACTGGAATGTCATTTGGTCTTCATCAACATATGATTGGGGGTGTGATAACAGAAGTCAACTTTGAGTACGTAGAAGATCTAGATAACTTTGCTTCCACACTTTTCAAAATAAGCACAGAAATATGAACTTTAGATTAGCACCAATGATAAATGTAATTTCTAATGTGTCTCAATTGACATATGTACTTAAGAGAGGATGGCTTCAAGCAAAATTGCATCACAAGTTGCTATCTGGACTTCAATTTCGTTGTACAGAAAAAAAAGAATCCTCGTTAAAAGTTCATTTTTTATATCACAAAAAACTCACTCAATATTAGTATAACAAATAGCACATGTTACCAAATCAGCAAATCACTTGCAAAGACTTCATTTTAGCTTACCATGACTTGACTATATAATTTCCATAAGACTGTTTGTTCAGTCACGATCACCTTATAAATTTCTCTTTTTCTCAACTTGATGGTCTGACAAAATTGAGTTATTGACTACTGGAATCAATTTGATTAGATAGATAAGTAACCTGAAACCAGTATGTTAATTACCTCTGCCACTGCCAACTATACTACATTAATTGAAGCCAAGGAAACTATTGTGGTGAACTCTGACAGCTATAGTGTTAGAGCTAACATCATCTAAACATTGTGATTGGACCCCTCTACAACTGCCTAGGCTGAACCACCAAAGTTAACATTTGAACTTCAGGTAAAAAGATCGAAGGTTGAAAAGTAAGTATTGGAAAAACTAATACCGAAGAAAAAGCAATTAAATCATGCAGAACTAGTTTCATTGCATCCAAGATAGAGCTAAACTCCAACTACAAAGCCATAGAGCCGCACCTCAACCGATATACTATGCCAACTATGGGTAAGACCATCATAACACACGACACTGCACAATTAACGGCCGGTATATTATACCTGCCAAACGTCTGAATGTTGCATTCAAGGTAATCTCCACTAGCCTGAGAGGAAAGGCTTACAAGAAACAAAAAAAAATGTGGGATGAAAATTAAAACTATAAATCACAAGATTTTGAAGGCTCGATCACATGCTCGGATACGTTTACCGCATAAAACCAAGCATTCAACTCGATGTTGCAAATTTAGAGTTAAAAATGCCCTCCATGGCCCCATTGACATTAACTACTCCACATTGATGCAGGTAAAATAACATGAACCAAAAGAGAAGAACACATCATCATCAGAATTAGGAAAAAGGTAAAACCTAACAATCAGTAAAAGCATAATTTTACTGACGGAATTTGAATCTATACATGCTTCTCCAAAGTATCCCAACTGCGACAAAGTTAAACTTAGCAGATCCAAAAAACAATCTCACGAGTATTACACATACAATCTCCTCTACATATGTTAAGAAAAGACACCATAATTTTACACGCGACGTAAAAATTAAACTCACATTTCGAATCGAGGAAAAGAAACTGGGGAATTTCGGCGCTCGGCGCTACAAACAACAGACATATCACCAAATTTATAGCAGAAGTTGGAATCACATAACTATCAACAGACTCCAGCAACATTCAATTAAAAAAAAAAAAACTAAAATGTCAGGAGTGGGGTTTAGTTACGGTTCGCTAGCAGTTGAATCTATAATCGCAGGTTCTCCAAAATAAAATCATAAAACGATCATGAAAAGAAAAAAACGGTGAAGCAAGGGGCTATTGTTGGAATATGTTGACAGCGTGAAAAATAAGCGACTAATTAGTATTTTTGGAGTACTTTTTATCCCGCCATATACGATTACTGTTTACGCGAACGGCAGCCCCGGCGTCGCGGCATACGTCAATACTAAATTATAAGAGAAGAAAACCAAATACAAAATTTATTTAAGCTCCATTTGGAAAAGTTTATAAATAATTTAAAATAATTTATTTTAAATAATAAATTATTTTATGCTAGTTTGGGATAATTTGTTGAAATAATTTTTTATAAATAATAAGTGATTTTTAACTTATTTTTATAAGTTAACAATTAATATTATTAATTTATGGAAACTTATAAGTAACTTTTAAGTAGGTTCACATATCAAATCCCGTCAATTATATTTTTTTAATTTTATTTTTTTGCCGATATAAGTTATTATTATTACATGTATTCAAATACAATTAACTTATTAAATTTAAGTACTTATATATCATAAGTTCTTATAAAATAAGTTATTTTACTCTAAGTCATTAATTAAGTTATTTTCTCGCCTTAGCCTCTTTTGCAAATTTGCAATCAACACCTTAGTTAGTATTTTCATTTTTTTATTCCTTTTTTCCTAGTTTTTAAATATTTAAATACAGTAAAACTTTTATAAATTAATAGTTGGTAATTTAATAACTTTCTTAAAATAGTAATTTTCTTTTATCCCAAATTGGACCAGTGTGAAGAATCGTAAAATTTTGATAAGATAATAAGTGAATGATTTTAAAAAAATGCTCTAATTAATATTATAGATTAATAATTTTTAAATTCTCGATATAACTAACACAAGTTCGTGAAAATATTATATTATTACTTTTTAAATAAATTCTAATTAGATCAATTCTAAATTAATCACTTAAATAAAAGTGAGAATACTAACTACACTACATATTGCCGGTACAAGTTCGTGAAATATGATTATGATACATAAACGCCCACCTTCCTTACGCATGAGGCGAAAATACCAAATATTTATGATTGTTACATAAAATATTCAATGTTACTTACTTATCCTCATTTTTTGAAATGTGTTTATGTTATTTCTCACAAAACCATGATAAATAACGAATCAATATTCAATCATTTTTTCCAAACCAACATATCTAAAAAGTGAAAATAAATATGTAAAATTTGATATTTGATGAAAGTGGGTATAACCTACATTACACGCTATTGTGATTTCTATTTTACTTAAAAATCTAAATAAATTTCATTTTTGACGTTTATTATTGTCGACTTGTGGTTTCTCAAACTGCAATAAAAGATGCAATGAACAAATCTTTATCCTTCAAAAGCTTGGTATTGCTTTCCAAAGAAACAATACTTTAATTCAAAAGCTTGGTATTGCATATTAGTTAGATACAATTCAATTCTTTTTTTTTTCCCTACTATTCATTATTTACGAATAACTGTATAGGTAAATTGTTTTAAATAAGTATAAGCAGAATGTACCTTTTTTAATGATTTTTTTTCTTCTTAATATAAATAGTAAAACATTAATAATTTTGGTAATTCAATAAACTTTAATTCTTTAAGTTCGGTTAATTAAAATTCAATTTAAATTAATATTTTAAAATATGATAAAATCAGTGACCCCAATAATTTTAATCAATATAAGTTCAGTTACATTTTCCCAATTTTATCATTATAGCTTCGATTATTTTATTGAACTTATTCCTACTCTACTTTCTTCCGATTTCCTAATTTTCCAAATACTGTTTTTCTCTCGATTAGATATTGATTCGCTGTCGACTCCTGCCGCCCCCTAAATACATCTCCATCTCCGATCAAATCGATATTGGGCAAAACCCTAGCGCCCAATTCACGTAATTACACCATGACTCTTGGCTCGGGAGGATCCAGTGTCGTGGGTATCTACTTTTCATTCTCGAGAGAAGATTTTCGTTTCAATACTGTTTTGATTAATTTTATTCGTTTTGTAGTTGGTACAACTATATTCTTTTTTTTTTTTTTCCCACCTCTTATCTGGAAATGGATTACAGACCTTACCGTTATGTGAAGTCTACTCATGTTTTCAATAGTTAAATGTTGGATCTCGAAGAAGAGTTGGTTATGGTATTTTGATTGTCTTATACGTATAATTGGTATTTCATATGAAATAATCTCATATTTTTCTACTGGACGGTATATTTATCTATGCAACTATGTCAAAGAGGCGTTTCATTTTTAGGTCTCCTAATCTTGATGTCTTATGTGCCGAGTGCTGATGAGATGATGGTATTCCTGTCTGACTTTTCCATTTAAAAGTTTATTGTTTTTGTTTCCTTTACAGCTCTTTGATGACTTTTAAACCCAACTGCAGGTCTATTAGTTTTCTTGATTCTTTTTTAAGGAATTTGAAGACTCTGTTCTTGTATTGTAGATGGGATATAGGTATATGTGGGTGTTGACTGTCGAGTATTTGGTCTTTAGTTAACATGTGAATAAATCTTAAGTATTTCTAACCTAATCAGCTTTCTTTTCTTTTCTTTTCTTCACATTTTATTTCTTCAACTTTGTGAGCAAATGAAATGTTCTAACTTGATGTGTTTTAGTATATTAGGAGTTGGTTTTCACTCACTTTAATGACTTGCTGAACTGTGCAAGCTATACTATGACATGCACAACAAAGAAATAGATTACACTTTTTGCAGCATAATCTGAGTGCCTATGGTAACTGTCATGGATGGATTGAAGAACACTTGATGAAAATATTAAGCATTAATTTTCTGTTTTTCTTTCAGTACCTAGAAATTTTAGGTTGCTGGAGGAACTTGAGCGTGGAGAGAAGGGAATTGGTGATGGTACTGTGAGCTATGGAATGGACGATGGAGATGATATATACATGCGGTCATGGACGGGCACCATCATAGGCCCACACAATGTAAGCATCCTCTCTATTTATTTGATCACTGGTTGTGTAGTTTCTATTAACATACGAAATCAGTTCTCTGTATCATACACTTCTTAGAATGATTTGTGCAGAAGTTTATCTCAAATAATTGTAGGGCCATGGCCTTATTTTGGTGCTGTAAGTAGTGGCTAGAGTTGTAAGAACACTGTTCATGTGTTTTCTGCCGCCTTTCCTAAGACAACTTAATATGCTTCATTTTTAGCTGAATATATCTGTTTCAATATAATTGTCAGTGTGAACAATTGTAATTTTAACTCTTACCCAAATTTTAGGAAGAAACTTTTAATCTTTTATCTTATCATCATAAACCAACTGTGCAAATCAAAATCAGCTCGACGCCTGCACAACCAAAAATAACTTGTGCCTCCCCAACTCTTGCCACCAACATCCAGAAGGGTATAGCTGTCCACAAACTAAAAGGTTAGGCATAAAAAATACTTCCGAATTTAGGTAAAAGGAATACTTCTTTCTAGAATTGGTGTATTTGGATGTAACAGTTAATTATTTTGTTTATATAGTTATTAATTTATATAAATATCCACAAGTGATCTAGTTTTTTCCTAGTAATTTCATGCATATTGGTTTTATATTTTAATTTAATTTATTTAATTCACCTGTATTATTTTATAAGTATATATTGAATGTGTATCTTTATAAGTATGTTATGTGACTTGACGAAATAATGTAATTACAAAATATGCAATATTCTTTAGAATAGAGTTTGAAGTGGATGTGCTGAAGAGAAGTTCAAGTTTCGTGCAAAGAAACAATTATGGCATAAGTTGCACTATTATAGAATTATGGGATGAAGATGGCCCGAATATAATGTGACTGACTTATTGTATGACATTTTCAAATGCCATAGATTGTGGATGCTCATTTTGACATGTTGATACCTTCCTTCCTGTGATCTAGCCTCTATTTGTTTTAGTTAGGAACCTTGCTTTCATGTAGGTGATGTATGTGTTCCCATGTCATAACTTTATACTGTAGAATGTGTTGTACCTGCATGGCTGCATCTTTAATGGAACTGTTAACATTTCTTTGAATTGACCATTTTCAATAACTGACCCCATTCTTCTTTGTCAGTCTGTACATGAAGGACGTATATATCAGCTGAAGCTATTATGTGACAAAGATTATCCAGAGAAGCCTCCCAGTGTTCGTTTTCATTCTCGGATTAACATGACTTGTGTAAACCATGAAACTGGAGTGGTATGAACACTATAATCTTGTTTCTAGATATCTTGAACTTCTAAATATGTTTTAAGTAATATACTCTATTGGCAATTTCAGCTAGTGAATGTAGTGCTTCTTCTTTTTGAGCTACATACTTTGAAGCACTACTGAGGCATTGTCGAATCAGTATTCTTACTTATAGAAAAACATACAGATTAAAATGAATGCCGTTACTCTCTCTCTTTCAATTTGCCTTATTTAAGGGGGTCTATTATGATATTTTCATTTATGTACTAGAAAATTCTTTGGAGTTACTTGTAATTGGTAAAAGATATACATATGAAATAATGTTTGATGTTTATTGCTTTTAGGTGGAACCAAAGAAGTTTCCGCTTCTTTCAAGCTGGAAGCATGAGTACACCATGGAAGATATATTGACACAACTAAAGAAAGAGATGGCAGCCCCTTACAACCGTAAGCTGGTCCAACCTCCTGAAGGAACCTATTTCTAGTGTAAAGATATAAAGAGGTCCTATTGACCACAATCATATTGTTTATGTAATTTTGGTGTCAAGATGAAATGGAGAAATGACCCTCCTATCAATTCTCTTGGATTCCAAATATCTTTTTATGCTGTACTCATTGTGTACTATGTTGAAATGTTTGGTTGATGGGATTTTATTTGTGTTGCAATGAACATATGAAAATTACCATTATAGTACCTATATTGGTAGTTTCTTGATATGTCACCTTGCAAGGCAGGGCACTCCTATGTTTCATTAGATAAGTTGATGATTGATAATGAGTTCTCTAAAGCATATAAGGGGTTGTCATGGAATGCTGATCAATCCATTATAATCGTGTGATTTATGCATCGGTATGGTTGTTATCATACGCCTTGGAAGGAGTAAGTTGAGGTATTCTTTTATGATAAAGGTACTCTATGTATAGTTGATCTTGTATAACTTTCTAGACTTTGCCTAGTGTTTAGAATTGTTTTTTGATTTCATGTTTCATACCTTCCTTTTCTTGTCTAATTGGTGTTCCTTCTTACAGCTATTATGTTGCAATTTGGTGAAGTTTTAGGATTTGGAGGCTTCCGGTATATGATATTTTTCAACTGAGATGGAATCTTGAACTTCATCAGATTTATGGTGTTGCGACATGGCCCCCTTGTTTCGAGGTACGACGTAGACAAATGTTCTGTCAAGTGGTATATAGTTGATGTATATCCATGGACCCTACGGCTGCATATCCATTGTTTTTGTTATGATCGTTATGCATAATATGTGTGTTCATCTCTGGGTTTGTTTTGGGGACAAATTCATATCCTGTGCAGAATATAATCCGATAATTTCGACACACACTCCTGTCTAAATCAACCCACATGGAAACCGGAATCTCCAGAAATGGATATGAGGGGCTTGTTTATTTTTAGCTTCACGTCTCTTTCCCACCACCTTATGGCTGCCCCATGATTAATAATTTCACATGATTTTCCTCAACATTTGCTTTCTATTTTTATCTCAAATATGAATTTCATATTTATAGTTCTTGTCATTCCATTTATTAGGTTAAAAGAGTAATATTCTAAATATGAAGTATTCGTCGTTGTTTTTTTTTGTTGTTATTATATTTTTTTTAACGTTAGCAGTTGGTGTGAGATCAGTAAATGGTCTGATGAAATATTGAAAGCCCTCAAGATCCTGAAAACCTTATTTCTCCTCTCTCTCTCTCTCTCTCTCTCTCTCTCTCATTTAATGGGGAAGAGAGAGGAGTACTATGAAATTAAAAGATCTCAACCGCCATGTCTTAATTACTCTGCGCTTTCTTCATTGGTGATGCACTACTGCTCCCACATTCAAACCTAAAGCAGTAGTCGCAGTTATTCTACAACACTTTCATTTCCGCAATTTTTGCTTTTAAACAAACGGCGCTGTTCTGAAATGATATTTTCGCCGAATTTTTGCTGCTGACACTGTTTAGGTTGGTAATTGCGTGTCTCGTCTCCCTTAATTAACTATAAAATATTAGAAAAAAAAAGACACCAAAATAGATCAAACAAATAGACCATTGAGCTTCATCAATAAAAAGGTCATTAAGCTTGTTCTCTTAAAATTAAAAATATCAGTAATTCTAGAAACTGATTGGTGTGTTAGTATAATAATTTCCAATGTGGTGTTCATTCAGATAAAATCAGCTGATTAATTTCTTAGTTTTTTTGTGCAACGAGGGTTTCCATTCTCATAAATTGTACATATAGTAATGCGCTACAAATCGTCTGGCCCATTTCGGGTGGCCCATTCGGTGGCCCACCAATCACGCCCCGCCACGCGTGCATTGGTGGGCCACCTTTTTATAACTTAAATATTTTTTTATTAACATGCGCCACCAACGTGCGCGCGTGGCGGGCGTGATTGGTGGGCGCCACCGAGCGCCACCCGAAATGCCGTAGGAAGCGGATTGTAATGTAATGTGGAACAATAGAAGTAGTGTTGATTACAATGAAACGGAGGACAAAATCTTGCTAAACTATTTGCGGGTCCTCGATTAATGGTAACATTAACTAATGCTGTTTAATTAGAAGAGGCTTATTGAGTAATGAGTATGGATGAAGGGAACTTCTTTTAATAATATATTTGATTTTATTCAATTTCTTAAAGAGTGTAAAAATCTTAACCATCAATTTCCAACTAAATTTTGAAAATTTTAAACTACACTTAATAATTTAATCCATCTTGGACTCAGAAATATTTTTTTTTTTCACACTTATTTGAATAAGAAGTCGGTCAGTAACGCAACATCGCCAGAGTTAGCGGTGCAGCTTTACCCTTTGTTTTTAGTTCAATGCAGCTTACTTAATACATATACTATTTATATTTATTTATAATAAGAAGATATAATACGCCTGCGTAAATTATTTAAATAATAGTATAAGAACTGACTAAACTTCTCTAACCAGGCACCTCATCTTAAACCCATCCATAGATTGAATTTCCTCCTCCTCTCTCCTCTCTCTCTCTCTCTAAGCTTTTAATGCTCCAAATTTTTTAGTAACAAAATCAGACAACACCAGATTATCACGACACATTCAAATTCTCTCGTTTCCAACCCAATGGGCAAGAAAATGAAATTTCCGTTTCTCTTCAAAGCCAAAGACTCCACCACCACCTCGGCCGCCGCCTCTCCCTGGCCGTGGCCGGCCTGCGTCAACAACCCGAAGACCCTCTCTTTCCGCGCCAACACCTACAAAACGATGAACTCCGCATATCACGACGACAAAACCACCGCAGAATTCGCCGAAACCCCCGACTCATTCTTCAGCATCCACGGCTCTCTCGAGCATTCGGTCGAACACTTCCGCGGCGAAGAGAGCTTTTCCTCCGCGCCTGAAATCCACGAAGAAACCGCCGTGATCAGAGGCCTTAGATCTGATCGCCTCTTCTTCAAGCCCGGCGAGACCAACTCGATCCTCGAAGAAGCCAAGGCCTACGCCTTCCCCTACAGCGAGAGCGTCAAAATCACGGTGATGGATTCCGGTGATCCGTTCAACGATTTCAGAGCCTCAATGGTGGAGATGGTGGAGACGCACGGCCTCAAGAGCTGGGAGTGTCTCGAGGAGCTGCTGACGTGTTTCCTCAGAATCAACGGAAAGAGCAATCACGGCTACATCGTCGGAGCCTTCGTCGACTTGCTCGTCCACATCTCTCTAAATTCCGCTCCGCCGTCCGCCATTGACGAACATTGCTCGTCGTCTTCGACGACCACGCAGTACTCCTTCACGTCGCCCCTCTCGTTCTCGTCGTCCAGAACATATTCCTCGACGAGTCCGTGTCTAACTCCGCTCGAAAACGAAGACGAAATCGCCGCCGCAAAGAACGCCGGCGGTTGATCGGAAGGTGTTTGAGCGCCGTAGATTAGTTTTAGAGATGGAGGGAGAAAGAGGAGATTACAATGCCTGTGATTTTCTTTTTAGGTTATTAACACGTGTAAAGATATTACACGATAGCTATTAATTTCTGGAGATTATACTTATTAACTGATCAATCTCCATAAATTGGAGATTTTCTTGTGGAGATGTAAATATTAATGCGTTGAATTAGGGCTTTATTTATTCTTATTATTAAATATTTGAATCAAAGCTTGCTTCAACGGCACAATTCTGCTATTAATGCCTTTGCTGAATCCCATGTCATACATACTGTTGGCCTGTCAATTTACTATTACTAATACATTACTATCATTTATAGGAAACTGTGATTTTGATTAAATATTGTGTGATGTTTTTACTTTGGGATGCAAATTGAGTAAAAACTCCCAAAAACATCAAGTTAGGAACATGAAATTCAAAATAGGAAAGGTTACCATCATTTGAAAGCAACAATTCCAATGAAATTGAGGTGGTCCTCTCTGCAAATTTGAGATTGTATATCTCTGCCCTCCTGCGCCATTATCATGATCCAGAATTTGAGAGACCAAACAAAATTATTATTGCAAACAACAACTAAAAAAGAAATGTCTCTATAACTTAACTTTGAACATGCCCAACAACTGCAACAATTTGGATCTAGAAATCAACCCAGGTGCCTAGTTTGGAACCAGAAATCAACCGTTACAAGGTTTTTTGTGATCCCAAACTGTGCATTTCGCGTTCCTTAGATAAATGACGTGTGACATATGCAAATATTATGATTGTAACTTATAAGGAATTTGACATACAAAGATACAAATTGTGAAACATGGACATTTGAAGGTCAAAATTTGACTATTATTTATTTTTACTTGATTTAGAAGGGGAAAATGGTTTTGAAAGTGAGATTGTTTGGAAGATATCTTTTACTTTTTTTTTTTTTTTTTTCTGGTTTCACTGGCTAAAGACAATTTGGGGGTTTTATTTCTTTCTTCTCTGTGTCTCTTGAGCAGCTAAGAGTTGGAGAAAGAAACAAAATACTTGAAATTATTCTCATGGATTGGGAGGGAATGAAATGATGCTGAAACTGCAATTGATTTTAGTGGTCCTCCTTGTTGTTAACTAGTGCAATATTACTAAATTAAACATTCAAATTTTGATACTATTAAACTGCAGTAATAAATACATACTACTGGTGGATAGAAATTCACTCAATATATCTATAGAGAAACATTTGATTGTTCTTGTGCAATTGTCACTCTTACATTGAGATCCAATTCGTATTAAAGGTATCGACTCCGTCACATATGATCGCTTAATTATTATATAAGCATCAACAGTAAATAATTCCAAACTATTTTTTCTTCTTTCTATTGTCACCTTGCAGCGCTTAAGCGGTTTTAAGCTTTTGTGATAACTTCTATCATTTGGTAGCATGTATGTGACACGTACACGGAACCTTTTTTAATATCATAATCAATTAAAACTCATGATTAAAGAAGTTAAAAAATGAAAATGCAAATTAATTACACTTGGATCTGGGACAAAGTCCAAGGATTTAATCGTAATATTACTACATAAACCTAAATTAGAGCGGCAATTTCATGGAAACATACCAGCATGAAGTGCTCCACGTTTTGTGCTGCTTTACTCTAAAATCGAGCAATATTTAAAACACACATACAAATCGATCATATTCGCTTATTTTATTAGTGCAGAATCACATTACTAATAATCATTATTTTTGGCACATAATGAAGTAGTCATCAATCTTAGAGCTTGAGATTCTTGTCTGAGAGCCGAACCTTCTAAACCCTTGCGCTTCTGCAACTCTACGTAATAATAAAACAAACATGTCCCCTTGGGATGGCAAAGTTGGTGAAGGTGGTTGGCCCGGGACCGATAGGTCCTGGGTTTGAATCCCACTGGAAGCAACTTTGTGGAGCCTGTCACCTATGGTTAGCTTAGGGTGGTTGAACTCTCCCGTGTGGTTTGCGGCTACTTGCACAAGGAGCGGGGTTTACCCAGCGCGAGAAGGTAGCGGCCGCGGGTTCCACGTATCAAAAAAAAAAAAAAAAAAAAACAAACAAACCTAATTGGATTAGATTTTATTATTAAGGGGTTTTTGGTTCGTGATTTGGAGGCGTTTCGGGCAAAGAATTGAAACAAAATTAGATGTTTAAAATTAATTTTCCCAATTTAGAAATCCTAGCAATATAAATAAAAAATAAATAATATAATATAATATAAAGAAAATAAGTGAACAGGGACATGGAAATATTAAAGTTGAATTCAGACAAGACAGAGCAATCCCTATAAGAAGCTTGAATGCGCAGTCCCTAACTTGTCGTTTCAGTATTTCATTGAGGAAAGTAAATATTTACTCTTTTTTCGTATATTAAGCTATGCTTGGGTCATTTTCGGTAATCACTATTTAATGTAATTTTCATTTCCAAGAAAGCAGTTATTATTTCCTCTTGTTTTTTCCTGAAAATGATGACAAACAGTGAAGCAGTTAGGAGCCATGTTGGTATTTCACAATTATCCTCTCTCTCCCCATAGTAAAATCAAATCAAATGTCCTCTTTACCCTTTATGGCTAAATATGGACTGCCCTAACATTTATTTAATTACTCATTAATCTTCATTCATATTTCATAGTTCCGGTTGGAATCTGTTTTAATTGAGTTGCTATTAAAACTACAAGAATTTTATCAAGTTTTTGTAATTAATTCAAATCTAGATTTGAACATTGATTTTTTATAGACAACGGATCTGCTCGTATATTTCGGGAAATAGATTTATTAATTAGGGAATTTAAAAAAATTGATGACTGGATCCGTTCCAAACAGTATATTGTACACTATTAATTTTATCAGAGCAATTAATGAAAGCTTTAAATGGGCCGAGGCCCACTGCAATATTTTGATTTCAAAATCCAAACATTCAATGCTGATGACGACTTTTAGAGATCGGAACTTTGAATATTATTATACGGAATTTTAAATAGACTAGGTATTTAATATCTTACCTAAAACAAATATTCAATCTAAATATACACACACTGTTATTATTGTAAGTAGATTTACGCTATCGAGTGTTTCAATAATTGAATCGGCCACGTGAGATGAGTGAAATCCAAGCAAAAAATGCACTGAAATTATCTTGACGTAATTAAATGCTGCGTGCCATGCGTATTGCGTGAACGAGTTAGAGGTTTCATGTATGACTTTACAATTAACATATTCGTGAAATTGAAGATGATATACGATTTGAAAACACTTGATATTTGATTTTCACGAGAAATTAAAGGGACTATATATTCACGAATTTATAGTGAAAATGGTGCCCAAACTTCTAATTTTTTTTATTTTTGGTGTCCATTCTTTAAAAATTGTGATTTTGGTGTCTATACTTCACAAATTGTTTCTCTTAAGGTGTCTCACATATTTAACTTCTATTTTCAACAATTTAAGTAATGTATTTTGCCACTTTTTGTTATTAAATAGTTTATGGCCAATTTATGTAATATTTTGCCATTATTACAATGCCAATTTATGACTAATTATATTTTGTCAATTGTCATTACTATAGATATAAAATATAACATTAATATAGTGCTTTGTATTTTGATTTTATGCCATTATTCCTATAAAATAACATAATACAATTTATTGGAATAATAGGAATAATATTATTCCTAGTAAGTATGTGAAACACCAAAACAAAAATAATTTGTAAAGTATAAGCACCAAAATCACAATTTTTAAAGAATAACACCAAAAAAAAAAAAAAATCGAACTTCAGACACCATTTTCACGGTAGTCTGCAATTGGCTTTCCTATTGGATACTGAATTTACGAGCCTAAAATGGTAGGAGAGCAATTGATGGCTATTCATTGAACGAAAAGTATGTGTCCCCCTCCTTCGTATTTATATCCTTTCACGATTTTACAATGACAGATTCAGACACCGCAAATCAGCCGTCCTTTGTTGTCTATTTAAGTTTCTTTCATTAGTTCCACCATAAATGATTTCAGCCGAACATCGGGAAATGGGTATAGTTTAATCAATCAATACTCCCTCCATCCCATAATTACGGGATGAAATAAGTTATATATGTTATGTATGAGCAGGCATAGGGCAGAGATTAATTTGACATGAAAATTGCAAAGTTTTAATATCTGTTTAGATCATCATGGTGCTTGACGAAGCCAGCGACGTAGTCTAGACTGGCTAGTGAAAACAAAATACATGTATTTTTGGTCAGAATTTGGGACAAAAATATATTGATATAAGGAATAGAAATATAAAGTATTACAACTATACTTGAGCAGATACTAATGATGAATGCCTCCCTTTAAGTTCCTGTACTTCTAAATAGTTTTTAGTTGCATCATTGCAAATCCCACTTTCAAGTTTTGCCCAATGGGTGAAGGACTGAAATGATGAAAAATGACTAGTCTGAAATTATTACTTCTATTCAATAGACATTCATTACAATTTCTCATTTGAAATGACCAGACAATCAATTAATTCAGTTGTAATAACACAAATAACTCTTGCAATCCGGCCCGAATCAAATTTATAACTGATTAATTATTATGTGCATGAAATAGATTGAAGCAAATGCTAAAAGGTTTCTATATTCCGATACCTTGTAATTATAATGAATGTATCACATAAGTATAAATTATGAGACATGGAAGACTTTTTGGAAGTAAATTTAAGGGGGGGCTTACTTGTTCACCATGATGGAAACTTATTTGGATATTTTTGTTGTTTTATTTCACAACAGTTGACATGACCATAAGTTGTTACAATTTATTTGAAGCCTTAAATGGTCCATATTTCTATCTTTATCTCCTTGGATTGAGATAAAAGGATTTTCTTCTTTATTGTCTAGCATTTAGCCAACATGATGATATCTCAACTAATCTGATTTGCTATAAAAGAGAGGTGATAAGAAATGAACTATCATTTCAACTTTAATCCCTTTTTCGAAAAGACTGGATGTTCCACTTGGATACATTCTTGTATTCGTATTCATAAAAATAAATATTGATGTGTAGTATTTGTGGCCTGTAATTTTTAAGATTTAATTTAAAAGTATGTCTCTTATACATGAGTCACAAAAGGATGTTAACAAGTATGCCACTTTTATGTCTTTTTACTAGTATAAATGGAATAAATTTAAAAGCCAAAATTGGCGGAGAAGTGAGCAAACTGGGATTTGTTGATTGGTAGTAAAGTGACAGATCAGTTGAAAAGTGGGCTTTGCTTATACTACGTGTGGCGTGTTTGTGTACTTGTGGTCTAGATTTATAATATTAGAAGGAGCCTTAATTTATACTACTAGTCTTATTGGTCAAGGCTTGTACAACTTGGGGATTTTCAACATCCAACATCCTATTCACACATCATCACCATCTTTTTTTATACTATTAAACATCTATAATTTAAATAGTTGATCAAACCTAATCCTCAACTTAAAACAAAAGTTACTAATAAAATTGAAGTAATCAGTAACTTACATTCTCCTATATTGTTCTGAATAAGAACCCAAATGAATTATTTTAGTTGAGAGAAATTTGAAGATTCAACCTTAATCACTCACTTACATAAGAAGTCGATAAAGCTCTAATAAATGCTACATACACATCAATGGCGGATTCAGGGATGGCAGGTGGGTACGAACCCCCCCCCAAATTTTTGTTACAAAAATATAATAATCTGCCGAACACAAAAACCCGTGAAATGGAAATGAAAAATTACAACAAGAATTAGAAATAAAATTATAACCAAATGCAAGTCGAGTCGAGATAGAATCTCTATCCGCAAGAGAAATACGCCTCGATAGTGCTCACGGTTACGACGTAATCTCCCCAAAGATAAAACGACTTCAAGCCCGGCGTAGCAGCGCCGCAAAACGAACGGACTCCGGCGAACAAGACTAAAGGTGAGGACATGAACTTGACAACTTTAGCTTAATGCAAGATGAAATGTAATGAAATGTTGGTGTAAAATGTTGTATGTTTTTAAAATGATCTCTAATCCTCCTCTATTTATAGGCTACACCACATGAGGGATTTAATGATCTCCATTAAATCACAGTTGTAACCTCCATAAGTTACAAGAACAAGCCATAATGTCATTAGAAACGTGGGAGTATAGAATAAACGTTTAAATTGAAATTGAAACTTTCAAACTCACGCATGTAACAGCAACATGCATAACGTATATATATATATATATATATATATATATATATATATATATACATTATAAGATATATATCATATATCTTATGTCAAACCATAGGCGCACCTATTTCTCACTCACCGAAAATCGGGATCGAGAAATTAAGCACACTATAATCATCTACTCGAAACGTAGATCGACGTCATTTATCCCACTTCATAAATCGGATAAATATCGAGGCTCAGAAAGACGATTAAACGGACTGAATATATATATATAAATATATATACTATTACCGTTATTTCCAAACCTATTATAGGTTTTTCCAAACCTATTACAGGTTTTTCCAAACCTATTATCGATTTTCCAACAATCCCCCACATGAGTGGAAATAGCCCAAATGCATGCATGCAGACACTAAGTTCAGTCCTCAAGAGACAATAAAGCATCAGGATAGGTGGCTTGTGACCTTGAACCATCCTTAGTTAATGTTATCGAGTATACCGGCGGACTAGTGAACACAAGGTTTTGAACTATTCTTCCATCGTGTATACCGAGACAATAACACTAACACTATAAAGTCTCAACCTCGTCCGTTCTCACGTTTGTGTCCGTTTCTGGCCATGGACAACCTCTTTGGATTCATAAGTATTGAATAGAAGCGGCCCTCACTTCTCACTTACATAGGTGATTCTTACACGAGTATCCTGTCATACTCCACCTCCTAGAGGTATCCAAGAATCATTAAAAATCTATGACTTAACCTCACCACATAACAGGTCAGCAACACTCTACTGCTCTTTTTAGGGAATAATTTTGTCGAGTGTTGTTACACAAACAGACTCTCATAGCTTAGTTTTCCCATTGAACCAAGTTCATGGGATGTCCATTCTACAATGTTGGGTTACCATTATAATTGTCTTAAGTTGTGGATTTTATTCCCATTCCCTCTAGCAGTTTATACATTTGAACTCGAGGCAAACTCTTAGTAAGCGGATCCGCTAGGTTATCTATCGACCTAACATAGTCGACATAAATAACCCCACTCGTGATCAAGTGTCTTACAGTATTATGTCGTCAACGTATGTGTCGAGAGTTACCATTGTATAACCCACTTTTCGCCCTTCCAATAGTAGCTTGACTATCGCAGTGAATCATCACTGGCGGTACGGGTTTGTTCCAACATGGAATATCTTCCAAAAAATTACGGAGTCACTCGGCTTCCTCACCGGCATTATCTAAGGCGATAAATTTTGATTCCATGGTGGATCGGGCTATACACGTTTGTTTCGTGGACCTCCACGACACAGCTCCACCCCCTATAGTAAACACATAGCCACTCGTCGACAGCGAGTCTTGTGTATAGGATATCCAATTTGCATCACAGTACTCTTCAAGTACCGGGGGGTATCTCGAAAAGTGTAGCCCAAAGTTTAGAGTGTACTTCAAGTACCTCAAAACCCTAATCAGAGCTCTCCAATGCTCCTTACTTGGATTGCTCGTATAACGACTCAACTTATTTACAGGACAAGCTAGATCAGGCCTTGTACAGTTTGTGATGTACATTAAACAACCTATAATCCTAGCATAATCCTCTTGAGCAACAGGATCACCTCTATTCTTGCTCAAGTGAACATTAAGTTCAAAAGGAGTCTTGGCTGGTAGACCAACATATGCATTGAATTTCTTAAGCACTTTCTCAATATAATGAGATTGTGATAGAACAATTCCATCGGGAGTTCTTTGGATTTTCACTCCAAAAATAACATCAGCTACTCCCATGTCCTTCATATCAAAATTTCTTTTCAACATGCGCTTGGTTTCATTTATCACTTGACTGTTACGTCCCATAATTAACATATCATTAACATAAAGACATACAATAACAAAATCGTTATTCGTATCCTTTATGTAAACACATTTGTCACACTCATTTATCTTGAATCCGTTTGACATCATAACTTCGTCAAACTTCAAATGCCATTGTAAAGGGGTTTGTTTTAATCCATATAAGGACTTAATCAACTTGCATACCTTTTTTTCTTGACCAGATACCACAAAACCTTCAGGTTGTTCCATATAAATTTTCTCTTCTAAATCTCCATTTAGAAAAGCAGTCTTCACATCCATTTGGTGAATTTCAAGATTGTGCAAAGCAGCAATCGAAAGCAGTACGCGGATAGAAGTTATTCTCGTGACAGGCGAATAGGTATCGAAAAAATCGTACCCTTCCCTTTGCTTAAAACTCTTTACAACTAAACGGGCCTTATATTTATCAATTGACCCATCAGCCTTATATTTTCTTTTTAGGATCCATTTACATCCTAAGGGTTTACAACCTTCTGGCAGATCTGCTAACACCCACGTATGATTTTGCATAATGGAATCAATCTCACTTTTTACAGCTTCTTTCCAAAGTGATCCATCAGGTCTAGTAAGAGCTTCATTAACAGACCTCGGTTCCTCATCTAAGAGGAACACCACATAGTCCGGACCAAAGTCCTTAGCAATTCTAGCTCTCGTGCTACGTCTCGGTTCAAGAGTTTCTAGGTCAGAAGCAGGTCGTTTTCGTGAAACTGGTTCAACCCCTCCAAGCTCAGAACTAGTAGCTTCATCTCTCGTTCTTGCATTAGAGCTAGATTCAACCTTATCCTTACATGGATAAATATTCTCAAAGAAAATAGCATTCCTTGATTCAATGGTTGTTCCCACATTCATATCAGGAACTTCTGACTTATGAATAATAAACCGATAGGCACTACTATTCAAAGCATATCCGATAAAGACACAATCGACAGTCTTAGGTCCGATTGTTACTTGCTTAGGTAGAGGCACTTCTACCTTAGCCAAACACCCCCACACTTTAAGGTATTTGTAAGAAGGTTTCCTTCCTTTCCACGTCTCGTAAGGAGTTATATCCTTACCTTTAAGAGGAATCTTGTTCAGTAAGTAGTTAGCTGTTAAAACAGCTTCCCCCACATGTTCTGGGGTAGCCCCGAACCAATTAACAAGGCATTCATCATCTCCTTAAGTGTTCGATTTTTCCTTTCAGCAACGCTGTTAGATTGTGGCGAATAGGGGGCAGTGGTTTGATGAATAATACCACTTGATTTACACAACTCTTCAAACGGAGCTACATATTCTCCTCCTCTATCACTTCGAACATTTTTAATCTGACAATCTAGTTGATTTTCGGCTTCCACTTTGAAACTTTTAAAAGCTTCAATTGCCTCGTCTTTACTTCTTAGAAGATACAGACAACAATAACGTGTGCAATCGTCAATAAACGTGATGAAATACTTTTTACCACCTCTTGTTTGCACAAACTTCAAATCACACACATTTGTGTGAATAAGTTCAAGAGGCTTAGTGCTCCTCTCCACCGAATGAAATGGTGGTTTAACCATTTTTGCTTCTACACATACTTCACATCTTTTCTTTTCATTAAACTCATTTACTCTTAGTAAATCGAGATTAGCTAGACGTTTTATCGCATTTAGATTAACATGTCCTAATCTACAATACCATAAATCGGAGCACTCGGTCAAGTAAGAAGAAGCAGAAGCATTATTATTATTTTCTTCATTCTTGGGCACTTGGCGAAGTGCCGCTACATTGAGCTTAAAAAGCCCATCGGTAAGATACCCTTTACCAAGAAATACACCAAACTTAGATAAGATAAACTTATCAGCTTCAAACACTAGTCTAAAACCCCGTTTGACTAGTACAGATCCCGATACAAGGTTCTTCCTGATATCCGAAACATGCAACACTTCACTCAGGATCAATTCTTTGCCGGAAGTCATCCTCAACACGACAGTTCCAACTCCAACCACGTCGGAGGATGCTTGGTTCCCCATATTCAGCTTCCTCCCTTGACAGGGACGGTATTTCTTGAAGCGGCTTCTATCACCACACACATGTGCGGTTGCAGCAGTGTCGACGAACCAAAGGCCGGGGTTTTCGACAATATTCGCCTCTTCCGTAATCACGGCTGCTAGGTCCTCTAAAGTGAGGTCCTTTTCCACCAAGTTGGCTTGTCTTTCCTTCTTCTTCTTGGGCTTTCGACAGTCCTTGGACATGTGACCCGCTTTGCCACAATTGTAGCAATCTCCGTCAAACCTTCTAGTTTGACCTTTACCTTTTGTATGGTCTTTGCCATTGGGACGCCCTCGCTTGTTAGAGTCACCACCCTTCTCCAACAAGTTGACCCTTGGGTCCATCGGGGCTTTGGACTTTACGTCTTGAACCCGAACATCAGCCTCAATGCGAAGCTTTACAGTCAAGTCTTCAAGCGACATCTCCTTTCGCTTGTGCTTGAGATAGCTTTTGAAGTCCTTCCAACTTGGAGGGAGCTTCTCGATCATGGCTGCCACGGTAAATGCGTCGGGCAATAGCATCCCTTCAGCATGAACCTCGTGCACAATAAGTTGGAATTCTTGTACTTGGTCCATGATGCGTCGGGAATCCACCATCTTGTAGTCTAGAAACCGGGCTACAATAAACTTCTTTGTACCTGCATCATCGGTACAATATTTCTTGTCTAGTGCCTCCCATATTTCTTTTGAGGTCTTTATGTTTGCATATACACTATACAAGCTATCCACTAGACCACTTAACAAAAAGTTTTTACAAAGATAGTCGGAGGTACGCCAATTGTCGTATGCAATGGAAATTTGCATGTTCTCCTCATTTGCATTTGGAGGTGCGGGACCATCTTCCTTAAGGGTATTTCCAAACCCAAGTGTTGTTAAATAAAACAACAT
Source organism: Lavandula angustifolia (assembly GCA_028984105.1). Classification (NCBI taxonomy): domain Eukaryota; kingdom Viridiplantae; phylum Streptophyta; class Magnoliopsida; order Lamiales; family Lamiaceae; genus Lavandula; species Lavandula angustifolia. The sequence goes on from CM054824.1 coordinate 19,059,775, forward strand.
CTTTGTTGCCAACGTTTGAAGTCGGCCCCACCAAATTGTGGTGGCTTTTCAGCGGCGGGCAATGCTCTTGAAGAGTGCAACGATGCCGAAGTTGGGGTCGAGCCCCCCACCCCTCCAAGGTGGTTCAACATCCCAAAAGGGATAAACGGTGTCGCCGAAGTCGACATGATAACATAAGTTGCATCACGTAAATTGTTCACAACCCGATCATTAGTAGCGGATGACATGGCGGCCAAGGTAGAGATGGCGGCCATGTTGGATGACGGCAAGGTGGCACTTGATGTTGAAGAGGCCACAAACGAAAATGGAGGTGATCCACCAAATCCAGCAGCAGAGATGCCGACGGAAGTTGCTGTAGGGAAAGGGACTCCAATGGAGGAGATTGTCGCGGAGGAGGCGACGGTGCCGGCAGCAGTGGTGGACGAAGTAACAGAAGAAGACGCCATTTCCAAGTTAAGACTCGGTTTTTGTTTTCGACAACAAGGTCGATATTTCTCTTGCGATTGTTACAAAAATATAATAATCTGCCGAACACAAAAACCCGTGAAATGGAAATGAAAAATTACAACAAGAACTAGAAATAAAATTATAACCAAATGCAAGTCGAGATAGAATCTCTATCCGCAAGAGAAATACGCCCCGGTAGTGCTCATGGTTACAACGTAATCTCCCCAAAGATAAAACGACTTCAAGCCCGGCGTAGCAGCACCGCAAAACGAACGGACTCCGGCGAACAAGACTAAAGGTGTGGACTTGAGCTTGACAACTTTAGCTTAATGCAAGATGAAATGTAATGAAATGTTGGTGTAAAATGTTGTGTGTTTTTAAAATGATCTCTAATCCTCCTCTATTTATAGGCTACACCACATGAGGGATTTAGTGCTCTCCATTAAATCACTTAACCTCCATAAGTTACAAGAACAAGCCATAATGTCATTAGAAACGTGGGAGTATAGAATAAACGTTTCAATTGAAATTGAAACTTTCAAACTCACGCATGTAACAGTAACATGGATAATGTATATATATACATATATACATTATAAGATATATATTATATATCTTATGTCAAACCATAGGCGCACCTATTTCTCACTCACCGAAAATCGGGATCGAGAAATTAAGCACACTATAATCATCTACTCGAAACGTAGATCGACGTCATATATCCCACTTCATAAATCGGATATATATATATATATACTATTACTATTATTTCCAAACCTATTACCGATTTTTCCAAACCTATTACAGGTTTTTCCTAACCTATTACCGATGGCTCGAGAAACAAACCTATTATCGGTTTTTCCAAACCTATTACATGTTTTTCCAAACCTATTATCGATTTTCCAACATTACCACGAGTTTTCTTTTATTTCAAGTAATTTATATATTTGTTTCACTTAATTTTTCGAATTCCCCCACTCACCCACCCCCTCCTCCCCCCCAAAAAAAAAATTTATTATCCTACACTAATGTAACAATGAAGTATTAGTGTTAATTTGATCTCTAACTTTTAAAAATATTAAAAAAGTATATTATGTTTGTGGAGATGTAGAATTTAGAGTTAGACATCTATTCATATAGTTACATTTATAACTTTATGCAATCAATATATTATGTTTGTGTTTCCTTTTTTAATTACTTGATGATCTAAAATTTGCAAGTATAAATAAACTATCACTTAAATGCTAAATTAACTCCCAAGCTAGATATTATTATTCTTCATAATTTTCTCTTACTAAATTTAGAGTGTTGTCAAAATAAGATTGTGTACTATATTTTTTGAATAATTATAAAGAATATAACGGTTATTCATATAAGAAAATTATAATATCTTTGAATAAGACGTAAAGAGTAAGTATAATTAAACTTAAGTAGAAAAATATCCCCAAATAAAATATTGTCATACGCCGATAAATTTCAACCCTAACTCAAATTTCTTATAATACTATCTTTAAAAAGCACCCAAAATACTAAAATGGAGACCACGAATCCCCTCTTGTTTCTTGTAAGACCTCTACTTTTGACTATCAACGTGACTTTACACTTGTTTCGAACAAAAGCCACAAAGAAAACCATCATCAAATTCCCTTTCCCCACAAAATCGTTTTTCCCATGCCTTGAAATTTCCCTACCACTATACCACCGTGATCTTAACATCCACAATATCCCCCCCCCTCTCTCTTTCATACAGATCTTTTTGTTGTCAATTCTGTTAACGAACAACTGATATGTTTTTTCAAGTGTGTTGGTCCCCGAGAGTAGACGAGTCTTCGGTGTGTGGAATACACCCGAGTCAAAGTTCAAGAACGAGCGCGACGGTCGATCGTCTCGAATCAATACTGCTTGAACGCGTGGGCGGAGAATCCTTCTATCGAGTACGGTCATCGAATTCGACCGGTAGAACAAGTAGTTCGAGATCGGTTTCGAGTGCGGAAGAGTAGGCCCAAAAGAATATTCGTCTAAGTCTGAAAACACCGTTTATGTTGTTTGATTTAAAGTCAGTTTTATGCAAGTGAACAATTAAGCTAAGCGACAATAAATCAACACATAGTTTTTAAAGTGGTTCGGATATCACACGATCCTACGTTAGGGATGGCAAAATGGCAGGTCGGGTCCGGGTATCATACTACCCGGACCCGCCCCGCGCAACGGACCCGCGGACTCGCCCCGCCCCGTGGACCCGTACGGGTCTGCACCTTTGGCCCCGGAACCGGACCCGCACGGGGCGGGTCCTACCCGCCCCGCCCCGTAGTTGTTTATTTTTTTTTTCTCATTACTACAAAAATACTATTCACTACGAACTAATCAAGTTGCAAAACCTGTTATCGTCAATACTACTATAACAAACATAAAACAAACACAATTTCATATGTTCGGATATTACCAAATAAACAAAATACAAATTATAAAGTCATAAAGATGTCCAAATCATAAAGTCATAAAGATGTTCATATCCTCATAGATAATTACAATTTAAATATAGTATATTGAATTCTAGAAAATTAATATTTATATTTTATAAGCTAATTTTTTGTTAGATGTATCAATTTTTTTTATTTTAGTATTAATATTCTTATATATAACTATACATGTAAAATATTAACAAATGTAAACATTAGCTCAAACGGCATAAGTGCATATAAAGAAATTATTGATACGGGTTCGAATCTCACAAGTAACACTTTTACACTTCTAAATTCTAATTTGTTACGGAGCGGGACCGGGACGGGTCCGGGACGGGTCCGGGCGGGGCGGGTCTATACGGGTCTATACGGGCGGGTCTAAACGGGACGGGGCGGGGCGGGTCCGCGGCTGGAACCGGAACCGCCCCGAACCCGGTACGGGTCGGGTTCGGAACCGCCCCACACTCCTACGGGGCGGGTATTACCCGCCCCATTGCGTGCGGGTCCAGGTCGGGTCCGACGGGTCCGGGTCCTTTTGCCATCCCTATCCTACGTCCACTGTCCCGAAAGATCAGGAGGCTATTTATTATACAGAGTTAGTCTTAGTCAGCTTGTGCACAAGACAAAGCCGTGGCTTGGGGATTATACTGAGCAAGTCCCAGTTTACAAAGGCATCAAACTAAAGTGTTTGACAAACTCTCCAACTATGAGATCCTTTTACAATAAGGAACAAGTTCAAATATGAACTCCTTCGACTAAGCTATGGATATTACAATAAGATCAGCTTAGATTAGAGAAGGAACGAGATAGAACTCTGAGAGAAGAAACTATAAGAATATATCTAGAAAGAGTAAGTTCTTCTCTGGATATGGCTTGAATCTTCTAGAGTGTTTGTTCGGTTGAGCTCGGTTCCTTGGATGTGTCCATCATCGTCATGATTGACCTCACATCCTTTCTCTCTCTCATCTTCTCTGCGTGAAGAACTTTCTCTATTTATAGAGGTGACCTAGGCATATGTCCGTTGGAGGGGACGATGCCACGTGTCACTCTATGGGGTAGCAAACGGCTTTATTTGAATTCTGTAGAGTCCACTATCTTTAATGAAAGTGGTTGACTTGCAGCTTTATGTCGGAGACTCTGCCAGCTGACTGGTTGTCATTGGTCGAGGTACAGAGAGTGGTTGAGACCTATTCAGACTTCAAGGTGATACTGAAGCTGACTTCTCAGATGTACGACCTCGGACAACTCTACTGAATTGTTCTTCTGAAGTCCATGGTCAGTTAAAGTAACTGACCGACCGTTGCTGAGTCTGATCTTGATTCAGTAGATAACTTCGCTAAGTCTCGCTTTATCAAGATCAACTGCGAGTACGGTGAACTACTCCCGCCGAGTTCGGTTCGATCGACTCCTTTCGATATACTTGCTCTCGCCGAGTCCAAGTATTTACTGAGTCTTCTACTGAATGCACAGCTATTGAACATTAGCTTGTCTACTGAGTTCCTAACACGGTGAACTCAGTTAAGCTATAACAATATCGAAAGCTCATCATCCAGCTAGGGTTTTGGGATCTTCAAATCTATCATAGTGAACCTAATTCCCAACAAAGTGGCAACAAAAGATGTTTCCCACTAACACTGCTCAGACATATCTTCACATGGACTAGGGGCTTCCTGTCTTCCTTCCTCCTGTTTTTAATTCAAGCGTAATAGAAAAGTTTCTATGAGACACATTTATATGTACTCTTGTATATCACATTTTTTTACAGTTTTGTAAGAGTCATATGTCATTCAATTAAGGTACGTGACACGTAGGCATCGAAATAATATGAATTGGATCCATTCAATAATTTATATCTAGACTAGTAGCACACCACAGTCTCAAGTTCAATGCAATTAAAAACAAGAAAGTCCATAAAAAATGTACATAGAAGCAATGGAAGATGGATGAATATAATGATTATATCGTGTGGGATTTGGAAGAGAAAAGCATAATGGGGCAAAAGAGTAGAAAGTGAGTTCAATGATTGTACAGAAGCAAAATCTAAACTGGTACACATGACTTTGCAGGAGGTGTGAAGCTCAAGTAAAGGATCTGGATAGTGCCACCACTCCTTTTCTCTACTTTACATCTTTTATTCACAACACATTGGAACACACATGATATTTTGTCCTTTTCTACTTTTTTATGGTAGGCATGTCTCTAAAAAATATCGTGTATTTTTTATTTACTAATAGTATCAGACTAAATATTGTGGCAAAAATATTGTTTTTGTATTATTTAGTTCGAGTTATTTATTGTTTCTACAATATTTTTTCTATGTTTGATGATGAGAGAATTCAGTGTCGTTAATAAAGTGTACACTCGGTAGATATTTTTATTTGAATATGTTCTTTAGGCAAGGATTCTAATTGATTTACTAGTCCGTTGGGTTTAGATTATAATTTCTTAATTGGAACTCACCTTTATGTTTTTGCCTTAAATCCTCTTTTTTTTTTCTTCTTATTTCCTATTTGGAAATTGTATCCCATAGAAGAATTGTACTGTTTTTAAGAATTTATATAGAAAGGAAATTAGACCGTTGAGAATAGAAGGAAAATTACACCGTTTGGAATCTTTTGCATAAAAGGGAAATTAATACGTGCGCGCACTCTCAAAAGGCTCCCCAAATAATTTAAATGACTATAATAGCCTTGAAAGATAATATTTTCTCTAAAGTACTCCCTTTATTTTATTAATTAAGTCTCATTTTCTATTTTTGAATGTCTCACTAAATAAATCTTAATTTATAAATGGAAAGAAATGAGTGGACACAACTACTTTAAATAAATAAACTCCATCACTTTATATTTTTAAACCATGCATTTCCTTTTTTACTTATTTTTTTAAATTTCTTTTCTCAAAAGTAATAAGACATGATTAATAAAATGGAATAATAAACTACATCAAAAAATTCGCGGGAAAAAAAAGTGAGGAAGATATGGTGAGTGTAGTAATTATACCTGCATAAGACACTCGAGTAGAATCTTTCGATTTTCCAAGGAAGAGTTGACTCGAGATTTGCACCAAATTTACTAAAATGCCACATGATTTTATCTAACAACTACATTTACTGAATTAGCTGTACAACCAAACCCATCACATCACATGAAGATACACATCATTCAATCTCAGGTATTAATTATGCACCTTAGATTTACACTATTTGGATCCATAAATGTTTATACATTACTTTTGTCGCCATTTAACTTCACAGATCTGAAAATTAATTCATACAGAAAGTTAGGTGCATTTTACATAAACATAATGGGAAAAGCTAAATAGATCAATTTGATCCAGATCAATTACCATAAATAGCTTTAATTAAATCTTAAAAGACTATTTTGCCCTTTTCATTTATAACTTTAAGTTTTATTTCTTTTAAATATAATAAATATATGAATATGAAAATTTTAGTACAAAATTTATTATTGGCAATCCAATAGTTTTTTATTTTTTATTTTTCATTTCAATTCAACTTTTCAATTTTTAAATTAAAAATCATTAACCTTTAAATTCTTGACTATTGAATTTTAAATAATACAAAAATTCATTCTTTATTTTTTAAGTAAATATAATTTGATTGTATAATTTATTATACATAATCTGATTATTTTAATTTGTACATTATATAATATAATTATTTCAAATAAAATAAATTTATAATAATTTGGAAAAAAGATAAAAGTGGATATATATTATATTTTGATAGGAAATTAATTCTACAAAAATTTAAAAGAATATAGTTTCAATTTATCATTATATTATAAATAAGTAAAAGGAAAATTCTAATAGGAAACGTTATAAATATTTCCCTTTATTTTTTTTAAGTTGCTTATAAATAAAATAAATTTATAATAAATTAAAAAAAGTAAAAAAAAGTAAAAGGTGCACATATATTATTTTGATAGAAAACTAATTCCAAAAAAAAAGCTTTAGTTTATCATTATTTTATAAATAAGTAAAAGATAACTTCCAATAGTAGCCTAATAAATATTTTTATATTTTTAATTTGCTTATAAAAAATTACAAAATATTAAACATACACTTGTTGCAAAAAAAAAATCGGAAGAAAGTTAAATTCGTAGAATTGAAATATTTGTCAGCTCGTATTCGTCTCAGATTTAAAATTTTGAGCCGAGCTTTATTGAGCTTGAGGCCGAGCTATTAAGATAAAGTTTGGTTTGTTAACTGCCCTAATGACATACATGTCAATAAGCTTGTCTTATTGTCAAATGTTTAGAATTCAAATCTTAATGATGTCTCTATTATGAAATAGGGGCATTCAAATCTTAGTAATGCTTCTTAGTTTCTATTAATGTTCAAAAAATTCATAGAATTTGGTCATATATGTCCACATGAAATTGATTTAGCATTAGTTGGTCTACAAATTAAAAAGTATTATTAGTGAAACATGATATGAATAATTATAGAATAAGTTGATAAGAAAAATTATCAGAAAATTATATAAATTGAATATTTATAGTTTATTAGTGGAGGGATTAAATCTTCATAAATCAATTCATTTTTCTATTAGTTTTATAAGGAAGGAGAGTAGTTTGTAGTTTATTAGATACGGTCAATCTTAGCAAGATGATATTAATATAATTTTTTATTTATTTTATTATATTAATGAGATTAATGTTAATAAAAATTACATATTGAATATTTATAGTTTATTAATGTAGGGAATTAGATGTTTAAATTGATTCATTTTTTGATTAGTTTATTACTGAAGTGGATTAGTCAAGTTCGTCCTATTCGGATGTAGAATGCTATTTGCAACGATAGTCAATCGGTATTAGAGACTATTTATTATTTAGTTAAGGGGATTAATGTGATTTTGATTCTTTATAGTTTATTACCGATCCCCTTCACTAATAAATTAATAAATTATAAAGAAGTAAGAGTATAACTTATAAATAAAATACTTAAATAATTAGTGACAAATAAGTAGTGTTAAAAAAGTATGTTTTAGATACTATTTATTTGTATAATTTATTCTATGAGATCGGTCCAAGAAGTATAAGAACGAAATTAATGTGATTTGATTCATTGGCTCATTGCACTGTATTCATTGCATTAATCGTAATAACAAGTTGTAGTATTAATTAGTATTAATTAATGTTTGACTAAAAATAATTAACAATCTAGCTAATTAATCTAACTTTCTACTCCCTCCGTCCCTAATATATATGTCTATTTGCTTTTTCACATGCATTAAGAAAATATTTAATGATATGAAAGTTAAATAAATGTTAGTATTGGAATATGAGTAAATTAAAGTAAATTATTAAAAAGTTAATGACATAATTGTATTTATTTTTAGAAAAGTTGGATAAAATAATATTTTCTATATTATCATATTAATTGGATATATTAAAGTTAGTGAAAAATTTAGTTAGATACAAAAAAGTACTCCCTCCGTCCCTATTTTATATGCTCATTTATTTTTTCACATAGATTAAGAAAAAAATTAATGATACGAAAGTTAGATAAATGTTGGTATTGAAATTTGAGTAAATTAAAATAAATTACTAAAAAGTTAATGTCATAATTATGTTTGCTATTATAAAAGTTGGATAAAATAGTATTTTTCTATATCGTCATATTAATTAGATCTATTGAAGTTAGTGAAAGATTTAGTCAGATACAAAAAATTGCTAATAGACATATAAATTTGGGACATACAAAAAAGAAAAGTAGCATATATATTTAGAACGGAGGGAATAATATATTAACTAAAAGGATAAAATAGTGATTTTAAATTTAATTGAAGCTATATATGGTAATTGATCCAGATCAAATTGATCTATTTTGCATCACCCAAATATAATTAAATGTGAAATTGCTCAAGAGTTGAGATTAGGGAACAATCAAAGAGAGCTAGCCAATGGGAGTTGGGACAGGTGTCCGAGTGGAGGAGAGGTTTGTGAATGAGGGAGGCCACACAGAAATATTAATTGCCTCATTCAATTGCATTAAGACAACGGCTTCAGTTTTATTATATTTTATTTTCAGTTGAATTTCCAAATCCCAAGGTCTATCTTTAATCACCCGAGAGAACTACAGCTGCAGACCCGGTAAATGATTTTGACTGCATAAATAATTTGTCCTTATATACTATTCCCTTCATCTATATATATCCTATTTAACTTTTTACACATTAAGAAAATAATTAATAATATGAAAGTTAAATAAATGTTGGTATTGAAATATAAATATATATTAAACTAAATTACTAAAAATTTAATAACATAATTATATTTGCTATTTTAAAAATTGGATAAAATAATCTTTTTATATATTATCATATTAATTAGACTTCTAGAAATTAATGAAATATTTAATTAGGCATAAAAAATTATTAATAGAGATATAAATTTCAGTTAAATTCATTTACACCATATTTACCAGTCGAGTTTATTGTAAGTTTGGTGCTTATACTTTCATACATTTGCAATTTTAGTGTCTATATTACAGAAATTATAAATTTAGTGTCTAAATTTAGTTAATACTTCCAACTTAGTGTTTCACCATTATTCTTATTTTAATTTTTTATTTTTGTGTATAAATAAATTAAATAGAAAAATATCATTTATCATTTATTTTTGTGTATAAATATATCAAATAGAATCATGATATTTTTTTATTTGATTTATTTATACACAAAAATAAAAGATTAAAATAAAAATATATTTATTATAAGTTTATTATTATATTCTTTATTCAAAGTAAAAATAATGATGAAATATCAAAGTTGAAATTATTAAGTTTGGACACTAAATTTACAATTTCTTTAATATAAACACTAAAATTGCAAAAATGTACCAAGCTTACTTTTTCCTCTTTACCAGTCAAGGCTACTATAGTGTTCCTAGCTAATTGATTGAAACAGGCAACAATCACAACTAATTATCTCAATTAGTCAACTATTCGAAGTCAAGATACTTGTAAGATCGTATTGCAATCCAAGTGTTCTTGTACAGTTCGAGTATAAGTTGAACAAGAAACAAACCAAATAAACAAGGAAAAAAAACAAACCAACTGCATTAACTAAATAGTTAGTCGTTACAAGATAACAATTTTCACAGAATTTTTGACAACCCACCAAACAATTTACATTTTTCTAGCGCAACTAACTGATTGTCATGTCAAAAAGGCTGTGAAAATTAAATCCCTTCTTTTTCTAAACACTACTAAACTTTAAAAAGAAAAGAAAAGAAAAAAAAAAAACCAAAATCCAACTAACTAACTATTCGGGTCTCTATTACCCACCCGAATTTTAAACGTTAGATTACGGTTTTATTTCGGTCACCGGCGTCACGTGCAGGACCTTAGTAGTCACGTGACCTCCACATTCCATGCATGTTCGACGACTCGGCCGAGTTGGAGTAGACGCCGTTCCAGATCTCGGTGAAGGCCCTCACGATAATCCCGTGATAGTACGGCGAATTGAGCTGCAAGAAGCAGTTGAGAAGCTCTTTGAGATCGTCCTTGGCGTAAATCTCATTTTCGAGAATCATCTGCAGCATTGATTGGCGGAAGTCGATGTACGGGTCGTCGGAGTCTTTCTCCACCGCCACGCTGGATCCGCCGACGCGGCCGAAGCCCTGGACGGCGCGGAGGCTCTTGATGTCGGAGTCGGTGTCGGAGGAGAAGCATACCGGCGGCGTGTCGACGGCGGAGGAGAATGTGGTGGTGGTGGTGTCCCACGAGGTGGTGGAGGAGTGGTGGTGGTGGTGGTGGTTGGGGCGGCGGTGGTGGTTTCTGTGGCGCGGCTTTGGGTGGAAGATGGCGGAGAGTTTCGGACGGCGGCAGCTGCTGCTGCAGCCTAGGTTTATGCTGACGGAGCTCAGGCTGTACCTTTTCTTGCCGCCGGACATTTTAGTGAGAGAATTGAAACGGCGGCGGCGGAGGTGGTGTAAAAGTTTTGCTGGTTGGGAAAGTGTTGTGGTTGTGGAGAGTAAGGGAGTAAGGTGCTGTCTCATATAAATTCTGCATGTGAGCCTCTTGTGGGACCCACTTCTGCTAATCTTTCTGGATCACAAGTTTTAGGCAAAAATGCGATTTGGCTCCGTGCACCTACAAATCTTGGTCCAAATTTTATATTTTCTTTGTTTTAAAATCAGATAATCATAAATAGTGCAGAAATGTGCATATATAGTAATGTTTATGAATGTACTAGGCGGGATTTGATTGGTCTGTGATAGATGACGGTGCGAGAGGCTGTCACCGTACTCCTTGGAAGTCAGCATCTTTATTTTGAGATTAAGTGGCAATTAACGTTTCAAGATACGAATGCAATACGGAGATTATATAATATCTGTATTACATTTAATAAAATAATATTAAGGTATAAAAGGGAAAGAGGCAGCTGACATGACAGTGGGGTATGATGATCTTCTGATCAATTAATTGAAAATTATATTTATAGACAGATGAGCCACTTGATTAATATTATCAACGTTTTGGATCTAAGTTGAAGGAGTAGGAAGCTTCACCTTGTCGGGTACCACCACACGAAAGCTCCATTTATGGAAGGCAAGTGACACGTTTACTGATATAAATTTTGCAATCTCAAGTTTTAGTGCATACAAATTTACTTGTTGCCCCATAAAAAAAAAAATTGGTGTTGATGGCATATGATTTCACCTTAATTGTCACGTTTATATGAAGACTTAATTTTTTAATGATAAGACTTCATCGATTAGGACAAGAGAACCGTGTTATGAATTTAGGATTCTTCATATGCCATCAAAATAACTTCTTAAAGATAATTGAAAATAAAGATTCAAATTGCAAAGTAAAAATCTCAGGTCCAAATCCAGTTCCTCTGATCTCACAGATAGGCAGAGTACGTAGAAATACATATATGTCTAGTCAAGCATGTAAATTCTGGAGGCAATGTCTTGAACCAACCAATCGAAGCCTTGGAGCAGGCCTTCCCCACTCACTGCACTACACCCAACTATTTTCCAGTGTCTGCTTCCATCCATGGACTCTAAGTTGAGCACCTGAAATATGTAATCCAAGTTAAACCACAATCAGAACCAACTGCATTTACATACGTAACATAGTTAAGTTTATGAACACGCATATGCTGTCTAGGATGCCAAGGAACCGTTTCAAAAAGATTACTTACTTTAGCTATCTCATCAGGTGACAGGGAACCTTGTATGTCTTGCTTATTTGCAAAAATCAACAACGATGCTCCTGATAGTCGCTGCTCATACATGTGATAAAACCACAATTAAAATATAAACAACAGAATAGGGAGCAAAGAACATCATTTTTCTGAAACAAGACGACCTATTATTCATGAGAACAAATACTAGTACCAAAGATAGGAAATATAGCTAGTGCATGCTACGATTCAGTATTTCATCAAATACTTGCGAGTACAAATAGATAAATAACCCTATATATACAAATTTCTTTGAAAACATCAGTCACAGAATGCTAATGGGATGCATCTTCAGGTGGCATACCAAAATTGAAAGCAAAAGGTGGATTCTTGTGCAGTGACAAGAATAACTAAAATCAAATAAAGTGATTTTCCGCAAAGGCTTTCACATTCAGCGACCTCTCATATAACACAGTCTAGATTCGAGGCATTCATTAAGAACTCAGTAGCCAAATCACCTACTATAAAAAGGCTTAGAACTATCAAATACACAGAACTCCAAGGAGGAACAATTTTGACAAAGAAATGTTGTAGGAATATCATATTGTTACAACGGTAGAAACTATAATTTATGAAAAGGACACACCTCCTCTTTAAGAAGATTATCCAACTCATATTTGCAGTCATCCAACCTTCTCAGGTCTGAGCTATCCACCACCCAGACCATCCCATCAGTTTGCTCGAAATAATTCCTCCAATAAGACCTTATGGTTTTCTGCCCTCCAACATCCCATATATTCAAAGTATACCTAGAAAAAAAAACTATCACTTCATTCACAATCCGATAGTCACACTTAACTCGAAGATACTATTTCAACATCACAAGATTAGATTCATATATATGTTAATAAAACAACACAAAAAGAAAGGAGAACAAATGGAAGAAAACATACTTTTGGTAGGCCATGGTTTTGATGTTGAATCCAAGTGTAGGACTAATAACACTAGTGTCCTCACCGTTAATATTCATCACTATTGTCGTCTTTCCAGAGTTATCAAGACCCCTTTAAAAGAAAGAATAGTACGTCAACGACCACAGTGTAATATACAACTAACATTTTCTTGAAACAACAGAATGAATGGGAGAGACAAACATGAAAAGAGAAAAGAGCATGGATAAGAGGTCATTACACCATGAGAATGCGCATCTCCTTTTCTTTGCGCTTAATTTTTCGGATTATGCTGAGAAGACCCATTTTCGCTGCCTATCACAGCCCAGCCACTTCACCTTACCATTAAACAAGTACTTTAAACTCCAAACCGAACTTTAGGTCTACTCTGGACGTGTTTTATTGCTCTCTGCCTACTGCTAACTGATGAGGGAGACGAAATTAACAAACCATTGATTAATCACATGGAGAAATAAATGAAATGAAGAATTAATAGCAATTTAAACTAAGAAAAGGAATAGGATTTTATAAGCATTGAAATAAGTTTACATCTAAAGATTAAACAAAATATTCAACTTGATCAAATTTGAGTGTGATGCAATCAAATAAACTATGAAGTGTGAGACTGGTATAAAAGTACACAACCTAAGGAAATGGGCACCCCAGGAACACGAATGAACAATTATCCTTGAAATATCTGAGAGATTGACATGACTACATTTGATTCAGTAATAAAAGATAAAAATAAAAATTACAAGATTTTTATCAGCACTCCAATCTTAAATTTAGACAAGCTGCTGAAAGAGAACATGTTATGCACTCCAGAGTAATGTATGCTGAAAGAGAAATGTTTTACCCTTCAAAGTAAACAACGCACGTCTCCTTTCCTTTTGCCTAAAGAGAACGATATAAGCAATCATAACTCAATTATTCAAGATCAAAACTCCCCTTGTGTTCTTGAAATCACAAAGAAATAAAATCAAGCTTGCGATTTAAATAACATGGAATCAAACGATATTTCTTAGGTATATACTACAAATCAAGGAAACGGCGAAAGAAGGCTGAAAGAGGATTTACTTCTCAAGATCTCAAAATGCCAAACTCAGCTTCTTTACTCCCCAAAGAACCCCGGCCTCCGTTACTTCTCCCAAAAACGACTGTGTTTTGATTGGGGAGTTAACTGAACCTATAAACCAAACTAGGCTCGCAATGGGAATCAGACATTCGTGATTTTGTGGGATCTCTTCCAATTGGAGTTCAGCGACGGCGAAAAGCGGCGCCGGAGGATGATGCTAGCCGGTTGTAACGAAGAGAGGGGGGGAGAGTATGTAAAGGCGAAATTGTTTGAAATTTGTTATATATTTTCATAACTATATTCTACAGTATCTATCAATTGAAGTGTTATCCTAATAAATTTTAATCTTGATCCTTCAATACCCTTTGAAATAATCACACAATAATCCAAAATAAAATTAAAATTATACCATCAATTAAGCTAACGAAAGTTTAAATTAATCAAATCAGGCGGCCCAAATAAGGTTCAGTAGTCATGATTCATGACGAAGGGCCAGGCCCGGTCTCGGCGAAGGGCTGACATGTTAGTAAGTCGAAAGACTAGAAACTGGAGACAAATTATGATCGAGTAAAGCTGAAGAAATTAAATTATCCACTAGCGGACTTCTGGAGTACTACTAACATGAAGAAGGGCACTCTCCAAAAACTAAAAGTGCTTTAAATAATTACGATACAACATCTTCATATTATCAATCATAAGTATTTACTTTATATCCAATTTATATTACAGTTAATAGTTCGTACCTCAAGAATTATTATGTACACTTAAATTATCTCGTAGCGTACCACCATTTAATTAGTACATGATGCATAATTTAAAATAGAAAACTTTATGATTTACTATGTATTATAGTTTAAGTTATCAATAATTTGCTACCACGTGTTGAATTTGAGATCAAAACTCGAGATCTAGATCTAGGTTTAGAGAAGAACTTGCAAAGGAAGCAAAAACGAAATTGTATTACTCAAAATCGTTTTCGGATCGGTAGTCTCTCGATCTTATTTATACACACGCATTCACAAGTGATAACATCATTAACGTACTAAAAACGTAAAAGAAGAAAACGCGTCTTTATTAGTTTTATCGCGAGCCATCGGATTAAACTGATCGCCATCGAACAGCCACGATAAAACTGATTTAATGAAACGGTTATAACGGCCATCTTCTTCACTTCAAGTCAGCAACCGCCTCTGCAATCTCTTCCAACTCTCGCGACTTCTGGAAAGATCCAGAAACCAAGTTACTCATCCGAACACCCCTCTCTCAAGATGGACTCTATGAGGATCAGAGAGACCCATCTTGGACAATAAAAATCGAAACCGCGGACTAGGTAAGATCTTAGTAAAAATGTCGGCTAACTGAACTGAAGTAGAAATCGGGGTAGGCATGATAAAACCAGATTTGAATTGATCTCGAACAACATGACAATCCATGTCAAGGTGCTTAGTCTGCTCGTGAAATACCTGGTTTTTAGTGATGTGTATAGCAGCATTGTTGTCACAATATAGTGGGATGGGCAATGAAACAGAGCTCTGCAAATCACCCAGCAAGTATGAAAGCCATTGCAGTTCACGCACTGCGCTACCCATGGCCCGGTACTCGGCTTCCGCAGTGGAGACAAATACCGTGGACTGTTTCTTACATTTCCAAGAAATTAAACCACTACCAAGAAAAACACAATATCCAGTTAAAGACCTTCTAGTGGAAGGGCAAGTTCCCCAATCTGCATCCGAAAATCCTTTCAAACAAAAGGAAGATGATCGTTCAAAAAACAACCCTATTGAAGGAGTCCCTTTTAAGTACCGTAAGACATGAAGAGCAGCTTCCCAATGATGCTCATGTGGTGCAAAAATATGCTGACTTAGTTGTTGGGTGGCATAAGTAAGGTCCGGCCTAGTCAGATTGAGATATAAGAGCTGGCCAACGAGGCGCCTATACCATTCTGGATCCTCTAATAGAACAGAAGAAGTAGCATGTAAGTTTAGTCCAGCAGGAAAGGGAGTTGAAACTGATTTGCAGCCAAGTAAACCGACCCTATCCAGAAGATCAAGAATATACTTGCGTTGTGTTAAATAGATACCTTGCTCCCCTCTAGCAAGCTCCATACCCAAGAAATACTTTGTTGCACCTAGATCCTTGATTGTAAATTTCTCATCCAGACAGTGTTTAAGCTTCTCAATGCCAGCTAGATGAGGGCCAGTAAGTAATATGTCATCAACATATACTAATACAGCAAGAAAGGTTGATCCAGAACCAAGTGTAAAGAGACAATGATCATGCACACTTTGAGTAAAACCATAAGAAACTAAAGCCTTACTCAATTCATTATTCCATTCCCTAGAAGCCTGTTTCAATCCGTAAAGGCTTTTTATCAGCTTGTAGACCTGGCCTCTTTTAGCCTTCTCATAACCTTGTAGAGGGAGCATGTATATATCATCTGAAAGATATCCTTAATTTAAGGAAAGAATCTACAAAATTTTCAAAAGCAAAATAATTTATCTCCCACTTGAAAAATAATTGAGGTGTTGTGACATAATATAATATTATTTACAAACATGAAATGTGTATCTATGGTTGCATACGCACACATAAAATATATGCATGTATCATAATGATTTATATGATACGATGTGCAACGATGCGTGTAAATTATATCGGGTATCTACCTCTACTCGATGTGGTACGAAGTCATGCTCTAATAACATACTCTAATTAAAATTTATCAACTTGACAAATTTTAAATCTATAGCCACATGGACACTATACATGTATACCTATTTCCACGAAATGATACTAGACTCGTTCTTAAGGCTTAAATGTTAATCTCGGAATACATAAAATTTACGGGTCATTACACTCCCTCTCTCTTAAAATAAATTTCGTCCTCGAAATTTGCGTAGTTTCATAGGGTAGTTCGGGGTAGAGTGAATTGATTTTCTCCTCCAACTCCCATATGGCTTCCTCCTGGTCATGATGATTCCACAACACTTTCACTAAGGGAATTTGATTATTCCTCAATGCTTGAACCTTGCGACAAAGAATTCGCATGCGTCTTTCTTCATAACTTTAAGTCTGACTTCAATTGTACATCCTCATGCTTGATCACGTTCTTGGAATCGTATATATACTTTCGGAGTTGAGAAACGTGGATAGCATTACCGGTTGTTCAAGTATTCGCTAGTCATCCGGAAACTTACATTCTCTAAACGTCCATCTCCACGACCGCTCACGCTTATCTTTCTCAAATCGAGTCTAGTTATATGAATATAATCTAACCTTTATTCGAATCGAGTACATAAGAATAATGTCTCAAAAGAAAGAGTGTCATGCATACGTAAATCGAAGGATACTCTTAATGAGTTAGTAATTGCCGGTGACGAAGTGATGAGATGAGTATTATGCGAAGATAATACCAATTTACACCGATAAGATCTTTGAATGAAATAGTTTCAAAGATGAATTCAATAAATATCCCAACTCGACCAGAAACAATTAGTCGGAATAATCATAGGAATCAAGCATCAAGATGAATAGCAATCAATATAGCAAGGCTCAAAAGAACATTCTTTGGGTCCAGAAGAAAAGGGTAACACTATTAATCATGGATTTTGTCACATGATACTTCAATCAAATGAAAATGAATGATAATTAACAGTGATCAAGTATCGAGATGGATTCTTAGGAAGATATAGCATTAAATGAGTCCGGTGGATCGTCAAATGAAGGTATTTCAAAAGGAAAAGGGTTTCCAATATCTATTTATCAAAGAATACCCTCAATGAGGTCAACATGATATAGAAAATGATAATCATCTATAATAGAGTAATGAGATGACTTCTGAGAAAAATGTGAAACCAAAGGATTCTGGCTATATCATCAAAGCAAAAGATTTCATGAATGTATGAATCAAAATAAATACTTCGACGAGGTTAGAAACAACTTGTTGAATAATCATCAATGATCAAACTACATGATGAGTTGTGACCAATATAGAATGAGAGAAGGTCAACTATAGAGAAGAACATGAGTATCGGTTCAAAGGAAAGGACGACATTGTCAATTTGTATCAAATGATACTTTCAACAGAGTTCTAGCAAATACCTATAAATATCATTTCATATCAAATATCAATATAAATGATGGATGAGCTTAGCACCAAGGTGGCACAACTCTTTAATCAAAAGAAAATAAGTAGAAGTATGCAATAAAAGGAATAACCTTATCAATCTTATAGTAAAAATATGATCATATACTAGTTTAAATAGTTCTGCGTCTATTCCTTCAAGTTGAATTCTTCACTCGGTCCTCTTTCCTCATCGTTCAATTTTGAATGTCCGAAATGTATTAGGGATTTATCCTATGATATAGTAAAATAGTTGTGTCTCACTTGTGCCTTTGTCTTTGCATCATGGTGTTCAACATCGTATGATCGTAACCGACTATTTTAAGCGTATTAAGTTCTTGGAGACGCTCCGATGAAACTACTCTAACTCTGCCTGCACTCTTGAGGGATCATCGGTTGTGATATCATTAGTAAAATTCTAATTCGTTTCAAGCGTTGTGCCTTAAAATCGTATCTACCTCAGTGTTCGATCATGATGAAGTAGCGCTCAAGGTATCCATGCGATTCTTGTATTTAGTGGAGATCATTTTATATCATCCTTGCAGATAGTGTAGTGGAAGAGCCTTCGCTTGAATAGAATCTCGACGATTGGTAAATATATTAGTGAATCGTGTGTAAGTGTATCACGTATTTGAGTCTTTCCACTAGCTTCTTATTTCCGAGGTTCTTGATCGACGAGACTGACACCGCCTTGTGGTCTGTAGTGTCGCCGCTTAATTCGTCTCAATACATTTATTCTTGTGACTTTGTTCTTTGACGTGGTAGTGTTCTCGTCTTCTGAAAAGAACGATCTTAAAATATCATATGCGTAACACAAAATGAAATTCGACTTTCTCATATCTGCTATATGCATTCCATGTCTTATCAACTATTTCAATGTCGCTAAGACCGACAAGTTATTAGAGCTGAAACCATATCATAACATCATCTACTTGCGGTTCTCTTATTATGGGAAGCTAATGTTCTAGGAAACACAATATGACATAAATCAGTGATCATTCATTAATCATTCTAATCTATATACTTAGTACAATTGTCATACCGACGAGTGATGAAATGCAATTGAGTTTCTTAGATACCGAAATGACTCAAATGGTCGGAAAACTCAAGATGAAAACTTTCAGAGGCAAGGATCATGGACTCATACTCCCAAACATGACAAAACTGTGTTGCAAAGTTGAAAATCTTGAGTAGTATTGACATTATCAAAATCTTGCTTTTGAGGCGGTGTGTGAACTCCTCAAAATAATAAACAAATTTTAAAAGTCTAGAGATTCTAGTCTAGACTTGCAAGAAAATTGCTTCAATTTCAGAGCGAAACAAAATACTCTGATATTAATCATGGTAGAAGTTTATTTGGTACTTTTCAAACAACATGAATCAAGATGCATTGTTGAAAGGAATTCAAACAACGCATAACCAAGTGTAAAGACGAACACGATTATGGGCAGTTGATTACAAAGAAATTGCCTCTAAGAAAGCCTTTACAATGTATGTACCTTGTTCAAGAAAAGAATATGGTCGTCCAAGGTCGATCCGGGCTACCGAACACAAGACCCAACTCGATCGTCAAATATGTTTGGAAGATTGGGGTTGAAAGAAAAACTTGACAGCTTAATGAACAAGTCAAAGGAAATAAAACAAGTTAAGTCATCCTAACCATCTACTTAGAATCTAATGGTAATCCTCAATATTCTTTACTTCTATCCTCCTCACTCCTGTTGTCGAAAAGTATTTTATCATCTCTTGAATATAATCGTACGCGTGCACATAATAAGATATCGTAAGAATTTCACTCGTGCCTCTTTCATTTCGTAAACGTATCAGTTGCGGCTATCTACATGTGTACCGTCAGTAACTTTTCAAGCATGAGTACTTGTTTCGACAGCTCTTGTCCGACTCTAAATACGGCAGCATTTCTCTGGTAACGATAGTCGAGAAAAAAAATGTTCATGTCGTTAGCATTTTTGGCTCTCTACGGCAGTGACATACTCATTCTACCAGATATTGGAAAGCTTCACGGTTCGTGACGATCCGTCTAATACATAGTATTGAAGTGGGCAAGGTAGGGCCCTATGGATCCTATTGTTATAAGTTGAAACTTTCTCATAATGCAAAAGCAATCTTAGTATTCGTGGAGTATACGTTAGCTTACTCGTTTCTTTTTGTACCGTATACACAATTGTGTGATGACGCGAAACAAATCTTGCATCGGAGTAGAGCATCTAAATATCTAAAAGCATTACTTCTATGTTCATCTGTTAAAGCACGACCACTTAAACGATTATTGTTCTAAGGTATTCCACTACCCAATCATAAGAGCCATCAACGTCATAGTTCATTTACGTGTATCCTTAATACTTACAATAAATCAATACTTCATTTCTTTTCATCATCACATGCTTTCCTTCATTTCTTTCAAATTGTATTGGCACATAAATCCAACACCATGGAACATAACATTTATTATGAAATCAAATCATAATATAATCACATACTTTTCTGAAACTTCATCACGTGAGCTCAAAAAGACTCAGTGGAAACATATTCTTCTGGTCGAGTGGCCTCTCCCAACACGACATCATTCTTTTCATAATTTCATACTTTGCGCACCACAATAAAATCTATTTTAGAACCTTTTAAACATACCTTAGCAGAGAGCAGTGCGACGGCGAGCTGAGGGTTTTGCACATGTTACAAATCTTAAACAAACTGGTTTGAAAACATTTTGACCACAGAGCCAAGAACCATGCTCTGATACCATTTTGTAACGCCCCGACCCTCACGAAGGATCACAGAGGTCGAGTCGCTACGGAAGAACAATTTAAAATACATTTTCATACATTTAATCGGAATTCTGGAAAGTCCTTCATCTTAAAAGCAACTTGTTATAATTTACTCGCAGAAGATCGGTTTGGTTTTGAAGCATTTAACATAAATACGGAAGCGTCATCGAGTCTTAAGTAAAACTAAAGCATAAATATCTTTTAACAAGGTATTTCAAAAGTTTCGAAAGGATAGTTTCGAGCGTGACAAAAGCAGGATTAACCTATTTTTTTCCGAAATTACAAAAGATCATATCATCAACCCCTCCTCAGCCCGTCTCCGTCGTCCCTGCTGCTCAACCTGAAAACATTTTTATAATAATTTGGGGGCTGAGTACTAATGTACCCAGTGGGTAAAGCAGTTTGAAACACGTTTAAAAACAGTTTATCCATGCATGAGGTATGACTTGGAGGGTTTTAAAAAGGAAACTGCTCCAAGCATACAAAACTTATTAGGTGCGTACATCTGTGTCACATTTCCTGTTACTTCTACCATATCATTCATAAATTGGGCCTTGGCCCTCGAGTCGAAACTCGAGGGGTCCCTCATAAATTGGGCCTTGCCCCCCGAGTCGAAACTCGAGGGGTCCCTCATAACATGTTAGCATCCGGTACACAAGGGGATCAGTCATTGTGTTACTAACATCATACATGTACGTACTTTCTTGATAACCCTCATCTAGCGTGTTAGGCCAGATGAGAGCCTCGATCGATCTATCACGTAGAAGCATTAAACAGGTAAATGCACAAAAACTTTCATGGATAAACATAATTCATAGAGCTCAATAACTCAAGATAATTTTAAGAAAATATTACCCACCTTGCGTTTTATCGATTCGAAAGATGCGAAGTACGTCTCCGAGGTTAAAGTTCTTCCACGCGGGGTCCTACAACAATAACCTACTTTAAGTAACACTGTTCGCATCTAACGTGAATATATAATACGGGGTTCATAGGTGGTACCTAGTTAGCATCTGGTTAGACTAAGTCAGATTCTACATCGAATTTTCGATAGGAAGGCTCTATTTGCGAAAATTCCATAAATCGTGTTATAGCACCATAAATTCCCATAGTTTACATGCATGATCCTACATGAGTCTAGTTTATTTAGAAATTTGTTTCACGGTAAAATAACAAATCGATAAGGAGTTATAACTTAGACATTGTTCGTGGTTCAAATCTGGGACAGAGTCTGCCTTTGCTAGTCTAACCTATGGATGAGGGGTCAATAGTACTCCAAAAATCATGAAATGTTACGACGATGGAGTGGACATGCATGAAAATAACATATCAAAATTTCACTCAAGCTTATTGAGCGACGGATTCAGAGAAGACAGAGAATTGTTCACAAAGTTTCCTAGTATCGAAAACACGTTTCCGATCGACAACTGAGAGTCCATAATAAACTGATCTTGCATGGACTGGTTTAAAATACTAAATAAATATTTTCAAAAGTCCCCACGTGTATAGAACATTTAGAAAAAGGACTCAAGTCAAAATCATTTTCGTGGAGTGAGATATAAATGTTTTACTAAGATCTATCATGAAAGCATACCTCCTCGACAGCATAAAAGTGAAAATCTGATAAAAATATAAATAATCATCCAAAAATCATGAAAATTTACCGACACCTTAAAGACATACTAAAATTTATCTCTGAAATTTTCTGGAATTTTTCAATGAACAAAAGATCATGAATTCGGCCCTGGAACTCACGGAAGAAAACATAAATAGCATAACAAAGAAAACTTAAACATTTCTTGATGCTTACATCTCTATCTACACATGCAATTTAATGAAAACACAATTATACCTGAAGTTTGACTTCTTGTAAAATGGGAAATGATGAACACGAGATGAAAGTTTGAAGATGAAACTAGAGAGAGAAGTTATAATAGCAAGAAGTTCAGGAAACAACGAGCACCCTCTCCTTTTAAAACTTATTTAATGCCTTTGCTAAATCATATCACTTTTGACTCACAGGCCACGTGTGAGGAAATGTTTACAATTATCTTGGTGCATGCCAAACAAGTGGAAGAAGAATGCAGATGAGACGTTGATCAAATCATTTGTTTGCTCCTTTATACAAATAGAGGGGAGGCAATATCCTTAATTTAAGGAAAGAATCTACAAAATTTTCAAAAGCAAAATAATTTATCTCCCACTTGAAAAATAATTGAGGTGTTGTGACATAATATAATATTATTTACAAACATGAAATGTGTATCTATGGTTGCATACGCACACATAAAATATATGCATGTATCATAATGATTTATATGATACGATGTGCAACGATGCGTGTAAATTATATCGGGTATCTACCTCTACTCGATGTGGTACGAAGTCATGCTCTAATAACATACTCTAATTAAAATTTATCAACTTGACAAATTTTAAATCTATAGCCACATGGACACTATACATGTATACCTATTTCCACGAAATGATACTAGACTCGTTCTTAAGGCTTAAATGTTAATCTCGGAATACATAAAATTTACGGGTCATTACAGCTACTGGGCAACCTCTCTCTCTCTCTCTCAACCTAGTTTATTTCGAAGAAATCCATGTATTGGAGCTCCAAAAAATGCGTGTATTATAGGTGACGAAAATCTGGATTTGTTCCGAAAAAATCCCTGTAGTGGAGCTGACGAAAAGTTTGGATCTCAAGCAACTTTTTTTGTCTCAAAAGCACAAGGTATGTATTATTTTTCCAACAATTCATTTAATACGTTTATTGTAGACGTTAAGTAACACTATCCGTAAAATATTTGGATAAATATATACTTATCGTGTGTTAATACAATATCTTAGTTCCCCGTATTTTATTTAACGCATAATTTTATAACAGTGAATTAAGTTTATCGCTTGTGTAATACAGTGAACTAAGTTACTTCATGTGTCATAGTATTCAGTTTATATGTAACATTTACATTGTAAACTTACAAATAAGATGTTTATACAGAGAACTAAGACTCCGTTTAGAATAGGGGTGTTAAAAAATACCGAAAAATCGGTATACCGCCCATACCGTAACGAAAATATGTCGAAATATCGAATTTTTTGGTATACCGAGATTTTCGGTACGGTATGATACCGTACCGAAGTTTTTTGGTACGGTAAAGGTATGAGTTTTCCTATACCGCGGTATACCGTAGCATACCGTGTATATGGTACATACCGAAAGTAACGGTACATACCGTATACCGATAGATACCGTTTGAAACCGAACCACTGGTATGTACCGATGTTACGACACATACCGTGTACCAAATTATACCGATCACAGTATATACCGCATACCGAAATGATACCGAATGTTGATCTATACCGATCACGGTATATACCGTATACCCGAAAACATATCGTACATATCTTGTAATATAGTATCTTTTACTTACATTAGTCATTACGAAAATCATAGAGTTCATAAAGTATTTCATTATATTATTATAAAACTATGATATAACATATACTTTTGTATGAAATGATCAATTGAAATTACTTTTTAATTTTTGTGTCGAAAACGGGACACAAAAAGTCTACGACGAAGGAGGAATTAAAAATATCATGAAGAACTTTGAAATATAATAATATAGATATATAATTAAAGAAAAAAAAAATATGACCTCTTCATGTTTTCCGAAAAATGAGTTCGTTTTTCAAAAGAAGAGATCTCTACTTCCATGTTTCATAAAGAGTTCATATTTTATTTTTTAAAGGTATAGTTATATTATAAAGTATTTCATGATATTATTATAAAACTATGATATAATATATACTTTTGTATGAAATGATCAATTGAAATTACTTTTTAATTTTTGTGTCGAAAACGGGACACAAAAAGTCTACTACGAAGGAGGAATTGAAAATATCATGAAGAACTTTGAAATATAATAATATAGATATATAATTAAAGAAAAAAGAAAATATGACTTCTTCATGTTTTCCGAAAAATGAGTTCGTTTTTCAAAAAAAAGAGATCTCTACTTCCATGTTTCATAAAAAGTTCATCTTTTATTTTTTAAAGGTATAGTTATATTATAAAGTATTTAATGATATTATTATAAAACTATGATATAATATATACTTTTGTATGAAATTATCAATTGAAATTACTTTCTAATTTTTGTGTCGAAAACGGGATACAAAAAGTCTACTACGAAATAAATAATGGTGAGTATATTTAATAGTAGTATATTTAAAATAAATAAAGTAACAAAATATTTAACCCTCCCCCACTATTCCCTAATCCCTAATCCCGATCGCCCGCCCCCCACCCCACCAACGCCCTAGTCGCGACTCGCGCCCGTCGCCCGCCGCCCACCGATCGCCACCCGTCCCCCGTCGCCCGCCCGAGGAGCAGATGTGGTTTTGTTCCTGATTTTTCGAGCAAGAGAGAGAGAGATAGACCAAATTTGTGGATGAGTTGCTGTATTAGATAAAACTCATGTGATTTCTCTTCGATTTTTTGATGGATCCTAATTTGATGCGATTTTTTGATGGATGAGCAACATACCCCACTGTTCCTAATTTTGTGGACAGCCCCCTTCCGTTCTTGATGGGTTTTTTGGTTAATTGCATATATTTACGGATGTAATTCCCTTATTTCTTGATGGTTTTTTTGGTTTCTGCATCTATTCATTATCTTAGATATTTACGGATGTAATTTGTTGGACGAAAATTGTATGTTTTCAGCATTTGTTCATCTTTATATTCTTATTTTTAACAGATTTTTTTCCGGTATACTTTATGCTTCGGTATACCGGTGTTCTTTCAGTATACCGTTGCTTTCGGTATATCTCACTGTATCGGTATACCGATATGCGGTAAGGCATACCGCATGGCCGGTATGGCAACAATATGAATACTTGCTCATACCGCACGTACGGCATACCGATCAACGGTATACCGCAATGACCGGTATGGTAACGGTATGCAATTTTCGATACCGCAAGTTTTCGGCACGGTATGCGGTATGAGAAAATTTGGACGGTATGCCGTACCGTAACACCCCTAGTTTAGAATATGTTAGAATAAGATGTTATGATAAATTTCGTTTATTATGTTAATCTTAATTCCAAGTTTAAGACATGATTTGAAATCTGTTACAATGTCTTAGTTCTCCGTGTTTTTATATAACTCTTTAAATTCCAATAGAGAACTACGATATTTGGGAGCACAATAGGTTATGATATATGTCATGTATCTCCGATTCACGGCATACTATCTTATTTCTTCGTGTTTATGTATAATTTATCTTTATATACTGAAATAAGATATGTATACGGAGAACTAAGACTGTTTGACATTTTATGTTGGAACAGATGGCCAAATGGATACGAGTAACTGTGAAGTACGGAGGTAGCTTTGTAGGTTCAGAATACATAGATGGGGATGAACAACTTGCAGCAATTCCGTACGCCGAACTATCCCTTTCAACCTTAAGAGCGATAATTGAATCGCTTACGCAAAGAAACTCAGTGTGCAACCCATATTTGCTATTTTCACTAGAGCATAATCGAGCTGGTCGGCTGGTGAAGTCATTAATGACGAACGATGATGATTTACATCGACTCATCAGCTATGAGACAGACCCTATCGTTTGTGTTGTGACGACGAGTTCGGATCCAATCGAGCAATCCACTAGGCAGTTCAATGCACATAACTTTTTCGGCAATGACAAATGTGGATACGAATATGATTTCAACACCCAACAAATGTGTCCTCCTGGCCGACAGTGGCAACAAGAAGATGTAGAGGAAGAGGAGGAGGCAGATGAGGAAGAGGAGGATGAGGATGAGGAGGCGGATGATGAGGATGAAGAGGCGGATGAGGCGAATGATGATGTAGTCGGTAATGATGATTCGACTGATACGGATGATCCAGACTACACGGCAGATGAAGAAGGTGATGATGTCGATGAGCATGGCGAACACCAAAGCATTTATGGTACCATGTTCGAGTTCACAACGTGGATGCGAAAGGAGGGCGGCTACAACCGACTAATGACGCTACTAGAAGAACCACATAACCTACCGGTCACCCCTCGTCGTTGGAGGAGGAAGAAGATGGTGACGTGACTACGGAAATAGCAACCGGCTAGTTCCGTTCTTTTCCGATCGCTCAAACGGGCATCATTGGCTGTCCCGATTTGGATGTGGTTAAAAATGGCGATATGGAGCTGTACTCAATCTTTTGGAGTAGAGACGAGCTTACAGGCGCCGTTGGCGTATGGCATTTAGAGCATCGACGATCTTTCAAGGTGTTAAGGGCAGACAGGAAATACACGTGGTTTGGGTGTTTGCACGGCAAGTCGTGTCCTTTCATGGTCCGAGCGAGTTCGGCTGCAGATATTTGGGAAATTTACAAGGTCGATAAGAGACACACATGTCAGTTTGACTTTGAACAATTTGTGCCAAGAACCGTGAGTGCAAAGACCATCGGTGTATATTTCGATCGACGAATGCGAAGAGATGGCGCCATGATACGAGCTCGTGACATCATCGAAGAGATGCGTCAGAAATTCGGAGTTGAGGTGAAATATTACAAGGCACTTCGTGGTCAGAACAAGGCAATCACTACAATTTACGGCAGTCATGACGATTCGTACAAACTGCTCCCCAAGTACCTCCACATGCTGAAGCAGTCAACCCCGGAACAATAACCCATTATGACATCGGGGATGATAATCGGTTTGAGTACGTATTTGTAGCGTGGGGCCCGTGCATAAATGCATTTATGTTTAATTTAAGGCAAGTCATCGTAGTTGATGGAACTCATTTGAAGGGGCAGAATACCGGCATCTTATTTGTTGCAGTGACGAAAGATTGCAACGAGCAAGTCCTACCCCTTGCAATTGGTATTGGCCCAATCGAGAATAACGATTCGTGGACGTGGTTTATGACAAAACTTCGCCAAGCGTACCCGCCAAGCGACGGCCTAGTTATCGTGTCTGATCAGCACGCGAGCATTAAGCATGCTGTTGAAGAAGTTTATCCTGAGGCCGCTCATTATCTCTGCACCATCCATATGGCCAACAAACTCACTCCTTATGGGAATAGAATAACGAGGATCTTTCGACAAGCCGCCGCTGCATACACAAAATCAGAGTTTCGTCGTTTCATGCTTGAGATTAGGGCGGAGAAGCCAGAGGCATACGATAAACTTATGAACCTTGGTCCGGAATGGTGGGCGCGCTCATATTGCAAGTCTCGTCGTTACTGCTTTATGACGTCAAATTACGCCGAGTCCTTCAACAGGAGGTTGTTGTAGGCCCGACGTCTCCCGATTTGTTCCGTAATTGATATCGTGCGCTTCATCATAGAGAGTTGGTTCAACGAGAGGCGGTCGAAAATGAATGCACACGAGCATAGCTTAGTCGAGATTTCTATGAAAAAGCTATACAACCAAATTGAACTAGGACGCTCGTATCACGTGGTGAGTGTCGGCGATAATTGCTTCAAAGTCAACGACGGAGATGGAGGAAACTTCAAGGTCGACTTAGACAATTAGTTGTGCAAGTGTCGAAAATTCCAAGAAGATCTAATTCCGTGTGAGCATGCCGCAGCCGCTATTACATAAGTATTCATCAGTTTTAACCTACTATTGCTATACCTACTATACTAACAAAAATTCTCTTACGGTCGGAGCGGCAACGATATCTATAACTTCATCTCAAAGATTCTATGGTACGTCAACATATCGGGATTTATATGACCATCGGTTCCATTGCTTACCTCCACATCAGTGCCGGACTATACCCCCAGAAATATCCAATGTGCCAATAGTGCTTCCCCCCTTGGCGAGAAGACGTATTGGTCGGCCGAAGTCAAGGCGCTATAGATTTGGGATTGAAGCACGTGCTGGGAGCAGCACAAGGGGACCTAGGAAGTGTGGCCTCTGCCACGAGCTTGGTCACACTAGGAGGACTTGCTCAACTAGGGGGACCTAAGCATGAACTTATTTCTCTGTATGTTTCATATGATATACTTATTTCTCTGTATGTTTCATTTCAGAAATTCTAATAGGAGAAATATGATATATTTTCGAAGAACTTATATTTCTCTTAATTAGTAATTGTACTATATAATCGTCTCGATGTTTCTGTACAACAATATGTATAACTAACATGAAATAGTTTGATTATATAATAGAAGTTGTAATTTATATCTACTTTTCATCTTTTCTAGTAATATCCATCTAGTATTGATCTTCATCCTCTTGCGTGAGCCATCTCATTCTACTATTAAAGACTTTAATTTCTATATTTTACTATATTCAAACATTAAAGCACAATTGATATGTTACAATATCAATAAATCATATGAATATACTTATTTCTTTGTATGTTTCATATCAGAACTACTAATCGGAGAAATATGATATGTTTTCGAAGAACTTATATTTCTCTAAATTAGTATTTGAACTATATAATCTTCTCGATATTTCTGTACAACGATATGTATAACTAACATGAAGTAGTTTGATTGTATAATAGAAGTTGTAATTTATATCTACTTTTCATCTTTTCTAGTAGTATCCATCTAGTATTCATCGTCATCCTCTTGCGTGAGCCATCTCATTCTACTATTAAAGACTTTATTTTCTATATTTTATTATATTCAAACATTAAAGCATAATTGATATGTACAATATCAATAAATCATATGAATATACTTATTTCTCTGTATGTTTCATATCAAAACTACTAATCGGAGAAATATGATATGTTTTCGAAGAACTTATATTTATCTAAATTATTAATTGTACTATATAATCGTCTTTGTGTACAACAATATGTATAACTAACATGAAGTAGGTTGATTGTATAATAGAAGTTGTAATTTATATCTACTTTTCATCTTTTCTAGTAGTATCCATCTAGTATTCATCTTCATCCTCATGCGTGAGCCATCTCTTTCTACTATTAAAGACTTTATTTTTTATATTTTACTATATTCAAACATTAAAGCATAATTGATACGTTACAATATCAATAAATCATATGAATATACTTATTTCACTGTATGTTTCATATCAGAACTACTAATCGGAGAAATATGATATGTTTTCGAAGAACTTATATTTATCTAAATTATTAATTGTACTATATAATCGTCTCGATGTTTCTGTACAACAATATGTATAACTAACATGAAGTAGTTTGATTGTATAATAGAAGTTGTAATTTATATCTACTTTTCATCTTTTCTAGTAGTATCCATCTACTTATTTTTCTGTATGTTTCATCTCAGAACTACTAATAGGAGAAATATGATATGTGTTCAAGAGAAATAAGACATAGAAATAAGTCTTGTTCCACACAAATAAGACACAAATAAGACATAATAAGTCATGTAAACAAGTCATGTTCCAACGACCGAATTGTAAAGGAAGCAATAAACATAGAATGCGAGATCATCCTCCCGCAACACACATCATCTAGATACGCAAAGCCATAATATGTCGTATGTTAGAGAAATCCATCTGGGTAACGACCAAGTCTGAGGGCGGATATCCGTCGATCAAACGATGCACATATAGCAAGGCATATACGCCACAACTATCATGATCGAACTGTGCAAATTGAGTTGCAACGTGCACATCTAATGACATTTCACGCCAATCGGGCTGTCGAGGTTGACCGTAAATGCGCATGAAATAGATATTGAAATCAAACAACCTATACATGAGATGTGTGATAGGTTTGATCGATTCAATCCTCATTCGTTTATATACCTCGTCGCCGATTACCCACATTGAGTCGTATAGCTCTACGGCCCATGTCATCAAACGTATTCTAATCGTGACCCAGTGTGCAGGAGTGACGTAACATACGAGTATGAGCTGTATTTGATATTAAATATCTTAGTTCGTCATTTTCTTTATCATATTTCTCCATTGTATTAATAACATACGAAGAAATAACTTACATATTAGAGCCCTGGTTCCCACTGTTGCGCAACTGCCTTCAAAACATCTGAGGGTTCCCATGCATCGGAGTTCCATCCGTATTTCATCCAGGAAGATTGCATTTGTGACTAGAAAGAGGCGTAATTGTTGTGGAGGCTTGCACACCGTGCATCACTCGTTCCTTTGTTTGCAACTGCTTCCTCAACGTGCACAGGTAAAGTTCGATCATATCGTGCGACAACATTTGGGACGGATCTTCAAGAAAATCAAACCATCCATGCGGAAGGTGGTACCCCGTATCTGTTAAACAGTGGTTGTTGATCTCGTCTCGTGCGCGGCGCCACTGTCTAAATTTTTTTAGCCCATTGACCCACTGCTTCCCAAGATAACGGTCGAGATTGGTTCGGGTAGAAACATATGGTGACTTAAAAAGCGGGGACCGGCATTTTCTTTCGCCTACCACGTCCACGTGGACTAGCGACACTATCCATCATAACCGATTGAATCGGTTTAGGATCTATTGGAGTGCCGAAAAGTGGATATGAATCTGTGAAGGCATCCTGTAATATGGACTCATTTTCATCTTCTTCCTACAAATTATATAAAAAATTCAGAAACTACTTATTTCATGGAACATTGTAATAATCATATTTCTTCATATTTAAATCATATTTCTCTAACGGAGATATAGATTCACATCCATACGGAGAAATAATAATAAAATTATGATTTTACTTGTTTACCTGATCGTCAGCCTGCTTTTTGTTGTGACGTTTCTTCGTCTGTGCCTCTGATTCTGCCGATGAGTTGCTATGCGGAATCCCTTCATCCGCATAGCCTCGCATTCCGTATATGACAAGGAGACGCTCCTCGACATGCGCACTGAAATATCTTCGGACTGACTCCGCACACGTACTTGAATGTGTACGGAAAGACTCCGCACACACACTCGAATGTCTGCCACCGGACTCGGCATGCGCACTCAAATCTGCATGCGCACTCGAGTGTCTATGACCGGACTCGGCATGCGCACTCGAGTGTCTACCACCGGATTGGGCATGGGCACTCGAATGCTTGTCGACCGGACTCGACATGCGAAACCAAATGCTCGAAGACTTTCTACCCGATCTTTTGCTTTCTAATCCCATCAAATTTTTTCCCCAATTTTTTATCTTATTCCAAAATTTCTTCTCTCTCGGTGTCATATCTTCGGTGTCAACACTACTCGACCCATCCGACCTTACCGGTTCTTTTTTCTTACCACGTGTGGATCGTCTTTGTCCGGCATGTGGTGAAGTTGGCGGGGAGTATGCTCTTGCACGACCGCGCGTGGACGAGGAATACCCTCGCACGTCTTGCCCTCGGAACCAAAGTGAATGACTTGCGGTTCTCGGTATGCTACTCCAAGTGGATCGTTCTCCATTGTGCTCAAAAAGTACGCCGACTGCAACTCAGCATCCTCCTCAATCAGAGAATGACATTCCAACTAAGGCAAAACAGACAAAAATACTTATTACTTTATAGTTATATCGTATTTCATCATGTTAAACCCTATGTTACATATTATACGCAGTAAAAGGAAATTAGGCATAATTATTTCAGAGCCTAAGAAAACATTTATGTAACAGAGGACAAAATAGTATATATTTCTTCATAGTTAAATCTTATTTATGCAATTATTACAACATTTTACATCTAATACGCAGAAATAATTTGACAACTGACCTCATCGTCGAAGAAACTAACAAATGTATCTCTGATCAAGGGAAAACGCCACCGTAACACACGTGGAAGCGCATTTGGCTAAATTAGCCTCGCACAACGTTGCCCAAGTAGGGGAATTGACTCGTACGCCCATACTTGTAAGGCCCAGATAGGCCCACTGAAGTGATACGAAACTTTGCATGTGGCTAGAGTGGTCGGCACGAATTGCTTGTAGTGCAACAGCGCTTGGTATGCATATGCACCCCAAGGGAAATGTTTCCCTTCGTTTAGGTCGTCCACTAAGACCCAAACGAAGTCATCAATTAACCGAGCGCGAGGGACACACAATATGAGTAGGTGCAAAAATAATATGTTGGCAATCTTCACGTAGTCAGAACCGGTAGCATCTCTTACGGAGTGTTCTCGGAACATTGCCTCCAATTGCTCTAATTTTATTCGGCTATCTCCACAAAAAAGATGCCTAACCCGAATGGCTGAAACATCGTGCTGGATGTTCGGGTCAAATTCAGACGACCCAAACATCAATCCCGTCACTAGGGAGAACTCTTCAATACCGAAGTGGAGCATGCGATCGCACACCTTGAACCACAAGCTACTAACGTATGGTGGATCATGACGAATCTCGCGACACATTAGTTGATGAAGGGCTTTGCTAGCACTATACTTCCCCTCCCATCCCATTAACTGTCCGAAAGGGCTCGTCCGAACGAATTCATCGTAAAGCTCAAATTCGCCAATGGCCGTAAGGGTCTCTTTAATCAATAAAATGACATCCCACTTAACATGCGTCATTACTTACGGCTTTGCCGATCTAGCAGCGTGTCTAACCCAAGACCAAGGTCTCTGCATGTACATGTGGGAAAATATTAATCTTATTTCTTCATGTTTACATCATAGCACTCTGTAATTATTTAATAAAGCAGAGAAATAAGAAAATACGTCACAACAAACAGAGTATTGTGAATAACTGAATTAATAAATCGTCACATTTTTCATATTATTCATCATCATAAATTGATCTAAGATTAATAAAGCAATCTCTTCTCTCTCTCTCTCTTCTTTCTTCTCTCTCTTCTCTCTCTCTCTCTCTATCGAACTATCTCTCTCTATCTCTTCTCTCTTCTCGCTCTCTCGAACTCTGTCTCTCTCTCTCTCTCGCTCTCTCGAACTGTCTCTCTCTCTCTCTCTCTCTCTCTCTCTCTCTCTCTCTCTCTCTCTCTCTCTTCTCTCTCTCGAACTCTGTCTCAATCGCTCTTTCTCGAACTATCTCTCTCTCTCTCTTCTCTCTCCTAGCTCTCTCTCGAACTCGTCTCTCTCTCTCTCTCTCTCTAGAACTATCTCTCTCTCTCTTCTCTCTTCTCTCGACTCTCTTCTCTCTCTCTAGAACTCTGTCTCTCTCTCTCTCTCTCTAGAACTATCTCTCTCTCTTCCATCTTCTCTCTTCTCTCTCTAGAACTCTCTCTCTCTCTCTCTCTCTCTAGAACTATCTCTCTCTCGAACTCTGTCTCTCTCTCTCTCTTCTTTCTTCTCTCTATCTCGAACTCTCTCTCAATTCCAAACTACATTATTCATTAACAGAAGGAACCCAGATTCAATATGTACTTACCTGTTGTCCGCCGTCGTTATGAGCCATTGGAGAAGCGGTGAAACGTTCAGTGGACTGGAGAAGATGGTGAAGTGTTGAGTGGAGGAGATGCTGAAACTATCGAGTGAAAGTGTTGAGTGGAGGAAATGGTGAACCATCGACTGAAGAAGCAAGAGATAGAGACTGCTATGTAGCTGCTCTAAAATCCATTAACTGCATGCGCACGCAGTAATGTCAATTATGAAAATATTATAAAATTAATCATTAATACTAATCTAATTATATTTAATTGACTGTTATTATGTATTAATCATTAGAATTATATTCGAAAATAATATTTTCGAACAGATTAGCGAACATAATTATATTTTCGAACAGATTAGCGAACATAATTATCGAACAGATTAACATGTATTACCTAATTATATTTAAAATTAGTGATGCATTATTGCTGCAATTATTAAAGAATTTACTTGTGTCTACAAAAGTAGGTAAAAGCCGAGTTCCAATGCATTCTTGCATGGAATATAGGAAAAATAAATGTTGTCTACTTGAGGGTGGCGGGGAGCGGTGGTAGGGAGCAGGGCCGGGAGGTGGCGGGCGCAGGACTGCGCGCAGGGTGGCAATGACGCAGGTTTTGCATCGGTTTCAGCAAATTGTTGACTATTAGTTGAAAAGTAGGGGTTTTTATGTCCAATATCTAGTATTGCATTTTACAACTTCAAAGTATTTATTTTTTACGTTTCCAAATAGTGGTGTCTATTTTTAACATTCTGCTCTTGTTTAATCGAGTCAGTTACCATTTCAAACTCTTCCAAGAGATAGATACAACACAGGTAAAACGAGTTTGTGTCTTAGATCAGTAACAAGGTAGATAAATTCTTGCATTCGAAACAACTCATCCATCATTATCACCAACAAGAGTCTTACGCACTAAAAAGAAAAACATTCCCCAAACGTTTGAAAGGAGAATCTAATAGGTTGTCAACATAAAGCTAAATCCAGTTTGCAGAAGTTGTTCATGAAAGAAAACAAGAGAAGAACGTTACCCTCCTAGTCTCTTCCGGGCACGACGTGATTGGAGAACTTCTAGTCGACTTCGAGCTCGATTTTCGGCGGTGTTCTTCCTCCTTCTGCTGGTATTGCTCGCGAGAATGAGAGTGATAGAGAGAGATAGTGCAGAAGAGGGAGAAGGGTGCAGGGGTGTGAGTATATAAGGGCAGCCGCTCGTTTCTTCATCTTGACACTCCAAATCGTCAGCGACTCTT
Source organism: Lavandula angustifolia (assembly GCA_028984105.1). Lineage (NCBI taxonomy): Eukaryota > Viridiplantae > Streptophyta > Magnoliopsida > Lamiales > Lamiaceae > Lavandula > Lavandula angustifolia. The sequence continues at coordinate 19,095,316 of CM054824.1, forward strand.
CACTTCTCTTCTACGTGAGAGTGAGCAGATGGGTTTTCTTTTCACCGTTCTGCTTCGCCAATGGAGAGGAGGGTAGTACCATCAATTTCGATTCTCTTCTCAGACCTACTGAATCTGTCTTCCGTTACGTGTGGAGAATTTGTTTCTTGAAGGCAAAATAAGAGGTGGTTTTGGGCGGTGATGGAATGATTAAGCACAGATTTTCCGTTGGATATGGGCGAGGGGGGGAGAGAGATATGGATGACGTGTGTTAAGGCTACATAGCTTAGATACACTCAATATATATATGTACATCTTAGGCTATGATAGGTATAGGTAATTTCATAAAAAAAAATAGATTCTTAGGCTATAATTATTATTATATCTAAACATGTGAAAGTGTGTATACGTGTATTAGCGCTATGAGACTTCGTATTTATCTTATGATCTCGAGGGATAACTACGTCGAAAAACTCTGGATTTCACCGGGAGCGGCGAAAATAAGTCTGACGAAAAATTACTATTAACACGTACACACATGCAAAAACATACATACTTACATATGTGTATAAACGTATATGTTTAAACATGTTTATTCTGAACATGTAGATCATATGACATAATATTTCTACACTTAAATTAGGCCAAAAGAGATTTAATTATTTTCTTTAAGAAGGAAAATTATTTGGCCTCTTATCACCACTATAAGGGAGATAGGTTAATAATTTAGCTTCATAGAGAGGTTTTAATATATTATTCAAATTAGAAATTTTCGGTTGGATAAGCCTTGATATGAAACGGGGCATTACAGACTCCATCAAAATCAAAACGATTAATTAATGCAAGGGCATAATCAAGACCAGCAATCACATTCAACAATTCTTTTCGATGATTTTTAGGGTTAGGGTTTTTCAAGAAAGTTGCAAAAGAAGTAGTCACTGCGAGGGAAATAGAACCTAATTTCTCCGGTGGTAACGCCGCCGCCGTCGTAGGTTTGCTACCGGCTGAAATAACAGAGGAAAGAACTGAGGATTGCTGATATAATCGCCACAAGTAATACGCGGCACAATAGCGTAATTTAATGTAGCAGTACAATTAAGGCTGTTCTGGTTTGCCGTTCAGCCTTTGGGCTTTTTTTCGGCCCACTAACCTTAACCTTAGCGGGTCTTAATTACTTATTAGTAACTTATTGATTTTGGTTCGTTTTATTATGACTTATTCTTTTGGAAAGATTACTCATCCAAGTAGCTTATTTGAAATAGTCGGTGGTTTGTCTTTTTTGGTTCAAAAATAGAATTTACTTAGTGTTAGCGGATGTCAGTGTGCTCATCATAAAAAAGAAAGTTGGATTTTCAAATTTTATTAAATTAAAACAACATAAGTCGCAAAAGAAAAACTTTTTGAATTTTGTTAATAAGGAAAGTGCACTACTATCCGTTGCAAAGTTGACATTGAGACATCTAAGTTGAAACGAATACTTTTAAGTGCGCAACAATTCAACATTCCCCTATTTATCCACTCATATCCAAAATCATCAAGGGGTTATTGTAAATAAAGGGGCTTAATGTAATATTTTTCATCTAACTGTGTTTTTCTGTATGCACTAAAAATTCTCTATTTCCTTTTATATCTACTATAAATCGTCTCGTCTAACTTCCACTTCTAAAGCGTATGGGCCCAACGGCTTAAATGAAGTTTTGAAGTGCAATAACGTCTCCATAGACCAGAGTATTCTTTATGCTTGTTTTTATTGTAAAGCAACATCCACTGCAAGCTGACAACCTCTTCTCTTCATCTTGCCGCAATCGAAAGAATCTTTCTCAAAGTGTTAGGAATTGTTCTTACATGCAAAGCATACAGTTGCTTTCCACATAAAAGTTTATACCTAAATGAAAGAATTGTGAGCTAAAAAACTAAATTCCATCTTAAAAGCCAAACGTAAGCCTATAAAAGACGATTACCCAATAGAATAATATAATGACTGAAGTGTTTCGTCATATTCAATTTGCACATAAGGGTTGAGAATTGTTTTTTTTTTTTTTTATAAAAAAAATCACTAAAACAATATATATCCCAAAATTTAATTTGCGAGTCAATTGAGATCATATTTATCCCAAAGTATTTACATCTCAATATCTCATCTCCACACACCACTCATTTCACAATTCAATAATGTCTCACCTTCATCTCCTCCCTTTATTCCATCTCATTTCTCTTTTCTCCCTATCTTCCGCCTACTCAACCACCCTATCCCTCTCACCCACAGCCGCAGCGCCGCCACTCGCCAACCCATGGCAGAGGCTATCCCACCTCGCCACCGCATCTTCCACCAGAGCCCACCACCTCAAGCAGCCCAACACCAACCTCTCCGCCGTCAAACTCCCCCTCTTCCCCCGCGGCTACGGCGGCTACTCCGTCTCCCTCAGCTTCGGCACGCCGCCGCAATCCTCATCCTTCGTCATGGACACCGGCAGCAGCCTCGTCTGGTTCCCATGCACTCAGCGCTACACCTGCAACTCCTGCAACTTCGCTGACGTAGCAAACATATCCGTTTTCGTCCCCAAATTATCCTCCTCTTCCAAAATCGTCGGCTGCAAAAACCCTAAATGTAAATGGGTGTTTCCGAATGTTCATTGCAAAGAATGCGGGAAAAATTCAAGCAGCTGCACCCAATCCTGCCCGCCGTACATAATCCAATACGGATCCGGGTCAACCACCGGGTTATTACTATCCGAATCATTGATATTTCCGGAGAAAACGGTCGATAACTTCGTCGTCGGCTGCTCGGTTTTCTCATCGCTGCAGCCGGCCGGCATTGCCGGTTTCGGCCGCGGACCGGAGTCACTGCCGGCTCAGATGGGGCTCAAGAAGTTCTCCTACTGCCTCCTTTCCCACCGGTTCGACGGCAAACCGGTCAGTAGCGATTTAGTTCTGGACAGCGGCGCCGCCGCCGCCGCAACCGGCGGAATCAAGTACACCCCATTCCGGAAAAATCCGACGACTTCGAATCCCGCCTTCCAAGATTACTACTACGTGAATCTGCGGAAAATCACGGTCGGCGGAGTTAAAGTGAAGGCGCCGTACAAATTTCTGGTGGCGGATTCCGACGGAAACGGCGGCACGATCGTGGACTCCGGAACCACCTTCACCTACATGGAGAGTCCGGTTTTTATTTTGGTGGCCGAAGAGTTCGAGAAGCAAATTGGGAAAAAGTACAGCCGGGCTGCAGCCGTCGAGAGCGAGTCAGGCCTACGGCCGTGTTTCAATATCTCCGGCCAAAACACGGTCCAGTTGCCGCAATTAACATTCCATTTCAAAGGAGGTTCAAAAATGGAGCTGCCGTTGGCGGATTACTTCTCGTTTTTGGATGAATCGGTGATTTGCATGACGTTGGTAACGAGTGAAGTCGGGCCGGGCCCTGCAATCATTCTGGGTAATTACCAGCAGCAGAATTTCTATATGGAGTATGATTTGGAAAATGAACGGCTTGGATTTCGGAGCCAAATATGCAAATAATGTAACGTCGCTAATTTTCTAGTTTAACTTTTGGAATTCATATCCAAAATATATAAAAATAAATAAATTATGATCAAATATGCCTAACTTCGACGTAATTAAGTTATTACCCTAGTTTGTTTTTTTTTAATATAATAATTTTAGGTTTTGTGACTCAAAAACTTCAAGATGGCACATTTGAAGGACTTATTTCTATTTATGAATACATGTTTTGTTGAATGAGTATATATATATTAAGTATGTGTATCGTATAAAAATATTGTAATATAGAAAGGGTAATAATAAGAGTGAAGTGGACGGGTAGATAGAAGAGAGATCTACTAGAAAGGAATTTATTGGTCCATGAAATTTGTATTGGGATCGCAAAGCCATGTGATATGACGAAACTAGGAGCCAAAACAAGAGACAAACGCAACTTGCACATGCTCTTGCCGCATAATCCCTGCACCTTACATATGCTTTCTGTTTCATTTTGTCCCCTTGATACGCTAACAATTTTATTACTTAAATTGAGTTAAGATTCAAATCCATGTACTATGAGTAGATTGATGAAATATTATTCGTATTGATTGGAATTTAATGATTATTGATTAATCATAATGATTATTGTTATAACAACATTCCGTACCCGTGAAGGAATCGCATGGTCCGGTAGTGATAGAGTGGAGCTACTGGTGCATACGCTTTGTTGCGTTGTCTGATTATTTTGGCTGCGAATTTTGGTCAATAATAGTAAACCTAATGTATTGGGCCAATATCAATTTCAGACCCAACAAAACAGTATCCACTGGGCCAATTTTTATCATGCAAATTAGGCCTTTATGGGCCAATGCAGTTTATGGGCTTAGGGCTATGCTGGGTCTACAAGATGAGTCCTTTAGCTCATCGACAAAGAGACTAGCAGTCTAGCATATGTATTCATCTCTTTTTGTTCAATATGGCTTTCTTTCTTTTTTTCAGTGTTGTGCAGAAACTTTTGCAATTCAAATATTTGGTTTCTAGATATGTATGTCGTCATCAAAGCTTTTTGTCTCATACTATCGTTTCAATAAAGACCTAACTGTAAATCCGGAAAAAGAAAATAGAATAAAAAATGAGAAACGCTAACCATTATAAAACTGAAATTGAATTAATTACAACTAAATATGTTTATGTATGAGAGATAGATCTTGAACACCCAACAAATTAAGCATTGAGAGCCACTATCTTAGTCTTATATCGACTTGATATTGATCATGTTGTATGAATATAAGTTTGGTAATATTCTTCTTCCCATATGAGATATTTGAAAGGAATAATAATTTGACTCAATTTTGAAAAGATTACATAACAAATCCAAATCCATGATAATTTGTGTGGTATATGTATAAATAAAAATGCATGTTTCGTGCAGCAAAAGCTATTCAATCTTTAATTAGATGGAGAGGTCCTCTTTAATCTTTATTCTTTTGGACAAAAGAAATTAAAATCTTACAAAAAGCTAGACTTCTGCATGTGCTTTTCTTGCAGTTGATGGTTTATAATTTAGGTCATGACATCTTTTTGCCTAACTTAAGGTAAATTCTTGTGATAGTTTTATCACAAGAATTTACCTTAAGTTAGGATTGTATTTACCTTAAGTTAGAATTTACCTTAAGTTAGGATTGTATTTACTTTATCACAAGAATCACCACTTGTGCCGCCAAAAGTAAAGATTGTATATACTTAGAAGAAGATTTGATTTGCAAATTATATTCAAATTAATCCCAATTTGCATCAAAGGAAGCGTCCCACTATCCACATTCCACTTTGATTTATACAAAAACAGAGAGAGAGAGAGAGAGAGAGAGAGAGAGAGAGAGAGTAGTAAAGCTGATTTGCCTTTGGTTCCGCTGCAATTCTTTGTCCTTGTCAGCACATGCATACCACTTTTTTCCTACTACAAATTCTACTTGTTTTTTTACCTCATCTGCAAGAAAAGAACACTCTTTTCCCCCCTTAAATTTCACAATCTTCCATTCATCTTCTTCACTCTGTAATAATCTTAGAAATTTGACATATGTTTTGCTTTTCACTCTCTTCAACCCCATTTCATACTAAATTTCCAAATTAAAAAAAAAATTTAAAAATGAGATCAATCGGCGGCGCGGTGCAGCAACCCCTGACTTCCGAGGCGGCCGCCGTAGTAAAACAAGCGGTGGTGCTAGCCAAGCGGCGCGGCCATGCACAGGTAACGCCGCTACACGTGGCCAACACCATGCTGGCGGCCTCCGGCGGCCTACTCCGGTCGGCGTGCTTGAAGTCCCACTCCCACCCCCTCCAATGCAAGGCGCTGGAGCTCTGCTTCAACGTGGCGCTCAATCGCCTCGCCGCCTCCTCCTCCTGCAGCCCCATCTTAGGCGGCGGCCCCTCCTCCCCCCACCCGTCCATCTCCAACGCCCTCGTCGCCGCCTTCAAGCGCGCCCAAGCCCACCAGCGCCGCGGAGCGGCCGACAGTCCCCCAACAGCAGCAGCCGCTACTAACGGTAAAGATTGAGCTCGGGCAGCTTATAATTTCAATATTGGATGATCCGAGCGTTAGCAGAGTGATGAGAGAAGCCGGTTTCTCGAGCACTCAAGTCAAAATCAATCTCGAGAAATCCACCTCTTTGAACTCTCAACCTAAAGAGAATAAGCCTCCAATTCTCGTGAATAGTCCAACTACTTCAAACGAGGATTCGAACGCCATAATCGAAGCTTTAACAAGGAAGAGAAGTAGGAGTTTTGCGGTGGTAGGGGAAAGTATTTGTGACGTGGAGGCGGCGGTGAAGGAGGTGATGGATAGGGTTGAGAGAGGAGGAGTTAATGAAGCATTAAGAGAAGTGAAAGTGATAACGCTGCCGCCGTTTTATTCCTTGTGCAATGTTAGAAGAGAAACTGTGGAGCAGAAGATAGAGGAGTTGACGCTTGTGGTGAAGAGCCTTGTTGGAAAAGGGGTTATTTTGTACGTGGGCGATCTGGATTGGATCAGTGAGTATAAGGTGAGTTTGGAGAGAGAAAGAAGCTACTACTGTTCGGTTAAGCACATGATGATGGAGCTCGGAAGATTGATTTCAGAGATTAATGGAGATAATTTTGCAAGGTTTTGGGTGATGGGAATTGCTACTTTTCAGACTTATATGAGGTGCAGAAATGGGCACAACTCTCTCGAGATGATTTGGAGATTGCATCCTATTACAATTCCTGCTAATACTTTGGGACTGAGTCTCTCTCAGAGTCAGAGGTATATATGCAGTAATTAATTAACATGTGTTTTAAGTATTTTCTTTCGTGTTAGAATTTGTTTGATTTTTGTTGAATGATGTTTCAGTGATGAAGAAAATGGTAAAGCAAGAAATGAGAAATTGGAGAATGGGGTCACATTGTCAATCCTACCTTCTTGGCTTGAGGATAAAAGCACACGACTTTCTAACTATGATGATCATCAGGTCATTATTTAATCTCATTCATCCTATAATAATAATATTATTCTCATTTCTTCCGATTCCATTTTATCTAACTTTTTCCTATTTATATAAATATATATTCTTATCAAATGGTAGATACTAAATTATTAAATATGTATGTTTATATGCTTTTGATCATAATTATCCGGAAAACTGAGTCTCTTTTTCATGATGCTTTGGATTTCAGAACTGCGAACCTCAATCAATCGAAAGAACCTTAACGTTGTCATCTGCATCACCCTCGTCTTCCACTTCTTGCTTTTCATTTGACCGACGCAACCCTAATTTACCCTCGAATCCCTCTTCCACACAGAATTCTCCTTCCTCAGCCGACACCAGCCCAAAATTAAAAGAATTCAATGCCGGAAACCTAAATTTCCTGTGCAATGCGCTGGAGGAGAAGGTCCCATGGCAGAAAAAATATCATACCAGAGATAGCAGGAACCGTACTGCAATGCAGATCGGGAATGTTAAGACGAAGATCCGTTCTCCGAGGCAATTTCAAAGAGGAAACGTGGATGTTTTTCGTCGGACCGGATACACAGGGAAAAGTCGAAGTTTCTAGAAATTTGGCTAGGATTGTCTTCGGCTCGTCCTTGAATTTCGTCTCGATCGGAATGAGTAGTTTCGGATCGTCGGAGAGAGACGATCAAGTCGGTGGATTTGCTCGAGCAGTTTCGTCGAATCCACATCGCGTGTTTTTGTTGGAGGATTTCGAGCGGGCGGATTGTTCGTCGAGGATGAGGATAAAGAGGGCGATTGAGTGGGGGAGAATGAGCGATGAAAAAGGTCAAGAGTTTTGTTTGTTTGATGCTATTGTTGTGTTGAGTTGTGAGAGATTCAGTTCGAGTTCGGATCAGAAAACGGAGAACGTGGGCGGCGACGGAGAAGGAGGAGGAAGCGCCACCGGTGCCGGTTTGGATTTGAATTTGTCGATCGGCGATGGAAGTGATGAAAATTCGTTTGATGATTTAGGGATTGTTGAAGATGTTGATAGGGTTGTATTTTTCGAATTTCAGGATTTGTAAAATCTTTTTCTTTTTAATTCTGTAGAAAAGGAAAGTAAAAGAATTTCGTTTATTATTTTTGTGATTTTATCTTTTTGTGTTTTTGTTGAGGTAAATAAAATATTTGTATGCAACCTAGCGGTTAAGGTGGGTGGCTGGGACCGATAGGTCCCGGGTTCAATCCCCACCAAGCATCGGTAGGTGTTGCTCGTCACTCCCGTCACATTAAGGGTGGTTGAACCTCATGTGTGATTTGCGGCTGCTTCGCACAAGGAGCGTGGTTTCTCAGGTGCGCACGAGGTAGCGGTGCGCGGGTTAAGTGAATCAAAAAAAAAAAAAAAAAAAAAAAATTGATGAGTTAAATTCAGACAAAGTTAGAAATTCAAGAAATTATAAAAAGGAATAACACAACAAAGTACCACGCAAAAATAAATTAATTGACAAAGCATTTGATATATTCCAAGGGTAAGCTTTCGATTAATATCATAAAATTGTATTATATCAAGTATTAATAATTAGCTAAAGTTTTTATAGCCTTTTTTGTAGTTTGTGTTTTAGATCTACAGATAATTATGACCGGCCTTTTTAGGTCTTTCAAAATTAAAGCTACGATTATCCCAATAAAAAAAGAAAAAAAAAAAAAAAGGAGAATAAAGACTAATTGAAATGTTGTAAGAATAGAAAAGAACAAAAATAAACACGAAAAGCAATTTAAAGAGAAATATAACTGGCTTTCTCTTTTTAGTTTCTACGAGGCCAAGAAAAAAAAAAAAAAGGGTCTCCTTGACCAGCTTTGGCAAAATTTAACAAGAAAAAGTAAGAAATATTAATTTCTTTTAATAGCATTTCTTTATATTCTTTGTTATTCTCATCATGTATTGCATTATACATGCCCGTATTGATACACAAATGTTTTCGTATTAATGTTTGCATGGAGTATAATACAGTATATTGATTGAATTAAAATTATATTATTCTGTTAATTGGAGCATATTAGAAGATTAAAGTGTGAATGATCCATAACTTAACCGTTGCGCAAAGGAGGAACTACGTACTTTTTCTGCTTTAAAAGCTTAATAACAAATAAAGATGTAAAAGGGAAAAAAATAAAAAATAAAAGAAGCAAAATCTTCCATAACAAAAGAGAGCACTACTTTTTATGGTTTCAGATGTGTTTTTGCTAAAGAATCAACTTTTTCTTGTTTTGATTATTTTGAAATCAGACCTTCTTATCTTTTGAAAGCACTATAAAACACATATACATCATGATTTATTCAACACACATCTCGAATGCAAGTTTTGATAGTCACATAAAATTTGAGTTTTAAATGATAAACAAAATGTTTATATACGACTGAAAAGTTTAAATATACTCCACTAATTAAGATTTGGTAGAATTGAAGATAGAAAAGTGGACGGCACAAAGTTGTTCTTTCCCCCTCGTGGATTATGCTAAAAAGACTACTTTATATCCCACATAACTTTTTGTATCTTTAAAATGCCTTCGCCTTTTCACATTGGTCTGATCTTACTATTTATTTATTTCTAGTTTAATGACTTGGTAATTTATTGTAAGAGATTGTGAACCTTGTGGGATAAGCTGATGCATGCTGTACCGTTCATCCATACTTTGATTAAAGTGTTCTATCGATTAGTTATCATTTTAGAGCGTAAAACACGTAAGACTTCTATTTTTATCCTTTTTATTTAAAAAATATCTTAAACGTATTCCCTCCGCCCCGTTATTTTTTATTCGTTTCTTTTTTACATGAGAATTAAGAAAATTGTTATGTACTATATAGATTGTTTGACTCTTTATTGGTTAAAATTGATTCATAAAATTTTTATCATTTTTAGAATGAGTCACTTATATTGGAACCTTCCAATCGAAAAAAAATGAGCCACAAATAGGGAACGGAGAAGTGCTAATTAAAGAATAAATGAATTGAAATGAGGATTCTGTAAGATTAAATTTTCAATTATTTAGGTCATAAATTTCAAAAATTAAAACTTCGTGGGCTAGAGGTGTCAATCTCGACCCGGTCTTAAAAATAAATGGACTGAACTATATAAATAAACTGGGGAAAAATCGAGCCGGCCAACATTGAGGTTTTGTTTTACAGGCTGGGTAATTAATGGGCCCAAAATGACATTTTGCAAAAGCCCAAGCCCATCTTTTTCGCGTAACAGTAATGAATAAATCAACCTAGCTGATTAATGTTAATTAAATTTAATAGAAAAATATGAAATACAATAATAACTAATGAAATAATAAAATAGTAACATGCTAAAAACATTTGAAAACCCAAAATTACAAACTAGATGTGATATTAAATCCTATTTATGAAACAGTAATCCTACACCATGATTATTATTAATTTAAACAGTAAGTAACGTTATATTATAGTAATAGAAGAATCAACCGCGATTAATATTAATACTAGCGAGCTTTAAACCGCACATGCGCGGAGATTTTTCCCAGATTATATATTTAATTAATTATTAATCTTTGACAATGTATTTTTATAATTTTAACATAATTAAAAGATTAATTTGTTACATGTTCGTTAAGATAGTTAAATAGAAACATATTTATTTGAAGCACATTTTATGAATTTATAACATTTAGTTAAATTTATCTATTCAAGTTTTTAATCAAAGTAATGCAGTGCCCAAATAATCGATAAAAAAATCATTGAAATAGATTGGACCATCCAAAATTATGTATTTTGGAAAAAAAAAATCTAAGATTTACTTTATATTATTTTTTGAAAATATTATTTGTTTATCTCTTAAAATTCCAAATTTCTCCGTACTCTTCCAAATAACAATTTCATGTTCCATTATTTTTTATTCGAATCCACCATAATAAATTCATAGGGTCCGACTTTCTTGTAATTGTTTGAAGTATAATCTGAAATGAAATAAAAAGTGACAGCATTTACTAAGCAAAAAAAAAAAAAACTCAAGCAAATAAACATGCATGAGGTGATGATTAAAAAAAGTGTACACTATCTCCTTCAACAAGCCACAAGGTATCATTTGACGAAATCAATTATAAGATAAAAAAAAAGGGAAAAAATAAAAATAAAAAGGAATATTCAAATTCTTATTAATTTCCATCTACTGTTCTCTCATATAACAATTCACACCAAAGAGATTCAAAACGCAACAAGTATACATTTGATCAACACCTTTGATGAGAGATTAGGATTTTCAGTTTCTTTCTCTCAAGAACACTAATGCAGTAGATATCTGTTGGTTAATATATAGCTTGGAAAAACATACAAAATAATAAGAAATTGAAATAAAATAGAAATTGAGATACAATACTAGATTACAACCAATTTCGTATCCAATAGGGCGGACAATTTTAGAATCTTCTCGGGTAGAACGACCGGGTTAATGATTCTTACGGGTATGAAACGATAAATGGACCGATTGAACTGGGTCGAGCCGACTAAAACCGAGTCGAAGTTTCCTCTTTCCTCAAGACGATGTGCCACGGCTAGTGCTCACGATTGATAATCTATCCCCAAAGATAAAACGGCTTCCTCCTTCCCGTAGCGGCACCACAAATTGGGAAGACTCCAACGAACCCGAACTAAGGCACGAGCAGTGGCAAACATAGAACTAGACTATAGATGCAAAATGAAGTGTTTTATGTTACATGTATATGTATCCGGTCTCTGAAAATGCTTGTAAAATGCCTCCATATAAATAAATGTCATCCACCATGTCAAGGGACTCGGGACATTAAATTGTTTCTCCACTACTGGCTCATTAAGAGCCATTACTTGAAACCTTTTAAGTCTTTATAGAAGCTTCAGGCCATAAGGACTCTTAATGTACCAAGAACCCGTAGAGCAACTCAACACCACATATGTCGGTGCATATCAACCAGATTGGACTTCTTACCCGTATGTCCAATCCATTGCTAGCCCAATTAACATCAAGTCCAACAAACTAAGCCTCTCAACGGCTTCAATCAAGCTTGCTAAAAATCAGCCCACAAACTTAGATCCAAACTCAAGCCTAATAACACAAATCCATATGCCCAAACACGGCCGAGCAATGGGCGGACCGGGCCGTAGCAGCTTGCATCCAATTACGAAAATACTCACACAAGTGACCAAGTTAAAACACACATTTCTCACTCACCAAAATTCAATTTTGAGAATACGAATATACTAACGGACTCGAACCGTAGACCTTCTCGGTAAAATAGATCAAACTTATTATTATCAAAATGATCTGAACTGTTTCAAAGATCCAACATGCCTTTTTTTTTTTTTTTTTTGCATTGGGCTCTTTCATTGACTGATCAGTCAATCCGCCATATTTTTTTCTTGGCGTAAAAATAAAATTAAGATAATGAGATGGCTCATGTGCTCGATTCATTATTTGAGATTCATTCTAATTCGAACACTACCGACCATCTACAAATCGTGTAGATTTATAATTTAGAATACTTGTCCGCAATAATCAATTGGTCAAAACCAATTTCCAAGAATATCTCCCCTGCTAAACTGGTGTGACATCTACTTTCAAAGTGTCCTCGCATCTCAAAACAACTGCTTCAAGACTCGCCGCAATGATACATTTGCTCCACTGGCATCCGGTTGAGAAGGGCTCTCGTGGGGGAACGATCATTAATACATTTTCATTCCGTTACATGACTCCCTCCCATTACACATGGTGCTACCTTCTGTGATGTATCTGATTATCCATCAAGAAAAGACAAGTGAGTAAAACCTAAATAACATACACTTAGCTTGTATACAAAAGTGTGTGAAATGAAATAAGCATGTTTATTGAGAGTTTTGGCAGAAAATGTTAACCCTTTTTTTCAGCCGCATTACTCAGTCATAACTTGATAGATTTGTTTCTCCTAATCATCTGATAAATTCAGGAGACATGTCCCTATTAGATGGATCGATGTCGAAGACAACATATTCATCAATACATGGGAAGTTAAGTACATAGAAATCAACTGTGTGTCATAAGCACGAGTCAGTACTTCAATACACTTAGCTTGTCCCAAATAGTAGCAGAATTTTTCCCTCGCTCCAACAAAACACAAAGCACTTCATAAAGATTAAAAAATTGACAAAGATCTATACATACAAGAATAGAATTTATGTTTTCTTATGCATAAAAATTGCAAGATTATGGACTTTGTTTTACATTTTACTCAAGTTTCCTCATGTTCTCATATTCAATTAAGTGGGCTATATGCATTTTAACAAAACCGCCCAATATGATGATGTCATATGTAGAGTGAATCTAGGGAAAACTCTGAATATTCATGAATGGTTCACAAAAAAACATAAATAGAGAATATACAAATATCATAATGGGTGGTATAAGCTATGAACAAATTATTCCTCTTCACCTCAATTCACGCTTCTTAGTTCGGATTCAGGAAACAACTCTTGGAAATCTTTTTTCATGCTTCTTAGTTCGGATTCAGGAAACAACTCTTAGAAATCTTTTTTTCCTTTTGGAATGGAAGATAATCAAACTACTGATATTGGAATCACTACAAAATTCAGGAAAGGAAGAAAGAAATGAGAAGATTTTTTTCTTTTACTTTAATAATATAAATCTCTAAAAATACTAAAAGAGACAATGAATTAAATGCATTAAACAATTTTAAAACAAATTTAATGCAATCAAAATATGAAATTTTAATGTATAAGAATGCTTCCTAATAGCTTAGGATATTAACATATAGATAGATGTAACATCATTCTTAGAGCAACTCCAAGCAAAAGACTAAAATCAATACCCATTTTTCGGTTGTCACATCAAACAAGAATTTTTCTCCAACCATCAAACCCAAAAGAATATTCTCTTTATATCCTTTCACAAAATACCTTTCAATTCTACCTACATATTTTTCTTAATTACACATTGGTACTCTCCACTTTCCTACTACTAAAATATTGGATATAAATTTAATATATCTAAAATAACTTGATAATTAATAAATTAAAATGTAGACATTAAATTATGTATTAGATAATTATTAATTACACAACTTTATAAAAAATAATATTAAATCAAATAATGATAAAATAGAGTTATATTATATTAAAGAAGAACAAGAAATTAAATCATAAAAACCCTTGGAGATCACATAAGCGAAAACTCAAGGGCCGAGCCTCAAAAACCTCCAAATGAGGGAAAAGAGTACTCAATGACGAGAAAAAAAGACATTACATAAAACAAACAAACAAACTAAGAAATTACACATAAATTTAAGATTCGGAATTAGTATATTCATTCCACAAATGCTCAATTACCGCATCTTTAAGTTCATAATGAGCAAGCCGTGGTTTCTTATTTTGTTGTGTCGATCAACAAAGTCTTTCAACGGTAATTTATTTGTCACCATTTCGACATCCGGTGTTGACGTCTCTATTGCAACTTCAATCGAGAACCGAGATCACGTTCAATCTTCAATTATCATGTTATGCAAAATTACGCATGTAGTCATTATGTCATGTATCACTTCTTTGCTCCAAACGCACCGACCCCGCTACAATTGCAAAACTTTGCTTAAGTACACCGAATGCACGCTCGACATCTTTCCTGCATGCTTCTTGTTTCATAGAAATTTTTTTGTGCTTATGAGTACGAGGTTTATGTTAACTTTTTTGTAGATGCGCGAAGCCAAGATATTATACATGGATGAGGGAAAGGGTAAATCAAGTTGAAATTTGATCATGTGTGGGAAATACTAAAAAGATTTTCCAAAATTTCGGGATGATGCTCGAAGATCCAAACATCCATATCAAACCTATTCTTCTCCTAATTCGGAAAGTCCGTCTGTGGATACACAAGGCTTGACATTTTTCAACTTAGCTGATGAGGATGACAATGTGTTTACTACTCCATCGTCGAGACCGATCGGAGTGAAGAAAGCTAAAAAAAAGGACAGAGATGCCGCCGATAAATCTTCTAGATTTGCAGCTATCGAAGAAGAAAATAAGAAGCTTGAAAGTCGATTTGGATGCAACAAGTGCATTTATGAAAAATCATTTGGAAGGTAAGCAGAAGAATCGCGACCGAAGAAATTAAAGGAAGAAAATAAGATTTTGCTTTGTGACTTGAGCTCTATAGCCGATCCTAGTACCCTTGCATTTGTTCGAGCTGAACAAGCACGTATTATTAAAAAAAGATCTGAACAAGAAGAACAAACCAATCCTTACGCAACTGATGGATATGCTCCATATTTTACCAATATGGGGGGTTCTAGTTCTGCACGATATACCGGATTATTAGATCAATTTTATAGTTTGGGGGTCATAATTTCGTGGTTTGTGATGTATTTCTTAATTTAAATATCGTTGTGTGTCGTGTACTTGTTATGTCTTTCTCAATTCTTAGTATGTTATGTATTTTTACTTTACGAACAAGTATTGTGTATTGTGTTATAAATTAATGTTATTTTATATATTTATTATTTTGCTATAATTAATGCTAAGCCGAATTTTTTCCGAATTAATGCAAGCCGATTTTTGCTATAATTAATGCAAGCCAATATTATTTCCATTATATATTTATCATTAATGCAAGCCGAATTTTTCTATTATTGCTACAATTAATTACCTACATTATAATATTATTTTATCTATTTATCATTAGTGCAAGCGAATTAATTACCTACATTAATTACTATTTTTACGAACAAGCGAATTAATTATCTATTTACGAACAAGCGAATTAATTATCTATTTACGAACAAGCGAATTAATTACCTATTATTTCTTTTAGGCTTTTATATATTAATATAAAATATTGATATTTTTATTATATATATATATAATGGCTGATTTTTCTTCCACAAACTATGTGAGTTTCAATCGTCTTCTCCGCGCCGCTCCTCATCTTCTTCTCCGTCTGCTCATCATCTTCTCTTCAAATCTCTACAGATCCGCCTGCTCCTCATCGCCTTCCTCTGTTAGATTTGTTTTCAATCCTCAAAATCAAGCTAAAATTATTTCTCCCATCATCTTCCTCTCCGCCTGCTCATCGTCTTCTCTTCAAATCAAGATGGAATTATTTCTCCCATCGCTCAAAAAGATGAGTTCTCTTCTCTATTCTCTATTTTGCTTATTTAATTTTTCAATTTTTCAATTATTCTCTATTTCTCTCTGCTTGATGGTTTTTTGAAAACGGATTCTGAACAAAATACTGTGGAAAAACTGGATTAAAATAGGTTTTGCAGATTTATTTGCAGTATGGTTGGACCACTTTTTAAACTGTAAAACTCAAAATGCAGTATCATTGGAGTTGCTCTTATATCCTTTTTCTAATTGTGACTACTTAAGAATTCTCAAACGTATGGGAAGAAGAATGAAAGCAAATTTCTCTATTGGTTGAATTGGGATGATTTGTATTCTGATAAAATTAACTTATGTTCAACTACCCCTTAGAAAAATAAAATCAAGAACACATAACTTTCCAGAAAAATCGGCAGCACTACCAACAAGATCTGGAAATTCCGTAAAAATTACACCCAATTTATAATTCCATCAATTATTCATCCATAAAAAAAGTGCATTAATTGAGCTAATTTTCTTATTCCCCAGTAAAAGATGTTGCATAAAAAGCATTCATATAAGCACGGTTATATGACAAACATATAGAGTGTTTATTATTTTATTCCAATGTTTTCTTTTCGGTCCTAGTTTAACCAATAACAAGAAATTGGAATTGATGATAATACTCAAATAACCTGATGATCTCCTTGGCGTTTTTGAAGAAACGGCGAAGAGAATTGAAGTGATTAAAGCCAATAACCTGAATCATTTTTGCAGAGCAAATCAAGAAACGCGAAATACCAGAATCCACCGATCAATCACCAACAATGAGAACAAATTTGCGCAAAACATCGGCTTGAGTTTTCACAAAACATGTGCGGCCCTTTGGTGTCTGTCGCCTTCGCCATCCCTTGATCGATCGATGTTGAGTGAGATGAGACGGAGGAGGAGGGAGAAGATCGAAATGGCCTGTAATAAATGGTGAAAGCAAGAAACGGTATGTGCCTGGGATCTGTACGACGAACTGGATTCCGTATAAACTGTGTTAATTGAACGGAACTGTGCGTTGAGAATCTTGAAGGAGGCGGGGATAGAATAGAATCAAAAGTCGCTTGATTTGGGGCTACCAGAGGTTGCGTGCTGCTTTAACACACTTTAGCACATGAAAATCTTCACACAATTTCTCTTTTAATAGTTTAGGCTAATAATAAAATTAGTGTCAAAACACAAAGTTCGTATTTTGATCGGTCATACTAGATTTAGCTTTTAATAGTTAAGGCTAATAAAATAGTTTAGGCTAATAAAATTAGTCTTCAAATTCAATCTAGATTTAGCAGATATCTATGGACTATAGAAACATGAATCAGATTAAGATCCGAAAGCCTTTTCGTATTTTGATCGGTCATGCTCACGCCTTTCATAAAATAAAATACTAGTCTAAAATTATAGATAAATTGATTCTCTAAGATTTAGGAACTAACAAATACATACCGAATTAACGCTAAAATAATACACGGGGATTGCTACGTCGACTACGGTGACGTCAACTTAGTCCATATTAAAAACAGATTTAATTAAACTATAGCACAATAATCATTTGCAAGTTTTCCTCGTTATTATAAAAGCCATATATAGTAGATTCAGTGTATCTTACAATACATAATGTTGTTAGGAAAGTTATGTTGTCAGAGAATATTATTCACGTGGAATATGATTGCGAAAAATGATTACAAAAAGTAAAATTATTTAGGAATTTGATTACGTGGAATATGATTATAAAGAAAACAAATTACTTGCATTTGTTTGGTTGATAATAGGAAATATAAAATCATATTGTCAATAATATGAATAAAATAATAAAAATATTCAATTAATTTATAAAAATATATTAACTATAAATTAATAATATTATTATTGTTATAAACTAAATAGAACAAAAGAATAATAGAGTGAATGAGAAAATAGATGTATCTTATTATGATGGTGGAGACCTCTATTTATAGAGTATAAGATGTGCTCATGGACTTTTAGGGTTTACATGGTCATCACAATATATGGTAAGTATATATATAATATATTTACACCAATTATTCAATAATAACTAATTATTCTATTTTTAATAATAATAATAATAATAATAATAATAATAATACTAATAATAATAATAATAAATTACTTTCCTTGTACCAAGGAAAAAAATACCTATTTTAAATCGGGAAAAAGAATCCACAATTATTACATTATTTTTCTTTGTTTTTGGGATTCTCGTTACTTTCCTAAGTATATTGCTAAAAATTGAACCAAACAAATAATTTTAAAAACTTGGAATCAAATTACTTTTTATATACTACCAATACGTAATTTTAATAATTTGGAATCGGCATTACTTTCGGCGCGTAATCCTTGCCAACGAAAGGGGCCAATAATGAATTGATTAAAGAAGCAAAATAAGGAAACACACATCGCATGATATATTTATTGATATTCATAAACCAACGCGTATCGAATTTAAACTCAACCCTAATAAAATTCAATCCCCTATATTAAGGCCCACTCACCCACCGCCGCGTGTCCTTATTCGTTGCACCCACAACAAAAACCGCGGCCCAATCCCTCTCGCCTTTTACCATAGAATACCTCCTGAGATATAGAAAAGGAAAAGTGCTATAAATACAGATTTCACAATTTTATTCACACCTACTTTACCTTTTTATCTGATTTCACTTTTTTTTTCATCCCTGTTGCTCCTCCCAAGCCCTACTACCAGAAACTTCAACCAATGGGGAAAACCGAACAGCCGCACCTGAACGGGGCATACTACGGCCCCTCCATCCCGCCGCCGTCGAAAACCTACCACCGCCCCGGCCGCCGCGACGGTGGAGGCGGTTGCTGCTGCAACCCCTTCAGTTGCTGTTGCAGCTGCATCATGAACTGTATTTGCACCTGCATCTGCCAGATCCTCCTCACCATCCTCATCGTTCTAGGGAATCCTGGCCCTCATATTGTGGCTGATTTTCCGCCCCAACATCGTCAGATTCTACGCCTCCGATGCGCAGCTCACTGAGTTCAACATCAACAACAACACGCTGCGCTACAATCTGGCTCTCAACCTCACGATTCGCAACCCGAACAAGCGCATCGGCATCTACTACGACGCAATCGAGGCCAGCGCTTTCTACCAGGGCCAGCGGTTCTCCACCATCCAATTGGGGAATTTCTATCAAGGAAAGAAGAACACGAGCAGTTTAAAGGCGGAGTTCAAAGGACATCAATTAGTGCCGCTCGGAGCCAATCAGATGTCGAAATACAACAAAGATCGTGTGTCCGGCACGTACGACATCAACATCAAGCTGAATCTGCGGGTCAGATTGAAGTTCGCGTTCGTGAAATCTTCCAAAGTGAAGCCGAAGATCGACTGCGATCTCAAGATTCCGTTGAGTTCGAACGGCACGGCGTCGGCGGCTTACGAATCGAAGAGTTGCGATTTCGATTGGCACTGAGTATTTTATCGCCTCATCCATGGATGATCGGCGCGGTCATCTTTTCTGCTGATTTGATTATTGTTTTCTTTTGATTTAATCCGTTATAAATAGTTGATTACTTTATCTTAATTTTTATTAGTGCCATTATTCTTTTGTTTATGTACTTCTTATTCACATTTTTCTCGTTTTTTTATTTTTGGGTATTCGATCGAATTTCTCAGTACTGTTTGTGAATAGATAATGAAATATTTGATTTTTTGTGTTGGAATTTGGAATAGTGGGTCAATGGAAGTAGAAAATCTTAGTCACAAATTGTTAGCATTAAAGCGCTCTTCCTAATTAATGACGATTTGGTGCATCCCGTTGGGTGGACTTTACGTTAGTAACATTACTTTAAAATTATTCAAATTTTGAATTTACAGAAGCCAGAGGAGAGTGAGAGAGGGCATCTTTTTTTTCTCCACAATCAAACAAAGCTCCATAGTGGGAGCTTCTTGAATGCACATTAAAGACACGACAGGACCAAGTGGACTGTCAAATACTGAACATTTATTCAAGTATGAAAACAACCAACTTACTTAAATAACATTACATTCATCGTATTTTAAGTTACAACATCCAATTATAATCGTAATTGTTGGTCCCAAGCCCAAACGTTCGGGATGTAGAGGAAGTAAATATACCCGAAAACTTTTTTTCAAACTCAAACGCGAGCTCTGCTTTGACTTGAAGTCGAATTGATGGCGTTCAAAGCATGTTCAGTAGCATGCGGAATGTGTAGGCCCGATTAAGTTTGTTTTGAAAACGCTTGTTTATCAAATCAGTTCAGTACATTAGTGCGACGTTTTAAGCTTTTACTGAAATGTTGTTGTATGATTTTGTAAAGATATTTTTAGTATGAACAGCTATATCAATGCAACAATTAAACGACACAACAATTTTAAAGTGGTTCGGACACGCAAGATCCTACGTCCACCGATCTTGAACAACGCATGACACTATTTTATTATACTCGAGTTAGTCTTAGTTAGTTTGTGCGCCGGTGATCGTTGTTTTCACCAAATAAATCCCGCAAGAATTGCTTAGAACTCAAATTAGTATAGCAACAGTATCGAACACATGGAACGGAGAATTTTAGACCTAAAATTCCTATTAATCAAGGTTTGGTTAGCGACCACGCAATTTTCCCGAACTCACTAAGCTAAAGCACGAAAATATATAGCAAAAATTAAATAATCAAATTAATCAAGCAAAGAAAACGGGTCCAACAAGATGTTCCACACGCACGAACAATCGATTCTCGACACTAAAGATAAATTAATCCCCTTAAATCAATTAGTTGTAGGACACCGTAATTAAACCGACACGTCCCCTATTCCCCTTAATTATTCGGTAATCGTCATGGTGAGCATTGAGACGACTACTACCCTAAATTAGATGTAACCTACGTTGGTGGGCAACTAATAGATTTAACACCTAATCAGTATTAAGACTAAGGGAACCCAATTTAGGAGCCTACTAGTATGGTGGGCATCTAATAGTCTCCTATCAAATTAATCATATTGTTCTTAGAACAATTATGCTACTTATTTAGCCTAATCCCACGAGAAACCTGTGGAAATACTAAATTAGCTATGAATTAAACTAACCTAGGGTGATCAAGCCTAAATTAATTAATCCAATTAATTAACTAGATTAATCCGAAACCTAAGTGATTAATTATTAAGCATAAGTCTCACGAATTTAGTTGTGCGCGTTTCAAATCTTATCGAACCCTAAAAATTAATTAGCTACGCATTACGGTCCAACTGGGCAAAGCACGTAAATCAAGGCGTAACAAGAAATATGCTTGAAAAATCGAAATCAACTTATACGAAAAATCATAACAATTAAAACTACCGAATTGAACACTAAGAAGCACGAAATTGAACCCTAATTAATTTCGAAAAACAAAAATCTGAAACCCTAAATATCCGAATCAATCCAAAGTAACATATTCCAATCAAGCATCGAAAATAAAAAACATGAGTTTGTTTTTCTAGAATTTCACCTAAGGATAGATCGACTATAATAAACGGTAGGAATGATCTTGATCAACTCTCGGCTTCGATAACGGAGGCGTAACCGGGACACGACTTCGGTGATTGTTGGCGAGATTCAGGGCTTTGGGAGATATATTTGGCGAAAGATTGGGCTTCACTCTTCCAAATATATCTTAGGCTATTATAACCGTAATATATGTACATAATTATTGATTTTCTTTCCTTAGTTAGGACTTCTCATGTTGTATTTATATGGGTTGTTTTCTCAATGAAATTAACTTCCGCACAAACTTTGTTTTTATATTCTCGTCATTGGACGGAGCGGGTTAGATCTCATTCTTATATTCGTTCTTCTTTACCCTAAGAGTTGTCGTTTCTTTCACAAACCCCTGCTTTCATTCTACCGCCCACCACATGACGATCGCAAAAGAAAACGTTGTTGACTTCATGTCCGCTTATTATCTGCATCCTTCGACAATCCGGCCGACATTCGTTACGGATGCTTTGCATGACGGCAATTTTGTCGATTGGATCGATGAGATGGAGAATGCTTTACGAGCCAAGAACAAGCTTGGTTTTGTGGATGGTTCAATTAAAGAACATGCGAAGACCGACAAAATATATGAGCATCGGGACTCGATGTGATGCCATGACGCGGTTGGCTCGTTAGCTCGATGACAAAGGAGGTTCGAGTTAGCGTTAAAAGGATCAAGTCGTCTAGTTGAATATGGAGTGATCTTCGTGAACGATATGGCAAGGCTAACGCCCCACGTGCGTTCGATCTCCCGATGCCAAATCATGGTAACTCGCCAAGAAGGAGGTACTATCGCTTCATACTACAACAAATTACTTGCCTTATGGGATGAATTAGAAACGCTTGATGCTATACCTTCATGTGATTGTTGTAAATGTGGAAATGACAAGCATATTAGAGCGTTGTTGCAAAGAACAACAATTATACGAATTCCTCGATGGTTTGGACGATATTTATTCGGAATCAAGTCGGGGTCTTGAAGTTCGGATCCTATGTCAAGCGTGGGAATGGTTTATCACAAGGTTTTGGAGGAGGAGATCCATCGACAAATTACATATTATCACCGATCACAAGCGAGATGTTTCGGCTTTCCAAACGAAGTGTTCCTAAGGATGCACTTCCATAATCGTCGTGCCCGTACGTGATTCCGTGGAAGGAGGAACTGTCGAAGGACGTTGCGGTGCTTCCTATTGCCAACACATAGGGCACACGAAGGACGAGATGCTACAAACTTATTGGCTATCCCAATGATTTTGACAAACGTATAGGGCGTGACGGAGGACAAGGTCGAGGCCGACGTGGCGGTAGCGGTTCACGGAACTCACGGACTCCAACTAAGGCCACCGCTGTTCACGATACTTCAAGTCACATAGTTGGTCTTTCGTGAGAGCAATATGTGAAGTTGTTGGAGTTCTTTGGTTCTTCAAGTCGTGGGAGTTCACGTCCAACCAAAACCGAAAATAATGAGGGCTCTTCCCATGCAAATCTTGCTTTATCCACTCGGATGGAGGGTAAGGATATTTCTACTCGCCCTCGGGTCGTAGACTCCGGGGCCACCGAACATATTGCTAGCGAGATATTAACTGCTACATGATGTATATTCACCAAATGGTGGCGAGGTTGTGAAAATACCTAATGGTGATGAGGTACTGTTAAAGGAATCGAGACCGCTAATTTGGTTAACGATATCACACTTAAGGATGTTTTACACATTCCTAAATTCAAGTGCAATTTGTTATCCGTGAGACGTTTAGCAAAAGACATCCAATGTGCATTCACGTTTTTCCCGGTTTGCGGTACTACGGGACTTGGCCTCGAGGACTCCGATTGGAGCGGGTAAAGAGTGCGATGGTCTCTATTGTACGGAGCCTATTCAAGTACGTGGCACTACTCTAGCAAGGGGAAAAGGACTTCAAGACTTGGCATCAATGGCTTGGTCATCTTCCTCTTGACATGATAAAGCGTATTAGTTCAATTCCGTACTTCGGATAATTTTATTTGTGATTCTTGCCTCCGGCAAAGCGGACTCAAACACTTTTCCTCACGCTTTATTAAAACCACCGAATGTTTTGAATTGTTACATTGTGATATTTGGGGGTGGTTACAAAGTTGAATCCTTCTCCGTGCCCGTTATTTCCTCGACAATTGTTGATGATTATAGTAGGGTTGTATGGGTATTCTTGGTGAAGTCAAAATCGATGTGGGTAAGTTCTTGATGCGCTTTTACAACTTAATCAAGACACAATTTAATAATGTTGTTAAAAGGATTAGAACCGATAATGGGAAGGAGTTTCAAAGTGGTGAGATGATGGAATTTTCGTTGCTAATGGTATTGTTTTTGAGACATCAAGTACCGATACTCCACAATAAAATGGGGTCGCTGAGCGTAAACATAGATACCTTCTCGAGGTCGCCGTAGCTTTAAGATTTCATAGCGGGTTACCTATTGAATTTTGGGGGAGTGTGTGATGACGGCCACTTATCTAATTAATCGTCTACCCTCTAAACTCCTTAATTATAAATCCCCTTATGAAATAATATATGGTAAGCGACCCTCTTATGATCGGGCTTCGAAGTTTTGGGTGCCCTTGTCGTGCGCATGACAATCATAAAGGAATTGATAAATTTGCGCCTCGCTCTCGCCCACGTGTTTTTGTTGGATATCCAAGTTCACAAAGGGGATATCGTGGTCTACGATATGGATACTAAGAAAATATACACTTCCCGTGATGTTCGATTTTTGGGGACGTTTTTCCGTTCAAGATGGGCACGACTTTAAAATCTTCTACCCGGACATCCACGGCTAACACAATTAACGAGCCTTTGCACTCGACTTTGGGATCGGATATGATGATGAGCCCACTAATTCTACACCAACGCCTACAACTAGGCCTCATAATGAATCCATTAATTTGAATGATGAGCCCATACTTCAAGTCCGTAATCTCGATCTCCACATCAGCCACTTCCGTGTCGACTCTCAATAATTCGTAATTTCATGTCAAACAATTGCCGATGAAGCCAGTACTTTGCAAGAAATTAATTCACTTACTTCTCGG
The DNA here is from genome assembly GCA_028984105.1 of Lavandula angustifolia. Classification (NCBI taxonomy): domain Eukaryota; kingdom Viridiplantae; phylum Streptophyta; class Magnoliopsida; order Lamiales; family Lamiaceae; genus Lavandula; species Lavandula angustifolia. Next base: position 19,119,950 of record CM054824.1, read on the forward strand.
CACAACGCTCATCTTCGCCGAACTCCGCTAACTTTCAAGATTATGTGGTAGATATTCCCACATCTCTAGATCATTCGCACTCCAAACCCAACTCCGAGTCCTCGACGGTACACCCTCTTTCTAATTATGGTTCTTATCATCGTTTTCTCCCACGCACCGTGCTTATCTTGCGGCCATTACTAAACATGATGAGCCTAAGTATTTTCAAAGCAGGCGAACGCATCCCGAATGGTGCGAGGCCATGCGTAAAGAAGTCAAAGCTTTGGAAGATAATGGTACTTGGGAACTCGTGTCTCTTCCACTGGGCAACATGTTGTGAATTCTAAACGGGTGTACAAAATAAAGTATAAGCCGAATGGTGAGGTGAAATGTTATAAAGCTCGCTTAGTGGCCAAGGGTTTTACCCAAATTGAAGGGCTCGATTTTCATGAAACATTTGCTCCCCGTCGCCAAATTAGTTACCGTCCGCACCGTCTTAGCCGTGGCGCAAGCGTACATTGGCACGTTCATCGCCTTGATGTCAACAATGCCTTTCTTCACGGCGATTTATCTGAAGATATTTATATAACAATTCCCCAAGGTTTTGCTTGAAAGGGGGAGACCAGAGTCCGTAAGTTAAGAAAGTCACTTTATGGACTTCGCCGGACTTCTCACAATTGGTATAAAAATTCACGACCGCACTCCAACGGATAGGGTTTCGGCAAAGCAAAGCCGATTATTCTCTTTTCATCTACGAAAAGGGCTCCACTTATCTAGTTGCTTTGATTTATGTGGATGATGTAATACTTGCGTAGGACTGACCTTGATCAAATCAAGCATACGAAGGATTATCTCGCATGAGCAATTTAGTATTAAAGACCTGGGCACACTCAAATACTTTCTAGGAATTGAGGTAGCTCGATCGCCTGTTTTATGCTTAGCCAAAGAAAACACACCTTAGATATACTCAAGGAGAGTGGGATGCAAGGTTCAAAACTTTATACTTTTCCAATGGATCAGAATGTGCGTTTTGACAAGAACGAAGATGGAGAAAAGGTTGATGCTGGCCAATATAGATGTCTTCTTGGTCGACTACAATATCTCGATGCCACACGTCCGGATATTTCATATGCTGTGAATGTGTTGAGCCAATTTGTGAGCAGTCCACGACGTAGTCATCTTGATGCCGTTTATCGTGTACTTCGGTATTTAAAGGGAAGTCTTGGACAAGGTATTTTCTTACTAGTTGTGGGAGACTTAATGTTAGGAAGCATACCGTGATGCGGATCGGGGAGGTTGTCCATTAACACAACGATCACGAACCGGTTATTTTATCACTCTTGGTGGAGCTCTCATCTCTTGGCGTACAAAGAAGCAGTGCCGTTGTTGCCCGTTCATCTGCAGAGGCTGAGTATTGAGCCATGGCAGGAACAGTAAGTGAAGTTTTGTGGTTGCGGTGGCTATTAAGTGATCTTAAAGTTGTGATAACAACCCCTACAACTTTGTTTTGTGATAATCAAGATGTGAGACACATTGCGGCAAATCCAATTTTTTATGAGCGCACAAAACATGTTGAAATGGATTGTTTCTTTGTTCGAGAGCGTGATGAGTCCAATGAGGTGGCAAATTTATCAATATCTTCACGGCTACAACTTACGTATATTTTCACAAAAGCTTTGGGAAGTGATCGCTTTGCGTTTCGCTAGCAAGACGGGTATTCGAGACTTACATACGCCATCTGAGGGGGAGTGTTGGCGAGATTCAAGGGATTTGGGAGATATATTTGGCGAAAGATCGGGCTTCACTCTTCCAAATATATCTTAGGCTATTATAACCGTAATAGATGTACATAATTATTGATTTTCTTTCCTTAGTTAGGACTTATCATGTTGTATTTATATGGGCGGTTTTCTCAATGAAATTAACTTCCGCACAAACTTTGTTTTTATATTCTATCGTTGATGACGGTGGAACTCTCGGCGGACGGTGGCCGGGCAACGGTTTCTCTCGACGTAACGGTGGCGTTGATGGTGAAGGAGTCTCCCTTGGCTTCGGCGGTGATGATGAAAAACGAAAGGGAGGAAATTATGATATGAAAAGTTCTCTTCTTCCCTCGCGGCGCATGCGTATATGTATCCCTTGTGGTTTCCTTCTTTCAATCCTTGTAGAATTAGGGAATCTTATCCATCAAGTTTGGAAAGATATAATCGGATCTTTCCATCCTCTTCTTTTCTTATCCGTTCCTTTCCTTCTACGTAGAATTGCGCCAAAATTAACCCCTTAAATTCCTTAAGTTTGTGCATGCCGCCACATAATCATATTGTCACCACATAAGCTCGGGAATCCGCAAAACCGCACGTGAAAAACAATCCAATCGCCAAAAATGGCGCCAAAACAACGAAATTTGAATAGTACGAAGTTAGGACTCATCATGCGCTGGACATACCGTAACTTGTGATTATACCGAGCATGTCTCGCTTACAGTGGTCAAACAAGAAAGTTTGAATGTATCTCCAACGATGAAGGAGTTCTTAACACTTAAGAACAAGCTCAATAAATGAACTCCTTCTGTTCTAAGCTATGAATATAACGATGAGCTTAGGTTAGAGAGTGGGAACGAGAATGGCTTCTATGAGCGAAGAACAAAGAGGAATAATCACTCGGGTTCGTTTTCTTCACTTGAATATCCGATAAGTATTCTGGAGCTTTAGTTCGTCGAATGCTTGAGTTTCCTTGTAGGTCGCTTGTATGATCGTGTAGTGCGACTTGAGTGACCACGACCTTCCCTCTATTTATGGACGTGAGTTGTGAATAGATCCGTTAGAGACGAACTATCCACGTGTCACTCTATATAGGTAGCAAACGACTTCTTTTCGAATTTTGTAGAATCCTCTTTCTTTGCGGAAAGTGGTCGACTTGCAGCCTTTGTCGGAGACTTTGACACCGTCGTAGGCCGCTTGTCATTGGTCGGGGTACGTAAAGTGGTTGGGACATATTCGCACTTCAAGGTTGATACTGGTCGACCTTTCTCGATGTACGACCTCGCACAACTCTACTAAAACGACTTTGAAGTCTACCGTCAATTAAAACAACCGACACACCGTTCTCGAGTCTCACCAAAAGGTTCAATATGTTGCTCCCCGCTAAATCCAATACTACCGAGGGCCAAGACTCAGCCCGAGGCAACCGGCTCCCGCGAGTCCGGAGCCTCCACCGACTCCCGAACACCTTTCGCATGCCCTGCTCCGCTAAGTCCAAACCCATACATAATCTTCACTCCATGACACCGCAATGATGGTCTACTAAGGGACAAAGAGACGAAACTACTCGAGCCTAATCATGCCAAGGCGAGTCTACCCGAATTTGAAACACTCAAAGACAAATGTGTTAACTTTTATAAAAGAATAGTTCACCAATCAGAATAGAATTTTGGGATAAGCCAAATCAACTAATGAATCATCTCCCAACAATAATTATTCTTACCTATAGTAAAAAAAAAAATTGGCCAAATAAGGTAAGAAGGTTCAAAGACTAGTTTGATGTCGTTGGGAATATGTGGTACTATTTTAAGTAGGTGACGATAAGAATGGACGTATCAAGCAAGTATCAACCGCGTGAGATCATCTGTCCCATTCTCGGTGCACCATTCGGTGGCCCACAAATCACGCGGTGCCACGCGTGCATTAGTAGGCCATGTTTTTACAAATAAAATATTTATTTATTGGTAACGTGACCCACCAATGCACGCGTGCCATGCGTGTTTGATGGGCCACTCAGTGGTCCACTGAAAATGGGCCGGAAGATCCGGCTTGAGTATCAACCCATGCTTGCTTGCATAGCATGTACGTATGTAACATGTATATAACTAAAAAGTAGCTTTATATATCTATCAAGTATTAATTAATGTAATAGTCAGACGGATGATGACACTAAACAAGTGGAAGTGGAATATGTTTCCATGATAAAAAGACAATTAAAGCTGCACAAAATTTCTTAAACCTCTTTCTACGGTTCCATTATTAGTAGGTAGGGTTCGGTGGACACTGAAAATGACCCCAGAAACACGCCACTCTTTTCCTCCTCTCTCTCCCTCTCCTCCTTTCTCTCTCTCTAAGCTTCAATATTAGTCGGTAAGTTGGTTTACTTCTCCATTCCGAGGCCGTTAAAGTTACATATTCCTTTTCTTGGATTAAAGTTATATAGTAGTACTAAATATGATAAATGTATTCATAGAAAATTATTTATTCTTCTTTGTAAATAGTCAAAATTTATGATTCTTTCATATATAATACTCCCCTCCGTCCCTAATATATATGTCTACTTTCATTTTTCGTTTGTCCCAAATTTATATGCTTATTAACAATTTTTTATGTTTAACTAAATCTTTCACTAACTTTAATACAGCTAATTAATGTGAGAATTTAGAAAAATACTACTTTATCCAACTTTTTTAATAACAAACACAATTATGTCTTTTAACTTTTTAGGAATTTACTTTAATTTACTCAAATTTCAATACTAATATTTATCTAACTTTTTATATCATTAAATATTTTTTTAATATTTATGTAAAATCAAATAAAAGATATAAAATAAGGGACGGAGGGAGTAATACCATAGTCCGCAAAATTAAGAGAGTCGTCGGTCTTGGTGCTGCAATTAAGGTAGTGTTTGGAAGAGCTTTTATAAGTAACTTTTAGTAGCTTACGCTTAAAGCTTGCTTAAAATTGTTGTTAAGCAAAAGTTGTTGGTGTTTGCAATATTAGAAAAAAGTAGCTTAATTTTAAAAAAAAACAGCTTTTGAAAACACTCTTATAAGCTGCTTTTCAGCTTTTTTGGCTTCTGCTTTTAAAAAAGCACCCCAAACCAGCATGGGCTTCGCTTATTCTCGTTATTTTAAGCTTCAGAAAAGCAGAAGCTTCCATTCCAAACATTAAAAAAGCCTTTATGCGGTGAAGAAAAGCCCAAAAACAACTTATTTAAGCCTATTCCAAACACAACCTAAGTAATGGCACTGCTGGAAAAAGTAATGTTATTCGATTGATTAATTATGAATTATTACCCTTTACCAAACAACCACCATTCCGACAAGTTTCCGCCAGAAAAATAAATTTTAACTGTAATTCCAAAACTTGTAATTACTTTTAGAACGTTAATTCGCTGTACGCAATCAATTGATATACAGAGACACACAGAGAGGATATAAAACAAAATCTCAATCATCAACAATCACATGGTTTGGCCACACAAACAGCTCATAATTAGTTCCATGGACCAGACTATAATTTACGAAACCATACAAAATTAAAAAAAAGTTAAGGATAATATCAACTTTAACTTTATTATTAATTAAATTAAAAGGGACGAGAGAGAAAAGAATCAAGATAACAGATAGCAACTCCGCATTAATCGAACATCTAATTGACTTTACTAATTATGAATTAATTATTGTACAAGCTCTGAATAATAATCATTCACACACAATTGTAGTAACAAACACATGAATATTTTTGCAATTTACTGTAATTTATTCACGAGCAAAATGCACAATTTTCTGCTCCTTCGTAAGCAAAAGGCTATAAAGATGAAAGAAATGACCGAAATTAAAATTAAACGGACTATTTAAATCCAAATTTAACATGAAATTATCCTATTTTTATAAATACGGCCTCTTTGTTTTCTCTCTCTTTCTTTTTTACCCACCATTATTCGATTGATTATTTTAACCTTTTCACACGCTTACGCTGCAGCTCTGCGAAAGCTGATACTTAACGCCGCTGCCGACGACTATTCCGGTGGACTTGCTGTTTCCGAGTGGGATATAGGCGGGGCAGGACACGTGGAGGTGGTAGCGGCCGGAGATGAAGGATCCGACTTTCCACTTGACGCGTCCGTCAATTTTGACGGTCATCGTGATGGCGCCGTTGGTCTGGTCCTGGGAGAGGGCGAGGCCGTTGTACGGCGCGACGGGAACGTCTTTGCCGTAGATGAACGGCGACCAGACGTTGACGTCCTTGTGGCCCTGGTAGACCGGGTTGATGACGGTGTAGTAGGTGATCTGCTGGTTGTGGTAGGTGGCGTAGGCGTCGAGCTTGTCGTAGTAGACGCCGATTTTGGAATTAGGGTTTCGGGAGTAGACGGTGACCTGGACGGTGGTGGAGATGACGTTTGGGGCGGAGACATTGAGGGAGAAGATGGTGGCGTCTTGGAGGATGAATCGCGGCTTCTTCGGCTGGAGGATGGCCCAGATTAGGAGGATTAGGACGAGTAGGATGAAGTTGAAGACGAGGAGGCCGGCGCAGCACTTGCGGAGGACCTTTCGCCGCTTCGATTTGTGGTGGCTGCAGACTTTCTCCGCCATCGTTCGCGGCGGTGGGCGGTGGTTTGGGGAAGTAGAGGAAGGGAGTTTGATTTGGGAAACTTGGGATGAGAGTGGGGAGGAAGATATTGGTTGGGTGTGTTATATAGGGCGGAATGACGAGACGCTTTTTTTGTGTGTGTATACGGTCTAAAAAATACTCCTACATCCCACTATGTGAAGTGTGTGTATTGTTGGTCGGGGTATTAATATACGGTTTAGTTACTAATTTGCTATATATAAAATTTAAATACCTACAATAGGGTGATGTTCTGAGTTATTATAAAGTTTTTACATCACACCTTTTTATTTTTACGTGCCACATTCTTTATTATTACAATTTTTGGAAAATTACCGGTATCCAAAAATTGCTTTGCATAATTGAATTGAAGTTTTGCATATGTTAGAAAGTTTGTTGGGGATAATGCATGTGTGAACGGTGAACCGACTAAGCTCCTTTTTGAAACTGTGATGCACATTTTAGATGAAAAGTGGGGACTGTAAATGTAAACTAAGCAAAAGGAAATGACTAGGCCCTAACTTTCTCAAAAAGATTCATTTAATGAGCATTTACTCATCTATGTTGACTACCTACACTATTATAAATAATGCTATATAATTGCCATTTTAATCCTAATCACGCATCCTTTATTCATTTGAATTAAAGTATAATTGTCAAATTGAGGTATTTCATAAGTAAACACCGATTAAGATAGTGTATGGAACAGCTTTAAATAAGTTATTTTGTGGGGTTTTTTTCACCGCATAAACACTTTTTTTTAATGATTTAATATTGACTTTTGTTTTTTTTTAACTTAAAATAAGATGCAGAATAAACAAAAAATTATAAAGTTTGGTTAAAAGATGCTTTTTTAAAAATAAAAGCAAAAAAAATTGAAAAGCAATTTATGAGGGTAAATGGAATATTGCATTTTCTAAAATTAATCTGCATTTTTTCTAATATTACAAATACTAAAAATTTGGGCTTAAAAACAACTTTAAGCAACTTTAAACATAAGTAGAAAAAGTTTATAAAAGCTATTACAAACACTACCTACATGTAAAACATACGACTTATAAAATACTATATGCAAAGTTAATTGTTCCACTCCATTATCCTATGGATGTGATTGAATAACGATTTTGTAAAACTTTTTTGTATAATTAAAAACTTGAAGATTCCTATAAACTCACTTTAGTTAATTACTCTGAATTAGCCAAGATAACATAATTATTGTGGAGAAAAGTACTCCCTTCGTCCCCAAAAATTCTTATTCGCTATTCCATTTCTGAGTTATTCCAAAATTCTTATCCACTTTTCTTTTTTAAGAAATTATTACACACAACTTTTTTTTTGGACCTCCACAACTTTATATCAATATACACACAACTAACAACTCTCCTTAAAAACCGTCCAAAAAGAATTGGATGTAACTTTGTATGGATGATGTATAAAAAAAGTAGGATGTTGATGGGGATTGGACTTGGCAAATTGGCACGTCATTGTGGGACCCAGCACCATCCCACATTTTGTTGTTTTATTAAGAATACAAGAAATTCCGAGCTTATCCTACCGACTCCCTGTTTGGGTAGAAGTATGTACGCATTTCGTCTCATTATTAATGCCCCACTTTTCTTTTTTTTATTGCCTCATTATTTATGCCTCATACCAAATAAGTAAAAATAAATGAATGACCATAATCAATCTCAAGCAGTTTTAACCCCACCGCTTTATATTTTTACATCACAACTTTACACCTTTACCTCCACTATCTTAATTACCGCCCCCCAATTCTAATGACTAAATAACGGGATGGAGTGAGTAGTAATTCAGGGGCAGAAATGACCATGAAATTTATTCACACTGACGCCAACCGTTTTCATCCTTTTCTCATAACAAACCAGTTTTAGTAGTATTGTAAATTAATTTTGTTAAACTCCCCTAATATACATACATATTTACTTTTCCACACATATTAAGAAAATATTTAATAGTATGAAAGTTAAATAAATATTAGTATTGGAATATGAATAAATTAAAGTAAATTATTAAAAAGTTAATGACATAATCGGATTTGTTATTAGAAAAGTTGGAACAAAGTAGTCTTTTCTATATTAGCATATTAATTGGACGTATTAAAGCTTAAATGAAAGATTTAATTGGACACAAAAAATTATTAATAGATATATAAATTTGTGACAAACGAAAAAGAAAGAGATATATTTGAGACGTAACGAGTACAAAAAGTTTCCTTTAAATTGTCACGCTTGTCGATCAATTTCGAAGTGAGTGCAGAAATCATTAACGTGGGAGTTTTGGTTTCACACGTGTGTGAATAGTTAAACATGTGTCGGTTACGCCGGAGATAAATTAGTATTTTTTTTTCCTTATTATTTTCTTTAAAAAATAGTAAATCGGATTATTACACAGTGAAAAACAAAGATAAGGTATCTTGGGACCATAGAAATAAGGCAAGGATATATCCCCACAATAGGAAGGCCACACCAGACAAACACGGCGGCTTACCCACCACTAAACCAAATCGTACAAAATCCAAAATTTGACAAACAAACAGATCATAATTCCTAACGTTATTACTGTACCAAAGTCCCATGATACCGTCTCTGTCCTTGGAATTTAACTTCTTTCAACTACTCACCGAATTATACACAATTCCACGCCACTATTATTGCAACCATGAATTCAATATCTGGTTAGGTGTCATTGATCAATCAACTACTACTATAACTTTTCCCTTAAAAGCATTAACTAAAAATGCAATCATTTTTTCTTCAATATAATTTAGTAATTATTGTGGAGTGACAAGTGTCGAAGTCTCTAGTGTATAATTTTTTAACTGTAATGTGGAATTTTGACACAATCAAAAGGGACACATTGTGGGAATTTTCTCATTCGGCAAGGCCAATTTTACCCAGTAACTGCAAATGCTGTCTAATTTTCCACTCTTTTATGGGTTTTGTTTTTTGATCAAGAAAGTGATGGATGAAAGAGTATGGAAAGACAGTTGGTTGGGTAGTGATCGGAAAAGTACAAAATCTACAAGGACCAGATGTTAAATTATTCGACTTTATTTTGTTTTCTTGATCCATTCAGCCTACATCAATTGAATGGGAAATAAACTTTTCCTCCCTTCCTACTATTTTTGTGGGATTGATGGACGAACCACTATTTGTGTTCGACAAATTATGGAATAATTATCTTTATTCATTTCGCGGGAGTTTCTGCCTCTTTTACCCTTCTTTTTGTACAAATTTACAATAGGATTTTTGTCGAGATACTACTCATGCACCACACTTAAGAAATTTATAAATTCACATTATAAAAATTATACATATCCCAAAAATTAACTGGATTCAGAGATGGGCCTTCAATCTGATGACTAGGAAGAATCTCCGGTCCAAGTTAACACGTTAATGGGCCTTCTGTACATACTAAAAGCCCAATAGTTAGTTTAATCACGTCAAATTCTAACGGAGAAAATATTAAAATTCTAATCCATCCCAATACCAGATTTCTCTCCATTACAAAATTTCCATCTTTCCATTAATTCTGCCTAATTAACATTTTCTTCACTAACAACTAGAGGTGGCAAATGGGCGGGCGGGCCGCCCTGCCCCGGGCCTATCGGGCCAACTTAATTTTTGGGCTCCGCTCGAGCCCGCCCCGTAGTTTACCGGGTCATGATTTATGAAGCCCAATCCGACCCCAGTGATTTCTGGGTGGGCGGGCGCTTAGCCCACTAATTTATTTAATATTTTTTATAATTTTATAATTATATATTTGTTCTATAAAAATAAAATTAATATATATAATTTAAATTAAATATATTAATATTGAATAAAGTATAAATTATGAAGTGATTAAATAAACTAAATATATCATATTATAGATTTAAGTACAAATAAATATCAAAATTCAAAGTCGAATACAAGTAAACATTACAAAAATTCAAACTAAGACAATAAACAACTTAAAATCGCAAGCTTTCAACATATATTAATTGCATTTTGAATCTTTATTTGATAAGTTTTTCTCTCCTATCTTTTTTCATTTATATTTATGTATTAATATTAATATTATCTAATAATTATGCATTTTTTTGGGCGGACTTTTTAATCCAAAACCCCGGGCTTTTTTGTCCAAAGCCCATGTGAGCCCGTAGCTTTTTTGGGAGGCTTTTTAAGCTCTCAAAGACACCTTCTGACTTCTATTTTTGGAACCCAACCTAACCCTTTTTTCTGGCACTCTTAACCGACCCCATCGAATCGGGCCCATTTTGCCGGCTCTACTAACAACTGCACCAATCTGGAGATTAGCAGATTAATCGGATAAAAAAGCTCTTGTTTGGTTGAGATATTTTTAAGATGTATCCATGGAATAATGCTGGCGTTCGTGCAGGCGTATGAAACAGGGGTTCCCCAATTCCGGCGACCAAGTCCCGTCGCTGGTAGGCGACGAAAACTTAATTTCCATCTCCTCACACAAAATTCTCAGGCTTTCCTTCCTGTAAACCTCATTTCGCGACGTGAAATTGGAGTCCACCGCCAATCCGAGGCTGAAAAACCACCGCGCCCTGCCTCCGATCGTCGGCGAGAGACGGCAGGACCCAGCTCTGCAGCTTCTGGATCGTCCTGCGGCCGCAGCGCCGGAACGGTGTAATTCAACCCAAAGCGCTGCGTCGTGCGCACCACGAACGGATCCAGCGCGACGAACCCCAACAGAGAATCTCTGTAGAAGATCGAAGACATACCGTGTTGGAAATCGACGTCGACCTTAACGTTGACGTTAGAGATCCACATTGCGACGCTCCATTTTCCGGAGAAAGAGGTGTTGGTTGCGGTGAAATTGGAGACGGTGACAGAGGCGACATGGAATTCCGGAATGGAGCTGCCGAAGAGGAACCACATGATCATGCTTATCATCAACACGCTGTTGACCGCAATTAGCATCAACACCAACAGCACGCGTCCGAACGAGGCTCTGGCGTTGGATTCGTGATTAAAAGGTTGGGAATTCTGGTGATAGTAGTAGGGAGGGCATGCAGGATGGGGTTGGTACGGATTAGGATAGGCATGAGGATGGTATGGAGGGGGTACATCTGACTCTGCTGTGCTTGGTTGTACGTTTCTCCCGCGGTGGGGTATGCCGTAACAACGATGTCGTCCTCCTTCGGTTTTTCCGGTGACCTCCCCATTTTCGTGTTTACTCCCCCTGGGAGAGGAGAGAGAAGCGAGATAGTTGGAATCGGTCAAGGCGCCATTGATGTTGAGATTTTGTAGATAATGCGAATTGGGCCTCCAAAATGAGGCGTTGTACGTATGTATACTCCGAAATATTGGTAAACGGATATGCCAAATTTTAGGGGAAATTTGGATCTTAATTGCTTCTAGTGAAAAGCATTCTTTTAGATTAAAGCTATGAAAAAAAAGGTGAAGCATTTCGTGTAATATTAAATTAATCGCCTAATATAATCTAAAATATCAAATCTACTATACTACTTTACATATAAAATACACTTTTCTTAATTATCATATCAAAAAATTTAACCTACTAATTAGGGGATAAGGTAGTATAACATAATCATATAATTAGATGGAGCAAATTAGAATATATCGAGCTTAGGAGTAACTCAATTATCCGGCATAGTCATGAAGATATGGGGTCCAAATAAACAGAATCCCTTTTCTTGTATATTTTTTCACGAAAACAAAATCAAAAGATTAAAGAAATAGTTTGGATCCATCCAACCACAAACAGAACAATTCAAAATTAATATCTTCCATACCAAAAAGCCACCGCCATCAACCAAAAGCAGAACCCATAAACCATCTACGAAATCCTTCTTTCACATGTTTTTTACAAATCAAAAGAATGAAAATTGAAAGAAGTGTGGATGAGAATTAAAAAAAAAAAAAAAAAAAAAAAAACTAAATCCCAGATTAATATCCGATTCTTCACCAAGAATTAACCCAATTCCTCCAACCAATTCTTGAATGGAGATGCTACTACCGTCCTGTTCTAAAAACTATATACCTGAATCGATACAGATTCTACCCAATTCACACAGAACCGTTAAAGCCCTCTCGAAGCCGGCTTATTCGGCCGGCGAATAGGCCCCAATCGCGGGGTGAAACCAGTCACTACGGCGTCGTTCACGCAGGGATGGAACGACGGCGCTATCCCTTTCTTCGCCGCGTTCTCACACTCCTCACAATAGGCTTTTCTAGTGTCAATGTTCATCATCGCCGGATGAAAAGAATACCAATCATCAAAATTAGGGCAAAGATCCATACCAGTATCCGAGATTGAGTTGTGGCCGAAATAAGGGAGCATTCAAGTTCCCTCTCGCCATTGCCATCTGATAATTCTCTCTCTGAGATTTAACGCTCTGCAACGGATCATTCAATCCGGCCAGTTCCGATTGCATAATCTGGTCGTGGAACGGAAGCTGCTGATTTCGCCGGAGCAATGTCAGATTGTTCGGCAGCGGATGCATCCGCGGCTGGGGAAACTCGCTCTCCGGCAATAAATCGGCGAACTCGAGTCCACTCATCGCCCTCTCCCTCCGATTCCTCGCCTTCCGAGACCTTTTCAACACGACCAAGAAGCAGCAGTCCTTCTGGCGGCAGATTAGACCAAAGTTGACTTTACCGGTGATGGGGATCCTCCTCCGGTCCTCCGAGAACGGCGACTTAGGGTTCTTCCTCCGGTCGATGAGGTAGATAGAGATTTGGTTGGGAGATATCCCGATCTTCTGGCTTAACATGTGCTGAAACGGCTTGTACTCGAGCGTCGGATTGATTCTCACGTCTCCGATGTTCATCTCCCTCTCGCCGTCGAAGAATACCACCGGGAACGCCGGTCCACCACCGCCTTCCACCATATTATCTGCCTCAATTGAAAGAGGTAAAAAAAAGAGAAAGAATTATGATCGGGAACAGGGGTGAAGCCTTATATATAGGCGAGAAGGGTTTTAAGGGGTGGGACACGGGAGGTATTAAAATATGACGGTGGGGTAGTACCGGAATAAAGAAAGTTGAAACACACATTACGTGGGATTGTGAGAGTAGCTTCGAGAGGACAAATTTCGAAAATTACTTGAGCTTCAAGCAATTGGTATTGTGGGTTTTGCACCCTGCAGTGACAGGCTGTGAGCTTAACCGCGTCACCAGTCACCACGCTGTTACACGATTAAATTTCTCCTTTTACCAGTTCCCGTGAGATTCTCTTTTCTATCGCGGCCTTGTTGTTATTTGTTTGGACGATTTTGCCCTCCCTTGCTTCTGTATTTTTACTAGAAAGTCCTTCTTTGGGACGACTTGAAAGTTGAAATATGAAATATATTCTCCTAAAAAGTGGAAAATGGGGGTTCATTATCAGTTTTTTTGTTCTATCTTTTGATTATAATAATACTTTAATTTTAAATTGAATATTTTTAGATAATCAGTTTTGTTAATAAGGTATATTTTACTTAAATGTTAAAAGATAAGAAAAAATCCCCCCCCCCAAAAAAAAGCGTAAATATTGGAACGGCAAAATGTCAATTTTCTTATCCAAATATGCAAATATACAGAAACAATTTCAGAGGTTATTTTTGGACGCAGAAATTAAAGAAGTGAGGGTTAGTATTGCTGTCCCATTTCCCCTTTTCCGTAAAGATAGTTTTGAGGCTTTAGCACTCGGATATGCAAATTTAGGCAAAATCTTGGATTATGAACTGTAAAAGAAATCACATGGAAACCCAAACTGAGTTTCTCTTCAGTTGCCCGCTACCTAATGTGGTTTCATCATCGAGAGGGAAACAACCCGGATCATTGGCTAAGACCCTAAATATTCACTCAGTGCATAATGATTGAACCCAGCTCATATGAAAAGATAATCTATGCCATTTGATGCCTAAACAAGAGTCAATGTTTCTGATTTCTACACCATAACAAATTATGCGGAAAATTAAATTATAGGAACCACAGTTTACAAGTATAGTCAGAGAAAGTGGATACAAAATTACAAGTACAGGGAATATGAGGTACAATCAAGTATCGTTCATCACTTTCTTTGGAATTTACTTTATGTACAAAAAAGGATATATTAACAAAGCACACACCACTTTGTTGGCTTGATAATTAACCTCAGAATATTGTCCAATTTTGGTGTAATACACTTCAAGAATTTCAAAGAATCAACAAGAGTAAGTAATAAGTCAGGTCCACGGCATTTATTTCCTCATTTCTAGTGAAATTCTTAAGTCAGTACTCAATGCCTGACCGGACACGACATACTATTTCAAATTGGTTTTCCCTAACTGCCACAAAGTTGAAATCAAGACTTTGTACATTCAAAGGATCTCTTGGACCATGAGATTTGGAATACCTCTAGTCCTTGTTAGCTGTTGTGTAGATAAAGAAAGAATTTGTTCTTGTATAGCTGGAAATCAGAGCTTTTCCGAGCGTGGTTGGTTGAGAAAATGCTAATTCGTACATGTCTGTGCAGAAACTCTTCCTGCAACAGAAAGAAAAATTTATCAAATAAGCTTACAAGAATCAAGAATGAAGTTCAGTTCTGTTCAAGTTAAAGTAAACTTTGTGGTCACTGAAAATGTGAAAAAATCATCTCTAAGAACTTTAACTTAGATGGGAAGAGGTACCTAATGAGAAGATGGAATAACTTGAGAACCGAATGAACAATAAATCTACCTTGCTGCATCAAGTAGATTTTTAGCTATTTGCTTCCTTCTGTTAGAAGGAGAGACCCAAATGGCTCTAATGCCACAAAGAGCCGGGACAGCCTCAGTCTCACACAAAGTCATTCCATCATGGCTTCCTTCTTCTGGATCTTTGACAAAGTCTCTTTTCATGACTTCCCTCTGGAGACTAACACCGCCAAAATGAAGAGTGGATGAGTTCCTCTTTATTTTCCTTCAGAGATAAGTTGCATTTTTCACCCACTGAGCTTGAGAGTAACTTGTAGGCCTTTTCTATTGGCTCCGCAACCAGGCATACCATGCAGAATGCATAAATTGCTTGCTACTTAAGAACTTGCAGACCTGAAGTACAACATTTTTTTATCTCTTAACTCAATGCTATAACATTTTTTAGATTTTAAATTTCCAGTAGAGGCCAGCAAAGGGAAGATAGTTTGATCTTGGAGAAAAAATTGGCTCTAAACTTCATTAGTATTAATTTATTCGATGTTTGAGATTTATGGAAAGGGAAATACAATGAAGAGTATTGTATATTTTGGCTACCTTACACTGTTTTTCAAGTATCCACGCCCCCCAAGCTCCCCTTTCCATGATTTGCACAACATCTACAACCTGCATTGGCACCGGATTACCATTACAAGTCCCCAAAATAAAAGAGCAAAGATAAGTTGTTCATCAAAGATAAAGCACTTATGAGTACCTTTTTAAGCTGAGCAGGAGGATCACCATCTTGCACCAAAATTATGCGACCCTTTTCAAGTACATCTATAACTCTTTCATCGCGCCAACCCTTAGAATAAGATAATCACATCTTTTATAAAACCATAAACATGTAGATCTAGTATCTAGTGGTATCAAACTAACAAGCAGCATAAAAAACAAAAAATACCAAATTATTTTACTACCTTAAAAGGTAATCCATGGGTGTAATTCTTGTGAAACGTTTTGTGGACTTTGGCCTCAATTTCATCACCAGGAGTATACTGGAAACTACATACTTTACATGTATGAAATAGAAAATCCGACTGACCAACTTCCAAGTGTAGCTGTGCATACTTTCTCTTCTTATTCAGAACTTTATTACTCCCGTCTTGCTCTAACTTGGTGTCCTCAATATCATGTCTCTTTGACAACTCACTATTCAATCCACTATCAATCAAGAAAACCAAAACTAAACATCAATCACATTTTTGTTGAACATTAAAAGGTCATTACTAAACATCAACCGTCTAAAAAAGCTCAGAAGAAAATTACCAACCTCAGATAACCTAAAACAGAGAATAGATAAAGACTAAAACTTCAAAAGTGCAAAGAGAACTCGAACTCAAATTTCTTCATAGTCTCAGAAATCAGAAATCTCATCTCAACTTGTTTTGTTTAATTCAATCATTCACACACACATAAGGCACGCCGAGCTCATCGACAATTATTCACTCGGAAGTTCACTGGTAACAAGTTGACAAACATATCTTGAAAATTGAATCATAACGCGGCTTCCAAAAACATAGTTCAATAAGGAATTTGCATCTAGACAAGATTCTTTCAAACAATAGAACGAAAGACGAAGAGATTCACCATTTTGATTCAGAACCCACGGGTTTGCAGACGACATCGGTTTCGTTGATTTTCTGACAACAACATGAAGTAAATTGCCGGAAAATGGGGATGACTCGGTAGAAGCCGGTCGGCGAGAAGTGGACGGCTTGAAGAAGGCGTTGATCTTTGATTGCATCCCCGTCGAATTCACCTCGCTTCCCGCTTTCGCTTCGCCAATTTTGACGAGTGATTTGGATTTTAACGATAGTGATTAGCGGAAAGAGTTTGGCTTCCCGCCAAAACCAATTCTGAACGAAATTGCTGTTTCCTTTTTCTAGGTTAACCAAAACCTTGCGCCTCGGCCCAATGGGCTTAAACTTATCCAATTAGACCTTGCGGCTCGATTAGAATAAATGACTTAAAAAGAAAATTATAAATATGATATATAATTAAGTCAAATTGCCAGATTATTAGAAAGTAATTTTCATAATAATTACACAAAGAAAAGTGAAGTTGAAGATACATGTTCAATTCTCACCATACTAAAGCTACAAAAACGAACGCTCCTATCTGGAATTGGTTATAATCATAATACAAAAATGGGGCGTTTTCTAAAATACCAAAATTGTTATAAACAAAGGTAAATTTACCCAATCCTTATAATTACTACACAAAATATCAAACTTTACTTAAATATCCCCACTTTTCGTACTAGTCACCCGTCAAATTCGTTATTTTGTTTCGTTCGTGCGTAAATGATCGACCGGGTATCTCGAAGCAACAGCGCACTCCGCTCGAGTCCCGCTCAGTCGGCCGGAATCCCGCGCCCGAATCTCGCCCGTAGTCCCGCTCATGCCGCCGAATCCCACTCGAGCCGTGACTCGGCGTGAGCCGAATCCCGCTTGGGGGAATCCCGCTCTACCCGCCAAGTCCCGCCGCTTTTGATTGGTGGGGGAGCAGATTCCCGCCCGGCCCCGCTCACCCCGCCTCAACTTTTTTGACTTGGTAGGCCGAGCAAAATCCCGCCTCGTGGAGTCCCGCCTTTATAGTCCTACTCGATCCATTCCTAGTCCCGCTCGTCCCATTCGTAGTCCCTATCATAAAATTTTCTCTATTAATACCGTGATTGAAGTCTAAATTCGAACACACTCAATCCTCTTTCATTTTATTTTCAACTAAAAAATCATCCTTTATAATTTTTCTTCCTCGTTCAAGAAAAAAATAGAAAGTTGGTATAATATTATTGTTCATTTTAACGGATAATTTAACAATTTGTCCGAGTATGTCAAGCGGTGAAGTTGGGAGTTGCCTCGCATTCCCCGAACAAGATTTGTATCCCGATTTTACAACAAGCTCATTCAATATAATCTCAATCCCTTTTCACTTTCGCCAAATTATGAAATTTATTACACCTACGTTTCGTCATGGTATTACGCTAGGTCCATTCTCGCGACCGATATGGACCTACTTCGTCTTTATAGTACACAAATCGAGCCAACTTTATTTCTTGAGCACTCCAATGTTCAATCTTATCATACACCCGATGTTGTTGAACAATTTGGTTCAAGATTCAATTTTGAAGATCAAGCGGGTGGTAGCACTCTAAGGCCGAGAATTTTTGCGAACATGAAACCTTTGTTCGCGAAGAGGATACCCATGTTGTGTCCGACAAATGATGAAGAAAATATTTTGGATAGTTCATCCGACCGATGAGGTGCCCGGTGCATTAAATCAATGTACGTTGGGCGACTTCACGCATGGATCCGACGGAAGGTGGTGGAATCAACCGATATCTATGTTCACGCCGCATACAACCGTGTCCTTCTAAATAACGAAATAATATATGGGGGCGGCGAAGAAGTAAGTGATGGTTTACTTCCACTTGTTCCTCTCGATGCATCGGACGCACCCATGGTTCGAGATCTCGAATCACGTCGTGGACTATCCACTACTCGAAGGAGCGACATTTTGGGAGAAAGCGGATTTGTTTGCCGCCGCACTTCTCGGCACACGGAACAAGGTCTCAATTTTAGTGGTCGCTCGTTCTCGACACCGGTCGAGCCGAGTATAAATGCAGATGAGTCGCGATTGCCCCTTTTTTCTACGAGAATCGCTTAGCGTAGATGTGTTGTGGATTGTAAACTTCTTGCATGCCGAACACACATGTAATCGAGATTTTTTGCAGCATCGATCCAAGAAGAGGGGGGCAAAGGCACTCGCAGCCTTTATGTTGCTCGGCCAAGCGCCCGTCAAAAATCCGTCCTAAAATTTAAAGAAATTATGGCGCTTATCCGTGGGGATTTCGGCTTTCAAGCAAGCTACAACAGATCTTTACGAGCCCGCAATTATGTCGTGGTCGATGATTTTAGTGGAAACTCGATTCGCTCAAGATGCTTCCTCGTTATCTCTACGTATTGAAAAAAATGAACCGGGTACAATGACCGATCTCAAAGTCGATTCGTAAGGTCGTTTCCAACAATTATTCATCGCTTTTAATGTTTTCTCGTGGGCGTGGGTATTTAACCTCCGAGATCTGATTGTGGTCGACGCGACTCACTTGAAAGGAAGGAATAAATGCGTGTTATTTGTAGCCGCCACGATAGATGACAACGACCAAATATTTCCACTAGCCTTTGGTGCGGGTCCAATTGAGAACGAATACTCTCGACGTGGTTCATGTCCCGACAGAGAGAAATATATACGATGCCAAGACATTTAATGATCATCTCCGATCAACACCGCAAAGATAGCTAACGCGGTAGAGGCCGTTTATCCCAAGCGTACCTATGGCACTTGTTATATCATCTCCGTAATAAGATTACACGATATGGTAAGACGCCGGTCAAGTCGGATCATGATGCCGCCTACGCATATACAACGTATAATTTTGATCGTGCGACGGAAGGGATTCGTCAAGCCTATCCCGAGGCATGTGAGAAGTTAATGGATGTCGACCGGAAAAGCTGGGCTAGATCGAAGTCTCTCGTTCGCCGGCATAGCCATCGACCTCAAACATAGCCGAATCCATCAACTCGAGGCTCGTTCACAAAGCACGAAGTCTACCGATATGCTCTATGATCGGGGCACTAGGTCACATGGTGGAACAAAGGGGTGTGACCAACGCCGAGCAAAAGCCATGGCACGAGATAATGCGCTCCACCGCAAAGCAGCTAAAGCTACCCCGCCGAGGAACGCTCACATCGCTTCACCGCTGTGTCTCGTGAACGGAGACAAATTCAAGGTTCACGGCGTAACGTATCAATGGAGAGTTCAAATCAGCCAGGCGTGCTTGGAATGTCGCGGAGTGGCAACTCGATGAGATTCCGTGTTCGCACGCTTGTGTTGCTATTAGGTATTCCGCATTTTTTGTCTATGGGGCCGCTACATTCCCGTGTATTAATAGATTTTTTTATCTATGGGTGGCGCTGGACTAAATTTACTGGACCACGCCCCTGACGCATACAAGACATACAAATTGGAAGATGATATATGCTCTAACACCGTATCCCGTATCCCCCATGCGTAATTGGCGGGTGCCGCCGATGTGGCCTCAATGGTTGTGTTCCCACCATTAATCACACTGCGACACTGAGACCGAAGAATAAAAGACGACCCTCAAAGCCGAAGCATGTACATCTAGTAGGAGAATACACGGATCGACAAAAATGCAAAGATATGCGGTTTGGGTTGGTCATACCAGAGGAAGTGTTCGAACGGATGTACCGGACTCACCGAGTCGAAAACGCTTTTAAAATTGTCTCGTAATTGCTCTTGATATGTAATTGGTAAAGTAACCTATGATTTCGTAATTATGTCATAAGTCGTAATACCGTAAAATAGAAACTTAAAAAACCATAAACAAAATCAAAAGTCATAAATTCAAATAAAATACAAATAAGTCCCGAAAAAACCATAAACAAAATACAAATAAGTCATGAAAATTGTCCGGACGTGTGTAGCACATCTCGAAGATCCTTCGGGGCCATCAATCGACGATAAACGGGTACATTGTCTGGGTTGTTGTCCCACTCGATTGTCGTAAGTGGCAATGAATCGCTCCACTACCACGCACGCCATCGGGCCCACGCCTCCACGAGTCTTTTTGATCCAATTGTTTTTCAGAGGCATGTTGGGTGATGATTCAATCCTCAAGCATGATCATACTTGTGGGAAATGACTCTATCTTCTAAATCGAATCACGCCGCAGCCTCGTGCTCCGAACTCGTTGAGAAGATTTGAAGATCCCAAAACCCTATCTCGATCGGTGAACCATTCCTTTGTATTCGTATTTGTCTCCCGAGGCTTCGCACTCGGGAGACACTGCTCTCCGGTCAAGGCGCCGCAGCTCATCGGCCTCGACAAGACTGTAAAAGACTCGCGAATAATACTGGACTCACAGAGCAAGAGATAACGAGAGAGTCGCTGAACCGAACTCGCAGAGTAGTTCACTCGGACTCGTAGCCGATCATCGCAGACTTATCTCAGCTAGCCTATCTATCGAATACAAGGTCGACTCAAGAACGGCAGATAGTCTTCGTGAATGTCGAATCTTTTGAAAGACAACCACATTGCCATGTACGAGGAAGAGAGAAGTCAGCCTCAGCCCTGTCTCGAAGTTTGGCCGCCTCAACCACTCCATCCACCTCAACGAATGACAAGCATACACGTGTCTTCTCACCCGCTAAAGCCGCAGCCAACCTTTTACCTAAAAAGGTGGGAAAGTACACTCGTTACCTACACCAAAAGAGCCGTTTGCTACCAAAAAGAGAGAGAGAGAAGAAGATCGCCTCCAACGGATCTATTTTCAACCCTCGCTCTATAAATAGAGGGATCATTCAAGATTTGAAGAGAATGCGCGCACCTAGAACACGAGAGAGCATTCAAACGAGCGAAATTAACGACTAAGTCTTCCGCAAGAAACAACCGAGTTATCTCCTGGCGAAAGACTACATCCAATTCAAAAGGAGCCAAGTCGAACCGACATAAGCTTCTAGTATCCAAGCGACCGACACGAACCTATAGCTAAACCCTCACTGCTCGTCGCTCTAGATAGCTACATTCTCGTTCCTTATCCCTCTAACCCTAAGCTCACTTGTTATATCCATAGCTTAGACGAAGGAGTTCACATTTGAACCCAATCCTTATCGGAGAAGGACTCCTTCACCGTTGGAGAAGTTTGTCAAACACTTTAAGTTTGATAGTGTTGTAAACCGAGACTCGGATCGCATAAAAACCAAGACGCGGCTTCGCCCTGTGTGCAAGCCGACCGAGACTAACTCGTGATAATAAATAGCCTCCCGATCATTCGGGACAAATGGACGTAGGATTTGAGCGATATCCGAACCACTTTAAAAATCCCGTGTCTCTTATCGCTTTTTAAACCGTTGCATTGATTTTACTATTCATACCGAACATCATATTTAAAATCAATCAATTGTCTCAAAGATACCGATCTCTTAATCTACCGAATCGAGACTTAAAACGCTTTCTCACAAAAACCCGATTCGGGGCCTACACTATTCCGCGCACCGAACTCTTACCGTAGATACCGACTCGACCTAGCCGGTAGCGTATCTCACCGAGCCAAGCATTTTTAGCCTTTAACACGATTCGTAATGCTTGTCTCGGGTCCCGCCGAACCGCTTTCGCCGACACCATCCCGAATAGGACTGCTCGAGTTCGAAATTGAGAAATCGAATCGTGTGTATTCACCCCCCTCTACACCCGACCGTACACTCGGGACCAACAATTGGTATCGAGCAGGAGTTCCTTGACTCTTGTTATCTTTGAGACTCGGTCTATTCGAACGGATCCGAGGGAAAACGCTTTTTTTTCACCGCATATCACTCTACATTTATATCTATATTCTTCATGGCTGATATGTCGTGTATAAGGATGGTACCCATGTTCTCAGTGGAGAATTACGGAGTACGGCGAGTCGAATGGAAGCTCATCCGACATCCCTCCATGACAAGATGACCGAAGTACTTGAAGACGGACCTATCGCTCCCATGATCGATAGTGTCGTAACTCGTGACCAAGCTCAAGGAGGAGGAATGGTGACCGGGAAGAAGATTCCCAAAGACAAGTCTCTTCACTCCCGAGGAGAAGAAGCTTCACAACTTAGACCGTGTTGCCGTAAACGCTATACCGACCACCCTTAGTGATTCTTATCTTGGCGGGGTTCGTGAATGCAAGACTGCTAAAGAACTCGGGATGCTCTTGCGCTTACCGAGTCGAGGGACTCGAAGATTAAAGCCAACAAATTAGCGCCGGAACTCCAAAAAGCCGGAAAGCTTGTCTCTCATGCCCGGGACAAAATCGAAGATCTAAACGCCGATTTACCAACTGATGAACTCTATCAACGGGCCGGGAAAGACATTCAAAGAACCGAGAGACGAATCAAGATTCCGAGGGCACCGCCGGATGGACACCGGACACCTTTTGCCACTCTATTGCGACATTCTCGACTTAGATGCCGTGTCTCCCGACCATATCTTTTCGTAATTACAGTGCAGGAGTTTGAGTTCGACGCACCTCAAAGAAAGCAGAGAGCCGAAGCCGACACAAAAATCGACCATGCTTTCAAAGCATCACAAGACAAAGATCTCCAAGAACGAGCAAAACGACGAGTAAGACCGAACCTTCACTCAATGATCTACAAGAAGGAAGTCTCGCCGAAAGTATGCACCGGCCGCCGTAAAGTATCGTAAGGAGAAGGAGCGACGCAGAAAAGTGACTAAAGCCTATCGGGAAACGAAAGGTAAGTCAAATTATATGTCGAAACACACTCCCCGACTCACAATCTTCTCGAATGCGTAAAGAAAGACGACTCGTAACCATCAAAGAATAGCGAAAGCAAAGAAGAAAGAGTCATCGCTTGTTACAACCGCAAGAAGCCGGGACATTATCGCATGATTGCCCCCGAGCTCGCAGTGCCGAACGCGCAAAGACGTAAGGCAAGGAGAGAGAAATTCGCCCTTAAAAGACAATCCTACATAGCCGGCGAAATCTCGGACGACTCTAAGAGGTCGACTCTTTTGTGGATTCATCTGATGATGATGCAGCTTTCATGGCCTTAGAGCTTGAAGTCGAAGAATCACCGAAAAGTGCATGATGGCAAAGCGAAGAGGATGAGGTAAATTCTCATGAACCACTTAACTCCTCTTCACACCGCACACACGACACTATTTCAGTGCGCATGAGAATTTGGACGCCGCGACCGCATACGAAGAACTCGCCGACGAACAAATTCGTATGAGTCTCGCAGCTCAAGAAGACACTTCGGGAGTCGGATACCCCGAAAGTAGAGAATCGTAGACTTTCTCAGAGAGTCGTTGCTACCGAGGCCGAAGGACTTGTGTTGAGACTCGTGGAGGAGATAAACTCTCGATGGCCAAGTCTCAGCATCAAGAAGATCGGATTTCGCTTTTGACCAACGACTTGACTCGTAAAGATATCGAATCGAGTCCCGCCGAAGCAAGAAATGTCGGGACTTCGCACCGAGCACGACACACCCAAGAAGAGTGATGATGTCCGGGAGGAGCCTCGATGACCGAGAGGTACACGGGTGCCGAGAAGAAATTAGAAGCTATGCTAGCAAGCAATAAGCCAAAGCACCGCAAGGAAGGACTTGATTCGCCTAGGAGCTTCCTCATCTCGCCCCAAGACACTCGGGTACGGCTTGCCGATAGATTTGTTCGAGGGGAGACTATCAACGCAGCATATACTAAACCCCTAGCAAAGAACAAACAAAGATGAAAGCACCTCATCCCACACATCAAGCATTCCGACAAGAAGATCGCCAAGAAACCCCGGCCGCCAAGGGGGGAACCAAAGAAATTAAAATCGGCGTATCAAGATGGACCTCCAAAGCCGACACATTCAAATTTCCGCATGGGTCATACTATTATGAACCTATAGTCGAAGAGGCTCCAAAGGTCAAGAAGAAAAAGAAAGCCACACAGAGGCTAAGGTCAAGCCCACCAACTCGTAAGATCGAACTCCCGAACCTCGAAGCCTCGTAAGTCACCTTTGACCACCTAAGGTGTCGATATGCTGACTCTAGTGGAAAGAAAATGTCCGAAACCACCGTGGTTGTTGGACAGATTTGGGGTTATGAAAACTAACATCTAAGGACCCAAAATCAAAAATAAAGGGTACCCGAATAAAATTCTCGTTTTGCAGTGTGCGTAAAGACCCATGGTATGTGGACAACTGGATGCTCAAGACACATGACATACCAAAGGAGTCTCATCAAGAATTATATCACTAAAGAAGGACCCGACTGAAGCTTGGAGATAATGCCAAAGTGCTACACGAGAGGATACGGCACACTCAAAGATAGGAACTCGCAAAGTTCCAAGAGTATCATATGTTGAAGGACTTCAAAGATAATCTTCTCTCTGTTAGTCAATTTTGTGATAACTCAAATAGAGTGATTTTTGACGCCGGTTTCGTGATGTTATTGATAAGTCCATTGGGAAAACAAGGTGTTATCACGTGTTCGCGCAAAAGAACATATATGCGGCCGACCGGAACTCACCAACCTCAAGCTTGCTTATCGCGAAGAATGAAAACAGAACGGGGTGGCTATGGCATAGAAGGCTCAGCCATCTCAACTTTAAGACGCTCAACAAGCTTCGCAAGAAACACTCTAGCAAGGGGACCGCCGAATGAAGTATTCAAAGAAAGACACTCAAATGTGAAGCATGTCCGAAGGGAAAGCAAACAAGGAATCAAAATCCTCCGGCTCCATCGCCTTCCACTGGATGGAATCCTTCAAACGCTACATACGGATTTGTTCGGCCCAAGCCTCCCCAAGCCGACGATCGTAGGCGTAAAATACGCATTAGTGGTCATAGATGACTACCGCGCTACACACGGGTCATATTCATCGCCAACAAGTCTCGACGCCAAAACAGAGTTACCAACGCTTCTAAAAAGCTCGTGTCGAGAAGAACACCAAGATCGGAAAAATACATTCGCATGCAGGAACCGAGTTCCTTAATTCCATGGTAAAGGAGTTCCCGCAGCGTATGAATAGAGCATGAGACTTCACCGCACGCACACCTCGCCAGAATGGGAGTTGCCGAACGAAAGAACGTAACCCTAAAAGAGGCAACCAGGACTCTACTCGCAGACTCAGACTCCCAACCAAATTCTCGGGGCGTAAGCTACCGATACCGCATGCTACACTCGTAACCGATCTTTACCGACAAAGCAAAGATAAGCTGACACCATATGAACTATGGAACGGCAGAAGCCTTCTCATCTTATTTCCATATTTTTGGTTGTTCATGCTTTATCCACAATAATGGGAAAGATCACCAAGACTTTTGATAGCAAGTCGATCGTGGAGTATTCTTAGGATACTTCTGGTCAAGCAAAGCTTTCGGAGTATTCAACTATCGAACTCTTTGCGTGGAGGAAAGCCCTCATGTTGTTTTTAACGAGTTTGCTACTCGAAGACAGGAGCAATAACTCAAATTCTCGAACTGAGGACATCGCAGAAGCAGCTACAGGATCTAAGCTTAAAAGACAAATCAAAAAGATCCAGCCTATGTTGGGATGATGATTCTGACGAAGAAACTAAAGACAAATCTACCGAATCTCAACCAATGAGCAAGTAGTCGAGCGCATTGATTCTCCCGAACGTAATCAATCCCGTGTAACTCAGTCGATGAGGAAACCGTAGAGGTAACTCGAGACCAACACTACCGAGAATAACAACTCGTGGGGAACATCTAGTAATGTTCCCGAGCCGAACGCCCCCGAACCCGGCGACTCACAGAGATCATACTCTTATCACCGAAATTCTTCAATCTCGTAATAGTACAACCGAAATGCCTAACTCACCTACTATCCGTGTTGAACAAATTTCGATGAAGAGTTAAAACATCGTAGATCGTGGCTAGATGCTCACACCGCCGATCTTATAATCGGAGATCCTTCAAAGACATGTCAAGACAAGATCCGGATTCTCGCCAAGGAGAAAGCGCATCATTTTCCCCGCTTCTTGTCTACCGAAGAGCCTCGTAATATCGAGGATGCACTTAAAGATGCCGACCGGATTATTGCTATGCAGAAGAGTCGAATTAGTTCACGAGAAACGAAGTATGGGAGCTTGTAGACGCACTCCCGCATCAACATGTCATCGGAACCAAATGGGTCTTCAAAAACAAGCGAGATGAAAACAACGTTATAGTCGTGAACAAAGCAAGTGCTCGTGGCTAAAGGCTACCGCTGCGCCGAAGGGGATAGATTTCGGCGAAACGCTCGCTCCGGCTGCAAGATTGGAGGCAATCGACTATTCCCCGGCCTACGCAACACATCAAAGATTCGTAGAGTTTATCAAATGGATGTGAAGTCTCGCTTTCCCGAACGGCGTGCTGAAAGAAGAAGTCTATGTGGAACAACCGCCCGGCTCAAATAGGACATCAAGTATATGGACTCGTAAAGGCTCTTTACGGGTTAAAACAAGCACCCGTGGCTTCGGTACGATACCCGTCTCGAGTTTCTTCTTCGTAAAGGTTTTCGTAAGGGCACATGAGATCGCACGCTGTTCAAGATTCGACCGGAAGACGACCTATTACTCGTGGCAGTCTATGGGATGACATTATATTCGGATCAAAGAATGTCATCATGTGTCGAATAATTTGAAAAGATGATGAAGGATAAGTTCGAGATGTCGATGACGGGGTGAAATGAACTACTTCCTTGGTTTTCAAGTCAAGCAACTGAAAGGGAACGCTTCATCAACCAAGGCAAATACACTCGAGACCTCATCAAAAGATTCGGCCGCACATCCGCAAATCAATCAAGATCCCGATGAACACGAATATGAAGATAGATCTTGATAAAGAGGGAGTATCGTAGACCAAACCGAATACCGTGCTATAATTGGTTCTTTATTATATCTAACAGCCTACCGTCCCGACATAACTTATGTTGGAGGTGTTCTGTGCTCGATTTCGTGCGAATCCCAAGCAGAGTCATACGGACTCAAAGAAAGAAGATTCTCCGCTATCTACGAGGAACACCCGATACGGGTTTGTGGTATCCACCGATGATAATATCAACTAATCAAGTTATTCTCGATGCCGACTACGCAGATGTAGAATGGACCGAAAATCAACCTCGTGAACATGTCGGCCTCCTTGGCGCAGCAAGTTGATCTCATGGTTTTCAAAGAAACAAAGACTCAAAGGGCCACGCCGACTACGTAAGCCGAATACATGGCCGCCGGAAGTTGTTGCGCCTAAATCCTTTGGCCGAGACAAAGAACTGAGAGACTATGACGTCATTCGTAATGAAGCGCCGATCTTCTGCGACAAGCACCGGGCTATCGCAATCACTCGTAATCCTCGTTCTTCACACGAGATGCAAGCACGTGGACATCGACATCACTTCATTCGTGACCATGTCGAAAGAAGGATATCGAATGGAAAAGATCCATACCGACAAACAAAGTGGCCGATATACCGACTAGCCTCTAGCCGAATCCGTATTCGTAGAACTTTCGCAGAGCTAGGTCTCTGTTGGACCCTACCGACCCCGCCGGCCAAGAAGAGGTTTCGGGAGAGAGACATTCCAGCCAGGGGAATGATCACTCTCGCATCGATACAATCCGCACGTAGAGATTCGTAAAACCATCTACACGAGGTATCACCGACTACTATGTTCAATTTGACGTGCCTGTATCTCTACTCTATAGTATCTAAATGATAAGCATTTATTATGGAGATTCAAAGATGATTTAAATATCTCTTAGTTTGTCATTTATTGATAACGGATTACATTTAATACACGACATTCTATGCACAACTTTGCCGAACTCGTGCGCATTAAATGCATGCCTTATCATAGTTACTCTTTTGGCATGTTTACAACTCGCATCGACTTAGACGGCTTTTGTGATCATTACCTTTTATAATATTAAATCTTAACCGTCCATCTCATAAAGTAGGTTTAAACTCACTTTTAGATCGATAACCGTTCATCTTCTAGATATGTACATATTTCGATCAAATCTTAAGAACCGCCATATTCGCACTTAACATTTCGATCATATCTTACCTCCGAAAAATCCGAGAATATCCTTGTGCAAAACCCTCATTTGCTTACTTTCACCTCGATCAAATTCTCTGACGCCTACATGCAGCTTACTTACGTGTTGATCATTATTGATTAGTATCATATATAAAAAGTTTATTTAAAAATCGATACCGATAACAACTTCATGTAACAGTACAATGGCGGAAACCAATATCTCTATGATATCTCCAATGGATATGCAGAACATTCCCGAGAAGGATCGCGTGTGGTTTGAACCCACCACGGATTTCTATTCATGTGATCCGGAGGATACGGATGAGATCTTCTCGCCCCGCGCGAGTCGTGGCCGGAGAAATTTCCCGTCTAGGAGGCCTTCGTTCTTCCTCCCGAGACAGGCTGCGTAGCCGTACTTGAATTCGGACGCAGTGTCCGGAGACATAAGTGGCAAGATTTGTTGCCCATTCTATCCAAAACGCCACTATGGAGCCGGAGGCGATGTCCATCAAGGATGCCTTGAAGCGGAGCTTTGATCCGCCCTCCGAAGGGACCAAGACATGCCGGCACGTAGCCGACCAAGTTGATGAATATCTTACCGTCTTCTCGTGGAAAGCCCACTACTTTCGTAGCCGCCTTTCCTAAGAACAAAGATGTCGCCTCGGCTCGTAGGCACTTGCTTATATAGTGACGCAGCCTACCGACAAGCCAAGCAGTGGTCGCTTGACCAGGTGTCGAGGCCTAAGATTCGGATGATGATGGCCATATACGACCGAGCCCGTGATAAATCGGACTGAGTTCTTTCTCCGAGAATTCTGCGGCTCAGCCGCTAAGTTCGACAAGGCATCGAACATGCCGAGCACAAAGGGCAAATTGTCAGTATGGACTCAAACTCGTCCATCATGATCGAAGATTTGTGTGGATCTCGAGCCTATCACCTACAAAGTGACAAGGAGTACTTCAATGTGAAGAAGGTCGATTTCACAACAAGACAAAGAAGCCGCTTCAACAGATAAGGTCGTGACCCTCGCCAGCCTCCTCCGCAATCAAAGTCTCAAGAGGCTACGCCTACAAAGAAAAGAACCCCTCCCGCTAAAACTCCTAAGGCACCGGCAAAGAAACCGAAGAAAGCCGCTGAGGTGCCGCCACCGAGGAGGTTCCACAAGTGCCCGCCGAACAAGCTCCCCGAGAAGACTACTCACCCCATGCAACTGTTGATGAGTCCGAGTCTTCCCGAGAAGACCCGGCCACCGGAGAAGATCGTTTCCACCGAAAGGGACCAAGGGGATGCTTCGAAGCTCGGGAGCGCAGATATTCCGCCGCCTAGACAGCCCCCCTTTCTCGTCCCTCCACTCACCCGCTCCCCTCCAACCGAAGAGCAGACTTCACACATAGACTTGGAGTCTCGAGACCGCATCCGAAGGTGAATCAATCGGGATGGAAGCTTCAAAGTGATTATATCCAGAGCATCCCGAGAAATTCTTCAACTAGTTCCCGGAGCTTGCCGACTACTCGTACTTGTTGCTCATCGCCAAGACAAAGAAGGCTCCACATGTTGCCGCGACATCGGGAGTGGCCTCGTCTACGCGCGCCTTGTCCTCCACTACTCCCGTCGCCAGCCGCATGAAGAGGAATTGAGACTCGAGAGAGGAGATAAAGCTATTCGTAGCCTCGAAGACCTCACCAACGGACAACCGGGGGCCGCAATGCCGGCCATGATTCATGATCGACAAGACGCTCCGGCCCAAAGACCTCGACGGGGTCGACCATTACGACCCACCCAAATGATTCGCGCCCCCGGAAAGCCCGATGAGGGACATCCACAGGACAAGGATACCCATACCGAAGCATCACCACCACTCGCATCCTTGGTCCCGAAAAGTCCAAGGCCGGTGCTTCGTCCTCGCCAGAGCCCGCCGCCCCCGCCGCGGCCGACTCTCGGGCGCCGCCACCTGCACCGCAAAGAGATCTCGATCGCCGGCAAAAGCCTTAACCGCCCAAGGGATCAAAAATCGAGATCTTGCGAAGGCTATCCATGGGACATGGAAGCAGATCGCTCAAGCCACGACTAAAGAACTTCGAATGGGCCGAAGTCTTCGTCTCTTCACGCCCGCCCCCGATGTTTCCGCGCTTATTTCGTAAGCGTCGGCTGAAAGAAGTCAAATTCGAAGCTCACCAAGATCTTTCAGAGAGCCAAGCCAAGCTACTTGATGAGTTTTTGGCTTCTAAACCGGCTCATACCGACGCTATCACCTAACAATCCGAGGCCACCGAACAAAGACTTGAGAATATCCAACCGGCCTTGGAAGACAAGATCACCGAGAAGCCGAAAGACTTCAAGGAAGCAACGACCTCTCTCACAAGCAAGATAAGGAAAACCTTACCATGGAGAGGAACGAGTCGCATGAGGCTCGACTAAGCTCCACGATCGTCTTGATGAGCCGTCAACCTCCTACAAAAGTCCGAAGAAGTCAGCCCTAGTCCCTACCCCTATGCTCATTGATGATGCCAAAAAAGGGGGAAAGTGAAGGAAAAAGGGAAGGAAAGAAGAGTACCGAGAAGCCGACTCCCACCAAAAGTCCAAAAGCTAAGGGGGAAGCTACACCGAAGTCATCCCGCACTCAAACTCGCCTTGGAAGGGTGAGGCCTGTGGTGTTTCGGCCGCGAGCACACTCGAAACCGGCCCAAGTGGCTCAGACCCCAAAGCAGACTACTCGTGCAACCCGCACTCCCAAAGACATTATTAAGGAGGTTGCCGAGTACGCCGAACAAAGCGGTGGAGGACTCGAAGAAGAAGAGGCTCCTATTCCACCACCAGCTTCAAGAAGGCAAGGGCAAACAAGCTTAAAATTCCAACCCCTCCAAAGAAAGAGATTAAGATACATATCTCGCCGAGGAGGAAGCCAAAATAGCCGCGGATGAGAGATCGGCCGTAGAAATTGCAGAGGCCGGGCGCCTAACAAGCCAAAGTCTAAGCCCGCCAAAGGAAAGACTAAAGCCCCATCCAGTAGGAGGAAAGAGAACCGCTAGATCAGCTCTCCGAGAAAGCTCATCATAACGTATGA
This sequence comes from Lavandula angustifolia, assembly GCA_028984105.1. Taxonomy (NCBI): domain Eukaryota; kingdom Viridiplantae; phylum Streptophyta; class Magnoliopsida; order Lamiales; family Lamiaceae; genus Lavandula; species Lavandula angustifolia. Next base: position 19,151,662 of record CM054824.1, read on the forward strand.
AGAGGACAGAGAAAAAGAAAAGGAGCAAAGAACAGTAAGAGTACCGAAAGGCAAGGTGGTACATCCAAATCTAGATCTAGTACCCTCTCGAATCGTAACAAGCTCCTCGTAAGCCTCCCAAGAGCAAGATGCGTAAATTGAAGAAATCTTTGCTCGATGGATAGATATCTCTGCGCAGGAGAGGAAGCTGGACAGATGGAGGCCGCCGACGTGAGGATACATTCGCGCACCTCTGAGGCACCCGTAAAGCCGCACCAACAAGAGGCCAGCCGAGAGTTCCTTCGAAAGCCGACATTCCTTATCGATACGTATGGTTCTGGAAGCCAAACGATCCGAAAACACATAGACGGGCCGAGATCGACGTAATGGATGCCTATTCAGCTCAATCGTAGATGGGAATCGCCAAGATAGAGTTTATCAAGAGAAATTATTTCACGCGATTCTCGGCCTCGAAATGTCTAAGGCCGATGCCTATGTCGAGTGGACGACCATTACCGAACCCGATCTTTACCCATATATGCACGGAGCAAGAATCGAAGGGGTAGTAGTCAGCCGTTCCCGAAGCAAGGATCATTCCTCCACCCGTAAGACAAGACGACTCAAGACATCTTGGAATGATTGAACAAGAAGTGAAGAATGTCGGCTGAACGTAGGTCCAGAACAAGATGATCCAAGCCAGACTTCGCCGAATACCCGAAGCCGAGGAAGAACACGTTCGTAATGTATGGAGTCCCACCGCCCGAAGATAAATCCCAAGGTTTCATGAATAGGATTCAAAGCAGCTTTGAGTGGTTCTCCTTCTTAGTTCTCCTTAGCTTAGCAAGATTTGTAATGTACCGATCCGCTTATCACATATATACAAATCTTCTTTTGGCTCGACAACTACTTGTTGTCTAAATAGCCGTGTTTGCTTTACGCTTTAACACTCGTAGTCACCGAAGTGATTACCGGCACACACACTTTGTTTATTTACTTGTCGCTTTTGCTCGTGCTAGATCTCTCCGATAGACTAGACTTTCGAAGAGTTATCTTTTTTCTCTTAAGGGGAAATTGTTGCATGGGGGAAATCATTGTAAAGGGGGAAATTGTTCTCGCCCCGTCTCCCTCAAGAGTCTAGCACTTACCGGCACAACTCCACCGATCCTACGTGTAATATTTGTAAGGAGCTCCGTTTCGAGTAAGTTAGTGTTTAGCATAGTTGATAGGACATAGATGATAGGTTTTGGCATCATCAAATAGGGGGAAATTGTCATGATGATTCAATCCTCGCATGATCATACTTGTGGGAAATGACTCTATCTTCTATATCAATCACGCCGCAGCCTCGCGCTCGAACCGTTGAGAAGATTTGAAGATCCCAAAACCCTATCTCGATTGGTGAACCATTCCTTTGTATTCGTATTTGTCTCTCGAGGCTTCGCACTCCGCAGACACTCGCTCTCCGGTCAAGGCACTCGCAACTCATCGCCTCAAAGACCAGGCAGAAGACTCATGAATACCGGACTCGCAATAGAGCAAAGATACCGAGAGAGCCGGCTGAACCAACTCACAGGAGTAGTTCACCGGACTCGTAGCCGATCATCGCAGACTTATCTCAAAGCAGCTTCATCTACCGAATACAAGGTCGACTCAACAACGGCAGATAGTCTTCGGGACTGTCAAAATCTTTTTGAAAGACAATCGCATTGCCATGTACGAGGAAGAGAGAAGTCGCCTTCCCCCGTCTCGGAGCTTGGGCCGTCTCAACCACTCCATCCACCTCAACGAATGACAAGCATACACGTGTCTTCTCACCGCTAAAGCCGCAACCAACCTTTTACCTAAAAAGGTGGGAAAGTACACTCGTTACCTACACCAAAAGAGCCGTTTGCTACCAAAAAGAGAGAGAGAGAAGAAGATCGTCTCCAACGGATCTATTTTCAATCTCTCGCTCTATAAATAGAGGGATCATTCAAGATTTGGAAGAGAATGCGCGCACCTAGAACACGAGAGAGCATTCAAACGAGCGAAATTAACGACTAAGTCTTCCCGCAAGAAACAACCGAGTTATCTCCTAGGCAAAGACTACATCCAAATTTCAAAAGGAACCAAGTCCAACCGACATAAGCTTCTAGTATCCAAGCGATCGACACCAACCCTATAGCTAAACCCTCGCCTGTTCGTCGCTCTGTGATAGCTACATTCTCATTCCTTATCCCTCTAACCCTAAGCTCACTTGTTATATCCATAGCTTAGACGAAGGAGTTCACATTTGAACCCAATCCTTATCAGAGAAGGACTCCTTCACCGCTGGAGAAGTTTGTCAAACACTTTAAGTTTGATAAGTGTTGTAAACCGAGACTCGGATCGCATAAAAACCAAGACGCGGCTTCGCCCTACGTGTGTAAGTCGACTCGAGACTAACTCAGATAATAAATAGCCTCCCCGATCATTCCGGGACAAACGGGACGTAGGATTTGGAGCGATATCCGAACCACTTTAAAAATCCCGTGTCTTTATCGCTTTCTTAATCAAGTTGCATTGATTTTACTATTCATACCGAACATCATATTTAAAATCAATCAACCGTCTCAAAGATACCGATCTCTTAATCCACCGAATCGAGACTTAAAACGCTTTCTCACAAAAACCGATTCGGGGCCTACACTATTCCGCGCACCGAACTCTTACCGTAGATACCGAATTCGACCTAGTCGAGGCAAGCGCATCTCACCCGAGTCAAGCATTTTTAGCCTTTAACACGATTCGTATCGGCAATGCACCGGGTCTCGCCAATCAGCTTCGGGCCGACACCATCCTCGAAGTTAGGACTGTTCGAGTTCGAAATTGAGAAATCGAATCGTGTGTATTCACCCCCCTCTACACCGACCGTACACTCGGGACCAACAAGGCATAATCCCCGCACAAGTGGGCAACCGATCTTGGGGATCCCTGATACCCAAAATCATTAGTAACCTAATATCCGTCCTAACGCAGATAAGGACCAATCGCCTTCACCGAGAGGTCTCAACCGCCTTATCCTACGCTGGGTAAAGTCATCGCCTTGTGGGTCAAGAGAATCATAAACCTCATTCCTCCAACGACAAAGGTCGATCAGAACCGTGACCTAGTGATCGAAGATCGTTCTGGGCCATCAATCGACGATAAATGGGTACATTGCTCGGGCTTGTTGTCCCACTCGATTGTCGTGAAGTGGCAATGAATCGCTCCACTACCATGCACGCCATCGGTCCACAAGCTTCCACGGTAGTCTCTTTGAACCAATTGTTTCTCAGAGGCATAATCGCACAATGGGCAACCGATCTTGGGGATCCCGATACCTCAAATCATTACCAACCCAATATCCGTCACTACCGCAGATAAGGACCAATCGCCTCTACCGTAGGTCTCAACCGCCTTATCCTACGCTTTCGCAAAGTCATCGCCTTTGTGGTCAAGAGAATTATAAACCTCATTCCTCCAACGACAAAGGTCGATCCGAACTATGACCTAGTGATCGAAGAAGAGACACGACAAGCAATAAGCCTTCAAAAATAATTAAAATACTTAATATTAATAATTTGTAATATTTAAATAATTCAATAAGCAAAATTAATATAAATAGTTACGTATCTGACAAAGGTGTACCCTCTTTGCGCATCGGCCCGCAAGTTTGCCCCGACAATGTGCTCCACGTGGCTTTCTGTTCGGCCTCCGTAAATGCCGATAATTGAAGTCAACATCGCGCATGTCGCTTATCCGATTCTAACGCATTTCTTCCAATTTTGGAATAGCTTGTTCTCGTTCAATAAATGAAAAAAGTGTCAATAATTATTTAATTAATTAAATGGAGCAAAAATCTATTACGTATAAAGAATGACGACCAACTATCACTGCCTCGATGATAGTGGGCGTAGCGCACATCAATACTCCCCCCCCTGCGCCACTTCATCCTCCTCAACGCTCCCATGTATGAGATCTGGGGTCCCCCGCTCCAACTCCTTACGAGGATTCTCGAGCTCGTCAAAAGTCTCCGGGGACAGGAAAATTAGCAAAGATACGTGAAACACCATAGTCCGGGACGTCCTGCGTAAGGGCCCGATAATTTTCAATGACTACGGGGAGCGCTATCACTGGGGCTCCAACGGTTATCACGCGGAGTCGTCAACGCCAAAAATTAAATGAAATAAATTATTATTAAAAATCACACGTCACTGGCGATTTTTGGGAAGGGGCGTATGACATGGTGTGGTGAATGCGGATAAATCAAGGAGTAATTATAATTAGAGGATAATACGTAATAATTCAAGAATTTAAATTCATAAGATTTCAACGCCGAGATTTATCAAAATGAAACAAGTGTTGGAAGCACATAAAACAAATCTAGTTCAATAATCATGAAGACAAGTTTAAAATGACGAGTAGAAAACAATTACGTCCGGCAAGTATCAATTAAGCACGGTGGGATTGTAGTGATATCAAACAAGAACCCTCGCCCCTCGGCTCCACCCGTCCGCAATGTACCGCTCAACCCGAAAAGTGCTTTTTAAAAAAGATTCGGGCCGAGTACTAGTGTACTCTGGGCTGGGTAGGCGCTTTGAAACACGTTTAAAAATGAGCTTATCCATGCATGAGGTATGACTTGGGAGGGTTTTAAAAAGGAAACCGCTCCAAGCATACAAAACATTTATCATCTGGGTGCGCACATCTCGTGTCACATTTAACCGTTACTCCTACTTCGGTGAGAACCCTAGCCCCTAATCGTAGTTCGGGGGTTCACTTACTTATGTGGGAACCCCGGCCCCTAAAGTCGTAACTCGTGGGGTCCCACTTACTTTCCCTGAACCCCGCCCCTAAAGTCGGAACTCGGGGGTCCCTTGTGATCTTGGTTAAGACTTAAGGGGATCACCACTAGTAACTAACAACGTGTACACAATCATCGATTAATGTTTTAGATTAATCAAGGATCTCGACGATCCCCGTGAGCATTAAACAAAGATAAATGCACAAAAACTTTCATGGATAAACAAGAATTTACCGAGCTCATTAACTCAAAATAACCTTTTTTACGAAAATATTACCCACCTCGTGGAGGCGATAATATTATCCGCAGCCTTTTCCGAGGTTACCGCCTTTTCGTAGGGTCCTACCAATAGAGACCTAATTTCGGTTAGGGTAAAATCTCAAAGTCCTAAGATTTATCGAATTCTAACACCCCAAAGCTCTTGTTTCTCCAGCATATAGTGGATTTTGTTACGAAGGGCGGATTTTACTTCGCTATTTTCTTCGACATAATAAATTTCATCTTTAAAGATCTTGCCCTGATACAACCCATTCACGTATTCATAGCATTCTCTCTTCATAGTACTTTAGGATTTTTTGACTTTGGCGTTTGAAGGGATATTTGAGATTAATGGTATTTTTGGAAGTGCTTTGAAGAATCTCCCAGCTTTATTTTTCGGACGATCCGACCGGCCGGTCTTTGACACGAAAGTTCACGTGTAGATTCTGCCCCGGAGGGTTACAAGTCCGTAGAAGTAAGGTTCCCCGATCGGGCACCGCCATAACATCGAAACTGGCCTCCGAACTTCTGAGTCGGCCGAGTTTGTGGCGCTCCGCCACCAGAGTATTTCATGGGTTTGTATCTTCTTCGTACGAACTCCATTTTATGCGTCGAGCATAGCTTTGGAAAGCCAACAAACTCAGATTTCTATCGGTATAAGGCTCTCGGTGAGTTTCCAAGAAGGGACGAAGCTCCTAGACTATTCTAAAGTTGGGGGTTCAACACATCCCGGAAGGATGGCGTTTTGGCGGCGCCTTTTCGTCGATTTGTAATTTCTTTGATACAATCCCCAATTCGGAGAATAGAAAAGTTCTTGAGATTACTTGAATTACAAGGTTCGATACGGTATAGGGCTTGGGGTTTCCAGATTTGAGGGCTGTTCACAAAATCTCTCTCAAAACGGGTGGAGCTAAGCCTCATTTCAATACTTAGAATTTTTCGGGGTGCGGCATTTAATCAAACAAACTCCGGGCGACATTCGAGCAGGCGTATCTCGCCGGTCGGGACTCTGTTTACGATCGAAGATATGTTCCTGGAATCCTTGTTTATCAAGGTTTGTGTGGGTGTCGCCTTTCTAGAATTATGAGTTCGATTGGGGCTAAGAAAATCGGGTCAAAACTCGGCCGCTCGGCGCTTCTCGCCGTTTGGCGTTTTCTAGCGCCCTTTTCCAGGGTAAAGAACATTCCGGTCCGAACTCCAAATGACGAGAGGCAAGTTGCGTTGAAATCATGTAGTCGTGGGCTTTCCAACGATGCGAGTGTCAAGGGGTTTCGACGACAAATAGTGTGATGGAAATGCAAAAAGCTGGAACACATGCCGGCTCCGCAGCTTGAAAATCAATAGGTAGTGCAATGAGCCTTCTTCGACGGCTAATAATTCCTTCGTCCGATCTCCGTTACACGAACCGATAGGTGCGTTGAAAAGCTGAAGGTACAAGGTTTGCAATGGGATAGAGCTAAGGGCATTGTTTTTTCATTACCCGGCCGAAATTGCAACGTAAGTTCATGAGATGAGCGCTTTTTCTTTCGCAAGAAAACTGGGTTCAGCTGATGATCTTGGGCGCTTTACAGGGTGTAACTTCTCACTCGAGAGTCCATTTATCGAACCGCGATGCGTTGGAAAGCCTATACAAGGGCTTTCCGAGGTGGAGTTTGATAGGTGTTAGTTGGTTTTTGTGAGGACGGGGAGTTGTTTGAACATAGCCGGGTTCATTGCCCGTGGCACGGCAGGTGGCCGGAGTGCCATCTTCGGCAGCTGGGATAACTTCGGGGTTCGAGGTCCGATTTACATTAACAGCTTTGCGGCGTTGCAAAGTTCGTACGTAGCAAGCTTTTCCTGGTGTATAACTTTCAAGTTCTCATTAGTTATGTGGTCTGGACAACTAGCTAAAGTCAGCGGTATACGAGGCATATATGAAGATTTAGGAACAAGGGAACAAAGCTCGTCTTTAGGCATTTTCATCGAACTCTTAAGGGGGCTGCCTATTTCAGCACTTCGCCAGTATTATTTAATCCAGTCGGTCACTCATTTCAACTCTTCCCAAGAGATAGGATACAACATAGATAAAAACGAGCTCTCAGTGTCTCACTATCTCGAGGTAGATAAACCTTTCGCATTCCAAACAACCTCGTCCACCATTATCCAACAAGAGTCTTACATACTAAAAAGAGAAACATTCCTCAAGACGTTTGAAAGGAGAATCTAATAGGTTGTCAACATAAAAGCTAAACTAGCCAGTTGCTGAAGTTGTTCATGAAAGAAAACAAGAGAAGCATGTTACCCTCCTAGTCTCTTCCGGTCACGACGTGGTTCGGAGAACTTCTAGTCGACCTCGAGCTCGATTCCGGCGGTGTTCTTCCTCCTTCCGACCGGTGCTGCCCGCGAGAATGAGAGTCATTGCGAGAGATAGTGCGTAAAGGGAGAAGGGTGCAGGGTGTGGAGTATATAAGGGCAGCTATACTGCTTTCTTCATCTTGACACTCCAAATCACAACCGACTCTTCACTTCTCTTAGGACGCGAGGGTGAGCAGATGGGTTTTCTTCTCACCGCTTCGCTTCGCCAATGGAGAGGAGGGCGCCTCCATCACTTCGATTCTCTTCTTAAAGCTCTACCGAATCTTCCCCTTACGTTGCGTGTGAAGAAATCGCTTCAATAATACGTATTAAGAATTCTCGAGGTACACGAGTATACGTTCATATATATTAATAATAATAGGCGTGCCGATATAAAATTCAATTTATCCGACTTTCGTGAAATGCCCAAAATACTTCGTAATTACACGGAATGCGTCGATAATTAAATCGACTTAAATTGATCTCGCTAGGAATTTACTCAGAAATAATAATCGATTTTATTAGAAATATCCTGGTATTACAAAAGCAACTATAATTAGAAAAATAAATTTAATATATAAATGATACGAGTACTCGATAAATCAATCAACGAAAATGTATCGAGCCAACTGCGGTCGATGATTGGGTGCGCTCGACACGCACCGGACGCTGTGAGGGATGACCACCTCGACGTGCGTGCCAAGGTCGCTCCCGATCGGGAGCATAATACCGATGCATCAATTGTCACCGTCGAAGGGAAGCGGGTGCACGGGGTTGTGCACCGTATGACCAGCTCCCGACGGGGCTGATAATCTCCGTAAAACTGTGGTCATAATAGTCAAATACGGTCCGGACCGACTCCGAGCATAACACCTACGCTCGTAGACGCTGGGTCGACCTTGCGGCATGGATAACCGGTTGCTCCTTCTTCATTATCGGACTCGTCGTCCACCTCCATAATCTCGGTCAGATTAGAGACATTAGAAGGATTATTACTTATGTAATTGCCACATCATTACACTAGTTAGTTAATGCAGCTTAGATTAGGTCCTAAGCATCTTCCGTATATAAACTCAATTCCTAAGGAAATAAAATCACTTTTTCCCCTTTCTATTCAATATGGTATCGAGCTAAAATCGACCTTGGAAAATCTCTAGATCTAAAGCCGTTATCGCTCAACATGGTATCCGCTGATGCTCTGATACATCGGTAGTGCACTACATCCGCAGACAATTACGGGAAGGCATTCGGCCTGTACTTTTTCACTCTCAATCATCCGCTAAGGCAATGACTTTGCGCTTTCAACTGCAAACTAAGAAGAAAGGTCGATCTCGCAATTGATGATTACATAATGAAATTTCATATGATTTCGGTTGAACTCGTTTAATATAAATCAAAAAGATCCCTCGGGTCGAGCTAGTGCCGTTTGTTCTCGGTGGTCTTCGTCCGCAATGAGTCAATTTCGTTCACCTCACGGCTCTGAGAACACATCCTTACACTAAAAACGTAGGTACAACATCAATCTCAAACACATGAAGTGCGCCTCCAAAATCGCCACTTCAATCGGGCAGCCTCTACGCTCTCTTCCGCAAATGTAGCCTATACT